>OX451735.1:754357798-755779929 GCA_948472305.1 Vicia faba | reverse complement strand
CCACATAGTAAAAGTATCCAAAGGCATTGATGTCAACTTTCTTGAAACAGGACATAACTCTCCCCAGCCGAGGTTCATAATCGCGGGCGAGTCAGTAAATTTCATCCCCCAAGCGAAGTTTATTTCTCCAATAGAGCTCATCATCTCCAACAACGGAATTTCATCCCTAGCTGAGTTTATTCCTCCAGATCAGCAGGTCTACCAACAGAGTATCTCTTCCCCTAAGTATGGTCCCTGCAGAGTTATTCTCTAGCATCTCTTCCCGACAGAATATTTACAAATCTCCAGAAACCGTCAGGGATTTATTTTCCCAAGACACGAGCAAACCCAAATAGCATTTCATGTTCATACATCATGATGTGCACATACATATTGCATACAGCATAGTCTCATTTATTTTGAGAACATCATATTACCCTACATTTCATGCATCGCATATAACTAACCCTGATATCTTTTGCAGGAAAAGACGATTAGCTTCAACAAATCCAGTAGTTATACAGATCACATCTACAAATGACTAATGGAAATTCAGTTCCCGAAATCAAACGGGTCAACTAATCTACACTATCACTTTGAAGTAACCCTACGACCCAGGTTCCTTCTCACAACCCTACTATCCAGGCTTTAATATCGAAGTAACCCTACTATCCAGGTTCCTTCCCATAAGCCCTACTATCCAGGCTTTCATATAAAAGCAACCTTACCCCAGTTCCTCCTGAAGTTTTACAAAAACTTATATCAAAGTAACCTTACCCCGGTTCCTTCTAAAGTTTTACACGGACTTAGCCCAAAGTAACCTTACCCAGGTTCCTGCTGAAGTTTTACCCAAACTCCTCACAAAGCAACCTTGCCCAGGTTCCTTCTCACAACCCTACTATCTAGGCTTTCATATCGAAGTAACCCTAATATCCAGGTTCCTTCTCATAGCTCTACTATCCATGCTTTCATATCGAAGTAACCCTATTATCCAGGTTCCTTCTCACAACCCTACTATCCCAACTTTCATATCGAAGTAACCTTACTATCCAGGTTCCTTCTCACAACCCTACTATACCGACTTTCATATTAAAGTAACCCTACTATCCAGGTTCCTTCTCACAGCCCTACTATCCCGACTTTCATATCAAAGTAACCCTATTATCCAGGTTCCTTATCACAGCCCTGCTATCCTGAATTTCATATCGAAGTAACCCTACTATCCAGGTTCCTTCTCACAGCCCTACTATCCCGACTTTCATATCGAAGTAACCCTACTATCTAGATTCCTTCTTACAGCCCTACTATCCCGACTTTCATATCGAAGTAACCCTACTATCCAGGTTCCTTCACACAGCCCTACTATCCAGCCTTTCATTTCGAAGCAACCCTATTATCCAGGTTCCTTCTCATAACCTTACTATCCAGGTTCCTTATCTCTTATCTCCAGACGGTAGTCTACAACATTGTAAGACCGGTACCTAATCAAACATGATTGGTTTCGCATTTCCCCAGCAGAGTCACCAGTTGTGATACGGTGGCAGAACCGACTGTTTTTACTGGTTTGCGTTTTGCATTTTTTTGTTCACAAAATGTCGCGGTAATCAAAAGTCGCCACCGACTTTTATTTCATCCAATCATGGAAAAGGAAAAAGAACATAAAAAACCTTTTTTCGAGATATTCTGAGTACGGGGGGTAGATTATAGAAAGGGAATGTGTTAGCACCCTTTCTATCCATAGTTATCTATGGGCTCTTAGGTACTTGCTCATTTTTCAAATTGCTTGTGTGTGTTTGTCTTGAAAATGTTTTACTTCGTGATAACCCTTGTATCAGTCCTCAAAGATGTGACGAAATTTGTTTTGAAAATTTGTTCGAAAAGGTGTTTGTGTGAAAAGTTTTTTATTGAGCAAGCACTTAAGATTCTAACTACTCGAAAAAAGATTGTTTGTTCTTGTTTCCTTTAGACATCGCTATCCTACTATTAAGGAGTAGGTAGCACTATCGTTGGAGTTGTAAGGGACATTCGAAAGGGACAAGTACAATCACCAAAGCAACAAGTTGGAACCCTAAAGTCTTAAATATCCTTTCGAGGCAACATTTCTGAGGCAACATTCGAACAGGACAGTTGATCTTTTAGACAGCAGGGCGACCACTAAAATTTCCTATGCTTAATGACTGTTTACCGAAGGCGACCGAAGTGAGGCAAACCCTAGGAGTGAGTATATGCAAGTGTTTGATTTCAGTTAATGTTATATTTTCTCCCTCAATTAGGGTTTTAGGTTATCTATCCACGTATTTAATTCACCGCGCATTTAATTATTTATTTTTCATTATTATGTAAATGCTTATTGGTTTGTAATAGTTAAAACTAAGGTTTTTATTTATCGCTTTTCCCCGATTTTCAGTTATGTAATTAATCCCCCTCCCCGAAGCCTTGTAATAGTTAGGTTTATTTTTTTCGTACTTTTAATTTTTGCAATCTTTAATTGTTAGATGTATGATAATAAGATTGTATGGAAAGATGCTTGAAAAAAATTAAAACGATAGATAACCCTAATTGAAAAAAATTAGGAAAGATGATTGAGAACATATTAGGACCATGGAAGACATTTGAGACCTTTGGAGCTTAGACATATTGGTGAAAAATGAAACCCTAGTTTGAAGGCTAATGCTTAGGTGGAGAATTTGTCTGATCAATTCTTGGTCAACCTTGAGCAATTAAGGACCTCTAGGAGTATGTCTTGTGTGAAAATGGGATGGAAAATTTTGGGGTTCAACAGCTTCCCCGGTTCAATCTTCTTAAACCCAAGGATTTAGATTGGCTTGTATGCCTTTCGTGATCTGAAGGGGGAAGATGATTGAACACTAGAGTGCCCAGAAATTTGCACTCGTCCGAAGTGATACTGTTGGTGAATAATACCGGGAATGGGCTTACAGGTGCCATTTGGCAAAGATGACAGAAGACTGTCAGAGATGGGCTTAAAGATGCCATCCAAGGAACATGACGGAGAGTCGTCGGAGATGGGCTTAAAGATGCCATCTAAAGTAGATGTTAACTTCATAAGAAGTCTCTTTGTGGGGATTCTTGTTCCTATTATCTGAGGAGGAAACTGCTGGGAAATATTTTAGGGGAATAGAGTCTAGGAGCTTCGGTTGTCCATTACTCTACTGGGGAGTTATCTCTTGATTGAAGAGACGAAAGCGAGCTGTTATCTGGTCGAGATCTCGGCTTCATAGTGACTTGCTGAGGACAATAAGACTGACTGCTATCTGGTCGTATTCCAGGCTTCATAGTGACCTATTGGGGAATATGAAATTAAATGCTATTTGGTCGGTTCCATGCTTCGTAGTAATTGTATACATTGAACTGTTATCTGGTCGTATCCAGGCTTCAGTGGTTTGAAGAAATTAAGCTTTTATCTTGTCGGGTCCAGGCTTTAACTTGAATTTGAGGTATACAATTATCTGGTCGAGTCCAGGCTTCGATTTCATAGGTTATACTATCATCTGGTCAGGTCCAGGTTTCATAGTAATTAATAAACTACTATCTGGTCGGACTCCAAGCTTTACAGTATCTTTAACTGGATAAGAATCAGAAAATATTAGTGTCGATTTAACTGAACCAGAGAAAGGTCTTGAATTATCTTTAACTGGACAAGAATAAGAAAAATCTTAGGGTCGATTTGACTCAACTAGAGAAAGTATCTACCGGAAAAGAATCAGAATAAACCATTGGTCGATTTAAGCTGAAATAGCAGAGGTCTTGAGTTATCTTTAACTGGAATAGAATCAGAGAAATCTTAGGGTCGATTTGACTGAACCAGAGAAAGTATCCACCTGAAATGAATCAGAATAAATTATTGGTCGATTTAAACTGAACCAATAGAGGTATTGAGTTATCTTTAACTAGAATAGAATCAGAGAAATCTTAGTCTCGATTTAACTGAACCAGAGGAAGGTATTTTGAGAATAATCTTTCTGAGGAACATGCTGAAATAACCCTTCGTCAGACATAGTCTTTGAGAAGACTGTCAGGTTATATAAGTGGTCAACGGTATTTGTTGATTAGATCTTTCCTGAAAAGGTAAAGAGTTAGTCGTATGTAATGTCAGCATGTATGAAATTCATTGTTTAATGATGTTCTCAAAATAAATGAGATTATGCTGTATGTGATGTGTATGCGCATGCCATGATGCATGAATATAGAATGTTGTTGCGATATCTCCTAGTCTGGGAAAGTAAATTCCTGATTGCTGCTAGAGAGTACTGGGAAGCTGAATCCCGGACTTCTGTTTGGTAGATGAGGAAAGTGATTCTTTCTATTCTGTTGGGGATTGTAGCAGTAGAAATGATCAAGACTAAGCCATTGGATTAACTAGACTTTGTACAAATCAAAATAAAAATCGCCACCGCGCTTTATTGTTTCCAAAGGAATGGGAAAAGAGAGAATAACCCAAAAAGAGGGGGAAAGATTCAAGGTAAGGGGGTTGGTTATACAAAGGGATGGTATTAGCACCCTAAACATCCACGGTACTCCGCATGAACCTCTTTGTAAAAATCTGTATATTTTGGCTATAAAAAATGTTGTATATATATAAAATGGATGGTGGAGGTAAGGAAAGAAATATATTTATTTTACAATTTTTGCACCCGCCGCGGTTGCGAACCTTTAGTGCCTACGTACCACCTTTTCGTGCAATAGGGGATCAGGGTACACGTAGTTCCTCTTTCAAAAAATTTAAAACCCAAATGTGTTGGTTAATTTTATAAGATAAAACATCATCGTCATTATCCGTGTGGAAAACAAACCTACTACCCACGATCATGAGAAAGGAGAATTTGCATCATCTCAAAGTGGAGGATATGGATTGGACTTCAAAATCAACAATTCCTCACTCAACACCCAAGGGGAAAATATCTCTCTTCACTACATATTGTAGAAGTATAGTTGTTTGCATCACTACAAGGATTGACAAGAGTTTAATATTTTAAGAAGTTTTAAAGATGGAAATCCAAAATGGCAAAATGGTTTGAAATGGGATTGATTCACTTTTAGTCTTCTTACAAAAAATGTCAAGGTATTATTAAGTTGATTGGAGTTTATTTATGAAAATGTTTTGAAAATGCGTGGACATAAGTCCAAGTTTATTATGAAAATAGTTCAAGTTCAAAAACAAGAAGAGTTTTCAAAAAGGGAAAGAATATTTTTGAAATTAAATAAGATGGGAGGAGAAGAAGGGACTATCCTAAAGCACAAGGTAAAAGCTAGGGAGAAGAACCATCTAACCAACAAGAAGCCAATACTTGACATTATGAGCCAAGATAGAATTCCCATTCTTTGGGTTGAAACCAATCAAGCAAAGGAATACTAGACCTCTTGAGAGAACCAAACTTCAAGTTTATTAAGTCTTTGTGATATGGTGGGAGAACTGACTTGAGGTTTTGCGTTTGTATTCGCAAATGTTTCGGTTGAGCAAGAGTCGCCAACGACTTTTTATTTTATCCTAAGGAAAGGTTAAAAAGCACAGCAAAAACCTTTGAGATGTTTTCTTGGGTTCAGGGAGTAGATTATAGAAAGGGAAGGTATTAGCACCCTTTCTATCCATGGTTATCCATGGGCTCTTAGTTACTTGCTTAGATCAACTTGCCTTGATTTTCAATTGTTTGAAATGGTGCTTTGTGTGTGGGTTTTGAAAATGTTTTGAAAAGAGGCCAATGTGGTGGCAACCTTTGTAATGACCCATGTTTGGATGTATACAAAGGTGTATGTCTTTTGAAAAGTTTTCAATGTTTTTGAAAGTTGTTTTGAAAGTGTGTTGTGATGTGTGGTTTTGAAAAATAGGCAAGTGTTTTTGTTTTGCAAGTTGGCAAGTAACCAAGAGCTATCTACCCTAAATTTCTCAAAGATCTTTCCTATGTTTTAACCCTTTTAACAATTTTGTTCCACCATCGTATTTGGTGGACAATCTTGTGTTAGGATGTTAACGGGACGGGCGCGGGTCATCGTTTAGACCATGATTGCAATGGTGCCAAGTGTCTTTGGCAATTTTCTTTTAAGGGACTTGATCATTTTTAGGCAACTTTTGAAAGCGTCATCGAGGGACTATGATCATTTGATATTGTTTTGTTTTGCCAAAGACACCTAACATGCAACATGGCCCATTATTGAAGGCAACAAGTGGAGTAACCCTAGGGGTGCAAGTGTGATTGGTGTTGTCCATTTTCATGCTTTGTTATCTTTGAATTAGGTCAAGCTATTTGTTTGGTTGATTTTTGCATACAAAACCCTAAGTCTATCATGGCATATTTAGAAAGCTTTTAAATGCGAAAAATAAAATCCTAAATTATTACAACACAATTATGGGATGGGGGGTACAAATGTTCAAATGGGGATATTTAGCAAGAGAAATTAAATCTAAACTATTACATCCAAATTGAATATACAAATTATTTAATATACAATAATAAAATAAAATAAAATAAAATATGCAAGATGAAAAAAATGATTTTTATATGTATGTAAAAGGGTTTTTCATGTGACAAATAAACAAAAATAAAAAGGATAATTTTTGGGTATTTTTCATGTTTAGGGCAAAACCCTAATTTTGCAAATAAAAGGTATTTATTATTTAATATATACAATGTTTATTAATTATATACAAAAAATAAATAAAAAGGAAATATATTGTAAAAAGTTATTTTTGAGGTTAAATATTAATAAAAATAAAAATGTATTATTTTTGTATTTTTTCCTAAATATTCTAATAAATACATAAGTATTTATATTATTTATTAAATATATTAACTATGTACAAAAATAACAATATTTATTATTTACAAAAAAAAAAGTATATTTTTAGAAAATGTTTTCAAAAGATAAAATAAAATAAAATCAGAAAATAAAAATGTATTTGTATTATTTATGTACAAATTCAAAATAAAACAAATAAAATCCAAATAAAATGCAAAAAATGCGAGAAAAATATTTTTAATGCTTTTTCATGCTTAAATAAAAATATAGAATCAAAATCAAAAGGAAAAAATAAAAAATGACAAATATATCATGCAATGGGCCATGGGGGTGTATGGGAAATAAAGTGGTGCAAAAAAGGAAAACAAAACAGGCCCAGCCCAAGTCTATCTTCTTCAACCTCCAGCCAGTTTGTTTCAAAAAACTCGTGTTTCTCATGCTGATTCAAACATCCTGATTCTTGGACTTTCAAGCAAAACTTATAACACAAAAAATGTCAAGCATCAAATCACGAATCCATACATACCAAGAACTTGATCTAACTCTCAGAAATGAGAGAGAATTTCTTCTCCCCCAATTCCTGACCTAACTTTTTCCTAATGTTCAGGTTCCAAATACTCTTAGCACACACAATATAAATGAAAAGTAATTATATGGATGGCTTCAGGGCTATGATTAGAACATGTCTTCTTCACAAACTTAAGCCTAACTATGCCTGGATAGAGTGATAGAAGTTCAAAAACATACCTGTTCAGCTTTATTCGTGTATGACAATGGAGGTACTTTCAATGCAATGTGAGGACTTGTACAGCTTGCTTGAAGTTCAGGGATGCTTCTCCAATGCTTGGTGTGTTTTGAATCTTGCTGTATCAAGCTACAGAAGTCAACCTGCAAGAGAGAAAAGTGAAAATGGCAAAACTGGTTAGAGATGTTACAGTCTGTTTCCAAGGGTTGGGATAGTTTGTATGGATGGTAGGGAATGTGTTTGAAAAGGTTTCAGCCAAAACGCACGATAGGAATGGACTGTGGGATTCAAACTGCAGCCTATGCCCTGTTTTGCCACAAAACTGTGTTTTGATGAATGAGGAGGTTTGAAACTTGGTTGGTTCGTGTTTTAGGTCTGGTTTGATGTTTGGAAAATGTTCACCATGTTTGCTTAGGCTTGGCTTGACAGGAATGTGAGTTGTTGTTGTGTTTGCAAAGTTGCTTCTATCTTAAGTTAAAAATGCCAAGTTAAGTTACAAGCTTATGCAGGCCCCCTAATCATGCTGCAAAGTTAGTCTTGATCAGTGGGATTAGTTCAATAACTTGTGCCTCAGATATTTGCCTTGTACTTCTTTGATTCATGTTTTGACATAAAGCCATACTTTACAAGAATAGATAAGTCACTTTTTCCAAATATGGCTTGATTCTTCATGTAATGTCCAAATGCACAAAATAATGCTAGAACACAATGGATTGGCATTTAATTATTGAGTGTAAATGAGATTAGAGGCCTGTAACTAGCTTGTGCAAGCTGATTTCAAAAATGCAAAGTGTATGAACATGCCTTTGGCCATGAATCAAAGTGACTTTTGCCCATATTGACAAATTCGATTCTCCCTAACCACAAGGGTGTTTGAGAAGTTCTTGGACATTTTGGAAAGCTTGGAATGTGTACTACAATCCATATTTGTAATGAAAGTTTAAATTCCAAGTGGAAGCATGTGAAAAGTGGCCATGAAGTTAGGCAAAAATCCTGCCTAGAATAGTTCAAAATTTTTCTAAGTTAAGAATGTTTTGCACCCTCGTTCCAAAAATCATAACTTGATCTACAAGCTTCTTTTGAGGAAACTTTGTGAATAAAAGTTGTAGATTTTGCAATGGACTACAACTTTCATGTTTTGAGTTTTGTTTGAATCCAAATGCATCTTGATGAGAAAGTGGGACAGAGTTAGGAAAAAATTAGGGATTTCCATAACTTAGAAAAATTCTAAGTTATGAAAATTCTTCATTTCAAACTCTAATTTGTGATTTTTGATTTCTTGATGAACAAGTTTCATAATTTGACATGTCTTGATGAAAAATGAATCTTGGCACTTGATTTTGACCAAAAAGTCAAAGTTTGACTTTTCAGTACAGTCAAATTTTGATCAGTTGACTGGAAAATTCATCTGTCAATCTTGTGCATTTGGGATCTTTTGAACTTGTTGAATGTGTCAAGACCATGCCATGGGGTTCTTGAGTCCATATGTGAGCTTGGTTTGCCATTGGCTAAGTCAAACAGTCAAAAATTGCCTTTGTGCAGTCAAAACCCTAAAAATGACCATTTTGCCCTTTTGGTGATCTGATCAAATTTCTTGTGGAATTATGATCCAAACTTGACCAAATGGTTCATATGAGTTCATAATGTTGATGTGGGTCAAAAATCATGAGTTTTGACTGTCAATTGACCACGGTTGACTTTTTCCCCAATACAGCTGATTTCTAGGTCAACTGTCCAATTGACTGGGCAAAGATTGGAATCAAGGCTTGAAACTTGGTATGGATAAACTTGTGAGTCCAACATGAAGCATGAAAGTCATCTTGGGCCTTTTAGGTCAAAACATCTTTGTGCAAACACAAACCCTAATTTGGGTCAACAGTGCAAGGAGGAGTCTTGAGCAGAGTAAACCCTAACTTGTTCTTGAGCTCCAAAGGTCTTGTGATGGGAAAATGTTGAGGAAATGGGAGGGCAAATTTTGGGGTACAACAGTTTCCCCTGTTCAATCTTCTTGAACCTGAAGAGTTAGATTGGCAAGTTTGCCTTTCGCGACTCGAGGGTAAAAGGAGATTGGACACTAGAGTGCCCGAAAATTTGCACTCACATAGTGGAGTATCAACAATGTGATGTCGAAAATGGGCTTATAGATGTCATTTGGAGAAATGGTGGATAGGAGGATGGGCTTATAGATGCCATCTGGAGACGTGACAGAACCTTGTCGGGAATGGGCTTATAGATGCCATTTGGAAGTGTTGATCGCGTAAGAGATTCCTTAGCGAGAACTTGCGTACTTTGAGAAAGGAAGATGGTTTCCTGGCCTGTTACAGGTGTTGATCTTCAAACTCTTCATGCAGATGTGCCCTGGATAGGTACAGGTATCGAATATACAATTAGACGCTCACAGATATGCCCTGGCTAGATACAGGAATCGAATCCGGAACTTCAAAAAGGTTGCTTACAGACGTGCCCTGGCTGGATACATGTATCGAATCTCTAAACTGTTTATGCAGATATGCCCTGGCTTGATACAGGTATCGAATCTACAATCAATCACTCACAGATATGCCCTGGCTAGATACAGGAATCGAATCTGGAATTGGTCGTCTACAGATATGCCCTGGCTAGATACAGGAATCGAATCTGGAAATTATCGTCTACAGATATACCCTGGCTAGATACAGGTATCGAATCTGGATTTTGCAAAAGGTTGGTAGAGATAGCTTTCCTGGCTGGATATAGGTGTAAACCTCTGCCCTGAGAATGAAAGATAATTTCTTGGCCTGTTACAGGGGTTAATCTTCAAACTCTTCATGCAGATATGCCCTGGCTAGGTACAGGTATCGAATCTACAATCAATCACTCATAGATATGCCCTGGCTAGATACAGGAATCGAATCTGGAATTAGTGACAGTTGATAGTAATCATCTTTGGATTGACCTTTTCCTGAAAAGGCAAAACATTAGTTGTATTCAATGTCATGATGTATGAAACACATGATGTCATGATGCTCAAAATGAGATAGTGTTGTATGCACTTTATCATATATGTAAGCAAAAATGTATGAAATGTGAAATGTCTATGAATGTGTTTTCGTCTAGGAAAAATAAAGCCTTGACGAGTGCTGGGAGTTTATGGAATCCTGGGCTGATGTTGAAGAGTAGAATTCTTCGTTTCCGCTGGGGATGATGGTTGCAAGAATAAACCGGTAGGAGAAGATGACTCTGTCGGGGGATAAACTTGTTGGAGAGATTACTCTGCGGGGAATTACTTTGTGGGAAGAGATACTTCGCTGAGGTTTTGATGAGGACTCCGCTGGGGATACCGTTGATAAGTTATGTTGGGGAATTTGATGAACTCCGCTGGGGATAGGAAGAACTTCGCCGAGGACGATCTTTCCGTGGTAATTAGCTGAGGATAACCCAGTTATACCCTGGTGGGAAATAACCTTTGAATAAAAGTCGGGGGGAGACGTTCGTACTCTGCAGGGGATAAGCTTCCAGAATCTAATGGGGATAAGCTTCCCGGATCTACTGGGGATAAGCTTCCAGAATCTACTGGGAAGGATGATTCAACTTTCCTGGGGAAACTTTTCAGGCTGTACTGGGGGAATGGCTCCACTGGGGTGTCTTGTATTCCGCCGGGGAACAATCTTATATTAAGACTGCCGGGGATGCTTGCTGAGGAATGTCTATACTCCGCTGGGGAATGTTGAGATCTTCTGGGGATACCCAACTTCCTTAAGGCTGACAATAGACTAACTCTGCTTGGGGAGAGTATCGTTGACTTGCTAGGGGAACAATGTGCCTTTTTAGGGCTGATGAGAGACCAACTCTTCCTGGAGAGAGTATTGCTGAATCTTGTCTTACTCTGTGGGGAGTTGAGGTAACTTGGTTACATTCTTCAGTCGATCTTACCTTGGTACCTCGATGGACAAAGCAACTAGATCGCTTAGACAATTCTAAATTGCCCCTGTTTCTGATGTCACCTGTAATCAGTCCTTTGTTTCGCATGCAACTATTCATGATTAGCAATTAATGTCAAATGCATATACCAAAAATGAACATTGGACGTTCTTCGCAAAACAAAACAGAAAAAGGAAAAACAATGGATAATTTATCTGGAAAATGAAACTTGTATTGATTTTGAAGTTTGCCTGTAAGTAGGCGTTTTATGTACAAGAGGCTGACGTCCTAGTAAGAGAACGCCGCCGAGCAAAAATAGAGTTTATACAATTTTGTGAAAGGAAACAAAACAGCTATGTGAAAAATAATCCCACTCGGTTCCAACTCTGCTATCAGCTTTATGTCTTCAAGCGTCTCATCACTTTGCTGCTTAGTTGAAGATGAAGTTGATTGATTGAAGTCATCTGAGCCCGATAGTTGATGCCGAATTCTGGATGCGAGGTGATCCAATGAGACATAGTATTATGCTTTATCCCTAGCTTTTGCCTGGACCACCCTTTCGGGTTTTCAGTCCACCGGGATACCCATTTTTGCCCAAGCCGCCTTTTCAGGTTTTCGACTTGCCGGGTGTACAGATTTTTTTCATTTCATCCCTTATTTTTGCCCGAACCCTTTTGGTTCGCCGGGAAGCCCTTATTTTTGCCTAGGTGTGTCAACCTAGCGGGTCTTTAATTCATGCGTAGTATCTTTTTACTATGTCTGCATTGGCGGGGTGAGGAAGGTCGTCACCATCCATGGTGGTTAGAATCATGGCTCCTCCTGAGAAAGGTCGTCACCGTCCATTTTCCCGTTGGATGCCGTAGGTCGGATTTCGCCAATCATATCAATGCCCCACATTGCAAAAGGCCAAGGTGCTGTCAAGACGTTCAGAGGAACCGGAGGAATGTGCACCTTATCAGCATAGATATGGCATTTATGACAAGTTCGAGAATGCTGATAACAGTCGGCTTCCATTGTGGACCAGAAATATCCTGCCCGAAGGATTTTCTTTGCCATGGTATGTCCACTGGAATGTGTTCCGAATGTACCTTCATGTAGCTCCGCCATGATCTTTTCTGCTTCAGTCTTATCCACACAACGCAGTAAGGTCGAATCATGGTTTCGTTTGTACAGAATGTCGTTGTTGAGGAAGAACTTTGCCGCAAACCTTCTCAGAAACTTTTTGTCATTAACAGATGCACCCTCAGGGTATTCTTGAGCTTCAAGGTACCTCTTCACCTCATGATACCAGGGTTTTTCAGTTACCTCCTCGGTCTCGAGATCACAGTAATATGCAGGTTCATCCAATTTCCAGATAATGATCCGGGGAGCTTCGTTGTCCCATTTGACTTTGAACATAGAAGACATCGTAGCCAATGCGTCTGCTAACTGATTCTCCTCTCTTGGGAAATGTTCAAAGGTTATCTCCTCGAAGTGGGGAAGCAGTGTCAGCACATACTCCTTGTACGGAATAAGATTTGGGTGTTTCGTATCCCACTCTCCTTTGATCTGATTGATCACGAGAGCGGAATCTCCGAAGACACTCAGAAACTTGATCCTTAAGTCAATTGCAGCTTGAAGACCCATGATACATGCCTCATACTCCGCCATGTTGTTGGTGCAGTTGAAACATAGCCGGGCGGTGAGTGGAGTATGAGTGCCTTTAGGGGATATGATCACAGCGCCAATACCATTACCCAAAGCGTTCGAGGCTCCGTCAAAGTGCATAGACCATCGGGATCCTTCCTCAGGTCCTTCATCTGGTCCAGGTACTTCATAATCAGTCACTATTATGATGTCCTCGTCTGGAAATTCAAAGTTCATCGACTGGTAATCGTCCACTTCCTGGTGCGCCAAATGGTCTTCCAATACACTTCCCTTGATTTCTTTTTGAGTCGTGTACTGGATGTCATATTCCGTCAAGATCATTTGCCATCTTGCTATTCTTCCAGACAGAGCAGGCTTTTCGAATATGTACTTGATTGGATCCATTTTTGAAATCAACAGAGTAGTGTGAGTCAACATATACTGTCTCAGCCGGCGAGCAGCCCATACCAAAGCGCATCAAGTTTTCTTGAGCAGTGAGTACCGGGTCTCACAGTCGGTAAACTTTTTGCTAAGGTAATAAATGGCGTGTTCTTTTCGGCCAGACTCGTCATGCTGCCCCAACACACACCCCATTGAGTTGTCAAGTACTGTCAAGTATAGGATTAGAGGTCTCCCTTCAACCGGCAGCATAAGAATGGGTGGTTCTTGGAGATACTCTTTGATCTTTTCGAAAGCGGCCTGACATTCATCATTCCAACGTACTACTTGATCTTTCTTCAGCAGCTTGAAGATTGGTTCACAGGTAGCAGTTAGATGCGAGATGAATCGGGCAATGTAGTTCAAACGCCCTAGAAAGCCTCTGACTTCTTTCTCTGTCTTGGGAGTTGGCATCTCTTGTATGGCTTTCACTTTGGCAGGGTCCACTTGAATACCTTTGTCGCTCACAACGAAGCCCAGCTATTTTCCAGATCTTACCCCAAAGGTGCACTTGTTCGGGTTCAACCTCAGCTTGTACAACTTCAGACGGTCAAACAGTTTCCGTAGATGGTCCAGGTGTTCCTCCTCAGTTTGGGACCTTGCAATCATATCGTCGACGTACACTTCGATCTCATGGTGGATCATATCATGAAATAAAGCAACCATGGCACGTTGGTAGGTTGCCCCAACATTTTTCAACCCAAAAAGCATGACCTTGTAGCAAAAGGTGCCCCACTGAGTAACAAAAGTGGTCTTCTCCATGTCTTCAGGAGCCATCTTGATTTGATTATAACCGGAGAAACCGTCCATGAAGGAGAAAACTTTATGCTGAGCAGTGTTGTCAACCAGAACATCGATATGAGGTAGAGGGAAATCATCCTTAGGGCTCGCCCTGTTCAAATCCATGTAATCAACACACATTCGGACTTTACCATCCTTCTTCGGCACTGGAACCACGTTGGCAACCCACTGAGGGTAAGAAGTCACTGCTAGAAACCCGACATCAAATTGTTTCATAACCTCAGCTTTGATTTTCTCGGACATTTCTGGACGCATACGGCGGACCTTCTGTTTTACCGGAGGGAAATCTTCCTTGGTAGGCAGGTGATGAACCACAATGTCGGTATCCAAACCAGGCATGTCTTCGTAAGACCAAGCAAAGATTTCCACATAGTCATGCAGCATCTGAATCAACCGTTGTTTTACACTGAGCTCTAGATTGGCACCAATCTTGACTTCCTTTCTGTCTGTCTCAGTACCCAGATTTACCGTTTCCACTAGCTCTTCATGTGGCTGAATGGCCCTCTCTTCCTGGAGTAGCAGTCTTGCAAGCTCACCAGGCACTTCGCAATCATCTTCACCTTCGTCTTCGACTAAGTTGATCGGATTTTCGAAGTCATAACTGGCAGTAGCAGAGTTGTTACCAGTGAGATCCAGAGTGGATTGGAACTTGTATAGGTGAGTGTGTGTAAATATAGCTGTTTTGCAATATATAATAAAGAAAGAAAAGGAGCGCAAGATTTTGAAATGCAACAAACGTCCAATGTTTTTATTGATGATATATGAAAATGACACACAAAAGCCCTCACAAATGAAGCCACGATGCCCCGGGTAGGACACCGAGCCATAAAAGTTTCAACATATTGTTTGTTACAAATTGAAAAACAAAAGAGTTCATTACTGAGTGAAAAAAGTAATAGGTGTGAAGTCTTTGGCAGTCCAGTTGCTTGGTCCACCGTCAGTTGTTGGGTAGATCCAGCTGTCGAGTTCAGATTCCTCCACATCGTCTTCAATAGCATTTACTCCCGGGTTGGTGATGAACACAGGAGGTTTTCCAATCCTTGCCTTACGAACAACCCTCTGAGCTTCTGCAGTGAAGCCCAAACCAAACTTGTCAGTCTTTGGAGTGAAGTCAGGAAGTCGGCCCCAATTTGCGCACTCACCCTTCTCAATAACAGCCCGGGCATCTTTTAAGGAAGCCATCTTCAAAGGAGGGTCTTCAATCACAGTTTCAGCTGATGCCAGTGTCTGAGGCACCTCTTCAAAGTGCTGGAATGGAGTCTCAATGAATTCCCCATCCATTTCTATGTACCGGAATGAGTTGAGGTTGCTGACCATGTATTCTTCTTCCCCCTGAACTGTCACAATTTTTCCTCTAACCGGGTACTTCAGCTTCTGATGTAGTGTGGAGGTCACAGCTCCAGCCTTGTGGATCCATGGACGACCCAGCAAACAAGAATAGGATGGTCGGATATCCATCACATAGAAAGTAGAATCAAAGACCTACGAACCAACCCTGATTGGAATGTCAACTTCACCATGTACCATCCTCTTCGAACCGTCAAAGGCTCGGACAACAATGTTACTAGGCTTGAGCTCCAAACCCTCACAATACAACCTGTCTAGGGCCTTCTTGGGCAATACATTCAATTAAGAACCGATGTCTACCAACACATGGGCAAGAGTAGTGCCCCTGCACTCAATAGAGACATGCAGGGCATCGTTATGGTTCTTTCCTTTGGCAGTCAGATCGGCGTCAGAGAAGCTCAAACCATTATCGGCAGTCAAGTTGGCCACACAATCGGTAAATTGATCAGCAGACGTTTCTTGTGGCACATGAGCCGTCTTCAGGAAGGAAATCCGGGCCTTGGAATGGGCCTATGAACACAACAACAGTGATAGCATAGAAATCTTTGATGGGGTGTGCCCCAGTTGCTCAACGACATTGAAATCACTCTTCTTAATGATCTTGAGAATCTATTCCATCTCTTGTTGGGAAGCTTCAACAGTGGTTGTCTTTGGTGCCTCCGTCAGGGCAGGCAAATCAGTAGCAATCCCTTTGCCCCGAGCGTCAGATGACTCGGCAGAAGGGGTAGAAATAGGAACTTGATTAGGAAGGGAAGCAGGCACACTTGTAGGTGTGATGACAAGAGGTCTCTGAATAGCTGGTGGCGCAATATCTGGTGAGAACAGCCTACCACTGCGAGTAACTTTGGCAGGCCCGGTGATGTTGCTGACATTGGTACTAGTATCAAACTCTTGCTTAACTCCAAGAACATAAACATCTGCCCCATAGTGCCATGGGACAGCTTTGTCGGATGTATAAGGGAGAGGCCCCAGAACAGTGATGATGATAGGAGCAATCTTCTGAATGGACATGATTTTGACAGGCTTCTTTGAAGGAGCCTTAGGAGGTTTGTTGAAAATAGTGACAATAGAAACTTCTTCGGCGGGGATAACAGGAACAACAATTTTCTCAAACAAGATTTATTTGCTATCCATCAGGCTTTGGATACCTGATTTCAGCAAAGGACAACCAACAGGTGAAACAGCACATAGAAGGCAACCTTTACTACATCCCGGAAATAAACCGACTAGCAACAGGTTCCTCTTGACGGTCAATAACGGAGTAACAATCTCTTCCACGGAGGCTACATACCGGTCTTCTTCCACAACATTCACTCCATGCTGGGGCATGGGAGCAGTCACAACATTGGGCCTTTCGGGCGCCTCAAACTGTATTTCTTTAGCATCAATAAGGTCCTGAACCTTATTCCTCAGAGCCCAGCAATCGTCCGTAGTATGCCCCGGGCTATCGGAGTGATAAGCGTAACGGGCGTTGGGGTTGTATTTTGGAGAAGCTGTGTTCACTACCTTCGGAGCTTCTTTGACAGTTACCAGATTGGTTAACAGTAGTTGCGGAAAAATCTGAGACAGGGTCATGCTAAGCCGAGTGTACTGCCTTTTGGGCCTCTCACCCATTGGTTGGTTGAACTGCTGAGGAGCAGCAACAGGCTTTGAAATTATCAATGCATTGACAGCCTGGCGGCGTTCCGGCTTAATTTGCCTTCTGGGACCATAAACAGCACTGGCTTCCTTCTTGAAGGGCTTCTTTTCAGTATTCGTAGAGGCACCTTTCTGTATCTTCCCCGACTTGATTCCAGCTTCTATTCTCTCACCAGTCAAGATCAAATCTGTAAACCTAGCAGAAGAATTACCAATCAGATGGTTGAAGAATGGACCAGGCAGGGTCCCTAGGAACGTGTCAACAAGTTCACGGTCAGTCAAAGGTGGCTGCACCCTGCTAGCCAGGTCTCTCCACTTTTGTGCGTACTCTTTGAATCCTTCGCCCGTCCCCAGTGGCATACCCTGGAGTTGGGTGCGCATGGGAGCTAGGTCAGAATTGTACTGATACTGTTTATAAAATGCGGTAGCCAAGTCCTCCTAGTTTCAGATACTGGCTCCATCCAGCTGATAGAACCATTCGAGTTGAGCCCCTGAAAGGCTATCCTGAAAGAAGTGGATCCATAGATTCTTGTCTGCAGTGTAAGATTGGATCTTCCTTACATATGATCTGAGATGCATCTTCAGGCAAGACAGCCCGTCATACCTTGAAAAAACTGGCACTTTGAACTTCGGGGGGATCACAATTCCAGCAACTAATCCCAAATCTTCGAAATCTAAGCCGGGAACTCTCTGCAGCTCCATAGCTGCCAATCTGTCTTCCAAAACTTTGTACTTATCATCGGCGGGCGGGTATTGTTGCTCAGAGTAGTCTTCGTCTTCTTCAGCCTCTCCTTCTTCAGCTTCGGATTCGGAAGGTACCGCAGCCGCATTCCCTTTACTGGTTCCCTCTTTAGAAGTAGGGGGAAATTCAAGCACTCTTCTGGCTTCACCCTCAAACCTTCTTCCTAGGGTAGCCACCCCGATTCTCTTCTTCTTCTTTTTCACTTGCTCTTTGTTCCCCAGCAGGGCTTTCAGATCCTCCTGACCCTTAGCCAAGGTCATCAGGAGATGTTGAAACTGTGAGTTCTGAGACTGCAAGTCCTTGACCGTCTGTTCGAGATCCATCTTACTGAAATAAACAGCAGAAAGATAAGGAAACCTGGTGTGGAGACCTGCTTATGCGCATGATGAATGATATGCTTATGTATGCAATGCATTCAAGGATTTAGCAAATTCAAAATTGTTGCAAACAAAAAGAACGCACGTCATATTAATAAGAAGAAATTTGTCAGTACATAAATGCCCCATGGACCAAATATTACAAAAAACTTCTCAAGGTAAAAAGACGTTGCACATCCTCTTTGGTGCGATGTAGGTGTTGAGGGTCTCTTCCTCGTGGAGTCGTCGGGTAAGCTCCAAAACCTTCTTCTCACTGGCGTAGAAGCTTGCTTCAAAAGTGTTCCGTTCCTCCTTGAGTTGGATCCAACTCTTCTGCATTTCCTCCCACGATGTAGGCATGTCAGGATACAAGATGGTGTAGGGAACCTCTCCTTCCTTAACGGGCTCTTTAATCACAGGGAGAACATGAGGGTAAGGCATCATTAGACTCTGGGATCGGGTTCGTACCCACTTGAGATAAGGCTCAAGAGGGATGGAGTTCTTGTGCCCCAGTGTCTTGCTGTCTACCTTGTTAGGCATCCTCCAAGCTCTGATGAATCTTTGGCGAAGTCCTTGCGCATCGTTGTCGAAGTTAAAAATTAGGTCAGGAATCAACATGTCGTGAGGGCCATCCCTCTGTGCATATCCAAATTATCTCAAAGCTAGACAAGGGTTGTAGGTAATGCCTCCTCTAATGCCAAGCAATGGAACATTAGGGAACTCTCCACAATGATCGACGATGATGACATTTTCTCTGGACCGAGAACACCAATGTACATCAGAGTGAGTGAGGGTCATCAACCGTTGTGACCACCTTAAACCTTGGTCATTCTTCAAGACAGATTGTGGAAGGTGCGAAATAAACCACCTTGCAAGGAGAGGAGTACAGCACATGAGAACGCCCCTCTTTCTCATTGTTCGTGTGTAAAATGAGTGAAGAATGTCCCCAAGCAATGTTGGTATTGGATTCCTGGATAAGAAGATTTTGACGGTGTTGACATCTACAAGCTGGTCAGGATTTGGGAACAAGACCAACCCATAAATGAGGAGTGCCACAATTTCTTCAAAGGCTTGTAGATCCAATGAATTCCAACACTCTTGTGTCTTCTCAAACAAGAATTTTGCCAAGAAGCCTTTGACGCCGCTTCTAGTTTCCCAATGCCCCTTGATGTCAGATGGTTGCAAGTGTAGTGCTTGAGCAACATCTTCAGGCTTTGGTTCCTTTTCCGTACCATTGTAGGGTAGTTGATTAAGGATAGGAATTCTCAGGAGTTGGGAAAATTCCTCCAAAGTGGGCACCAATTGGTAGTCGGGGAAAGTGAAACAGTGGTGAAGAGGGTCAAAGAACTGGAACAACACCTTTACCATGTCCTCTTCAATGTTGGTGTTGACTAGGCTGAGCAATCTACCATGTCTTTCACTGAAGGGAGAGCTTTCCGGAATTCTGGATGTGAGCTCTTTGAGTTGAGGAGGGATTCTCACAAGGTTGACTTGGATAGTTTTCTTGCGAAGAATTTCCATGACCTACAAAACAAGAACAAAGATGAAGATCTAAACCCTTGAAATGGTTAGTGTATGCATATGATGCTTTATGATGTTCATGATGTATGCACAAAACACATGTACAAGCAATTCACACAAAACCCTAGTTTCAGGCTTGCATGAGGTTTCATAGGTAAGTACCCTCTTGAGTGTAGTTGGCTTAAAAACCTATCCTATAAATAGTAACCGGGTTCTAAGGAGCTCAATATCACTGGATTGTTTTCCATGTTCATTGTTTTGGTTTAGCCACTTAACTAGCGACCAAAATATTCCAAGAAAAACAACCCTCAATGAGTGTAGTATCGAGTATCTACCAACTTCGGACTGCACCAAAGCCGGTCATCTCACTACCCCTAATAAAAGGCCAAGATGGTCAAGTAAGGTTCTAGGTCATTAGTGCTTAGTGACATCACTCAGCGGCCCCGTACTCTCCTTGATTGAACTTAAGGGTTACCGGTACTCACAAATACGTCGCACTAATATAGCTATTGCTTCAACCGTGTCGGTATACCCCGCACAGTTTCCATAATGTATTGCTATCTATGAATGTTTCCCCAAATCCGGGTGTAGGATTTCAAACCCAATCAAGAGAGCCAAGATATAAAGCAATCAAAGCAAACAATTAGTCATGCAAGAGGGTGATCTAAGCCCTAAGGTTACTCCACTTTTAAAATTCTCCCCAGCAGAGTCGCCAGTTATGTGATACGGTGGGAGAACTGACTTGAGGTTTTGCGTTTGTATTCGCAAATGTTTTGGTTGAGCAAGAGTCGCCACCGACTTTTTATTTTATCTTAAGGAAAGGTTAAAAAGCACAGCAAAAACCTTTGAGATGTTTTCTTGGGTTCGGGGAGTAGATTATAGAAAGGGAAGGTATTAGCACCCTTTCTATCCATGGTTATCCATGGGCTCTTAGTTACTTGCTTAGATCAACTTGCCTTGATTTTCAATTGTTTGAAATGGTGCTTTGTGTGTGGGTTTTGAAAATGTTTTGAAAAGAGGCCAATGTGGTGGCAACCTTTGTAATGACCCATGTTTGGATGTATACAAAGGTGTATGTCTTTTGAAAAGTTTTCAATGTTTTTGAAAGTTGTTTTGAAAGTGTGTTATGATGTGTGGTTTTGAAAAATAGGCAAGTGTTTTTGTTTTGCAAGTTGGCAAGTAACCAAGAGCTATCTACCCTAAATTTCTTAAAGATCTTTCCTATGTTTTAACCCTTTTAACAATTTTGTTCCACCATCATATTTGGTGGACAATCTTGTGTTAGGATGTTAACGGGACGGGCGCGGGTCATCGTTTAGACCATGATTGCAATGGTGCCAAGTGTCTTTGGCAATTTTCTTTTAAGGGACTTGATCATTTTTAGGAAACTTTCGAAAGCGTCATCGAGGGACTATGATCATTTGATATTATTTTGTTTTGCCAAAGACACCTAACATGCAACATGGCCCATTATTGAAGGCAACAAGTGGAGTAACCCTAGGGGTGCAAGTGTGATTGGTGTTGTCCATTTTCATGCTTTGTTATCTTTGAATTAGGTCAAGCTATTTGTTTGGTTGATTTTTGCATACAAAACCCTAAGTCTATCATGGCATATTTAGAAAGCTTTTAAATGCGAAAAATAAAATCCTAAATTATTACAACACAATTATGGGATGGGGGGTACAAATGTTCAAATGGGGATATTTAGCAAGAGAAATTAAATCTAAACTATTACATCCAAATTGAATATACAAATTATTTAATATACAATAATTAAATAAAATAAAATAAAATATGCAAGATGAAAAAAATGATTTTTATATGTATGTAAAAGGGTTTTTCATGTGACAAATAAACAAAAATAAAAAGGATAATTTTTGGGTATTTTTCATGTTTAGGGCAAAACTCTAATTTTGCAAATAAAAGGTATTTATTATTTAATATATACAATGTTTATTAATTATATACAAAAAATAAATAAAAAGGAAATATATTGTAAAAAAGTGATTTTTGAGGTTAAATATTAATAAAAATAAAAATGTATTATTTTTGTATTTTTTCCTAAATATTCTAATAAATACATAAGTATTTATATTATTTATTAAATATATTAACTATGTACAAAAATAACAATATTTATTATTTACAAAAAAAAAGTATATTTTTAGAAAATGTTTTCAAAAGATAAAATAAAATAAAATCAGAAAATAAAAATGTATTTGTATTATTTTTGTATTTTTGAATAAAAGGGGTATTATGTTTATTTATGTACAAATTCAAAATAAAACAAATAAAATCCAAATAAAATGCAAAAAATGTGAGAAAAATATTTTTAATGTTTTTTCATGCTTAAATAAAAATATAGAATCAAAATCAAAAGGAAAAAATAAAAAATGACAAATATATCATGCAATGGGCCAGGGGGGTGTATGTGAAATAAAGTGGTGCAAAAAAGGAAAACAAAACTCAGGCCCAGCCCAAGTCTATCTTCTTCAACCTCCAGCCAGTTTGTTTCAAAAAACGCGCGTTTCTCATGCTGATTCAAACATCCTGATTCTTGGACTTTCAAGCAAAACTTATAACACAAAAAATGTCAAGCATCAAATCACGAATCCATACATACCAAGAACTTGATCTAACTCTCAGAAATGAGAGAGAATTTCTTCTCCCCCAATTTCTGACCTAACTTTTTCCTAATGTTCAGGTTCCAAATACTCTTAGCACACACAATATAAATGAAAAGTAACTATATGGATGGCTTCAGGGCTATGATTAGAACATGTCTTCTTCACAAACTTAAGCCTAACTATGCCTGGATAGAGAGATAGAAGTTCAAAAACTTACCTGTTCAGCTTGATTCGTGTATGACAATGGAGGTACTTTCAATGCAATGTGAGGACTTGTACAGCTTGCTTGAAGTTCAGGGATGCTTCTCCAATGCTTGGTGTGTTTTGAATCTTGCTGTATCAAGCTACAGAAGTCAACCTGCAAGAGAGAAAAGTGAAAATGGCAAAACTGGTTAGAGGTGTTACAGTCTGTTTCCAAGGGTTGGGATAGTTTGTATGGATGGTAGGGAATGTGTTTGAAAAGGTTTCAGCCAAAACGCACGATAGGAATGGACTGTGGGATTCAAACTGCAGCCTATGCCCTGTTTTGCCACAAAACTGTGTTTTGATGAATGAGAAGGTTTGAAACTTGGTTGGTTCGTGTTTTAGGTCTGGTTTGATGTTTGGAAAATGTTCCCCATGTTTGCTTAGGCTTGGCTTGACAGGAATGTGAGTTGTTGTTGTGTTTGCAAAGTTGCTTCTATCTTAAGTTAAAAATGCCAAGTTGAGTTACAAGCTTATGCAGGCCCCCTAATCATGCTGCATAGTTAGTCTTGATCAGTGGGATTAGTTCAATAACTTGTGCCTCAGAGATTTGCCTTGTACTTCTTTGATTCATGTTTTGACATAAAGCCATACTTTACAAGAATAGATAAGTCACTTTTTCCAAATATGGCTTGATTCTTCATGTAATGTCCAAATGCACAAAATAATGCTAGAACACAATGGATTGGCATTTAATTATTGAGTGTAAATGAGATTAGAGGCCTGTAACTAGCTTGTGCAAGCTGATTTCAAAAATGCAAAGTGTATGAACATGCCTTTGGCCATGAATCAAAGTGACTTTTGCCCATATTAACAAATTCGATTCTCCCTAACCACAAGGGTGTTTGAGAAGTTCTTGGATATTTTGGAAAGTTTGGAATGTGTACTATAATACATATTTGTAATGCAAGTTGAAATTCCAAGTGGAAGCATGTGGAAAGTGGCCATGAAGTTAGGCAAAAATCCTGCCTAGAATAGGTCAAAAATTTTCTAAGTTAAGAATGTTTTGCACCCTTGTTCCAAAAATCATAACTTGAGCTACAAGCCTCTTTTGAGGAAACTTTGTGAATCAAAGTTGTAGATTTTGCAATGGACTATAACTTTCATGTTTTGAGTTTTGTTTTAATCCAAATGCATCTTGATGAGAAAGTGGGACAAAGTTAGGAAAAAATTAGGGATTTCCATAACTTAGAAAAATTCTAAGTTATGAAAATTCTTCATTTCAAACCCTAATTTGTGATTTTTGATTTCTTGATGAACAAGTTTCATAATTTGACATGTCTTGATGAAAAATGAATCTTGGCACTTGATTTTGACCAAAAAGTCAAAGTTTGACTTTTCAGTACAGTCAAATTTTGATCAGTTGACTGGAAAATTCATCTGTCAATCTTGTGCATTTGGGATCTTTTAAACTTGTTGAATGTGTCAAGACCATGCCATGGGGTCCTTGAGTCCATATGTGAGCTTGGTTTGCCATTGGCTAGGTCAAACAGTCAAAAATTGTCTTTGTGCAGTCAAAACCCTAAAAATGACCATTTTGCCCTTTTGGTGATCTGATCAAATTTCTTGTGGAATTGTGATCCAAACTTGACCAAATGGTTCATATGAGTTCATAATGTTGATGTGGGTCAAAAATCATGAGTTTTGACTGTCAATTGACCATAGTTGACTTTTTCCCCAATACAGCTGATTTCTAGGTCAACTGTCCAATTGATTGGGCAAAGATTGGAATCAAGGCTTGAAACTTGGTATGGATAAACTTTTGAGTCCAACATGAAGCATGAAATTCATCTTGGGCCTTTTAGGTCAAAACATCTTTGTGCAAACACAAACCCTAATTTGGGTCAACAGTGCAAGGAGGAGTCTTGAGCAGAGTAAACCCTAACTTGTTCTTGAGCTCCAAAGGTCTTGTGATAGGAAAATGTTGAGGAAATGGGAGGGCAAATTTTGGGGTACAACAGTCTTCATAAAAAATTGGACAGAGTAACGAATGTATGCGGGTGAATCCCAAATCACAAACAAGGGGTGTAATCACAAAAAAAACCTGCACACAAAAACAAACAAATAATCCAATGTCTTAAGGTAAACCTCAAGAACTCCAGACAAAATAATCAGATAAGATCACAAGGTTTCTAATCCTAAGTCCAAGAAAAGTCCCATGCTCCATAATGCCAAGGATAGTAACCAAATAGTCTAAGTACCATTAAAGATTTTATAGGGTTTATGTTGATTATTAAGTATCTTAAGAAAGGAAAAGAAAAGCCCAAGTGAGCAAAGTAAAAATGGCAAGAAAGTAAATGCTCAAATGAGCAAAGATGAAAATGGCATGAAATGTAAATGCTAAAAGTAAATGGTACATAAAGCATAAAAAAGAATGAGGGCATAAGGTAAAACAAGTCAATAATTAGTGGTTAGTTGGATGACCATCTTGAAACTTGCATTTGGAACTTATTAGAGGATTGGTAGAACCAAAGCCTTCACACAATAAGTTGCATTTTCTTTTTTTCAAGTATATCATCCATTTGGAATTCTCACAAGTACCATTTAATGATCAACGATGTTTAAGTGATCCGCATTGACCAAAGGTGTTGTAGATCCATTAGAGGATTGGTAGAACCAAAGCCTCCACACAATGAATCTCAAGGTTATTGGATCAAAGAGATCAAATTAATATACTTGGGCTTGCAATCATAAGTTTGGGCCACGAATGATCATTTATTTGAATCGGGACAAAATTTAGCGATATGTTATGCAATCGTAATTGGACTTATATAGAAGTCGCACCTATTTTGAGGCCGGTCAATAGCAATCTATGCACCATTTGTTTTGAGACATGATATAGAGATCATGCTCCAACAACATCTAGTGCAATAAGAAGAGGATGAGATGAAGAGGGATGGGGAAAAAATATACAAACCACATTTGAGTTAAATTTTAATCAAACTATTATTAAAATCATTCATCCATTTTTGTGGAGTTAAACTCAACACCATGGATCCAATGATGTTAATAAAGTTCATGATCCAAAATCTAACCCAAGATCAGCCAGAAAATAGTCACAAAATAATATCACATTTTAATATACATAAAAGGGTTTAAAAATAATGTTTAAAAATAGAAAATAAAGAGAAAAATATCAACTATGTTCAAATTAATCAAGAAATAAAAAGTAAGACCATAGAAAAATCAGAAAAAGGCTCAAATAATTTTACAAATTTTTTGGTAATTTTTTAAAGTCAGAAACTATTTTTAAAATTAAAATAAATGGGTAAAATAAACAAAAAATGGTAAAAAATAGTAAAGTCAGAAACAAAAATAAAATAAGGTCACCAATATTTGTCACAATATCATTGGATCATTCCATAATTTTTCTAGAATTTAAAAATGTATAAAAATATTTGTCAACAATTAAACTAAATCAAATAAGTGTAAAATTTATAAAAAATACCAAAACACAAAATTAAATTGTTAAAAAAAATTAAAATTAGAAAGAGAATCATCAAAAATATTTTTCATAATTTTTTCAGATTTTTTGGACTAAAAAAGAATTTTCTATGGTTTTTTGAAATTTAAAATAATTAAAATATAAAAATCAGAACAAGAAAATAAAAGTAAAATATGTGAACCATTGAATGAGAGTAAAAACACGTTAGTAATCAAATCCAAGGGATCTGGCGCGTTGTGCATATCATGGTCATTAGTGAATAATGTACAAAATCAAATATAAATCAGATTTTCAAAAATAACAAGTGGCGTGCCATCATTGGTTGGAAGATGACACATAGGTCATCTTCAACCTCTAGCCAACGTGATTTACAGGTCTCTCAAACTGTAAAGTCAGAAGCTCAGACCTATGCCAATCGCTTCGTCTCTTCAAGACGAAAACAACCACACCCTCACGCCAAATTTATATAAACTGTAACTCGAGCAATTTGGAAGGAAAGTTTTGAAAAGGGATTTGAAATTTCATGGTCAAAATGTGTTTCCAGTGAAATGTAAATGTTGCGACTAGAACCGTGGCAATGAGAGCAACACAATGATATCAGAGTTTTGAAAAATTGATGAAGGAATCTATCTATTGAAGTTGAGTTGCAGAGCTCTGAAATTGGACTTTCTATGGAACAGTCTAGGGCACGATTCTTGAATGTAATTATATGGTTAGCTTCAGGGAAGATCAAGGAAGGTGAATTAAGGTAAAAATTGGATTGAAAAAGGGTCGAGAATGGATTTTGAAGTTGCTGAATTCTGAGTTGTGAAATAAGTTTGGCAGGGTGATTCTGACTATCCAAGCTTGGGAAATTGAATGGGATAGTTCATGTATTTATAGGAGAAGCGAATGGGATCAAAAGGGAGAGTGAATGATGCATTTTGGAGGGAAATCATGCACACCTGATGCACGAGTGAAGTGTGATACAAACTTCATCAAAACTCATCCAATTCTTGCGTTTTGATGTGCTAAACAAATCAGGAACTTCACTAAACATGTTTAGAGGCAAAAACGCGTGGAAAACTTGTGATTAGAGGCCACATTATGGATTTCAAAATTCTGACTTGGTGAGAAATTCAATTTTAAAGTGCCAACTTCTGACCAATGGCATTTTCAACTCAAGGGGTCTTAAGGCATGATTCTTGATGCTTTAGAAAGATGAGGTTACAAGCTTTGCAATGGAAAAGGAATGGAAGCAAATGGATGCTTGAGCTGAAAGTTGCATTGAGTCAAAGTTGAAGAAAAAGGGTTGACTTTCTATACTTAGAAATATTTCAAATTCTTCTTCAAAAAATGACCTATAATATCTTGCATCTAAACATGGCCTTCCACTTGGAATTTTCTCTTGACCAAAAATGATGGCATGAAGTAGATCTCTTGAATGACATTTTGGGACTTGAACCATTAAAAATCTCCAAAAATTGAGAGTTATGAATTGTTGAAGTTGGCAAAAAATCATGAAATGGCCTATAATCTTTTGCATCTTTAAGGCAACTTCCATCCATTTTCCCACTTTGCACATAAAAGAAGGCATAAAGTTCACCTCTTCAAGATCACTATGGAAAAAGAATGGACACAAGGTGATAAAAATTGACCAAGTTATGATCATTTAAAGTCACTTATGTAAAATTATGGATTCATCTGGATGACTTGTAATCTTTCTTCTTCATCAAGGCTCTTCCACATGCAAAATCCTTGGAACTTTTGACGTGATTTTTTGATAACCCTTTAAAGAGAATGATGTGTTTGGAATCACTCAAAAATACCAAAAGGTGAGCAAGATATACTCCTTTGAAGTTCAAAACCCTAGCTTCTAGATCAAGAAAATGCCTTGAGGAACTTTGACAAATTTGAACAAACTTCTTGTACCAATATTCTTGTTTTGTGAATAGAAGTTGTTGAGGATGATAATGAGGACTCATAGCCATCAAAACCACATCCATATCTTGAAATTTGAGAGAAATATGCTCTTGTGACCAATAGGAACAAGGCCTTGTCCAAACATAACAGCTTCTCCAATCAACCCCTTGTACTTTCGAGTCACATCTAATAACCTTGAAATGTGATGAATCAAAACAATCTTGCCATGCCAATTCTTCCAAAACCACTCCAATGGTGAGGTTTAAACTTCTCAAGCTTTTATTGGCTAGGGAATGGAAATAAACTCATGAACCCATGGGGTAGCTTGTTAAATCTCATTGCCTTCACCTACATGGATAACAAGCAAGACAAACCCACATTACATTTTATTAGTTAAAAAAAACAATATTCATGATCACAAGAGGAACATAAGTCAAGGTGTTTGGTAATCCCTCAAAAAGGAAAAACTAAATGTAGGGGGGAACCAAGAATCCTAGTGTGATCTTGTTGTGAATGAATCAACATGGTATGATGAAGGATCTTAGGGGAAAAAATTGGGGTACAACAGTTGCCCTTATTTAAGTTTCTTCTATCCGGAGATATGAAGGTTAAAAATCTTCGTGTCGACGCGATCGAAGATACTTAAATATAAAACAAACCCTATTTTGGCCTCAAGATGCCATGCAAATGCTTATGATCATGAATGCATATGAATTGGGACCAAAGAGACGCAAAACATCACTGGGGATGTAACAATAATAAAAGGAACAAGGAGCACCCCCATCAGGAAAATAAATCACTGGTGGACCCAGAGAACTGAATTAGAGAGGATGGTATAATGGTCAAAGGACAAACTAACTTCTACCGAAGGCGAAGCTACCAACGTTTTATTGACGGCAGAGAGAAAGATAACAAACATCGACATTCACTACCGATGATCTACCAACTTTCACTGAAGGTAGAAGGAGAATATATCATATCACCTTCGTTCACTAACGATGAACTATCAACGTTCACTGAAGATAAAAAGAGAATAACAAGCACCGATGTTCACTGCCGATGGTCTACCAACTTTCATTGAAGGTATAAAGAGAATATATCTTATCATCTCCATTAACTAATGATGAACTATCAACGTTCACTGAAGATAGCAAAAAGATAACAAATATCGACGTTCACTGCCGATGGTCTACCAACTTTCACTGAAGGTAGAAAGAGAATATATCATATCACCTCCGTTCACTGATGATGAACTATCAACGTTCACTGAAGATAGCAAAAAGATAACAAACATCGACGTTCACTGCCGATGGTCTACCAACTTTCACTGAAGGTAGAAAGATAATAACAAGCACCGACATTCACTATCAATGGTCTACCAACTTTCACTGAAGGTATAAAGAGAATATGTCATATCACTGCCATTCACTGATGATGAACTATCAACATTCACTGAAGATAGCAAAAAGATAACAAATATCGACGTTCACTGCCGATGGTCTACCAACTTTCACTGAAGGTAGAAAGAGAATATATCATATCACCTCCGTTCACTGACGATGAACTATCAACGTTCACTGAAGATAGAAAAAAGATAACAAACATTGACGTTCACTGCCGATGGTCTACCAACTCTCACTGAAGGTAGAAAGAGAATATTAAGCACCGACGTTCACTACTGATGGTCTACCAACTTTCACTGAAGGTAGAAAGATAATATATCATATCACCACTGTTCACTGATGATGAACTATCAACGTTCACTGAAGATAGAAAAAAGATAACAGATATCGATGTTCAATGCCGATGGTCTACCAACTTTCACTGAAGGTAAAAAGATAATCTATCATATCACCGCTGTTCACTGACGATAAACTATCAACGTTCACTGAAGATAGCAAAAATATAACAAATATCGATGTTCACTGCCGATGGTCTACCAACTTTCACTGAAGGTAGAAAGAGAATATATCATATCACCGCCGTTCACTGATGATGAACTATCAACATTCACTGAAGATAGCAACAAGATAACAAGTTTCCCCAATATTCTGGTGTTTCGCCTAGAACGGGTCTCAACTTCTTCTTTAACCAAGGCACTCCGCTTGGAAAGGATAATACATAAGCTGTCTCAAATAAAGAGACTTTCTATTTGTGGTCACGGAGGATTGTAAAAGGAAATGACTTTTTTTGGGGCAAGAGGTATGACTTCCTGGGGAGATGCCATGATATTCTTGCTAAGGGGATAAAGTCTTCTTGTGCAAAATAAGTGCACCAAACAAAGCATGGAGTTTTTAAGGGATTCCAAAGTAAATAATATTGTCGAGGGACCACATATCCAAACCAGAAATAAACTGGAATGAAATAGCCAACCACAATACATCCTTTGAGAAATAAACTCAAGAAGGAAAATAAGATCCATCCAAACAAGGAACTGTACCGGAAGGCTAAAGCAAAAATCTTCTACGAGGGACAACTAAGTAGGGAATTTGAAAGAATGTACATTTTCTTCTTAAGACCAACGCTCTAATTAAAAGAGGGTAACGTAAATCTGCAAAACAGGGTAATATGTCAACAAAATTATTAACAAATGTCAATGAACAATGATTTTTCAATTTTAGCTATGCATGATGCATGTATGAATGTATGAGTGTTATCGTGTGCATGCTGACAAAACAGATACACAACATTGGGAACAACCAATCAAAACTGCCTCGGACACTACAACGCTTGGCTAAACTTCAACCAAGATGATCATTACAATAAAGGTAAAGGCCAACTGCGGAATCAAAACCTACTATCTTCTTTTAACTTTACCGAGGAGAAACATAATCCGGAGGTAGACAAATCAAACAGATATCGGGGTAGAATATCCTTCTTCCGGATTCATCGGGGAAACCAGTGTTTTTCAAAAGTAACATGCCTATTGGAGATTGCAAGACCAGTCTCAAATAAATCAGACTGACACCGAAACATCCAAACTTTGTTGGGGAATTCAAGCCTACTTCACTGGAGAAAAATGCAGATTGGAACTTCACATCATGAAAACTCAGAAAAAAGGAGAAATGAATCCAAACTTGACCGAGGATATCAGAATCATGAACCCAATACGGTGAAAACAACCCGAGGAGACCTTCCATAGGGGAACAATAGCTTCTCAAAACAACTTGAGTTTATCCATTCCTGGGATCACCATTTTTGTTGTCATTGTTTCATCATAACTCTCAAAGTAAAAGTAAATTGTAAACATCTTTTTTTTTTGAAAAATCAATTTTGTTTTTTAATCTCTTTGCTTTGAAAGCTATTATCAGTAATAAATGGAGTCTTCGCAAGCTAAATAAAATAAGAAACATAAAGAATTGGGTAAAAGCTCGAATTTCATTAATAGAATGGTAGTCTGCGAATGGCGAGACTCCATAGATGATTACAAAGTTTGAGAAATTGTAATACGTAATAGAAAAGATACATTGAGATACAATGACCATTATCCCCCCTAACGACTTTTGAAATCCTGAGCAGCAACTTTTATTGAAGTATGGTGAGGATCCGAGAAGATTGTTGCTTCAATGATCAAGTCTTGTCTGACATAGTTACTTTCCAAGATAATCCCTAACTTTTGCCTAAGTTGCCCTTGCGGGTTTTCAACTTAGCGGGAAATTTATTCTGTTTATGTCTCTAATTTTTGCCTAGACCTCCCTTTCGGGTTTTCGGCCTACCGAGACGCTCCTTTTTTCCTAAGCCGTCCTTTCGAGTTTTCAACTTAGCGAGATGTTCTTTTATTTCTTTAGGCGAAGTATTTCTTGACCGTGTCAGCGTTCATGGGACATGGGAACTCCTCGCCATCCATAGTTTCAAGAATTAATGCACCGCCAGAGAAGGATTTCTTGACAACATATGGGCCTTCAAAATTGGGAGTCCACTTTCCCCTAGAATCGATGTTAAAAGACATGATCTTCCTGAGCACGAGGTCGTCTTCTCTGAATTCATGAGGTTTGACCTTTTTATCAAAAGACTTCTTCATTCTTCTCTGATATAACTGGCCATGACACAAAGCTATCATCTTCTTCTCCTCAATCAAATTCAATTGGTCAAACCTATTCTTGACCCATTCAACCTCTGTCAGCTTGGTTTCCATTATCACACGCAACGAGGGAATCTATAGCTCGACTGGGAGTACAACTTCCATTCCATACACTAGGGAGAATGGGGTTGCTCCTTTTGAAGTGCGGACATATGTTCGATATCCATGCAGAGCAAAAGGGAGCATTCCATGCCAATCCTTATAAGTAATAACCATTTTCTGAATAATTCTCTTGATATTATTATTAGCAGCTTCAACATCCCCATTCATCTTTGGCCTGTATGGAGATGAATTGTGATGGACAATCTTGAATTCCTCACACAGTTCTGTCATCATCTTGTTGTTCAAATTTGAGCCATTGTCAGTGATGATTCTGATCGGCACACCATATCGGCATATAAGATTATTCTTGATGAAGCGCACCACCACCTGCTTAGTAACATTGGTATATGAAGCAGGCTCCACCCATTTGGTGAAGTAATCAATTGCTGCCAAGATAAAACGGTGCGCATTCGAAGCTTTGGGTTCTATCATCCTAATCATGTCAATACCCCCCATTGAGAAAGGCCATGAGGAGAAAATCACATTGAGAAGCGTTGGAGGCACATGGACCTTATCTGCATAAATATGGAATTTATGGCACTTCTTTGCAAATTTGTAACAGCCATCGAATGTTCATTAGCATGAGTGCCAAATGAATCTTCATGAATCTCATGCATCAACATGTCCGCTTCGTGTCTATCCACGCATCTGAGCAAGAACATGTCATAATTTCTCTTGTATAACACATTTTCACTGAGGAAGAAACTGCCTGCCAATCTTCTCAATGTCTTTCTATCTTTCCTCGACGCACCAATCGGGTATTCCTGAGTCTGAAGAAAGTGATTGATATCATAATACCAGGTTTTTTAATCTGCTACCTCCTCTGCTGTAAACCATGAGCGGGCCTATCCAGCCGTCGAACCGTAATTCGGGGTATATCATTCCAAGTATTCACTTGGTACATAGAAGCCAGAGTTGCCAGAGCATCCGCCATTTGATTTTCATCTCTAGGGATGTGATGGAATTCAACTTTATTGAAGAAGGGTAATAATCTTCTAGCATAATCTTTGTCAGGGATCAAGCTAGGGTGACGAGTGTCTCATTCTCCTTTAATCTGATTTATTACCAAAGCTGAATCACCATACACATCTAGATTTTTGATTCTGAGATCAATAGCTTCCTCGAGACCCATGATGCAAGCCTTATATTCTGCTATATTATTAGTGCAATCAAATGTTAACCTTGGAGTAAAAGGAATGTGCGATCCATGAGGAGTGACAATCACAACACCAATTCCTTTACCATAAGCATTCACAGCTCCATCAAATTTCATACTCCATCGAGATTCAGGGTCAGGACCTTCCTCAGGTAATGGTTCATCACAATCCTTCACTTTCAGTAACATCACATCCTCATCGGGGAATTCATATTCTGTAGACTGTGATCTTCCACTGGTTGGTGAGCAAGATAATCTGCCAACACACTACTTTTAATAGCCTTTTGAGTGTGGTATTCGATATCATATTCAGATAACAACATCTGCCAGCGGGCAATTCTCCCAGTAAGAGCAAGCTTTTCAAAAATGTACTTGATTGGGTCCATTTTGGAGATCAACCAAGTAGTGTGATTCAACATATACTGCCGCAAACGCTTTTCCACCCAGGCCAGAGCATAACATGTTTTTTCCAGCATGGAATACCGCGACTTACAATCAGTGAATTTTTTACTGATATAATAAATGGCGAACTCCTTCTTCCCTGTCTCATCCTGTTGTCCCAGAATACAACCCATGGATTTATCTAACACTGTCAGATACATAATCAACAATCTTCCTTCTACGGGAGGGAGCAAGATAGGAGGTTCAAGCTGATATTCTTTAATACTCTCAAATGCCCTTTGGCAGTCATCCATCCACACACAACCTTTATCTTTCTTTAACAACTTAAAGATCGGTTCACATGTTGCAGTCATGTGGGAAATGAATATGGAAATATAATTCAAACGCCCGAGGAAACCTATGACCTGCTTTTCAATTCTTGGTGCTGGCATCTCTTGAATTGCTTTGACTTTATCAGGGTCAACATCAATTCCTTTCTATCTAACAATGAAACTCAACAACTTCCCCGATAGAACACTGAAGGTGCATTTATTTGGATTCAAGCGGAGATGATACTTCCTCAAACGCTGAAACAACTTCAATAAATCTTCTATATGCCCTTCTTCAGTCTGGGATTTGGCAATCATATCATCAACATATACTTCAATCTCCTTGTGCAACAGATCATGGAATAGGGTTGTCATAGCCCTCTGGTACATTGCACCAGCGTTCTTCAACCCGAAGGGCATCACTCTGTAACAGAATGTTCCCCAAGGTGTGATAAACGTTGTTTTTTCCATGTCCTCAGGAGCCATTCTTATTTGATTATACCCGGAAAATCCATCCATGAACGAGAATACTTTGAATTTTACTGTGCTATCCACTAACATGTCGATGTGAGGTAATCGAAAATCATCTTTTGGACTAGCTTTATTTAGATCTCTGTAATCTACGCACATGCGGACTTTTCCGTCTTTTTTCGATACTGGGACAATATTGGCAATCCATTGAGGATACACTGACATCACAAGAAAACCCAGTATTAATCTGCTTTAGAACCTCCTCTTTGATCTTTACTGCCATATCTGGGTGAGTTCTTCTCAACTTTTGTTTAATTGGCGGACACTCTGGCTTCAACGGCAAATGGTGCTCAATAATATCTGTATCTAGACCAGGAATATCTTGGTAAGACCAAGCAAAAATATCCATATACTCTTCCAACAACTCAATCAACCCTCTCTTCACATCAGGATGCAATGATGCTCCAATCTTGACTTCCTTCGGATCTTCTTCTGAACCCAAATTGACCACTTCCAAAGGCTCTTTATATGGCTGTATGGTATTTTCCTCATGCTCAAGCAACCGTGAGACCTGTTCTGGAATCTCATCATAATCTTCTTCTTCAGCCCCATACACAGGACATTCAAAGTTGGGAGAGGGTGCATGGTCATTATACTCAACGGGGTTTTTAATTAATCTGTACATATGATTTATGATTACTTTTAGAAACTGACACATATAACAAGTGATCATGCGGATTGAATTTCAATTATTATTTATTCTGAAAGGGTTTTTTTTATTATTACCATTTTCCAAGAAAAAGCAGAAAATATAGACATAATTCGGGAAGCAAAGAAAACTTTTATTAATGATCTTAAAAGTCACAGCCAACAGATAAGCCCTACAACATAATACTTCCACCTTGGGCAGAGTGAAAGCCTTTAAAAAAAAGATTAATCAAATCAAATTACTTTGAAATATGTATGCAAGAGGGAACATCAATGGTGACCCAGTTATGAACCCTGACTCCATGCATCACATAATTCGGCATTTCCTGCTCTGCTTCATCTTCCTCAATAACATTAATTCCAGAATCAGTTGGGAGGTAACCTCCGTTGCGGAAAACATCATGATAACTGCCCATAGTAGACTTTGACTTCAAACCTCCGCCTCTGCCATTCTTCGAAGAAAAACCCAAACCATTTCTATTCTTATTCACGTATGGATCCACAATTCGTCCCCAGACTTCATTATGACCCTTATGCACAACCTGCTGCGCATCCTTCAGCGAAACCATGAAATTCCCATTTCTCCTTATGTTGTCAACGAATAGTGCTTGGATCTGGGTTCCAACAATAGCTTCATTCGCTTCTATAATACTGAAAGAGGACAAATGAGATATCAACAATGCCTGCTCCCCATTTATGATCACTACCTTCCCTTCACGCACAAACTTTAGCTTCTGATGTAAAGTTGAAGTGACAGCCCCTTCTTCATGTATCCATGGCCGTCCTAGCAAATAACTGTAAGCGGGAATAATGTCCATGACCTGGAAGGTTATTTGGAACAAATGTGGTCCTATATGGACATGTAAGTCCACTTCACCGATGACAGATTTCCTCGACCCATCAAATGCTTTCACAATGATGCCACTCAGGCGCATAGGTGTTCCTTGATATTTCAACTTCATGAGAGTACTCCTCGGTATAACATTCAACGCGGATCCATTATCAATTAGCATATTGGACAGCGAATCATTCTTGCAGTTCATAGATATGTGGAGGGCCAGGTTATGATTCCTCCCTTCATCTGGTAATTCATCATTGCAGAAACTCAAGTTATCACATGATGTAATGTTTCCAATCACGCTGCTGAATTAATCTATTGGCATGTCACTCTCCACAAAAGCTTGGTCCAGTACCCTCATCAAGGATTATCTATGAGCAGAGGAATTCATTAATAAAGATAAGATATATATCTTTGAAGGAGTCTGCAGTAGCTGATCTACAATTCTATAGTCGCTCATCTTAATTATCTTAAAAATATCATCCACTTCTTTCTCTAGCATAGCTCCACTAGTCTCTCCTGTAGTCTTCTTAGGTTTATCATTCTCAGCAATTCTCTTTCTAGCAGCAACATCTCTCCGAACAACCGGCGCAAACACACGACCGCTGCGGGTCACCCTGCTATTTTCAGCTATATTTCTAACATCAGGCATTGGCTGGATGGGAACTTCCACCCCATCTTCTAAGATTGTAGCGTTGTATTTGTAAGGCACAACTTTATCTGATTTGTAGGGGATAGGACCTGGTAAACTAATTACCAATGGGGTAACAGCTGGCTTGCTATGATATTCCACTTCAAAATGAGTGGGTACACCAAAACAAGGCACAATAATGTTTACCCCTTCTTCAACACAATCAGTCATCAAAAAGTCATTTCTGGAAAACAAATCTTCATATGAAGAGAAAAACTCATCCGCGAAGGCATACTCTTCCTCTGACTCTTCTTTCGTTAAACAAACTTCAACCATATCAACCTCATGATAATCATCCCGCTGACCTGTGATCTTGATTGTTCCATTGTCTAACAACAACTGAACACCCTTATTCACGATTGAACATCCTTGGGGATCTCGACAGCAAACTAGGAAAGATCCATATTGGTGTTCCACCTGACCAGCCGTATGGCAGAAGGTAGCATGCAACTGCACGAGGTCCTCATTCATATACTCCACATCAAAAATTCTGAATTCACCAGTACATCCAAAAACCATGTTCACTTCCTCTTCATACTCTTCCCTAGGCCTGATTATGTGGATGAGGCCCTCATCCATCATCTCCTATAAATCATCCTTTATCTTATCGGAACCCTGTATATTTGTACTGCAAGTAGCACAACCGGTATGGTTATGCGTATAGTAGCTAAATTCAGAGGTCTGCATGCATTTTCACAAAATCTCCTCTAACCAGATTAATATCAAAAATCCGGAAGTCGCCTGGACAACCGGCCACCATATTCACAACATTTACTCCCCCGTGCTTGGGCAGAGGGTTATCTTTCACATTAGGTCCCATGTCCTTGAAAGATAGAACACCAGACTTTACCAATTTTTGCACCTCATTCTTCAAAGAATAACAATTCTAAACACTATGCCTTGGTGCTCCTTGATGAAAAGCACACGTTTGGTCTGCCTTGTAATACCAAGGCAATGGTGATGGTACGGAGGGAGGTGGTCGTGTCTGGACCAACTTTTTCTGAATCAATGCTGGTAGTAGCTCTGTATAGCTCATGGGAATAGGGTCATAACTCTCCCTTCTCTGATTATACCCTTGATTCCCCTGCTGGGATGGTCTCTGATAAGCAATGGTAGTTGGAGCAACACTCACAACAGGAGTAACTGAGGCGACTTGCTGATGACGCTGATAATTCCTTCTAGGAGTGTTTACCCTCCTCTCTTGCATAACAACATTTGCATCTCCCTCTTTCTTCTTGGTAAACCCATAAGATGGCTTTTTCACACCTCTGAATCCTTCACTCTTCGTCAAACGGCATTCTCTTACAGCCTTTTCTAAGCAGATACCCATTCCTACCATCTCAGTAAAGTCACTTGGCGCGCTGGCTACCATCCTCTCGTAGTAGAAAGCACCCAGTGTCTTCAAGAAAATCTTAGTCATCTCCTTCTCTTCCATGGGAGGAATCACTTGGGCGGCTACCTCGCACCATCTTTGTGCATACTCTTTGAACGATTCCCTGTCTTCCTCAACCATGGCCCTAAGTTGGTCATGGTCAGGAGCCATGTCCATGTTGTACTTGTATTGTTTGATGAATGCTTCTCCCAAATAATTAAAAGTATGGATATTAGCACTGTCCAGACTCATATACCACTTCAACGCAACACCGGTCAAACTATCCTAAAAAAAGTGAATCAACAGACGTTGATCATCAATATGTGTAGACATCCTTCTCACGCACATCACCAGGTGAGCACGAGGTCAAGTGTTTCCCTTATACTTCTCAAATTCCGGGACCTTGAACTTAGCAGGTATCTTAACATTCGGGACCAAACATAGCTCATTCACATTCTGCCCAAATAGCTCTATTCCCCTAAGGGCCTTCATCTCTCTTTGCATCTTGTCAAACTGCTCTTGAAAATCATCCATTTTGTCATAAAGACCCAAGTCCTCACTCGACGGAGGGAAAGGACGACACACATCATCATTAACAAACGGAATCATATTTACCAAAGGAGGTGCAGCAGGAATAACATGCACCACAGGAGGTGTCGGAGTAACAATAGTCTGAACCACTGGAGTATCTTGAGGACCAAGATTGAAACCTTCAGGTGAAAAATTATCTGGCATCCCCTATGGATAACCTTGAGGCATGCGATTCTGAATAATAGCAGGATTGGAAGATAAGGGAACAGTCGGAACTTCAGTAGTTGCCCTTGTTGGTTGAGGTTGAACACTCGATGGCTAATTCTGAGCAGCCACCAGAACTTCCATCAGGGTAGTCAGATTGGCCATGCCAGCCTTCAAAGCATAAACTTCCTCACGCAGCTCGCGATTCTCCTGTTCTAAGTTGTCCATCTTCTTTTTGAGATTAGCCCGAGTGTTGTAGTGATGAGTCAGCTTGCTGAACAAAGTAAAGAAGCCTGGTAAGACACCTGGGTATGCATAACTAATGCAAGAAAAATGTGCAATATGATGCATGATATGTAATGCACATGATTATTTTTACTTTGTTATTTAATATTTCAAGGGATTTATATATTTATAGACATATTGCAAATATCAGAGTAATAACACGTTTGAAATACTGAAAATTTTATTATAATATCTTCAAAATGGATTACAAGTTTCAATGATCCCAAGTACAAGATGAAAATAAAATCTGAAACCCTGAGAAATATAACTGATGGAGATCACTCTATACGCTGGCGCTTCCCCGTGAGTCTGGAAATATGAGCTTTCAACCTCTGGTTTTCTTCCGCATGTCTGATGGCAACCTCCTTCCAATCATCTAAATCAGGAAGTGAGTAATCAGCACCTGATTTAGGCTTATGAGAAAATAAATCCCCTTGCCTCCCCATAGACTCTACTGCTCGACTCTCAAGGATCTCAATCAAGTCATCTTTCTCCTTCAGATCTGCTTTGTAGGAACTTTCTAAAGTTTGGAACTTGTTCTTCCAAGCATCCCTTTCATGTTGCATCCTAACCAAAGCAAGATGTAGCTCTTCTAGGTCATCTAATAAGGGAGGAGTGGTCTTCATAAATAGATCAGGCATGGGTGTCTCTCGGGTATACGAAATCTTTAACTGAATGGCTCTCGATCGAATCCATTGAAGATATGGCTCCAAAGAAACAACACCCCTAGGTCCCAAATCCTTCCTACTCTTCTTATGAACGTGACACCAGGCCTTCGCAATCTGCTCCTCAGCTTTGTTGGCTCCCAAATTCGACACTTACTATATTTGGTCTTTTAGACCAAATAACTGGAATGAACCAAGCCAGGAAGTATGATTCAACACATGAAATAACTTAAGGAAAAGATCTAAGTTATTTTGGAATCTTCGACCAAGGGCTCATTCGACTGAAGAAGACTTATGTCACTCGACTAGGAGAAAGTATTCTCGCTTTGACACATGATACGAGGACTATTTGAATTTTGAATTATTGGAGGGAAAGGAAGTTTCTCCAGCGTTTAAGAAGAGGCAACGTGGCTGAAAGCCATAGGTCGAGGGACATGCAGAAGAAACTTGTCTTCATCCTAGTGCAGAATGTTCCCTCGACGGTTACTTATTTTTAGTATAAATTAAGAAACTTGTGTAATTTTCAAGTGTGTTCAACCTATTATACTAAGTCACTCAAACATTATCCAAGTAACTGCTGTGTGAGAAAGGATAACGACTGAGAAATGTATGTTGGAAACACCTTTTTTCTTTAATGAAAGTCCTTTACATTACTTTACTATTATCCTGCAAAGTTATCTTTTTTACTTCTTTTACTTGCATTTCTATACTTCTGTTTACTTCTCCAAAATCTTAAACATCCTTTCTCTGGGTCGAACGTGCATTCTTCCTGTTTATCCATTTTACATAAAAATTAGCATATGTCCTGGGATTAATCTGATCGATCCCGTAAGTAAACCAAAAAGAACTTACCTTTTTGGAGATCAGCGGTTGTTTACCAAAAACAATGGTAAACAAATTGGCACGCCCAGTGGGACCTTGCTAATTTTCTATGTTATTGTGTTTTTCCTGTACAGTTATAACATTGCATGTTATTAAGAAGTGGTAGAGTAACCAACAAATATACTGTTAGGAAGGAAAATAGAGAGAGTAGTATGGCTAACGAGCCAAACCATGGAGAAATACCTCCACCAATCATAGGAACAGTGGTTACTACTACTGTCGAAGGGAATATCCCAACTTCTGTTGGATCAATGCCAGCGTTAACCACAAATCAAACTGGACCCTTACTTTTGTATGTGGGTCCAAGAGGTCCTTTAGGAACGCCTCCACCAAGGATAAATCTAGGATCTCGATCAATTGTACCCCCAGGCTTTTCGACAACCTGGATGGGTCGAGAACAGCCATATGGCATGCCAACTACTGAAATGGCTAGCCTTATGAATGCTGCTTCCACTTTTTCAGAACCTTTGATGAACACAACATCGCCATCACAAGGGTCTGAAGCCAGTAGAAACCAATTTTTGGGAGGGCCATCTCACATGATACCAGGCCTCACAAATGTTTCAACAGCAATTTTGAGGCAACAAATGGATGAAAGTAATCATGAAATGGTACAAATGCTAGCATAAACTCTAAGTACAATACTAAATCCCCTTATTCAGACTGCTACATAGTCGAATCAACAAATGACAGCACAAATGACGTGCATGGCTGAATTCTTTGGGGTACCTCAAGTTGTTCGACAAACCCAGAGGGTACCAATGAGAGTAAATCAAGGGGTAATTATGGAAGAGGATTTGACCGTTAATCCAAACCCCCAGATTCCTAGGGTAGAAGTAGAACAACCAAGGATTGAGATACCACGAAACCTTCGAGAAATCGATCAAGGCGTTATTATGGCTAATAGAAACCAAAACGCTGATGAATTAATGCAGCAAGTTCGACAACAAAACTATGGGACGAACAATAATCTAACCACCATGATTGAGAGGATCATGCTTCAAAACGGGATGAATGTTTGGTTTTGCAGACCAAACTTTACATCCCCATTGTCAGAATATATTCTGAAAACAGACTTACTACCTAGGGGAAAAGTCCCAAAGTTCACTAAATTTTCAGGGGATACGACAAAGTCGACCGTCAAACATGTGGCTAGATATTTGATAGAGGCTGGAGAAATAGCAAACAATGAAAACCTTAGAATCAAATATTTCCCAAGTTCCCTGACAAAGAATGCTTTCACTTGGTTCACTACCCTCCCAGCCAATTCGATCCACAACTGGAACCAATTGGAAAGATTGTTCCATGAACAATTTTACATGGTAAAACCAAGATAAGTCTAAAAGAATTGGCTAGTGTGAAGAGAAGGTTCACAGAGCCAATTGATGAATATTTAAATAGACTTTGATTACTCAAAGCCAGATGCTTTACCCAAGTGCTTGAGCATGAATTAGTCGAAATAGCAGTGGGGGGCCTGGATTACTCGATTAGGAAAAAGTTAGATACACAATACCTAAGAGATATGGCCCAACTTTCTGATAGAGTTAGACAAGTAGAACGCCTTATGTCGAAACTCATCGACGAGAAAGGGTAGCTTATGTCTAAATGGATGATAACGATCCGGAGACATACATCGATCCTATAGATTTCGAAGAAGGCGAAATTGATTTAGCGGAATTAAAACAAGGACCACCATATTCTTGTAAATTGCTAGTGCCATCAAATGGGAAAAATCCTGTAGAACCCGAGAAAAATAGTGATAAATTTCCTAAGAAAACTTATAGCTTCGACATATCCAAGTGTGACGAAATATTTGATCTATTAGTTAAAGATGGCCAGATGATAGTGCCCCCAGGGGAAAAATTTCCTCCTTTAGAACAGAGAAAGAAAAGAGGTTTTTGTAAATACCATAATTTTTTGGGACATAAAACCTCACAATGTTTCCTTTTCAGGGATCTCGTTCAACAAGCGCTGAAGGAAGGAAGGATGAAATTTGCTAATAAACCAGCAATGAAAATCGACACAAACCCACTGCAGACAGATGCGCATTATGCCGAACCAGTTCGCATTCATATGGTGGAAGTGTCTGAAGATTTCATCACAAAACCCATCTTCGGAAGTTTCACTAGAAACATCTCCAGAAAAACTATTGAAGGGGTGAGAAAGGCCACTGAAGGCCTGGATTTGAAGAAGGAAGTTGCCCAAGGGTCGAACAAGAAGGCTGCTGGAAGCCTGAAACTGGTCAAACGGGTTACTGAAGACCCAAACAAAATCAAAGGAGTTGTTGAAAGCTCCAGCAAAAGAACCACCACAGGTTCTTATTTGGCTGCTGCAAAGGGTTCGACAGAGGACTTAGAGGCCAAAATGCAGAAGATGAACCTTGTTGCCAAAAGCAACATGCAGGTTAACATTGTTGAAGTCTCTGGCGCCAAAGCCTCATAGGAAACCATTCGACAAGAAGAAGTAAACAAAACTGCATTCTCAAAGGAGGATGAAGACTTGGCAGATCTTCTGCATAGGTGCCAGAAGAAGAAATCGGAAGTAATGATATGCCCTAGATATAGCTCTATTTTCTATAAGAAAGCCGCCAAACACATACAAGCTATGCAGATTGTAAAAGAAAAACAGGGCACCAATGCCCAACAAAGAATGGGTTCAGAAATCCGATTTGACCCCAGAAGGGGGCATCAACAAAGACCAATGAATCAGGTAAGGAGGCCACCAACTTTTAGGCCTCCAACTAATGTGCCTACAGATACTTGTCTAAATACCATGGGAAGAAAGAGGCCAAATGAAGAGAGATGGCATGCATTTGACGTACCAAGAGGTTCTTCTCTAGATTACAGAAAGGAGTACCATGCTTCTGCGTCGAACAATATGACCCATGTGTCGAGCAATTACAAAGGAAAAAAATCCTATGTCTCGTTCGCAGTGGAGAAGGTTCCAAAGACGGCGAAAGGCCGAGAAAGAGGCAGTTGGACCTCATTCAGAAGTTAGCACTAATGTGCAAAAGAAACCAAGGAAACCTCTGGAGAGAAATCCTATGCCCTGGGCGGAGGAATGTGGGTCGAATGATGAAGACGACTCCGACTCCAGTGACAGTTTAGACATCATGGTGAATGTCATATCCGCGTTTCCTAAAGAATACAACCGTGAGGTCAAAGTCGAAGAAACTGACCTAATGGTTGAACAAGAACTGGCTAGACACAAGCCAGTATGTTACTATATAATGAACAATGGATGCGTAGAAGAACAAAATGCATTTTTTGAACCACCAACAGAGGCAATGAAGAGCCATCTGAAACCTCTGTTCATTAGAGCAAAGGTAGGGGAGGTAACCATAAACAAAATTTTGGTTGATTGTGGGGCAACCATCAATATCATACCACAATTCATGATGGAAAAGTTAGGCAAAGGAGATGCTAACATAAAGCAAAATAACATGGTCTTATCCAACTATGAAGGGGGCATTGGCACCACAATGGGTGTCATTCAACTAGACCTCAAAGTGGGCTCAATCCTTCGACCCACCATGTTCATGGTTATTTCAGCAAAACCCATCTACAATCTACTCCTTGGTCGGGAGTGGATACATGGCATTGGAGCAGTGCCATCTTTGATGCACCAAAGGGTCACAATATGGCACCCCGACGGCATTATGGAGAACATTGAAGCGGATCAGAGTTATTACTTAGGTTAAATCAACAGCATCAGAAAGAATAGTTTCGACAGAAATTTGGCTCACATAGGACCATGTAACCCACCAGAGTTTGATTTAACCCCAACTCCTAATGCATTCTGCTCCCTATACCTACACTCCGATTACGACTTTCAGTGGGATAGAGAAGACTTGTCCAACATCGACTTTGGAGGAGTTAGTGATATACGGCCAACAGGCTGGAGAAGCGAGTTTGGTGATGATGACTGAGTCACCAACTCTCCAAAAGATTTTGGCATATGTGGCCGAAAATAGAATGATAGCGGCCTTAGAGGCTGAAGTTAAATATGTGGCTTTCGAAGCCAATGAACAAGTCCTTTCGAAGATAGGGCCTAGGAAAGATTTCGACCCAGAGCCTCCCGACTTAGGAACGAAAGACTTTCGAGACCAGAGGTTAGACGCCATCTATGATGATGAACCTCTAGGTTTCGAAAAGGACCCACTGGCGAACAATGTCAGAATGTTGGCGCAAGATCCTCTAGAAGAGGTAAATCTAGGCGAAGGTCCTGTGAACAAGCCCACATACATAAGCACAAAAATGGATCCAGGACTCAGGGTCAAAATGATCAAATTACTAAAAGAGTTCAAGGATTGCTTTGCATGGGACTATGACGAGATGCCTGGTCTCGACAGAATATTGGTAGAACTGCAGTTGTTAATAAAGCCTGGAAAGAAACCCGTTAAGCAGACTCCAAGATGGTTTGCACCAGAGATTTTATCAAAAATCAAAACGGAGGTCGAAAGGTTGCTGAGATGAAAGTTCATAAGAACGACCAGGTACGTCGAATGGATTGCAAATATTGTGCCTGTTATAAAGAAAAACGGTACCTTAAGGGTGTGCATCGATTTTAGAGATCTACACGCTGCAACACCCAAAGATGAATATCCAATGCCAGTGGCGGAAATTCTTGTAGATTCTGCCACTGGTTTCGAGTACATGAGTATGCTTGATGGCTACTCTGGATATAATCAAATCTTCATTGCTGAAGAGGATGTGTCGAAAACGGCATTTCGTTACCCTGGGGTTCTAGGCACTTATGAATGGGTAGTAATGCCCTTTGGCCTAAAGAATGCAGGGGAAATGTACCAAAGAGCCATGAATTCGATCTTCCATGATTTTATTGACACTTTCATGAAGATTTATATTGATGATATTGTTGTCAAATCTGTTTCAGGGAAGACTCACATGGATCATCTTCGTCAATCCTTTGAGAGTATGAGACACTACGGCCTGAAGATGAATCCTCTGAAATGTGCTTTTGGTGTAAAGGCAGGAGATTTCTTAGGTTTTGTGGTCCATAAAAAGGGAATTGAGATAAACCAAAACAAGACCAAGGCTATCTTGCAAGCCAAAGCACCAACTAACAAAAAGGAATTGCAATCCTTACTTGGGAAGATAAATTTCCTAAGGAGATTTATATCCAACCTCAGTGGGAAGACGTAAGCCTTTTCGCCGTTACTTCGACTTAACAAAAGAGGATTTGAATGGAGGGAAGAACATCAAGAAGCCTTCGATAAAATCAAAGAGTACCTCATTAAACCACCTATTTTGGTGCCTCCTTGTCGAAGTAGAAGTATGAGACTGTACATAGCTGCGTCTGATAAAACTTTAGGGAGCATGCAGGCTCAGGAGGATGAACATGGTGTCCAAAGGCCCATATACTACCTCAGTAGAGTTTTAAATGATGAGGAAACTAGATATAACGAGGTTGAAAAACTATGTTTATGTATGTATTTTTCATGTACAAAACTTAAGCAATATATAAAGCCAGTTAATGTTTATGTTTCGTCTCATTTTAACGTTTTTAAATATATGTTGTCAAAACCCATTTTGCACAGTAGAATTGGCAAATGGGCACTTTCATTAACTGAGTACTCATTAACCTTTATGCCTCTCAAGTCTATAAAAGGTCAAGTGGTCGCAGACTTTATAGTCGACCACTCTATACAAGAAAGATCACTGAATTATTTGGAGATCGAACCGTGGAAACTTTACTTTGATGGCTCTAGTTATAAAGATGGAGTTGGAGTCGGAGTCCTTATTATTTCTCTAAAAAAAATTCCAACAACATTTAAGTACAAAATAGACGGGGGTTGCTCCAATAATAAGGCTAAATACGAAGCGCTAATCGTAGGCCTTGAAATCCTGTTGGAATTGGGGGAAACTCAAGTCGAAATAATGGGAGACTCAGAGTTAGTCCTAAAACAAATTACCAAAGAATACAAATGCATAAAAGAAAACCTTATCATGTATTTCGTAATAGCCAAATGGTTGTTGAAGAACTTCGAGGCAGTTAACATTTGACACATACCCATTTTGGAAAATCAAGCAGCCAACGACTTGGCACAAATTACTTCTGGGTATAAAGTTTTGAAAGATAGGCTACAACAAGCAATCGAAGTTAGAGGGAGAGTAACTGCCACTAAGTTATCTCCATCGGATTTAAGGACCACAACGTTAGGATACACTGATCATGAAAATTTTGAAATTTTGTTCATAGACAATCTAACAGAACAAGATTGGAGAAAGCCTGTAGTGGACTATTTACAAAATCCAGCGGCTTCGACAGAATGAAAGATAAAGTACAGAGCGCTGAGTTACGTGTTAATGGGAAATGAACTATTTAAGAAAACACCGGAAGGTGTGCTTTTGAAATGCTTAAGTGAAACAGAAGCATATATAGCTCTTTCCACCACACACGCTGGGACTTGTGGAGCACACCAAGTAGGCCAAAAGATGAAATGGTTATTGTTTCGAAAAGGCTTATATTGGCCCACTATGTTAAAGGATCGTGTTGAGTTTGCAAAAGGATGCCAAGAATGTCAAAAACATGCAGGCATTCAACATGTGCCAGCAAATGAACTTCACTCGATTGTGAAACCTTGGCCTTTTAGAGGATGGGATTTGGATCTCATTGGAGAAATTCGACCAGCATCTTCTAAAGGTCAGAAGTATATATTGGTAGGCATTGATTATTTTACTAAGTGGATCGAAGCGATTCCTTTAGTCAATGTAGACCAGGAGAATGTCATTGAATTCATTCAAAGGTACATCATATAAAAATTTGGAATCCCTGAAACAATAACTACAGACCAAGGGTCAGTCTTTACCGGTCGAAAGATGCAAGACTTTGTTGCGGAAATGGGGTTTAAACTGTTAACGTCTACGCCTTATTATGCGCAAGCTAATGGCCAGGTCGAAGCAGTAAATAAAGTAGTGACCAGTTTAATAAAGAAACATGTGGGAAAGAAACCCAAAAAATGGCACAAGACGCTAGATCAAGTCCTGTAGGCGTGTTGAACTTGTCCGAAAGAAGCCACAGGAACAACACCATTTCGCCTAACCTATGGTCATGATGCAGTGTTACCAGTGGAAATCCACTTGCAGGCGACGAGGATTCAGATACATCATAAGATCCCTTCTGAAGTCTATTGGAGTATGATGTTGGATGAACTAGTAGACTTAGACGAAGAAAGGTTGAAAGCTCTGGATCTTTTGAGACTGCAGAAGAAGCAAGTTGAAAAATCCTACAATCGCAGGGTGAAGCCCAAGACGTTTCAGCCTGAAGATCTAGTTTGGAAAGTAATACTCCCAATGGATCGAAGAGACAGAAATTTGGGAAAATGGTCCCCTAAGTGGGAAGGACCTTTTAGGATTGTTCAAGCATTCTCGGGCGGAGCTTATGAGATCGAAGAATTAAGCAAAGATCAAAGACTCTTGAAGGTGAATGGTAAATACCTGAAAACGTATAGACCTATGCTTCAAGAGGTAAAAATAAATAATATATAGTCACTGTTAATAGAGAATGCCAAAATGGAAACTTAAAAATTTCATTAAAAGTGCCAAAATGGCTCTGATATCGTTACAAAAAGTGATTACATAAATGAGAGAAACAAGATACAAAAGGGAAGATTAGCTTTAATCTGGAGATACTTGATTCTTTGCAATTCTAGCCGTCGATCACATAGAGCTTTCGATTGATGAAGGGTTTCGAGCTTAGCATCCAAAGATTGAGCTCGATCGGCATGTCTTAACCCTTCAGTCAATTCTTCTTGGCTCTCTGATTCAGTGTTCACAGCAAGAAGTTCCTCTTTCTTTTTGTCATTGGCATCAATTTTAGCTTCCAACTCTGCAATCTGCACCCTCAGTTGAGCATTATCTCAATCTATCTCCTCGACCGCTTTTTGTCTAGCCTCCTGGGCCTTCGACAAATCCTTTACCCTAAAAGCTGATTCAGTAGCAGCATGCCAAGCAGCAGCCACTTGACCATTGGCTTCTTCAATCTCACGATTGAGAGTTCTCTGACGGTTATAATCCGCTGATGCCTGGTCAACAATGGAGAATAAATCCAAGATTACATTGGCCACATCTGGAGGAGCAACAAGGAGATCGACAGCCCTCAGGATAGTCTTCAGAGAGGATGGAGCCATTGGTCCCCCCTCTAAAGTTAACATCAAGTCTCTTTTAAATATTTGTGCTTTAACTTTCTGAAGAGCCTCGTCGAGAGGAGAAGTCGAAGTAGATCTTCCAGATGCAGTTGAGGCGCTGTGATCAGAGGAACTTTCTCGACCTTCTAGAATTGCAGTCAGATAACCTAACGGATTTTGTTATTTTAGCTATGCCAAATCCTCCTTAGTTCTGGATCCCGTCGAAGGGACTCTTTCGTTGGCAGTAACAACCACGTTGGCCACTTGATTTGGAATTGTTTTAGTGCCTAGAGGATTTTGGTTTCCTTCAGCAAAACCTTCTTCACCGTCAGCCTCTGGGATCTCTACATTCTCCCTCTATGTTTCAGTTTCAATTCCAGGGATGCCTTCCTCCTCATTCTCTTGCACATCAACCAGCGGAACCCTAGTCTTCTCTTGGTTTCCTGCAGCTTCTTCTTCATCGGCTTCTTCTATGGTTTTGTGCTGAGGTTTAGAAGTCTGATTTACTTCGTCAGCTGAACTCATGAAAGAGCCTTTCGCTGAAGAAGTCCTATAGGTAGGATCCCCTTCACTATTCAAGAGAGTCACAGAGTCCTCGACATGAGTAGGAATTCGTTTGGAAGTTCCAGTAGTGTCCTGGAAAATAAAAGGAATTTGTTTCCTTCAGAATCCTCATAAAGCAAAAGGGAGTGGAGGAATAAATGATGAGCAGTCGAAGTAAATACCTAGATTGGGATTTCAGCACCAGGACTGGAGTTATCACTTTTGCTGGGATTGTTTAGCCTAGCAATTACCTCCTGTTCAGTAGGCTCGTTGATGACTACAGGAGGAGGCCTCGCAGTTGTAGTCTTAATCCTGATTTTCGGACGGGGTTCGATGGCAGGAATTGGTTTTTTCAATCTTCGTCTCTGCAAAGGAACAGGAGGAGACTCCTCTTCTTCATCGCTAGAGATTTGGATCTCTTGAACCTTCCGTTTTTTGGGGGTTGGTTTCTGAATATCCAGAAAACAAGGTCGAAGGGATCAATATCTATGTCAGATAAAAAATAAGGGTATGAAAGAAAGTAAATACCTTATGAGAGGGGTTAACGGCGGAATCTCCCCCTTTTGTACTCTCAGCAGTCTTCTTCGAGCTGGTTCTCTTGACAGCTAAACAGAAGACAATACAATTATAGTTAACCGAGTGTCGAAAGACAAATATAAGGCGAAGAGATAGAAAAGAATAATACCTTTCTTGACCCTGTCAAGAACCAGCTTAAACGCCTCACGTAGGTGGTGGGCTAAGTCCTTCTCATCGAAGAACTCTTCGTCATAATATTGTTTCCACCACTCCTCAAAAGTAACGGAACTCAGAAAATTTAGGTTAATGTCGAATAGGGTCAGTATAGTTCGACCAGAATACCTACCAATATGCTTGGTAGCGGCATCTTCTGAGTAGTCTGCATTGTAAAAAAGTAGCAGCTTCTCTCGAGGATAAATAGGTGAGGGAAGTAATTGAGCAATACCAAATTGTCGAGAGACAAGATTTGGTTGATAAGCGATTAAGCTCAATTGATTTTTTGAGCTCTTAAATCTCAAGGGCATGATCCTGGGGAGAAGAAACGATTCCCACATGCTCACGAACTCATCAGTCACGTCATCCTCCTCATTCGAAGGATATGGTCTAGTGAACCATTCTGGACCAACTTTTCGACTGGCAAAGGGAGCCATGGTCGAAACAAAGCGCTTTCGCTCCGCAAACATCATTACGAAGCTGGTGAAAGCCTTCTGAAACTGTTGGCCTTCATCAGTGGGAGTTAGCAATGCAAGCCTGGTGCCTTCGACCCGCCTGTTCAGAATTTCAGGGGCCTCTTTGTTAATCTTGTTCTTCTGAGGAAGGAAAGATTCAAAGGTGGCACTGAGCCAAAGTTGGAGAAGCCAAAAAGGACCAGACAGCAGCAGGCTCCCCCTGTCCCCTATAACTTTAATTTGAGTCACATCATTACTAATGGACTCATATAAGTTGGCCAAAATTAATTCGGCCAGGCAAAGGGGGTATTTGTGGTGAAGCTGCGTCGCGAGCGTCAGCATCTTTTTTGTCACCTAAAGTGACTTAGTACAAAAAACAAATCGAGACAACCACATAGCCAAGAAGGCTATATTCTCCACCTCCGACACAGTACTAGAGGTTTTGTCGTAGAAGTGGTTAATAAAGGTGGTGTAAGTGGGTTTTGTAGCAGCAAACCCAATAGCATCCTCAGACAAGTCTTCAGGGTCGAAATAGTCACCAGTTGGTCGAAGACCAGTGATGGCAGCTATGTCGAATAAAGTGGGGGTCATCATCCCACAAGGAAGATGAAAAGTGAAATGTGCGCTATCTCAAAAATACAATGAAGATACCAGTATAAGAGGGAAGTAAGGCAATCCTGTCTTCGACAGCATCACCAAGTCATAAATGCCCATCTCCTTCCAGATAGAAGCTTGCGCCTTCTCCATTTTATTCAACCAGTCTGAATACTCAGAGGAGAGGTTAGGGCTTGATCGAAAGATTCGGTTCCCTTTGTTCATGAACTGAAGTTTGATATCCTCTGTAGTCTGAGGATGCTGCTGGTTAGCCGGAGTAGCGTCTTTAGGGTCTTCCCTAGGCTTCTTCGTGCAACCTATGGGTCTAAGCCTTGGGTGAGTAGGGAAGAAGGCGTGGTTCTTCAAGGGATTTTCGACGCATGAAGATAACGTACCAGACATAGACTACATGTTTCCACCGTATCAAATGGGAATGAGGAGTTGAGAATCATATTCTTCTCGCCATTCTTTCGTCATGGGTTCAACAACATACCTATCAATCGAGGAAGAAGGAGGGTTAGTGGAAAAGACCTCTGGTGGTTTCTGGACATCATCAGCGTTTTTGGGTTGAGGAGTGTTTGGTGCATTAGAGAGGAAAGCCAATGTTAAGGATTTGAGAGAAAAACGAAGTTGACAATACAATGTTGTGAGAAAGCAAGAGATTTGGAAATGCTGGAAATGGTAAAAGTTCCAAATAGAAAGGCTCAGAAGTATTTATAGCCTTCAGAAGAGGGATATGTCTCGTCAAGGCCATTTAATGTTTCACAGGTAGTGGGACACGTGGCTAAGTGTGAAACGGTTACCGTGCAAGCATTGGGAAATGTTTTGACATGCTTGCCTAGGTTATAGGAATATGGTCATCATGGTAAGCGTGGCAACGACAGTTTGAAGAGACATCTTGGAGAAAGAGTAATGATGGTTTTCTCGAGTGCAACAGCTGTTGGAAGGCGAAAAGCACACGTCAAGACTTGGTGGACAACTGGGAAGACAGGTGTCAAATGGGAAGTTCAAAGAATGGCTATTTCTTTGAGCGTCGAAATAGACATTCTTGGGGGGGGGGGGAATTTGTTGGCTCCCAAATTCGACACTTACTATATTTGGTCTTTTAGACCAAATAATTGGAATGAACCAAGCCAGGAAGTATGATTCAACACATGAAATAACTTAAGAAAAAGATCTAAGTTATTTTGGAATCTTCGACCAAGGGCTCATTCGAATGAAGAAGACTTATGTCACTCGATTAGAAGAAAGTATTCTCGCTTTGACACATGATACGAGGACTATTTGAATTTTGAATTATTGGAGGGAAAGGCAGTTTCGCCAATGTTTAAGAAGAGGCAACGTGGCTGAAAGCCATAGGTCGAGGGACATGCAGAAGACACTTGTCTTCATCCTAGCGCAGAATGTTCCCTCGACGGTTACTTATTTTTAGTATAAATTAAGAAACTTGTGTAATTTTCAAGTGTGTTCAACCTATTATACTAAGTCACTCAAACATTATCCAAGTAAGTGCTGTGTGAGAAAGGATAACGATTGAGAAATGTATGTTGGAAACACCTTTTTTCTTTAATGAAAGTCCTTTACATTACTTTACTATTATCCTGCAAAGTTATCTTTTTTACTTCTTTTACTTGCATTTCTATACTTCTGTTTACTTCTCCAAAATCTTAAACATCCTTTCTCTGGGTCGAACGTGCGTTCTTCCTGCTTATCCATTTTACATAAAAAATTAGCATATGTCCTGGGATTAATCTGATCGATCCCGTAAGTAAACCAAAAAGAACTTACCTTTTTGGAGATTAGCGGTTTTTTACCAAAAACAATGGTAAACAAGCTTCCCTATGGTCTTCTCCTTCCTTCAGAAATAAACTACTCAAATGAATACTAATCGGTTTATCCCTCATCGGATAACCAAGTTGTCGCCGTGCAAGAACAGGGTTATAGTTAATTCCTCCCTTTGTACCAAGAATAGGTACATTGGGGAAACTACCACAACTGTCAATAATCTCTACATCCTGGTAAGCTCGATGGTACCAATCAATGTCCGAGTGAGTAAGTTCCATGATCTTAGGAGCCCAACGGGGTTCTTTCTTGACATCCCAAAGAGCACCAGACTAAGGCATATGAGAGATGAACCATCAGTATAACAGAGGAGTGCAACATATAATCATCCCCCCATGATAAGAATTCTGAAGATGAATATAGTAATAAGCATCACCCAACATTGTAGGAACTGGGTTTCCCATCATGAAGATCCTAATAGCGTTAATGTCGACAAACTTGTCCATATTAGGAAATCAGAACAACCCATAAGCAAGTAGAGCAAAGATGGACTCAAAAGCAACTGTACTCTTCATTTTGGCAAAGTGTTGTACCCTAATATTTGCCCTCCCATATTTCTCAACAAATGTCATGTGAGGTCCCCAAATTGCTCAAGGAAGTTCAAGAGTTACCTGACAAACTCTCTCCTAAGGCATTCTACCTCAAATTAGGGTTTCATTTTTCATCAGGATATATGAACCAAAAAGGACTCAAATGATCACCATTGTCTTAATATGTTCTCAATATCATCCATGCCAAGTTTCAAGCCTTGCAGAGGAATTTTGCTCAGTCAATTGCCCAAATGCTTGAAAATCAACTATGCTAGGTCAAAAATCAATTGTGGCCCACATACAATCAAATTTCAAGATTTTTGGTAAACATCCTCATTTTGAAGTATTATCCATCATTTTATCAAGGGTTGATCATGAATCCTCAAGGATTTCTCACAATTCATCAAAACCCAAAAGTTGCCAAATTAGGGTTTTGTAGGAAAAGTCAACTTAACTTTGACTAAACATAACTTTCTCATAATTTATCAGAATTGACCCATCCAAATCTCATTTTAAAGAGGATGCAATTCCCTACAATTCATATTTATCTCCCAAGTTCAAAATATGCACTCATAAAAAGATATGAATTTTGACATTATAGGTCATTTTGGAAAGTCAACAAAAACACCTTTTAGGTCAAAGCTTCATACATGAACATGGAAGACTCAATTAAGATGATACCAAAAGTGTTGCTTAGGGGACATCCTAAGATTTCTAAAAAGTCAAATAACAACTCTCTAGGGTCAAAATTGAGAGAGTTATGCATTGGCCAAGTTGACCTTTTTTGCAAAATTGCCAAAAGACAAATGTGCTCAAATTTGCATTTTTTGTCAAATGGGCCTAGTTTTTCATGATTGAATCTTGCTTATGACATGGTCCACGATCCAAATCATCACCCACACACCTTTTTATTTATTTATTTATTTTATTTTGATTTTTATCATTTAAAAGTCAAATTAAATCAAATAAATAACAAAAAAAATCAAAGATTTGTTTTGTGATCAGATTTTGGGTGGAATCAAATCCAATTATGCTGGAAAATCATATCCAAAATGTGCAAAACAAATTGAACCAAAATTGGCATGATTTGGCTTTATATAGAAAGATATCATACAAAGATAAAGACCAAATCAAATCTTCATAATGGACCAAGATTCGGCTCGTTTTTGTTGACCTAATATGTTGCATTACATATACAGAACATAGCCAAGGCAAGAGGAGGAGGATTTGAGGTCGTGAAAGTCACCAAGCAAACTCACATTTTTGAAGAAAAATTATGGATCAGTTTTCAACTTAGAGGACGATTCAAGGAGATTCAAAGCGACCAATCAACTCCTAGACATCCTCTGAAGCGATTGCAAGCATCACCAAGCCTCCACGAGTCCAGAAACACGCTGCACGACCGTCACAATTTGCTTCTCTTTCAAAATTTGAATATCACGATTCTTGCATTATAAACATGTTTTAAGGGTATGTATGTGTTTGTTATCATGTTTGAAACATATTGATCTGGTTTAATTGATGTTTGAGTGCATATATTGACAATTTCCATTGCTAGGGTTTGAGGTTGTATTTTAGGGTTTCTTGATATAAGCAAAATCAGGCCAAGAATTGGATACTGGGACGATCGTGGCATCAAGAACGATCGATCCCTGGTCTTTAAATCTATTTATCAAGCATATTTTTGATGTTTGAGGCACGCAGGTTGTAGCGACAGACGTTGTCTGTAGGTATAAGTTATATACCTAAGACGACAGACTGAAGGAGGAAGAAGGGGACTTGTCATCACCCCATTGGCTGATTTGAATATAGCGCGTGCATTTTTTTTTTCAGCCTTAGGGGAATTATTTACATATTATGCATTGTCCTGTTTCCATTAAAAAGTAGTGAGCGTGGCCCAGCTGGCAAAGGCATCCCTTGGTAAGTGACAGGACCTGGGTTCGATCCCAGGTCCCAACCAATTTCTTTATTTTCTCACATTACACTTGCAGATCCAACGCTTCATAATTCCACGCGCCTACCATACACCCTTGTGTTCCACCATCAGATTCATCAGCCAGGTGGATCCAACGTTCATGTAGCAAGAGGCCTACCATGCTTCTCAAGTCAACGCGCGTACTGGATCAAACAAAGTCAAAAGGGCCTGGATTTGTTGGGCTCAGAAATCATATTGGCACCCCCTCCTTCAGCAATACCACCAAGCCCATTTACTTCTTCACTTATTTCTTTTCTCTATTTTATTTTATTCTTTTAATTTTTTCTTTTATTTATTTTAATTAACAAATTAATCATTCCTTTTTTATAAAATCATAAAATCAAAATTTCATTAAAAAAATAGAATTAGACTTTTTTTATCAAAATTAATATTGTTAATTTAATTTAGTTTAGTTTAACTTAGGGAAATTTTAACTTCTTTTTTTATATAATTAAAGCTAATTAGCAAATTAGGTTAAATTCTTGGTCTAATGCTTTTATTTTTTCTCAAATAAATAAAAAACACAAAAATAAGTTTTTAGATTGAATTAATTTATTTTTCTTAATTTAAAATTAATTAGAATTAGGATTTTCTTTTTAATTTAATTGTGTCTTTATTTTCTTGAATAACAAAACATGACAAAAAACATTTTTTAATCAATCGTCAATAGATTTAGTCAGGGTCAAAACCCTAGTCATTTCGTATTTGATTCATCGCGCGTTTATTATTTTTGCCAATATTGTTGTAACTGTTCATAGTTTGTAATAGTTTAATTTAGGGCTTTTACTTATCGCTTTTCCACGGGTTTTTTGGCTATGTAATTAATCCCCCTCCCCGAAGCCTTGTAATAGCATAGATTTACTTTCTCGCATTTTTTTTAATTCCCGCAAATATTTAACTGTCTAGATGTATGTTAATAGGATTGTATGACAAGAATGCATGACAAATTAATACAGTTAGAAAACCCTAATGTGCAAAGATAAAATAACTGAAAACAAATCACTCGCACATATCACTCTTAGGGTATATTCTCATTTCGGTTGCCTTCGGTAAGCGGTCATTAAGCATAGGGTGTCTTAGTGGTTACCCTCCTGTCTAAAAAAGATCAAATGTCCCATTCGAATGTTGCCTCAGAAATGTTACCTCGGAAATGTTTCCTCGAATATGATCTTAAGACTCTAGGGTTATTACTAAGGTGTCCTAACATTGCTTTAGTGATCGTACGCCCCTTTCGAATTGACCCTTACAAACTCCAACGATGGTGCTACCTATTTATCAATAGTAGGATAGCGCTGTCTAAAGGAAACGAGAATAGAAACGATCTTTTTTTGAGTAGGTAGATGCTACTAGGTACTTGCTCAAATCAAAACTTGTCACACTCACACTATTCAAACAAATTTTCAAAGAAACTTCGTCACACTATTGAGGACTGATACAAGGGTTATCACGAAGTAAAACATTTCTCAAAACAAAGCACATACACAAGCAATTTTTAAAAGATGAGAAAGTACCTAAGATCCCATGGAAACCATGGATAGAAAGGGTGCTAACACCTTCCCTTTCTATAATCTACCCCCCATACTCAGAATATCTCAAAAAAGGATTTTTTCTGTACTTTTTTCCTTTTCGGTTGGATGAAATAAAAGTCAGTGGCGACTCTTTCTTACCGCGGCATTTTGCAAACACAAAACGCAAAACGCAGACCAACATCAAACAGTCGATTCTGCCACCATATCACACAAAGTAACGAACTTTCTCCAGTAAGAACTGAGCTGGTAATCCTCTAATCCCTCCTTTGGTGGTCATACGGGCTTCCACCTTAGACTTCCCCAGATGAATCAAGGCAGCTATCTCATGTGATTTTGGCTCACCCTCCAAACCAGTAAAAGGAACACGATCGGTAACAGGTAAATCCAATATATAAGAATACTCCTCCAGTTAGGCATCAACTGATAGTCGGGAAAAGTAAAGCAATGATACATCGGATCATAGAACTGGACCAAGGTCGAGAGAATACCCTCCTTCATCTTTAGCTTCATGAGAGGAATAATAGACCCATACTTCTTTCGAAAGTCTGCAGAACACTCGATCTCGGGAATTAGACTGATCAACTCATCTATCTTGGGATCCTTGAAATTGTATTTCTCGGTCTTTCTTTTTCCAGAATCCATGGTCAAAAGGTACCTGAGATATTCACAAATAGTCAACCTTTAAATCCCTTGAAATATGGTTTCTTCAAAAGATGCTTATGAGTGCATGGATGCATGATGCAACAATCATACACAAGATCACACATATAGGGTTCATAGGTTTAACGTCACGAGTATGAGGTCGAAGGTACTACCTATAAGGTGTTGGTCTAAAAATTTATCACCTGCCGAACAAGGTTCTAGAGGTTCCCAGATTCTACATCCTTCCTTCAGATATTACCAACTTCCTGATTAACTCGGTAATTAGTAATATTATCAAGAAAGACTCGTCTGGGCGTAGTATCGCGTGTCAACTATTTCTGGATTACTTCGTCATAGCTTCCGCACTACACCTAAAAGGCCAAGATGGGTTTGGTATTCTACGGTCCTCAGTTTTAGCATGCTCCCAAGTTGAAAGCAGTACGTCTTCCTGATTACTCAGTAAACGACACTATAGTTAAAAGGGCCTCCACTGAGTGGGGGATATCATGCCTCCTTTTTTGGGATTACTCCCTCAAAGTTAACATGACTATACCTCCCGTCCTATCTTAAAGTTTTCTCAAGTATGGGTATAGGACTTATGAGTAATCATTAAGCACCCTGAGAACCAGGAAAATCCAGACAAACATATATACAACATATAACACAGAAAACAATAATAACATATATATAGATATAAACAAAGATAGGCTCAACCCACTTAGGGATGGACCAGCAAGAGGTCAATCTTTCCCCAGTGAAGTCACCATTTTTCTGTAGCGGTAGAAATGTTCAAGACTAAGCCATTGGATTGACTAGACTTCATACAAATCAAAATGAAAATCGCCACCACACTTTATTATTTCCAATGGAATGGGAAAAGAGAGAATAACCCAAAAAGAGGGGGAAAGATTCAAGGTAAGGGGGTTGGTTATGCAAAGGAAAGGTATTAGCACCCTAAACATCTACGGTACTCCGCAGTAAACCTCTTTGTAAAAATCTGTATATTTTGGCTATAAAAAATGTTATATATATATATAAAATGTATGGTGGAGGTGAGGAAAGAAATATATTTATTTTACAATTTTTGCACCCGCCGCGGTTGCGAACCTTTAGTGCCTACGTACCGCCTTTTCGTGCAATAAGGGATCAGGGTACACGTAGTTCCTCTTTCAAAAAATTTAAAACCCAAATGTGTTGGTTAATTTTATAAGATAAAACATCATCGTCATTGTCCGTGTGGAAAACACACCTACTACCCACGATCATGAGAACGGAGAATTTGCATCATCTCAAAGTGGAGGATATGGCTTGGATTTCAAAATCAACAATGCCTCACTCAACACCTAAGTGGAAAAATATCTCTCTTCACTACATATTGTAGAAGTATAGTTGTTTGCATCACTACAAGGATTGACAAGAGTTTAATCTTTTAAAAAAAAATTTAAAGATGAAAAGCCAAAATGGCAAAATGGTTTGAAATGAGATTGATTGACTTTTAGTCTTCTCACAAAAATGTCAAGGTATTATTAAGTTGATTGGAGTTTATTTATGAGAATATTTTGAAAATGCATGGACATAAGTCCAAGTTTATTATGAAAATAGTTCAAGTTCAAAAACAAGAAGAGTTTTCAAAAAAGGAAAGAAGATTTTTGAAATTAAAGAAGATGAGAGGAGAAGAAGGGACTATCCTAAAGCACAAGGTAAAATCTAGGGATAAGAACCATCTAACCAACAAGAAGCCAATACTTGACATTATTAGCCAAGATAGAATTCCCATTCTTTGGGTTGAAACCAATCAAGCAAAGGAATACTAGACCTCTTGAGAGAACCAAACTTCAAGTGTATTAAGTCTTGATAAAAAAAGGGCAGAGTAACGGTTGTATGCGGGTGAATCCCAGATCACAAACAAGGGGTGTAATCACAAAAAAAACATGCATACAAAAACAAATAAACAACCCAATGTCTTGAGGTAAACCTCAAGAACTCCAGACAAAATAATCAGATAAGATCACAAGGTTTCCAAGATAGGCTAAGGTTCTAATCCTAAGTCCAAGAAAATTCCCATGCTCCATAATGCCAAGGATAGTAATTGTTGTACCCCAAAATTTGCCCTCTCTTTTCCACAAGAAATCACAGCTTCGGGCTTTTCCTGACTTTTCAGATTGGCGTAAGAATCAGTCAAACAGATTTTTTCTTATCAGTCTATCCAAATTAGGGTTTCCATTAACTTTTGAATCAGTTCAAGCAGATGGCTAGGGTTTGGTTGAGTTTGGCTCAGGGTTTGATCAAGAGAACGTTTCTTTGATAATAAATCAAGAATCAGGGTTTGCACGCGCATTTTCAGAAGAATTTGAATCCACAGTGTTTTAATTGACTGTCACATGGTTGTGACGTTTGTTCAAGATTTCTGTCTAAACATCTGGGATAAAAGCTGAGGCATTTGAATTGAGAATTTGCAGTGTTTGGTTTAATCAGTAAAAGGAAGGACATATGGGCATTTATTGTGATTGACTGTGCAATACTTTTGATTATTCGGAACGCCGGACGTTTATTGATTATTTATCGTTTCTAAGTTAAAATTATTGGATATTTTCCAGTTATTGTAATTTAAGAAATATAAATAATTAAATAAACAATTGAAGAAGAATTAAAAGAGATTAATTGACAAAAGAGCTTTTATTTATTTTTAATTATTAGTACAAATGTTATTTGAATACATTTACAGTATTTACAAATAATGTTATTACAAATAATTGGAAATAAAATAAAGCTATCCTAAAGTTTCCTAAGTCTTCATCTTCTACTGATGCTCCCCATTGCTCAATTAATTTTTATCTGCAAAAAAAAAGAAAAGAAAAAAGTCAAATGCAGATGAAATAAAAAGGCAGACCGTTAATCATAAAAAAGCTCATCATTAAAAGTGATTGGTCGGAATCAGTTGTTCACCCTCTCTGCAAATCACAAGAAATACTCTTGGTTCACAAAGAGGGAAAGAGAGATATGCTTGCAAAAAAATATGAAATGCACAAGGCTACTGAATATGCCAAGTACAAAGCTGCATAGTTCAAAATTCCAAACTAAGTCACAAATTGCAAACTGAAAAATGCCTAACCAAGTCCAATGTCAACCAAACTGAAATGCCAAAACAAAACCAAATTGCATTGTTCAAAATGTCAACAAAGTTGTCAAACTGTCAAAAGGCTGTTAACAAATATCAAAGCAATGCAGAAAATCTGGGACAAGTACAAGATACAGAGGAAAGAAACAATGCAAGCAACATTTCAAATTCATCATTTTCCAGCCACACTTTTTCAGAGCAAGTACAGATTTAAACAATATAATATGTTTTTTTTCTATGGAGAGAGAAAAGAGAGAGAAAAGAGGCTTACAGTGGGCAGGCTTAGGCTTAAGATATATAAAACAAAAGATATACCAGTACAAAGAAGAAGAGGCAGAATATCACAAAAACAAGAACCACATAACAGAAACAACAAACAGCCTGCCTCCAAAACAAGCTTCAAGCCTAACCTGTTTCAAATATACAAGTTTTCAAACTGGTAAACAAAACTGAAGCAAAACTATTACAGAAGCAAGCTTGCAACCTCAAGCCAAGCCTGTAACCTGTTTCAAACCAGAAGCCTGTAACCTCAAGCCATCCAAACCTGTTACAACTACCAAACACATAAACTCCAAACAAAATCACCAGCCAGCATATCACAATAAAGCCTGTAAACATCAAGCCTAAAACTTCGAGCCTGTAACCAAGCCTGAAACCTGCTAACCTGTTTCAAACACAGAATCATAAACTCTAAAGGCCCTCAAACCTTTCAAAACCAAAACAAACATAACCTAAGTCCTATACCCTCAGAATAAATTCATCACAGGGTTAGCAATCAAAGCTCAAGGCAAGCTCAGAATCAAACATATCCAAACAATCTCTCAGAACCTAGGTTCATCATTGAGCAAGCATATCGAAGGCAACTCAGAACTAACATATCAACAACAACTGAAGCAACAGCAACCCTCAGAGCTAGGCTCATCACAGGGTCCAACGAAAACATACTCATATTCAAGTATCATCATCATACAGAAGCAAGCAAAAGAGAGGAAAAGAAGCGAGCAAGCTAGGGTTTTCAGAAGGCAATCATCACAAAACCATCAAAAAGCTAAAAGATACTGAGTACCAGATTTCCAGCAAGAATATCATCACACTCCCTCTCCCTGGCTGCCTGAGACACGCCTCCAGTCCACCTCTCCTCTGTCTCCAAAAGCCTCCAAAGGTTAATCTCCTTTTCCTTTTTCTTTTCACGCCTCACACAGAAAATAATGATAATCAAAGATCAGAACACAAAAGTAAAACGTGCAAGAATGGAAATCTGAAACCCTAAAAAATGTGCTAAGACGGAATCATTACCTTGTATAACCACCGCCCGCGTGACCTTGGAGAGGAGGAAGCGGAGATGGCATCCAGTAGCTAGGCAGCGAGGAAGTTTGTTCAGAAACAAGGGCCTTCATTGAGAACGGTAAAGACGAAGAGGAGAAGAAGATGAACGGCGCCACTCAACACTGTAACCCTAAAATGAAACAAATTCGTTGAAACCCTTACAAAATGTTGTGAAATGCCACTGGGCCTTGCCCCATCCAAAAATCCCTAAAGCCCAATGATTTTAGCACCAGACCCCTCCTTCCAGCGTGCATACCCCCTTTTGTTTCTCTTCCAAATTTTGTTTGGGCCAAATGCCTTCCTAAGGCCCATTCAAACTCTTTTTTTCATTTTCTACAAATCACCCTTTTTTTACTTTGCCATTTTTTATACATAACCTAAAATAATATTTTTGTTAAATAAAATAGCACTTTTTTTTTCTTATACAAAATGTTCTTAATTGTTTCTTTTTTATTTTATTACATTTTAAAAAAAATATATATAAACATTAATTTTCTTAAATTTAAACAATTTTCTTTTCTTTTCTTTAAAACCCTTGTACATAAAAATGTTGACTAAAATACATAAATATTAGATTTAATTAGGTTAATAGATTTTTTTGTCTTAAAACTCCTTTTAATAAATCTTTTTCATACATAAAAACATTAATACATAAAAATAGAATTTCTTAAGCATTTTATTTTCTTTTATTAAATCTTTTGTTTGTACATAATTAACAAAAACCCAAGAATAAATACTTACTTAATTTTGCATTAAGTTAGCATCTTGCATCATGTGTAAATAATCACATTCACAAATACTTTTGATACATTGCTTTTTATTCTTGTACATTGCTACATTGATATTGAGAATGCTATTCGATTTGGTTGTAAATAACATTTGGACACTACTATCCTGATATGACTCATCCCCATTTGTAAATATTTGTACCCCCATTCCCGGATACTTATTTGTAATAGCTTAGACTTTAAAATCCCGCAATTTATCGCTTTCTATATACTGTATAGTAATTAGGGTTTGTATGCGAAGATTCAAAATCAACCGCTAGATAACCTAATACAAAGACAAATGCATGATAATAAATACACCAATCACACTAGAACCCCTAGGGTAACCCCACTTGTTACCTTCAAAAATGGGCCATGCTTGCATGTTGAGTTTCTTTGGCAAAACAAAACAAATCAAATGATCATAGTCCCTCGATGACACTTTCGAAGTTGCCTAAACAAAATGATCATAGTCCCTGAAGAAAATTGCCAAAGACACTTGGCACCATTGCATTCATGGTCCATACGATGACCCGCGCCCGTCCCGTTAACATCCTAACACAAGATTGTCCACCAAATACAATGGTGGAACAATATTGTTAAAAGGGTTAAAACATGAGAAAAATCTTTGAGTAAATTTAGGGGTAGACAACTCTTAGTTACTTGATCAAACTTGCAAAACACACTTGCCTATTTTCAAAACACACTTCACGAATACAATTTCCAAACAACTTTCAAAAACATTGAAATATCTTTTCGAAAAGACAAACACCTTTGTAAAACATTCGAGTAAAGAATTGTTACAACAGTTGCCTAGACAAGGCATCTTTTTCAAAACATTTTCAAAAACACACACACACACACCACCATTTCAAGCAATTGAAAATCAAAGGCAAGTGATCTAAAACAAGTAACTAAGAGCCCATGGATAACCATGGATGAAAAGGGTGCTAATACCTTCCCTTTTCATAATCTACCCCCCGAACCCACGAAAACATCTCAAAGGTTTTTCCTATGCTTTTTAACCTTTCCTTTAGGATAAAATAAAAAGTCGGTGGCGACTCTTGCTAAACCGAACAAGTGCGAATACAAACGCAAAACCTCAAGTCAGTTCTCCCACTGTATCACAGAACTGGAGACTCTGCTGGGGATTGCATTTAAAAGTGGGGTTACCTTAGGGTTTAGATCACCTTTACATACTTGCTTTGATTGCTTTGATTGCTTTATTTTTGGGTTCTTGTTTGGGTTTGTTGTAAATCCTACACCCGGATTTGGGGGCACCTTTTTAGGTAAATAGCAATAAAACTGTGAGGGAACTGTGCGGGGTATACCGACATGGTTGAAGCAGTAAGCTATGTTAGTATGACATAATTGTGAGTACCGGTAACCCTTGAGTTCAATTAAGGAGAGTACGGGGCCACTGAGTGATGTCATGAAGCACTAACGAACTCTTAGAACCTTAATTGACCATCTTAGCCTTTTTAGGGGTAGTGAGATGACCGACTTTGGTGCAGTCCGAAGTTGGTAGATACTCGATACTACACTCATTGAGGGTTGTTTTCTTGGAATATTTTGGTCGCCAGTTAAGTGGCTAAACCAAAACAATGAACACAGAAAATAATCCAATGATATTGAGCTCCTTAGAACCCGGTTTCTATTTTAGGACAGGATGAGCCAACTAACTTCAAGAGGGTACTTACCTACAAACCTCATGCAAGCCTAAACCTAAGGACTTGTTTGCTTTGTGTGAATATGATTACCTGTATATACACTTACTTGCTTTTGCATACATGTACGTAACATCATGACATCATACCATAGCATTTTTTCACTAACCATTTCAAGGATCTCGAGGGTCTTTTGATGCAGGGGCACGTTGAACCAGACGTCTACCAAAGGGCAAGAGGTTTTCTCCTCTAAACAAATGCCATCAAAGATCAAGTACAACAACTTGAATCAGGGGCTATGACCCACTTGACATGGTGAGCTTGATTCTCTTGGAAAGACATCCACAGGTGCAAGGTTCTCCAATCAAAGATCGAAGTTCAACCTCTAACATTCTCTTGTGTTTACCCCAAAGAGATCCTTGAAAACATTGCATACATCATACATATCATTGCATAACAGGTTTCCCATACAGGTCTCCTTATCTTCCTACTGTTTATTTCAGTAAGATGGATATGGAACAAACGATGAAAGATCTCCAAGCTCAAAACGCTCAATTCCAGCAAATGCTTCTGGCAATGGGAAAAGGGCAAGAGGATCTGAAAGCTCTCCTTCTCAAAGACAAGAAGAAGAAGTCCAAGAAGGCAACGAGCATCCTGAACTTGGGGAGAAGACCTAAAACCCAAGACCTTGCAACTCCACCCAGCATAGGGGCCAGTCTTGAAGAAGACCACAATTTGGAGATTGATGAAGCTGACTACTCCGAAGAACAATATCCTCTTGCTGATGACAAGTACAAATAGTTAGAGGATCGCCTCAATGCTATGGAGGTTCAACAAATACCTGGCTTGGATTTAGGAGACATGGGTTTAGTTCCTGGATTAGTCATTCCGCCAAAGTTCAAAGTCCCTACCTTCGCTCTATACGATGGAGTCTCTTGCCCTAAGATGCATCTAAAGTCTTATGTCCGCAAGATTCAACCATACACAACTGATCCAAAGCTTTGGATCCATTTCTTCCAAGAAAGCCTGGTAGGGGCTCAACTCGAGTGGTTCTATCAGTTGGAGAGTTCTCGCATCCACACCTGGGAAGATTTAGCTATGGCTTTTTACAAACAGTATCAGTACAATGCTGATCTTGCACCAACTCGTGTGCAATTGCAGAACATTACCATGGGTCCTGACGAGAGCTTCAAAGGATACGCTCAAAAGTGGAGAGATCTGGATGGTAGGGTGCAACCCCCTTTAACTGACAGAGAGTTGATTGACATCTTCATGGGAACTTTGACAAGGCCTTTCTTCAATCACTTAATTGGAAGCTCCTCAGCCGGGTTCACCGAGCTAATACTGACCGGCGAAAGTGTCGAAGCTGGCATCAAAAGTGGAAAGATCCAAGGAGATACACCCTCAGATACTCAGATAATTCCCCATAATGGGAAGGAAGAGTCCAATGCAGTGACTTGTCAAAAGAGTCGTCATGATCAACATGTAGGGGCAATCCTGATCTCTGATCCCACGACTGTTCAACAAAAACGGGGCAAGAGGCGTAGGGTAAGATATCAAGAAAGGCAGTATACTGACATCAACATGCCTTTGTCTCAAGCATTACAACATTTGCTGAAGTTGGAGCTAATCATGCTAAAGGATCCTCCTCAAAATCCTGATACTTCCTCTTCCAAGTATAACCCGAGTGAAAGGTGTGCATACCACTCCCATGGTCCTGGACATGACACTGACAACTGTTGGACCCGGAAGAACAAAATTCAAGACTTGATTGATGCCGAGGAGATCAAGTTTTGACCCGCTGGAGACTCCAAATGTGATCACTGCTACTATGCAAAATCAATGAGAGCGCCTTTGTTTCATTTGAATTTTCAAGTTGTAATCTCTTTGTTATTCAAACATATTATCTATTAATGTCAAACTTGGTTTCATTAATGCATTGCATATGTTTGTCTTGAATTCATCCATTCGTTTTCACTACTCTTATGCTTTCTTTATGATATTTAACTCTTGATAAAAAGATGCAAGCCTTTAGAGGGAGGATGACGAAACAATACCATAATATCATACAATATGCTTTTGAACAGACCTTGCTGATGATGTACAGGCATTTCTTTCAATTCCCAAACACTGGAGTTATAAGGAAGATAATCCCTAGTCAACCCCTTCGAGCCAAAGAAGTAGGAGTTTTCTGTTCTAAACAAATCAACCTTTGATATAAACCTGGGGCAGGGTAGTATCTCAGTTAATTCAAAAAAAATGCGCATTGAAGTCGCAAACCCTCAGTTCGTAATACAACGAACGACATTAAAAACATTCCTTTGGAATCAAAAGACAGTGATGGTTCCTTATCTCATAGGCAGTCAACCTCTCAAAAGAGAAAAGCCCACTGAGCCAAAACCTATAAAGGAGGCTTAAGAAAGCTGGGGCATCCCGCTGACTGTAATCTCGAAAATAGAAACGGTCAGGCAAAAGTTAGGGATAACAAATCGAAAGAACGAGGTCACTACAAATCCTCAAACAACATGAAAAAAAATGTTGCAAAAGAAGAAAAGGAGAGGATGACTGTCCTCCAAATCCAACTTGTGTGAACCATCACAAAAAAGGTCGTTCCAAACTCGAACAGAGTTCGATGCACAATTAACTGAGTATAGGATTGAAGGACATCACGAAGAGCGGGTGGGTACAAATATACTTTGAGCCTTTTATCCTTTGTTTCGTAAACTGTGAACCAAGCCACGTTACAACCCTTCAAAAGTCCTAATTGAAGCACGGGTTAGTTCGAAAGCATACTGTTTCAAAAGGTATCCTGACTCCTGTAAGGCTTTGCCCTAAATCTTGTGTTGAATTTGTCTTACAAAAAAGTTTTCTGCTAAAAAACGCATTTTTCAAAACTTTGAGACAAGCATAAACTTTGCATTATTTGAATATCGTTGTTTTCACATGGTTATTTGTTTGACAGCGAATAAATTCCTACAACGAATGTTCGGAGGAACGAAAACTCTCTCAGTGAGTAAAATCACTTCAAGAAGGATGACACTTCCAACGACGAATCTCCTATCAACAAAGGGGCATTGACATGTCACCATCCAGCACGCCTGGGGCAGTCCAGTCAAGGTTTCAACAGATCTTTCAAAGTTCAGTTAACCTGGGGCAGTCCAGTCAAGGTTTCCATAAATCTTTCAAAGTTCAGTTAACCTGGGCAGTCCAGTCAAGATTTCAACAAAATCTCTCAATTGCAGATTAACCTGGGGCAAGTCTCCGTCACCATCGCTTGGGTCATTCGAATGTCAATCTCAAGGGTTACGAACAGTCCAAAGTTTCCTGGCAATATCACATGCATCTGATACTGGGGGCAGTGATGAAACCTCTCGAGCAGACCTGCAGTCATGGGTTTATTTCCCCAACATTTGTCAAGGATTTATTCTCCAGAACAAATTACATTTCAACATCATTCTTAACATATGCAGATTGATCGACAGATAAGATTCCTTCATCTTCTGAAGTAGTAATCATCAAGGTTCCTTCATCTTTTGAAGTAGTAATCATCAAGGTTCCTTCATCTTTTGAAGTAGTAATCATCAAGGTTCCTTCATATTTTGAAGTAGTAATCATCAAGGTTCCTTCATCTTTTGAAGTAGTAATCATCAAGGTTCCTTCATCTTTTGAAGTAGTAATCATCAAGGTTCCTTCATCTTTTGAAGTAGTAATCATCAAGGTTCCTTCATCTTTTGAAGTAGTAATCATCAAAGGTTCCTTCATCTTTTGGAGTAGTAATCACCAAGGTTCCTTCATCTTTTGAAGTAGTAATCATCAAGGTTCCTTCATCTTTTGAAGTAGTAATCATCAAGGTTCCTTCATCTTTTGAAGTAGTAATCATCAAGGTTCCTTCATATTTTGAAGTAGTAATCATCAAGGTTCCTTCATCTTTTGGAGTAGTAATCAAAGACTCCTTCATCTTTTAGAGTAGTAATCATCAAAATTTCCTTCATCACCTGCTGGAAATTACAACCACCAACAGAATAACGGACAATTGAAGCTCCTAAAAATATGTTTCTCTCAAGAATGAAGACTCTCATCCTTAAAACCTCAGAAGATTGGTATACTCCCAGTTTATGACTGTTAACAGAATGAAGATTCTCATCACCTCAGAAGATTGGTATACTCCCAATTTCTGACCCTTAACAAAATCAGGATCAACACCTTTCCAGATTTCATTCTAGAGATAGTTCAGATGTGACCCAGATTTGGCGATATTCCGATACTTATTCCAGATTTCCTTATAGAGATAGTTCAGATGTGACCCAGATTTGGCGACATTCCGATACTTATCCCAGATCAATACCTGTAGCAATCAAAAGATTCTTGCAATCCCCAACGGAGCTAAAACTTACAACTATCAATCCCCAAGCAGAATGAAGACTCTCATTCTCAGTTCCTCACAGGATATTCAGATATTCCCCAGTGAAGATCTCCTCAAGACAGGAATTCCCAGTAGATTGGCATACAACCCAAGCTCCTGATTCCCCAACAGCGGTCCCAGGACTTCTCATTTTCAACGATCAAAGGATTTTCAATCCCCTGCAGCAGTCAAGGAATTACTTTCCTCGGCAGCAGTCAAGATTCTTTTATCTCCAGCCATCCAGGATTCATCTATCCTCAGCAAGACAGCTCATCAGCTTACATGCGCATTCATCACATTCATATCATAAACATTGATATAACATACATTGCACCATGCATCATGACATTGCATACAACTAACTCTTTACTTTTTCAGGAAAGATCAGTCAACAGACAAAAATCTTCATCTTCCGAGATTCTTTCTAGAAATAGTTCATATGTGACCCAGACATGGCGACATTCTGATACTTATTCCAAGATTCACCCAAAGATAGTTCAGATGTGACCCAAACATGGCGACATTCTAATACTTATTCCAGATTCATTCAGATGCAGTTTTACACGGACTCATCATCAGGAAACCCTACACCGGTTCCTTTTCAATTTCAAGACTTCTGAAAACAGTTTACGGATTCTCCAAACACGGAGGTAAATCTATCGCTTGTTCAGACTCAACTTTTGAAAACAGTTTATGGACGCTTCCTAACATGGATGCTGATCTATTGCTTATTCATCTTCAAGACTTCTGAAAACAGTTTACGGATTCTCCAAACACGGATGTTAATCTATCGCTTGTTCAGACGCAACCTTTGAAAACAGTTTACGGATGCTTCCAGATACGAATGTCAATCTATTGCTTATTCAGACTCCCAGTTCAGAGATGTTCCAAAACATGGATACCTTTCTGATACTCACCCACTCACCAATGACATACAGTTCAACAATCACCTTCGGATGGCATCTCTAAGCCCATCCTCCTCCAAACATTTCCAGATGGCATCTCTAAGCCCATCCTCCTACCAACAACTTCCAAATGGCATCTCTAAGCCCATCTCCAAATGGCATCTTTAAGCCCATTCCCTCAAACTACGCTTTGACGAGTGCAAATTTTTTTGGGCACTCTAGTGTCCAATCTCCTTTTACCTTCGAGTCGCGAACGACAAACTTGCCAATCTAACTCTTCAGGTTCAAGAAGATTGAACAGGGGAAACTGTTGTACCCCAAAATTTGCCCTCTCTTTTCCACAAGAAATCACAGCTTCGGGCTTTTCCTGACTTTTCAGATTGGCGTAAGAATCAGTCAAACAGATTTTTTCTTATCAGTCTATCCAAATTAGGGTTTCCATTAACTTTTGAATCAATTCAAGCAGATGGCTAGGGTTTGGTTGAGTTTGGCTCAGGGTTTGATCAGGCGAATGTTTCTTTGACAATAAATCAAGGAATCAGGGTTTGCACGCGCATTTTCAGAAGAATTTGAATCCAGTGTTTTAATTGACTGTCACATGGTTGTGACGTTTGTTCAAGATTTCTGTCTAAACATCTGGGATAAAAGCTGAGGCATTCGAATTGAGAATTTGCAGTGTTTGGTTTAATCAGTAAAAGGAAAGACATATGGGCATTTATTGTGATTGACTGTGCAATACTTTTGATTATTCGGAACGCCGGACGTTTATTGATTATTTATCGTTTCTAAGTTAAAATTATTGGATATTTTCCAGTTATTATAATTTAAGAAATATAAATAATTAAATAAACAATTGAAGAAGAATTAAAAGAGATTAATTGACAAAAGAGCTTTTATTTATTTTTAATTATTAGTACAAATGTTATGTGAATACATTTACAGTATTTACAAATAATGTTATTACAAATAGATGGAAATAAAATAAATCTATCCTAAAGTTTCCTAAGTCTTCATCTTCTACTGATGCTCCCCATTGCTCAATTAATTTTTATCTGCAAAAACAAAGAAAAGAAAAAAGTCAAATGCAGATGAAATAAAAAGGCAGACAGTTAATCATAAAAAAGCTCATCATTAAAAGTGATTGGCCGGAATCAGTTGTTCACCCTCTCTGCAAATCACAAGAAATACTATTGGTTCACAAAGAGGGAAAGAGAGATATGCTTGCAAAAAAATATGAAATGCACAAGGCTACTGAATATGCCAAGTACAAAGCTGCATAGTTCAAAATTCCAAACTAAGTCACAAATTGAAAACTGAAAAACGCCTAACCAAGTCCAATGTCAACCAAACTGAAATGCCAAATAAAAACCAAATTGCATTGTTCAAAATGTCAACAAAGCTGTCAAACTGTCAAAAGGTTGTTAACAAATATCAAAGCAATGCAGAAAATCTGGGACAAGTACAAGATGCAGAGGAAAGAAACAATGCAAGCAACATTTCAAATTCATCATTTTCCAGCCACACTTTTTCAGAGCAAGTACAGATTTAAACAATATAATATGTTTTTTTTCTGTGGAGAGAGAAAAGAGAGAGAAAAGAGGCTTACAGTGGGCAGGCTTAGGCTTAAGATATATAAAACAAAAGATATACCAGTACAAAGAAGAAGAGGCAGAATATCACAAAAACAAGAACCACATAACAGAAACAACAAACAGCCTGCCTCCAAAACAAGCTTCAAGCCTAACCTGTTTCAAATATACAAGTTTTCAAACTGGTAAACAAAACTGAAGCAAAACTATTACAGAAGCAAGCTTGCAACTTCAAGCCAAGCCTGTAACCTGTTTCAAACCAGAAGCCTGTAACCTCAAGCCATCCAAACCTGTTACAGCTACCAAACACATAAACTCCAAACAAAATCACCAGCCAGTATATCACAACAAAGCCTGTAAACATCAAGCCTAAAACTTGGAGCCTGTAACCAAGCCTGAAACCTGCTAACCTGTTTCAAACACAGAATCATAAACTCCAAAGGCCCTCAAACCTTTCAAAACCAAAACAAACATAACCTAAGTCCTATACCCTCAGAATAAATTCATCACAGGGTTAGAAATCAAAGCTCAAGGCAAGCTCAGAATCAAACATATCCAAACAATCTCTCAGAACCTAGGTTCATCATTGAGCAAGCATATCGAAGGCAACTCAGAACCAACATATCAACAACAATTGAAGCAACAGCAACCCTCAGAGCTAGGCTCATCACAGGGTCCAACGAAAACATACTCATATTCAAGCATCATCATTATACAGAAGCAAGCAAAAGAGAGGAAAAGAAGCGAGCAAGCTAGGGTTTTCAGAAGGCAATCATCACAAAACCATCAAAAACCTAAAAGATACTGAGTACCAGATTTCCAGCAAGCATAGCATCACACTCCCTCTCCCTGGCTGCCTGAGACACGCCTCCAGTCCACCTCTCCTCCGTCTCCAAAAGCCTCCAAAGGTTAATCTCCTTTTCCTTTTTCTTTTCACGCCTCACACAGAAAATAATGATAATCAAAGATCAGAACACAAAAGTAAAACGTGCAAGAATGGAAATCTGAAACCCTAAAAAATGCGCTAAGACAGAATCATTACCTTGTATAACCACCACCCACGTGACCATGGAGAGGAGGAAGCGGAGATGGCATCCGGTAGCTAGGCAGCGTGGAAGTTTGTTCAGAAACAAGGGCCTTCATTGAGAACGATAAAGACGAAGAGGAGAAGAAGATGAACGGCGCCACTCAACACTGTAACCCTAAAATGAGAAAAATTCGTTGAAACCCTTACAAAATGTTGTGAAACGCCACTGGGCCTTGCCCCATCCAAAAATCCCTAAAGCCTAATGATTTTAGCGCCAGACCCCTCCTTCCAGCGTGCATACCCCCTTTTGTTTCTCTTCCAAATTTTGTTTTGGCCAAATGCCTTCCTAAGGCCCATTCAAACTCTTTTTTTCATTTTCTACAAATCACCCTTTTTTTACTTTGCCATTTTTTATACATAACCTAAAATAATATTTTTGTTAAATAAAATAGCACTTTTTTTTTCTTATACAAAATGTTCTTAATTGTTTCTTTTTTATTTTATTACATTTAAAAAAAATATATATAAACATTAATTTTCTAAAATTTAAACAATTTTCTTTTCTTTTCTTTAAAACCCTTGTACATAAAAATATTGACTAAAATATATAAATATTAGATTTAATTAGGTTAATAGATTTTTTGTCTTAAAACTCCTTTTAATAAATCTTTTTCATACATAAAAACATTAATACATAAAAATAGAATTTCTTAAGCATTTTCTTTTCTTTTATTAAATCTTTTGTTTGTACATAATTAACAAAAACCCAAGAATAAATACTTACTTAATTTTACATTAAGTTAGCATCTTGCATCACGTGTAAATAATCACATTCACAAATACTTTTGATACATTGCTTTTTATTCTTGTACATTGCTACATTGATATTTAGAATGTTATTCGATTTGGTTGTAAATAACATTTGGACACTACTATCTTTATATGACTCATCCCCATTTGTAAATATTTGTACCCCCATTCCCGGATACTTATTTGTAATAGCTTAGACTTTAAAATCCCGCAATTTATCGCTTTCTATATACTGTATAGTAATTAGGGTTTGTATGCGAAGATTCAAAATCAACAGCTAGATAACCTAATACAAAGACAAATGCATGATGATCAATATACCAATCACACTAGCACCCCTAGGGTAATCCCGCTTGTTGCCTTAAAAAATGGGCCATGCTTGCATGTTGAGTTTCTTTGGCAAAACAAAAAAAATCAAATGATCATAGTCCCTCGATGACGCTTTCGAAGTTGCCTAAACAAAATGCTCATAGTCCCTCAAGCAAATTGCCAAAGACACTTGGCACCATTGCATTCATGGTCCATACGATGACCCGCGCCCGTCCCATTAACATCTTAACACAAGATTGTCAACCAAATACAATGGTGGAACAATACTGTTAAAAAGGTTAAAACATGAGAAAAATCTTTGAGTAAATTTAGGGGTAGACAACTCTTAGTTACTTGATCAAACTTGCAAAACACACTTGCCTATTTTCAAAACACACTTCACGAATACAATTTCCAAACAACTTTCAAAAACATTGAAATATCTTTTCGAAAAGACAAACACCTTTGTAAAACATTCGAGTAAAGAATTGTTACAACGGTTGCCTAGACAAGGCATCTTTTTCAAAACATTTTCAAAAACACACACACACACCACCATTTCAAGCAATTGAAAATCAAAGGCAAGTGATCTAAAACAAGTAACTAAGAGCCCATGGATAACCATGGATGAAAAGGGTGCTAATACCTTCCCTTTTCATAATCTACCCCCCGAACCCACGAAAACATCTCAAAGGTCTTTCCTATGCTTTTTAACCTTTCCTTTAGGATAAAATAAAAAGTCGGTGGCGACTCTTGCTAAACCGAACAAGTGTGAATACAAACGCAAAACCTCAAGTCAGTTCTCCCACCGTATCACAGTAACCAAATAGTCTAAGTACCATTAAAGATTTTTTAGAGTTTATGTTGATTATTAAGTATCTTAAGAAAGGAAAAGAAAAGCCCAAGTGAGCAAAGTAAAAATGGAAACAAAGTAAATGCCCAAATGAGCAAAGATGAAAATGACATGAAATGTAAATCCTAAAAGTAAATGGTACATAAAGCATAAAAAAGAATGAGGGCATAAGCTAAAACAAGTCAATAATTAGTGGTTAGTTGGATGACCATCTTGAAACTTGCATTTGGAACTTATTAGAGGATTGTTAGAACCAAAGCCTCCACACAACAAGTTACATTTTCTTTTTGTCAAGTATATCATCCATTTGGAATTCTCACAAGTACCATTTAATGATCAACGATGTTTAACTAATCCGCGTTGACCAAAGGTGTTGTAGATCCATTAGAGGATTGGTAGAACCAAAGCCTCCACACAATGAATCTCAAGGTTATTGGATCAAAGTGATCAAATTAACATACTTGGGCTTGCAATCATAAGTTTAGGCCACAAATGATCATTTATTCGAATCGGGACAAAATTTAGTGCTATGTTAAGCAATCGTAAGTGGACTTATATAGAAGTCGCACCTATTTTGAGGCCGGTCAATAGCAATCTGTGCACCATTTGCTTTGAGACATGATATAGAGATCATGCTCCAATAACATCTAGTGCAATAAGAAGGGGATGAGATGAAGAGGGATGGGGAAAACAAATATATAAACCACATTTGAATTAAATTTTAATCAAACTACTATTAAAATCATTCATCCATTTTTGTGGAGTTAAACTCAACACCATGGATCCAATGATGTTAATAAAGTTCATGATCCAAAATCTAACCCAAGATCAGCCAGAAAATAGTCACAAAATAATATCACATTTTAATATACATAAAAGGGTTTAAAAATAATGTTTAAAAATAGAAAATAAAGAGAAAAATATCAACTATGTTTAAATTAATCAAGAAATAAAAAGTAAGACCATAGAAAAATCAGAAAAAGGCTCAAATAATTTTACTAATTTTTTGGTAATTTTTTAAAGTCAGAAACTATTTTTAAAATTATAATAAATGGGTAAAATAAACAAAAAATGGTAAAAAAAAAAGTAAAGTCAGAAACAAAAATAAAATAAGGTCATCAATATTTGTCACAATATCATTGGATCATTCCATAACACAAAATCAAATAAGTTTAAGATTTATAAAAAATACCAAAACACAAAATTAAATTGTGAAAAAATAAAAATCATAAAGAGAATAATCAAAAATATTTTTCATAATTTTTTCAGATTTTTTGGACTAAAAATGAATTTTCTATGATTTTTTGAAATTTAAAACTATTAAAATATAAAAATTAGAAAAAGAAAATAAAAGTAAAATATGTGGACCATTAGATGAGAGTCAAAACACGTTAGTAATCAAATCAAAGGGATCTAACGCGCTGTGCATATCATGGTTATTAGTGAATAATGTACAGAATCAAATATAAATCAGATTTTCAAAAATAACAAGTGGCGTGCCATCATTGGTTGGAAGATGACACGTAGGTCATCTTCAACCTCCAGCCAACGTGATTTGCAGGTCTCTCAAACTCTAAAATCAGAAGCCCAGACCTATGCCAATCGCTTCGTCTTTTTAAGACGAAAACAACAACACCCTCGCGCCAAATTTATATAAACTGTAACTCAAGCAATTTGGAAGGAAAGTTTTGAAAAGGGATTTAAAATTTCATGGTCCAAACGTGTTTCCAGTGAAATGTAAATGTTGTGACTAGAACCAGGGAAATGAGAGCAACACAATGATATCAGAGTTTTGAAAAATTGATGAAGGAATCTACCTATTGAAGTTGAGTTGCAGAGCTCTGAAACTGGACTTCTATGGAATAGTCTAGGGCACGATTCTTGAATGTAATTATATGTTTAGCTTCAGGGAAGATCAAGGAAGGTGAATTGTGGGAAAATTCAGATTGAAAAAGGGTCGAGAATGGATTTTGAACTTGCTGAATTCTGAGTTGTGAAATAAGTTTGGCAGGGTGATTCTGGCTATCCAAGCTTGGGAAATTGAATATGATAGTTCATGTATTTATAGGAGAAGTGAATGAGATCAAAAGGAAGAGTTAATGATGCGTTTTGGAGGGAAATTATGCACACCTGATGCACGAGTGAAGTGTGATACAAACTTCATTAAAACTCATCCAATTCTTGTGTTTTGATGTGCTAAACAAATCTGGAACTTCACTAAACATGTTTAGAGGCAAAACGCGTGGAAAACTTGTGATTAGAGGCCACATTATGGATTTCAAAATTCCGACTTGGTGAGAAATTCAATTTCAAAGTGCCAACTTCTGACCAATGGCATTTTCAACTCAAGGGGTCTTGAGGCATGATTCTTGATGCTTTAGAAATATGAGGTTACAAGATTTGCAATGGAAAAGGAATGGGATCAAATGGATTCTTGAGTTGAAAGTTGCATTGAGTCAAAGTTAAAGAAAAAGGGTTGACTTTCCATACTTAGAAATATTTCAAATTCTTTTTCAAAAAATGACCTATAATGTCTTGCATCCAAACATGGCCTTCCACTTGGAATTTGCTTTTGACCAAAAAAGATGGCATGAAGTAGATCTCTTGAATGACATTTTGGGACTTGAACCATTCAAAATCTCAAAATATTGAGAGAGTTATGAATTGTTGATAACCCTTTGAAGATAATGATGTCTTTGGAATCACTCACATGTAAACTCCTTGGAACTTTTGAAGTGATTTATTGATAACCCTTTGAAGAGAATGATGTCTTTGGAATCAATCAAAAATACCAAAAGGTGAGAAATATATACTCCTTTGAAGTTCAAAACCCTAGCTTCTAGATCAAGAAAATGCCTTGAGGAACTTTGACAAATTTGAACAAACTTCTTGTACCAATATTCTTGTTTTGTGAATAGAAGTTATTGAGGATAATAATGAGGACTCATAGCCATCAAAACCACTTCCATATCTTGAAATTTGAGAGAAATATGCTCTTGTGACCAATAGGAACAAGGCCTTGTCCAAACATAACAGCTTCTTCAATCAACCCCTTGTACTTTTGAGTCACATCTAATAACCTTGACATGTGATGAATCAAAACAACCTTGCCATGCCAATTCTTTGAAAACCACTCCAATGGTGAGGTTTGAACTTCTCAATCTTTTATTGGATAGGGCATGGAAATAAACTCATGAACCCATGGGGTAGCTTGTTAAATCTCATTGCCTTCACCTACATGGATAACAAGCAAGACAAACCAACATTGCATTTTATTAGTTAAACAAAACAATATTCATGATCACAAGAGGAATATAAGTCAAGGTGTTTGGTAATCCCTCAAAAAGGAAAAATTAAATGTAGGTAGGGAACCAAGAATCCTAGTGTGATCTTGTTGTGAATGAATCAACATGTTATGATGAAGGGATCTTAGGGGCAAAAATTGGGGTACAACAGGGATGATGAACAAGGATAATTTGCCGGGGATTTTTGATTCCTGCTTGAGAATGACTCTATGGGGAGAAAGATGCTCTGTTGGAAGATTTTACCAATGTAGAGAAGTAAACTTTGTTGTGGGTACCCTTTTGCAGCTAGAGAAATGAACTCTACCAGGGGACAAGGCTTTATAAACTGTTTGAGATTATAATAACTTAGTTGGAGACATGGATTTCAGATCTCTGAGGGAATTTTGCTGGAGGAGGTAATTCCTGTTTGGAGAAGAAGAGATCAAAATTTTGGTTGTTTCCACTCTGGGGAACATAGACATCACTAGGTCGTATGCTAAGAATGTAGCGGTGACTTCGTCTCAAGACGTCTATGCCCCTGTACATGTGGAAAGAGTAACCGTCGGGACTACAAATGGCTTTTTTAGTCCTTTCCCCGTTTCTTAAAGTCATTAGCAACTGTCTTTCTTTTTCTTATGCAAGTATTTGTAAACAGTAATCATATTCAAATGCATATGTCAAAAATAATTGTTGGACATTTTTGCAAAACAAAATAGAAAAATAGAAAAAAAATAGTTTTGTACTTTCAAAGAAATGATTTGCATTGATTTAGAAGTTTGCCTATAACAAGAATTTTTGTACAAAGAGACTGGCATTCTAGTAGGAGAACGTTGCCGTGAAAATGAAAATTATACAAAATAATGTACAAAGAGAAAACAGATATGTGTAATAATCCCATTAAGTTTCAATTCTGCTATTGCCCTTATGTCTTTGAGCGTCTCATCACTTTGCTACTTGTCCGAACCTGACTGGATTGATCGGTTCCGTTTGAGATTTATAGTTGATACTGAGGTCTGGTCACAAGGTGATCAAATGGGACATAGTTGTAAGCTTCAAATCCCTAACTTTTTCCTGGACCGCCCTTTCGGGTTTTCGGTCCCCCGGGATACCTTTTTTGTCCAAGACGCCTTTTCAGGTTTTCGACTTACCGGGTGTGCAGACTTTTTTTTATCCCTAATTTTTGCCTGAACCATTTTGGTTCCCCGGGATGCGCTTATTTTTGCCTAGGCCAGTCAACATAGCGGGTCTTTATTCATGCGTAGTATCTTTTCACTATGTCCGCATTCACAGGGTGAGGAAGGTCGTCACCATCCATGGTGGTTAGAATCATGGCTCCACCAGAGAATATGCTTTTGATTACAAATGGACCTTCGTACGTGAGATTCCACTTGCCCCTGGGATCACCTTGTGGTAGTATGATGCACTTTATCACTAGATCACCCACTTGATATACCTGACGTCTGACCTTTTTGTTGAAAGCCTTGATCATTCGCTTTTTGTACATCTGACCATGGCAGACAACAATAAGCCTTTTCTCATCAATCATATTCAGTTGGTCAAGCCGAGTCTGGATCCAATCATCTTCATTCAAATCTGTGTCCTTCATGATTCTCAAAGAAGGGATCTGGACCTCAATAGGTAGGACTGCCTCCATACCATACACCAGAGACAAAGATGTTGCTCATGTTAATGTACGTGCTAAGGTGCGGTAACCATGAAGAGTAAATGGTAACATCTCATTCCAGTCTTTATATGTCACCGTCATCTTCTGTATGATCTTTTTAATGTTCTTGTTAGCAGCCTCCACAGTGCCATTCATCCTCGGCCGGTAAGGGGAAGAATTATGATGTTGGATTTTAAATTGTTTACAGAGTTCGGTGATCATAGTATTGTTGAGATTTGTAACATTATCTGGGATGATTCTCTATGGCACACCATACCGACAAATAAGGTTATGCTTGATGAACCGCGCCATAACATTTTTGGAAACAGTAGAAAAAAAGGCAGCCTCAACCCAATTCGTGAAGTAATCAATGGCCACTAGGATGAAGCGATGCCCATTGGAAGCGGTAGGTCTAATCTCTCCAATCATGTCAATGCCTCACATTGCAAAGGGCCAGGGAGCCGTCAAGATGTTCAAGGAAACCAGAGGTACATGTACTTTATGAGTATAGATCTGGCATTTGTGACAAGTTTGGGAATGCTGATAACAGTCTGCTTCCATAGTGGACCAATAGTATCCTGCCCGCATGATCTTTTTAGCCATGGTGTGTCCACTAGAGTGGGTGCTAAAGGTACCTTCGTGTAAATCTACAATAATCCTCTCTGATTCACTCTTGTCTACACACTGAAGTAAAATAGAGTCATGGTTGTGCTTGTAGAGGATTCGACTACTGAGGAAGAACTTTGCGGAAAACCTTCTCAAAAACTTATTATCATTGAAAGATGCTCCCTCAAGATATTCTTGAGCCCTGAGATACCTTTTCACTTCACGGAACCAAGGTTATCCTACTACTTCTTCAGTACCAATCTCATAGCAGTATGCTGGTTCATCCAATCTATCAATAGTGATCTGAGGAGCTTCGTTGTCCCATCTGACCTTGAACATAGATGACACAGTAGCTAGCGTGTCCACTAACTGATTCTCTTCTCGTGGAAAGTGTTCAAAGATAACCTCTTCAAAGTGTGGAAGCAACGTCAGCACATGTTCTTTATAAGGGATGAGATTAGGGTGCTTCGTGTCCCATTATCTTTTAATTTGACTTATTACCAAAGCCGAGTCCCCGAAAACACTCAAGAACTTAACCCTCAGGTCAATAGCAGCTTTGAGACCCATGATGCATGCTTCATACTCAGCCATATTGTTAGTACAGTTAAAGCATAATCTGGCGGTGAATGGAGTGTGACAACCCTCGGGAGATATGATTATAGCACCGATGCCATTGCCGAGGGCATTGGAAGCTTCTTTGAAAACCATAGTCCATCGGGATCCTTCCTCAGATCCTTCATCCATTCCAGATTCTTCACAGTCAGTCACTAACATGATATTCTCATCCGGGAATTCAAAGTTCATGGATTGGTAGTCATCCACAGCCTGATGAGCCAAATGATCAGCTAATACATGTCCCTTGATTGCTTTTTGGGTCCTATATTGAATGTCGTATTCAGTAAGGATCATTTGCCATCTCGCTATTCTTCCAGAGAGAGCGGGCTTCTCGAAGATGTACTTGATCAGATCCATCTTAGATATCAACAAAGAAGTATGGGTCAACATATATTGTCTCAGTCGGCGAGCAGCCCATGCCAAAGCACAACAAGTTTTCTCGAGCAGTGAGTATCTTGTTTCACAGTCGGTAAAATTTTTGCTAAGGTAGTATATCGCATGCTCTTTTCGACCAGACTCGTCATGCTTCCCCAGCACACACCCCATTGAATTATCTAACACTGTTAAGTACATTATCAAAGGTCTTCCTTCAATCAACGACATCATAATTGGAGGCTTTTGAAGGTATTCCTTGATTCTCTCGAAGGCAGTCTGGCATTCGTCATTCCACTTTACCACTTGATTTTTCTTCAAGAGTTTGAAGGTTGGATCATAAGTAGCAGTTAGATGGGAGATGAGCCTGGAAATGTAATTTAGGCGTCCTAAGAAACCTCTAACTTCCTTCTCAGTGCAAGGAGCCAGCATCTCTTGTATAGCTTTTACCTTTGCAGGGTCTACCTGAATACCCTTGTCACTGACAATGAAGCCTAGGAGTTTACCAGACCTTACCCCGAAGCTGCATTTGTTCGGATTTAACCTCAGCTTGTATGTCTTCAACCTATCAAACAGATTTTGTAGATGATCAAGGTGCTCTTCCTTAGTTTGAGACCTGGCTATCATGTCATCAACATACACCTCTATCTCATGGTGAATCATGTCATGGAACAAAGCTACCATGGCTCGCTGATAGGTTTCCCCTGTGTTCTTCTATCCAAACGACATCACCTTGTAACAAAAAATGCCCCATTGTATGACGAAGGTTGTCTTCTCCATGTTTTCAGGTGCCATCTTGATTTGATTGTAACAAGAGAAACCATCCATGAAGGAAAAGATCTTATGTTGTGCGGTGTTGTCAACCAGAACGTCAATGTGGGGAAGCGGGAATTCATCCTTAGGCACCGGAACTACGTTAGAACCCATTGCGGATAAGAGGTGACAGCTAAGAACCCAGTGTTGAATTGTTTCATAACTTCTGCTTTGATCTTCTCAGACATTTCAGGGCGCATACGATGAACCTTCTACTTTACTGGAGGGAAATCTTCTTTAGTTGGCAAATGATGAACCACGATATTCGTGTCTAGTCCAGGCATATATTCAAATGACCAGGCAAAGATCTCAACATAATCATGCAACATCTGTATCAACCGTTGTTTGATACTAAGCTCCAAATTTGCACTATTTTGACTTCTTTTATGTTCTCTTCGGTGCCCAAATTCACTGTCTCAAGTGGCTCTTCATGAGGCGGTATAGCCCTTTCTTCCTGCTGTAACAGCCTGGCAAGTTCTATGGGTATCTCACAATCTTCCTCACCTTCATCCTCAGCTTGGTTGATCGGACTTTCAAAGTCATAACCGATAATAGCAGAACCGTTATCAATGGGATCCATAGTGGATATGGATCTACAGTTTGATAAGTGAGTGTGTGTAAGAGCATAGATGTATCGACAAAGTAAAAAGCAGAAAAGAAAAACAGAGAACGCAACATTTGTATACAAAACTTCCAATGCTTTATTAATGACATATGAGATTGAAACATGATAACCCTCACAAATAAACCATTGTGCCCCGGGTAAGACACATGGCCATAGAGTTTATATTGTTTAATTATTACATATCCGAAAACAAAAAAGACAATTACTTATGAATAAAAGTAATTGGTACAAAGTCTTTAGCCGTCCAGTTACTGGGTCCACCATTGGTAGTAGGGAAGATCCAACTATCCATGTTATAGTCACCATCAATGTCTTCTAAAGCGTTGACCCCATGATTGCTGATGTGTAGGGGAGGTCCCGCAGCACGAGCACGAGAACAGCCCTTTGAGCCCCTGAAGAGAAACCCAAGCCAAACTTATTAGATTTGTATGGAATTTTAGGGAGTTGGCCCCAGATTGTACACCCACCTTCTTCAATAAATGCTTTGGCGTCCTTGAGAGAAGCCATTTTTAAGGGAGGTCTGGTGATCTTCGGCGGATTGGTAACAGTCTCAGTTGCAGCCATGGTCTGGGGGACCTCTTCAAAATTCTGACAAGGAGTCTCTATGAACTCGCCATCCATTCCACATACCTGAAAGAGTTCAGGTGTCTTATGATGTATTCCTCTTCACCATGTACCATGAAAATCTTTCCTTTCACCGGGTACTTCATCATCTGATGCAGAGTGGACGTAACCGCTCCCGCCCCATGGATCCAAGGGCGACCCAACAAACAAGAATAAGATGGTCTGATATCCATCATGTAGAAGGTGGAATCAAAGGTCTAAGAACCAACTTTGATGGGGATGTCCACCTCCCCGTGTACCATTCTTTTCGAATCATCAAAATCCCTCACTACAATATTACTGGGCTTCAGGATGAAACCTTCGCAGTCTAATCTATCTAGGGCCTTCTTGGGCAGCACGTTAAATGATGAACCGGTATCTACTAGAACATGGGCCAAAGTAGTGCCCCTGCATTCGATGGAGACATGCAGCACATCATTGTGTTTTCTTCCTCTGGGTGTTAGATCGGCATCAGAAAAACCCAAACCGTTATCAGCTGTCAAATTGGCCATACAATCTTCAAATTGGTCAGCAGAGGTTTCTTGTGGCACATGGGAAGTTTTGAGGAATTTTACCAAAGCCTTTGCATGAGCTTCGGAGCATAACAGTAAGGCCAACATTGAAATCTTGGAAGGGGTCTTCCCCAGCTGTTCGACCATATTGTAATCGCTCTTTTTTATCATCTTCAAGATTTCTTCCATTTCCTTCTTGGATGCCTCTGGAACAGATTCTGAATGCGCCTTTGTCTTGACAGGCTCAGTCAATATGTCTTTGCCCCGAGTCTTGTCCGACTCGGTGATAGGGGTGGCAAAAGGGGTAATCACAAGAATTGCAGTGGTAGTATCAGCAGGAACAACAATAGGAATTATCAAAGGAATAGTAACGAATTTTGGAGGAGAAATATCAGGGGAGAATACTCTTCCACTTCTTGTTATTTTGCTGGTCCTGACGATGTTGCCAATGTAGGGATCAGTAATTCCAGAAACTTGGTCTTCAGCAACCAACAGGTCTTGCTTGACACCATGGTAATAGACGTCAGCCCCATAGTTCCAGGGAACAGCCTTGTCCGAGGAGTATGGGATTGGCCCTGGCATAGTGATAATCAGGGGAGCCAACTTTGGAGTATATGTAATCCTAATGGGTCTTTTGGTGGAGACCTTGGGAGGATTGGCGGAAATGGTTATGATTGAAACATCCTTACAAGAAACAGTTGTGACAGGAGTCTTCTTAAATAGAATCTCTTTATCATCCATCAGGCGCTGAACACCTGTTTTCAACAAAAAGCAACCAGCCGGTAGAGATAAACACAAGCGGCAATCTTCACCACAGCCCGAAAATAAACCGACTTGCAACAAATTCCACTTAACAGTCATGAGGGGAGTAATAAGTTCCTCAACAGAAGTAACAAATGTATCATTGTCAACAACATTAACACCATGGTCGTGCTTGGGCATGGGAGCAGTTATAACATTGGGAACCTTAGGAGCGTCAAATTCAATCTCCTTCGCCTCAATAAGGTCTTGCACCTTGTTTTTCAAATCCCAATAGTCGTTTGTATTGTGGCCTGGACTTTCTGAATGGTAAGCACAACGAGCATTTGGGTTGTAGCAAGGAGATGCAGTGTTGGCATTCTTGGGAGCTTCCCTCGAGGTAACTGAATTGGATTTCAGTAGGTGAGGCAAAACTTGAGACAAAGTCATATTTATCCGGGTGATTTATCTTACAGGTCTTTTTGCTCTGGGCTGATTGTTTCATTGTTGAGTAGCTGCAGGCTTGGATATCATAACAGCCCCTACCGTTGGACGGCGCTCGGTTCTGCCCTAATTTCATTGATTGTAAACAACACTGACCTCCTTTTTTCCTACGAAAGGTCTCTTTCCTGCACTTGAAGAGGCATCCTTCTAAATCTTGCCACTTCTGATCCCAGCTTCCACTCTTTCTCCTATCAAAATCAACTCAGTAAAGCCAACTGAGGAGCTTCCAATTAGATGATTGAAAACGGACCAGATAGGGTACCCAAAAACATATCCACTAACTCCCTATCATACAGGGGGGTTGGACTCTTCCTGCTAAGTCCCTCCACTTCTGAGCATAGTCTTTAAAACCCTCGCTCGAACCCATAGACATACTTTGGAGTTGTGTATGAGTGGGACCAAGGTCTGCATTATATCGATACTTCTTGTAGAAAGCAGCAGCCAGGTCTTCCCATTTACGAATATTGGTCCCCTCCAGCTGATAGAACCACTCTAGTTGAGTCCCAGATAGATTGTCTTGAAAGAAGTGGACCCATAAGTCCTTGCCTGCAGTGTGAGGTTGAATCTTCCTCACATAATATCGGAGATGCATCTTGGGACATGAGACCCCATCATATTTTGCGAACACCAGAACCTTTAACTTCTGCGAGATGACAACCCCAGAAACCAAACCAAGTTCTTTAAAATCCAGCCCAGGTACCTTCTGGATTTCCATTGCATTCAGACGATCCTCCAACTGTTTGTATTTTTCATGAGCAGGAGGATACTACTCCTCATTATAGTCAGACTCATCATCAGATTCCTTCGGGCTGGGGTCTTCTTCTCTCATCTCCTCTTCCAGATTGTCTCCTACTTTTGATGAAGTTACCAGTTCAGAAGCTCGCCGCACTGGTCCTCTGATCCTTCTTACCAGATTCACTACCCCAGTTGGTTTCTTTAGCTTCTTCTTTTTTTCCTTCAGTATAAGGGCTTTCATATCTTCTTTCCCTTTAGCTAGAGCCACGATCATTTGCTAGAACTGGGCATTTTGCACCTAGAGACCCTTGATGTTTTGTTCAAGAGCCAGTTCTTTACTTGCTGAAATAAACAACAAAGAAGATAAGAACCCTTCTTTGAGACCTACTTATGCAATGAGATGCCTGATATGCTTATGCAATGTTTTCAAGGACCTTATTGGATTTAAGCTCTTTTAAACAAAAACAAGAAATAAAACCTTTTATTATCAAGTTTTTAAAGAAACAAAAAGATTACACATGGGTAAACATTGAAAGGAGATTCTAAACTCTTAAGTCTCCCATGGGCGCTTCCTCTTGGTATTGAGGTAGGTGTTAAGGTTCCTCTCTTTGTGAAGTTGCTTTGTTAATTCCAGCACCTTCTTCTGACTTGCATAGAATTGGGCCTCAAAAGTATCACGTTCTCCCTTGAGCTGGATCCAAGACTTTTGCAACTCTTCGAAGTTGGTTGGCATATAAGGATGGAGAATAACACGGGACTCGCCCCCTTGAACAACAGCTTCCAAGATCACCAGTAAGATGGAATTGTATGGCATCATAAGACTTTGGGCTCGAGCTCGCACCCATTTGAGGTAAGGATCCAAAGGGATGAAGTTATTGCGCCCTAAAGTCTTACTATTAGTCTTCTCAATAATGCCTCAAGCACGGATGAACCTTTGACGATAATTTTGCAAATCATATGAGCAGTTGAACACAATACCTTGGATGAGCATATCCGATGGAAAATCTCTCCGTGCATAGCCAAATTGATGTAGTGCTAAATAAGGATTGTAGGTGATGCCTCCCCTAATGCCCAGGAGTGGCACATTAGGAAATTCTCTATAGCGATCAATAAAAGAGATATCTCCTTAAGAGCGAGGACACCAATCGATGTCAGAGTGAGAGAGAGACATTAGTCTATGACTCCACCTTAAGCCTAAATCATTCTGCATTACTGATCGAGGAAGGTGCGGAATAAACCACCTATATAGCAGAGGGGTGCAACACATGAGAGTTCCTCGCTTCTTCAGAGTACGAGTATAGAGAGAATGTAGGATATCCCTGAGCAATGTAGGAATTAGATTGTGAGCAAGGAAAATGTTAATTGCATTCACATCCATAAATTGATCTGAATTAGGAAACATGACCAACCCATGGATCAAGATAGCTAAGACATCTTTGAAGGCATGATAACTCATAGCATCCAGGAAAGTCTGAGCATTCTTCATCAGAAAATTTTCAAGGAGACCCTTAACTCCACTTCTTTTTTCCCAATTGGACTCAATGTCAGATATCTTCAAGTGCAAAGCTACAGAAACATCTTCAGAAGCTGGGTCTTGTTCTAAACCAGTGAAGTTACTCGCTCCAATATAGGTAAACCAAGTAACTTAAGGAATTCTTCCAGTGTAGGCACCAGTTGGTAATCAGGGAATATGAAGCAATGGTGCTTAGGGTCGAAGAATTGGAATAAGACGCTCATCAAACCTTCGTCAAATCCAGTGGTAACCATACTGAGTAAGTGACCATGTTTTTTGTGGAATGATGAGTCCTCGGGGACTTTAAATACTAATTCCTTGAGCTTGAGAGGAACTTCTGTGAATTGAATCTGAATGGTTTTTCTATGACCTGAATTCATATCCTACAAAACAGCAAAGAGGTAAATCCAACAGGTCCTTGAAATGATTAGTATATATGAATGTCATAATGTTTATAATGTCATGATTATGCTTAAAATCACAGATAAACACAAGCAAATCACACAAAAGACCTTAGGTTCAAAGGCTTACATGAGGTTTTAAGGTAAGTATCCTCTTGAATGTTCAGTTGGCTCAACTTGTCCTATTAATAGTAACCGGGTTCTAAGGAGCCTCAATATCACTGACCTTCCCTTCAGAAATTGTTTCAGCTCAGCACCAAAGTATTGCAGCCAAAAAATCCCGAAAGTCCAGTCTCAATGAGTGTAGTATCGAGTATCAACCAATCTTCGGTCGGAACCAAAGCCGGTTATCTCACTACTTCCTAATGGCTAGGATGAGTCAATTAAAGGTTCTAAAGGTCAGTTAGCGCTTAGTGACACTATGAGGAAGCCTAATGTTATTCTTAACTTACTCAAGGAACATTAGTATAATCCAACGTATCGCGCTAACATAGCCACCACTTCGTCTGTATCGGTCTATGTCGTACAACCTCCATGATTTATTGATACTTACCTAAAAGGTGCCCCAGATCCGGGTGTAGGATCTTTACAAGAATACCCCAACAAACCCTCAAAAGATAAAGCAAGGAAACACATAATAAAGCATTTAAAATGATGAACTCAAACTCTAAGGTAACCCCACTTTTTATATTCCCCAGCAGAGTCGTCAGTTCTGTGATACGGTGGAAGAACTGATTGTTTAATACTGGTTTTCATTTTGTATTCACAAATATGCGGTAAGCAAGAGTCGCCACCAACTTTTCTTTTATCCAAGTTTAGGAAAGGGTGAAAAGAATAGAAAATACCTTTTTGAGATGTTTTCTGAGTAAGGGGGGTAGATTATGGAAAGGGGAGGTGTTAGCACCCTTTCCATCTGCAGTTATCTATGGGCTCTTAGAGGTTTGCTCATTTTTAAATACCTTTGTGCTTTGCGTGTTTGAAAATGTTTTGAAAATGCCTTAGTATGACGAACTTTGTAATGTTTCTCGGGATAGTGGAGAAAGTATACAAAGTGTTTTGAAATTGTTTTTGAAAAGTAGTTTTTTGTGTAAGTGCAAAATGTTTGAGCAAACTTCTAACAGCTATCTACTTTGTTACTCGAAAATGATCGTTCTTTTCATCTTTTCTTTTAGACAATGCTATCCTACTATTAGCGAGTAGGTAGCCTTATCGTTGGATGTTGAGGGACATTCGAAGGGACGTACAATCATAAAGGCAACATATAAAGACACTTTAGCAATTTTGTTTAAGGGACTAGATTATTTACCAAAAGGCAACTGTAGGGTCATCGGGGGACTATGATCTTTTGATTTATAGGTCTTTTGCTAAAGCGTCCCTATTCTCGAGGGACATGACCGTTTTTCCGAAGGCAACCGAAGCGGGGATACCCTAGAGGTGCATATGTGCATATGTGTTAAGATTCAGTTATTTTTTTGTCTTTTTGTTAGGTTAGCTAACGTTTTAATTTACAGTCTTTCAATACACGCCTATTTACTAACAATAATATAGTAAAATAATAAAGCAATAAATGTGAGAAAAATAAAATGCATAAAAATAAATCCTAAGCTATTACACAGATTTGGGAGAGATACATTATAAGTGTAAGAAGTAAAGTGTGGAATTTTAAATATAAAACTATTACATCCATAATTAGTTACAATATTGAAGAAAAAAAGCGAAAACGATATACGCGCGCGAGATAAAGACGAACGTCTAAAGTCATAAGAAAATGCTAAGTAAACAAGAGAAAATCTTTGTTTGTTTTTGTTTAATTTTGATTAAAAAAAGAGATGCTTAAAATAAATTAACCCTAAATTTAATTGATAAAAATAAATATTAAATGGAAATTAACCTAGCTCTAAAGTTTCTTTTTTTTTATATTTTTATTTAAGAAAATATTTGGATGAAGATAACCTAAGTCTAATTGATTTTTAAATTAATAAAATAAAGTTGAAATAATTAATCTAATTAAATTACAAAATTAAAAATAATTTAAGAAACAAAACTAAGTCTATTATATTTTTTTGGGTTTTATTAAGAAAAATATTTGAATTAAATTAATCTATGTCTAGTCGATTTTAAATTTATAAAAATAAGTCAAGATAATTAATCTAATTAATTTACAAACTTAAAAAATAATCCTATGTCTAACTATTGTTATTATTTTTTTTAGGATATTATAAAAAAGTTAAATGAAAAATATAAAACAAAAAAGAATAAGAAAATAAAATAAAATGGGCCTGGACATCCAGAAGCAAAATGGGGGTGTGCTGTTTGAAAAAAATGTTGGGCCTAATAGAGAGCCCATGCCATCTTGGGATCCTGTTGAGACAGCTTCTGAGTGTCCATGGTGGTCTATGCGTTTGGATGTCTCCGACTTGATCTCTTTATCATCAATTGACTGGAGTTTGAGGGCGTATGATAAGTACTTGAAAGGCAAAGCACTGGATCTGCAAGAGAGTAGTCATAAAAAATCAACATGCATGACCTAGGTATCGAACCCAGATCCTTCCCATGCACACACACCTGCCTTACCACTCATCCATTTGTCCATTCGTTTATATAAACAAAACGACATCTTTATATTAGAAAACATAATTCAAATATATTTGAAACCAAAAAACGCGTGCGCTGACTAAAAGGACCAATAGAATTGAGACGTCTAGGGCCAACAAAGTCAAATTTTTAGGGGTGCCGGAGTCAAACTCTGGTCATCTTCTCCAGCTACCCCAAAACGTTGAACCTGCAGAAAAAAGCAAAATCAAGGCTGGAGCTTAAGGCTACCCCCCCCCCCCATTTTGGGATCTGCAAATTCAATCACGGGGTTAGTTTCTCTTGAAACAACCTGCATCTATGAAAATGATGATCGTCTGGAGTTTTTCCTTAAAAATGGCAAAACTCCATTCCCACACTAAAACTTGCATGCGATGGATCTAGAAATTCATAAACATCAGTATGAATACATGTATGCACATAAAAACCATTTATATTACATGTAAAGCAAGTTTGATATCACGATAAATTACCCAACCAGAGTGACTGAAATGAGGGGTTCCCATGGGTGTTGGGCTCGTGTAAAGGGTGGAAACAATCCTGGAGATTTCAGGAACACACTCAAGCACTTGGATCGGACTGAAAGTGGATGAGAATCAGTTTTGGAAATTGGCAATTTTGTGATTTTTTTTAGAAATTTTCGTGTGGCTTCTTGTAGGCTTTGTCAACGTCCATTTGGCTTGCTTAGGGCTTGTACTTATAGTGGAGATGGAAGGGACACAATTGAATGGAAAGTATCAGCCCATAATGCCATGGTTTAAAGCCATGATCACAAATTTGAAAAGTTTCCAAAATGAAGATTTCATGACATTTTTGATGTTCAATGAATCTGGACACTTGTGCACGAATCTTTGGGCCTTTAAGCAAGCCAAAGCATCAGCCCAAATGCCTAAGCCCATCTCCATTTATTTTGCATTTATTTGAAAAAAATCAAATAGATGAAAATGGTAAGGCAATGCAAAAAATTATATTAGGGGTCCTTCATAAGCTTAAGAAAAATATTTGAACTTTAAAAAGTTAGGCCATTGACTCAAAAATTCAAATTTGCTCAATGCACTATTCTTGAAATTTCCAAAATTTTCCCAACTTGGGTAAGCCATAACTTGCTCATTTTTTAACTCATGATGATGATCTTTGACTTTTTGGAAATACCAAGATGTATAATTAAATCCCTCTTTTGATCAATTTTTCATTTGAAGAAGTTATCTTGATGTAAAAGGTCTTGGGAAAACGTGGCTTTTTTGACTCTTTGAAAATAACCTGTAATGTCTGAGCTTATATCTTTCCAATGGTGAATCTCTTGAACTTGTGGGCTAAAGAGAAGTTGTATGGAATTGGATTCTCTTCAAAATGATCTTTGGTGGAAAAATTTATGATAAAGTATGAGAAATTTATGACTGGTCAAAGTTTGGTTGACTTCTCCTATAGAAACCCTAATTAGCAATTTTTGACTTTTGATGAATTAGGAGCATTTCATGAGGAATCATGATCAACCCTTGATCAAATGATGTATATCACTTAAAAATGTTGATGTTGACCAAAAATATTGAAGTTTGACTGTATATAGGCCACAGTTAACTTTTGACCTAATACAATTGATTTTCAGGCATTTGAGCAGTTGACTGAGCAAACTTGTTGTGAAAGGCATGAAATTTGGCATGGATAATCTTGAGGACATATTAGGATCATGGAAGACATTTGATACCTTTGGAGCTAACACATCTTGGTGAAAAATGAAACCCTAGTTTGAAGGCCAATGCTTAGGAGGAGAATTTGTCTGATCAATTCTTGGTCAACCTTGAGCAATTGAGGACCTCTAGGAGTATGTCTTGAGTGAAAATGGGAGGGAAAATTTTGGGGTACAACAATAACTTACTCAATTTTTATCCAATAAAGATGATATTTTACTTTTTGGAAAGCCCAAGATTTCCTCTTCAATCTATATGTTGACAATTTTTGCACTTGAAGATTTATCTTGATGTAAATGGTCTTGGCAAAAAGTGTCTTTTGTTGACTTTCTGTAAATGACATGTAATGTATAAGCTTTTATCTTTCAATTGGTGTATTTTTTGAACTTGAGGGAAAAAGAGAAGTCATTGGGAATTGTATTCTCTTCAAAATGAGCTTTGGTTGGGGAAAAATGGATGAAGCATGTGAAAGTTATGCCTGGTCAAAGTTCAATTGACTTTTCCTATAGAAACCCTAATTTAGCAATTCTTGACTTTTGATAGATTAGGATAATTTCTTGAGGAATCATGATAAAACCTTGATCAAATGATGGATTTCACTTAAAAATATTGATGTTGACCAAAAATCTTGAAGTTTGACTGTATATAGGCCACAATTGACTTTTGACCTAGTACAGTTGATTTTCAAGCATTTGAGCAATTGATTGAGCAAACTTGTAGTGCAAGGCATGAAAATTGGCATGGACAATATTAATGACCTATTAGGACCATGGAAATCATTTGAGACATTTAGAGCTCACAGTTCTTGGTGAAAAGTGAATTCCTAGTTAGAGGTTCATTGCTCATGAGGAGAATTTGTCTGGTCAATTCTTGGTCAACTTTGAGCAATTGAAGACCTCAATGAGCATGTCTTGAGTAAAATGGGAAGGAAAATTTTGGGGTACAACAAGGTTTATGAACAAGTATTGGGGTGCATATGGAGTGTGGAACACGCTTGAACTCTGAAATAATAGCCCATTGGCCCAAAAAATCAAGTTTGCTCAATTTGAACTTCATGCATTTGCTCAAACTTTCCCAATTTGCACTAGTCATAACTTTCTCAATTTTGATTATTTAAAGATGATATGGGATTTTTTGGAAATCTCAAGATGTCCTACACAATATTTATGTTGATCCTTTTTGCATTTGAAGATTTTATCTTGATGTAAATTTCCTTGACAAAAAGTGTCTTTTTGTTTACTTTTGAAATGACCTAGAATGTATTGGCTCATATCTCTCAACTGAAGCATTCTTTATACTTGAGCTTAAAGAGACACAATTTTAGAGAATTAAATTTCCTTCACAATGAGATTTGGTTGAAGAAAATATGATGAAGCATGTGAAAGTTATGCTTGGTCAAAGTTCAATTGACTTCTCCTTAAGAAAACCCTGATTTGGCGACTTTTTACTTTTGATGATTTGAGATTTTTCCTTGATGAATCATGATCAACCCTTGATAAAATGATGAATATGACTTCAAAAAATATTTATGTTGACCAAAAATCTTGAAGTTTGATTCTATCTTGACCATAATTGACTTTTTACCCAATACAGTTGATTTTCAATCATCTGAGCCATTGGGTGAGCAAACTTGTGATGTAAAGCATGAAACTTGGTATGAGCGTTCTTGGAGACATATAAGAGACCATTAAATCCACTTAAGGCCTTATAAACCCAATCTTCCTTGTGAGAAGTGAAACCCTAGTTATGGACCCATTGCTTAGGAGGAGATTTTGTCTGATAATTCTTGAGCCACCTTGAATATTTGAGAACCCTAGGAGAATATTTTGAAGAAATGAGAGGGAAGATTTTGGGGTACATTAGTTTCCCCTGTTCAATATTCTTAAACCTGAGGAGTTAGAGTGACATTTCCTCCATTCGTGGTCTGAAGGTTGAAGAGGATTGAACACTTAAGTGCCCAGAAATTTGCACTCGCAGGTGCATGAGGTAACACTATTGGTTGACAATACTGATTGAATGGGCTTAAAAATTCCATTCAGAGAGGTGACGGAATATTGTCGGAGATGGGCTTATAGATGCCATCCAAAGTAAATGTTGATAAGAGTTTCAGAGTTAGTCTATGTTTGACTATATTCAAAGAATGCTTTCCAGAATGAACCTCTGGGGAAGATGCTTAGGTAGCTACTTATCAGATTTAGTTTCCAAGGGAAATGCTTGTCATGTAGATAGTCGTATTGTCCTGTTTCGGGAATTGATCTACTATTTGTGTTTGTTGGTAAACGCGTCCTGTTTTGGGAATTCATATCACCTGGCCATGTCGATAGTTTCCCCGTCCTGTTTCGGGAGTTAATATTTGCCTGGTTATATAGATAGTATCCCTGTCCTGTTTCAGGAGTTAATCTATGACCTGCTTTCTGGTGGCGAACCCATCCTATTTCGGGAATTCATACCGCCTGGTCGTACAAATTGTTACTCCGTCTTGTTTCGAGAATTAACCTTGGACCTGGTCATATAGATAGTTTCCCCTTCTTGTTTCGGAAATTAATCTTTGACCTGTTTGAAAATTGTTGATGACATTCGTTTGTTCGTAGACTTTTACCTGAAAAGGTAAAAAGTTAGTTGTATGCAATGTCATGATGTATGAAGGAATTGCATAATGATTTTCTCAAAGTAAATGAGAGTGTGTTATATGCGTTTTGTATGCATATGCTATGATACTTGTAAATGATGTATGAATGTGAGATGTCGTTGAAGCGTATTTGTAACTTTGTATAAAACCCTTGGTTGGGGTAAATAAATCCCTGATCGTTACTAGGGATAAGGAAAATGAATATTCCATCGTGTTTAGAATGTCCCTGCTGAGGATTCTTGCTTTCTGTTTTAGGATACTCCGTTGGGAATGTTTGACTTATGTTTAAGGATAGAAGAGTTCAGGAACATTTGTCGTTCGTCGCTCTACTGGGGAATTTTAGTCCGCATCTACCCTGACCGGGGATAACAAAGATGGATAATCTTCGGAGATGTCGTATGACCGAGTTTCAAATATGGGTTCTAACTCTTCTAGGGAGGATAAAGTTGAATGACATATCAGTTTCAGATTCCGTAGCAACTTTCTAGGGATAGTAGCCTTGACTATATTTTGCTGGATAGGGGAATTTTGTCGGTGATTTGCAGTAATCAGAGAAATGAACTTTGTTTGGGAAATTAAATTTCGTTAGGGAAATAAACTCTACTAGGGAAACAGACTTTGCTGGAGAAATATATTATGTTGAGCAAATGAGCCCTGCTGGAGGAGAGAACTCTGTAGGGGATTGTATAGTTTTGGAGAAATAAACTTAGTTGGGGAATTAGATTCCTGTGAACTATGTTGAGGAAGTTTCCACCGTATGTTGGAGAAATGATCATACTCCTTTATCTGCTAGGGGGATTTTCTATGGAGTATGGTTATATTAATGGTTGAGAGATGCCCCAATTTCTTGTCTTGAAGGCATATTAGACTTGCATGGGATTTGTCTCCGTCTGGGATGAGCTTATGGAGGTAACTCTATGGGTATTTATGGATGACTTGGACGCTATCCCAACTCCTAAAGTCTTTAGTAATTGCTTATTCTTATTTTTTATGCATATATTTGTCAACATTAATCATATTCATATGCATATGTTCATTCAATTTAGTCATTGGACATTTTTGCAAACAAAACAGAAAAAGTGAAACAAATTTGAATTTTTAAATTTATTTATATTGATAATTTGCCTATAAACAGGAAATTTTGTACAAAGACACATAAATACTAGTAAGAGGAAATCGTTGTAAAAATGGAAAGTAAGGCCAAACATATAGCTATGTGTAAATGATCCCGTCGGGTTTCAACTCTGTTATTGCCTCTATGTCCTCGAGCATCTCATCCCTCATCACCGGAAGAAGTTGACTGAATTGATCAGTACCATTTGAACTTAACGTTGGTAATAAACCTTGTCGTAAGTAGATGATCCAATGGGACATAGTCGTACACTTTAATCCCTAACTTTTGTTTGGACCGCCCTTTCGGGTTTTCAGTCCACTGGGATACCCTTTTTTTCCCAAGTCGCCTTTTCAGGTTTTCACCTTGTCGGGTTTACAATATATATATATATATATATATATATATATATCCCTAATTTTTTTTACCCGAACCCTTTTGGTTCATCGGGATGCCCTTATTTTTGCATAGGCTAGTCAACATAGCGGGTCATATTCATGCGTAGTATTTTTTGACTATATCCGCGTTCATAGGGTAAGGAAGGTCTTCATCGTCCATGGTGGTAAGTATCATTGCACCACCATAAAATATTCTCTTGACTACAAATGACCCTTCGTAGGTGGGGGTCCAGTTTCCCCTAGGATCTCCTTGCGGTAGAATAATGTGCTTTATTACCAAGTCACCAGCCTGATATACCCGATGCTTGACTTTCTTGTTGAAGGCTTTGATCATACTGTTGTACCCCAAAATTTTCCCTCCCATATTTCTCAAAACATCTCAAGAAAATTCTCAAGTTGCTCAAGGTAGTCCAAGGGTTGGCCAGACAAGCTCCCTCCTAAGGCAGTCTACCTCAAATTAGGGTTTCATGTTGCATCAAGATGCTTGAGTCCAAGGGATACCAAATTCTCACCAATGTCCTAATATGTTCTCAAGGTCATCCATGTCAAGTTTCAAGCCTTGCAGAGAAAGTTTGCTCAGTCAATTGCTCAAAAGCCCAAAAATCGACTGTGCTAGGGCAAAAGTCAACTGTGGCCCACATACAGTCAAACTTCAAGATTTTTGGTCAACATCCTCATTTTTAAGTTTATTTCATCATTTTATCAAGGTTTGATCATGATTCATCAAGGATTGCTCATAATTCATCAAGAACCAAAAGTTGCTAAATTAGGGTTTTGTAGGAAAAGTCAACTCAACTTTGACCAAGCATAACTTTCTCATACGTTATGAGAAATGACCCATCCAAATATCATTTTGAAGAGGATGCCATGATCTACAATCCAACTTCAGCTCCCAAGTTCAAAATATACATTCACAAGAAGTTATGAATTTTGACATTATAGGTCATTTTGGAAAGTCAACAAAAACACCTTTTTTGTCAAAGCTTCATACATGAGCATGGAATATCAAATTGAGATGATACCAAAAGGGTTGCTTAGAGGACATCTAAATATTTCTAAAAAGTCCAAGAACATCTTCAAAGAGTCAAAATTGAGGAAGTTAAGCATTGGTGAAGTTGACCTTTTTTGCAAAATGGTCAAAAGTCAACTATGCCTAAAACTTCAATTTTTGCCAAATGGACCCAATCTTTTGAACTTGTTTTGAGTTGGCAACATGGTCCACGAGCCCTATCCTTTGCCACTTGTCATTATCTTATTTTTATTATTTATTTTGATTTTTATTTAAATTAAATCAAAACAAATCGTAGAAAATCCAAAATATTGAAAACTCAAGATTTTCTACATGATTCAGGTCTTAATGTCCAGCTTGCATCAAATCAAATTCGTGTAAAGGCATGAGGTGCACAAAAAGACCGGATTTGGACTATTTTTGGAATGGTTTTCAAGTGTATCAAATCAAAATCAAAAGCATTGATGGAAGAAGATTGTGATCATTGTTTCAACCCTAATCCATTCCTCAATACATAAGGAGGGTGTGCAGACCAAAAGAGAGGTTAGAAGGAGGCGTATGAACCAGAAACAAAACTTGAAAAAACAAGAAAAAGTGAAAACACGAATTGCTACTTAGAGGCCAATTCAAGACCCTTGGACCATTCCAATCGCTTCCTGGGATCCCCAGCAAGCAAAAGCAATCAAGAACAAGCATTCCCAAGCCCTATATCTCGCTGTAAGTCCATCACGACATTGCTTATTTCTTGAATTCGGTTTGCATGATTTAGACATTGATAGAATGAATTAATGATATATTCTTGATCCTTAAGACATATGCAAGCTTTCTGTAATCTTTAATTGTGTTTTCATGGCCCGTATAAGGTTTCACCATTATTAGGGTTGATAGCTTCGATTTGGGAATTCTGCGTGCAGGCAAAATTAGGCCATGAAAGGGCCACCATTATACTCAGGAGGTCCAGAAGAGTTGATTGGTGGCCCTAGTTTTCATTTATATTGCTCATGGTTTATTTTAAGAGAATGCAGGTTTGTAGCTATGGACGAACGTTCGTAGGTAAAAGTCTGGGACTTTTACCCACGGAGAAGGGAAGAAGATGATTAGCTGGCAACTTTCCATTGGATCATTTGAAAACTCGCGCTAATATTTTATTATTTCGCTTGTTTATTTTATATTAATTATTTTTTATTTTACATACAACAAAAACAAGTGGCGCAGTTGGTTACAGGGTAGGTGCAAAATGCTTCAGGACCTGGGTTCGAATCCCAGGTCGCCCACTTTCTTCATGTTATTTTCTTGCAGATAATCCAGCGTGCTTACAAGTCCAAGGCCTATCATACACCCTCATCATCCAGCCTGCCAAGTGGCCAGATGGCCAGATCCAAGGGCCATTACTGAAGGAACACCAAAAGCATGGTCAAACGCATGGCATGAGATTGCAAACAGTCAAACGTGGACCTCTTTGTCTTGGGCCCAGATTGCTGTTTACACCCCCTCCAAATTACTTTCAGGCCCAATTTCTTCACCTTTTTTTATATTTTATTTCATTTAATTTATTTATTTTATTTTACTAACCAATTAAATTATTTTTTTATTATAAAAAAATCACAAAAATATTGTTTTTTCACCAAATTAGGTTTAGACTTTATTTTTAATCAAAAATTAAATTAATTTAATTAGATTTTAATATTAGATAACTTTAATTGTTTTGTAAATAAATTTAAATTAATTAGAACAATTAGGTTTTATTTCTAACTTAATTATATTTTCTTTTTCTTAAAAATAACCAAAAAACCAAAAATAGGTCATTTATTTATTTTCATTAATTAATTCAAATTAGCTAATTAATTTGTATATTTGTATAAAACCTAATTCCTTTTTTTTACAACAAAAACAACAAAAACAATATTTCTTTAAATTAGGTTAGAAGGGTCAAAACCCTAATTTCTTCCCGATCTTAATTTCATCGTGCGCGCTTTATTGTTTTATTATTTACCATATTGATGTAACTGCTCACAAGTTGTAATAGTTAATTAGGTCTTTATTTTCATTTATCGCTTTATTTTCAAAGGGTTTGTTTTTGGCTATGTAAATACCTGAAGCCTTGTAATAGCTTAGTTTAATTTCCGCACTTTAAATTCCGCAAAATGTTAAACTGTTAGATGTATGATATTAGGATGCATGACAAGAATGCATGTGAAAACTTTAAAACGATTAGATAACCCTAAAATGTGCAAAGATAAATAATCTGAAATTGAATCACTCGCACATGCGCACTCCTAGGGTACGCTCCCACTTGGTTGCCTTCGGTAAATGATCATTGAGTATAGGATGCTTTAGTGGTCATCCTTTTGTCCAAAGATCAAAGTTGCCTCGGAAAGGTTGCCTCGGATATTGTTGCCTCGGATAATTGATCTAAGACATTAGGGTTATTACTAAGATGTCCTAACATTGCTTTAGTGACCGTACGTCCCTTTCGAATTGACCCTCAAAACTCCAACGACGGTGCTACCTACTCACTAATAGTGGGATAGCGTTGTCTAAAGGAAACGAACATAGAACGATTCTTTTTTCGAGTAGGTAGATTAGTTCTTAAGTACTTGCTCAATCAAAACAAACTTTTTCACACTTACAATTCTTTTTTCAAACAAAGTTTTCAAAAACACTTCATTACACTCTTGAAGACAGAAGCAAGAGTTAAATCGAAGTCAAAACAAAAACTTTTCAAAGCACACAAACATAAAAAAGCAATTTTGAAAATGATGAGCAAGTACCTAAGAGCCCGTAGATAACTACGGATAGAAAGGGTGCTAATACCTTCCCTTTCTATAATCTACCCCCCGTACTCAAAAATATCTCGAAAAAGGAATTTTTCTGTGCTTTTTTCCTTTCCTTGTTGGATAAAATAAAAGTAGGTGGCGACTCTTGCTTACCGCGACATTTTGAAAACACAAACGCAAAACGCAAACCAGCATTCCTAAAAACCCGTCCCGGTTCTGGCCACCGTATCACACATACGCTTCTGGTACATCTTGCCATGTTAAACAGATGCAAGCCTCTTATCGTCAACCGAATTTAACTGGTCAGGCATAGTCTAAATCCACTCGTCTTCGTCTAGATCTGCGTCTTTCATAATCCTTAGAGAAGGAATCTGGACTTTGATCTGTAAGACAACTTCCATATCGTAGACTAGAGAAAATGGAGTTGCCCCAGTCGATCTTCGTACTGAAGTGCGATATCCATGAAGAGAAAATGGTAACATCTCATGCCAATCTTTATATGTCACCATCATCTTCTATATAATCTTCTTAATGTTCTTATTGGCAGCTTCCACTGCGTCGTTCATCTTTGGTTAATACAGAGAAGAATTGTGGTGCGTGATCTTGAACTGCATGCAGAGTTCCGTGATCATAGTGTTGTTGATATTGGTAACATTGTCTGTGATAATCCTTTCTTGGATGCCTTACTGATACATAAGGTTATGCTTAATGAACTTGGCGACAACATTCTTGGTAACAGACGCAAACTAGGCTGTTTCAACCCACTTCATGAAGTAATCAATGGCGACCAGAGTGAAACAATGCCCGTTAGAAGTTGTAGGCTTAATCTCTCCAATCATATCAATTCCCCACATTGTGACCAACCAAGGAGCAGTCAAGACATTCAAAGGAACCGGAGGCACATGTACTTTATCAGCATAAATCTGGCATTTGTGACAAGTTCTGGAATGATGATGGCAATCAGTTTCCATGGTCGACCAATAATAACCTGCTCTCATAATCTTTTTAGCCATTGTGTGCCCACTGGAATGAGTACCAAAGGTACCTTCATGCATATCTTCCATAATCTTCTCAGCTTCCTTCTTGTCTACATAATGAAGTAGATTCAAATCATGATTGCGCCTGTATAGGATTCCATTGCTCAAAAAGAACTTGGCAGGGAACCTCCATAGAAATTTCTTGTCATTGATAGATTCCCCCTCGGGGTACCCTTGAGCCTCGAGATATCTCTTCACTTCATAAAACCAAGGCTTCTCTTCTACTCTACCAGTGTCAACCACGTAGCAATGTTCCGATTCATCTAGTCTCTCAATGGTAATTCGAGGAGCTTTATTGTCCCATCTGACTTTAAACCTAGATGACATGGTAGCTAACGTGTCTGCCACATGATTTTCTTCTCGTGGTGTATGCTCAAAAGTAATTTCCTCGAAGTACGAAATTAAGGTCAACACATGCTCTTGATAAGGAATGCAATTCTGGTGCTTCGTATCCCATGCTCCCTTAATTTAACTGATCACCAGGGCTGAGTTCCCATATACATTCAAGGATTTGATTCTTAGATCGATAACAACTTTGATACCCATGATGCACGCTTCGTATTCTGCCACATTGTTGGTACAGTCAAAATATAACCTAGTGGTGAGGGGGGTATGACATCCCTAGGGAGAGATAATCACATCCTCGACTCTGTTACCAAGCGCGTTAGAAGCTCCATCAAAAACCATAGTCCGTCGAGATCTTGGCTCAGGTCCTTCATACAGTCTAGGTTCTTCACAATCTATAACTAGTATAATATTCTCATCCCGGAACTCAAAATTCATAGATTGGTAGTCGTCTACGGCTTGATGCGCCAAATGATATGCCAGTATACTTCCTTTAATAGACTTCTGAGTGGTGTATTGAATGTCTTATTCTATCAAGACCATTTTCCATCTGACTATTCTTCCGGAGAGAGCTAACTTCTAGAATATGTATTTGATGGGATCCATTTTAGAAATCAACAAAGTAGTATGGGTCAACATATGTTGTCTTAGTCGGAGAGCATCCCATGCCAAAGCGCAGCAAGTTTTCTCGAGCAGTGAGTATCTTGTTTCATAGTCGTTAAACTTTAGGCTAAGATAGTATATTGCATGCTCTTTTTGACTAGACTCGTCATGTTGGCCCAGTACACACCCCATTGAGTTCTCTAGTATTTTTAGGTACATGATTAGAGGTCTTCCTTCAACTGGTTGCATCAGAATCAGAGGTTCTTGCAAGTACTCCTTGATTTTGTCAAAGGATATATGACAGTCTTCGTTCCACTTTACTACTTGATCTTTCTTCAGTAACTTGAAGATTGGCTCACAAGTAACGGTCAAATGGGAAATAAATCGGGAAATGTAATTTAGTTGTCCCAAGAAACCTATTACTTCCTTCTCAGTACGGGGAGTGGGCATTTATTTAATGGATTTGACCTTGGAGGGATCAACTTCAATGCCTTTACCACTGACAATGAAACCCAAGAGTTTACCGGATCTCACCCCAAAAGTGCACTTGTTCGGATTCAACCTCAACTTGTATTTCTTTAATCTGTCAAACAGCTTGTGTAGATGGTCAAGATGTTCCTCTTCAGTCTAAGATCTAGCTATCATGTCATCAACATAAACCTCCATCTCGTGATGAATCATGTCATGGAACAAAGCTACCATAGCATGCTGATATGTGGCGTCGACGTTCTTTAACCCAAAAGGCATAACCTTCTAACAGAAAGTGCCCCACTGTTTGATGAAGGTTTTGTTCTCCATGTCTTCGAGTGCCATCTTGATCTGATTATAACCCGAGAAACCATCCATGAAGGATAATACCTTGTGTTGAGCGGTGTTGTCGACCAGAACATCAATATATGGTAGTGGGAAGTCATCTTTGGGGCTTTCCCTATTCAGATCTCTGTAATCTACACACATACGCACCTTGCCATCCTTTTTAGGTACTGGCACCACATTTGCAACCCATTGAGGATATGATGTAACGACTAAGAACCCAGTGTTGAATTGCTTATTAACCTCAGCCTTGATCTTCTCGGACATCTCGGGATGCATACGACGAACCTTCTGCTTTATCATAGAACAACCCTCTTTCATCGGCAAACGGTGAACTACAATATCAGTATCGAGCCCTGGTGTAATACGGTGGCAGAACTGACTGTTGTACTGGTTTTATGTTTGTATTTGCAAATGTTGTGGTAAGCAAGAGTTTCCACCGAATTTTCTTTTATCCAACAAAGGAAAGGGTGAAAAGAACAAAAAAAAACCTTTCGAGATTTGTTTCTGAGTAAGGGGGGTAGACTATGGAAAGGGAAAGTGTTAGCACCCTTTCCATCTGTAGCTTTCTACGGGCTCTTAGATGCTAGCTCATTTGAAAATACCTTGTGTTTTGTGTGTTTGAAAAAAGTATTTTTGAAAAGACGCCTTAGTGTGGCGAACTTTGTAATGTTTCTCGGATTGTAGAGAACGTATACAAAGTGTTTGAAAATGTTTTTGAAAGAAGTGTATGTGAGAAATTGTTTGTTTTGAGTAAGCATCTAACAACTATATACTTTACTCAAAAGGTTGTTCTTTTCCTCTTTTCCTTTAGAAAGTTCTATCCTACTATTAGTGAGTAGGTAGCCTTAGTCGTTAAATATTTGAGGGACATTCGAAGGGACGTTTATATAGTCACAAAGGCAATTGGGAAAGAAACTTTAGTAACTACCCTAGGGTTTGAATATCATTTTTACCGGGGAAAAATCGAGAGGGTCATAGAGGGACTTATGATCTTTAAACCGGTGGGTAGCCACTAAAATCTCTCACGTTTCAAGAGTTGTGACTGTGTCTGATTCTTGTCGAACTGAACTTCGACTCCAATCCCACCTTTTGCTTTCGTCTTCAAGAAACATCTCTACTGATCACTAGTTTATGTTCAATTGGTGAATACAAATTGTATGCACCAATCTAATGATAAACTATGAGCACCATGACTTCACTTCGATCATTCAACTTCTTTCTTAATTGTTCAGGTAAATGCCTGAAACACATTGATCAAAAAAGCTCTAAGATTAATTATATTTGGCTTCGTCCCTGTCCAAGCCTCAGGCAGTGTCTTTTCGACCATCTTCTTCGTTGAGCATCTATTCAGAGTGCATATTGTTGTCGAAGCTGCTTCGACCCAAAATCTCTTAGATAATTTTTTAGCTTTCAACTTACATCTCGTCAAGTTCCGTACACTTCTATTCTTTCTTTTAGTTATGCCATTATGCCGAGGCATATAGGGTGCAATAACCTCCTGTAATGTATGAGCTTATACCTTCCAAATTATGCATTTCTTGAGCTTGAGGATAAAAGAGAAGTTGTAGGGCATGAAACTTGGTATGGAGAAACTTGAAGACATATTAGGACCATGGAAAACATTTGAGACCTTTGGAGCTCACACATCTTGGTGAAAAGTGAAACTAGTTGAAAGGCCATTGCTTAGGAGGAGAATTTGTTTGATCAATTCTTGGTCAATCTTGAGAAATTGAGGACCTTAATGAGCATGCCTTGAATAAAATGGGAGGGAAAATTTTGGGTTGCAACAGCTTCCCCTGTTCAATCTTCTTAAACCTGAATATTTAGATTGGTTTGTCTGCCTTTCATGATCTGAAGGTGGAAGATGATTGAACACTAGAGTGCCCAGAAATTTGCACTCGCATGAAGTAACGTCGTTGGTTGATGATATCAGGAATGGGCTTATAGATTTCATTTGGAGAAGATGAATGAGAGTTGTCGACATGTAATGAAGGAATCTTTGACGACTACTACTCCGGCAGGTAATGAAAGAGTCTTACGACTACTACTTCAACAGGTAATGAAGGGATCTTTGACGACTACCACTTCAACAAGTAATGAAGGAATCTTACGACTACTACTTCAACAGGTAATGATGGAATCTTATGACTACTACTTCAACAGGTAATGAAGGAATCTTTGATGATTACTACTTCAATAGGTAATGAAGGAATCTTATGACTACTACTTCAACATGTAATGAAGGAATCTTTGATGATTACTACTTCAATAGGTAATGAAGGAATCTGACGATTACTACTTCAACAAGTAATGAAGGAATCTGACGACTACCACTTCAACAGGTAATGAAGGAATCTTACAACTACTACTTCAACAGGTAATGAAGGAATCTTTGATGACTACTACTTCAACAGGTAATGAAGGAATTTGATGACTACTACTTTAACAGGTAATGAAGGAATCTGACGACTACTACTTCAATAGGTAATGAAGGAATCTGACGACAACTACTTCAATAGGTAATGAAGGAATCTTATGACTACTAACTCAACAAGAAATAAAGGAATCTGACGAATACTACTTCAACAGGTAATGGAGGAATCCTTGACAACTACTACTTCAACAGGTAATGGAGGAATCCTTGACAACTACTACTTCAACAGGTAATGAAGGAATCTGACGACTACTACTTCAACAGGAAATGAAAGAATATTGGACGAATACTACTTCAATAGGAAATGAAGGAATCTTACGACTACTACTTCAATAGGTAATGAAGGAATTTGTGCTTGATTTCGTCTGAATGATGCACTAGAAGATGTCTACACCTGACTTCATCTAGAAGAGATATTTTTCAGAATGACTTTCTGGGGAAAGTCTTTGAGGTAAGTACTTGTCAGAATTTAGCTTCTGAAGAAATTTGTATGGTCGTGTAGATAGTTGATGATATTCATCTGTTTATAGACTTTACCTACAAAGATAAAGGGTTAGTTGTGTGCAATGTCATGATGTATGGAGTGTATTGCGTAATGGCGTTCTCAAAATAAACGAGACCGTGTTATATGCGTTTTGTATGCATATGCTATGATATTGGTAAAGGATGGTGAATGTGAAATGTTATTGAAGTGCATTCGCAAATTTGAGCAGCATCTTAGTCTAGGGAAAATAAATCCATGATTGTTGTTGGGGATGAAGAGTATGTATATCTTCAATATTTTGGGGATTATTTCCGCTGGGGAACCCTGCTTTCTTGTTTGAGGAAACTTCGCTGGGGAACATTGATTTATTGCTTTTTGCTTGAGGAAACTCTGTTGAAGAGTGTTAATTTATGCTTGGGAAGAAGAATTTAAGAATGTTGGTTGTTTATTGCTCTACTAGGGAGTTTATACCCTGACTAGGGATAAAAGATATTAATATTCCTTCCGACTCGCCTGGGGAGGATAAAGTTGACTGACATCTGGTCTGGTTTCAGGTTCTATAGTAACTCCCTGGGGATAGTGATGACTTTACTAAAGAAGGGAAGTTTTTCCGATGACTCTTTGTCATCTGAGTAATAGACTTAAGCTGGGGAGATGAATCCTGTTGGGGAAATAGACCCTATTGGGGAAATAAAACCTGGCGATGGAGGAATGAGCTCTGTTGGAGAGAAGTAGTGTGCATGGGCTTTTATAGTTTTGAAAACCCAGCTGGGGAGAGGAATTCCCTTGGACTGTAATATTGAAACTCCGTAGGTTGGTGATATTTCTAGGAACAAGATCATACTCCTTTATCCGCCAGAGCGATCTGCCGGGGAAATTGCAGGGAATGTATGACTTCATGAAGATTATTTTGTGGAGATAATCTTATGGAATTGGCTCTATGGGGGCCCGTGGAGACTTGAACATACATCAACTTTTAGATCCCATGGTGACTACTGATCAAGGTGATAAGTCTTCTACTAATAGATAGGTGACGAGATGACGAGATATAGTCGTACACTTTAATCCTTAACTTTTGCTTGGACTGTCTTTTCAGATTTCCAATCCACCGGAATACCCTTTTTTACCCAAGCCGCCTTTTCAGGTTTTCGACTTGCTGGGTGTACAAATTTATATGTCCCAAATTTTTTCCTAAACTCTTTTGGTTCACCGGGATGCCCTTATTTTTTCCTAGGCCAGTCAACCTAGCGAATATTTTTCATACGTAGTATTTTCCGACTATGTCCGTGTTCATCGGGTGTAGAGAATTATCATTGTCCATAGCAGTAAGTGTTGCAGCACTGCCAGAAAAATGTTTGCTCGATCATACGTGATCCTTTGCTGGAATTCATGCCTAATGCCCCAAGTGATCTAGATGGAGATTTGTCCCTGGCTATTCGGCACTTTTGAGAAATTCCTTGAATCTTGAATCGACTTCCCCCCGATCAGTTAGATACCATGTCATGCCCCTTGATTATGAAAGGCCTGTTACTGGAAATGTCTTTCCAGCTGAGGTGAGTCTGTCCATTCAGAGGATTTACGTTCATTGAATTTCCGTAGTGTGAATATCTATGTTTTCGAACAATTAGTCATATGCAAATAATGGTATTTAAAGAATGAAAAGCTTATGTCTGTCTTGAAGTTTTTTGAAAATGCATTTTTTAGTAAATTTTTTTTGCAATAATGTGATATCAACTCGGGATTTATAGCAAGCCTTATAGGAGTCAGGATACCTTTTGTAATAATATGCTTTCGAACTAACCCATGCTTTAGCTAGGACTTTTAAGGGTTGTAGCGTGGCCTGGCTCACGGTTTAAGAAAAAAGGATAAAGGCTATAAATTCATTTGTACCCAACCCGTTATTCATTATGTTCTTCAGTCCTATACTCAGTTAACTGTGCATTTAACTGTTCTTCTGGGATCTTGGCCTTGATATTTCGGTGATGGTTTTGATACTGAAGTTTATTTTGAGGAGAAAGTCATCATTTTTTTTGTAATATTTTTGTTTGTGGAGGATCCGTACCAACCTCTTTTTTTTATATTTTATTATCCCTACCTTTTGCCTGAATTGTTTCTTTTGTGATTACAGTCAGCAGGATGCCCCTGTTTTTTTTCTTAAGTCTCCTTCATAGGTTTTGACTTAGCGGGCTTTTCTTTTGAGAGATAATGACTGCTTGTTTTAATGATTATGTGGAACCATCACCATCTTTTGTTTTGGAAGGATACCTCCGACACTACTCGTCATGTACAAAGGGAAAGTTTGCAATTGAATGCACCATTGAATTAACTGAGAAACTACCCTGCCCCAGGTTATGATTAAAGGTTTCAATTTGTGTGAAAAAGAAACCCACACTTCTTAGGCTCAAAGGGGTTGACTAGGGATTATCTTCCTTATAACTCCACTGTTTAGGATTTGAAACAACGCCTCTACATCATCAGCAAGGTCTGTTCCAAATCATACTGTAGAGATTATAGTATTATTTTCGTCATCCTCCCTCTAAAGGCTTACCGCTTTTAATCGAGAGTCGAATATCACAAAAAGGAAGTAAAAGCATAGTTTTGATATAGTGAAAATGAATGGATTAATTCAAGACAAACATATGCAATGCATTAATGGAATAACAAAGTTTGACATAAAATAAGTGTTCGAACAATCAAAATAAATTACAATTTGAGAATTCAAATGAAATAAACGCTCTCAATCTTGGCCATGATTCGGCATGGGAGTAGTGATCACATTGGGAGCCTTAGGCGGGTCAAATTTAATCTCCTTGTTGTCAATCAAATCTTGAATCTTGTTTTTCAAAGACCAACAGATGTCAGTGTCGTGCCCGGGACTATTAGAATGGTAGGCACATTTCACATTCGGATTGTACTTAGGAGAGGAGGTATCGGGGTTTTGAGGAGGAACCCTTAGTGTAATCAGTTTTGCTTTTAGAAAATGTTATAACGCTTGAGACAATGGCATATTAATCTTAGTGTACTGCCTTTCTTGAAACTTTATCCTATGCCTATTACCATGTTGTTGTTGAACATGTGTAGGATTAGAAATTAACACCATTCACACCGTTGGACGGTGTTCAGTCTTACCCTGGTTTCTCTAGTCATAAGCAGCACTGACCTCTTTCTTCCCAGTGAAGGGTTTCTTCATTGTACTTGAAGACGCACCCCTTTGAATCTTACTGCTCTTGATATCGGCCTCTACTCTTTCACTTGTCAATATTAGCTTGGTGAACCCAGCTGAAGAACTTCCAATCAAGTGGTTGAAAAATGGACCAGACAAAGTGCCCAAGAACATATCTACCAGCTCTCTATCAGAAAGAGGAGGGTGGACTCTTCCTGTAAGATCTCTCCATTTTTGGGCATAATCTTTGAAGCCCTCACCAGAACCCATAAACAAGTTTGAAGTTGTGTACGGGTTAGAGTGAGGTCAGCATTATATTGGTACTGCCTATAGAAAGTAGTAGCCAGATCCTCCCAGGTGCGGATGTTGGTGCCCTTCAACTGATAGAACCATTCCAATTGAGTCACCGATAAACTTTCCTGGAAGAAATGCACCCACAAGTTCCTATCAACGGTGTGAGGTTGGATATTCCTGACATAAGATCTCAGATGCAGTTTAGGACATAAAACCCCGTCATATTTAGAAAATGCGGGAACCTTGAACTTTGGTGGGATGACCACTCTAGAAACCATCCCTAATTCTTTAAAATCCAGACCAGGTACCCTCTGGATTTCCATGGCATTGAGATGATCCTCCAGCTGCTTGTAGTTGTCATCAACAAGAGGATATTGTTCTTCCGTGTAATCAGCCTCTTCTTTATCGGTCTCTAGGTTGTGGTCTTCTTCTTTTGTCTTCTCTTCTTGATTGTCTCCCTCATTTGACGGAGTTGCGAATTTAAGAGCTTGCTTATCCGGTCCTCTGAGTATCCTTCCCATATTCAGGACACCCACTAGTTTCTTGGCCTTTTTCTTCTTGTCTTTGAGAATGAGAGCCTTTAGGTCCTCTTGTCCCTTAGCTAGAGCCAGGAACATCTGCTGGAATTGAGCATTCTAGGTTTAAAGGTATTTAATATTCTGTTCGAGAGCCATTTCTTTTTGCTGAAATAAACAACGAAAAGATAAGAAACCTGTCCTTGAAATACCTGTAATGATATGTATGCCATGTTTATGCGATGCAATGTTTTCAAGGGTCTCACGGGGTAAACCTAAGAAAATGTCAAAAGTTGAATTTTGACTGCAACTTTGATGGAAGAACATCGTATTGTTGAATATCCTTCTACAAGAATCAAGCTCACTATGTCGAGTGCGTCATAGCCCATGACTCAATTTATCGCGCTTTGGTCTTTTGACGGTATTGGCTAGAGGAAAATAAATCCACTTGCCTCCTGTTAGATGTCTGGTTCATCATAGCCTGCATCACAGACCCTTGAGATCCCTTAAATGGTTAAGGAAATGCTATGGCATGACGTTATGATGTGTATGCTATGCACCGAGCAAAAGTGTAAGGCGATGAAGATAAGTGCGTCTTGCAAGAAGTCTAGGTTATTGAATAATGACTACAAACAAGTTCTGCAAGGAACTCACAACATTAAATAATAAACAAAACTATGCAAGGAGTTCAAGTTGTTAGATAATGAAAGCAAACAAGTCACACAAGTAGCCTTAGGTTCAAAGGCTTGCATGAGGTTTAAAGGTAATTACCCTCTTGAAGTTTCAGTTTGCTCAACCTGTCCTAGTAATAGTAACCGAGTTCTAAGGAGTCTCATATCATGGACCTTTCTTTTAGGCATTGTTCTACCTCAAGCACCAAAGTATTGCGGTCAGAATATCCCAAAAGTCCAATATCAATGAGTATAGCTTCGAGTATCAACCAATCTTCGGTCGGAACCAAAGACGGCCATCTCACTACTTTCTAATGGCTTAGGATGAGTCAATTAAAGGTTCTAAAGGTAAGTTAGCGCTTAATGACACTATAAGGAAGCCTAATGTTATTCTTGACTGTTGTACCCCAAAATTTTCCCTCTCATTTCTTAAGGCATTTCTCAAAAGGATTCTCAAGGTTCTAGCTTGCACAATTACATTTGGATTTTCTAGTACCAAATTAAAAAGGAAACTGTCAAAAAAGGAGGAAAATAGATAAAAATAATCTTTTTGACAAAATTGGAGAAAAACAAATTTTTTGATTTAGCTCCTTCGATTGGCCTTTTAACCTCTTTCGATTCAAGCTTGGCTTGTATCCTTCGACTGGGCATGGGCCTCTGGCGCGTTGGTTTTGGTTCACAAGGTAAGAGCTTCCTATACGCCACCTTTGATTTCACCTTTGGCCTCACAGGGTTCACAATGCAATTGCTACCTATGTGTCTATTTCGTTTTGATGTTTGATGCGTGCATGCCTATGTTGATTGGATAAACATTCCCTCCATGCTTGCCTTGACCCACAAGTTGATGACTAGCTGCGTACAAGCCTTCGTTTGAGCCGTAACTTCTTTCTTGCGTGCAAAATGCTTCCCCCCATGTTGGCATGCACAAGGCACAAAGCCTCTTGTAGCTTCCTTCTATTCCAAGGCAAAAAGCTCTCTTTTGGAATCCTTCGATTGCACTTTTTGCCTCATGTATGCCTCTTTCGAATCTGGACATTTTTTCCTCCTGCATACCTCTTTCGTTTGAGCATGTGGCTCCCTTCATGCAAGTATTCGTTTGAGCATTAACCTTTTGTATGCATGCTTGGAGTCCCAAAGTTTAGACCCCCTGCATGCAAGCTTAGATAGGACATTTCCTATGTTTGTACTAGCTTCGACTAGACAACATTTCTCTTTAGTATGTTGTATTTCCATCCTTGACAAACTTCAGCACACATGGTTGATGGCCCCTTCAAAAGACATATAGTGGTGGACTTGAAGGGCATACATATGATCCCCTGTCGAAGGGTATACCTTACTAGTCCATTTGAAGGACACATGTGGCTCTTTTCAAGGAAGCATACATGATCCATTCAAGGGACACGTTTGGGTATCCCATTCGAAGGACATGCTTGATGGCCCATTCGAAGGATTTACAAAGCCCACCTTAAGGCGTGTCTTGGTGACTCATCCAAGGGTCACACATTTGGCTCCTTCGAAGGATGCATAAAAGTGACCCATTCAAAGGACACTTGTTGGAGGAAAATTGTTGGAAGAGGAATCTGGTCGAAGGAGGGTCAAAACGAAAGATTGAGACGTTCAAAGATGCTTGCTTCCAATTTCAGGCCTAGTACACTGGCCAAAACCGCTGCACAACAGTCCTGAAACACTGCCCCATTCTTGCACCAAATTAGCATACAAAGCACTGCCCCTCGAAAGCTACAAAAGCAGGTTACTCAAATTGTTCAAACTTTTTGTTTTCCCTCCAAAAGCTTCAGCCAGCTTTTCCTATAAATAAGAGGCTCCACAATAGTGTAAGGAGGACTTCTTGGCCAGCGGAACGAATCTTTAAAAAATTCTCAAACACCATAAAACTCTCAAACACTTAAGCACCCATCAAACACAAACCCAGAATCCAAACACTTGTCCCCTTCGAATCTGAAACATCCCAACATCTTGTTGCCCTTCGAATCTAGTAGGAAGAACATCACACTTGTTCTTCTCCTTCAAATCCAGCCTTAAGGACGTCACCTTTGTCTCCTCCTTTCTAATCCATAAACACTCAAGGCAACCACTTAAAGGCCCAGCATACGTCATAGCCTCAAGCAAGGTAAGTCATCTTAACCTTGGATCCTTCATTTCCAGCATAACATGTAAATAAATTTCCTTTTTGCTTCAAACATGTACATAGTATTTGTTTCCCTTTTGTTTACACCATTTAGTTTGTTTTTATTTCCTCTCCTTTTGATTTTGTTCTTTGGTTTGTTACAAATGCTTTAAGAACTAACCTGGCCCTAAGGTAGTGCTAGCATGGCCTTAGGCCATGTTGCTATTTAATATCTCAAACAAAAGAAACAGGAGACAAGAGTATGAAACGAAGCCTCAGGCTTCCTCACTGACTCCAGGCCCAATCGAAGGAGGCAGAAAGGTAGATTGCATCTTGCACTGATTCCAGGCCCGATCGAAGGGCATGACTCCACTGACTCCAGACCCCAAATCGAAGGAAGCCAGAAGATGCAGAATCAAAGGGTGTTTCTGCCTAAATCGAAAGACCCATTTTCTTGCTTTTATTTTATTTTTTCCTTTATATTTTCATGATATTCAATATGGTTGTAATAGTGTAGGATTTTATATTTATGCATTTTATTACTTTTATATGATTGCTAGTAAAATAGGGTATGTATGGCAAGATAAAAACAACAAGTAGATAACCCTTAATCAAAGACTAAATGCATGCAAATCAAATACACTATTCACACATGCACCCTTAGGGTAATCCCACTTGTTTCCTCAGAAAAATAGTCATATCCCTCGAATATGGGCATTTTAGCAAAGACCCTCGATGATCCTCAATGTTGCCTTTGATAAACGATCTAGTCCCTAAATGATATTGCTAAAACGTCTCATAGGTTTCCTTCTATGACTATACAAACGTCCCATTCCCATCCCTTCACATCTAATGATGGGGCTTCTTACCAAATCAATGGTAAGATAGAAACATCCAAAGGAGGAGGAAAAGAACATTAAGACCTTTTGAGTAGGTAGGTTGCTCCTAGTTGCTCGCTTGCCCACAACAAAAAAACATTTTATACACATACACTTCCATTTTGAAACATTTTCAAAAGACAAAACACTTTGTAGGCGTTCTTATAGAAACGAGAACCATTACAAAGACACTTTTCAAAATCACTTCCAAAACCACATTCCACGAACACCTCTTTGAACTATTTTCAAAACAACACTTTGTACGCTTTCTTATAGAAACGAGAACCATTATAAAGATGTTTTCAAGATACTTTCAAAACCCACACCACAAGCATATTTTCAAACAAAAAGCAAGTAATATAGCAAGCAACTAAGAGCCCGTAGATAACTATGGATGAAAAGGATGCTAATACCTTCCCTTTTCATAACCTACCCCCCCGAACTCAAGAAATAATATTGAAAGGTCTTTCCTATTCTTTTCAACCATTCCTTTTGGATAAAAGAAAAGTCGGTGGTGACTCTTGCTATCCGTAACAATAGCGATCAAACGCAAAACACCAAGTCAGTTCTCCCACCGTGTCACAGAACTGGAGACTCTATTAGGGAGTGTACTTAAAAGTGGGGTTACCTTAGGGCTAGATCACCTTTACTTGATTTATTTGTTTGACTTGCATACTTTACATTGGTTCCTTATTTGAGTTTGTTTTTATCCTCTACCCGGATCTGAGGCACCCTTTAGGTAAGTAGAAATAGATTGTGGAAACTGTGAGGGGTATACCGACATAGTCAAAGAAATAGCTACATTAGTGTGACACATTTGTTGGTACCGGTAGCCCTTGAGTAGTCAAGGAGAATACGGGGCCACTATGTGGTGTCATAAAGCACTAATTGGCTTTAGAACCTTACTTGACCAACTTGGCCATTAGGAAGTAGTGAGGTATCCGGTTTTGGTGCAATCTCATTAAGATCGGACTTTCGGGATATTTCGGTTGCCATTAAAGAGGCTTGTGCTGAAACAATGCCCGATGAAGAAAGATCAGTGATATTGAGATCCCCTAGAACCCTATTACTATTACTAGGATAGGTTGAGACAACTAAACTTCAAGAGGATACTTACCTACAAACTCCATGCAAGCCTAAACCTAAGGACTTATCTGCTTTGTGTGTATATAACTATTTGTACCTAACAACTTGCTTGCTTTTCATACTTTTACATAACATCATGACATCATACCATAGCATTTCCAATATCCATTTCAAGGATCTCGAGGGCCTATGATGCATGGTCATGTTGAACCAGACGCCTACCAAGGGGCAAGAGGATTCATTCTCTAATCAAATGCCGTCAAGACTAAAGCACGGTAACTTGAGTCAAGGGCTATGACTCACTTGACATGGTGAGCTTGATTCTTGTGGAAGGACATCAGTCGATACGAAGTTCTCCTATCAAAGTTGTAATTAACTTCTAACATATTCTTGTGTTTACCCCACGAGATCCTTGAAAACATGCATCCACATATCATGCATCATATCATGACAGGTTTCTCCCATACAGGTCTCCTTATCTTCCTGTTGTTTATTTCAGTAAGATGGATATGGAACAAACGGTGAAGGATCTCCAAGCACAAAATTCCCAATTCCAACAAATGTTCTTGGCTATAGTTAAGGGGCAAGAGGACCTGAAGACTCTTCTTCTCAAAGACAAGAAGAAAAAGTCAAAGAAGTCGGTAGGCGTCCTGAATTTGGGAAGAAGACTTAGAGGACCAGTCAAGAGAACTCTAGATCTCTCGACTCCATCAAATGAGGGGAATAATGATGAAGAAGATAACAGTCTGGGGATTGATGAAGATGAAGCTGACTACTCTGAGGAACAATATCCTCCCGCTAATGATAAGTACAAACAGTTGGAGGATCGCCTTAATGCTATGGAGATTCAGCAGATACATGGCTTGGACTTTGAAGAGTTAGGGTTGGCGTGATATAGTGGGAGAACTTACTTGAAGGTTTTGTGTTTTATCTTAAATGTTGCTGTTAGCAAGAGTCGCCATCGAATTTTCTTTTATCCAAAAGGAAAGGTGAAAAAGCACAGGAAAGACCTTTGAGATTACTTCTTGAGTTCGGGAGGTAGATTATGAAAAGGGAAGGTATTAGCATCCTTTTCATCCATGGTTTTCCATGGGCTCTTAGTTACTTTCTAGATCACTTGCTTTTGTTTGAAATTGTGCTTTGTGTGGTTTTTGAAAGTATTTTGTAAAGAGGCTATTGTTTAGGCAAACTTTGTAATAATTCTCGTTTGTAAGAATGTATACAAAGTGTTTTGATATTTTGAAAATGTTTTCAAGTTTGTAAGATATTTTGAAACTGTAGGTGTTTGTTTTTGAAAATAGAAAGGATGTTTTGTTGAGCAAGTAATTAGGAGCATTCTACATACTCAAAAGCCTTTCATGTTCATTTCCTCTTTCCTTTTACATTGTTATCTTACCATTGATTTGGTAAGTAACCCTATCTTTGGATGTAAACGGGACGGGCGTGGGTCATCGTATAACCATGATTAGCAATGTTGAAAGGTATCTTAGCATTCTCTTTTAGGGACTAAGATCATTTTAAAGGCAACATGGATAGCGTTATCGAGGGACTATGATCTTGTATTTTGCTTGTTTTTGCTAAGATACCTCACATGCGTAATATGACCATTTAGTAAGGAAACCAAGTGGATTTATCCTAAGGGTGCTTGTGTGCAAGTGTATTGTTTTCATGCTTGATTTTGTCTATGATTAGGGTTTTCTAATTGATTGTTTTTAATCTTTCCATGCAAACCCTAATTACTAGCATTTGTATATAAAAGCGATAAATTGCAGAATTTAAAATTACTACGCTATTACAATACTTGTGGGAGGAGGTGTACAAATTATAAATGGGGATTGCAAGAAAATAAACCTAATTATCTATTACAACCATATTGAATTTGTTCAAGAATTGAAATAAATAATGTACAAAATGAATAAATATACAAGAATGTAAATGTAAAGAAAATGGATGTTTGTTTGGATTTTTTAGAAAGAAAGGGGTTTTGTTTTAACCTAATTAAATAAAGAAAAATAATTAATTAAAATAATAAAAATTAAACCTAAATTTACTAGGAAAAGAATTTAAACAAAAACTTAATCTATTAATTGATTAAAAAGAAATTAAGTTTATAAAAGGAATATTTTTGGTATTTTTTGTCTTAAATATAACTTATGGTATTATAAAATATTTTTAGTCTTTTTTGGTTTTAAAAATGATATATTTTAAATGTGTAAAAGAAAATAACTAAAACCCTAGTTTTTTTTAATTAAATTTATAAACCAATTAATAAATAAATGAAGTATGATAAAAATAATTTTTGTGTGTAAAAAATAAATAAACTATATTAAAATATAAAACTAATATTTTTTATATTTTTTTTTCTGATTTTTAATATTAGATAAAATATTTAAGAAAATAAATAAATAAAAATAAGAAAAAAATAAATAAAAATAGGCCAGGGTGTAAATAGCCAACAGGGGGTCAGAAGTAAGAGAAAAAAACAATAAGGCCCAAGGGAGGCCCAGGCGCCTGTCCAAAAAAAGTCAGAAAGTGTGAAAAATGTAAAAAATCCAAAAGGGTACCACTGGGGCTCGAACCCAGGTCCCTCTATTCACAGGCGCGCGCTTCTACCACTGGGGTGGCTATATATCCGTATATATAATCAAAACAATAAATATATGATAGTAAACAAGTCCATGGCTTGAACTTCATCTTCAACCTCACGCCCAGCCAGGGCCTTTGTATCTCATTCAAATCTCAACAAAAATGAAAACTGTAAACAGGAAACTTGTAGCAAATTTCCTCACAATTTCAGAAATGTAAAGCAATAAAATTATAGATCAAAGATAATCATGAATTTTAATGGCCCTAATATGAACCCTAAAAATATTAGAAACTTCAATCTTATAATTCTCTAAGCTCAAACAAAATTAATGAAAACTATGGACATGGTTAGCTTTAGGGCAATGATATCTACATTTTTCATTCACAAATAAACCATTAATGATGCTTGTATGAAGAGTTTAAAAGTCAGAAAACTTACCTTGCAAGAGGGTATAAAGTTTGGAGTTTGAGTAGCTTTCAGTGAGTTCCAATGATTGGATTAGCTTCCTCAAGTTCCCAGGAAGCTAATGGGATGCTTAGCTTGAGCTGAAAGTGCCTTAGGAGTTCTGGAGAAGTCAAGGTGCAAGGTGCTGTTTTGAAAATGGTGTTACAGGTGTTGGGATTGTTTGTATATGTTATTTAGAAGCTTCTAAAAGTAAAAGGCCAAGAAACGCACGAGCAAATTTAGAGATTGGATTCAAAACTCAGAAATGACAAGTTTTGAAGTGTTTTTGGTGATTCTGTGTTATAGGCGTTTTCAGGGCTTAAGCATGCGTGGGATTTGTGGAAAATGACTTGTGTATGTATAAGAAAAAAGTCTTGAGTGGTTTTGAAAGTCATAAGTACAAGTTACAAGCTAATTGCTAGGTTACTTAATTTTGAAGAAAAGTGGGAAAACAAGTTTCAAGAGGAAGTACAAGCATGGGCTGAGTGATTGTAAGTGTCTAACAATTTTCTCTTGAGTTATGGGACTTGTATGACCATAAGAAAGCAATTACAAGGCTCAAGAACAATTTTTGTGCAAAAAGTCACTTTATCAAAATGGCATTGTGCACTTTCTTCCCAAAATGGATATAAACCATGGCCTTGCATTGAATGCTTGAAATGAGACCTCTAACAGCTTTGTAAGCAATTAATTATGGAGTGCCTAAAAAGTTTGAGGCCTGAAAAGTAGAGGTTATGCAGCATAACTTTGAATTTTGAATTTGGTTCATCACAAAATGACTTGTAATTCAAGTGATAAAACCCTAACTTCATCTATTCGATTCTCCCTACTCAAAAATGATCTGAAGGAGTACTTGGACATTTTAGAAAGCTTTTAATGTTCTCTAAAACCCATATTTGAATCACTTTTGAAGATTCCCATTGAAACTATATGAAAAAGTGCCATGAAGTTGGGTCAAAATCCTGACCAAATTAGGGCAAAATTTCACTAAGTGTTTTGTTTCATGACCATGTATTCTTAAAATTATAACTTGAGATCCAAGAACTTTTGGAAGGATTTGTGTAAATAAATGTTTTATATTTCATGGAGATCTACAACTTTCATGTTGGAAGTTTCTTTTGAATCATCTTGCATCATGGTAAAACTATTGCTCAAAGTTGTGAAAAAATAAGAAATTTCCAACACTTCGAAAAATTTCTAAGTTTAGAAATTTTAACTTTTCAAAATGAAATCTTGATATTTTGATTTCTTGATGAATAAGTTTCATATTTTTACATGCTTTTATGAATTGTGATCTTTGATATTTAATCTTGACCAAAAAGTCAAAGTTTGACTTTTCAGTATACAGTTGACTTTTGATCAGTTGACTGAAAATTCATCTGTCAATCCATTGGACTTGAGAAATGTTTTGAGCCATGTCAATAGGTCAAATGATGCAATTGGACTCTTGAGATCATGACTTAAACCAATTGATCATTTTCTAGGTCAAAAATCAGAAATTGCCCTTTCCCAAACAAAACCCTAATTTTGACCATTTTGCCCTTTTGAAGATTTGATCAAATTTCTTCAGGAATTATGGTACAAACTTGATCAAATGATACATATGAGTTTATATTGTTGACTTGGATAAAAAATTATGAAGTTTGACTGTAAATTGGCCATAGTTGACTTTTCCCCCAATACAGTTGATTTTTAGGTCAAGTGCTCAATTGATTGAGCAAAAGTGTGATTCAAAGCTTGAAACTTGACATGAGTAATCTTGAGGGTCCATAATGATCCATGAAAGTCATATGGGGCATTATAAGTTCAAATATCCTTGTGCAATCTCAAACCCTAATTTTAGTCATCAGTGCTTGAGGAGGTGTCCTGGGCTGATCAACCCTAGTCCAGTCTTGAGCCCAAGGAGATCTTGTGAGCAAATTCTTCATAAGTGAGAGGGAAAATTTTGGGGTACAACAGCTGCCCCTATTCAATCTTCTTAAGCCTGAAGAGTTAGATTGGCGAGTGTGATATGGTGGTAGAACCGACAGTTAATACTCGTTTGCATTTTGTATTCGCAAATGTCGCGGTAAGTAAGAGTCGCCACCGAATTTTATTTCATCCAACTAAGGAAAAGGAAAAAGAATAGAAAAAACCTTTTTTTGATATATTTCTGAGTACGGGGTAGATTATAGAAAGGGAAGGTGTTAGCACCCTTTCTATCTGTGGTTTTCCACGGGCTCTTAGGTAGTTGCTCATTTTTCAAATTGCTTGTGTGTGCTTCTTTTGAAAAGTTTTGTTTTACTTCACGATAACCCTTGTTTTTGTCCTCAAGAGTGTGACGAAGTTGGTTCGGAAACTTTTTTTGAAAAGTGTTTGTGTGAAAAATTTTGTTTGAGCAAGTATCTAGGAACTAATCTACCTACTCGAAAAAAGTTTGTTCGTTTTCCTTTAGACAACGCTATCCTATTATTAAGGAATAGGTAGCACCGTCGTTGGAGTTTTAAGGGACGTTCGAAGAGACAAGTACAATCACAAAAGCAATGTTAGGAAATTTTAGTAATCATCCTAAAGCCTTAAAGATCTTTTTTCGAGGCAACATCCGAGTGGGTCATTTTAGATCTTTTGGGACTAGAGGACGACCACTAACATTCCCTATACTTCATGACCGTTTACTGAAGGCAGCCGGTGTGGAGTAAACCCTAGAAGTGAGCATGTGCAAGTGTTTTTTTTTTAGTTTATTTATCTTTGCACATTTAGGGTTTTCTATTGTATTAATTACAATTTGTCTTTCCATACAATCCTATTAACATACATCTAACAGCTTATAGTTTACAGAAATTAAAATGCGAGAAATTAAAGTCCTAGCTATTACAAGGCTTTCGCAGATACATAATTATTTTGACTGTAAATAAAGATGTGGAAATTTAAAACCCTAATTACTATTACAAACTCGAAGCAGTTACAATAATAGAAAAAGGAATTAAAGGCGTGCAGCGAATTAAATGTGAGAACAAACTAGGAAACCTAAAAATCTAATTGAGAAAAAATTTAGGTTATTTTTTGAGAAAAATTAGGTTATGTACAACATTAAACCCTAATTCTAGTTGATTTTAATTATACAAAAAAGAATTAAATTGCCTTAATTTAATTAAACTAATTAATTAATAAAATATTTTTATAAAAAAAATGATTTTTGATGTTTTTATGATTTTTTGATTAAATAAAAAAATTATTTTTGTAAAACAAACAAACAATAAATAAATAAATAAATAATATTAAAGAAAAGAAATAAATAAGAATGGGCCTGTTTGATGAGCAATTAGGGGGGGGTGTTTGCTGAATTGATTGGGCCCAAATTCTTTGGCCCAAAGGTGCTGCGCCTGATTAAGTGGGATCATCTTCTGAGGGTCTATGGTAGTCCCTCAATGCTGGAGCGTGAGATCTGCTTGATGATGAATCTCAGGGATGAGATCTGGGGCGCACGGTGGGCACTAAGCATTGAGATACGCTGGATCTGTAATGATTTATTTAGAAAATAAGAAAATCTTTGGACCTGGGATCGAACCCAGGTCCCTTGCTTCACATGCCCATACTCCTTGCCATCTGCGCTGCATTGTTTATATGATAATATAATAACCAAATAATATTATAATGACAACGCATGCTTTATGCCTAAAAACGCACATAAATTCAAATTGGCCAGTGGTTTATTGCCACGCCTTCATCTTCTTCTCAGAAGTGTCATTTTTGGTCTCAGGCTTTTACCTACGGACATAACTCCATGGCCATATCCCTACAAGCTTCAAAAATCCACAAAACACGTGATAAATTAAAGGTGAGTACATGGGTCAATTCGTCTTGATCCCACGAGCACCGTGGTATCCTTTTCTTGGCCTAATTTTACCTGTACAGAGAAGCCCTAAAACGGATTCTTAAATCCTAGCCATAGAAATCATCAATATATGCATCAAAACGCCAATTAAATCATTCAATCATGTTACAAATATGTCAATAATCACAAATACATCATTAGAATATTTTTTGATGCAAGAATTGTTGTAATCAATTTTGAAACAAAGAGCAAACTGTGTGAAGGCTATGGGACGATTCTGGACATGGGAATGCTTGCAATTGATCGTGTTAGCTTCAGGAGATGTCTAGGAAGCGATTAGAAGCTTTGAATGGCCTTGAATCGTCCCCTAGGTTAGAAATCAGATCCACACTTTTTGTCCAATGTTTGAGTTTTCTTGGCTAGCTTGCACGACTTCAACCCTTGTTCTTTTGCCTTGGTTGTGTTGTGTATATGTAATAGAGTGTATTAGGTAAACAAAAAACAACTTGAATCTTGAAATTTAAGGAGAAAAGATCTTGATTGCAAAATGCATTATTTGTTTCCAAAATAAGCCAAATCATGCCATTCTTGCTCCAATCATCCTTGATACGATTTGATCCTGATATGCCAGCATATATCATCCTCATTCAATATCAAAATCAATCCAAAAGCAATTTACATGATTTATTTTGATTTTATTTGATTTTATTTGATTTTATTTTAATATTAAATGAATAAAATCACAATAAATCAAATAAATAATTTAATGAGGCATGGGGTGGTTCATAGGTCGTGGGTCATGTTAGGAACAAGGTACAAGCATAAAAAGTTGGGCCTATTTAAAGAAAAAGGCATTTTGGGCATTGTTGACTTTGTGCAAATTTCCAAAAATGGCCAACTTTGACAATGCATATCTCTCTCAATTTTGTCCCTAAGAGAGTGTTTTTGGAATTTTTAGAAAGATTATGATGTCTTCTAAACAACCTTTTTGGTTTCATCTCTATTGGATCTTCCATGTTCACGTAAGAATCTTAGACCCAAAAGGTGTTTTTGTTGACTTTTCAAAAGGACCTATAATGTAAAAGTTCATATCTTTCCATGAGTGCATGTTTTGAACTTGATGGATGAAGATGAGTTGTAGGAAATTGAATTCTCTTCAAAATGAGCCTTGGATGAGAAATTTCTAATAAAGTATGAGAAAGTTATGCCCGATCAAAGTTTGGTTGACTTTTCCTAAGAAACCCTAATTTAGCAACTTTTGAGTTTTTATGAATTAGGAGCATTCCTTGAGGAATCATGATCAACCCTTAATCAAATGATGAGTATCACTTCAAAATGTTTATGTTGACCAAAAATCTTGAAGTTTGATTGTATGTGGGTCATAGTTGAATTTTGACCTAATACAGTTGATTTTCAAGCATCTGAGTAGTTGACTGAGAAAACTTCTTGTGTAAGGCATGAAACTTGGCATGGATGATCTTGAGGACATATTATAACTATGGAAAAGATTTTAGGCCTTTGGAGCTCACCCATCTTGATGAAAATGGAAGCCCTAGTTGGAGGTTCCTTGCTTTAGGAGAGAGTTTGTCTGGTTAATTCTTGGGTATCCTTGAGCAAGTTGAGGATCTCCATGAATATATGTTGAGTAAAATGGGAGGGGAAATTTGGGGTACAACAACTTCCCCTATTCAACCTTCTTAAACCTGAGGATGTAGATTGGCTTGTCTGCCTTTCGTGATCTGAAGGTGGAAGAAGATTGAACACTAGAGTGCCCAGAAATTTTCGCTCGCATGAAGTAACACTGTTGGTTGATGATGTCATAAATAGGCTTACAAATTTCATTTGGAGAAGATGACTGAGAGTTTTCGCAGATGGGCTTAACGATGCCATCCAAAAAAGATATCGATCGCATAAGAGATTCATTTGCGAGAAACTTTTTACCTGCCGCTGAGGAGGACTTCAACGAGGAAAGTTGATTTGTGTCTTGGGAGATAGAGTATAGGAGCTTAGGTTGTCCATTACTCTACAGGGGAATTAATTCTTTATTAAGGAGGTGGAAGTGGACTGCATATCTGGTCAGGGTCCAGGCTGCACAGTGACTTACCAGGGAAAGGTGAACTCGACCGTAACTGGTCGGGTCCAAGTCTTACAGTGTTGTAAACTGTTATCTGGAGATAAGAGAGAAGGAACCTGGAGAGTAGGGTCGCATCGAGGTGAAAGCCTAGATAGTAGGGCTGTGAGAAGGAACCTGGATAGTAGGGTTACTTTGGGATGAGAGCCTGGATAGTAGGGCTATGAGAAGGAACCTGGGTCGTAGGGTTACTTCAGGATGAGAGGCTGGATAGTAGGGTTATGAGAAGGAACCTGGATCGTAGGGTTACTTCGGGATGAAAGCCTGGATAGTAGGGCTATGAGAAGGAACTTGGATAGTAGGGTTACTTCGAGATGAAAGCCTGGATAATAGGGCTATGAGAAGGAACCTGGATAGTAGGGTTACTTTGGGATGAAGGCCTGGATAGTAGGGCTATGAGAAGGAACATGGATAGTAGGGTTACTTCGGGATGAAAGCCTGGATAGTAGGGCTATGAGAAGGAACCTGGGTCGTAGGGTTGCTTCGAGATAAGAGCCTGGATAGTAGGGCTTATGGGAAGGAACTTGGATAGTAGGATTACTTCGGGATGAAAGCCTGGATAATAGGGCTATGAGAAGGAACCTGGATAGTAGGGTTACTTCGGGATTAAAGCCTGGATAGTAGGGCTTATGGGAAGGAACCTATATAGTAGGGTTACATTGGGATGAAAGCCTAGATAGTAGGGCTATGAGAAGGAACCTGGATAGTATGGTTACTTCGGGATGAAAGCCTGGATAGTAGGGCTATGAGAAGGAACCTGGATAGTAGGATTACTTCGGGATGAAATCCTGGATAGTAGGGCTATAAGAAGGAACCTGGATCGTAGGGTTACTTTGGGATGAGAGCCTGGATAGTAGGGCTATGAGAAGGAACCTGGATAGTAGGGTTACTTCGGGATGAGAACCTGGATAGTAGGGCTATGAGAAGGAACCTGGATAGTAGGGTTACTTCGGGATGAAAGCCTGGATAGTAGGGCTATGAGAAGGAACCTGGATAGTAGGGTTACTTCGGGATGGAAGCCTGGATAGTAGGGCTTATGGGAAGGAACCTGGGTCGTAGGGTTACTTCGGGATGAGCACCTGGATAGTAGGGTTTATGGGAAGGAACCTGGATAGTAGGGTTACTTCGAAGTGATGATGTAGATTAGTTGACACATTTGGTTTCGGGAATTGAGTTTCCATTAGTCGTCTGGAGACGTGACCTGTATAACTGCTGGATTTGTTGAAGATAATTGTCTTTCCTGAAAAGTAACAAGGCTTAATTATATGCGATGCATGAAATGCCTTATAAGATGATGTTCTCAAAATAAATGAGATCCTGTTGTATATGATATGTATGCGTATATCATGATTTATGTACATGAAATGCTATTGGGGTATATCTGAGTATGGGAAAATAAATCCCTGGCTGCTGCTGGAGAATATAGCATTGCTGACTGTTGTAGAGAATTGTGGTTCTTCTACTTCCGCCGAGGATGGTGAATGGAAATGACTATGAGGGAGATTTTACTCTTTGTTATTTATGAATATTCTGTCAGGGAGAGATTCTGCTTGAGAATAACTCTGCGGGGAACAACTTGGAAAGTGAATTTCCGTAGCTGAAGTGATGAGCTCTGTCGGGGATTGAGCTTCTGTATCCAGAGAAATAACTCTGCTTGGGAGATAAAATTTACTGACCCGCTCGCGATTATGAAATTCAGATGGGGGATATAGCTGCCAGGTTTCTGAATGACCCTGTTTGGGGAGATTACTTCCTGTTTCAGGAAAGCCAACATCAATGCTTTTGAATATTTTACTCTGTGGGAAGTGTATGTACTGATGATGGTACTCCAAAGCTGTCTCTGTCCCGGTACCTGCTGGGCAGAGTAACTGTCGGGTTTGACACTTCTTGTTTTTGCCCCTGTTTCTAGAATTACGAGTAATTGTCTTTTTGTTTCTTATGTAAATATTTATGAGCAGCAATCATATTCAAATTCACATGTCAAGAATAAATCATTGGACGTTCTTGCAAAACAAAACAGAAAAAGAAAAAACTCAAAGTTTCTTGTGAAAATGATTTTGTATTGATTTTTGAAGTTGGCCTGTAATAGGCGTTTTCGTACAAGGAGGCTGACGCTCTAGTTAGAGAACACCGCCGTAAAAATAGAAGCTATACAATTTTGTGCAAAAGAAAATAGCTATGTGCAACAATCCCATTGAGTTCCAACTCTGCTATTGCCCTTATGTCTTCGAGCGTCTCATCACTTTGCTACTTGGCCGAAAGTTGACTAGATTGATTGGTGTCGTCCAAGCTTGATAGTTGATACCGAAGTCTGGTCGCAAGATTATCCAATGGGACAAAGTGATACGCTTTACATGCCTAACTTTTTCCTGGACATCCCTTTCGGGTTTTCAGTCCACCGGGATACCCTTTTTTGCCCAAGCCGCCCTTTTAGGTTTTCAGCTTGCCGGGTGTACAGATTTTTCCATTTTCATCCCTTATTTTTTCCCGAACCCTTTTGGTTCACTGGGAAACCCTTATTTTTCCTAGGCCAGTCAACCTAGAGGGTCTTTTATCATGCGTAGTATCTTTTCACTATGTCTGCATTGATAGGGTGAGGAAGGTCGTCACCGTCCATGGTGGTTAGAATCATAGCTCCACCCGAGAAAATGTTTTTAACCACAAATGGCCCTTCGTATGTGGGGGTCCATTTTCCCCTGGGATCACCTTGCGGAAATATGATGCGCTTGATCACTAGATCCCTGACTTGATATTCTTGACGTCTGACTTTCTTGTTAAAAGCCTTGATCATTCGCTTTTGATATGTCTGGCCATGACAGATAGTCAGAAGTCTCTTCTCGTCGATTAGATTTAGCTGATCAAGTCGAGTTTGGATCCAGCCGTCTTCGTTTAAACCCACATCCTTCATAATCCTGAGAGAAGGTATTTGGAATTTTATGGGTAGGACTTCCTCCATGCCATATACCATAGAGTAGCGTGTTGCCCCTGTCGACGTCCGTGCTGAGGTACGGTATCCATGAAGACCAAATGGTAACATCTCATGCCAGTCTTTGTATGTCACTGTCATCTTCTGTACAATTTTCTTGATGTTCTTGTTAGCCGCTTCAACAGCGCCATTCATCTTCGACCGGTAGGGAGAAGAGTTATGATGTTGTATCTTGAACTGTTTACAGAGCTTAGTGATCATTATATTGTTGAGATTCGTACCATTGTCAGTAATAATTCTCTCTGCCACACCATACCGACAGATTAGATTATGTCGAATAAACCGCGCCACAACATTCTTGCTCACAGTAGCAAAAGAGGCCGCCTCAACCCACTTCGTGAAGTAATCAATGGCCATTAGAATGAAGCGATGTCCATTGGAAGCAGTGGGCCTGATTTCTCCGATCATATCAATGCCCCACATTGCAAAGGGCCATAGAGCTGTCAAGACGTTCAAGGGAACCAGAGGCACTTGCACCTTATCAGCGTAGATTTGGCACTTATGACAAGTCCAGGAGTGTTGATAAAAATCTGCTTCCATAGTGGACCAGTAATATCTTGCCCGTAGGATCTTCTTAGCCATGGTATGTCCACTGGAATGGGTTCCGAAGGTACCTTCATGTCGATCTGTCATAATCCTCTCTGCTTCGCTCTTGTCTACACACCGTAGTAAGGTAGAGTCGTGATTCCGCTTGTAGAGGATCCCATTACCGAGGAAGAATTTTGCAGCGAACCTTCTCAAAAACTTCTTATCATTGACAGATGCCCCTTCGGGATAGTCTTGAGTCTCAAGATACCTCTTGACTTCGTGAAACCAGGGCTTTTCTACCACCTCTTAGGTATCAATCTCACAACAGTGCGCTTGTTCATCCAACCTCTCAATTGTGATTCAAGGAGCTTCATTTTCCCAACTGACTTTGAACATAGAAGACATGGTAGCTAGCGCGTCCGCTAACTGATTCTCCTCTCGCATGAAATGTTCAAAAGTTACCTCCTCGAAGTGTGGGAGCAATGTCAGCACGTGCTCTTTGTATTGGATGATATTCGAATGCTTCGTATCCCATTCGCCTTTGATCTGACTTATTACCAAGGCTGAATCCCCGAAAACGTCCAAGAACTTGATCCTGAGGTCAATAGCGGCCTTAAGACCCATAATACAAGCTTCATACTCCACCATGTTGTTAGTGCAGTTGAAACATAGTCAGGAGGTGAAAGGAGTATGACAGCCCTCAGGAGATATGATTACAGCGCCGATGCCATTACCAAGTGCGTTCGAAGCTCCGTCAAAAACCATAGTCCATCGGGATCCCTCTTCGGGTCCTTCATCCGGTCCAGGTTCTTTGTGATCAGTCACCAGCATAATATTCTCATCCGGAAACTCAAAATTCATGGATTGGTAGTCATCCACGACCTGATGAGCCAAATGATCAGCCAATACACTCCCCTTGATTTCTTTTTGGGTTGTATATTATATATCGTACACACATAAGATCATCTTCCATGTTGCTATTCTTTCGGAGATAGCGGGTTTCTCGAAGATGTATTTAATTGGATCCATCTTAGATATCAACAAAGTAGTGTGGGTCAACATATATTGTCTTAGTCGGAGAACAGCTCATGCCAAAGTGCATCAAGTTTTCTCGAGCAGTGAGTACCGTGTCTCACAGTCGGTAAACTTTTTGCTAAGGTAGTATATTGCATGCTCTTTTCGACCAGACTCGTCATGCTTCCCCAGCACACACCCCATTGAACTGTCTAGCACTGTTAAGTATAATATCAAAGGTCTTCCTTCAACCGGAGGCATCAGAATTGGCGATTCTTGAAGGTATTCCTTGATTCTTTTGAAAGCTGTCTGGCATTCGTCATTCCACTTTACCACTTGATCTTTCTTCAGAAGCTTGAAGATGGGCTCACAAGTAGCAGTTAAATGTGAAATTAATCTGATGATATAATTCAAGCGTCCCAAGAAACCTCTAACTTCCTTCTCTGTACAGGGAGCTAGCATTTCTTGTATGGCATTTACCTTCGCAAGGTCTACTTGGATGCCTTTGTCGCTGACAATGAAACCCAGGAGCTTACCAGACCTTACCCCGAAGGTGCACTTGTTCAGATTCAACCTCAGCTTGTATGTCTTTAACCTGTCAAACAAATTTTGTAAATGATCTAGGTGCTCTTCCTCGATTTGAGACCTGGCTATCGTGTCATCAACATAAACCTCGATCTCATGGTGGATCATATTGCGGAACAAAGCGACGATGGCATGCTGATAAGTTGCCCCAACATTCTTCAACCCAAAAGGAATCACCTTGTAACAGAAGGTGCCCCACTGTGTGATGAAGGTTGTCTTCTCCATGTCTTCAGAAGCCATCTTGATCTGGTTGTAGCCAGAGAAACCATCTATGCAGGAGAAGATTTTATGCTGCACGGTGTTGTCAACCAGAACGTCAATGTGAGGAAGTGGGAAGTCATCCTTGGGGCTTGCCCTATTCAGATCTCTGTAATCCATATACATCCGTACCTTACTGTCCTTCTTAGGTACCAGAACAATGTTAGCAACCCACTATGGATAGGAGGTGACAGCTAAGAACCCTGCATCGAACTGCTTCATGACCTCTGCCTTGATCTTCTCTGACATTTCAGGGTGCATACGACGGAATTTCTGTTTAACCGCATGGCAGTCTCCCTTAGCCAGGAGATGATGTACCATAATATCAATGTCTAAACCTGGCATGTCTTCATATGACCAGGCGAAGATCTCAATGCAGTCGTGCAACATTTGTATCAACCGCTGTTTGATCTTAATTTCCAGATTTGCACCGATCTTGACCTCTTTTCTGTCTATCTCAGTGCCTAGGTTTATCGTCTCAACTGGGTTTTCATGAGGCTGTATAGCCCTTTCTTCCTCCTGTAATAGTCTAGCAAGTTCTCCAGGCACCTCACAATCATCCTCACCTTCGTCTTCGGCTTGGTTGATCGGATTTTCGAAGTCATAACTGGCAGTAGCAGAGCTGTTATCAATGGGATCCAGAGTGTATATGGATCTACAGTATAATACGCGAGTGTGTGTAAGAGCATAGCTGTTTTGATAAAGTGAAAATAGAGAAGAAAAACAGAGAGAGCAAAATTTGTATGCAAGGAACGTCCAATGTTTTATTGATGATATATGAAATGAAAAATAATATCCCTCACAAACAAAGCCAATGTGCCTCGGGCAAGGATCAAGGTTATAGAGTTTAAATTGTTTATTACAAATCTCAGAACAAGTAAGAAAATTACTTCAGAATAAAATAAACTGGTATAAAGTCCTTAGCCGTCCAATTACTCAGTCCACCATTGGTAGTTGGGTAGATCCAGCTGTCAATGTCAGAGTCTTCCTCACTGTCTTCAATGGCATTAATTCCCTGATTGCTGATGTGCAGAGGAGGTCCTCCAACTCGAGCGTGCCGAACAGCCCTTTGAGCTCCTGAAGTAAAGCCCAAACCAAACTTATCAGTTTTGTGAGTAAAATTAAGGAGTTGTCCCAAATTGGTATACCCACCTTCTTCAACCACTGCTTTGGCGTCTTTAAGAGAAGCCATCTTTAGAGGAGGTTTGTTGCTGGTAGTAGTTTCAGTCGATGCCAAGATCTGGGGAACCTCTACAAAGTTCTGGCAAGGAGTCTCCATGAATTCTCCGTCCATCTCTACGTACTTGAAGGAGTTGAGGTGGCTCACCATATACTCTTCTTCTCCATGAACGGTGACAATCTTCCCCTTCACTGGATACTTCAGCATTTGGTGCAGTGTAGAAGTAACAACCCCAGCTTCATGGATCTAAGGACGACCCAACAAACAAGAGTATGATGGCCTGATGTCCATCACATAGAAGGTGGACTCAAAGGGTTGAGAGCCTACCTTGACATGGATATCCACCTCCCCATGCACCATTCTCTTCGACCCATCAAAAGCCCTTACCACAATGTTACTAGGCTTTAAGGTCAATCCCTCACAATCTAGTCGATCGAGAACCTTCTTCGGCAGAACATTCAGTGAGGATCTAGTATCTACCAGCACATGAGCCATAGTGTTGCCCCTGCATTCGATCGAGACATGCAGAGCATCATTATGTTTCCTCCCTTTCGGTGTCAAGTCTGCATCTGAAAAACCTAGCCCATTGTCAGCAGTCAGCCTGGCCACACAGTTTTTGAATTGATCAGTCGAGGTCTCCTGCCGCACATGCGCAGTCTTGAGGAATGCAATCAAAGCCTTCGCATGGGCCTCGGAGCACAACAACAGGGACAACATGGATATATTTGAGGGGGTCTTCCCTAGCTGCTCGACCACATTGTAGTCGCTCTTTTTTATTATTTTCAATATTTCCTCTATTTCTTGCTTAGAGGCTTCTATGACAATTTTTCTAGGTGCCTCCGTCCGGGAAGGCTCACCTATAACTTCTTTGCCTTGAGTCCCAGATGACTCGACAAATCGGGAGTGATAATTGGAGTAAGCACATGAGTAGTAGTTGAAGTACCAGTAGGAATAGCACACAGAATAATAACAGGCCTATTGACAGTCCTTGGGGAAATCTCGGGAGAGAAAACCCTTCCACTTCTGGTAACCTTGTTGGTCCCGACAATGTTACTGACATCAGGATCAGCCTCTTCATTCTTCAGATCTTGTTTGATTCTATGATAGTACACATCGACACCATAATGCCAAGGGACTGCTTTGTCCGAGGCGTACGGGACATGACCAGGAAGGGTGATTATTAACGGAGCGACTCTTGGAGCAGATGTAATCCTAACAGGTCTTCTCGAGGAGACCTTGGAAGGGTTGGAAGAAATGGTTATAATAGCAACATCTTCGAACGGGACAATGGGAATCAGAGTTTTATCGAACATAATTTCTTTATTGTCCATTAGGCGTTGAACACCTGACTTCAGCAAATGGCAACCAGAAGGCAGAGATGAACACATGTGGCAACCTTCACCACAACCCAGAAATAAACCGGCCAATAACAAATTCTTCTTAATAGTCATAAGAGGAGTAGAAACTTCATCAACTGAGGTCACAAACAGATCGGTATCAACAACATTAACTCCACAATTGTGCTTAGGCATGGGAGCGGTTATGACATTGGGCTTTTCCGGAGCATCGAACTCAATTTCCTTGGCCTCGATCAGATCCTGTACCTTATTTCTCAGAGCCCAGCAGACTTTGGTATCGTGGCCAGGACCCTCAAAATGATAGGCACACCGAGAATTTGGATTATACCGAGGAGATGTGGTGTTTGGATTCTTGGGAGCCTCTTTCAAGGTTGCCAAGTTGGATCTTAGTAGATGGGGTAGCACTTCAGCCAATGTCATGTTAGTCCGGGTAAACTGCTGTTGTGGTCTTTCCACCCTTTGTTGATTGTTGCATTGTGGAGCAGTCGCAGGTCTAGGTATCATTACAACACTTACAATCTAACGGTGTTCAGCTCTGCTTTGGCCTCTCGGGCTATAGATGGCATTGGCTTCCTTCTTACCAATAAAAGGCTTCTTTACCGAACTCGAAGAGGCATATTTATGTATCTTACCGCTCCTAATCCCAGCTTCTACCCTCTCTCCGGTTAGAATCAGCTCGGTGAAACTAGCTGACGAGCTACCGATCAAATGATTAAAGAATAGACCAGATAACGTCCCAAGAAACATATCGACCAACTCCCTATCAGACAAAGGGGGTTGGACTCTTCCAGCCAAGTCTCTCCACTTTTGTGCATAGTCCTTAAAGCCTTCATCTGCACCCATGGACATACTCTGGAGTTGAGTACGAGTAGGATCAAGGTCGGCGTTGTATTGATACTGCTTATAAAAAGCAGCAGCCAGATATTCCCAGTTTCGTACATTGGTTCTCTCCAGTTGGTAGAACCATTCAAGCTGAGTCCCTGACAGACTGTCTTGAAAGAAGTGAACCCACAAATTTCTATCAGCAGTGTGGGGCTGGATCTTTCTGACGTAGGAACAGAGATGGAGCTTTTAGCAAGACATCACATCGTACTTTGCAAAAATTGGAGCCTTGAACTTCTGCGGGATGATCACTCCCGACACCAATCCCAGTTCTTCGAAGTCTAACCCGGGTATCCTCTAGATTTCTATAGCACTCAATCAATCTTCCAACTTCTTATACCTATCCTCAGTGGGAGGATACTACTCATCATTGTAGTCCGTATCATTGTCAAAAACTTCAGGACTGAGGTCCTTTTTCCTTGTCTCTCTTTTTTTATTCTCCCCTTCCTTGGATGAGGAGGTCAGATCGACTGGTTGCTTTAACGGCCCCCTGAAACTTCTATCCATATCCAGAATACCAGAGACCTTCTTCTTTTTCTTTTTCTCCTTCAGGATGAGGGCTTTCAGATCCTCCTGTCCTTTCGCCAGATTTATGAACATTTGTTGGAATTGGGCATTTTTCACCTGAAGATCTTTGATGCTTTGTTTAGAAGACATTTCTGCTAAAATAAACAGCGAAGAAGATGAGAAGCCTGTAACGGTACCTGTTTATGCAATGCTATGGATGGGATGCGTACGCAATAATTTCAAGGATTTTTAAAGGCTCAGATTTGTTTAACCAAAAGAAACACACGTTAATTGCATTAATAAGTTAAAATTGTTACAAAGAGTTCCTTTTAGGCTTACAATAAAACAAAACAAAACTTAAAGCAAAAAAAGAAAACTAGGTCTCCCAGGGGCACATCCTCTTTGGTGCAATGTAGGCGTTTATGTTCCTTTCTTCATGAAGTAGCCTAGTGAGCTCCATGACCTTCTTCTCGCTGGCATAGAACTGAGCTTCAAATGTGTCCTGCTCCTATTTGAGTTAAAACCAGGACTTCTGTAACTCTTCAAGATCAGTTGGCATGTCAGGATGATGACCAAGGGAAGTAGTATCTCCTTCAATAACTGGTTCCACAATTATTGGTAGGACAGTAGGGTAAGGCATCATAATACTTTGGGCGTGAGCTCGTACCTGTTGTACCCCAAAATTTTCCCTCTCATAGTCCTCAAGACATTGCAATAAAAATCTCCAAGTGGCTCAAGGTAGCTCAAGAGTTGGTTAGACAAGCTTTCTCCTAAGGCAGTCTACCCCAAATTAGGGTTTTGTGTTGCATCAAGATCCTTGAGTCCAAATGACCTCAAGTTCTCCCTAATGTCCTAATATGTTCTCAACATCATGCATGTCAAATTTCAAGCCTTGCAGAGGAAGTTTGCTCGGTCAATTGCTCAAAGGGTCCAAAAATCGATTTGTGCTAGGGCAAAAGTCAAATGTGACCTACATACAGTCAAACTTCAAGATTTTTTGTCAAAATTCTCATTTGAAGGATATTTCATCATTTTATCAAGGGTTTATCATGATTCATCGAGGATTGCTCAAAATTCATCAAGACTCAAAAGTTGCTAAATTAGGGTTTTGTAGGAAAAGTCAACTCAACTTTGACCAAGAATAACTTTCTCATACTTTATGATAAATGACCCATCCAAAGCTCATTTTGAATAGGATCAAATTTCCTACAATCCATATTCATACCCCAAGATCAAAAAATACACTCACAAGAAGTTATGAATTTGGACATTATAGGTCATTTTTGAAACTCAACAAAAACACCTTTTTTGCCAAAGCTTATAACTTGAGAATGAAATATCAAAATGAGATGAGACCAAAAGGGTTGGTTAGAGTACATCTCAAGGAAAACCTCTAAAAGTTCAAAATTAAAGAAGTTATTCATTGTTGAAGTTGGAATTTTTTGCAAAATTGCCAAAAGTCAACTATCCCCAAAACTTCAAATTTTGTCAAATGGGCCCATTCTTTTCCACTTGATTTGAGTTTTCATAGTTTCCCACGTGCCATAGATTCAACCATGTGCCCATATCTCATTTTTATTATTTAATTTTTTTTTATTTGAATTTATTCATTTTTAATCAAATAAAATCATATAAAATCCAAAGAATTAATAACTCATGATTTTCTAATTGTTTTAGGCTTTGTTCACAGCTAGCATCACCATCAAATTCGTATCAAATCAAATCATATGCAAAAAGATTGAAATGAATCAAATTTGGAAAGATTTAATGGAAGAATAAAATCCACATCAAAGTCATTGATAGAGGGAGATTTATACCAAGTTTGTAAACCTAATACACTGAGCATTACATAAGGAATAAAAACACACGAAAATAGGGGTTGGAAACTAAGGGGAGAGGCAAAATAAAAAGTGAAAAAATCACAAAAAGTGAGAGACCAAAATCCAGGTTATAGGCAGTTTCAGGACACGAGACTTGTTCCAATCGCTTCCTGAGCATTCACACAAGCTACCTGGATCGAAACCAAGCATTTTCAGGCCTCTACACGCGTTGTAAGTCTCACGAAACCGACCCTTGTTCTTGAATTCGATTTGGTGTGTTCTTGCATCATTTGAGAAAACTAATGGCATATTCATAATCACAAGAACATTTCCAAACTTTTTGCATCATTTAATTTCGTTTATATGATCTGTATGGCAAACCACCATTGTTAGGGTTTGGTCTGCACTTTTGGGCGTTTTTATTTCAGGTATAATTGACCCCCATAAAGGATATTGTTGTGACCGGGAGGGTAAGACGAACATGTCCATGCCCTTGAAACTTATTTTTATGGCTTGTATAGGATTTTGGACATGGACATGCCTGTAGCTATGGACTTCTGTCCGTTGGTATAGGTATCTGGTGTTTTAGCCACGGACGAGAGGTTGGGGATGATGCGCGTTTTCTTATTTTTCTGGAAATTATTTTGTTTTCATATAATATTATTGGTTTATATTATAATAACAATTGAAACAATGTGGTGTAGTGGCAAAGCGAGTAGTGCAATCCCCTTCAGGACCTAGGTTTGAATCCCAGGTCCTCCTCTTCCTCAATGCTATTATTTTTCAGGTGTTCCAATGTGCACGCAGGCTTGCAAATCCACCATGTGCCATCACCAATCTAAGTGCCAGATGGCCAATGGCCAGATCTGATGGCCAGGGATTGAAGGTCCATCAGGGGGCCAGTCAACATGCTTGTACCAGATCCAAAAAAGTCAAACGGGCTAGCTGATAATGGGCCTATGAAATTGCTACTTACACTCATAAATCAGGCCCAACACTCCCCTCTCTCTTTTATTTATTTTATTTTGTTTTATTAGTTGTTTTATTATTTTTATTTAATTTTCTAACCAATAACAAAATTCCTTTTTTTTCATCAAATAAAACCACAAAAATATTTTTTATTCAATCAAATTTTAACTTTTATTTTTGTTAATACACAATAATTAATTAATTTAGGTTTTAATTCTAGAATAACTGTAACCTATCTTGCAAATAATTAAAATTAATTAGATTTAATTAGGTTTTAATTACTAATTTAATTAATTTTATTTTCTTTCTTAAAATAACAAAAAATCAAATATGTCATAATTAATTTTTCATTAATTAATTTATTAATTTAATTTAGTTCTTTAATTTAGGTTTAATTTCTTTCTTAATTTAGAAACAACAAAAAAACCAAAAAGCAATTTTCTTTCAAAAGGGTCAAAACCCTAAACTCGCACTCGATCTAGTTTCTCGCGCGCGTTACTTATTTTTATCCAATAATGTACCTGCTTCCGGATTGTAATAGTTAAATAGGACATTTAATTATTTTTATCGCTTTATTTTATTTTTCAAAGGGGTTTGTCTTTGGCGATGTAAATACCCGACGCCTTGTAATTTAAAATTATGTATTTTATTTCCGCAAATTATAACTGCTAGATGTTTGATAATAGGGTTTGCATGACAAGACTGAATGCTTAAACTAAAATCAAATTAGATCACCCTCAACATGTACAAAGATAAAAATAACTGAAAACGACACACTCGCACATGCGCACTCTTAGGGTACACCCCACTTGGTTGCCTTCGTACATGGTCATTGAGTATAGGTCACTTTAGAGGTCGTCCACTTGTCTAAAAGATCATAGTCTCCTAGAAATGGTTGCCTCAGATATTATTGCCTCAAACCAATGATCTAAGACATTAGGGTTACCGCTAAGGCGTCCTAACATTGCTTTGGTGACCGTATGTCCCTCATTCGAATTGACCCCCAAACTCCAACGACGGTGCTACCTACTCATTAATAGTGGGATAGCATTGTCTAAAGGAAATTAGCATAGAACAATTCCTTTTTCGAGTAGGTAGATAGTTCTTAGATACTTGCTCATTCAAAACAAAACCTTTTCACACTTACACTTTTCAAACAAAGTTTTCAAAAAACACTTCATTACACTCTTGAGGACAGAAGCAAGAGTTAAATCGAAGTTATAACAAAAACTTTTCAAAACCCACAAACACAAAGAAAACAATTTTGAAAACAATTGAGCAAGTACCTAAGAGCCCGTGGATAACCACAGATAGAAAGGATGCTAATACCTTCCCTTTCTATAATATAACCCCCGAACCCGAGAAATATCTCGAAAAAGGAATTTTTGTGTGCTTTTTCCCTTTCCTTGTTGGATAAAATAAAAGTCGGTGGCGACTCTTGCTTACCGCGACATTTTGCAAACATAAACGCAAAACGCAAACCAGCATTCCCAAAAACAGTCAGTTCTTCCCACCGTATCACAGTACCCATCGGAGATAAGGCTCAAGAGGAATGGAATTCTTGTTCCCTAGCATCTTGCTATCAATTTTATGCACCATGCCCCAAGCTTTTATAAACCTTTTGCGGTATTGTTGCCACTTTTCTATGCTTAATTGTGACAGTGATAATATGTAAAGAAATGTAGCGGTAAAGATTTGAGATTAAGCCATCAATTAACTTAACTCAACACAATGAAGTTGCCACCGCACTTTATTGTTTCCAAAGGGAAATGGGAAAAAGCGAACAAAACCCAAAAAGATCAGAGATCGAGGTACGGGGGTCGTTTATGCAAAGGGAAGGTATTAGCACCCTAAGCATCTACGGTACTCCGTAGGATCCACTTTGTTTGGATTCTTTTTAAAAGGAGTGTTATGTATAGGTTTACTTGCTAAAGAAAGAGAATGAATGAGTATTTGTAAACAAAAGAAAATGAAATTTTTTTTTATTATTTTTGTTGCTCGCCTTGGGTCGTAAGACTAGTGCCTACGTACTCCCTCGTGCAATAGGAAAGTCAGAGCACCTTAGTTCGGATAGAAAAGACTTGTATGTTGATTGTTTTTAAACAAGGAGACAAGTCGTCGTTGTTAGGAGAGAAATCTCGAATAACGCCCACAAGGTGTGAGAAAGATGGACCATGCGTCAGCAAGAGTGAGGGTTTGAGAACGCCTCTAGTACTCCAGTGGAAAAGTTGACACCTTTATAACCATAGGGATAGGAGAATGTTGCTCGACTATCAATGAATCATGTCTCAACTAGAAAAAACTTTTGAAGGAAAAAGGTGCTCGGGCGCACAAAAGAGTTTGAGTGTGTTGAATTGTTTTGTTAATTTTGAAAGATGTTAAAGTATGATTAAATGAATTGAAGTCTGTTTAAAGAAAAGAAGTTTTAAAAGAAAAGGAACTCGACAAAGTCGAGGTTTATTATGAAAGCGGTTTGATTTTAAAAACAAAGAAGTTTTTGAAAGAAGATGAGAAGGTTTTGAAAATTAAAGAAGATGGGAGGAGATGAAGGGACTATCCTAAAGCATAAGATAAAAGACAAGGAAGAGAACCGTCTAACCAACATGAAGCTAATACTTGACATTATGGGTTAAGATAGAATTCCAATTCTTTGGATTGAAACCAAGCAAGCAAAGATACTAGACCTCTTGAGAAGACCAAACTTCAAGTGTATTAAGTCTTTGAAAAAAATTGGGCAGAGTAACGGTTGTATACGGGTGAATTACAGATTACAAACAAAGTATGTAATCACAATAACCTGCACACAAAATAAACAAACAACCCAATGTCTTGAGGTAAACCCCAAGAACTCCAGACAAAATATCAATTAAGGTCACAAGGTCTACAATATAGGTCAAGGGCTCTAATCCTAATTCCAAGAAGTCCATCACTCCATAATTCCAAGGATAGTAACCAAATAGTCCAAGTATCATTAATGTTTTTTATGGTTCATGTTGATTATTAAGTGTCTTTAAAAGGAAAATAAAAGCTCAAGTGAGCAAAATAAAAGCATAAAGTAAAGTCAATTGTTAGAAATTAGTGGTTAGTTGGATGAACATCTTGAAACTTGCATTTGGAACTCATTAGAGGATTGGTAGAACCAAAGCCTTCACACAACAAGTTGCATTTGCTTTTTGTCAAGTATATCATCCATTTTGGAATCCTCAAAAGTAATATTTAATGATCAACGATGTTTAAGTGATCCGCGTTGATCAAAAGTGATGTAGATCCATTAGAGGGTTGGTAGAACCAAAGCCTCCATATAATGAATCTCAAGGTTATTGGATCAAAGAGATCAAATTAACATACTTGGGCTTGCAAACATAGGTTTGGTCCACAAATGATCATTTATCAGAATCGAGACAAAATTTAGCGCTATGTTAAGCAATCGTAAGTGGACTTATGTAGAAGTCGCACCTATTTTGAGGCCGGTCAATAATAATCTATGTACTTCATGTTTGGATAAATGATATAGAGATCATCACCCCTTAACATGTAGCACATTTAAAAAAAAGAAAGGGATAAGATGAAGAGGGAGGGGAATGATAAGCTAATTTGGATCACCACCTCAAAATTCTTTCATCTTTAAATTCAACCACTCCTCTAGATGGATTAAAGCACTAAACATATCATTAATCCAAAGCACAAAAAATGAATTAAATAATTCACTCTTAGGTAGATTTGAATTGATGAACATTTATCCAACTTCATCTACATCACAAATTCCATTTAATTTAAAGAGAAATTGGACATTTAAAATTGCAATCCAAACCAATAATCAAAAGGAGTGAGTAGTAAAAACATTTTAGATCAAAGCTGCCCCAAAACAAGGCAAAAAAATGCATTTTGTCTCTGTGCAAATCGATTGCACTACTGTGTAAATCGATTTGCATAGTGAAGTTTTCAAAAATTTAAGCAAATTTCACTTAGTGCAATCGATTGCACTGTTACAACAATCGATTGCACGCTGTTACAGACAGCAAAACAACATTTTAAAAGGCCAAATTCTTGTTCAAACTTTACATCAAACACCATATGATCATGGATTCAATTGAGCACGAAAATTCCATCAAATTATGAGAAAATAGCACCAATGGAATCACAAAACAATGCCCAATGAATCAATCCCAAAGATCACCAAGAGATCACATTGTGAAAGATGAATTATCCAACTTACCAAAGGTAGATCTAGAGAATTATCAACATAACTTCAAGAATTTGCTTTAATTCAACCACAAGAATCAATTTCCAAGCTTGGATGTAGAGAATTTATGAAGAAAAAGTGTTTGGATGAAGGTTTAGCTCAAAGATTAGTAAGCTTCAATGCAAAGCTTGCTAACTTTTTGAAAATGGAGCTTTGAGTGAATTTGGTAGATGGAGAGAATTGAGAGATTTTTTGGCAAGGTGGATTTGGCTATCAAAAGCTTGAAATTTTAATGAGATGAGGGCTCTATTTATAGAGTTTAGGATTGGGATTAGTGGTAATTTAGTAATTGATTCTTGGAGCCAAAATTTGAATTAATGATAATTCTTTCAAAAATTAGAGGAAAATTGGAGCCAAAATTTGACAAGCTTGAAATGGCTGATTTATTTTTCAAATTTTCACGTTGTGCAATCGATTGCACTACAATGAAAATCAATTTGCACAGTGTATTTTTTTAAAAATTATGCAAAATGCACTTTGTGCAATCGATTTCACTCTAGGAGCAATCGATTGTATAGTGAAAAAAATGAAAAAAATTTAATTCTTTTTCTTTGCAAATAGAGATTTTAGGGAAATAATATCAGAAAACCTTATTTGCCATATGCTTCAACTCGGTACCTACAAAACATAAATATGCAAAGACAAAGACAAATATTTTTTGTATTTTGATTAGAAGTTAGTCAACAACACAAGAGAAAACTTAAAGATAGGATGCAAATGTGATGAATGAAGCTATTTATTAATGATTGTGACTGAATGACAAAATATGGTATGAAAGTGTGACTGAAAAAGTTAGGGGCAAAATTTAGGGTACAACAGGTATCCCTGAGCATCATTCTCATAGTTGAAGGCGATTCCTTGGATAAGCGTATCATGAGGACCATCTCTTCTCGCATAACCAAACTGACGCAGTGTCAAACAAGGGTTGTAAGTTATTCCTCCCCTAATGCCTAAGAGAGGGACATTAGGGAATTCACCACAGCGATTGATGATGGTAACATCTTCCGAGAACTGTGAACACCAATGAATGTCTGAATGTATAAGGGACATTAGCCTATGAGACCATTTAAAACCATGTTCATTCTTCAAAACAGACCTGGGTAGGTGCGAAATAAACCACCTAGCCAATAGAGGAGTGCAACACAGGAGGGTCCCCCTTCTTTTTAGAGTGCGAGCATGCAGAGAGTATAGAATATCCCTGAATAATGTAGGCACCGGATTATGAGACAGAAAAACCTTAATAGTGTTCACATCTACGAGTTGATCCGCATTAGGGAAAAGTACAATCCCATAAACGAGAAGTTCCAGCACCTCTTCAAAAGCTTGTAATCCAGGGTATCCCAAAAATGGTAAGCCTTCTCGAATAGAAACTTAACTGGGATTCCTTGGACACTTCTTCTAGTCTCCCAACTTGTCACTACGTTAGACCGTTGTAAGGATGGAGCTCTAGCAATCTCTTCAGGCTTTGGATGTTCTTCCGTACCGTTGAAAGGTAACTGGTCAAGAATAGGTACTCCTAACAACTGAGAAAATTCCTCCATAGTAGGTACTAGCTAGTAATCCGGGAAGGTGAAACAATGGTGGACAGGATCAAAGAACTGAAACAACACTTTTAATAATTCTTCATTAGGTTTTGCAGTTACCAAGTTGAGCAATCGACCATGCTTTTTAATAAATGGAGAACTTTCAAGAACCCTTAATGCCAGGTCCTTTAGTTGGAGAGGAACTTTCACAAGGTTAATCTGGATAGTGTTCCTACGGGCGGATACCATGTCCTACAAAACAAAGAAAAAATGATCCCTAGGAAATCCTTGAAATGGTTAGTTATAATATGCCATGCTTATGATGTCATGATTATGCTAGAAAATCACATGTATAACAAACAACAAGCAAGTCACACCAAGTCCTTAGGTTTAAGGCCTGCATGAGTTTTAAGGTCATACCCTCTTGAAGTTGGATTGGTTCAACCTGTCATATAAATAGTAACCGGGTTCTAAGGGATCTCAATATCACTGATCTTTCCCTCAGCTTCATTCAATAGGCGATTGACTCGCAACCAAACAAAACTCAAGAGTCAAACCTCAATGAGTGTAGCATCGAGTATCTGTCGACCTTGGGAATACACGAAAGTCGGCCATCTCGCTACGTCCTATTGGCCAAGTTGTGCAATTAAAGGTTCTAAGGTCAGTTAATGCTTCACAAACCACACGGCAGCCCCGTACTCTCCCCGATTGACTCAAGGGTTATCAGTACCAACCAAAGTTCCACATCAACGTAGCTACTACTTCAACCGTGTCGGTATACCCTACACAGTTCCCTCACAGTTTATTGCTACTTACCTAAAAGGTGTTCCATGATCTGGGTGTAGGATCCATAGTAACCCAAACAATCCCTTAAAAGTAAAGCAATCAAGACAAGCAAGAAAAGTAATTAAATGACCTAGATCTTAAGGTATACCACACTTATTTAAATTTCCCAGCAGAGTCGCCAATTCTGTGTACGGTGGCAGAACCAATAGTTAATACTGGTTTGCATTTTGTATTCACAAACAAGGAGATTGAGTTCGATGCTCTGGAAAAGCCCAACGTCATAACTGCTCCCATGCCTAAGCACAACCGTGGAGTTAATGTTGTGGATACCGATCTGTTTGCGACCTTAGTAGATGAAGTTTCTACTCCTCTTGTGATGGTTAAGAAGAATTTATTGTCAGCCAGTTTATTTCCGGGTTATGGTGAAGGTTAACACATGTGTTCATTTCTGCCTTCTGGTTGCCATTTGCTGAAGTCGGGTGTTCAGCGCCTGATGGATAGCAAAGAAATTTTGTTCGAGAAAGCATTGTTTCTCGTTGTTCCATTTGAAGACATTGCTATTATAACCATTTCCGCCAATCCTTCCAAGGTCTCCTCGAGAAGACCAGTTAGGATTACATATGTTCCAAGAGTCGCTCCGCTAATAATCATCGTTCCTGGTCCTGTCCCGTATGCCTCGGACAAAGTTGTCCACTGGCATTATAGTGCCGATGTATACTATCATGGCATCAAACAAGATCTGAAAAATGAAGAGGCCAATCCTAATGTCAGTAACATTGTCGGGACCATCAAGGTTACCCGAAGTGGAAGGGTTTTATCTCCCGAGATTTCCTCGAAGACTATTAATAGGCATGTTGCTATTCCATCTGCTGTTCCTACTAGTACTCTTGTTCTTACTCCAATTATTACCCTGGTCGGTGAGTCATCTGGTACCTGAGGTAAATAAGTTATAGGTGAGCTTTCCCGGACGGAGGCACCTAGAAATATTGTCGTGGAAGCCTCTAAGCAAGAGGTAGAGGAAATACTGAAAATAATCAAAAAGAGCGACTACAATGTGGTCGAGCAACTGAGGCAGACTCCCTCCAAGATATCCATGTTATCCCTGCTATTATTCTCTGAGGCCCATGCGAAGGCTTTGATTGCATTCCTCAATACTGTGCATGTGCCGCAAGAAACCTCAGCTGATCAATTCAAAGATTGTGTGGCCAGCCTGACTGCTGACAATGGGCTGGATTTTTCAGATGCAGACTTGAAACCAAAAGGGAGGAAGCATAATTATGCTCTGCATGTCTCGATTGAATGCAGAGGAACCACTATGGCTCATGTTCTGGTAGATACTGGGTCTTTGCTGAATGTTCTGCCTAAGAAGGCATTGGATCGGTTGGATTGCGAGGGATTGACCTTAAATCCTAGTAGCATTGTGGTAAGGGCTTTTGATGGGTCGAAGAGAATGGTGCATGGGGAAGTGGATATCCCCGTCAAAGTAGGTTCCCAGAATTTTGAGTCCACTTTCTATGTAATAGACATCCAACCGTCGTACTCTTGTTTGTTGGGTCGTCCTTGGATCCATGAAGCTGGGGCAGTTACTTCTACACTGCACGAAATGCTGAAGTATCCAGTAAAAGGGAAGATTGTCATTGTGCGTGGTGAGGAGGAGTATATGGTGAGTCACCTCAATTCCTTCAGGTATGTAGTGATGGACGGGGAATTCATAGAGACTCCTTGCCAGAACTTTGAAGAGGTTCCCCAGATATTGGCATCGGTTGAAACTACTACCAACAAATCTCCTATAAAGATGGCTTCCCTCAAAGACGCCAGAGCAGTGGTTGAAGAAGGTGGGTATACCAACTGGGGACAGCTCCCTGATTTTACTCATAAAACTAACAAGTTTGGTTTGGGCTTTACTTCAGGAGCTCAAAGGGTTGTTCGACGCGCTCAGGCTGTAGGACCTCCCCTACGCATCAGTAATTGGGGAATTAATGTCGTTGAAGACAGCGAGGAAGATTCAAACATTGACAACTGGATCTACCCAACTACCAACGATGGACTGAGTAACTGGACGGCTAAGGACTTTATGCCAGTTTCTTATATTCCGCAGTAATTGTCTTACTTGTTTTGAGATTTGTAATAAATTGTTTAAAACTCTATAGCCTTGTGCCTTACCTGAGGCACATTGGCTTTGTTTATGAGGGATATTATTTTTCATTTCATATATCATCAATAAAACATTGGACGTTCCTTGCATACAAATTTTGCGCTCTCTGTTTTTCTTTTATGTTTTCACTTTATCAAATCAATTATTCTCTTACACACACACTTACATATCATACTGCAGATCCATGTCCACTCTAGATCCCATTGATAACAGCTCTGCTACTGTCCGTTATGACTTCAAAAATCCGATCAACCAAGCCGAAGACGAAGGTGAGGCTGATTGTGAGTTGCCTGGAGAACTTGCTAGATTATTATAACCGGAAGAAAGGGCTATACAGCCTCATGAAGTGCAGGTTGAGACGATAAACTTGGGCACGGAGATAGACAGAAAAGAAGTCAAGATCGGTGCAAATTTGGAAGTTAAGGTCAAAGAGCGGTTGATACAAATGTTACACGACTACATTGAGATCTTTGCCTGGTCATATGAAGACATGCCAGGTTTAGACACTGATATTGTGGTTCATCATTTGCCGACCAAAGAAGACTGTCCTCCGGTTAAACAGAAGGTCTATCGTATGTTCCCCGAAATGTCAGAGAAGATCAAGGCAGAAGTCATGAGCAGTTCGACGCAGGGTTCTTAGCTGTCACTTCTTATCCACAGTGGGTCGCTAACGTCGTTCTAATACCTAAGAAGGATGGTAAGGTACAAATGTGTGTGGATTATAGATATCTGAATAGAGCAAGCCCCAAGGATGATTTCCCACTTCCTCACATTGACGTTCTGGTTGACAACACCGTGCAACACAAAATCTTCTCCTTCATGGATGGTTTCTCTAGCTACAACCAGATCAAGATGGCTCCTGAAGACATGGAGAAGACGACCTTCGTCACACAGTGGGGGACCTTCTGTTACAAAGTGATGCCTTTCGGGTTGAAGAATGCTGGAGCAACTTATCAGCGCACCATGGTCACTTTGTTCCATGATATGATTCACCACGAGATCGAAGTTTATGTTGATGATATGATAGCCAGGTCTCAAACTGGGGAAGAGCACCTTAATCATCTACAAAAGTTGTTTGAGAGATTGAAGATATACAAGCTGAGATTGAATCCGAATAAGTGCACCTTCGGGGTAAGGTCTGGTAAACTTCTGGGCTTCATTGTCATTGACAAAGGCATCCAAGTAGATCCTGCAAAGGTAAAGGCCATACAAGAAATGCCAGCTCCCCGTACAGAGAAATAGGTTAGAGGTTTCTTGGGACGCTTGAATTATATCGCCAGGTTCATTTCACATCTGACTGCTACTTGTGAGCCCATCTTCAAGCTTCTGAAGAAAGATCAAGTGGTAAAGTGGAATGATGAATGCTAGACCGCTTTCGAAAGAATCAAAGAATACCTTTAAGAACCGCCAATTCTGATGCCTCCGGTTGAAGGAAGGCCTTTGATATTGTATTTAACAGTGCTAGACAATTCAACGGGGTGTGTGTTGGGGCAGCATCATGAGTCTGGTCGAAAAGAGCACGCAATATACTACCTTAGCAAAAAGTTTACCGACTGTGAGATAAGATACTCATTGCTCGAGAAAACTTGTTGTGCTTTGGCATGGGCTGCTCGCCGACTAAGACAGTATATGCTGACACACACTACTTTGTTGATATCTAAGATGGATTCGATCAAATACATCTTCGAGAAACCCGCTCTCTCCGGAAGGATAACAAGATGGCAGATGATCTTAACTGAGTACGATATACAATATACAACCCAGAAAGTAGTCAAGGGGAGTGTGTTGGCTAATCATTTGGCTCATCAGGCCGTGGATGACTACCAGTCCATGAATTTTGAGTTCCCGGATTAGAATATTATGCTGGTGACTGACTACGAAGAACCTGGACCGGATGAAGTGAAGATGTGAAAAACACAAGAAGGGGGGTTGAATTGTAAAACTTAAATCAAATTCTTAGACAACACTGTATTTTTATCCTGGTTCGTTTGATCTCAAACTACTCCAGTCCACCCGTCAAAGTGATTTCGCCTCTCTCCAACGAGGTCTTAATCCACTATATTCAAAGGAATACAATAACTAATTTAACAACTATTTAAGCCTTCTTGAGTATAACCACAAACCGGTTTAACTCAAGGAAATCTCTTACAAATCATTGAACAATAATGTGTTTAATGTTTTCTAATAAAATAGTATATCACAACTGTGATAATACACAATTTAAGGTTGGAATAAAAACTGAATTACTAATGCGTTTGAATGAGTGTGGTTTTGAAGGCTTAGCAAATTGTATGAGTGCTTCGTATGATAGGCGTAGTCTTTTCTCATACATACTTGTTTATATAGCCAAGGAAGAGATACGTTGTCCATAAATCCATTTTAATGTTGATAACACACTTTCCTTTTTGAGAAGATCTTGTCTTGAAGAGAGCCGTTAGCATTTAATTGTCTTGAATACTTAGTAACGCTTCAGAGTCTTCTTTGCTTTAGCTTGTGATAACGCTTCAGAGTGCTGATGACTTGGAAGAGATCTTTGATCAGAGTCAGAGTGTATATGTTATACGCAGATTCTGGTCATCAAGCTTCAGCGTATGATCTGGTAGCTTCAGCGTGTAGCATATGTTACTGATCTTCTGATGCTGACATATTACTTATCTTCTGATGCTTCTGATGATGTTGATGCTGATTCCATCAGAACTTCTGTACATATAGAACATAATTTAAGAAGCATATTTGTCTTATATAAAAATCTTACAATTTATTTATTCTTTGTATTTTGTTATCATCAAAACTCTAATTAAGGGTTGTAGAATCAAACTATGTTCTAACAATCTCCCCCTTTTTTATGATGACAAAAACCAGATTTTTTTCAATTAAAAAAAAAGAATAAAAGGTATCAGAGCTAAGAAGAGAAAACTCCCCCTGAGTTGATTACTTCCCTTTAATTCCATGAGTCTTTGAGCATCAGCACTTTACTGTATCTTTCCTCAGAGTTTTGTACCTGTAAGCTTTTCAGAAGAGAGAAATTTTAAATAGATCAGAATGTTTGAGACTTATGTGTCTCAGTAATCCGTTATTGAAAAATATCATTCTTTCTCCCCCTTTTTGTCAGTTAATAAAAAGAACAAATAATCAGAGCCAAAAATGCATTTATATTCAAAAACCAGAAGCAATGATAAGTTCAAAACAATGTAAAAATATTACAGATAAACAAGTTATAAAAACAAGGAAATTCTAAGAAGGAGGAGGAAGACGTGTGAACAAATCCTCCAACATGCTCTTGATCTGGGTGTTGGTTTCCTGTTGCTGGGTTAACATGCTTGCTATTGCATCAATTTTGTTGTCCTGCTTATCCATTCTCTCTTGCATCAGCATATCAGATCTTTTCAAGTCTTCTAGAGTCTGCCTGTCAAGGGAGGAAGCTTGAGGATCTTCAGAAACAGGATGCTTCTCAGAGCTTTCTGCAATATCTTCTTCTTGACCCAGTGCTTCAGCAGGAACCATCTGCTCTTGAGTATCAGGTTGAACTTTGGATGTTGGACGATGTTCAGACCAGGGAGCAATGTTCAGAGGGAGAACTTCTTCCTTAAGCAGCTTGCTCAGAACTGGACCTTCAATTTCTTTCAGCAGATTGTTGAAGTTCTGTTGAGCTTGTTCGTAGCTCTGTTCTTGCAACTTAAAAGTTTCAGAGCATACCCATCTTCTGAACTTTGTCCAAAGGTAGTCTGATGCAGCAGGATCAACCAACTCAAGACTAGCTTGTTTCAGAGAAGTGATCCACTTATGTACTTCTGTTTCAAATGTCAATAAGCTGGTACCAACATCTGGATGTTTTGGTTTTGGGATAGCTGTTTTGTGGTTTATTGCAGCAAGACGTTCAAAAACTGTTAAGTCAATGACAGTCTTGATGTTGTCTTCTGGATTGTTCTTTGGTGAGGGAGTGGGAGAGTCAGGAATTATGATTGGACTTGATGGGGAATTTGGTGGAGTTAATTCTGGTGAAGAGGGAAGTTGGGGAAAATTCACAATGGTGCCAAAGGGCAAATGAATGTCCAGAGGTTCTGTGATTCCAGGAATAGGAACGGTATCAGAATCAACAGTTTGGTTTGGTTCTGGTTCTGGTTCTGGTTCAGAAGGTTGAGTCTCGGAAGTTTGAATTTCAGGTTGTGGAGAAGGTGGATTAATTTCTGGTTGAGGAGATGGAGGTAGTGGGATTTCTGGTTCTGGAGAGAGGGGAATTTCTGGTTGTGGTGAGATGGGAATTTCTAGTTGTGGTTCTGTGGTGGTTTCAGGATTTGGATTTTCTGGTATGGGAGCAGAAGTATGTTGGTCTATATCAGAAAGAACTTTTGTAAGTTCTTGCTGGGTTGCTTCAATATTTGGATTTTGAGGTTGGGAGCGGGATCTTCTAAGAGTTAATGATTCAGAGGGGTCAAAATCAATGTCAAAGTCATCAAAAGTTTGAGGTGTGGGGTTTTCAGATTGAGTGGAAATTGGGATATATGTTGATACAACAATTGAATTAAAATAGGTACAGAAGCAGGATTACCTTTCTTTTTAGGAGTCCGCTGGGATGGTCCTTCCGCTACAGCTTTCCTTTTCTTGGTTTTCTTCAGCACAACTTCTAGAGCCTTCTTCCGCAGATCTTGAATGTTCATATTTGGTGCTGTCCCATCCGCCTTGCAAGCATCCAGATATCTGACAATTATATCTGGTTTAGAATTAATTTCTGAGAACAGAGGGAAGTTATCCAGAGGGACTCTTCTGCTGGAGATTACTGCAAAAGGAGTGACGCTGGGTTCCTTCTTGATGTTCCCAATCAACTTCATTTTCTTCAGATTCTTAGCATTCAGCTGTTTGCCAACAGTAGCTTCCAAAGAGCTGATTTCTTGAGCCTCTGTAAGATGATCAATCAGCTTATTCTCTGTTAGAATATCTGATATAAGTCTTCATAGGGGTATCCAATCCCTTTTTGTGCGCTCCTCTTCTCTGGTTTCTTTAACACTTATCCTGAGATGGTTGAACAGCAGATGAGCCAGATTTATCTTGACCTTCTGAGAGATGAAGTAGATCAGAAATTGCTTATCAATATTAATGTAGTCAGGAGAGCTGGTAGGCTTCCTGTGGTTTATGCATCCCAGAATGATCTTGGCCCAAATTTTGTGATGATCTTTTAAATCCCTTATCTTGCTGGAGGGAAGCCTCAGAGTGAAGATTTCTCTAGCAATTAGGGCAACATCAGCGCATCTTTCAGCCATGTCTATGCAACGAACACCACCACTATTGTAGCCTATTAAACGTGCAATGAGGTCCTCAGTAATCACAATCTTCTTCCCCATAATGTATGAAGTAACTTGGTGGTTGGAAGATGATGCATGAATCCAAAATTCCTTTACCAGAATTGGGAATGTTGGACCCACTAGACGGTCAAAATACTTTTCCCAGCCTTGAGCTTTAACTTCTTCAGAGATATTAAATCCATTTTCTTGAAGGCTGTTGAAATCCACAATCAATTCTGACAGAACTTCAAGATTTTTGACTGGTATGAGAAGAATTATGTAGGGTTCTTCGTATTGTTCAGTGGAACCTGTTTTCTGGGTACTTGAAGTAGGAATGCTTGAAGAAGCCATGTTCACACGAAGGTTTTGTGAAAAAGATTGAAAGGGTTTTGAGAAAGTATGAAAACTGAAATCAGTAAGATTGAGAGAAAATGAAAGTGAAGGTAAAAGTGTGTTAATGGTGAGAAATGTGTTTAAATAGATTGCTAAACAATTTTGAAAACATAAACGGTAAGAAAGAGAAATTAATTGTAATGATTATTAGCATTTAATGATAGTTGATTTTAGGGGATTCAGAAAGATATTGGAACGGTTACCCATGACATGTGTCTCAATGAATCCAATCAGCGCTTTTGCCTTTTCAGAAACGTGAACGCGTGTTCAGCCTCAGAAAATAGCTGATGACTGGATGACACTTGTTTGCTTGAGTGAACAACACATTTCTATCCTTGAAATGAAGCGCTCAGATCTTCATGGATAGATTCTGATACAATCTGTACTTTTAAAGATCTGAAGAAAGATTGATTAGTAGTTCACAGAAAAATAAACAATGTTCTGAAGGTTAAGATATAGAATCAAAACAATTTCATTCTGGGCAGAGCTTCATGCTGAGATGTTTCAGAATGAAGTTGAACCTATCTTCAGAAAGAGGTTTTGTAAAAATATCAGCCCATTGATGGTCTATGTTAATAAATTTCAAATTTAAAATCCCTTTATGAATATAGTCCCTAATAAAATGATGTTTTATTTCTATATGCTTAGCCCTAGAATGCCAAATTGGATTTTTACTGAGACAAATAGCAGAAGTATTGTCACAGGATAGGAATGTTACTCTCAAATATCTAGAAGTCCTCAAGTTGACTTTTCATCCAGAGCATTTGTGTACTGCATCCAGCTGCTGCTATGTATTCAACTTCTGCTGTTGATAAAACAATTGTGGATTGTCTTTTACTGGACCATGAGATCATATTTTCTCCCAGAAACTGGCAGCTTCCAGAAGTGCTTTTACTCTGCCTCCAGCGAAATCAGCATCACGGTATCCTATCAAACTGTAATTACTTGATTTTCTATAAAACAAACCCAGATTAGTAGTACCTTTCAGATACTTGAAAATTCGCTTAACTACTGTTAAGTGAGATTCTCTAAGATCTGATTGAAATCTAGCACAAATGCAAACACTGAATAAAATGTCAGGCCTTGAAGCCGTCAGATAGAGAAGAGAACCAATCATACCTTTGTAGACCTTCTGTTCTACCTTTTTACTTACGTCTTCTCTTTCCAGAATGCACGCGGGATGCATTGGAATCTTTGATGGCTTACATTCTGAGAGATCAAATTTCTTCAGAAGTTCTCTGACATATTTGCTCTGATGAATGTAAGTTCCTTCTGGGGTTTGATTAATCTGAATGCCCAGAAAGAATTTTAGTTCCCCCATTAGGCTCATCTCAAATTCTGCCTGCATACATTTAGCAAACTTTCTTCCCAGAGAAGGTTTAGTAGATCCAAATATGATGTCATCAACATAAATATGACATACTAAAATGTCATTCTTAACTGTCTTACAGAACAAGGTTGTGTCCACTTTCCCTCTGGTGAATTCCTTTTCTAACAGGAAGTTACTTAGTCTTTCATACCAAGCTCTGGGAGCTTGTTTCAGACCATACAGTGACTTCTTTAGTTTGAAAACATATTCTGGATTTTTGGAACTTTCAAAACCAGGGGGTTGGTGCACATATACCTCTTCTTCTATATAGCCATTTAAGAATGCACTCTTGACATCCATCTGATACAGAGTGATGCCTTTATTAACAGCAAATGAAATTAAGAGTCTGATAGATTCTAACCTGGCGACTAGAGCAAAGGTTTCTGTATAGTCTATCCCCTCTTGCCGACTATAACCTTGAGCTACCAGTCGTGCTTTGTTTCTGATGACTTCACCTTGTTCATTCAGTTTGTTTCTGAACACCCATTTTGTTCTAATGACGTTGAATCCTTTTGGTTTAGGAACTAGATCCCATACGTCATTTCTTATGAATTGATTTAGCTCCTCTTGCATTGCTAGAATCCAGTCATTGTCCAGAAGTGCTGCATCAATTGTTGTTGGTTCAATTAGAGAAACCAGTCCCATGAGGGATTCTTCAGAGTTTCTGAAGCTAGATCTTGTTCTGATTGGATCTTCCTTTCTTCCTAAGATTGTTTCTTCTGGGTGATCCATGCTGCTTCTGGATAGTCTTTTCTAAAGTTGATCAACAGAAGGTGTTGGATTGCTTGCAGTGCCTCTTTCTGATGTTGACGGAGCGTCTCTGTTGAGAGCTTCTGATGATTTGTCTTCAGTACCTGTGAATTCAACTTCCATACCTGCAAGTAATTCATTCTGCTTTGACTTTTGAGAGTCAAGCTTATCATCAAAACAAACACTGATTGACTCTTCTACAATCTGGGTTTCTGTATTGTATACTCTGTACCCTCTTGAGCGTTCAGAATATCCTAACATAATACACTTTTGTGCTGTAGAGTCAAACTTGTTCAAATCATTTTTTGTATTCAGAATAAAACATGTACATCCAAATGGGTGAAAATAGGAAATGTTGGGCTTTCTGTTCTTCCACAATTCATATGGAGTCTTTTCCAGAATAGGTCTTATGGAGATTCTATTCTGAATGTAACATGTTGTGTTTATTGCCTCTGCCCAAAAGATCTTGGCAACGTTAGTCTCGTTGATCATGGTTCTGGCCATTTCTTGCAATGTTCTGTTCTTTCGTTCTACAACTCCATTTTGCTGGGGAGTTCTAGGACAAGAGAAATCATGCAGAATTCCTTTGTCATTAAAGAATAACTCAAAATCTTTGTTTTCAAATTCTCCACCATGATCACTTCTGACTTTGACGATTCTATGATCCTTTTCATTCTGAACTTGGTTGCAGAAGGTAACAAACACAGAGTGTGACTCGTCCTTGTGCCTTAAGAACTTTACCCATGTCCATCTGCTATAGTCATCTACGATTACTAACCCATACTTCTTGCCACTGACTGAAGCAGTTTTAATTGGTCCAAATAAGTCAATATGCAGAAGTTCTAATGGCTTGGAGGTGGAAACAACGTTTTTGGATTTGAAAGCTGGTTTTGCAAACTTGCCTTTCTGACATGCTTCACACAGAGCATCAGAATTGAACTTCAGGTTAGGAAGTCCTCTGACCAGATTGAGTTTGTTAGTCTGGGATATTCTTCTCATACTAACATGTCCCAATCTTCTGTGCCAGATCCATTGCTCGTTGTTAACAGACAGAAGACACTTTACATTCTGACTTTTTAGTTCAGAAAGTTTTATTTTATAAATGTTGTTTTTCCTCTTTCCATTAAATAGGATTGTCCCATCTTTCTGACTAACAGCTTTGCATGAATTTTGATTGAAGATTATATCATAATCGTTATCACTTAATTGACTTATGGATAACAGATTATGCATTAATCCATCAACTAGTAAAACATTACTTATAGAGGGAAGATTTCCATTACCTACTGTTCCAGAGCCAATGATTTTTCCTCTCTGATTGCCTCCAAAACCTACGTGGCCTCCAGGCTTAAGTTCCAGGCTTTGGAACATATGCCTTCTTCCCTTCATGTGTCGTGAGCAGCCAGAGTCCAGGTACCATGATTGGTGTTTTTGCTTTGCTGCTAAAGATATCTGCCACATGTATTATCTTATCCTTAGGTACCCATATTTTCTTGGGTCCTGATTTGTTAGTTTTACCAAAACTCTGGTTGAATTTTGGTTTGACAGAGTAATCACTACTTGTATATTTTATGTCATGTGTGTGCCCAAATATAAAGTGTGAATCAAGTGGAGTACGTTTTATAACTAAATCCATGGCATTTTTTGGTGTAGGTACCTTACCTTGATATCCTATCCCTTTTCTGCCATTCCTGCTAACTCCATAAATCATTGAAGCCATTTTGCTTCTGTCTATGTTTTTAGCTAGAAACTTCTGAAAGCTGTGATCATACTCATTGATGATCTCATCAGCACTGCTAGGAGTTTCAGGGATTGTTTCCTTCTGAGAGTTTTGCAATTGGTTTTCTAAATTTGAAATTTTGTCTTTTAACTCAGAATTCTCTAATTTGAGACTCTCAGTCTTATCAGAGTCAGAAGAAAGATTCCTTTTCAGGTTTCTGAATTTGACTCTGATCTGCTGATATCTTTCTAGAATTTCATTGAGGCTTTCAGCTAGTTCAGCCTTAGTGAAGTTTATAGTAAAGTCAGGGAATACCTCTTATGTATCTGATTCAGATTCTGACTCAGAAGCTTCACTGTATTCTGTTATGTTTGCCATGAGAGCTATGTTTGCTCTTTCATCATCTGATTCTGAGTCAGCTTCAGATGTGTCATAATCATCCCATATAGCCATGAGACTTTTCTTCTTTTCCTTGCCAAACTTCTTTTTGGGCTTTTCCTTCTGAAGCTTTGGGCAATCACTTTTGTAGTTACCTTGCTCGTTACATTCATAGCAGATGATGTCTTTGTTGTTTGGCTTTCTGTTTCCTGAAGAACCTTCAGATCTTCTGTGTCCAGAGGAGGATTCTGACCTTCTGTATCTGGAGAAAGATTCATTCTGATTTTCTGATCTTCTGGGATTCCTGAACTTCCTTTGCCTCTGCTTCCACAATTGGTTCACCCTTTTGGAAAGGAGAGATAGTTCATCTTCTTCTGATGAGGACCCATCAGAGGTTTCTTCCACAGCCTGCAAAACTTTGGAGTCAGATTTTCTGTTAGATTATAAAGCTAATGGCTTACCTTGCTTTTGAGGTTCGTCTGCTTCTAGCTCTATCTCGTTACTTCTGAGGGAGCTGACAAGTTCCTCCAAAGAGATTTTGTTGAGATCCTTGGCTAGCTTAAGCGCTGTGACCATTGGCCTCCATTGTTTTGGCAAGCTTCTGATGATCTTCTTAACGTGATCAGCAGTAGAATACCCTTTGTCAAGAACTTTTAGACCAGCAACAAGAATTTGAAATCTTGAGAACATAGTTTCTATTGATTCACTCTCTTCCTTCTTGAATGCCTCATACTTCTGAAGGAGTGCAAGGGCTTTGGTTTCTTTGACTTGAATGTTGCCTTCATGCGTCATTCTCAGAGAGTCAAACATATTCTTTGCAGTGTCTCTGTTTGATATCTTCTCATACTCTGAATATGAGATGGCGTTGAGAAGAATTGTTCTGGCCTTGTGATGATTTCTGAACTCACGCTTTTGCTGATCAGACATTATTTTCCTGTCAATCTTCTGACCACTTCCATCCACTGGGTGCGTGTATCCATCAGTCACCATGTCCCACAAATCAGCATCATGGGCCAGAAAGAAACTCTCAATTCTGTTTTTCCAGTAGTCAAAGTTCTCTCCATCAAAGACTGGAGGTTTTCCATTGAATCTATCTCTTTCTTCATTGTTTTCATTACTGATGTTTTGATTTGGTCCTGCCATTGCGTTTTTCTGACGCTGGATCTTGTACTGACACAGTTAAGTGTTATAAGCTCAGAACCAGGCGCTCTGATGCCAATTGAAGATGTGAAAAACACAAGAAGGGAGGTTGAATTGTAAAACTTAAATCAAATGCTTAGACAACACTGTATTTTTATCCTGGTTCGTTTGATCTCAAACTACTCCAGTCCACCCGTCAAGGTGATTTCGCCTCTCTCTAACGAGGTCCTAATCCACTATATTCAAAGGAATACAACAACTACTTTAACAACCGTTAAAGCCTTCTTGAGTATAACCATAAACCAGTTTATCTCAAGGAAATCTCTTACAAATTATTGAACAATAATGTGTTTAATGTTTTCTAATAAAACAGTATATCACAACTGTGATAATACACAATTTAAGCTTGGAATAAAAACTGAATTGCTAATGCGTTTGAATGAGCGTGGTTTTGAAGGCTTAGCAAATTGTATGAGTGCTTCGTATAATAGGTGTAGTCTTTTCTCACACAGACTTGTTTATATAGCCAAGGAAGAGATATGTTGTCCATAAAGCCATTTTAATGCTGATAACGCACTTTCCTTTTTGAGAAGATCTTGTCTTGAAGAGAGCCGTTAGAATTTAATTGTCTCGAATACTTAGTAACGCTTCTGAGTCTTCTTTGCTTTAGCTTGTGATAACGCTTCAGAGTGCTGATGAATTGGAAGAGATCTTTGATCGGAGTCAGAGTGTATATGTTATGCGTAGATTCTAGTCATCAAGCTTCAGCGTATGATCTGGTAGCTTCAGCGTGTAGCATATGTTACTGATCTTCTGATGCTGACATATTACTTATCTTCTGATGCTTCTGATGATGCTGATGCTGATTCCATCAGAACTTCTGTACATATAGAACATAATTTAAGAAGCATATTTGTCTTATATAAAAATCTTACAATTTATTTATTCTTTGTATTTTGTTATCATCAAAACTCTAATTAAGGGTTGTAGAATCAAACTATGTTTTAACAATCTCCTCCTTTTTTATGATGACAAAAACCAGATTTTTTTTCAATTAAAAATAAAGAATAAAAGGTATCAGAGCTAAGAAGATAAAACTCCCCCTGAGTTGATTACTTCCCTTTAATTCCATGAGTCTTTGAGCATCAGCACTTTACTGTATCTTTCCTCAGAGTTTTGTACCTGTAAGCTTTTCAGAAGAGAGAAATTTTAAATAGATCAGAATGTTTGAGACTTATGTGTCTCAGTAATCCGTTATTGAAAAATATCATTCTTTCTCTCCCTTTTTGTCAGTTATTAAAAAGAACAAATAATCAGAGCCAAAAATGCATTTATATTCAAAAACCAGAAGCAATGATAAGTTCAAAACAATGTAAAACTATTACAAATAAACAAGTTATAAAAACAAGGAAATTCTAAGAAGGAGGAGGAAGACGTGTGAACAAAGCCTCCAACATGCTCTTGATCTGGGTGTTGGTTTCCTGTTGCTGGGTTAACATGCTTGCTATTGCATCAATTTTGTTGTCCTGCTTATCCATTCTCTCCTGCATCAGCATATCAGATCTTTTCAAGTCTTCTAGAGTCTGCCTGTCAAGGGAGGAAGCTCGAGGATCTTCAGAAACAGGATGCTTCTCAAAGCTTTCTGCAATATCTTCTTCTTGACCCAGTGCTTCAGCAGGAACCATCTGCTCTTGAGTATTAGGTTGAACTTTGGATGCTGGACGATGTTCAGACCAGGGAGCAATGTCCAGAGGGAGAACTTCTTCCTTAAGCAGCTTGCTCAGAACTGGACCTTCAATTTCTTTCAGCAGATTGCTGAAGTTCTGTTGAGCTTGTCCGTAGCTCTGTTCTTGCAACTTAAAAGTTTCAGAGCATACCCATCTTCTGAACTTTGTCCAAAGGTAGTCTGATGCAGCAGGATCAACCAGCTCAAGACTAGCTTGTTTCAGAGAAGTGACCCACTTATGTACTTCTGTTTCAAATGTCAATAAGTTGGTACCAACATCTGGATGTTTTGGTTTTGGGATAACTGTTTTGTGGTTTATTGCAGCAAGACGTTCAAAAACTGTTAAGTCAATGACAGTCTTGATGTTGTCTTCTGGATTGTTCTTTGGTGAGGGAGTGGGAGAGTCAGGAATTATGATTGGACTTGATGGGGAATTTGGTGGAGTTAATTCTGGTGAAGAGGGAAGTTGGGGAAAATTCACAATGGTGCCAAAGGGCAAATGAATGGCCAGAGGTTCTGTGATTCCAGGAATAGGAACGGTATCAGAATCAACAGTTTGGTTTGGTTCTGGTTCTAGTTCTGGTTCAGAAGGTTGAGTCTCAGAAGTTTGAATTTCAGGTTGTGGAGAAGGTGGATTAATTTCTGGTTGAGGAGATGGAGGTAGTGGGATTTCTGGTTCTGGAGAGAGGGGAATTTCTGGTTGTGGTGAGATGGGAATTTCTGGTTGTGGTTCTGTGGTGGTTTCAGGATTTGGATTTTCTGGTATGGGAGCAGAAGTATGTTGGTCTATATCAGAAAGAACTTTTGTAAGTTCTTGCTGGGTTGCTTCAATATTTGGATTTTGAGGTTGGGAGCGGGATCTTCTAAGAGTTAATGATTCAGAGGGGTCAAAATCAATGTCAAAGTCATCAAAAGTTTGAGGTGTGGGGTTTTCAGATTGAGTGGAAATTGGGATATATGTTGATACAACAATTGAATTAAAATAGGTACAGAAGCAGGATTACCTTTCTTTTTAGGAGTCAGCTGGGATGGTCCTTCTGCTACAGCTTTCCTTTTCTTGGTTTTCTTCAGCACAACTTCTAGAGCCTTCTGCCGCAGATCTTGAATGTTTAGATTTGGTGCTGTCCCATCCGCCTTGCAAGCATCCAGATATCTGACAATTATATCTGGTTTAGAATCAATTTCTGAGAACAGAGGGAAGTTATCCAGAGGGACTCTTCTGCTGGAGATTACTGCAAAAGGAGTGACGCTGGGTTCCTTCTTGATGTTCTCAATCAACTTCATTTTCTTTAGATTCTTAGCATTCAGCTGTTTGCCAACAGTAGCTTCCAAAGAGCTGATTTCTTGAGCCTCTGTAAGATGATCAATCAGCTTATTCTCTGTTAGAATATCTGATATAAGTCTTCATATGGGTATCCAATCCCTTTTTGTGCGCTCCTCTTCTCTGGTTTCTTTAACACTTGTCCTGAGATGGTTGAACAGTAGATGAGCCAGATTTATCTTGACCTTCTGAGAGATGAAGTAGATCAGAAATTGCTGATCAATATTAATGTAGTCAGGAGAGCTGGAAGGCTTACTGTGGTTTATGCATCCCAGAATGATCTTGGCCCAAATTCTGTGATGATCTTTTAAATCCCTTATCTTGCTGGAGGGAAGCCCCAGAGTGAAGATTTCTCTAGCAATTAGGGCAACATCAGCGCATCTTTCAGCCATGTCTATGCAACGAACACCACCACCATTGTAGCCTATTAAACGTGCAATGAGGTCCTCAGTAATCACAATCTTCTTCCCCATAATGTATGAAGTAACTTGGTGGTTGGAAGATGATGCATGAATCCAAAATTCCTTTACCAAAATTGGGAATGTTGGACCCACTAGACGGTCAAAATACTTTTCCCAGCCTTGAGCTTTAACTTCTTCAGAGATATTAAATCCATTTTCTTGAAGGCTGTTGAAATCCACGATCAATTCTGACAGAACTTCAAGATTTTTGACTGGTGTGAGAAGCATTCTGTAGGGTTCTTCATATTGTTCAGTGGAACCTGTTTTCTGGGTACTTGAAGTAGGAATGCTGGAAGAAGCCATGTTCACACGAAGGTTTTGTGAAAAAGATTGAAAGGGTTTTGAGAAAGTATGAAAACTGAAATCAGTAAGATTGAGAGAAAATGAAGGTGAAGGTAAAAGTGTGTTAATGGTGAGAAATGTGTTTAAATAGATTTCTAAACAATTTTGAAAACATAAACGGTAAGAAAGAGAAATTGATTGTAATGATTATTAGCATTTAATGATAGCTGATTTTAGGGGATTCAGAAAGATATTGGAACAGTTACCCATGACATGTGTCTCAATGAATCCAATCAGCGCTTTTGCCTTTTAAGAAACGTGAACGCGTGTTCAGCCTCAGAAAATAGCTGATGACTGGATGACACTTGTTTGCTTGAGTGAACAACATATTTCTATCCTTGAAATGAAGCGCTCAGATCTTCATGGATAGATTCTAATACAATCTGTACTTTTAAAGATCTGAAGAAAGATTGATCAGTAGTTCACAGAAAAATAAACAACGTTCTGAAGGTTAAGATATAGAATCAAAACAATTTCATTCTGGGCAGAGCTTCATGTTGAGATGTTTCAGAATGAAGTTGAACCTATCTTCAGAAAGAGGTTTTGTAAAAATATCAGCCCATTGATGGTCTGTGTTAATAAATTTTAAATTTTAAATCCCTTTATGAATATAGTCCCTAATAAAATGATGTTTTATTTCTATATGCTTAGCCCTAGAATGCCAAATTGGATTTTTACTGATACAAATAGCAGAAGTATTGTCACAGGATAGGAATGTTACTCTCAAATATCTAGAAGTCCTCAAGTTGACTTTTCATCTAGAGCATTTGTGTACTGCATCCAGCTGCTGCTATGTATTCAACTTCTGCTGTTGATAGAGCAATTGTGGATTGTCTTTTACTGGACCATGAGATCAGATTTTCTCCCAGAAACTGGCAGCTTCCAGAAGTGCTTTTACTCTGCCTCCAGCGAAATCACCATCACAGTATCCTATCAAACTGTAATTACTTGATTTTCTATAAAACAAACCCAGATTAGTAGTACCTTTCAGATACTTGAAAATTCGCTTAACTGCTGTTAAGTGAGATTCTCTAAGATCTGATTGAAATCTAGCACAAATGCAAACACTGAATAAAATGTCAGGCCTTGAAGCCGTCAGATAGAGAAGAGAACCAATCATACCTTTGTAGACCTTCTGTTCTACCTTTTTACTTACGTCTTCTCTTTCCAGAATGCACGCGGGATGCATTGGAATCTTTGATGGCTTACATTCTGAGAGATCAAATTTCTTCAGAAGTTCTCTGACATATTTGCTCTGATAAATGTAAGTTCCTTCTGGGGTTTGATTAATCTGAATGCCCAGAAAGAATTTTAGTTCCCCCATTAGGCTCATCTCAAATTCTGCCTGCATACATTTAGCAAACTCTTCCCAGAGAAGGTTTAGTAGATCCAAATATGATGTCATCAACATAAATATGACATACTAAAATTTCATTCTTAACTGTCTTACAGAACAAGGTTGTGTCCACTTTCCCTCTGGTGAATTCCTTTTTTAACAAGAAGTTACTTAGTCTTTCATACCAAGCTCTGGGAGCTTGTTTCAGACCATACAGTGACTTCTTTAGTTTGAAAACATATTCTGGATTTTTGGAACTTTCAAAACCAGGGGGTTGGTGCACATATACCTCTTCTTCTATATAGCCATTTAAGAATGCACTCTTGACATCCATCTGATACAGAGTGATGCCTTTATTAACAGCAAATGAAATTAAGAGTCTGATAGATTCTAACCTGGCGACTAGAGCAAATGTTTCTGTATAGTCTATCCCCTCTTGTTGACTATAACCTTGAGCTACCAGTCGTGCTTTGTTTCTGATGACTTCACCTTGTTCATTCAGTTTGTTTCTGAACACCCATTTTGTTCTAATGACGTTGAATCCTTTTGGTTTAGGAACTAGATCCCATACGTCATTTCTTGTGAATTGATTTAGCTCCTCTTGCATTGCTAGAATCCAGTCATTGTCCAGAAGTGCTCCATCAATTGTTGTTGGTTCAATTAGAGAAACTAGTCCCATGAGGGATTCTTCAGAGTTTCTGAAGCTAGATCTTGTTCTGATTGGATCTTCCTTTCTTCCTAAGATTGTTTCTTCTGGGTGATCCATGTTGCTTCTGGATAGTCTTTTCTAAAGTTGATCAACAGAAGGTGCTGGATTACTTGCAGTGCCTCTTTCTGATGTTGAGGGAGCGTCTCTGTTGAGAGCTTCTGATGATTTGTCTTCAGTACCTGTGAATTCAACTTCCATACCTGCAAGTAATTCATTCTGCTTTGACTTTTGAGAGTCAAGCTTATCATCAAAACAAACAATGATTGACTCTTCTACAATCTGTGTTTCTGTATTGTATACTCTGTACCCTCTTGAGTGTTCAGAATATCCTAACATAATACACTTTTGTGCTTTAGAGTCAAACTTGTTCAAATCATTTTTTGTATTCAGAATAAAACATGTACATCCAAATGGGTGAAAATAGGAAATGTTGGGCTTTCTGTTCTTCCACAATTCATATGGAGTCTTTTCCAGAATAGGTCTTATGGAGATTCTATTCTGAATGTAACATGTTGTGTTTATTGCCTCTGCCCAAAAGATCTTGGCAACGTTAGTCTCGTTGATCATGGTTCTGGCCATTTCTTGCAATGTTCTGTTCTTTCGTTCTACAACTCCATTTTGCTGGGGAGTTCTAGGGCAAGAGAAATCATGCAGAATGCCTTTGTCATTAAAGAATAACTCAAAATCTTTGTTTTCAAATTCTCCACCATGATCACTTTTGACTTTGACGATTCTAAGATCCTTTTCATTCTGAACTTGGTTGCAGAAGGTAACAAACACAGAGTGTGACTCGTCCTTGTGCCTTAAGAACTTTACCCATGTCCATCTGCTATAGTCATGTACGATTACTAACCCATACTTCTTGCCACTGACTGAAGCAGTTTTAACTGGTCCAAATAAGTCAATGTGCAGAAGTTCTAATGGCTTGGAGGTGGAAACAACGTTTTTGGATTTGAAAGCTGGTTTTGCAAACTTGCCTTTCTGACATACTTCACACAGAGCATCTGAATTGAACTTCAGGTTAGGAAGTCCTCTGACCAGATTGAGTTTGTTAGTCTGAGATATTCTTCTCATGCTAACATGTCCCAATCTTCTGTGCTAGATCCATTGCTCGTTGTTAACAGACAGAAGACACTTTACATTCTGACTTTTTAGTTCAGAAAGTTTTATTTTATAAATGTTGTTTTTCCTCTTTCCATTAAATAGGATTGTCCCATCTTTCTGACTAACAGCTTTGCATGAATTTTGATTGAAGATTATATCATAACCGTTATCACTTGATTGACTTATGGATAACAGATTATGCATTAATCCATCAACTAGTAAAACATTACTTATAGAGGGAAGATTTCCATTACCTACTGTTCCAGAGCCAATGATTTTTCCTCTCTGATTGCCTCCAAAACCTACGTGGCCTCCAGGCTTAAGTTCCAGGCTTTGGAACATATGCCTTCTTCCCTTCATGTGTCGTGAGCAGCCAGAGTCCAGGTACCATGATTGGTGTTTTTGCTTTGCTGCTAAAGATATCTGCTACATGTATTATCTTATCCTTAGGTACCCATATTTTCTTGGGTCCTGATTTGTTAGTTTTACCAAAACTCTGGTTGAATTTTGGTTTGACAGAGTAATCACTACTTGTATATTTTATGTCATGTGTGTGCCCATATATAAAGTGTGAATCAAGTGGAGTATGTTTTATAACTAAATCCATGGCATTTTTTGGTGTAGGTACCTTACCTTGATATCCTATCCCTTTTCTGCCATTCCTGCTAACTCCATAAATCATTGAAGCCATTTTGCTTCTGTCTATGTTTTTAGCTAGAAACTTCTGAAAGTTGTGATCATACTCATTGATGATCTCATCAGCACTGCTGGGAGTTTCAGGGATTGGTTCCTTCTGAGAGTTTTGCAATTGGTTTTCTAAATTTGAAATTTTGTCTTTTAACTCAGAATTCTCTAATTTGAGACTCTCAGTCTTATCAGAGTCAGAAGAAAGATTCCTTTTCAGGTTTCTGAATTTGACTCTGATCTGCTGATATCTTTCTAGAATTTCATTGAGGCTTTCAGCTAGTTCAGCCTTAGTGAAGTTTATAGTAAAGTCAGGGAATACCTCTTATGTATCTGATTCAGATTCTGACTTAGAAGCTTCACTGTATTCTGTTATGTTTGCCATAAGAGCTATGTTTGCTCTTTCATCATCTGATTCTGAGTCAGCTTCAGATGTGTCATAATCATCCCATATAGCCATGAGACTTTTCTTATTTTCCTTGCCAAACTTCTTTTTGGGCTTTTCCTTCTGAAGCTTTGGGCAATCACTTTTGTAGTTCCCTTGCTCGTTACATTCATAGCAGATGATGTCTTTGTTGTTTGGCTTTCTGTTTCCTGAAGAACCTTCAGATCTTCTGTGTCCAGAGGAGGATTCTGACCTTCTGTATCTGGAGAAAGATTCATTCTGATTTTCTGATCTTCTGGGATTCCTGAACTTCCTTTGCCTCTGCTTCCACAATTGGTTCACCCTTTTGGAGAGGAGAGATAGTTCATCTTCTTCTGATGAGGACCCATCAGAGGTTTCTTCCAAAGCCTGCAAAACTTTGGAGTCAGATTTTCTGTTAGATTTTAAAGCTAATGGCTTACCTTGCTTTTGAGGTTCATCTGCTTCTAGCTCTATCTCGTTACTTCTGAGGGAGCTGACAAGTTCCTCCAAAGAGATTTTGTTGAGATCCTTGGCTAGCTTAAGCGCTGTGACCATTGGCCTCCATTGTTTTGGCAAGCTTCTGATGATCTTCTTAACGTGATCAGCAGTAGAATACCCTTTGTCAAGAACTTTTAGACCAGCAACAAGAATTTGAAATCTTGAGAACATAGTTTCTATTGATTCACTCTCTTCCTTCTTGAATGCCTCATACTTCTGAAGGAGTGCAAGGGCTTTGGTTTCTTTGACTTGAATGTTGCCTTCATGCGTCATTCTCAGAGAGTCAAACATATTCTTTGCAGTGTCTCTGTTTGATATCTTCTCATACTCTGAATATGAGATGGCGCTGAGAAGAATTGTTCTGGCCTTGTGATGATTTCTGAACTCACGCTTTTGCTGATCAGACATTATTTTCCTGTCAATCTTCTGACCACTTCCATCCACTGGGTGCGTGTATCCATCAGTCACCATGTCCCACAGATCAGCATCATGGGCCAGAAAGAAACTCTCAATTCTGTCTTTCCAGTAGTCAAAGTTCTCTCCATCAAAGACTGGAGGTTTTCCACTGAATCTATCTCTTTCTTCATTGTTGTCATTACTGATGTTTTGATTTGGTCCTGCCATTGTGTTTTTCTGATGCTGGATCTTGTACTGACACGGTTAAGTGTTATAAGCTCAGAACCAGGCGCTCTGATGCCAATTGAAGATGTGAAAAACACAAGAAGGGGGGTTGAATTGTAAAACTTAAATCAAATGCTTAGACAACACTGTATTTTTATCCTGGTTCGTTTGATCTCAAACTACTCCAGTCCACCCGTCAAGGTGATTTCGCCTCTCTCCAACGAGGTCTTAATCCACTATATTCAAAGGAATACAACAACTACTTTAACAACCGTTAAAGCCTTCTTGAGTATAACCACAAACCGGTTTATCTCAAGGAAATCTCTTACAAATTATTGAACAATAATGTGTTTAATGTTTTCTAATAAAACAGTATATCACAACTGTGATAATACACAATTTAAGCTTGGAATAAAAACTGAATTGCTAATGCGTTTGAATGAGTGTGGTTTTGAAGGCTTAGCAAATTGTATGAGTGCTTCGTATGATAGGCGTAGTCTTTTCTCACACAGACTTGTTTATATAGCCAAGGAAGAGATACGTTGTTGTGATCGGTGGATCTGGAACTGACTGTTTAACGCTGGTTCGCGAAATGTCGCGGAAGCAAGAGTCGCCACCGTCTTTTATTTTCTCCAAATGGAAAGGACAAAAGCACAAAAAAATTCCTTATAGAGATTGCTCTCGGTTCGGGAGGTAGGTTATAGAAAGGGAAGGTGCTAGCACCCTTTCTATCCATGGTTATCCATGGGCTCTTAGATACTTGCTCATTGTGTTTTCAAAATTGTTTGTTTGCTTTTCAACTGTGGGTTTTAAAAAAGTTTCTTTGAAAATTCCAGTTCGACTCTTGTATCGGTCCTCAAGAGTGTTTGAAAAATTGCTTTCGAAAGCTTTTGAAAAAGTGTCGGTGTGAAAAGTATTTTTTTGATTTGTTTGAAATTTAGAGCAAGTATCTAGAGTCGTCTACCTACCCTAAGGAATTCGTCTGTGTAAATGTCCTTTAAAGTAGTGCCATCCCACCATTGAGAGGTAGGTAGCACCACCGTTGGAGGTGTTCGGGTCAATTCGAGGTTCGGGACATGGTGATCACCAGAGCAATGGGAAGACACCTTAGAAGCTACCCTCATGCCAGGTTCCCGGATCATGAGGACTTACTAAGACATCCTCTGCTCGACGATCACCTTTCGAGGCAAGGCAACAGTGAGGCGTACCCTAGGGGTGGTGTGTGCGATTCGTGTGTCGTTTTCATTTATTTTTGTCTTTTGTCATGTCATTGGAGATCTAGCGTTTGTTTTTATTTTTGTCCATACATTCTTTCATGCCTTGATTAAACAGTTAAAGATTGCGAGAAGGTAAAAATTCTAAGCTATTACAAAAGGCGCGGGTCCACATCGCCAAAATTTCTTGAACCCGATTTGACAGAAAAATAAAGAATGAATAAAAATAAAGAATTAAAAGTGCGAAAGATAAAGATTACATGGCCTTGGGAGAGATACACAAATATTATATGAACGAAGAAATAAATATGCGAATTGAAAGAATTAAACGAGGGCGTTGGACCCTTTTTGCAAAATTAAATTAAATTATTAAATTAATTAATTAAAAAAGAAAAGGAATTGAAATTGTTTTTTTTTTTGGTATTTTATGATTTTAATGGGAAAAAGAATTAAATGCAATTAAACCTAATTCTAGTTGTTTTTAACTTATTAAGAAAAGATTGAATTTTAACCTAAAATTAAACCTAATTAGTTACATGCAATTTAATTATAAAAATAAATATTTAATATTTAATTATTATGGAATAAAGATAAAAGGAATAAAAATTATCAAAAAAACCTAATTCTATATTTTTTTTAGATTTTTATTAAAAGAGTTAAAATTAAAACCTAAATTTAAAACTAATCAATTAAAGTTATTTATTTACAAAATACTATTAAATAAAATATTTATTATTTTATTTTTATCTTTTCTGATTTTTTTTATTGTTTTGTGTTTTTATGGAAAAAATAATTAATTAAAAAAGAACAATAATTAAAAGAAAGAAAAAAAACAAAAAAAGAAAGAATGTAAAAAATGCAAACCTAGGGGGGTATCTGTCCCCAAAGTGGAGGTGAAAGTCCAATAATTCTGGCCCATTTGGAGGCCTTGTTGACCTTTCCATGACGCGTGTACACGCGTTGACTAGGGTGCATCCTGTTCTTGAGATCTGAACCCTTGATTGAATCCATTGGCCACGTGAACAGCCTGATCTTGAAGGTGTATGGTGCGTCTACCACGTTGAATCTGCATGGGAATTTTGATTGAAAAATAATATGGACATAGTAAGGACCTGGGGCTCGAACCCAGGTCATGAATGTTACCAACAACTGTGCCTGCCACTGAACCAATTCACGCGTGTTTAACATATACTAACTAACAAATATTATAAAAGAAAAATGGTCAGTGGCTTAAAAACGCGCGAAGAATTTGAATGTCCCAATCAGCTTATGCCACTTCATCGTCCTCTTCGTTGTGTTTTCTTTTTCTGAAATACAAAAACAATAAGCAACGGTTTTCAAACGTTGCTATAGATGCTATATTAGAAAATAGCGAATAGGCCATAAGGCCTCATAAATTGAGCGCGAGGGTGGGTTCCTCTTCGTCCAAGTGTGCTGAGCATAGCCATGGCATCGTGGTGGTCTAATTTTACACTATCTGAAAACGCCCAATTCACAGTTCTGCAAACCCTAAAATTTGACAATGGTAGATTCGCATAGAGGTGATAAAAACATAATTAAGCAATTGGGTTAGCTTCAGAATCTTGTAATGAACACAAATCAAGCATCAAAAATTATGAAAAGTGCATGAATCGAAATGCAAGAACATGAAATTTGTTCGGTGCAGGTCCTGCTCGTTTTACCAATTCCTGATGTTTTGATGGATGATTTTGATTGGAAATCGTTCTGTGATCCTCAAGGAAGGTGTTTGAACAACTATTATGCCTTGAATCACCCTGCAAAAGTGTTTTCAGTTTTGAGTTTTTGGCAAAAATTTTCAAGTTTGGTAATGGAGTTTCTGCGCAGCTTAGTGTCAATGAGCATGAGGGTTGTGATCAGGCTTATGTATGGAGTGATCTAGGTCAAATAAAACTGATCAAAATCCTTGAATTAATGAATGCAATATTTGATTTTTTCATCATGATTTTCAAATCTTTTTTCACATGCTTTTGCTACCAAATCATGACCAATCCAATTGATTCTTTCCATATATGGTTAGGCACGAATTTTTGAAGATATTATGTGCACAAAAAGATTGACAAACTTAGGTTAATTATTTTTCATGTATTTAATTGATTTAAATGAATTATTATTAATAAAAATTCAAATAAATAAATAAAAAATGAATAAAAATTTCCCTTTGGGCCAAGTAGTCGTGCACATGCCTTGGATGATGAATTGTGGAAGAAAAAGAGGCCCATTAGCAATTTTAGGTCATTTGAATCAATGTTGACTCTTCAAAATATCCAAAAATTTCCCAACTTCCACAAGGCATAACTTGCTCAATTTTTAAGCTTTGCTCATGTTCTTGGACATTTTGGAAAGGTCTTTGAGTCCTCTAACCAATGTCTTTGGTCCCATGTAATTTAGATTTACCAATATCAAGTTATGGCCTTTGACTTAAAGTCCCTTTTTGTTGACTTTTGAAAATGACCTATAATGTTGAAATTGATAACTTTTTGTGAGAACATTTCTTGGACTTGAAGTATGAAGAGGAGTTGTAGGAAATGTCTTTCTCTTCAAAATGAGCTTTGGATGGAATTTTTCTGATAATCCATGTGAAAGTTATGCCCTGGTCAATTTACAGTTGACTTTTTTTTCAGTTGTCCAAATAAGGAAACTTTTGCATCTTGATTATTTTTTAGCCAAGCTTTGAGAATCATGATCAAGCATTGATCAAATGATGTTTGTGGCTTCAAAATGAGATATTGACCAAAAATTTGAACTTTTGACTGCCAAATGACCATTTTGCCCCTACAGTTGACTGTAGTGCAATTTAGGGTTTTGACTGTGCAATTTTGTGCTGAAAGTCTTGAAACTTTGTATGAGGATGCTTGACCATGTTTGTAGGCATGTGGGACTTGATTGGACCCTTGGAAACTTCATTTTCTTGATCAGGACCAAAACCCTAATTTTGACTGTTCATGAGGCTCTTACACTGTGCAACCCTTGGGGACTTTTGCAGCTTGACTTGGCAATTTCTTGAAGAATATGGGAGGGCAAATTTTGGGGTACAACAGTTGCCCCTGTTCAATCTTCTTAGACCCGAGGATGCAGATTGGCTGACGTGCCTTTCGTGATCCGAGGGTAGAAGATGATTGAACACTAAAGTGCCCAGAAATTTGCGCTCACATAGTAGCAGTGTGATGGAAATGGGCTTATAGATGCCATTTAGAGATTGATGAATAGGATGATGGGCTTATAGATGCCATCTGGATACTGATCGCGTAAGAGATTTCTTAGCGAGAACTTGCGTACCTGCAAAAGAAAAATGAGTACCTGACATGTTGCAGGAGCTGACCTTCAGATGCTTTGTGTAGATATGTCCTGACTGGTTACAGGAGCTGGACCTTCGAATTCTTCAGACGTGCCCTGGCGAGATACAGGAATCGAGTCTGGTAATGTTAGTCTTCAACGGATACACCCTGGCAAGATTCAGGTATCGGATCCTCGAACTCTTCAGACACACCCTGGCAAGATACAGGAATCGGATCTGGAATTCAGAAAGGTTGGTGAGTTGTCTCTACTGACAGGTTATTTCCATGGACGGGTGGTCTATAACGACGAGTGTCTATAACGACGAGTGTTTATCACGACGAGTGTCTATAACGACGAGTGTCTATAACGACGAGTGTCTATAACGACGAGTGTCTATCACGACGAATGTCTATAACGACGAGTGTCTATAACGACGAGTGTCTATCACGACGAGTGTCTATAACGACGAGTGTCTATCACGACGAGTGTCTATAACGACGAGTGTCTATAACGACGAGTGTCTATAACGACGAGTGTCTATAACGACGAGTGTCTATCACGACGAGTGTCTATAACGACGAGTGTCTATAACGACGAGTGTCTATAACGACGAGTGTCTATAACGACGAGTGTCTATCACGACGAGTGTCTATAACGACGAGTGTCTATAACGACGAGTGTCTATAACGACGAGTGTCTATAACGACGAGTGTCTATAACGACGAGTGTCTATAACGACGAGTGTCTATAACGACGAGTGTCTATAACGACGAGTGTCTATAACGACGAGTGTCTATAACGACGAGTGTCTATAACGACGAGTGTCTATAACGACGAGTGTCTATTACGACGAGTGTCTATAACGACGAGTGTCTATAACGACGAGTGTCTATCACGACGAGTGTCTATAACGACGAGTGTCTATAACGACGAGTGTCTATAACGACGAGTGTCTATAACGACGAGTTGGATCAGAGAAATCTTTAGGCATTGATTTAACTGGATTTGTATTCTTTGACTGGGTTGGTCTCTTTTGACTGTATTCGTCTACATAGCTGATCTTTTAACTGTATCCTTCCTGAAAGGTAAAGGTCAGTCCTACGCAATGCATGATATGGATCAAGCAATAATATTTTTCAACACATGAGATTGTATGATATGATGCATATATGCATGTATCATGATGTATAACAATGTGATGTTTATGAATGTATCTGCGTCTAGGAAAATAGATCCTTGACGGATGCCGGGAAGTCAAATCCTGGGCTGATGTTGAAGAGTGAGATTCGCCTCCGCTGGGGATGATAGTTGCAAGAATACCGGTAGGAGAAGATAACTCCGTTGGGGAATAAACTTGGCGAATGGATTACTCTGCAGGGAGCAAAATACTCTAATGACCTTGCTGGGAAGCAATACTCTGTGGGGAGAGAGACACTTTGTTGAGTTGTTGATAACTTGCTGGGGATGTCTTTGCTGTGTTGGAAGTGTTAATAGACTTCGCTGGGGGCAAGAAGACTTCGTCGAGGACACTCTTTCCGTGGCTTTTGGCTGAGGATAACCCAGTTATATCCTGGTAAGGAAATAACTCTTTGAATAAAGCCGGGTGACGTGTTCGTGCTCTGTGGGGATAAGCTTCCAGAATCTACTGGGGATAGCTTACTGCTTGGGGAAATGAATTCCAACTTTCCTAGGGAAACTGGATTGGACTCTCCTGGGGAAGGTTTGAACTGCGGGGAAAGTGATTCCTTTGAATGTTTGGTGTACCGCCGGGGAACAATCTTTAGGTCAAGACTGTCGGGGATGCTTGTTAAGAATATGTATATTGCTGCTGGGGAATGTTGAGATCTGCGGGAGGATACCCAACTTCCTTAAGTTTGGTGGTAGCTTTGCTTGAGGAGAGTATATTGCTTGCTGGCTCACTCTCTGGGGAATTAAGATATCTGGTTATGTTCTTTAGCTGAACCTACCTTGGCGCCTTGGAGGATAGAACAATTGGATTGCTTAGACAACTCCTTATTGCCCCTGTTTCTGAGGTATGAGAGGAAGACCTGTGCGGTGCTGATAGTTGTTGAGGGTCAAACCTTCTTCAGGTAGGTGACAAGATGACGGGACATAGTCGTACGCTTTGATCCCTAATTTTTGCCTGGACCGCCCTTTCGGGTTTTCAGTCCACCGGGATACCCATTTTTGCCCAAGCCGCCTTTTCAGGTTTTCGACTTGTCGGGTATACAGATTTTTTTTATTTCATCCCTTATTTTTGCCCGAACCCTTTTGGTTCGCCGGGAAGCCCTTATTTTTGCCTAGGTGTGTCAACCTAGCGGGTCTTTGATTGTGCGTTGTATTTTTTCGACTATGCCCCTGCTCTTAGAATGCAGGGAGGTGCCCCTGGCTGCTTGTGTTGCCATATTACCAGAAGATGTCTGATCGGGCAAGATTCGTTGTTGGAATGCCCCAAGTAACTCAGGCGGAGATTTTCCCCAGGCTATCTGGTCTTTGAGAGATTCTCCGAACCTTGATTGGATTGCCCCAGATGATGGACCATGGTCATGTCGTGCCCCCTGATTGGAAGTATTTCTGTTCATTAGGCATTCGTCGTGTGAATTTCCCCGCTGTTCAAACAAAAAGTCCTATGCAAACAAAGTTATGTTAAAAATGCAAAGCTCATGTCTGTCTTGAAGATTTTGAAAATGCATTCTTTTTCATAAAACAAATGAATGTTTGTAAAACGTGATGTCAACTCCGTATTTTACCGTAGGTTAAGGAGTCAGGATACCTTTCGTAACAGTATGCTTTCGAACTAACCCATGCTTCAGCTAGGACTTTTAAGGGTTATAACGTGGCCTGGTTCACAGTTTTAAGAAACAAAGGATAAAGGCTCAAATTATTTGTACCCACCCATTCTTCGTGATGTTCTTCAAACCTAAACTCAGTTGATCATACGTTAGACCTTGTTGAGTCTTTGCTTTGATGTTCCAGTGATGGTTCGGATGTTGATAACTTATTTTGAATAGGCAGTCATTCCTTTTTTGTTGAGGGTTTGTAAGACCTCTTTCTTGATTTTGTTATCCCTGTTTTTTGCCTGAGTTGTTTCCTTTTTGGAATTACAGTCAGCGGGATGCCCCAGTTTTGTAAGTCTCCTTCATAGGTTTTGACTTAATGGGTTTTTATTTTGAGAAGTAATGACTGCCTGTCTTTATAATTGTTCAGAACCATCGCTGTCTTTTTTTGTAAGGACCCCTTTAGTGCCATTTGTCATGCACCTGGATCAACTGAGAGAACTACCCTGCCCCAGGTTATGATAAAGGGTTTTAATTTTCGAAAAGAAAAACTCCTACTTCTTTGGCTCAGAGGGGTTGACGAGGGATTACCATCCTTATAACTCCAGTGTTTAGGAATTGAAACAATGCCTGTACCTCATCAGTGGGGTCTGTTCAAAAGCATACTGTAAAGATCGTGGTATCGTTTTCGTCATCCTCCCTCAAGAGGCTTAGAATTATTAACCGAGTGTTGAACATCACAAAATATGAAAACATTTTTAAACATAGTAAACATAATTACTTCAAAACAGACAAGCGTAATGCATTAATGAGATATCCAAGTTTGACATGAAACAAAATGTTTGAACAATTGAAAGAAAATTACAAATTGAACATTCGAATGAACAAAAAATCCAATCCTAGCCATGTCTTGGCAAGGGGGCAGCTGTCACATTGGGAGTCTCTGGAGAGTCAAGCTGGACTTCCTTTGCATCAATCAGATCTTGAACCTTGTTTCTCAAAGTCCAACAATCATCTGTAGCATGCCCCGGGCTGTCAGAATGATAGGCGCAGCGAACATTGGGGTTGTACCTTGAAGGTGTCCTGTTAGGATTCTTTGGAGGGTCCATGAGGGTTACCAACTTGGTTTCCAGCAACTGTGGCAATATCTGTGACAAAGTCATGCCGAGGGGAGTGAATTGCCTTTTAGGTCTCTCTTCCCTTTGTTGATTTTGACGCTGAGGAGCGCCGGCCGGTTTTGCAATAACCACCGCGTTGACATCTTGGCGGTGTTCGGACCTATTATGCCCTCTTGAGCCATAGACAACACTAGATTCTCTCTTGGATGGTTTCTTCTCAGTGTTCGAGGAGTCACCATTCTGTATTTTCCCCGACTTGATGCCAGCTTCTATTCTTTCCCCGGTCAAGATCAGATCTGTAAACCCAGCAGCAGAATTCCCAATCAGGTGGTTGAAGAATGGACCACACAGGGTCCCCAAGAACATGTCGACGAGCTCGCGGTCAGTCAGAGGTGGTTGTACCCTTCCAGCAAGGTCCCTCCATTTTTGAGCATATTCTTTGAAACCTTCGCTTGCACCCATAGACATTCCTTGAAGTTGAGTGCGCGTGGGAGCAAGGTCGGCGTTGTACTGGTACTGCTTGTAGAAAGCAGTGGCCAAGTCCTCCCAACTGCGGATGTTGGCTCCATTCAGTTGATAGAACCAGTCAAGTTGAGTCCCTGAAAGACTCTCCTGAAAAAAGTGGATCCATAAGTTCCTGTCGGCTGTGTAGGGCTGGATCCTCCTCATGTATGACCTGAGATGCAGCTTTGGACAGGATGCCCCGTCGTACTTTGCAAAGGCAGGTGCCTTGAATTTGTGCGGGATCACTACCCCAGAAGACAGACCTAGATCCTCGAAGTCCAGGCCAGGCACTTTTTGTATCTCCATAGCACTTAGCCGGTCTTCCAACTGTTTGTACCTATCCTCAGCCGGAGGGTACTGTTCGTCATTGAAATCTGTCTCATTGTCAGAGACCACTGGACTGGGAACCCTTTCCTCTTGATGACTGCCTTTCCCCACAGATGGAGTTGTCCTCTCAGCTTCATCCTGCAGTGTGTTCCCAGACCTGCGTCTAGGGCTGAACAAAACAGTCCTCTTCTTCTTCTTTTTCGAGAGCAGGGTCTTCAGATCTTGTTGCCCCTGGGTCAAATTCATGATCAGTTCTTGGAACTGGGCATTCTGAGCCTGGAGGGCCTTGATAGTGTGCTCGGTTGAGGATTCAGGATTCATGACGAGACTGCTGAAATAAACAGTGAAGAAGGTAAGCAACCTGTAGAGAATGGGTACCTGTTATGCAATGATATGTATGATATGCATGCAATGATTTCAAGGACCTCGCGGGATAAACAAGAAAATTTGTTAGAACTTGGGTCTGGTAGTTTGATTGAAGGAACTGCATGTTGTTGAGAGTCCTTCTTCAAAGGGTCAAAGGCTCACCATATCCAGTGGGTCATAGCCCCTGACTTTAGTCATCATGTCTGGTTTTGATTTCCAAACAACCTTGGTTAGGGGAACCTTCTTCAAGAGTCAAAGCTCACCATATCAAGTGGGTCATAGCCCCTGACTACTCTGGCTAGAGGAAAATACATCCTCTTACCTGCCCCTTGCTGGGATAGTTGATTCACCATGACCTGCATCACAAGCCCTTGAGATCCTTGAAATGGATTAGTCCTTATGCAGGATGTATGCAATGGTATGATGTCATGCTATGCATGGGGTAATGTAGGTAAACCCTGTTATGAGTCCCTAATTAAAGACTGCAAACTAAAACCTACAAGAAACTTAGGATACCCCGTTATGAGTCCCAATTAAGGACTATAAACAAAACCTGCAAGAAATTTAGTACATCCTGTTATGAGTCCCAATTAAGGACTATAAACAAAACCTGCAAGTAGTTCATGTGTCAGATAAAGCATGCAAGTAGTCAAGTACGAAGGCACACAAGTCACACAAGAGAAAGCCCTTAGAGTTTAGGCCAGCATGGGGTCTGGGTAGTACCCCCTTGAAGTTGGTGGGTTCAACCTGTCCTATTAGAAGTAACCGGGTTCTAAGGGTCCCAATATCACGGGATTGCTTTCATTGTTCATCGTTTCGATTTAGCCACTGAACTGGTGACCGAAATATTCCAGGAAAGCAACCCTCAATTGAGTGTAGTATCGAGTATCAACCAACCTCGGACTGCACCAAAGTCAGTTATCTCACTACCCTAAAAAGGCCAAGATAGTTCAATTAAGGTTCCTAAGGTCTGTTGATGCTTCATGACACCACGCGGAGGCCCCGTACTCTCCTTGACTAAACTCAAGGGTTACCAGTACACACCAAAGTGCCACATCAACGTAGCAGACTGCTTCAACCATGTCGGTATACCCCGCACGGTTCCCTCACAGCCTTGTTGCTACTTTCTAAGAAGGTATCCCCCAGATCCGGGTTAGGATCTATAGAACTCCCAAGACAGTACCCACAATGATAAAGCAAGAAATTCAGACAATTGAAAACACAAGTGATCTTAGTCCTAAGGTACACCTCACTTTAAAGTAATGTCCCCAGCAGAGTCGCCAGTTCTGTGATCGGTGGATCTGGAACTGACTGTTTAATGCTGGTTCACGAAATGTCGCGGAAGCAAGAGTCGCCACCGTCTTTTATTTTCTCCAAATGGAAAGGACAAAAGCACAGAAAAATTCCTTATAGAGATTGCTCTCGGTTCGGGAGGTAGGTTATAGAAAGGGAAGGTGCTAGCACCCTTTCTATCCATGGTTATCCATGGGCTCTTAGATACTTGCTCATTGTGTTTTCAAAATTGTTTGTTTGCTTTTCAACTGTGGGTTTTAAAAAAGTTTCTTTGAAAATTCCAGTTCGACTCTTGTATCGGTCCTCAAGAGTGTTTGAAAAATTGCTTTCGAAAGCTTTTGAAAAAGTGTCGGTGTGAAAAGTATTTTTTTGATTTGTTTGAAATTTAGAGCAAGTATCTAGAGTCGTCTACCTACCCTAAGGAATTCGTCTGTGTAAATGTCCTTTAAAGTAGTGCCATCCCACCATTGAGAGGTAGGTAGCACCACCGTTGGAGGTGTTCGGGTCAATTCGAGGTTCGGGACATGGTGATCACCAGAGCAATGGGAAGACACCTTAGAAGCTACCCTCATGCCAGGTTCCCGGATCATGAGGACTTACTAAGACATCCTCTGCTCGACGATCACCTTTCGAGGCAAGGCAACAGTGAGGCGTACCCTAGGGGTGGTGTGTGCGATTCGTGTGTCGTTTTCATTTATTTTTGTCTTTTGTCATGTCATTGGAGATCTAGCGTTTGTTTTTATTTTTGTCCATACATTCTTTCATGCCTTGATTAAACAGTTAAAGATTGCGAGAAGGTAAAAATTCTAAGCTATTACAAAAGGCGCGGGTCCACATCGCCAAAATTTCTTGAACCCGATTTGACAGAAAAATAAAGAATTAATGAAAATAAAGAATTAAAAGTGCGAAAGATAAAGATTACATGGCCTTAGGAGAGATACACAAATATTATATGAACGAAGAAATAAATATGCGAATTGAAAGAATTAAACGAGGGCGTTGGACCCTTTTTGCAAAATTAAATTAAATTATTAAATTAATTAATTAAAAAAGAAAAGGAATTGAAATTGTTTTTTTTTGGTATTTTATGATTTTAATGGGAAAAAGAATTAAATGCAATTAAACCTAATTCTAGTTGTTTTTAACTTATTAAGAAAAGATTGAATTTTAACCTAAAATTAAACCTAATTAGTTACATGCAATTTAATTATAAAAATAAATATTTAATATTTAATTATTATGGAATAAAGATAAAAGGAATAAAAATTATCAAAAAAACCTAATTCTATATTTTTTTTAGATTTTTATTAAAAGAGTTAAAATTAAAACCTAAATTTAAAACTAATCAATTAAAGTTATTTATTTACAAAATACTATTAAATAAAATATTTATTATTTTATTTTTATCTTTTCTGATTTTTTTTATTGTTTTGTGTTTTTATGGAAAAAATAATTAATTAAAAAAGAACAATAATTAAAAGAAAGAAAAAAAACAAAAAAAGAAAGAATGTAAAAAATGCAAACCTATGGGGGTATCTGTCCCCAAAGTGGAGGTGAAAGTCCAATAATTCTGGCCCATTTGGAGGCCTTGTTGACCTTTCCATGACGCGTGTACACGCGTTGACTAGGGTGCATCCTGTTCTTGAGATCTGAACCCTTGATTGAATCCATTGGCCACGTGAACAGCCTGATCTTGAAGGTGTATGGTGCGTCTACCACGTTGAATCTGCATGGGAATTTTGATTGAAAAATAATATGGACATAGTAAGGACCTGGGGCTCGAACCCAGGTCATGAATGTTACCAACAACTGTGCCTGCCACTGAACCAATTCACGCGCGTTTAACATATACTAACTAACAAATATTATAAAAGAAAAATGGTCAGTGGCTTAAAAACGCGCGAAGAATTTGAATGTCCCAATCAGCTTATGCCACTTCATCGTCCTCTTCGTTGTGTTTTCTTTTTCTGAAATACAAAAACAATAAGCAACGGTTTTCAAACGTTGCTATAGATGCTATATTAGAAAATAGCGAATAGGCCATAAGGCCTCATAAATTGAGCGCGAGGGTGGGTTCCTCTTCGTCCAAGTGTGCTGAGCATAGCCATGGCATCGTGGTGGTCTAATTTTACACTATCTGAAAACGCCCAATTTACAGTTCTGCTAACCCTAAAATTTGACAATGGTAGATTCGCATAGAGGTGATAAAAACATAATTAAGCAATTGGGTTAGCTTCAGAATCTTGTAATGAACACAAATCAAGCATAAAAAATTATGAAAAGTGCATGAATCGAAATGCAAGAACATGAAATTTTTTCGGTGCAGGTCCTGCTCGTTTTACCAATTCCTGATGTTTTGATGGATGATTTTGATTGGAAATCGTTCTGTGATCCTCAAGGAAGGTGTTTGAACAACTATTATGCCTTGAATCACCCTGCAAAAGTGTTTTCAGTTTTGAGTTTTTGGCAAAAAATTTCAAGTTTGGTAATGGAGTTTCTGCACAGCTTAGTGTCAATGAGCATGGGGGTTGTGATCAGGCTTATGTATGGAGTGATCTAGGTCAAATAAAACTGATCAAAATCCTTGAATTAATGAATGCAATATTTGATTTTTTCATCATGATTTTCAAATCTTTTTTCACATGCTTTTGCTACCAAATCATGACCAATCCAATTGATTCTTTCCATATATGGTTAGGCACGAATTTTTGAAGATATTATGTGCACAAAAAGATTGACAAACTTAGGTTAATTATTTTTCATGTATTTAATTGATTTAAATGAATTATTATTAATAAAAATTCAAATAAATAAATAAAAAATGAATAAAAATTTCCCTTTGGGCCAAGTAGTCGTGCACATGCCTTGGATGATGAATTGTGGAAGAAAAAGAGGCCCATTAGCAATTTTAGGTCATTTGAATCAATGCTGACTCTTCAAAATATCCAAAAATTTCCCAACATCCACAAGGCATAACTTGCTCAATTTTTAAGCTTTGCTCATGTTCTTGGACATTTTGGAAAGGTCTTTGAGTCCTATAACCAATGTCTTTGGTCCCATGTCATTTTGATTTACCAATCTCAAGTTATGGCCTTTGACTTAAAGTCCCTTTTTGTTGACTTTTGAAAATGACCTATAATGTTGAAATTGATAACTTTTTGTGAGAGCATTTCTTGGACTTGAAGTATGAAGAGGAGTTGTAGGAAATGTCTTTCTCTTCAAAATGAGCTTTGGATGGAATTTTTCTGATAATCCATGTGAAAGTTATGCCCTGGTCAATTTACAGTTGACTTTTTTTTCAGCTGTCCAAATAAGGAAACTTTTGCATCTTGATTATTTTTGAGCCAAGCTTTGAGAATCATGATCAAGCATTGATCAAATGATGTTTGTGGCTTCAAAATGAGATATTGACCAAAAATTTGAACTTTTGACTGCCAAATGACCATTTTGCCCCTACAGTTGACTGTAGTGCAATTTAGGGTTTTGACTGTGCAATTTTGTGCTGAAAGTCTTGAAACTTTGTATGAGGATGCTTGACCATGTTTGTAGGCATGTGGGACTTGATTGGACCCTTGGAAACTTCATTTTCTTGATCAGGACCAAAACCCTAATTTTGACTGTTCATGAGGCTCTTACACTGTGCAACCCTTGGGGACTTTTGCAGCTTGACTTGGCAATTTCTTGAAGAATATGGGAGGGAAAATTTTGGGGTACAACAGTTGTCCATAAAGCCATTTTAATGTTGATAACGCACTTTCCTTTTTGAGAAGATCTTGTCTTGAAGAGAGCCGTTAGAATTTAATTGTCTTGAATACTTAGTAACGCTTCAGAGTCTTCTTTGCTTTAGCTTGTGATAACGCTTCAGAGTGTTGATGACTTGGAAGAGATCTTTGATCAGAGTCAGAGTGTATATGTTATGCGCAGATTTTGGTCATCAAGCTTCAGCGTATGATCTGGTAGCTTCAGCGTGTAGCATATGTTACTGATCTTCTGATGCTGACATATTACTTATCTTCTGATGCTTCTGATGATGCTGATGCTGATTCCATCAGAACTTCTGTACATATAGAACATAATTTAAGAAGCATATTTGTCTTATATAAAAATCTTACAATTTATTTATTCTTTGTATTTTGTTATCATCAAAACTCTAATTAAGGGTTGTAGAATCAAACTATGTTCTAACAATCTCCCCCTTTTTGATGATGACAAAAACCAGATTTTTTTTCAATTAAAAATAAAGAATAAAAGGTATCAGAGCTAAGAAGAGAAAACTCCCCCTGAGTTGATTACTTCCTTTTAATTCCACGAGTCTTTGAGCATCAGCACTTTACTGTATCTTTCCTCAGAGTTTTGTACCTGTAAGCTTTTCAGAAGAGAGAAATTTTAAATAGATCAGAATGTTTGAGACTTATGTGTCTCAGTAATCCGTTATTGAAAAATATCATTCTTTCTCCCTCTTTTTGTCAGTTATTAAAAAGAACAAATAATCAGAGCCAAAAATGCATTTATATTCAAAAACCAGAAGCAATGATAAGTTCAAAACAATGTAAAAATATTACAGATAAACAAGTTATAAAAACAAGGAAATTCTAAGAAGGAGGAGGAAGACGTGTGAACAAAGCCTCCAACATGCTCTTGATCTGGGTGTTGGTTTCCTGTTGCTGGGTTAACATGCTTGCTATTGCATCAATTTTGTTGTCCTGCTTATCCATTCTCTCCTGCATCAGCATATCAGATCTTTTCAAGTCTTCTAGAGTCTGCCTGTCAAGGGAGGAAGCTTGAGGATCTTCAGAAACAGGATGCTTCTCAGAGCTTTCTGCAATATCTTCTTCTTGACCCAGTGCTTCAGCAGGAACCATCTGCTCTTGAGTATCAGGTTGAACTTTGGATGCTGGACGATGTTCAGACCAGGGAGCAATTTCCAGAGGGAGAACTTCTTCCTTAAGCAGCTTGCTCAGAACTGGACCTTCAATTTCTTTCAGCAGATTGCTGAAGTTCTGTTGAGCTTGTCCGTAGCTCTGTTCTTGCAACTTAAAAGTTTCAAAGCATACCCATCTTTTGAACTTTGTACAAAGGTAGTCTGATGCAGCAGGATTAACCAGCTCAAGACTAGCTTGTTTCAGAGAAGTGATCTACTTATGTACTTCTGTTTCAAATGTCAATAAGCTGGTACCAACATCTGGATGTTTTGGTTTTGGGATAGCTGTTTTGTGGTTTATTGCAGCAAGACGTTCAAAAACTGTTAAGTCAATGACAGTCTTGATGTTGTCTTCTGGATTATTCTTTGGTGAGGGAGTGGGAGAGTCAGGAATTATGATTGGACTTGATGGGGAATTTGGTGGAGTTAATTCTGGTTAAGAGGGAAGTTGGGGAAAATTCACAATGGTGCCAAAGGGCAAATGAATGGCCAGAGATTCTGTGATTCCAGGAATAGGAACGGTATCAGAATCAACAGTTTGGTTTGGTTCTGGTTCTGGTTCTGGTTCAGAAGGTTGAGTCTCGGAAGTTTGAATTTCAGGTTGTGGAGAAGGTGGATTAATTTCTGGTTGAGGAGATGGAGGTAGTGGGATTTCTGGTTCTGGAGAGAGGGGAATTTCTGGTTGTGGTGAGATGGGAATTTCTGGTTGTGGTTCTGTGGTGGTTTCAGGATTTGGATTTTCTGGTATGGGAGCAGAAGTATGTTGGTCTATATCAGAAATAACTTTTGTAAGTTCTTGCTGGGTTGCTTCAATATTTGGATTTTGAGGTTGGGAGCGGGATCTTCTAAGAGTTAATGATTCAGAGGGGTCAAAATCAATGTCAAAGTCATCAAAAGTTTGAGGTGTGGGGTTTTCAGATTGAGTGGAAATTGGGATAGATGTTGATACAACAATTGAATCTAAAATAGGTACAGAAGCAGGATTACCTTTCTTTTTAGGAGTCCGCTGGGATGGTCCTTCTGCTACAGCTTTCCTTTTCTTGGTTTTCTTCAGCACAACTTCTGGAGCCTTCTGCTGTAGATCTTGAATGTTCAGATTTGGTGTTGTCTCATCCGCCTTGCAAGCATCCAGATATCTGACAATTATATCTGGTTTAGAATCAATTTCTGAGAACAGAGGGAAGTTATCCAGAGGAACTCTTCTGTTGGAGATTACTGCAAAATGAGTGACGCTGGGTTCCTTCTTGATGTTCTCAATCAACTTCATTTTCTTCAGATTCTTAGCATTCAGCTGTTTGCCAATAGTAGCTTCCAAAGAGCTGATTTCTTGAGCCTCTGTAAGATGATCAATCAGCTTATTCTCTGTTAGAATATCTGATATAAGTCTTCCTAGGGGTATCCAATCCCTCTTTGTGCGCTCCTCTTATCTGGTTTCTTTAACACTTGTCTTGAGATGGTTGAACAACAGATGAGCCAGATTTATCTTGACCTTCTGAGAGATGAAGTAGATCAGAAATTGCTGATCAATATTAATGTAGTCAGGAGAGCTGGTAGGCTTCATGTGGTTTATGCATCCCAGAATGATCTTGGCCCAAATTCCTTGATGATCTTTTAAATCCCTTATCTTGCTGGAGGGAAGCCCCAGAGTGAAGATTTCTATAGCAATTAGGGCAACATCAGCGCATCTTTCAGCCATGTCTATTCAACGAACACCACCACCACTGTAGCCTATTAAACGTGCAATGAGGTCCTCAGTAATCACAATCTTCTTCCCCATAATGTATGAAGTAACTTGGTGGTTGGAAGATGATGCATGAATCCAAAATTCCTTTACCAGAATTGGGAATGTTGGACCCACTAGACGGTCAAAATACTTTTCCTAGCCTTGAGCTTTAACTTCTTCAGAGAGATTAAATCCATTTTCTTGAAGGCTGTTGAAATCCACGATCAATTCTGACAGAACTTCAAGATTTTTGACTGGTGTGAGAAGCGTTCTGTAGGGTTCTTCATATTGTTCAGTGGAACCTTTTTTCTGGGTACTTGAAGTAGGAATGATGGAAGAAGCCATGTTCCCATACAAAGAGTACATGTGGACATTGCTCCCATACTTTGAGGAGGTAACTTTTAATCATTTCCCACGAGAGGAGAACCAGTTAGAGGACGCGCTAGCTTCCATGTCTTCTATGTTCAAAGTTAGGTGGGACAATGAAGCTCCCCAAATCACCATTGAGAGGTTGGATGAACCAGGACACTGTTGTGAGATTGATACCGATGAGGTGGCATACAAACCCTGGTTTCACGAAGTCAAAAGGTATCTCGAGGCTCAAGAGTATCCCTAAGGGGCATCTGTCAATGATAAGAAGTTTTTAAGAAGGTTTGCGGCGAAGTTCTTCCTCAGTAATGGAATCCTCTACAAGCGCAATCATGACTCCACATTACTATGGTGTGTAGACAAGAGCGAAGCAGAGAGGATCATGGCAGATTTACATGAAGGCACCTTCGGAACCCATTCCAGCGGACACACCATGGCTAAGAAGATCCTGTGGGCAGGATATTACTCGTCCACTATGGAAGTCGATTGTTATCAGCACTCTCAAGCTTGTCATAAGTTCCAAATCTATGCTAATAAGGTGCATGTGCCTCTGGTCCCCTTAAACGTGTTGACATCTCCGTGGCCCTTTGCAATGTGGGGCATCGACGTGATCGGAGAAATCAGGCCTACTGCTTTCAATGGCCATTGCTTCATCCTAGTAGCCATTGATTACTTCACAAAGTGGGTTGAGGCAGCCTCTTTTGCTACAGTAACCACGAACGTCGTGGCGCGGTTTATCCGACATAATTTAATCTATCGATATGGTGTGCCATAGAGAATTATTACTGACAATGGTACGAATCTCAACAACACAATGATCATCGATCTCTGTAAATAGTTCAAGATACAGCATCATAATTCTTCTCCTTACCGGACAAAGATGAATGGCGTTGTTGAAGCGGCTAACAAGAACATCAAGAAAATTGTACAAAAGATGATGGTGACATACAAAGACTGGCATGAGATGTTACCATTTTCTCTTCATGGATACAGTACCTCAGCACGGACATTGACAGGGGCAACGCCCTATTCTCTGGTATATGGTATGGAGGCAGTCCTACCCATCAAAGTCCAGATACCTTCTCTCAAGATTATGAAGGATGCGGGTTTGAACAAAGACGATTGGATCCAAACTCGACTTGATCAGATAAATCTAATCGATAAGAAGAGACTTACTGCTATTTGTCATGGTCAGACGTATCAAAAGTGAATGATTAAGGCTTTTAAAAAGAAAGTCAGACGTCAAGAATATCAAGTCGGGGATCTAGTGATCAAGCGTATCATACTGCCGCAAGGTGATCCCAGGGGCAAGTGGACCCCCACATACGAAGGGCTATTTATGGTTAAGAACATTTTCTCCTGTGGAGCTATGATTCTAACCACCATGGACGGTGACGACCTTCCTCACCCTCTCAATGCAGACATAGTGAAAAGATACTATGCCTAATTAAAAGACCTGCTAGGTTGACTGGTCTAGGAAAAAATAAGGGCTTCCCGGCGAACCAAAAGGGTTCGGGCAAAAATAAGGGATGAAAATGAAAAAAATTGTACACCCGACAAGTCGAAAACCTGAAAGGGCGGCTTGGGCAAAAAAGGGTATCCCAGTGGACTGAAAACCCGAAAGGGCAGTCTAGGAAAAAGTTAGGGATATAAAGCGTATCACTATGTCTCATTGGATCATCTTGGGATCAGACTTCAGTATCGACTATCAGGCTCAGACGACACCAATCAACCTAATCAACTTCGGACAAACAGCAAAGTGATGAGATGCTCGAAGATATAGGGGTAATAACAGAGTTGGAACCCAATGGGGTTGTTTCACATGGCTATTTTCTTTTACACAAATTTGTATAGCTTCTATTTTTATGGCGGCATTCTCTTACTAGAACGTCAGCCTCCTTGTACAAAAACTCCTATTACAGGCCAACTTCAAAAATCAATACAAAATCATTTTCACAAGAAACTTCGAGTTGTTTTTATTTTTCTGTTTTGTTTTGCAAGAATGACCAATGATTTATTTTTTACATATGCATTTGAATATGATTTCTCCTCATAAATATTTACATAAGAAACAAAATACAATTACTCGTAATTCCAGAAACTAGGGCAAAAACAAGAAGTGTCAAACACCTGACAGTTACTATGCCTAGCAAGTACCGGGACAGAGACAACTTTGGAGCACAATCATCAGTACATACACTCCCCCCAGAGTAAAAGTATTCAAAAGCATTGATGTCGGCTTTCCCGAAACAGGAAGTAATCTCCCCAGCCATAGTCATTCAGAAACCTAACAACTATATCCCCTAACCGAATTTCATAATCACGGGCGGGTCAGTAAATTTCATCCCCCAAGCAGAGTTTACTTCTCTGGATGCAGAAGCTCAATCCCCGACAGGGCTCACTACTTCATCTACAGAAATTCACTTTCTAAGTTTATTCCCCGCAGAGTTTATTCTCAAGCAGAATCTCTTCCTGGCAGAATATTCATAAATCTCCAGCCGCAGTCAGGGATTAATTTTCCCAGACCCGGACATACTCCGATAGCATTTCATGTACATATATCATGACATGCGCATACATATCATATACATCATTATCTCATTTATTTTGAGAACATCATCTCACCATGCATTTCATGCATCGCACATAATTAACCCTGTTATCTTTTCAGGAAGGAAGATTAGCTTCAACAAATCCAACAGTTAAACAGGTCACGTCTACAGGCGACTAATGGAAACTCAGTTCATGAAACCAAACGAGTCAACTAATCTACACTATCGCCTTGAAGTAACCCTACTATCCAGGTTCCTTCTCACAGCCCTACTATTCAGGCTCTCATCTTGAAGTAACCTTACTATCCTGGTTCCTTCTCACAGCCCTACTATCTAGGCTCTCATCCCGAAGTAACCCTACTATTCCGATTCCTTCTCACAGCCCTACTATCCAGGCTCTCATCCTGAAGTAACCCTTCTATCCAGGTTCCTTCTTACAACCTTACTATCCAGGCCCTCATCCCGAAGTAACCCTACTATCCAGGTTCCTTCTCACAACCCTACTATCCAGGCTCTCATCCCGAAGTAACCCTACTATCCAGGTTCCTTCTCACAGCCCGACTATCTAGGCTCTCATCTCGAAGTAACCCTACTATGTTGGTTCCTTCTCACAACCCTACTATCCAGGCTCTCATCCCGAAGTAACCCTATTATCCAGGTTCCTTCTCATAACCCTACTATCCAGGCTCTCATCCCGAAGTAACCCTACTATCCAGGTTCCTTCTCACAGACCTACTCTCCAGGCTCTCATCCTGAAATAACCCTACTATCCAGGTTCCTTCTTACAGCCCTACTATCCAGGCTCTCATCTCGAAGTAACCCTACTATCCAGGTTCCTTTTCACAGCCCTACTATCCAAGCTCTCATCCCTAAGTAACCCTACTATCCAGGTTCCTTCTCATAACCCTATTATCCAAGCTCTCATCTCTAAGTAACCCTACTATCCAAGTTCCTTCTCACAGCCCTATTATCCAGGCTCTCATCTTGAAGTAACCCTAATATCCATGTTCCTTCTCATAACCCTACTATCCAAGTTCCTTCTCATAGCCCTACTATCCAGGCTCTCATCTCAAAGTAACCTTACTATCCAGGCTCTCATTTCAAAGCAATCCTACTATCCAGGTTCCTTCTCTCTTATCTCCAGACAATAGTTTATAACACTAAGACCTGGACTTGACCAGATACGGTCGATTTCACATTTCCCCAGTAAGTCATTGTGCAGCCTGGACCCTGACCAGATATGCAGTTTACTCCCCACCTCCTCAATCAGGAGTTAATTTCCCAGTAGAGGACAGCCGAAGCTCCTATACTCTATCTCTCAGGATATAAATCAACATCCTCCAGCGAAGTCCTCTTCAACGGCAGGTACAAGAATTCCCGCAAAGGAATCCTTCATGCAACCGATATATTTTCTGGATGGCATCGTTAAGCCCATCTCTGATGATTCCCTACCAACTTCCAAATGGCATATGTAAGCCCATTCCCTATATCACCAATCAAGTATTACTTCATGCGAGTGCAAATTTTGGGCACTTTAGTGTTCAATCCTCTTCTACCTTCAGATCAGGAAAGGAAGACCGACCAATCTACATCCTCAAGTTTAAGAAGATTGAACAGGGGCAGTTGTTGTACCCCAAAATTTTCCCTCCCATTTTACTCAATATATGCTCATTAAGACCCTTAACTTGCTCAAGGATGCTCAAGAGTCGACTAGACAAACTCTCTCCTAAAGCAATGAACCTCCAACTAGGGTTTCCATTTTCATCAAGAAGGGTGAGCTCCAAAGGCCTCATATTCTCTCTATAGTCCTAATATGTTCTCAAGACCCTCCATGTCAAATTTCAAGCCTTGCACAAGAAGTTTTCTCAGTCAACTGCTTAGAGGCTTGAGAATCGACTATATTAGGTCAAAAGTCAACTGTGGCCCACATACAGTCAAACTTCAATATTTTTGGTCAACATCAACATTTTGAAGCGATATCCATCATTTTATCAAGGATTGATCATGATTCCTCAAGGAATGCTCCTAATTCATCAAAACTCAAAAGTTGCTAAATTAGGGTTTCTCAGGAAAAGTCAACCAAACTTTGACCAAGCATAACTTTCTCATATTTTATTAGAAATTTCTCATCCAAGGCTCATTTTGAAGGGAATCCAATTTCCAACAACTCATCTTCAGCCCTCAAGTTCAAGAAATGCACTCATAAAAAGATATTGATTTCTACATTATAGGTCCTTTTGAAAAGTCAACAAAAACACCTTTTGATTCAAAGCTTCTTACATAACATGGAGGACCCAATTGAAATGAGACCAAAAGGGTTGTTTAGGGGACATCATAAGATTTCTAAAAAGTCCAAGAACACTTCTCTAGGGTTAAAATTGGAAGAGATATGCATTGTCAAAGTTGACCATTTTTGGAAAATTGCCAAAAGTCAAATGTGCTCAAAAATGCATTTTTTTGCCAAAAGGGCCTAGAATTTTAGGATTGTATCTTGTTAAGGACATGGTCCACGACCCAAGCCAGCAGCCATATCTTATTTTCTCTATTTATTTATTTTATTATGATTTTTATTTATTAAAAATCACATTAAATCAAATAAATAACAAAAAATATCAAAGATTGTTTTGATGATCTGATTTTGATGGAAATCAAATCTAATTATGATGGCCAAATCAGATCAAAGTGAATCAAGGTAATTGGAGGCAAAAAGAGCATGATTTGCATGGTTATGGAAAGATATCATATGGCAAGAAAATCTCATTCAATCTCCATAATTCCAAAGGATTTTGTTCATTTTTGTTACCTTAATGCATCATACTACATATAGTGAACAAAAACATTGCAAGAAAAAGAGGTTTTTGCAGTCGTGAAAATAGAGAAACAAAGTTCAAATTTTGTTCAAAAAGTGTGAGACATATCTTCTTCCATAGACCAATTTAAGGAGCACTGAAGCTTCCAATCGTTTCCTGGACTTCTCTTGGAGCTAACACAATCAATTGCAAGTGTCAAAACGCCCAGAATCACCCCACGACACTCATACGGTTTACTTCTTTTTTTGAAATTGACTATATTAATTCTTACATCTTAAGCATATTTGAATGATACATTTATGATTTTTAAAGTATTTGCAACATGTTTGAATGGTTTAATTGATGTTTTGATGAATATATTGACGATTTCCATGGCTAGGGTTTGAGAAGCCATTTTGGGGCTTCCCTGTACAGGTGAAATTATTCCAGAAACTAATGCTATGATGCTTGTGAGATCCAGACGAATTGATTGGCATAGTTAGAATTGATTTATTGTGCACCATATGAATTTTTGAAGCTTGCAGGTGTATAGCTATGGAGTTTTTCCCGTGGGTATAGATCTGATACCTAAGACGACGAATAGGGAAAAAGACGGTGACTTGTCACCACCCCACTGGCCCATTTGAAATGCGCGCGTGTTTCCAGCCCAGCCATTTTCTTTCATATATTATGTTTTGTTTTCATTATTGTTACAACAAAACCACACAGCGCAGATGGCAGGGTGTGATACGGTGGCAGAACTGACTGTTTGATACTGGTTTGCATTTTGCGTTTTGTGTTTGCAAAATGTCGCGGTAAGCAAGAGTCACCACTGACTTTTATTTCATCCAACCGGAAAGGAAAAAATTACAGAGAAAATCCTTTTTCGAGATATTCTGAGTACGGGGGGTAGATTATAGAAAGGGAAGGTGTTAACGCCCTTTCTATCCATGGTTTTCCATGGGCTCTTAGGTACTTGCTCATTTTGAAATTGCTTGTGTATGTGCTTTGTTTTTTTGGAAAGTTTGACTTCGTGATAACCCTTGTATCAGTCCTCAAAGGTGTAACGAAATTGTCTTGAAAATTATTTTGAAATGTGTAAGTGTGAAAAGTTTTGATTTGAGCAAGTACCTACTAGCATCTACCTACTCGAAAAAAGATTGTTTCTATTCTCGTTTCCTTTGGACAGCGCTATCCCACTATTGAGAAATTGGTAGCAACATCGTTGGAGTTGTAAGGGTCAATTCGAAAGGGATGCACGATCTCTAAAGCAATATTAGGATACCTTAGCAATAACCCTAGAGTCTTAAGATCATTTCCTAGGCAACATATACGAGGCAACATTTCCGAGGCAACATTCGAATGGGACATTTGATCTTTTTAGACAGGAGGGCAACCGAAGTGAGAATATACCCTAAGAGTGATATATGCGAGTGATTTGTTTTCAGTTATTTATCTTTTCACATTAGGGTTTTCTAACTGTATTAATTTGTCATGCATTCTTGTCATACAATCCTATTAACATACATCTAGACAGTTAAATATTTGCGGGAATTAAAAAAAAGCGAGAAAGTAAATCTATGCTATTGCAAGGCTTCGGGGAGGGGGATTAATTACATAGCCAAAAAAACCGGGGAAAAGCGATAAGTAAAAGCCCTAAATTAAACTGTTACAAACCATGAACAGTTATAACAATATTGGCAAAAATAACAAACGCACGATGAATCAAATACGAAACGACTAGGGTTTTGACCCCTGACTAAACCTATTGACGATTGATTAAAAAAAGTTTTTTGTCATGTTTTGTTATTCAAGAAAATAAAGAAACAATTAAATTAAAAAGAAAATCCTAATTCTAATTAATTTTAAATTAAGAAAAATAAATTAATTCAATCTAACAACTTATTTTTGTGTTTTTTTATTTATTTGAGAAAAAATAAAAGCATTAGACCAAGAATTTAACCTAATTTGCTAATTAGCTTTAATTATATAAAAAAAAGTTAAAATCGCCCTAAGTTCAACTAAATTAAATTAAATTAACAAAATTAACTTTGATAAAAAAAAAGTCTAATTCTAATTTGTTTATGAAATTTTGATTTTATGAATTTATAAAAAAAGAATGATTAATTTGTTAATTAAAATAAATAAAAGAAAAAAAATTAAAAGAATAAAATAAAATATAGAAAAGAAATAAGAAAAGAAATAAATGGACCTGATGGTATTGCTGAAGGAAGGGGTGCCAATATGATTTCTGAGCCCAACAAATCCAGACCCTTTTGACCTTGTTTGATCCAGTACGCGTGTTGACTTGAGGAGCATGGTAGGCCTCTTGCTACATGAGCGTTGGATCCACCTGGCTGATGAATCTGATGGTGGAACACAAGGGTGTATGGTAGGCGCGTGGAATTGTGAAGCGTTGGATCTGCAAGTGTAATGTGAGAAAATAAAGAAATTGGTTGGGACTTGGGATCGAACCCATGTCCTCTCACTTACCAAGGCATGCCTTTTCCAGCTGGGCCACGCTCACTAGTTGTTAATGGAAACAGGACAATGCATAATATGTAAACAATTCCCCTAAGGCTGGACAAAAAAAATGCGCGTGCTATATTCAAATCAGCCAATGGGGTGATGACAAGTCACCTTCTTCCTCCTTCAGCCCGTCATCTTAGGTATATAACCTATACCTACAGACAACGTCCGTCGCTACAACCTGCGTGCCTCAAACATCAAAAATATGCATGATAAATAGATTTAAAGACCAGGGATCGATTGGTCTTGATGCCACGATCGTCCCAGTATCCAATTCTTGGCCTGATTTTGCCTATATCAAGAAACCCTAAAATACAACCTTAAACCCTAGCAATGGCAACTGTCAATATATGCACTCAAACATCAATTAAACCAGATCAGTATGTTGCAAACATGATAACAAACACAAACATACCCTTAAAACATGTTTATAATGCAAGAATCGTGATAATCGAATTTTGAAAGAGAAGCAAACCGTGACGGCTGTGCAGCATCTTTCTGGACTCGTGGAGGCTTGGTGATGCTTGCAATCGCTTCAGAGGATGTCCAGGAGTTGATTGGTGGCTTTGAATCTCCTTGAATCGTCCTCTAAGTTGAAAACTGATCCACAATTTTTCTTCAAAAATGTGAGTTTGATTGGTAACTTTCACGACCTCAAATCCTCCTCCTCTTGCCTTGGCTATGTTCTGTATATGTAATGCAACACATTAGCTCAACAAAAACAAGCTGAATCTTGGTCCATTATGAAGATTTGATTTGATCTTTATCTTTGTATGATATCTTTCTATATCAAGCCAAATCATGCCAATTTTGGTTCAATTTGTTTTGCACGTTTTGGATATGATTTTCCAGCATAATTGGATTTGATTCCACCCAAAATCTGATCACAAAACAAATCTTTGATATTTTTTGCTATTTATTTGATTTAATTTGACTTTTAAATGATAAAAATCAAAATAAAATAAATAAATAAAGAAAAAGGTGTGTGGGTGCTGATTTGGATCGTGCACCATGTCATAAGAAAGATTCAATCATGAAAAACTAGGCCCATTTGACAAATAATGCAAATTTGAGCACATTTGTCTTTTGGCAATTTTGCAAAATTGGTCAACTTGGCCAATGCATAACTCTCTCAATTTTGATCCTAGAGAGGTGTTATTAGACTTTTTATAAATCTTAGGATGTCCCCTAAGCAACCCTTTTGGTCTCATCTCAATTGAGTCTTCCATGTTCATGTATGAAGCTTTAACCCAAAAGGTGTTTTTGTTAACTTTCCAAAATGACCTATAATGTAAAAATTCATATCTTTTTGTGAGTGCATATTTTGAACTTTGGAGATGAATGTGAATTGTAGGGAACTGCATCCTCTTTAAAATGAGCTTTGGATGGGTCATTTCTGATAAATTATGAGAAAGTTATGCTTGGTCAAAGTTGAGTTGACTTTTCCTACAAAACCCTAATTTGGCAACTTTTGGGTTTTGATGAATTGTGAGCAATCCTTGAGGAATCATGATCAACCCTTGATAAAATGATGGATAATACTTTAAAATTAGGATGTTGACCAAAAATCTTGTGGTTTGACTGTATGTGGGCCACAGTTGACTGACCTAACACAGTTGATTTTCAAGCATTTGGGAAATTGACTGAGCAAACTTCCTATGCAAGGTTTGAAACTTGGAATGGATGATCTTGAGAACATATTAAGACATTGGTGAGAATTTGAGTCCTTTTTGGTTCATATATCCTGATGAAAAATGAAACCCTAATTTGAGGTAGACTGCCTTAGGAGAGAGTTTGTTTGGTAACTCTTGAACTTCCTTGAGCAATTTAGGGACCTCACATGACATTTGTAGAGAAATATGGGAGGGAAACTTTTGGGGTACAACATAGGGGTAGTAGTATGTGAAGCCAGGGACCTGGGTTCAATCCCAGGTCCAAACATTTTCTTATTTTTTGATCATTTGAACGCAGATCCAGTGTAGCTCATGAGAAAACATCCATCATGCGCCCTATTGATCCAGCCACTGGATCATTTCCAGTACAGATCCAACGTTTCAATAAAGTAGAGACCATGGTGAACCTTCCAAGCGTGCCAACACAGGATCTGGCACATGTTTTGGCTCAGTGTACATGGGCCTTGAAGATTCAGCAACACCCCCCCCCCCCTGGGTGCTTATACAGGCCCAAGTCTTTTTTATTTTTCATTATTTAATTCTTTTTATTTATTAATTATATCTTTTAATAACACAAAAAGAAAACACTTTTTTTTATTTAATCAAAAATCTTTTTTCATAAAAAATATTTTATTAATTAATTAGTTTAATTAAATTAGGGTAATTTAATGTTTTTTTATTATAATTAAAAATAATTAGATTTATGGTTTAATTTTATACTTAACCTAATTTTTCCTTAAAAATAACATAAATATTTTCTCAATTTAGATTTTTAGGTTGTCTAATTATTTCTCGCATGTAATTTACCACGCATTTTTAATTTCCTTTTTTAATTATTATTTGTAATTGCTCTGAGTTTGTAATAGATTTAAATAGGATTTCAATTCCGCATTTTATTTTCAGTCAAAATAATTATGTATCTGCCCAAAGCCATGTAATATCTAGGACTCTAATTTCTCACATTTTAATTCCCGCAAATTATAAACTACCTAGATGTATGTATAGGATTGTATGAAAAGAAAAACTGGAATTAAAACAGTAGAAAACCCTAATTGTGCAAAGATGATTAACTGGAAAAAAAATACACTTGCACATGTTCACTCCTAGGGTTTGCCCTACTCAGTTGCCTCGGAAATAATGGTCGCATCCCTCGAATGTAGGGATACCTTAGCAATGACCCTCGATTCAAAATCGTAATAAAGATCATAGTCCCTACTTGTCCCTCGAGTTGCCTACAAATTGATCTTATGACAATAGTCCCTTCGAAATGCTAAGGTATCTTTACTCGTTGCCTTCAGAGACCATTTCGTCCCTTCGAACGTCCCTTTTAAACTCCAACGATGGTGCTACCTATTCCTCAATAATAGGATAACATTGTCTAAAGAAAAACGAACATCCCTTTCTCGAGTAGGTAGATTAGTTCCTAGGTACTTGCTCAAACAAAACTTTTTACACAAACACTTTTCAAAATAACTTTGTCACACTCTTGAGGATCGATACAAGAGTCATCACGAAGTAAAACCTTTTCAAAACAAGAACACACAAGCAATTTTAAAAAATGAGCAAAGTACCTAAGAGCCCGTGGAAACCCATGGATAGAAAGGGTGCTAACACCTTCCCTTTCTATAATCTACCCCCCGTACTCAAAAACAGTCTCGAAAAAGGTTTTTTCGGTTCTTTTTCCTTTCCTTTGTTGGATGAAGTAAAAATTGGTGGCGAATCTTAATTACCATGACATTTGAGAATACAAAATGCAAACCAATATAAACATTCGGTTCTGTCACCGTATCACAGATGACATTGTGGCTAGTGCGTCTGCTAGCTGATTTTCTTCTCACAGGAAATGCTCGAAGTTAATCTTCTCAAAATGTGGAATCAATGTCAGCACATGTTCTTTTTAGGGGAAAAGATTAGGGTGTTTGGTGTCCCATTCTCCTTTGATCTGGCTGATGACCAAAGCTGAATCTCCAAATACGTTTAAGGATTTGATCCCCACATCTATGGCAGCTTTGAGACTAAAAATGCACGCTTCATATTCTGCCATGTTATTTGTACAATTGAAGCAGAGTATTGCATTAAATTGAGTATGAAACCTGTTGTACCCCAAAATTTTTCCTATCATTTTACTCAATACATACTCCTAGAGATCCTCAATTTGCTCAAGTTTACCCAAGAGTTGACCAGACAAACTCTCTCCTAAGGCAGTGTGTCTCAAATTAGGGTTTCCATTTTCATCAAGACAGGTGAACTCCAAAGACCTCATAGGCTCTCCATGGTCCTAATATGTTCTCAAGACCCTCCGTGTCAAATTTCAAGCACTGCACAAGAAGTTTTCTCAGTCAACTGCTCAGATGCTTGAGAATAAACTATATTAGGTCAAAAGTCAATTGTGGCCCACATACAGTCAAACTTCAAGATTTATGGTCAACATTAACATTTTGAAGTGAATTTAATCATTTTATCAAGGTTTGATCATGATTCCTCAAGGAATACTCCAAATTCATCAAAACCCAAAAGTTGTTAAATTAGGGTTTCTTAGGAAAAATCAACCAAACTTTGATCAAGCATAACTTCCACATGCTTCATCAGAAATTTTCCATCCAAGGATCATTTTGAAGAGGAGGAAATTCCATACAATTCATCTTCATCCCACAAGTTCAAAATATGCACCCACAAAAAGATATGAATTTCTACATTATGGGACCTTTTGAAAAGTCAACAAAAACACCTTTTGGGTTAAAGCTTCTTACATGAACATGGAAGACTCAATTGAGATGAGACAAAAAAGGTTGCTTAGGGGACATCCTAAGATTTCTAAAAAGTCAAAGAACACCTCTCTAGGGTTAAAATTGGAGGAGATATGCCTTGTCAAAGTTGACCCTTTTTGCAAAATTGCCAAAAGTCCAATGTGCTCAAAAATGCATTTTTTGCCAAATGGGCAAAACTTTTTATGCTTACACCTCACTTATAATATGGTCCACGACCCAAATATTTACCCACACATTATTTGCTTCATTTTTCAATTTATTTTAATTTTTTATTAATTAAAAATTGAATTAAATCAAATAATTGGTGAATAATAGCAAAGATATGATTTTATTTGGTTTTTGGACAGGTTGGCAATCAAAATATGCTGAGATATCAAGACCAAAACGAATCAAGCATAATTGGTACAAGAAAGGGATGAGTTGGCTCAAAATAAGAAAGTTTACATGTAGCATGGAAATCAAATCAAACCTCTCATAATTGCAAAGATTCAATCGAGTTTTACAACCTTAATTCATCGTAAGATATATAGGGAACGTGTACAAGGCATGAGTGGTGGTGGCAGTCGTGAAAAGAGGCAGAACAAAACTTCAAAATTTGCAAGAAAGTGGTAGATCATTCTTGGACCTAGAGGGCGATTCAAGCCATTCTAACGCTACCAATAGACTCCTGGACATCTCCAGAATGTGTCCTAACCAATTGCAGGCATTCTAACACCCAGAAGCTCGAGTTACAGACCCACGGTTTGCACCTCTAAGCTTGAATTTGATTTCATGATTTACGCATAATTAATCATCATTAAACATAGCATTGTGTTTGTATTATCATTTGGGATGTTTTGGTTTACATAATTTTATGTTTTGATGCCTGTATGCTTGAGTGCCATTGCTAGGGTTCAGCTTGTCGTTTTAGGGTTTTCTTACACAGGTTAAATTGGCCAATAAAAAGGGTACCATGATGCTCGTGGCATCAACATGAATCGATCCATGTAGCTACATTCAATTTATCATGCGTTTTGATGATTTTTGAAACTCACGGGTTTATAGCTATGGCGATTTGTCTGTAGGTATAAGTTTTATACCTAAGACGACGGGCTGGAGGTAGAAGAAAATGATTTGGCATCACCCTATTGGTTTATTTGAAATTTGCGCGCGTGGGATTTAGCCATTTGTTTTCTTTATATTATATTTTGTTTTCGCTGTATTAACAATAAGTCATAATAGCGCAGCTGGCAGAGGCGTGTTGTTGGTAAACATAAGGACCTGGGTTCGATCCTAAGTCCCAGCAACACTTATTTTCAATTTTTCCACTTACAGATTGTGTGCAGCTCTCATCCCGGTGTCCACCATACATCACCAACATCCAGCCACTTGATCAAGCATGGTCTCAGATCTAACGCATAAGCAATTAGAAACTATGATACACCCCCAGGTCAACACCATAGGAAATCATGCGCTGACCGGGCTCAAGCGCTATTGGGCCTGAAAATTTCAGGATCATACCCCCATTTGCTAACAACATACAGACCCAGTTTGCTTTTCTTTCTATTTTCATTTTACTTTCTTTAATTAATTTCTTTAATTGTTTTAACAAAAATTATTATTTTTTATAAAACTAAAAAAATCACAAAAATACAGAATTAAATATTATTTATTCAAATTAATATTTTTGAAAATAAATTAGGTTAATTGGTTTATTTGATTATTGGTTTTAATTAAAATTAAATAGAAATTAGGTTTTAAGGTTATAATTAAATTGTTTCTTTTCTCAAATAAAAAACCACAAAAATACATAAAATCTTTTTTTACAAAATATTTTATTTTTATTGAATTATTTAATTTAGTTTAAATTAGGCTAATTTTAATTTCTTTTTATAATTAAAAAATGATTAGAATTAGGGTTTTAATTGTACATAACCTAATTAAGTCTTTTTCTCAAGAATAACTTAAATATTTTTTCAGTTAGATTTTTAGGGTTTTCAATTTTTCTCGCACTTAATTTGTCGCACATATTTTAATTCCTTTTATTATTATTGTAACTGTTTCGAGGATGTAATAGTTTTAATTAGGGTTTTAAGCTTCCGCATTTTTATTTTCCGTCAAGACAATTATGTAACTGTCAAAGCCTTGTAATAGCTAGGTTTATTTTTCACACTTTAAATTCCTGCAAATATTTAACTGTTAGATGCATGCTAATAGGATTGTATGGCAAGAGTATCTTGAAATTAAAACGGTAGATCACTTAATGTGCAAAGATTAAATAACTGAAACAATTCATATGCACATATTCACTCCTAGGGTTTACCTCACTCCGGTTGCCTTCGGTAAAACAATCACTAAGCATAGGGGATTTTAGTGGTTTCCCTCCAGTCTAAAAGATCAAATTGCCCCATTCAAATGTTGCCTCGGAAATGTTGCCTCAGAAATATCTTAAGACTCTAGGGTTACTACTAAAGTTTCCAACCCATTGCTTTAGTGATTGTACTTGTCCCTTTCGAATGTCCCTTAAACTCCAACGACAGTGCTACCTATTTCTCAATAATGGGATATCAGTTTCTAAAGGAAAACGAATAGTCTTTTTCGAGTAGGTAGATTAGTTCCTAGGTACTTGCTTAAACAATTCTTATCGCACTAACCATTTCAAAGACCAAGGGAATTTATCTTTGTTCTGTTTTGCAGATCATGGCTTTCGTTCATAGAAACACTATTTGAATCAGCTTTGTGAATATACCTTCCCAACTCAAAGAGATAACATCAAGGGTTTCTGAAACTTCTGCGTTCACTAAGAGACATGGTCGACTTCTCAACCTGGTTACTTCAAACTTTGATGAAAAGATGATGAGTGTACTCTTTCAGTTCTTTGATCCAAAGCACCACTACTTCACCTTTCCAGACTATCAGTTGGTGCCTACCTTGGAAGAATTCTCTCAGTTGTTGGATATACCCATTCTTGAACAGTTGCCCTTCGCAAGTCTAGAAGAAGTTCCTAAGCCAGAAGTCATTGCCTCAGCTTTGCATCTGAAACAGGCCGACGTGGTATCCAATTGGGAAACAAGAAGCAGAGTCAAGGGTTTTCTAGCTAAGTTTCTGATAGACAAGGCCCTGCTGTTTTAGGATGACATGGATTTTCAGGCTTTTGAGGAGGTTTTGGCTCTTCTAATCAATGGGTTAGTCTTATTCCCTAATCTAGACCCATTCATAGATGTGAATGCTATCAAGATTTTTCTCTCTCGCAACCCCGTGCCTACCTTGCTCAGAGATATTTTGCATACTCCCCATACTCGTACCATGAAGAGAAGAGAGGTTCTTATGTGTTGTATGCCATTGCTGTCGAGGTGGTTTATTTATCACCTCCCTAAGTCCGTACTAAAGAATGAAGAAGGTTTGGGTTGGTCGCAAAGGATAATGTCACTCGCTCACATGGATATTCTCTGGTGTTCCCGAGCTATGGAAAACACTGCTATTATTGACCGCTGTGGGGAGTACCCTAATGTCCCATTACTTGGTATCAGAGGGGGTATAACCTACAATCCTTGTTTAGCCCTGCGACAATTTGGTTACGCTCAAAGAGATGGTCCCCACGAGTTACTTATTGAGGGCATTGTATTCAACTATGAGGATGATGTTCACGAGTATCGTCGGAGGTTCATACGAGCTTGGGGCATGGTAAATAGATCTGGAATCAAGGCTTTGGGGCCAAAGGCTTCCATTCCTATGGAACCTTACCTCCAATAGGTACGAGCTCGCGCCCAGAAGCTTATGATGCCCTATGTGGCAGTTTTACCGGTGATTGTGGAACCCACTACTGAAGGAGGTATTCCTTACACTGTTCTCTATCCTTATATGCCCACTGATCTTGGGGAATTATAGAGGTCTTGGATTCAGTTGATGAAGGAGCGGGATACTTACATGGATAAGTTCCATGCTCAGGAGAGGAGGGTTTTAGAGCTCACAAAGCAGCTCCAGGAAGAAAAAGGACTCATTGATTATCTCGGAAAAAAGAGGAAGCATCCATGGGAATTTTGATGTCTTTTATAGTTTTAGATTTGTTTTAATTATAACACCTAAAAGGCATTCGAACTTTGAATTCAACTAATAAAATCTTTGTTTATTTTAGTTTGCAAATTTAAATTTCCCAAAGTCTTTGAAATCATTGCATGCGCATCCCATTCATAACATTGCATGTACAGGTACCATTATAGGTTTCTCATCTTCTTCGCTGTTTATTTCAGCATGAAATGTCTTCCAAGCAAACCATCAAGGACCTTCAGGCACAAAACGCCCAGTTCTAACAAATGTTCATAAGTCTGGCAAAGGGGCAGGAGGATCTGAAAGCCCTCATCCTGAAAGAGAAAAAGAAAAAGAAGAAGGTTGTCGGTATTCTGAATATAGGCAGAAGGTTTAGAGAGCGGTTGAAGCGAAAAGTCGATCTGACCTCTTCATCCAAGGAAGGGGAAAATCAAGAAGAAGAGAAGGATCCCAGTCCTGCAGTTTCTGACAATGATACCGACTATAATGATGAGCAGTATCCTCCTACTGAGGATAGATACAAGAAGTTGGAAGATTGTTTGAGTGCCATGGAAGTTCAGAGGATACCTGGGCTGGATTTCAAAGAATTGGGATTGGTGTCGGGAGTGGCCATCCCGAAGAAGTTCAAAGCTCCAGTTTTTGCTAAGTATGATAGGGTGTCCTTCCCAAAACTCCATCTCCATTCTTACGTCAGAAAGATCCAGCCCCAAACCGCTGAAAGAAATCCGTGGGTTCATTTATTTCAAGATAGTCTATCAGGGACTCAGCTTGAATGGTTCTACCAGCTGGAGGGAGCCAATGTCTGAAACTGGGAAGATTTGGCTGCTGCTTTCTACAAGCAGTATCAATATAACGCCGACCTTGCTCCTACTCGTACTCAACTCCAGAGCATGTCCATGGGTGCAAGTGAAGGCTTTAAAGACTATGCACATAAATGGAGAGATTTTGCTAGGAGAGTTCAACCCCCGTTGTCTGATAGGGAGCTGGTTGATATGTTTCTGGGGATGCTATCTGGTCCATTTTTCAATCATTTGATCGGCATCTCGTCAGTTGGTTTCACCGAGCTGATTCTAACTGGAGAAAGAGTAGAAGCTGGGATTCGGAGTGGCAAGATACATAAAGATGCCTCTTCAAGCTCAGTAAAGAAGCCATTTGTTGGTAAGAAGGAAGCCAGTGCCATCTATAGCCCGGGGGGCCAAAACAGGGCTGAACATCGTCAGACAGTAAGTGTCGTGATGATACCTAGACCTGCAGTTGCTCCACAACGCAACAATCAACAAAGGGTGGAAAGACCCCAACGGCAGTTTACCCGCATCAACGTGACATTGACTGAAGTTCTACCTCATCTGCTAAGATCCAACTTGGCAACCTTGAAAGAGGCTCCCAAGAATCCAAATGCTACATCTCCCCAATATAATCCGAATGCTCGATGTGCCTATCATTCTGAGAGTCCTGGCCACGATACAAATGACTGCTGGGCTCTGAGGAACAAATTACAAGACTTGATTGAAGCCAAGGAAATAGAGTTTGATGCTCCGGAGAATCCAAATGTCATAACTGCTCCCATGCCTAAACACGGTCGTGGAGTTAATGTTGTTGACACTGATTTGTTCATTACCTCTGTTGATGAAGTTTCTACTCCTCTCATGACTGTCAAGAAGAATGTGTTGTTGGCCGGTTTATTTCCGGGTTATGGTGAAGGTTGCCACATGTGTTAGTTTCTATCTTCTGGTTTCCGTTTGCTGAAATTAGGTGTTCAACGCCTGATAGACAGCAAAGAAATTTTGTTCAAGAAAACTTTGGTTCCCGTTGTTCCATCTGAAGACATTGCCATTATAACCATTTCCGCCAATCCTTCCAAGGTCTCCTTGAGAAGACCTGTCAGGACTACATCTGCTCTAAGAATTGCTCCACTGATAATCACTGTTCCTGGTCCTGCCCCGTATGTCTCGGACAAAGCTGTCCCCTGGTATTATGGTGTCGATGTGTACTATCATGGCATCAAACAAGATTTGAAAGACGAAGAAGCTGATCCTGATATTGGTAACATTGTTGGAACCAACAAAGTTACCCGAAGTGGAAGGGTCTTCTCTCCCGAGATTTCTCCTAAGACTGTCAACAAACCTATTGTCATTCCATCTGTTGTTCCTGCTAGTACATCAACTACAGTTCTTGTTCTCACTTCAGTTATTACCCTTGTTGGCGAATCGTTTGATACCCACGACAAGGAAATTATAGGTGAGCCCGCCTGGACGAAGGCGCCTAGGAAAATTGTTGTGGAAGCCTCTAAGCAGGAGATAGAGGAAATACTGAAAATCATTAAGAAGAGCGACTACAATATGGTCGAGCAGCTGGGGAAGCACCCATCAAAGATATCCATGTTGTCTCTGCTGTTGTGCTCCAAGGCCCATGCGAAGGCTTTGATTGCATTCCTCAAAACTGCACATGTGCCGCAAGAGACTTCAGCTGATCAGTTCAAAGATTGTATGGCCAGCCTGACTGCTGATAATGGGCTGGGTTTTTCAGATGCGAATTTGAAACCAAAGGGAAGGAAGCATAATGATGCTCTGCATGTCTCGATCAAATGCAGGGGCACCACTATGGCTCATGTGCTAGTAGATATTGGGTCTTTGTTGAATGTCTTACCTAAGAAGGCGTTGGATCGGTTGGATTGCGAGGGTTTGACATTAAAGCCTAATAACATTGTGGTAAGGGCTTTTGACGGGTCGAAGAGAATGGTGCACGGGGAGGTGGACGTCCCTGTCAAAGTGGGTTCTCAGACTTTTGGGTCCACTTTCTATGTGATGGATATCAGGCCTTCGTATTCTTGTTTGCTGGGTCGTCCTTGGATCCACGAGGCAGGGGCAGTCATTTCCATACTCCACCAAATGCTGAAGTATCCGGTGAAAGGAAAGATTGTCACAGTGCGGGGTGAAGAAGAGTATATGGTGAGCCACCTCAATTCCTTCCGGTATGTAGAGATGGACGGGGAATTCATAGAAACTCCTTGTCAGAACTTCGAAGAGGTCCCTCAGATCTTTGCATCAACTGAAACTACTAGCAACAAACCTCCTTTGAAGATGGCTTCTCTCAAGGATGTCAGGGCTGTGGTTGAAGAAGGTGGGTGTACGAATTGGGCTCAACTCCCTGATTTCACTCAAAAAATGACAAATTTGGTTTGGGCTTTACTACAGGGGCTCAAAGGGATGTTCGACGCGCTCGGGCTGGAAGACCTCCCCTACACATCAGTAATCAGGGAATTAACGCCATTGAAGACAGCGAGGAAGACTCAGACATCGACAGCTGGATCTACCCAACTATCAATGGTGGACTGAGTAACTGGATGGCTAGGGACTTTATACCAGTTTCTTTTATTCCGCAGTAAATGACTTATTTATTTTAAGATTTGTAATAAACAATTTGAAACTTTACGGCCTGGTGGCTTGCCCGAGACACCTTGGCTTTTCTTGTGAGGGCTATTATTTGTCATTTCATATACCATTAATAAAGCATTGGACGTTTCTTGCATACAAATTTTGCGCTCTTTGTTGTTCTTTTCTACTTTCACTTTATCAAAACAACTATTCTCTTACACACACTCACGTATCATAATGCAGATCCATACCTGTTGTACCCCAAAATTTGCCCTCCCATATTCTTCAAGATTTATCAAGAATCATCTTCAATTGGTTCAAGAATTGCTCAAGGATTGCACAGTCCAAATACCTCCTAAGCCAGCTGAAATTAGGGTTTTGGTTCTTTCAAGGAATTTTAGGTTTTTCAATGGCTCAATCAAGTCTCAAGGGCCTATATACATTCTCAAGCATCTACATGTCAAGTTTCAAGACTCACAGTGCCAATTTGCATAGTCAAAAGCCCCATTTGATCCACAGTCAACTGTAGGGGCAAAATGGTCATTTTGCAGTCAAAAGTCAGAATTTTTGGTCAGCATCTTATTTTGAGTCCACAATCATCATTTGATCAAGTCTTGATCATGATTCCACAAGCATGGCTCAAAAATCATCAAGATGCAAAAAGTTACTATTTTTGGACAACAGAAAAGTCAACTGTATCTTGACCAAGGCATAACTTTTTCATGGTTCATCAGAAAAATCCCATCCAATGCTCATTTTTAAGGGGATGCAATTTCCTACAATCAATCTTCACATTCCAAGTCCAAGAAATGCTCTCATAAAAAGTTATCAATTTCTACATTATAGGTCAAATTTAAAAGTCAACAAAAATGCACTTTACGTCAAAGACCATAACTTGAGATTGGTAAATCCAAATGACATGGGACCAAAGGCATTGGTTAGAGGACTTCAAGACCTTTCCAAAATGTCCAAGAACATGTTCATATGATCAAAATTGAGCAAGATATGCATTGGAGAAGTTGGGAAATTTTTGTGAATTTGCAAAAGTCAACTTTGCTCAAAACACCTTGTTTTTGCTAATGGGCCTCAATTTTCTTCTTGAAACTTTATCCATGGCTTATGCACGACCCATCAAGCCTAATTGAATTATTTTGTTATTTTTTATTAATTAATTGGATTTTTAATTGATTTTAATTCATTTAATTAATTTAAATTGTAGGAAATACAAAGATTTGATTTTTCAATCTTTTTGTGAAGCAAGAATGACCTAATCATGCTGGCAATTTCGTGTGCAAATCAAAGAGACAAGAATCTCCAAATTTAGCAAGTTTTTCCAATCATGAAGATTCAAAAATATTTGATTTTCAATCAAATATTCAAATCATCATTCCATGGATTTCTTTGCAAGATTTTGACCTAATTCTATTCTATTATATATACCTAAGCTAACCCTATTCATGCATACGTGAAAGCTGCTACAAGAAAGCCATAACCAATTCAAGAAAATTCAAAGAAAACTCAAAATTGTTTTCTGCATTCTATGGCGAATTAAGGGCATTTGTTGATTTCAATACACTGCAGGAGGTTCCCAGAATGATTGGCAATCAATTTCCAGCTTCATAGCTCAAAGAATCACTAGTTACAAGACCACGGTTTGCTTCTTATGTCCAGAATCGTATTGGCTATTTCATGCATAATTAACATGTTTTATTCATTGCTTTGTATTGCTTGAGTTCATATAAAGCTAATGGTATAAATTGATTGACTTATAATGCACAGAATCACAAGTTGCCATTGACAAATTTTAGGGTTCATAAACTTTGAATTTGGGGATTCAGTAACCATGCAAAATTGAGACCACTAAGGCATATGGTTGAGACCGTCAGAACAAGACGAACATGTTGACACCCTCGCGAAATATTTCTATTAACCACACGCCTAATCGCTATTTTTCCTCATTGTGGTTTGTGGGGGTTAAAAACCCCCGCTATCTATTTGTTTTTTACAGGCACAAACGAGGAAGACGAAGGACGTGTAAGCCTCTGAGTGGACAATTCAAAATACGTGCGTTTTTCAGCATATTACTTATTTTCCATATATTATATTCACTTGTCATTATATTAACAAAAGCGGGCAAATGGCGTAGTGGATGGTGCGTTGGCCAATGATCATTGGGACCTGGGTTCGAGTCCCAGGTCCATCTAAAACTCCTATATTATTTTTCTTAACACAATTGTGTGCAGATTTCCAAAAGGAGTGTACCATGTGCCTCAAATGTCCAAGCGCCATGTGGCTTCAAGCAGCAATCCAGTGGTCATCAGTGGTGGACTACCGCACTCCCAATCAACCAGCGCCCTGGGCAATTACCAAAGTCAAACAGGCTTGTGAAACAAATGGCCAGAAATTCCAGATTAACCTCCTTAATGGGCCATCACCCCCCTGGTTTATTATTCCTTTTTTATTTTCTTTTCCTTTTTATTTTCTTTTATTAACTATTATTATTATTATTTAATTAACTCATAAATTAATTAGTTTCATAATAAATTCAGAAAATAAAAATATTTTTATTATTATTATTATTATTTATTAATGTCACTATTAATTTATTACTTTTGTAAATAAATATTAACAAATTAATGTAGTTTAATTAGGTTTAATTTTGACTTTTTTTCATAATAAATAAAATAAATTAGAATTAGGGTTTTTACTAACTTTTGACTTTATTTTATTTTATTTTATTTTATTTTCATTAAAACATAAAAAACTTAAAAAATATTTCTTTTATTTAGTTAATTAGAATTAGGTTTAATTAAATGCAAAAAGGACCAAACTTCATTCTTTCTCAAAAAGGGTCAAAACCCTAAGGACTTTCCCAATTCAATTTCTTTTCGCGCATATTAATTTTTGATCATATTTATGTAACTGCTCCGAGGATGTAATAGATAATTAGGACCTTTTTATCGCTTTCTTTATTTTCTCGCATTTACTTTTCAAGGGTTGCTTTTGGCGATGTAAATACCCGACACCTTGTAATAGCGTAGATTTACTTTCCGCAATTTACTTTCCGCACAACTATTAACTGCTATGCATGAGAAGACTTGTTCTCAAAATAAAATCAAAACGTAGCTCACCATGACATGTGCAAAGATAATTAAATTGAAACCTGACACACTCGCACATGCCACTCCTAGGGTACGCCTCACTTGGTTGCCTCGACGTGGTCATTAAGTATAGGGTGTTTTAGAGGTCGCCCTCCTGTCTAAAAGATCCAAGTTGCCTCGAAACAGTTGCCTCGGATAAAAAGGACCTAGGACATTAGGGTTACCGCTAAGGCGTCCTACTATTGCTTTGGTGACCACACATGTCCCTATAATCGAATTGACCCGAATAACTCCAACGACGGTGCTACCTACTTCTCAATAGTGGGATAGTACTGCCTAAAGGACATTTACACAGCTTAATTTCTTTTGAGTAGGTAAAGGTTCTTAGATACTTGCTCTTTCAAAACAAAAAAACAACTTTTCGCACTTACACTTTTCTGACAAAAGTTTTCAAACAAACACTTCATGACACTCTTGAGGACTGATACAAGAGCTAAATCGAAGTTTTCAAACAAACTTTTTCAAAACCCACAAACACAAGAAAAGCAAACATTTTTTAAAACATAGTGAGCAAGTACCTAAGAGCCCGTGGATAACCACGGATAGAAAGGGTGCTAACACCTTCCCTTTCTATAATCTACCTACCGAACCGAGAAACATCTCGAAAAGGAATTTTGTTGTGCTTTTGTCCTTTCCTTGTTGGAGAAAATAAAAGATGGTGGTGACTCTTGCTTACCGCGACATTTCGCGAACCAACATTCCAAAACAGTCAGTTCTCATTCCCACCAATCACAGAACTGGCGACTCTGTTGGGAAATATTAATAAGTGAGGTGTACCTTAGGATTAGATCATTCTATGTTTTCAATTGTATGCCTTGTTTGCTTTATATTTGTGGGCTTGTATTGGAGTTTCATAGATCCTAACCCGGATCTGAGGAATACCCTTTAGGTAGCAATAAGCTGTGAGGGACCTGTCCGGCGTAGACCGACACGGGTGAAGCAGTAGCTACGTTGGTGTGACACCTTGGTCTGTACCGATATCCCTTGTGTTGGAACGAGGAGAATATGGGTCTTCTGAGGAGTCATTAAGCACCAACTGACCTTAGAACCTTAAATTGACCCAACTTGGCCATAGAACAGTAGCAGTATGCTACACTCATTAAGGCTAAACTCTCGCGATGGTTCCGGCCGCAAGAAAAGATTGTGAAGCTGGAGTTATGATCGATTGAGGGTAGTCATTGATATTGAGATCCTCTAGAACCCGGTTACTATTTTCTAGGACAGGTCTTAACCAACTGAAACTGAAAGAGGGTAGTACCTAAACTTCATGCTGGCCTAAACTCTAAGGGTTGTCTTGTGTGACTTGTGTGCCTTATCATGTTTGCCTTTTGTGAATACTTGTGGTGTGCTTTATCATGACATCATACCATCATAACATTGCATGCATCCTGCATAAGGACTAACCCATTTCAAAGACAAGAGGGTTTCATCTTTGCTCTGTTTTGTAGGACATCATGATGCCTATGCGAAGGAATACTATCTGGCTCAACTTTGTTCAACCACCTGATTTGCTTAAAGAATTGGTTGACAGGATTCCAAACACTACGTCCTTCATCAAGAGGCATGGTTCTCTTCTCGGTTTAGTCACTTCAAAGTGGGACCAACAACTGATGAGTGTCCTGACCCAGTTTTATGATCCCCTATACCATTGCTTCACCTTTCAAGACTTCCAGCTGGTCCCTACCCTGGAAGAATTCTCTGATTTGCTTGGTATCCCTATTTTGGAACAGACTCCATTCACTGGTTGGGAAAAGACTCTTAGGCTTGAGGAGATTGCTGCAGCCCTTCCTTTGACCAACAAAGAGGTAATGGATAACTGGGAGACTAGAAGCGGAGTTAAGGGCTTTTTGGCTAAGTTTCTGATTGGCAAAGCTAATAGTTTCTAGAATGACTTAGACTTCAGGGCGTACGAAGACATTATGGCTATCTTAATCTATGGTCTGGTTTTGTTTCCAAATCCTGATACCTTTGTTAATGTCAATGCCATAAGGATCTTCATCTCTCGGAATCCTGTACCCACTCTCTTGGGTGATATCCTGCAACAACTCTATGCTCGTACTGCCCGAAGACGGGGAACTTTGTGGTGTTGTGCTCCTTTGTTAGTGAGGTGGTTTATTTCGCACCTCCCTAAGTTCGTGCTGAAGAACAAAGAAGGAAGGGGCTGGGCTCATAGGTTAATGTCTCTCACTGATAATGACATCATTTGGACTCTCAGAGGTTTGGATGAGGTAGCTGTTATTGATCGTTGTGGAGAGTATCCTAATGTTCCATTGATCGGTACCCAGGGAGGAATCTCTTATAATCCATGTTTAGCTCTCCGTCAGTTTGGAAGAGCCAGAAGAGTAGGGCCTCATGAGATGTTGATACCTCATATCAGTTTTGAGTTTCAGGTTGACAGTGACGAGCTGCGTCGTAGATTCATTCGGGCTTGGGATAGAATTCACAAAGCTGACCCACATGAGTTGGGACCGAAGACTTCTCTGCCTATGGAATCCTACTACAGATGGGTCCGCATCCGTGCTCAGAAGTTAGGTATGCCATACGAAGCCGTCAGACCTATTATTCTTGAATTTCCTGATAGAGACGGGGTTCCTCCAACTGTTCTCCCTCCTCAGATACCCACTGATGTTGATACACTAAAGAGGTCTTGGGCGCAACTACAGGAATAACGGGATTCTTATCGGGAAAGGTTCAATGAATAAGAACAGAAAATCCAGAAGCTGACCAAGCAATTGGAAAACGAGCGGATCTTGAATGACTATATCCGTACTGAGAAGAAGAGGCCATGGGAGCACTGATGGACTTTGGATGTTTCTTTTACAGCTTTCATTTCCTTTTCAGTATTTTCATTTATGTAACGCCTAAGGGCAATTTCTTGAACAATTTAAAGTTTGAATCTAATAAAGTGTGTTTCCTTTTTGTCTACAAAGTTGAATCCCAATTGTCTTTGAAAACATAAATCATACGCATTCCATTCATCATATGCATAACAGGTACCCTTTTTACAGGTCACTTACCTTCTTCGCTGTTTATTTCAGCAATCATCATGACTTCTGAACCTTCCACTGAACAAGCTATCAAGGCCCTCCAGGCCCAGAATGCCCAGTTCCAGGAGTTGGTTATGAGCTTAGCCCAGGGTCAACAGGAGTTGAAGACTCTGATTCTGAAGAAGAAGAAGAAGAGGACTGTATTGTTCAATGCTGGACGCAGATTTGGGAATGGACTACAAAATGAGGTTGACCTGACTACTTCCTCTGTAGGGAAAGACAGTCCCCAAGAGAGAAGGGTTCCTAGACCCGTGGTCTCCGACAACGAGACAGATTATAATGATGAACAGTATCCTCCGGCTGAGGACAGGTACAAACAGCTGGAAGACTGCTTAAGTGCTATGGAGATTCAACATGTGCCCGGGTTGGATTTTGGAGACCTAGGCTTATCCTCTGGGGTGGTGATTCCCCATAAGTTCAAGGCACCTGCTTTTGCAAAATACGACGGAGCTTCCTGTCCTAAGCTGCACCTCCGATCGTATGTAAGGAAGATCCAACCTTATACAGCTGACAAGAATTTATGGATCCATTTCTTCTAGGATAGTCTTCCAGGGACTCAACTCGAATGGTTCTATCAGCTGGATGGAGCCAGTATTCGTAACTGGGAGGATTTGACTACTGCGTTTTATAAGCAGTATCAGTATAATTCCGACCTCGCTCCTACGCGTACCCAACTCCAGGGTATGTCACTAGGGACGGGTGAAGGATTTAAGGAATATGCTCAAAAGTGGAGAGACCTGGCTGGAAGGGTGCAGCCACCTCTAACTGACCGTGAGCTCGTTGATATGTTCTTGGGGACCCTGTCTGGTCCGTTCTTCAACCATCTGATTGGAAATTCTTCTGCCGGGTTTATAGACCTTATCCTGACTGGTGAGAGAATAGAAGCTGGTATCAAGTCTGGGAAGATACAGAAAGGTGCCTCCTCGAGCCCTGAAAAGAAGCCGTTTAAGAAGGAATCTAGTGCTGTCTATGGTTCAAGGAGACATAATAAACTGGAACGCCGCCAAGCTGTCAACGCGGTGGTAATTTCAAAGCCTGCTGCTGCTCCTCAGCAATATAACCAACAAAGGGGTGAGAGACCTAAAAGGCAGTTCACTCGACTCAGTATGACCTTGTCCCAGATATTGCCGCAATTACTGTCAACCAATCTGGTAACTATAAAAGAAGCTCTGAAGGTGGTAAACACAACATGTCCTAAGTACAATCCTAACGCCCATTGCGCTTATCACTCTGACAACCCGGGGCATACTATGGATGATTGTTGGGCTCTGAAGAATAAGGTTCAGGACCTTATTGATGCTAAAGAGATAGAGTTCGAGGCGCCCGAAAGGCCCAATGTCGTGACTTCTCCCATGCCCAAGCATGGAGTGAATGCTGTGGAAGAAGACCTGTATGTAGCCTCTATGGATGATATTGTTACTCCGCTGTTGACTGTCAAGAGGAACCTGTTGCTAGCTGGTTTATTTCCAGGATGTAGTAAAGGTTTCCATCTATGTTCTGTTTCACCTACTGGGTACCCATCTTTAAAGTCAGGTATCCAAAGCCTGATGGATAATAAAGAGATCTTGTTCGAGAAGATTGTTATTCCTGCTACCCCTACTGAAGAAGTGTCCATTGTTACTATTTTCAACAATTCTCCCAAGGCTTCCCCGAGGAAGCCTGTCAAAATCATGTCTGCTCAGAAGGTTGCACCCATAATCATCACTGTTCCGGGGCCCATCCCCTATACATCCGACAAAGCTGTCCCTTGGCACTATGGGGCAGATGTTTATGTGCTTGGAGTGAAACAAGAGTTCGATACTAGTACCGGTGTCAGCAACATCACCGGGCCTGCCAAAGTCACTCGTAGTGGTAGGCTGTTCTCACCAGATATTGCGCCACCAGCCATTCAGAGACCTATTGTCATCACACCTGCAAGTGTGCCTACTTCCCTTCTTGACCAAGTTCCTATTTCTACCCCTGTTGCCGAGTCATCTGATGCTCGGGGCAAAGGGATCGCGACTAATATGCCTGCCCAGACGGAGGCACCGAAGACAACCACTGTTGAAGCTTCCAAACAGGAGATGGAAGAGATTCTTAAGATTATCAAGAAGAGTGATTTTAATGTAGTTGAGCAGCTGGGGCATACCCCATCTAAAATTTCTATGCTATCACAGTTGTTGTGTTCAGAGGCCCATGCTAAGGCTCTGATTACCTTCCTGAAGACGGCCCACGTGCCACAAGAGACGTCAGCTGATCAATTTACCGATTGTGTGGCCAACTTAACTACTGATAATGGTTTGGGTTTCTATGATGCTGATCTGACTGCTAAAGGGAAGAACCATAACAATGCCCTGCATGTCTCTATTGAATGCAGGGGCACTACTCTTGCCCATGTACTGGTTGACACTGGGTCTTCATTGAACGTCTTGCCCAAGAAAGCTCTAGACAGGTTGGATTGCGAGGGTTTGGAGCTGAAGCCAAGTAACATTGTTGTCCGGGCCTTTGACGGGTCCAAAAGGATGGTACACGATGAAGTTGACATTCCAATCAGGGTTGGTTCTCAGGTCTTCGACTCTACATTCTACGTGATGGACATCCGACCATCCTACTCTTGTTTGCTGGGTCCTCCTTGGATCCACAAGGCTGGAGCTATGACCTCAACTCTACATCAGAAGCTGAAATACCCGGTCAGAGGGAAGATTGTGACAGTTCAGGGGGAGGAAGAGTATATGGTCAGCCACCTCAACTCGTTCCGATACATAGAGATGGATGGGGAATTCATTGAGACTCCATTCCAGCACTTTGAAGAGGTTCCTCAGACACTGGCATCAGCTGAAACTGTGATTGAAGATTCTCCTTTGAAGATGGCTTCCTTAAAGGATGCCCGGGCTGTTGTTGAGAGGGGTGAGTGTGCAAATTGGGGCCGACTTCCTGATTTCACTTTGAAAACTGACAAGTTTGGTTTGGGTTTCACTGCAGAAGCTCAAAGGGCTGTTCGTCGTGCAAGGACTGGAAGACCTCATGTATTCATCACCAACCCGGGAGTAAATGCTATTGAAGACGACGTGGAGGAATCTGAATTCGATAGCTGGATCTACCCAACGACCAACGCTGGACCAAGCAACTGGACGGCGAAAGACTTCATACCTATTACTTTTGTCACCCAGTAATGAACTCCTTTGTTTTGAATTTGTAACAAACAATAATTTGAAACTTTATGGCCCGGTGTCTTACCTGGGGCACCGTGGCTTCATTTGTGAGGGCTTTTGTGTGTCATTTTCATATATCATTAATAAAAGCATTGGAAGTTTTTTGCATTTCAAATCTTGCGCTCCTTGTCTTCCTTTATTATATATTGCAAAACAGCTATATTTACACACACTCACCTATACAGGTTCCAATCCACTCTGGATCTCACTGGCAACGACTCTGCTACTGCTAGTTATGACTTCGAAAATCCGATCAACTTAGCCGAAGACAAAGGTGAAGATGATTGTGAAGTGCCTGGTGAGCTTGCAAGACTGCTACTCCAGGAAGAGAGGGCCATTCAGCCACATGAAGAGCCAGTGGAAACGGTAAATCTGGGTACTGAGACAGAAAGAAAGGAAGTCAAGATTGGTGCCAATCTGGATTCTAGTGTGAAATAACGGTTGATTCAGATGCTACATGACTACATGGAAATCTTCACCTGGTCTTACGAAGATATGCCTGGGTTGGATACCGACATTGTGGTTCATCACCTGCCTACCAAGGAAGACTGCCCTCCGGTAAAACAGAAGGTTCGCCGTATGCGCCCAGAGATGTCCGAGAAAATCAAAGCTGAGGTTATGAAACAATTCGACGCCGGTTTCCTAGCAGTGACTTCTTACCCTCAATGGGTTGCCAATGTGGTTCCAGTACCAAAGAAAGATGGTAAGGTTAGAATGTGTGTTGACTACAGGGATTTGAACAGGGCGAGCCCTAAGGATGACTTCCCTCTGCCTCACATCGACGTTCTGGTTGACAACACCGCTCAGCATAAGGTATTCTCCTTCATGGACGGGTTCTCCGGTTATAATCAGATAAAGATGGCTCCTGAAGACATGGAGAAGACCACCTTTGTTACTCAGTGGGGCACCTTTTGTTACAAGGTCATGCCTTTTGGGTTGAAAAATGCTGGGGCAACCTACCAACGTGCCATGGTTGCTCTGTTTCATGATATGATCCATCATGAGATCGAAGTATACGTAGATGATATGATTGCGAGGTCCCAAACTGAGGAGGAACACCTTGACCATCTACAGAAGCTGTTTGATCGGTTGAAGTTGTACAAGCTAAGGTTGAACCCGAACAAGTTCACCTTCGAGGTAAGATCCGGAAAACTACTAGGCTTCGTCGTAAGCGACAAAGGTATTCAAGTAGACCCTGCCAAAGTGAAAGCCATACAAGAGATGTCAGTTCCTAAGACAGAGAAAGAAGTCAGAGGCTTTCTGGGACGGCTGAACTACATTGCCCGATTCATCTCACATCTAACTGCTACCTGTGAACCAATCTTCAAGCTACTAAAGAAAGATCAAGTAGTACGTTGGAACAATGAATTCCAGGCCGCTTTCAAAAGAATCAAAGAGTATCTCCAGGAGCCACCCATTCTTATGCCACCGGTTGAAGGGAGACCTCTAATCTTATACTTGACAGTACTAGACAGCTCAATGGGGTGTGTGATGGGGCAGCATGACGAGTCTAGCCGAAAAGAGAACGCTATTTATTACCTTAGCAAAAAGTTTACCGACTGTGAGACCCGATACTCATTGCTCGAGAAAACTTGCTGCGCTTTGGTATGGGTTGCTCGCCGGCTGAGACAGTATATGTTGACTCACACTACTCTGTTGATTTCAAAAATGGATCCAATAAAGTACATCTTCGAAAAGCCTGCCTTGTCTGGAAGAATAGCATGATGGCAGATGATCTTGACGGAATATGACATCCAATACACGACTCAAAAAGCAATCAAGGGAAGTGTATTGGCAGACCATTTGGCACACCAGGCAGTGGACGACTACCAATCTATGAACTTTGAATTTCCAGACGAGAATATCATGGTAGTGACTGATTGCGAAGTACCTGGACCGGATGAAGGACCTGAGGAAGGATCCCGATGGTCTATGCACTTTGACGGAGCCTCAAACGCTTTGGGTAACGGTATTGGCGCTGTGATCATATCCCCTAAGGGCTCTCATACTCCACTTACCGCCCGACTATGTTTCAACTGCACCAACAACATGGCGGAGTATGAAGCATGCATCATGGGTCTTTGAGCCGCAATTGACTTAAGGATCAAGTTTCTGAGTGTCTTCGGAGATTCCGCTATCGTGATCAGTCAGATCAAAGGCGAGTGGGATATGAAACACCCAAATCTTATTCCTTACAAGGAGTATGTGTTGACGTTGATTCCCCATTTCGAGGAGATAACTTTTGAACATTTCCCAAGAGAGGAGAATCAGTTGGCCGACGCGTTAGCTATGATGTCTTCTATGTTCAAAGTCAAATGGCACAACGAGGCTCCCCGAATCATTATCTGGAAGTTGGATGAACCTGCACATTGCTGCGATCTTGAGACCGAAGAGGTAACAGAAAAGCCGTGGTATCATGAAGTGAAGAGGTACCATGAAGCTCAAGAATACCCCGAGGGCGCATCTGTTAATGACAAAAAGTTTCTGAGAAGATTCGCGGCGAAGTTCTTCCTCAGCAATGACATTCTCTACAAGCGAAACCATGATTCAACCTTACTGCGTTATGTGGATAAGACTGAAGCAGAAAGGATCATGGCAGAGCTGCATGAAGGTACCTTCGGAACTCATTCCAGTGGACATACCATGGCAAAGAAAATCCTTCGGGCAGGATATTACTGGTCCACAATGGAAGCCGACTGTTATCAACATTCTCGGACATGTCATAAATTCCAGATCTATGCTGATAAGGTGCACATACCTCCAGTTCCTTTGAACGTCTTGACAGCACCTTGGCCTTTTGCAATATGGGGCATTGATATGATCGGCGAGATCAGACCTACGGCATCCAACGGGCATCGTTTCATCCTGGTAGCGATCGATTACTTCACAAAGTGGGTTGAAGCAGCTTCCTTTGCCACTGTAACCAAGAACGTTGTGGCACGTTTCATTCGGAACAACCTGATCTGTCGATACGGTGTACCTGAGAGGATCATTACGGACAATGGTACCAGTCTTAACAACAAGATGATCACTGAGCTCTGCGAGCAATTCAAGATACATCACCACAACTCTTCTCCTTACCGGCCGAAGATGAATGGGGCTGTAGAAGCGGCGAACAAGAACATTAAGAAGATTGTGCAGAAGATGAAAGTGACGTACAAAGATTGGCACGAAATGTTACCGTTTGCTCTTCATGGGTATCGTACCTCAGCAAGGACGTCAACAGGGGCAACACCTTTTTCCTTGGTCTATGGCATGGAGGCAGTCCTGCCCATCGAAGTTCAAATACCCTCTCTCCATATAATGAAGGATGCAGGTTTAAGTGAAGATGACTGGATCCAGACTCGGCTTGATCAACTAAACCTAATCGACGAAAAGAGACTCACTGCTATTTGTCATGGTCAGACGTACCAAAAATGGATGATCAAGGCATTTAACAAGAAAGTCAGACGACAAGAGTATCAAGTTGGGGACCTGGTAATCAAGCGCATCATTCTACCTCAAGGTGATCCCAGGGGCAAATGGACCCCTATGTACGAAGGGCCATTTGTGGTTAAGAATATCCTCTCAGGAGGAGCTATGATTCTAACCACCACGGATGGTGACGACCTTCCTCACCTCGCCAATGCAGACATAGTAAAAAGATACTACGCATGATTAAAAGACCCGCTAGGTCGACTGGCCTAGGCAAAAATAAGGGCTTCCCGGTGAACCAAAAGGGTTCGGGCAAAAATAAGGGATGAAATGAAAAAAATATGTACACCCGGCAAGTCGAAAACCTGAAAAGGCGGCTTGGGCAAAAAAGGGTATCCCGGTGGACTGAAAACCCGAAAGGGCGGTCCAAGAAAAAGTTAGGGATAAGTGTAATACTATGTCTCATTGATCACCCTGCATCCATACTTCGGTATCAACTATCAGGCTTACACGGCACCAATCAATCAGCTTCATCTCCAACTAAGCAGCAAAGTGATGAGACGCTTGAAGACATAAAGGCGATAGCAGAGTTGGAACCCAGTGGGATTTTTCACATAGCTGTTTTATTTCCTTTTCACAAATTGTATAAACTCTATTTTGTTTGGCGGCGTTCTCTTACTAGGACGTCAGCCTCTTGTATACAAAACGCCTATTTACAAGCAAATTTCAAAATCAATACAAACTCACTTTTCAGACAAATTGCCATTTGTTTTTTCCTTTATCTATTTTGTTTTGCAAAGAACGTCCAATGTTCATTTTCGATATATGCATTTGACATTAATTGTTGATCATAAATATTTGCATGCGAAACAAAGGACTAATTACAGGTGACATCAGAAACAGGGGCAATAAGAATTGTCTAAGCGATCTAGTTGCTCTGTCCACCAAGGTACAAGGGAGTTCAGTTGAAGAATATGACAAAGATACCTTCACTCCCCGAGAGTAAGACAAGATTCAGCCATACTCTCCCCAAGCAGAGTTGGTCTCCCATCAGCCCTAAAAAGGCATAGTATCCCCCGCAAGTCAGCAACCCTCTCCCCCGAGCAGAGTTAGGCTACCATCAGTCCTGGAAAAGTTGGGTATCCCCAGAAGAGCTTAATATTCCCTAGCAGAGTATAAAGATATTCCTTAGCAAGCATCCCCGGCAGTCTTAATATTCCTCAACGGAATATAAGATTGTTCCTCGACGGAATACAGGATACACCCCAGTGGAGCCATTTCCCCAGTGCAGTCCAAAAAGTTTCCCCAGGAGAGTTGAACCATCTCCCCAGTAGATTCTGGAAGCTTGTCCCCTGCAGAGTACAAATGCATCTCCCTAGCCATATCCAAAGGTTATTCCCCACCAGAGTCTAACTGGGTTATCCTCAACGAATTGCAACGGAAAGACGTCCTCAGCGAAGTCCTTCCTATCCCCAGCGGAGTTCATCAAATTCCCCAACAGAGCTTATCAACGGAACCCCCAGCGGAGTTATCATCAAAACCTCAGCGAAGTATCTCTTCCCACAGAGTATTTCCCCGTAGAGTAATCTCTTCATCAAGTTTATTCCCCAACGGAGTCATCTTCTCCTACCGGTTTATTCTTGCAATCATCTTCATCCATCATCCCCAGTGGAGACGAAGAACTCTACTCTTCAAAGGATTTAACAAGCTCCCGACATTTATCAAGGATTTATTTTCCCAGACGAAAATACATTCATAAACATTTCACATTCTCATATCTCCTATTTACATACATGATAAAGTGCATACGACACGATCTCATTTGTTCCTAAGAACATCATGACATCATGCATTTCATACATCATGACATTGCATACAACTAATGTTTTGCCTTTTTAGGAAAAAGTCAATCAAAGGATGATTACCGTCAACCTTTTGAAGTTCCAGATTCGATACTTGTATCTAGCTAGGGCATATCTGTGAGCGATTGATTGTAGATCTATACCTGTATCTAGCCGGGAAAGTATCTACATGAAGAGTTTGAAGATCAACACCTGTAACAGGCCAGGAAATTATCTTTCTTTCTCAGGTCAGAGGTCTACACCTATATCCAGCCAGGAAAGCTATCTCTACCAACCTTTTGAAGTTCCAGATTCGATACCTGTATCTAGCCAGGGCATATCTGTGAGCGATTGATTGTAGATCTATACCTGTATCTAGCCAAGAAAGTATCTACATGAAGAGTTTGAAGATCAACACCTGTAACAGGCCAGGAAATTATCTTTCTTTCTCAGGTCAGAGGTCTACACCTGTATCCAGCCAGGAAAGCTATCTCTACCAACCTTTTGAAGTTCCAGATTCGATACCTGTATCTAGCCAGGGCATATCTGTGAGCGATTGATTGTAGATCTATACCTGTATCTAGCCGGGAAAGTATCTACATGAAGAGTTTGAAGATCAACACCTGTAACATGCCAGGAAATTATCTTTCTTTCTCAGGTCAGAGGTCTACACCTGTATCCATCCAGGAAAGCTATCTCTACCAACCTTTTGAAGTTCCAGATTTGATACTTGTATCTAGCCAGGGCATATCTATGAGCGATTGATTGTAGATCTATACCTGTATCTAACCAGGAAAGTATCTACATGAAGAGATTGAAGATCAACACCTGTAACAGGCCAGGAAATTATCTTTCATTCTCAGGTCAGAGATTTACACCTGTATCCATCCAGGAAAGCTATCTCGACCAACCCTTTGAAGTTCCAGATTCGATACTTGTATCTAGCCAGGGCATATCTGTGAGCGATTGATTGTAGATCTATACATGTATCTAGCCAGGAAAGTATCTACATGAAGAGTTTGAAGATCAACACCTGTAACAGGCCAGGAAATTATCTTTCTTTGTCAGGTCAGAGGTCTACACCTGTATCCAGCCAGGAAAGCTATCTCTACCAACCTTTTAAAGTTCCAGATTCGATACTTGTATCTAGCCAGGGCATATCTGTGAGCGATTGATTGTAGATCTATATCTGTATCTAGCCGGGAAAGTATCTACATGAAGAGTTTGAAGATCAACACCTGTAACAGGCCAGGAAATTATCTTTCTTTCTCAGGTCAGAGGTCTACACCTGTATCCAGCCAAGATATCTATCTCTACCAACCTTTTGAAGTTCCAGATTTGATACATGTATCTAGCCAGGGCATATTTGTGAGCGATTGATTGTAGATCTATACCTGTATCTAGCCAGGAAAGTATCTATATGAAGTGTTTGAAGATCAACACCTGTAACAGGCCAGGAAATTATCTTTCTTTCTCAGGTTAGAGGTCTACACCTGTATCCAGCCAGGAAAGCTATCTCTACCAACCTTTTGAAGTTCCAGATTCGATACCTGTATCTAGCCAGGGCATATCTGTGAGCGATTGATTGTAGATCTATACCTGTATCTAGCCAGGAAAGTTATCTACATGAAGAGATTGAAGATCAATACCTGTATCTAGCCAGGAAACCATCGTTCTTTCTCAGGTCAGAGGTCTACACCTGTATCCAGCCAGGAAAGCTATCTCGACCAACCCTTTTTAAGTTGTAGATCTATACCTGTATCTAGCCAGGAAAGTATCTGGATGAAGAGATTGAAGATCAACACCTATAACAGGCCAGGAAATTATCTTTCAGAGGTCTACACCTGAAACCAGCCAGGAAAGCTATCTCGACCAACCTTTTTGAGTTCCAGATCAACACCTGTAACTAGCCAGGAAATATCTGTGGACGACGAATTGTAGATTGATACCTGAAACCAGACAGGACAACTATCTACTTGACCATCATCAGGCAACTCCACACAGGTTCCTTCTTTCAACTTACCAAGTTGCAATTCTGCGAACTACAGGTATGCAAGTTCTCGCTAAGGAATTTCTTACGCGATTGACATTTCCATATGGCATCTTTAAGCCCATCTCCACAACCATCCATTACATTTCCAAATGGAATCTATAAGCCCATTCCCGACAAGATTCTGTCACATCTCCAAATGACATCTATAAGCCCATTCCCGACATCACATTGCTGATACTACACTATGCGAGTGCAAATTTCTGGGCACTCTAGTGTTCAATCATCTTCCACCTTCGGATCACGAAAGGCACGCAAGCCAATCTATATCCTCAGGTCTAAGAAGATTGAACAGGGGAAACTGTTGTACCCCAAAATTTTCCCTCCCATATTCTTCAAGATTTATCAAGAATCATCTTCAATTGGTTCAAGAATTGCTCAAGGATTGCACAGTCCAAATACCTCCTAAGCCAGCTGAAATTAGGGTTTTGGTTCTTTCAAGGAATTTGAGGTTTTTCAATGGCTCAATCAAGTCTCAAGGGCCTATATACATTCTCAAGCATCTACATGCCAAGTTTCAAGACTCACAGTGCCAATTTGCATAGTCAAAAGCCCCATTTGATCCACAGTCAACTGTAGGGGCAAAATGGTCATTTTGCAGTCAAAAGTCAGAATTTTTGGTCAGCATCTTATTTTGGGTCCACAATCATCATTTGATCAAGTCTTAATCATGATTCCACAAGCATGGCTCAAAAATCATCAAGATGCAAAAAGTTACTATTTTTGGACAGTAGAAAAGTCAACTGTATCTTGACCAAGGCATAACTTTTTCATGGTTCATTAGAAAAATCCCATCCAATGCTCATTTTTAAGGGGATGAAATTTCCTACAATCCATCTTCACATTCCAAGTCCAAGAAATTCTCTCATAAAAAGTTATCAATTTCTACATTATAGGTCAAATTTAAAAGTCAACAAAAATGCACTTTAAGTCAAAGACCATAACTTGAGATTGGTAAACCCAAATGACATGGGACCAAAGGCATTGGTTAGAGGACTTCAAGACCTTTCCAAAATGTCCAAGAACATGTTCATATGATCAAAATTGAGCAAGATATGCATTAGAGAATTTGGGAAATTTTTGTGAATTTGCAAAAGTCAACTTTGCTCAAAACACCTTGTTTTTGCTAATGGGCCTCAATTTTCTTCTTGAAACTTTACCCATGGCTTATGCACGACCCATCAAGCCTAATTAAATTATTTTCTTATTTTTTATTAATTAATTGGATTTTTAATTGATTTTAATTCATTTAATTAATTTAAATTGTAGGAAATACAAAGATTTGATTTTTCAATCTTTTTGTGAAGCAAGAATGACCTAATCATGCTGGCAATTTCGTGTGCAAATCAAAGAGACAAGAATCTCCAAATTTAGCAAGTTTTTCCAATCATGAAGATTCAAAAATATTTGATTTTCAATCAAATATTCAAATCATCATTCCATGGATTTCTTTGCAAGATTTTGACCTAATTCTATTCTATTATATATACCTAAGCTAACCCTATTCATGCATACGTGAAAGCTGCTACAAGAAAGCCATAACCAATTCAAGAAAATTCAAAGAAAACTCAAAATTGTTTTCTACATTCTAGGGCGAATTAAGGACATTTGTTGATTTCAATACACTGCAGGAGGTTCCCAGAACGATTGGCAATCAATTTCCAGCTTCATAGCTCAAAGAATCACTAGTTACAGGACCACGGTTTGCTTCTTATGTCCATAATCGTATTGGCTATTTCATGCATAATTAACATGTTTTATTCATTGTTTTGTATTGCTTGAGTTCATATAAAGCTAATGGTATAAATTGATTGACTTATAATGCACATAATCACAAGTTGCCATTGACAAATTTTAGGGTTCATAAACTTTGAATTTGGGGATTCAGTAACCAGGCAAAACTGAGACCACTAAGGCATATGGTTGAGACCGTCAGAACAAGACGAACATGTTGACACCCTCGCGAAATATTTCTATTAACCACACGCCTAATCGCTATTTTCCTCATTGTGGTTTGTGGGGTTTAAAAACCCCCGCTATCTATTTGTTTTTTACAGGCACAAACGAGGAAGACGAAGGACGTGTAAGCCTCTGAGTGGACAATTCAAAATACGTGCGTTTTTCAGCATATTACTTATTTTCCATATATTATATTCACTTGTCATTATATTAACAAAAGCGGGCAAATGGCGTAGTGGATGGTGCGTTGGCCAATGATCATTGGGACCTGGGTTCGAGTCCCAGGTCCATCTAAAACTCCTATATTATTTTTCTTAACACAATTGTGTGCAGATTTCCAAAAGGAGTGTACCATGTGCCTCAAATGTCCAAGCGCCATGTGGCTTCAAGCAGCAATCCAGTGGTCATTAGTGGTGGACTACCGTACTCCCAGTCAACCAGCGCACCATGACATGTTCTCAAAATAAAATCAAAACGTAGCTCACCATGACATGTGCAAAGATAATTAAATTGAAACCTGACACACTCGCACATGCCACTCCTAGGGTACGCCTCACTTGGTTGCCTCGACGTGGTCATTAAGTATAGGGTATTTTAGAGGTCTCCCTCCTGTCTAAAAGATCCAAGTTTCCTCGAAACGGTTGCCTCGGATAAAAAAGATCTAGGATATTAGGGTTACCGCTAAGGCGTCCTACTATTGCTTTGGTGACCACACATGTCCCTATAATCGAATTGACCCGAATAACTCCAACGACGGTGCTACCTACTTCTCAATAGTGGGATAGTACTGTCTAAAGGACATTTACACAACTTAATTTCTTTTGAGTAGGTAGAGGTTCTTAGATACTTGCTCTTTCAAAACAAAAAAACAACTTTTCGCACTTACACTTTTCTGACAAAAGTTTTCAAACAAACACTTCATGACACTCTTGAGGACTGATACAAGAGCTAAATCGAAGTTTTCAAACAAACTTTTTCAAAACCCACAAACACAAGAAAAGCAAACATTTTTGAAAACATAGTGAGCAAGTACCTAAGAGCCCGTGGATAACCACAGATAGAAAGGGTGCTAACACCTTCCCTTTCTATAATCTACCTCCCGAACCGAGAAACATCTCGAAAAGGAATTTTGCTGTGCTTTTGTCCTTTCCTTGTTGGAGAAAATAAAAGACGGTGGCGAATCTTGCTTACCGTGACATTTCGCGATCCAGCATTCCAAAATAGTCAGTTCTCATTCCCACCGATCACAATACCGACTCTAGATCCCATTGATAACAGCTCTGCTATTGCCAGTTATGACTTCAAAAATCCGATCAACCAAGCCGAGGACGAAGGTGAGGATGATTGTGAGGTGCCTGGGGAACTTGCTAGACTATTACAGCAGGAAGAAAGGGCCATACAACCTCATGAAGAACCGGTTGAGACAGTAAACTTGGGTACTAAGGAAGATAGAAAAGAGGTTAAAATAGGTGCAAATCTGGAGCTTAGCGTCAAACAAAGGTTGATACAGATGTTGCACGACTATATTGAGATCTTCGCTTAGTCCTATAAAGACATGCCCGGTCTGGACACTGATATTGTGGTACATCGCCTGCCGACTAAAGAAGATTCTCTGTCAGTTAAACAAAATGTCCATCGTATGCACCCTGAAATGTCGGAGAAGATCAAGGCGGAGGTCATGAAACAGTTCGATGCAGGATTCTTGGCTGTCACTTCATATCCACAGTGGGTTTCTAATGTCGTCCCGGTACCTAAGAAGGACGGTAAGGTACGAATGTATGTGGATTACAGAGACCTAAACCGGGCAAACCCCAAAGATGACTTCCCACTTCCTCACATTGATGTTCTGATCGACAATACCGTGCAACACAAAATATTCTCCTTCATGGATGGTTTCTCTGGCTATGACCAGATCAAGATGGCTCCTGAAGACATGGAGAAGACAACCTTCGTTACACAGTGGGGCACCTTCTGCTACAAGGTGATGCCGTTTGGGTTGAAGAATGTTGGGGCAACTTATCAGCGCGCCATGGTCGCTTTGTTCCACTATATGATTCACCATGAGATCGAAGTCTATGTTGATGAAATGATAGCCAGGTCTCAAACCAAGGAAGAGCACCTTGATCATCTCCAAAAGTTGTTCGACAAGTTGAAAATGTACAAGTTGAGGTTGAATCCGAACAAGTGCACCTTCGGGGTAAGGTCTGGTAAACTTATGGGTTTCATTGTCAGCGACAAAGGCATCCAAGTAGATCCTGCAAAGGTAAAACCAATACAAGAAATTCCAGCTCCCCGTACAGAGAAGGAAGTTAGAGGTTTCTTGGGACGCCTGAATTATATTGCCAGGTTCATTTCACATCTGACTGCTACTTGTGAGCCAATCTTCAAGCTTCTGAAGAAAGATCAAGTGGTAAAGTGGAATGATAAATTCCAGACCGCTTTTGAAAGAATCAAGGAATACCTTTAAGAACCACCAATTCTGATGCCTCCAGTTGAAGGAAGACCTTTGATATTATACTTGACAGTGTTAGACAATTCAATGGGGTGTGTGCTGGGGCAGCATGACAAGTCTGGTCGAAAAGAGCATGCAATTTATTACCTTAGCAAAAAGTTTACCGACTGTGAGGCAAAATACTCATTGCTCGAGAAAACTTGTTCCGCTTTAGCATGGGCTGCTCGCTGACTGAGACAGTATATGCTGACTCACACTACCTTGTTGATATCGAAGATGGATCCGATCAAGTATATTTTCAAGAAGCCCTCTCTCTCTAGAAGGATAGCAAGGTGGAAAATGATCTTAACTGAATACGACATACAATATACAACCCAAAAAGCAATAAAGGGGAGTGTATTGGCTGATCATTTGGCTAATCAAGCCATGGATGACTATCAGTCCATGAATTTCGAGTTCCTGGATGAGAATATTATGTTGGTGACTGATTATGAAGAACCTGGACCGGATGAAGGACCTGAGGAAGGATCTTTATGGTCTATGTATTTTGATGGAGCCCCAAACGCACTAGGTAACGACATTGGTGCTGTAATCATATCTCCTGAGGGCTGTCATACTTCATTCACTGCCCGATTATGTTTCAATTGCACCAACAACATGACGGAGTATGAAGCGTGCATCATGGGTCTTCGAGCTACTATTGACCTAAGGATCAAGTACTTGAGTGTATTTAGAGATTCTGCTTTGGTAATAAGTAAGATCAAAGGCGAGTGGGATACGAAGCACCCGAATCTCATCACGTACAAAGAGTATGTACTGACACTGTTGCTGCATTTCAAAGAGATAGCCTTCGAACATTTCCCACGAGAGGAGAACCAGTTAACGGACGCGCTAACTACCATGTCTTCTATGTTCAAGGTTAGGTGGGACAATGAAGCTCCCCAAATTACCATTGAGAGGTTGGATGAACCAGCACACTGCTGTGAAATCGATACCGAAGAAGTAGCAGACAAACCCTGGTTTCACGAAGTCAAAAGGTATCTCGAGACTCAAGAGTATCCCGAAGGGGCATCTGTCAATGATAAGAAGTTTCTGAGGAGGTTTGCTGCAAAGTTCTTCATCAGTAATGGAATCCTCTATAAACGCAACCATGACTCCATAGTACTACGGTGTGTAGACAAAAGTGAAGCAGAGAGGATCATGACAGATCTACATGAAGGCACCTTCAGAACCCATTCTAGTGGACACACCATGGCTAAGAAGATCCTACAGGAAGGATATTACTGGTCCACTATGGAAGCCAATTATTATCAGCACTTTCGAACTTGTCATAAATGCCAAATTTACGCTGATAAGGTGCATGTGCCTCTGGTTCCTCTGAATGTCTTGATGGCTCCTTGGCCCTTTGCAATGTGGGGCATCGACATGATCGGAGAAATCAGGCCCACCGCTTCTAATGGGCATCGCTTCATATTAGTAGCCATTGATTACTTCACAAAATGGGTTGAGGCTGCCTCATTTGCTACAGTAACCAAGAACATCATGGCGCGGTTTATCCGACACAATCTGATCTGTCGATGTGGTGTGCCAGAGAGAATTATTACTGACAATGGTACGAATCTCAACAACACAATAATCACCGAGCTCTGTAAACAGTTCAAGATACAATATCATAATTCTTCCCCCTGCCGACCAAAGATAAATGGCGTTGTTAAAGCAGCTAACAAGAACATCAAGAAGATTGTACAAAAGATGACAGTGACATACAATGACTGGCATGAGATGTTACCATTCGCTCTTCATGGGTACCGTACCTCAGCACGGACTTCGACAGGGGAAACCCCCTACTCTCTGGTATATGGCATGGAGGCAGTCCTACCCATCGAAGTCCAGATACCCTCTCTCGGGATTATGAAGGATCCGAGTTTGAACGAAGACGACTGGATCTGAACCCGACTTGATCAGTTAAATCTAATCGATGAAAAGAGACTTACTGCTATTTACCATGGTCAGACGTATCAAAAGAGAATGATCAAGGCTTTTAACAAGAAAGTCAGACGCCAAGAATATGAAGTCGCAGATCTCGTGATCAAACACACCATACTTCCACAAGGTAATCCCAGGGGAAAATGGACCCCCACATTAGAAGGTCCATTTGTGGTTAAGAACATTTTCTTGGGAGGAGCTATGATTCTAACCACCATGGATGGTGACGACCTTCCTCACCCCGCCAATGCAGACATCGTAAAAACATACTCCGCATAATCAAAGACCCGCTAGGTCAACTAGACTAGGCAAAAATAAGGGCTTCCCAGCGAACCAAAAGGGTTCGGGAAAAAGTAAGGGATGAAAATGAAAAAATCTGTACACCTGGCAAGTCGAAAACCCGAAAGGGAGGCTTGGGAAAAAAGGGTATCCCGGTGGATTGAAAACCAGAAAGGTCAATTCGGGAAAAAGTTAGGGATTGAAGCATATCACTATGTCTCATTGGATCATCTTGCGACTAGACTTCGGTATCGACTATCAAGCTCGGACGGCGCCAACCAATCTGATCAACCTTCGGCCAAGTAGCAAAGTGATGGGACGCTTAAAGATATAAAGGCAATGGCAGAGTTGGAACCCAATGGGGTTGTTTCACATAGCTATTTTTCATTTCTTTTACACAAATTGTAATTTCTTTCAGCGGCGTTCTCTTACTAGCGCGTCAACCTCTTTGTATAAAAACGCCTATTATAGGCCAACTTCAAAAATCAATACAAATCATTTTCACAAGAAACTTCAATTCATTTTACTTTTTCTGTTTTGTTTTGCAAGAACATCCAATGATTTATTTTTGATATATGAATTTGAAAATGATTGCTGCTCATAAATATTTACATAAGAAACAAAAGACAATTACTCGTAATTCTAGAAACAGGAAAAAATAAGAAGTGCCAAACCCTACAGTTACTTTGCCCAGCAGGTACCGGGATAGAGCCAACTTAGGAACATAATTATTGATACATACACTCCCCCACAGAGTAAAAGTATCCAAAGGCATTGATGTCAGCTTCCCTGAAACAGGAGATAACTATCCCCAGCCGAGGTTCATAATCGCGGGCGAGTCAGTAAATTTCATCCCCCAAGCCGAGTTTATTTCTACAAATATGGAAGCTCAATCTCCAACAGAGCTCATCATCTCCAGCAATGGAATTTCATCCCCAGCTGAGTTTATTCCTCTAGATCAGCAGGTCTACCAACAGAGTATCTCTTCCCCCTAAGTTTGGTCCCCGCAGAGTTATTCTCCAGCATCTCTTCCCGACAGAATATTTATAAATCTCCAGCAACCGTCAGGGAATTATTTTCCCAGACACGAGCATACCCCAATAGCATTTCATGAAGATACATCCTGACATACACATACATATCATATACAACATAATCTCATTTATTTTGAGAACATCATCTCACCCTGCATTTCATGCATCGCATATAACTAACCCCGATATCTTTCCAGGAAAATAGGATTAGCTTCAACAAAATCAGCAGTTATGTAAGTCACATCTACAGACGACTAACAGAAACTCAGTTCCCGAAACCAAACGGGTCAACTAATCTACACTATCGAAGTAACCCTACTATCCAGGTTCCTTCTCACATCCCTACTATCCAGGCTTTCATATCGAAGTAACCCTACTATCCAGGTTCCTTCTCACAACCCTACTATCCAGGCTTTCATATCGAAGTAACCCTACTATCCAGGTTCCTTCTCACAACCCTACTATCCAGGCTTTCATATCAAAGTAAACCTACTATCCAGGTTCCTTCTCACAGCCTTACTATCCAGGCTTTCATATCGAAGTAACCCTACTATCCAAGTTCCTTCTCACAGCCCTACTATCCAGGATTTCATATCGAAGTAACCCTACTATCCAAGTTCCTTCTCACAACCCTATCATCTAGGCTTTCATATCGAAGTAACCGTACTATCTAGGTTCCTTCTCACAGCCCTACTATCCAGGCTTTCATATCGAAGTAACCTATGATACGGTGGCCAAAACCGAAACTGTTTGAATGCTGGTTTGCGTTTTGCGTTTGTGTTCGCAAAATGTCGCGGTAAGCAAGAGTCGCCACCGACTTTTATTTTATCCAACAAGGAAAGGAAAAAAAGAACAGAAAAATTCCTTTTTCGAGATTTTTTGAGTACGGGGGGTAGATTATAGAAAGGGAAGGTATTAGCACCCTTTCTATCCATGGTTTTCCATGGGCTCTTAGGTACTTGCTCATCATTTTCAAAATTGCTTCTGCGTTTGTGTGATTTGAAAAGTTTTTGGTTTGACTTCGATTTAACCCTTGCTTCTATCTTCAAGAGTGTTATGAAGTGCTTTTGAAAACTTTGTTTGAAAGAGAGTGTAAGCGTGAAAAAGTTTGTTGTTGAGCAAGTACCTACTAGCATCTACCTACTCGAAAAAAGAATTGTTCTATGTTCGTTTCCTTTAGACAACACTATCCCAATATTAATGAGTAGGTAGCACCATCGTTGGAGTTTGAGGGTCAATTTGAAAAGGGACGTACGATCACTAAAGCAATGTTAGGACGTCTTAGTAATAACCCTAATGTCTTAAGATCAATATTCGAGGCAACAATTCTTAGGCAACCTTTCTGAGGCAACTTTGATCTTTGCGACAAAAGAGCGACCACTAAAATATCCTATACTTAATGACCATTTACCGAAGGCAACCTAAGTGGGAGTATACCCTAGGAGTGCGCATGCAACCCTAATATTCATACATCTAACAATCAATATTTTGTGGAATTTAAAGTGCGGAAAATAAAGCTAAGCTATTACAAGGCTTCGGGTATTAATTACATAGCCAAAAACAACCCGTAAAAAATGATAAATGAAAAGGATAAGAAATGTCCTAATTAATCTATTACAACTTGTGAGCAATTACATTAATATGGTAAAAATAAAATAAAGAACGCGCGAATATAGAACGAAGGGAAATTAGGGTTTTGACCCCGTCTAACCTAATCGGAAGAAACAAATTAAATTAAATACAAAATTAATTAGTAATTAAATTAATTAAAGAAAATAAAATTATTTAACTTTTTTTTTTTTGTGTTTTTGGTTATTTTAATAAAAAGAAATAGAATTAAGTTAGAAACAAAAACCCTAATTGTTCTAATTGTTTTTAATTTATTTACAAAATAATTTAAGTTACCTAAAATTAAATAACCCAATTCAATTAATTTTTGTATAAAAAATAAATATCCTAAATCTAATTGGATGAAAAATATTATTTTTTATGAATTTTTGATAAAAAGAAAAATTAATTTGTGTTAGTAAAAATAAATAAATAAATAAATTAATAAGAAAATATAAATGAAAAGAAAGAGAAAATGGGCCTGAGAAAGTAATTTTAGAGGGGTGTGAATAGCAAGCCTTGGGCCTAAAAATCTGAAGTCCATGTTGACTTCCATGCTCCCATGCTTTGCATTGACTAGGTCACATGATGGTCCTTCATATGCTAGCCTTCAGATCTGGCTTCCAGGAGATCCAATGGTTGGATCCTGAGGTCACATGGTGGTCTCTTGGCTTGTGTGCACGCCTGATCAATTAAAGCAAAATAACATGAAATATGGGGGGACCTGGGATTCGAACCTAGGCCCCAAAGCCTTTTCCAAATGCTCCAATGCCAACTGCGCTACAAGCTTGCTTTGTACATAGAATAATAATAAAAGATAATATATAATATATGCAAGTTAATGGAAAAAAGCGCCAGAATTCAAATCAGCGAATGAGAGGGTGCCACGCCAGTCATCCCTAACCTCGCTCCGTTGGTAAAAGTCATAAACTTTCACCTACGGACGTGTGTCCGTCACTACAACCCTGGCTTATCTCAAAATCTCCCATGGGCATGATAAATGACATCTAATGCCATGAATCGAACTGCCTTGACATTTTGAGCATCATGATGCCCTTCATGGGGGCCAATTTTACCTGTACACAAAGATCCCAAATCAAAGCAAAAAACCATAACAATGGTAAACTCTGATACAATCCACAAAAACGAAATTAAATGTTATAGATAGTTTGGAAATGTTTCAATGAGCAAGAATATATAATTATTTCATGCTATAGATGCCAAAATTATGCAATTCGATTTCAAGAACAAACCAAAGTCGTGGCTGACTTACAGTGGGTTTTGGCGCTGGAAAGTGCTTGTTCTTAATTGGTACAGCCTCCTTGCAATCCCAGGAATCGAATGAGATGGCTAGGGGACCTTGAAAGTGCCTGGAAGTACAAAATCGAATCACCACTTTTCTTTGATTTTTTCAAGTTTGGTTTTTGTTCTTGCGCCTCTCAAACCTTGTCTTTTAGGTCTGCAATTATATACTATATACTGAGTGTTGTATCCCAAAATTTTCCCTCTCATTTTATCAAGATTTCCCCTCACAAGACTTCTTGGACTCAAGACAGAATTATGGTTTGCTCAGCTCAAGACATATCCTTGCAGTGATGACCTGAAATTAGGGTTTGAGTTTGCACAGGGATTTTTGGACTTTCAATGCTTCATGTGACTTTCATACTTCATGTTGGACCTCTAATATTGCTCATACCAAGTTTCAAGCTTTGAATCACTTTTTTGCCCAATCAATTGGACAGTTGACCTAAAAATCAGCTATATTGGGGAAAAAGTAAACCATGGCTAATTTACAGTCAAAACTCATAATTTTTTATCCACATCAACATTATAGACTCATATGAACTATTTGATCAAGTTTGGACCACAACTCCTCAAGAAATTTGATCAGATCATCAAAAGGGCAAAATGGTCAAAATTAGGGTTTTGACTGAGGAAGGGCAATTTCTGATTTTTCACCTAGCCAGTGGCCAATTGGGTTCATACATGGTTTCAAGGACTCAATTGCATCATCTTTACCTAATCAAAAGTTTCAAAAGATCTCAAATACATTGGATTGACAGATGAATTTCCCAGTCAACTGATCAAAAATCAACTGTACACTGAAAAGTCAAACTTTGACTTTTTGGTCAAGATCAAGTGCCAAGGGTCATATTTCATCAAGATGTGTCAAAACATGAAACGTGTTCACCAAGAAACTTAAATTTGGAAATTAGGGTTTAAGTTTGAAAAATTTCATAACTTGGAATTTTTCTAAGTTATGCAAAATTCTTATTTTTTTCCCAACTTTTCCCAACTCTTTCACCACGATGCATTTGGATTCAAAGAAAACTTTCAACATGAAAGTTGTAGTCCTCCACAAAATCTACAACTTTTAATCAAAAAAAATTCCCAAAAGATGCTTGGATCTCAAGTTATGATTTTGTGAATAAGGGTCCATAAACTTTTTAACTTAGTGAAAATTTGCCCTAATTTAGGCAGATTTTTGACCTAACTTCATGGCAACTCTTCACCTAGTTCCAAGTCGAATCTCAAAATTCATTTCAAAGATGGATTGTAAAGCATGTTACAAGCTTTCCAAAATGTCCAAGAACTCTCCATGATCATTTATGGTTAGGGAGAATCGAAGAAATAAAAATGGCAATTTATCACTTTTGTTCAAGGCATTTTTCACAATAGTGCAAGTTGCAAATCTGCCCTAAACATGCTTGTACTTTCATTACAGGTCCTAATCCTTTCTACACTCCAAAATTGAATGCTAATTCAGTGGACAATGACTTTATTTTTTATCTTTGGAGCATTGTACATTGAGTTATTCCAAAAATGGCATAAAGTGCATAATACCACTTTGATAAAGCATGCTTTTTGCAATTTTGTATTTCTTGAGCCATGGACCTGATCTCTTGTTGCCAACAATATCCGCAAACATCAGGAAACTTGTACCAACTCTCATCAGACCTCAAGCTAGCCTGTACAGGCCTTTGGCTTTGTCACTTCACCTTTTCTTCAAAAGCAAGCAAACTTGCAAAAGTCAAGCAAGCTTGTGTATCTGATAAAACCAAGGCTTGCTATCATTTGAAACAATCTCAGAACATTGTAACAAGCCTAAACATAATTTCATAACTTCTCAAACTCCCTCAAACACAAAAAACACCATTTCTGCCCAAAACAGGGCAACCTCTGCAAATCACTAGCCAAAACATATTTTGCTCGTGCGTTTTTTGTTTCAACGCTTCAAACACATTCCATACATCACACCTAAGTTTTCCAGGCCTTTATCTTGCAACTGTAACTCCTGTTTCGAGCTTCACAATTTTCACTTTTTGAGTTTGCAGGTTGACTTCTACAAGGAGTTTCAGGCAACTTCAACGCAAGCTGAGCATTGGAAAAGGTTGAGGGAACTTCAAGAAAGCTCACACGACCTTCAGGCCTCACTCAAAGTTGCTACATTGCCATATCCAAACTCAACTGAACAAGGTATTTGTCAAGTTTCTATCTCTCTATTTAGGCATCCTTAAGCTTAGGTTTGTGAAGCAAAAATGTAGTCTTTAACATGCTTGAGTTGTACATATGCTTAGATTCCATTTATATTAACTGAGCTAAGAGTATTTGGATGCTGAACATGCTGAAAATTTTAGGTCAGGAATTAGGGCCATTAAAATTCTCTTTGATCTTTGAGAGTTAGGTCGTGTTCTTTATATCATTGGAATCGTGTGATCATGAGCTACATTTTTCATGTTATAAGTTTTTGATTTTATGCAAAGAATAGCAAGAACAGGACTGGATTGCAGAGCGCACGCGTTTGGCCGTTTGGATGAAGGGCAGGGATGAAGCTGGCTTGGGCATGGGCGCTTTGGACATGTTTCTATTCACACACCCTTTTTTGCTTCTGCACCCCCTTTTGCATTTTCTTTTATTTTTTATATTTTCTTGCATAATTTATATTTTCTGACTTTATTATCTTTTTTGAACATTGAAAAATCACAAAAATATTTTCTTTATTTTTTGCATTTTATCATATTTTTTATTTTATTTTTTTGCATAATAAATAGTTTGTTAGGATTTTATAATTTATTTTCTTGAATAAACTTGTAAATAATATTAAAATATCATACCTTTTTATTTTTATTATTTATACACTTAAAATAATATTTTCATACAATATTCAATTTTTTAACATTTTGTATATATTATTATTATTATTTTTTTCTTGAACAAAAATGGACAAATAAAATAATAATAGAATATATTTTCTGTTAAACAAAATTAGGGTTTTCACCCTTTCAAAAATAGTCATTTTACTTTTCTTTTTTTTAAGACATAAATAAATTCATACATAAAACAATTACAAGACATTTTTGCATATTTACATTTTATTGTATATTTAAATATTTGCTTATTTATTTATTTGTACAATAAATTTAATTTGGTTGTAATAGTTTTAGGGTTTTATTTTGAGCAATATCCCCCTATTCAAAACTTGTATCCCCCTCCCCATAATATTGTTGTAATAGTTTAGATTTACTTTACGCATTTTATTGATTTCATATACCATGATAGTAAACTAGGGTTTATATGATAACCAAAAATCAAAACAAATAGCTTGACCTAATACAAGACAAAATGCATAAAAAATGACAACACATTTCACACAAGCACCACTAGGGTTTCATCTACTTTGTTGCCTTAAAATGGCCATGGTATGCATGCTAGGTATCTTGGCAAAACAAAATCAATCAAAACAAAAAGATCATAGTCCCTCGATGACGCTATCAAAAGGTTGCCTAAACAAAGATGATCTTAGTCCCTAAAAATGCTAAAGATACTTGGCAATATTGTTATCATGGTCATACGATGATCCACGCCCATCCCGTTTAACATCCAAAGATAGGGTTGTTTACCAAATACAATGGTAAAACAACAATGTCAAAGGAATAAAAATGTGTAGGAAAGACTTTTAAAACAAAAAATTTGCAAACCATCCTTGCTATTTTCAAACAAACACACACAATTTCAAACATTTCAAACAACTTTCAAAACATTGGAACATTTTTCAAAAGACAAACATCTTTGTATACATTCTTACGAACGAGAATAATTACAAAGATTGCCTAAACAAAGGCCTCTTTTCAAAATAATTTCAAAACCACACAAAGCACCATTTCAAACAATTGGAAAAGAAAAGCAAGTGATATAAACAAGTAACTAAGAGACCATGGAAAACCATGGATGAAAAGGGTGCTAGCACCTTCCCTTTTCATAATCTACCCCCGAACTCAAGAAAACATCTCAAAGGTCTTTCCTGTGCTTTTTGACCTTTCCTTTTGGATAAAATAAAAGTCGGTGACGACTCTTGCTAAACCAAAACATTTGCAAACACAAACACAAAACCCCAAGTCAGTTCTCCCACCGTATCACCCTTAGGAATGAATTAGGTTTAAAATTATGCTCTCAATCTTCCTCCATTATATCTTTTGATTTGGATTTGATTCACTTGAAGATCTTTCTAAAAATATGTCAAAACCAATATTTTTATGCACACAAAGGATTTGCACGATTTCAATCTTTTGCTAGCTGGATATAGAACCTGAAACATGCACAATATCTTGAGGTTTCAATGATTTGGATTTTCTATGATTTGTTTTGATTTAAATTGATTTAGCAAATAAAAATCAAAATAAATAATAAAAATAAGATAAAGACAAGTGGGAATATCTAGGACTCTTGTACCATGCTACCAACTCAAAACAAGTGCAAAAAGTTAGGACCATTTAGCAAAAATTGCAATTTGAAGCACTTTTGACTTTTGACAATTTTGCAAAAAAGGTCAACTTCACCAAGGCATAACTTCCTTAATTTTGACTCTTTTAAGGTTTTCTTGGACTTTTTAGAAAGCTTGAGATGTCCTCTAAGTAACCATTTTGGTCTCGTCTCAATTTGGTCTTCCATGTCAATTTATGAAGCTTTGACAAAAAATGTATTTTTGTTGACTTTTCAAAATGACCTATAATGTCTAAATTCATAACTTCTTATGAGTGCATATTTTGAACTTTGGAGCTGAAGATGAATTGTAGGGAATTGAATCCTCTTCAAAATTAGATTTGGATGGGTCATTTCTCATAAAGTATGAGAAAGTTATGCTTGGTCAAAGTTGAGTTGACTTTTCCTGCAAAACCCTAATTTAGCAACTTTTGGGTTTTGATGAATTATGAGCAATCCTTGAGGAATCATGATCAACCCTTGATAAAATGATGAAGTATACTTAAAAATGAGGATGTTGACCAAAAATCTTGAAGTTTGACTGTATGTAGGCCATAGTTGACTTTTGCCCTAGCATAGTCGATTTTCGGCCCTTTGAGAAATTTGACTGAGCAAACTTCCTCTGCAAGGCTTGAAACTTGACATGGATGATCTTGAGAACATATTGGGGAAATGGTGAGAATTTTGGATCCCTTGGACTCAAGTATCTTGATGCAACATGAAACCCTAATTTGAGGTAGACTGCCTTAGGAGAGAGCTTGTCTGGTCAACCCTTGGACTTCCTTGAGCAACTTGAGGGTCTTTCTTGGAATGTTTTGAGAAATATGAGAGGGAAAATTTTGGGGTACAACAGCTGCCCCTGTTCAATCTTCTTAAACCTGAGGATGTAGATTGGCTTGCCTACCTTTCGTGATCTGAGGGTTGAAGATGATTGAACACTAGAGTGCCCAGAAATTTGCACTCGCATGAAGTGGTACTTGTCTTATGATGTCAGGAATGGGCTTATAGATTCCATTTGGAGATTGATGACGGGAAATGGGCTTAAAGATGCCATCGGAAGAAGTGTCGATCGCATAAGAGATTCCTTAGCGAGAGCTTACATACCTGTTGTTAAGGAAGATTCCGCTGGGGAATGTCGATCTCTGTCTTGAGAGAGAAGTTGAATTTTAGGAGCTTCGGTCGTCCGTTATTCTACTGGGGAATAATCTCTTGGTCGGAGAGGTGAAAATGTAACTACTATCTGGTCGTGATCCAGGCTTTATAGTGATAAGACCGACTGCTATTTGGTCATGATCCAGGCTTAACAGTGACTTACTGGGGAGATGAGATTAAACTTGATATCCGGTCGTAATCCAGGCTTCACAATTTCTCGATTCTTATCTGGTCGTAATCCAGGCTTCAGAAGGAATTCAGTTGTTATCCGGTCGCATCCGGGCTTTAACTTGAATTTATGGCACACTAATATCCGGTCGACTCCAGGCTTCTTATTAATTGTCTAGGAAAACTGCTATTTGGTCAAAATCTAAGCTTCACAGTGTCTTATATCGCTATCTGGTCGTAATCCAGCCTTCACGATGTTTCATACCATTATCTGGTCGAATCCAGTCTTCATGGTGTCTTATACTGTTATCTGGTCGAATCCAGTCTTCACAATACTTCACTTCTTATCTGGTCAAAATCCAGGCTTCAAAAGAAATCAAGTGGTTATCCAGTCGCATCCGGGCTTCCATTTGATTTTAGGGCCTACTAATATCTGGTTGACTCTGGGCTTTATAGTAATTGGCCGGGTGAACTGCTATTTTGTCGAAATCCAAGCTTCGAAGTGTCCCTTACTGTTATCTGGTCATAATCCAGGCTTCAACATTCTTTACCTCTATCTGGTCATAATCCAGGCTTCACAATGTATTATACCGCTATCTGGTCGTAATCCAGGCTTCACAATGTCTCAAACTGCTATCTGGTCGTAATCCAGGCTTCAATGTCTTTTACCGCTATCAAGTCGTAATCCAGGCTTCGCGATGTCTCATACCATTATCTGGTCGAATCTAGGCTTCATGGTGTTCGGGGAAATCAAGATATTATCCAGTCGAATTCGGGCTTCATAACTTGTATTAAAGATATACCACTATCTGGTCGTAATCCAGGCTTCGTAGTATTCTTGGCTGCTATCTGGTGGTAATCCAGGCTTCGCAGAAACTTGCATTGCTATCTGGTCGTAATCCAGGCTTCACAATAACTTGTTGAGCTGTTATCCAGTCGAATTCGGGCTTCACGGCTTGTGTTTATGATATACCACTATCTGGTTGAATCCAGGCTTCATGGTGTCTCGCACTACTATCTGGTCGTAATCCAGGCTTCATAGTAACTTGTTGGGGATTAAACTATTATCCGGTAGAATCCGGGCTTCATAGCTTGCTTTTAAGAGATACCACTATTTGGTCGTAATCCAGGCTTCGCGATATTCTGATACTGTTATCCGGTTGTTCTCCGGGCTTCACAATGTGATGGAGTAATCAAGATATTATTCGGTCGTACCCGGGCTTCATAGCTTGAACTTTGTGAGAATCTGATTTTATCTTTTCTTGAAACGTAAAGAGTTAGTCGTATGTAATGCATGATATGTATCAAGCAATGATGTTCTCAAAATAAATGAGATTGTGTTGTATGATGTGTATAGGCATGTCATGATGTATGGATGTGCAATATTTTTATGATGTTCTCTAGCTGGGGAAAATAAATCCCGGACTGCTGCTGGAGAATATGAAGAGCTTCACTCACTGGGGATAACGACCGAAGATGATTTGGAGAATAATCCTGCTGGAGAATACATTAGCGAGAGAATGACTCTGTGGGGACGAGATGCTCTGTCTGAAGATCTGCTGACTTGGAGGAATAACCTCGGTTGTGGATGAATTACCGTTGATGGAGATGATAAACTCTGTTGGGGATTAAGTTCATGTTTGTGGAATAAATAAACTCCACTGGGGATGGTCTTCTATTATTGGTGATAAATGAACTCTGCTTGGGGAGAATATTACCGACTCACTCGCGATTGCAAACCTCAGCTGGGGAGAGTTGATAATAATGTATTCTGGTACTTCCTACTCTGCGGGGAGTGTATGCATTTTTAGTCATATTCTTCAGCTAGGTCTATCCCTGTACCTGGTGAATAGACTAAGTGTAAGGTCTGAACATTTTCTGTTTGCCCCTGTTTCTGGAATTATGAGTAATCGTCTTTTGTTTCGTATGTAAATATTTATAAGCAACAATTATTGTCAAATGCATATATCAAAATGAACCATTGGACATTCTTGCAAAACAAAATATAAAAAGGAAAACAATTTTAAAATGGATTGTAAAATGAATTGTATTGATTTTGAAGTTAGTCTGTAAATAGGCGTTTTTTGTACAAGAGGCTGACGTCCTAGTAAGAGAACGCCGCTGAACGATAAAATTTATACAATTTGTAAAAAACAAAGAAAAACAGCTATGTGAACAATCCCACTGGGTTCCAACTCTGCTATTGCCTTTATATCTTTGAGTGTCTCATCACTTTGCTACTTGGTCGAAGATAGACCAGATTGATTGGCATCGTCCGAGCTTGATAGTCGATACCGCAGTCTGGTTGCAAGATGATCCAATGAGACATAATGTTACGCTTTAATCCCTAATTTTTTCCTGGACCACCCTTTCGGGTTTTCAGTCCACCGGGATACCCCTTTTTTCCCAAGCCGCCTTTTCAGGTTTTTGACTTGCCGGGTGTACAGTTTTTTTCATTTTCATCCCTTACTTTTTCCCGAACCCTTTTGGTTCGCCAGGAAGCCCTTATTTTTGCCTAGGCCAGTCGACCTAGCGGGTCTTTGATTATGCGTAGTATTTTTTCACTACGTCTGCATTGACGGGGTGAGGAAGGTCGTCACTATCCATGGTGGTTAGAATCATAGCTCCTCCTGAGAAAATGTTCTTAACCACAAATGGTCCTTCGTACATAGGGGTCCATTTTCCCCTGGGGTAAACTTGCCGCAGAATGATGCGTTTGTTCACCAGATCCCCGACTTTATACTCTTGTCGTCTAACTTTTTTGTTAAATGCCTTGATCATTCACTTTTGATACGTCTGACCATGACAAATAGCAGTAAGTATCTTCTCATCGATTAAGTTCGGTCGTCAGTAAAGTGGCTAAACTGAAACAATGAACACAGAAAACAATCCAGTGATATTGAGCTCCTTAGAACCCGATTACTATTTCTAGGACAGGTTGGGCAAACTAAACTTCAAGAGGGTACTTACCTATGAAACCCCATGCAAGCCTAAACTAGGAACTTGTGTGATTTGCTTGTACATATATACTTGTGCATAACATCATGAACATCATGAAGCATCATATGCATCCACTAACCATTTCAAGGATTTTGGATTTTCATCTTTGTTCCTGTTTTGTAGGTTATGGAATCACTTCGCAGGAAAACTATTCAGGTGAACCTTGTGAGAATTCCTCCACAACTCAAGGAGCTTTCTTCCAAGATTCCAGAGTATTCTCGATTCACTGAGATACATGGTCGACTTCTCAACTTAGTCACTTCCAACACAGAGGAAGACATGGTGAAAGTTCTCTTCCAGTTATTTGACCCCCTACACCACTGCTTCACATTTCTTGATTACCAGTTGGTGCCTACTTTGGAGGAATTTTCTCAACTCTTGAGGATTCCTATTCTCCATCAACTAGCTTTTAATGGTACGGAAAGAGATCCAAAGCCTGAAGATGTTGCTCAAGCCCTGCACTTGCAACCATCAGATGTTAAAGGTCATTGGGAAACCAGAAGTGGTGTCAAGGGTTTCTTGGCAAAGTTCTTGTTTGAGAAAGCTCAAGAATGCTGGAATTCTCTAGACCTGCAAGCTTTTGAGGAGATTGTAGCTATTCTCATCTATGGGTTGGTCTTGTTCCCAAACCCTGGCCAGCTTATAGATGTGAATGCTATCAAAATCTTCATGGATCGCAATTCGGTGCCTACATTGCTTGGAGATATCTTACACTCTTTTCACACTCGAACAATGATGAAAAGAGGTGTTCTCATGTGTTGCACTCCTCTACTGGCAAGATGGTTTATTTCTCATCTTTCCCAATCAGTCTTGAAGAATGAGCAAGGTTTGAGGTGGTCACAATGGCTGATGACTCTTACACATTCAGATGTTCATTGGTGTTCTCGATCCAGAGAAAATGTTATCATCATCGACCGTTGTGGGGAATTACCTAATGTCCCTCTACTTGGAATTAGGGGAGGCATCACCTACAACCCCTGCTTGGCTCTGAGACAGTTTAGGTATGCCCGAAGGGATTGCCCACATGACATGCTGATTTAAGAGTTGGTTTTTTACTTCGATAACGACGATCAAGGACTTCGACAAAGGTTTATCCGAGCTTGGAGGATGCCAAATAAGGTAGACAGTAAGACCTTGGGACACAAGAATTCCATCCCCCTTGAGCCTTACCTCAAGTGGGTACGAACCCGCGCCCAAAGTCTTATGATGCCTTACCCCTCTATTCTCCCTGTGATTATAGAGCCTGTTAAGGAAGGAGAGGTTCCATACACCCTCCTACATCCTGACATGCCAACATCACTCGAAGATCTGCAAAGGAGTTGGATATAGCTTAAGGGAGAACACGATACTTTTGAACCCCAATTCTACGCTAGCGAGAAGAAGGTTTTGGAACTCACTCTTCAACTTCACGAAGAGCAGACTCTCAACACCTACATTGCACCAAAGAGGATGCGCAACGTCTTTCTACCTTAGAATTTTGTATTATTTTGCCCATGGTGCATTGATGTACTAACAATTCTATCTTATTAATATGACGTGTGTTTCTTTTTTTTGTTTAAAACAAATTTGAATTTCTGAATCCTTGAAAGCATTACATGAATACATATCATTCATCATATGCATAAAACATGTCTTCACACCAAGTTTCCTCATCTCTCTGCTGTTTATTTCAGCAAGATGGATATTGAACAAACGGTCAAAGACTTGCAAGCTCATAATTCACAATTCCAACAGCTACTCTTGACCTTGACTAAGGGGCAGGAGGAGCTCAAAACTCTGTTAGAAAAGGAAAAAGAGAAAAAGAAGAAGAAGAGAGCTGGTGTAGCTACCTTGGGCAGAAGATTTGAAGGTCAAGCCAGAAGGGTCCTAGATTTTCCATCAACCTCTGAGGAAGGAGAGAGAAAGGGTAAAGAGACTGCCGTTCCCTCAGATTCTGAAGCTGAAGAAGAGGAAGAAGAGGATTACTCAGAACAACAGTATCCTCCGGCCGATGACAAATACAAAAATCTGGAAGAACGTCTGGCAGCTATGGAGATATAGAGAGTGCCTGGGCTGGACTTTGAAGAGTTAGGGTTGGTATCTGGAATTGTAATCCCTCCTAAATTCAAAGTGCCACTGTTCGCTAAGTACGATGGGGTGTCCTTACCAAAGATGCACCTACGATCTTATGTTAGGAAAATTCAACCACATTCTTCTAACAAAGACCTGTGGGTCCACTTTTTCCAGGACAGTTTGTCGGGGACGCAGCTGGATTGGTTCTACCAGTTGGAGAGGTCTGATGTGCATAATTGGGAAGATTTGGCGGCCGCCTTATACAAACAGTATCAATACAATATGGACTTAGCACCAACCCGTACTCAATTACAAAGTATGGGCATGGTCTCGAATGAAGGCTTCAAAGAGTATGCCCAGAAATGGAGAGACTTGGCAGGACGAGTACAACCACCTCTATCTGAGAGGGAGCTAGTAGACATGTTTTTGGGGATTCTATCAGGTCCTTTCTTTAATCACCTGATAGGAAGATCTTCTGCGGGGTTCATTGAGTTGATTCTAACTGGTGAGAGAGTTGAAGCCGACATAAAAAGCGGGAAAATTCAAAAAGATGCATCTGCTTCTACTGCCATCAAAAAGACTTTTCCAGCAAAGAAGGAAGTATCAGCTGTCTACTCCAAAATAGGTCAAGGAAGAGTTGAGCGCCGACCAGCAGTGGGGGCCGTAATGATTCAGAAGTCTGCAGCTGATCAGCCCAGAAACAATCAACCCAGAACCAACCAAAGAAGGGTGGAAAGGCCAGTACGACAATTCACCCAGATAAACATGACTCTTGCTCAGGTTCTACCCAATATCTTGAAGTTAAACCTTGCCAGTCTGAAAGAGGCCCCGAAGAATCCGAATACAGCTTGTCCTTACTACCATTTGAACGCCAAGTGTGCTTATCATTCAGACAGTCTGGGGCATGACACCAACAATTGTTGGACCCTCAAGAATAAGATTCAGGATTTGATAGACGCTAAAGAAGTTGAATTCCACTCCTCTGAAAAGCCGAATATAATCTCTGCTCCAATGCCAAAGCATGGCCACAATGCCTATGCTGTTGAAGAGGATCTGTTTGTTGCTACTGTTGATGATTTGATGACTCTACTATCGATAATCAAGTTGAATTTGCTGAAGGCTGGGATTTTCCCAGGTTGTGAAGAAGATTGCTGCCTTTGTTCATCCTTAATAACCGACTGTCCATTGTTGAAGTTAGGCATCCAACGCCTAATGGATAACCAAGAAATCCTTTTTGAAAAGACTCCTGTTACACCGACTCCTGCCAATGATGTTTCAATAATAACCATATCCGCCAATCTTTCAAGGTTTCCAAAAGACCTGTTAAGATTACATCCGCTCCGAAGATTGCACCTTTGAAGATAACCATGCTCGGGTTCGTCCCGTACAAGTCCTACAGATCAGTACCGTGGAACTATGGTGGAGAAATCTACTACCACAGTATTAAACAAATTGAATCAACTGAAGAGAGTTCTGATGAAGAGACTTCCGACATTGGAAACATTGCCGGAACGAGAAAAATCACCCGTAGTGGAAGAATTTTCTCTCCAGAGATTTCCCCTCCAAAGGCAATCTTTGGACCCTCAGTTGCTCCTAAGGTTACCCATACACCGGTAAACATATCTGCGAGAACTCCAATTATTGAAGAAGTTGTAACTCCTATGGTTGTCCCCTCTGCTGCTGCTGATGATAGAGGGAAAGGGATCCAAGAAGAGCCCGTCGGCACGAGGGCTCAGCCATTGGTCATCCCTGAGACCTCTCAAAAAGAAATGGAAGAGATTTTGAAAATAATCAAGAAAAGCGATTATGATGTTGTTGAACAACTGGGGCAAACCCCCTCAAAGATCTCTATGTTGGCCCTGCTGCTTTGTTCAGAGGCTCACGCTAAAGCTCTGGTCAGATTTTTGAAGACGGCCGACGTGCCACAGGAAACCTCCGCGGATCATTTCCAGGAATGTGTAGCTAGCTTAACAGCTGACAATGGTCTAGGTTTCTCCGATGTCGACTTGACTTCCAAGGGGAGAAAACATAATGACGTGCTACATGTATCGGTGGAGTGTAGGGGAACCACCCTAGCTCATGTTTTGGTTGATACTGGGTCGTCTTTAAATGTCTTGCCGAAGAAAGCCTTGGATAGACTGGATTGTGAAGGTTTAACTTTGAAGCCCAGCAATATAATTATCAGAGCCTTTGATGGTTCTAAAAGGATGGTCCACGGGGAGGTGGACATCCCGATTAAAGTAGGAACTGAAACCTTCAACTCCATATTCTATGTGATGGACATTCGTCCTTCCTATTCTCGCTTGTTGGGAAGACCCTGGATTCAAAGTGCTGGAGCCGTCACTTTTACTCTGCATCAAATGCTCAAGTACCCTGTCCAGGGGAAAATCATAACTATTCCTGGCGAAGAGGAATACATGACAAGCCATCTAAATTCTTTCCGCTATGTAGAATTGGATGGAGAATTCATCGAAACCACTTCCCAGCATTTTGAAGAGGTAACTCAGGAGATTGCGGCAACCAAGACAGTGGCTTCTGTACCCATGATTACCAGACCTCCGCCTCGGATGTCATCTCTTAAAGATGCAAAGGCTGTGATTGAAGAAGGAGGAAGTACAATCTGGGGGAAACTTCCAGACTTTCCTTACAAATCAGATAAATCCGGCTTGGGGTTCACTTCTTTTGCTCAAAAGGTTGTACGCCACGCCCGTGCTGGAGGGCCACCAGTGAAGATCACCCATCATGAAGTCAATGCTTTGGAGGATAGTGAAGAGGAGAGCAGCCTGGAAGACTGGATTTTTCCGACTGTTGACGGAGGACTGTGCAACTGGGAAGCAAAAGACATTGTTCCGATTACTTTCATACCACAGTAATTTATCTTTCAAACATTTCTGTTGGTTTGTAATAATTCCCAAACAATTCGTACACTTTTAACCTTGTGCCTTACCCGAGGCACATAGGTCCATTTGTAAGGGTTTGATTTTTCATCTTCATATGCCATTTTAATGAATCATGGACGTTTTCACATATAAAATTTTGTGTTCATTGTCTTTCTTTTTAAATTTTATTTGTTTAAAGGTGGATATCCCTTACACACACCCACACTCACAAATACAGGTACCCTTCCATTCCGGATTCCATGGGTAACAATTTTGCTATGGCCTTCAGTGACTCTGAAGATCTGGTCTACCATGCCGAATGCGAAGGTGAGGAAGATTGTGAGGTGCCGAGAGAATTGGCTAGACTGCTACAACAGGAAGAAAAGGCTATTCTACCTCATGAGGAGTTGTTAGAGACAATCAACTTGGGTACTGAGGAAGACAGAAAAGAAGTCAGAGTGGGTGCCAACCTAGAGCCAAGTGTCAAAGAGCGCCTGATTTAGCTGTTACATGAATATGTTGAGATCTTCGCCTGGTCTTACGAAGACATGCTGGGACTCGATACAGATATTGTGGTACACCGTCTACCCACAAGAGAAGATTGTCCACCAGTTAAACAAAAAGTCTGCTGCATGAGACCCGACCTGTCAGAAAAGATCAAAGCAGAAGTTATGAAGCAATTCAATGCTGGATTTCTTGCTATTACTTCCTATCCACAATGGGTTGCTAACATTGTGCCCATGCCTAAGAAGGACGACAAAGTGAGAATGTGCGTGGATTACAGAGACTTAAACAGGGCTAGCCCTAAAGATGATTTTCAACTACCGCACATTGACATCTTGGTTGATAATACAGCTCAGCACAAGGTATTTTCTTTCATGGACAGATTTTCAGGTTACAACCAAATCAAAATGGCACCTGAAGACATGGAGAAAACTACTTTTGTTATACAGTGGGGTACGTTCTGCTACAAAGTGATGCCATTCGGACTAAAGAATGTCGGGGCAACCTATCAACGCGCCATGGTAGCTTTGTTTCATGATATGATACATTATGAGATATAGGTTTATGTAGATGACATGATAGCCCGATCATAAACGGAAGAAGAACACCTCGGCCACTTGCAAAAGCTGTTTGTCAGGTTGAAGGAGTACAAGCTCAGACTGAATCCAAACAAGTGTACATTCGGAGTCAGGTCCGATAAACTCTTGGGTTTCATTGTCAGCAACAAAGGCATTGAAGTTGATCCTGCCAAAGTCAAAGCTATACAAGAAATTCCTGCTCCTCGCACTGAGAAGGAGGTCAGAGGTTTCTTGGGATGCCTAAACTACATTACAAGGTTCATTTATTACCTAACATCTACTTGTGAGCCAATCTTTAAGCTGTTGAAGAAAGATCAGGTAGTTAAGTGGAATGATGACTGTCAAGTTGCTTTCGATAAAATCAAGGAGTATCTGCTAGAACCTCCTATCTTGATGCCACCCGTCGAGGGAAGACTGCTAATCATGTATCTGACCGTCCTAGAAAATTCAATAGGGTGCGTATTGGGCCAACATGACGAGTCTGGCCGAAAAGATCATGCCATTTATTACCTTAGCAAAAAGTTTACCGACTGTGAGACCCGATACTCACTGCTCGAGAAAACTTGTTGCGCTTTGGTATGGGCTGCTCACCAGCTAAGGCAGTATATGTTGACTCATACCACTTTGCTGATATCTAAGATGGATCCGATAAAGTACATTTTTGAGAAGCCTGCTCTATCTGGAAGAATAGTTAGACGACAGATGATCCTAACGAAATATGATATACAGTACACGACCCAAAAAGCTATAAAGGGGAGTGTACTAGTGTTTACAGTGATTTCTGGTAAACAACCGCTAGTCCTCCAAACTATCAAATAATCTTAATGACTGTTATTTAATCTCTCTGGTAACTCGCAGGATCGACTAGATTGATCCTAGGATGTATTGGTCATTTGGATAACTCTCATTATAGAACTGGTATTCATGGTTGGTATTTAGAATGTTGTGTAGGTGTTTAATTTACTTCGATTACTCTATTAAAGATCTAATAACATGATCAAGTAAATGCGCGCGAAACTAAATTGCATGAATAAAGTTCAATTGTAAAGACATATAAAACTGCAGAAAAGACAAGTAAATGACTTCGAAGCATAAAAACATGTAATGTAAAAGATTCTCTGGAATGTAAAAGATTCGAAATATGAAGAAAGCGTTTAAATGCAAGAAAACAGTAAAATGACTTTAAATGAAAAAAGGTGTTCGAATGATAAAGGCATGAAGATAAAGGCATGAAATATACAAAAGTTTCTGAAATGTAAAGTATTTGAAATGGAAAGAAAACATTTAAATGTAAGGCATCAGTAAAAAGACTTCGAATGAAAATATTTTAATGCAAAGGCTTTTGAATGGTATTGACATGAAGATAGAGGAAAATACTGGAAATGATAAAGAGTTTTATTAAATCATAAACACTTGGTGTTATCATACGTACATTGCTCGTGCATTCGTTTCCCTAGGCATGTGGTATTTTGAATGTTTACTGAGTTTTTTGTACAATAGATATGACACACGAAATCCTAATTCTAAGACTTCTATTTATACTACTTCGACCATAACGGTCTTGCTATAAGATTCTGCCACGTTCAGAACATGCAAAGCAATGCCTCTCTCTAGCTTCCACGCGTCTTCGAATGCTCCAGCGCATATATTTTAAATTTCGAACATCCCGCTTGCATTTGAATTTCAAATGTTTTGGCACTTCTTCGCTTCGAATGCATTTCTTGGACACAACCTTGTTATCACTTCGAGACTTCTTTTGAAGATATCCTCATAACTGTCACTCGAAGCTCTAAGCTTTGATATGCCCATTCGAAGTACTGCTTCTACCATTTCGAAACATGACATCTTGCTTTATTCCAATCGAAACATCCAACTTGCTTTGCTTCGAACAATATCATCAAAATCTTCAGCCAACAACTAGCTGACCATCTGGCTCATCAAGCCGTCGAAGATTACCAATCCATGAAGTTCGACTTCCCTGACGAAGACATCATGACATTGGACAACATTGAAGACTTGAAACCATATGACGGACCTGAACAAGGATCCCGATGGACCCTGTACTTTGATGGTGCCTCAAAGGCACTTGGAAACAGTATCGACACGGTACTAATCTCCCCAAAAGGTTGCCATACACCTTTCACTGCTAGACTTTGCTTTAACTGCACCAACAACATGGCAGAGTATGAAGCTTGCATCTTTGGACTCAAGGCTGCCATAGACTTGGGAATCAAATCTTTGATTGTGTTTGGGGACTCAGCTTTGGTCATCAGTCAGATCAAAAGAGAGTGGGACACTAAGCATACAAACCTCATCCCTTACAAAGAACATGTCTTGACATTGCTACCTCATTTCGAGAAGATTACCTTCGAGCACTTCCTGCGAGAAGAAAATCAGCTAGCAGAAGCTCTAGCTACAATGTCATTCATGTTTAAACTTAAATGGGATAATGAGGTTCCCTAAATCACCATTGAACAGATGGAAGAACCTGCACATTGTCACGAGATTAATACCGAAGAAGTAGTGGACCGACCTTGGTTTAATGAAGTCAAAAGGTATCTCGAGGCTCAAGAATATCCTGAAGGAGCTTCAGTCAACGACAAAAAGTTCCTGAGGAGATTCTATGCCAAGTTCTTCCTGAGCAATGGTATTATGTACAAGCGCAACCATGATTGCATTCTGCTTCGTTGTGTGGACAAGATTGAAGCTGAACAGATCATGGTTGAACTGCACAATGGTACCTTTGGCACTCACTCTAGCGGGATTATGATGGCTAAAAAGATCCTATGGGCAGGCTATTACTGGTCTACCATGGAAGCTGACTGCTATCAACATTCCCGTACTTGTCATAAATGTAAAATCTATACGGACAAGGTACATATACCTCTAGTTCCTCTCAACGTCTTAACAGCTCCTTGGCCATTCCCTATGTGGGGAATCTACATGATTGGAGAGATCAAGCCTACAGCATTCAATGGACACCGCTTCATTCTGGTGGCCATTGACTACTTTACCAAGTGGGTCGAAGAAGCTTCCTTCACATTCGTCACAAAGAATGTTGTTTCCCGCTTCATCAAGCAGAACCTCATTTGCCGGTACGGCATCCCCAAAAGGATCATCACTGACAACGGTACAAACCTTAACAACATTATGATCACCACCTTGTGCAAGCAGTTCCAGATTCAACATCACAATTCATCTCCCTATCGGCCAAAGATGAACGGTGTTGTCGAAGCCGCGAACAAAAATATCAAGAAGATCATACAAAATATGACAGTCACCTACAAAGACTGGCATGAGATGCTACCGTTTGCTCTCCACGGGTACCGTACCACGACACGTACATCAACTGGGGTAACACCCTATTCTTTGGTTTATGGAATGGAAGTTGTTTTGCCTATTGAGGTTCAGATTCCCTCCTTGAGAATCATGAAGGATGCAGGTCTGAGTGAAGATGATTGGATCTAGACCCGACTTCAGCAATTGAACTTAATTGACGAGAAGAGACTTACTGTTGTTTGTCATGGTCAGACGTATCAAAAACGTATGATCAAGGCTTTCAATAAGAAAGTCAGGCGATAAGTGTATCAAGTTGGGGATCTCGTGATCAAGCGCATCATTTTGCCACAAAGTGATCCCAGGGGCAAATGGACTCCTACCTACGAAGGACCATTTATGATCAAGAACATCTTTTCTAGTGGGGCAATGATATTAACCACCATGGACGGTGATGACCTGCCGCACCCTGCGAACGCAGACATAGTCAAAAGATACTACGCATAAAAAACCCGCTAGGTTGACACACCTAGGAAAAGAAAGGGAATCCCGGTGAATCAAAAACACGAAAGGGCGGTTCAGGAAAAAGTTAGGGATAAACAAAAAAAATCTATACACCCGGCAAGTTGAAAACCCGAAAGGGCGACTTGGGCAAAAAGGGGTTTCCCGTTGGATCGAAAACCCGAAAGGGCAGTCCAGGCAAAAGTTAGGGAATTAAAGCGTATGACTATGTCTCGTCGGATCATTTTAAGGATAATCTCTTCACAGACAAGCTCCAGGCTTCTGATCAACTCAGTCATCTTCGGACGAAGCAATGAATGGACAAGATATTCAGAGTTACGAAGGCTATAGCAGAATGGGAACCCCATGGAATTTTCACACATAGCCATCCTTCTTTGTATAAATTTTTCTCATTTTTATGACAACGTTCTCTTACTAGGATGTTTGTCTCCTTTATACAAAATACTTACACAAAGTTAATACAAAGATACTTCAAAGTGCAGAAAACTATTTGCCTTTTCTTCTCTTTTACACTTGTGTTTTATTTGAAAACGTCCAATGATTTATTAATGAGCATATGCATTTGAATATAATCACTGTTTACAAATAAACAAAATGGGAAAGAATAATTATTGACGGGTTGAAAGTATAGGAAAATGTCTTTAGGATATTCCAAGAGCAATCCCCTACAGTACATCATCTAGATCCCTAGTGGAGCTAAAACCTTGAAGTACATATCTCTAGCGGAGTTATAATTTCAAACCTTTAATTCCCATCAGAGTTAAAACTTCAAACTCCCAATCCCCAGCGGAGCCAAAACTTTGAGTTACAGATCCCCTAGTGGAACTAAAACCTTCATTCCCCAGCAGAGTCAAATTTCCAACTACCAATCCACAGCGGAAACCAGTCAGTTTCTCCAGATTCCCCAGCAAGTTGTCTTAAAGTCTGAGAATCAACCAGATAATAGTTAACTTTTGTCTTATCCCCAACCTAGGATAATTCCCCAGTAGAATGGCATACAACCCAAACTTCTGAACTTTTTCCAAACAAGAATAAGTTTGTTCCCCCAGAGTCCTGAACTTACTCTCCAGCAGGAAGCCTTCTTCCCCACAGAGTTTTCACTCCCCAGTAGAATGAAGATTCTCATTCTTGATCCTTCAGTGAAGTTGCCAGAGTCTTCATTACTCCCCAGCATGAAGTCGCTAAAGTTTTCATTACTCCTCAACAGAATGAAGGTTCTCATTCTTGGTTCCCCGCAGAAGTCATCAGAATTTTCCCTATTCCCCAGCCGAGTAAGGATTCCCATTAGAAGTCTTCAAAGTTCTCTGGATTTCCCAAGCAGATTTCTCAAGCAGTTTGACATTACTCTCACAACAGATTTTGTCAGTACTCCAACTTCAAGACATGAAGTATTCTCACATCCCCATAGAAGTTGTCAGGGATTTTCCATCCACAAAAGTCTCCAAGGATTTCTCATCCTCAGCAATCAAAGATTTTGAATCTCCAGCAGCGGTCAAGGATTTATTTTCCCCGGCAGTAGTCAAGGGTTTTATTATCTCCAGCCGTCAAGGATTTATTTTCCTCAACAATGTAGCAAATCAGCTTACATGCGCATACATTACATTCATATATCATAAACATTGATAAAACACATTTTATTGCATCATACATGACATGCAACATAACTTTGTGGTTCAGCTAACATTTTATCCTTTTCAGGATAAGATTAACAGATATCTTTAACAAATATTCAAAGATTTCAGATACAGTACGGATACACTCCAGACACGGAATTCATTCTGTTACTCACTCAGATCTCTTATTCAGATACAGTACGGATACACTCCAAACACGGAAGTCATTCTATTACTCATTCAAAATTCAAAGTCAAGATACAGTACGAATACACTCCAGACACGGAAGTCATTCTGTTACTCATTCAGACTTCAACTTCAAATACAGTCCAGATACGCTCCAGACACGGAAGCCATTCTGTCACTCATTCAAATTTTTCCCCAGCTCAGATACACTCCAGACACGGAAGTCATTATGTCACCTATTCAAGATACAGTCCAGATACGCTCCAGACACGGAAGCCATTCTGTCACTTATTCAGATTCAAATCTCTAGATACAACTCAGATACGTTCCAGATACAGATACCATTCTGATGTTCATTCTCCTGATTTACAACAAACATTCTTGGATGGCATCTTTAATCCCATCGCCAACAAGATTCAATCACCTTTCCAAATGACATCTTTAAGCCCATTCCCTCAACTACAATTTGACGAGTGCAAATTTATGGGCACTCTAGTTTCCAATCATCTTTTACCTTCGAGTCACGAATGGCAAAACTAGCCAATCTAACTCTTCAGGTTCAAGAAGATTGAACTGGGGCAGCTGTTGTACCCCAAAATTTTCCCTCTCATTTTATCAAGATTTCCCCTCACAAGACTTCTTGGACTCAAGATAGTATTAAGGTTTGCTCAGCTCAAGACATCTCCTTGCACTGATGACCTAAAATTAAGGTTTGAGTTTGCACAGGGAGTTTTGGACTTTCAATGCTTCATGTGACTTTCATACTTCATGTTGTACCTCTAAGATTTCTCATACCAAGTTTCAAGCTTTGAATCACTTTTTTGCCCAGTCAATAGGACAGTTGACCTAAAAATCAATTGTATTGGGGAAAAAGTCAACCATGGCCAATTTACAGTCAAACCTCATAATTTTTGATCCACATCAACATTATGGCCTCATATGAACCATTTGTTCAAGTTTGGACCATAACTCCTCAAGAAATTTGGTCAGATCATCAAAAAGGCAAAATGGTCAAAATTAGGGTTTTGACTGAGGAAGGGCAATTTCTAATTTTTCACCTAGCCAGTGGCCAATTGGGTTCAAACATGGTTTCAAGGACTCAATGGCATCATCTTGACCATATCACAAGGTTCAAAAGATCTCAAATACATTGGATTGACAGATGAATTTCCCAGTCAACTGATCAAAAATCAACTGTACACTGAAAAGTCAAACTTTGACTTTTTGGTCAAGATCAAGTGCCAAGGGTCATATTTCATCAAGATATGTCAAAACATGAAATTGTTCACCAAGAAACTTAAATTTGGAAATTAGTGTTTAAGTTTGAAAAATTTCATAACTTAGTATTTTTCTAAGTTATGAAAATTTCTTATTTTTTCCCAACTTTTCCCAACTTTTTCACCATGATGCAATTGGATTCAAAGAAAACTTCCAACATTAAAGTTGTAGTCCTCCACAAAATCTACAACTTTGATTCACAAAGTTTTTCCAAAATACGCTTGGATCTCAAGTTATGATTTTGTGAATAAGGGTCCATAAACTTTTTAACTTAGTTAAAATTTGCCCTAGTTTAGGCAGATTTTTTACCTAACTTCATGGAAACTCTTCACCTAGTTCCAAGTGGAATCTCAAAATTAATTTCAAATATGGATTTTAGAGCATGTTACAAGCTTTCCAAAATGTCACAGAACTCTCCACGATCATTTATGGTTAGGGAGAATCGAAGAAATGAAAATGGCAGTTTATCACTTTTGTTCAAGGCATTTTTCACAATAGTGCAAGTTGCAAATCTGCCCTAAACATGCTTGTACTTGCATTACAGGTCCTAATCCTTTCTACAGTCCAAAATTGAATGCTAATTCAGTGGACAATGGCTTTATTTTTTATCTTTGGAGCATTGTACATTGAGTTATTCCAAAAATTGCATAAAGTGCATAATACCACTCTAATAAAGCATGCTTTTTGCAATTTTGTATTTCTTGAGCCATGGACCTGATCTCTTGTTGCAAAAAATATCCACAAACATCAAGAAACTTATACCAACTCTCATCCGACCTCAAGCTAGCCTGTACAGGCCTTTGGCTTTGTCACTTCACCTTTTCTTCAAAAGCAAGCAAACTTGCAAAAGTCAAGCAAGCTTGTGTATCTGATAAAACCAAGGCTTGCTATCATTTGAAACAATCTCAGAACATTGTAACAAGCCTAAACACGATTCCATAACTTCTCAAACTCCCTCAAACACAAAAAAAACACCATTTCTTCCCAAAATAGGGCAACCTCTGTAAATCACTAGCCAAAACATATTTTGCTCGTGCGTTTTTTGTTTCAAGGCTTAAAACACATTTCATACATCACACCTAAGATGTCCAGGCCTTTGTCTTGCAACTGTAACCCCTGTTTCGAGCTTCACCATTTTCACTTTTTGAGTTTGCAAGTTGACTTCTACAAGGAGTTTCAGGCAACTTCAAGGCAAGTTGAGCATTGGAAAAGGTTGAGGGAACTTCAAGCAAGCTCACACGACCTTCAGGCCTCACTCAAAGTTGCTACATTACCATATCCAAACTCAACTGAACATGGTATTTGTCAAGTTTCTATCTCTCTATTTAGGCATCCTTAAGCTTAGGTTTGTGGAGCAAAAATGTAGTCTTTAACATGCTTGAGCTGTACATATGCTTAGATTCCATTTATATTAATTGAGCTAAGAGTATTTAGATGTTGAACATGCTGAAAATTTTAGGTCAGGAATTAGGGCCATTAAAATTCTCTCTGATCTTTGAGAGTTAGGTCATGTTCTTTATATCATTGGAATCGTGTGATCATGAGCTACATTTTTCATGTTATAAGTTTTTGATTTTATGCAAAGAATAGCAAGAACAGGATTGGATTGCAGAGCGCGCGCATTTGGTCGTTTGGCTGAAGGACATGGATGAAGCTGGCTTGGGCCTGGGCGCTTCGGGCATGTTTCTATTCACACCCCCTTTTTTTGCTTCTGCACCCCCTTTTTCATTTTCTTATATTTTTTATATTTTCTTGCATAATTTATATTTTCTAACTTTATTATCTTTTTTGAACATTGAAAAATCACAAAAAATATTTTCTTTATTTTTTGCATTTTATCATATTTTTTATTTTATTTTTTTGCATAATAAATAGTTTGTTAGGATTTTATAATTTATTTTCTTGAATAAACTTGTAAATAATATTAAAATATCATACCTTTTTTATTTTTATTATTTATACACTTAAAATAATATTTTCATACAATATTCAATTTTTTAACATTTTGTATATATTATTATTTATTTTTTTTCTTGAACAAAAATGGACAAATAAAATAATAATAGAATATATTTTCTCTTAAATAAAATTAGGGTTTTCACCTTTTCAAAAGTAATCATTTTACTTTTCTTTTTTTTAAGACATAAAAAATTCATACATAAAACAATTACAAGAAATTTTTGCATATTTACATTTTATTGTATATTTAAATATATTCTTATTTATTTATTTGTACAATAAATTCAATTTGGTTGTAATAGTTTTAGGGTTTTATTTTGATCAATATCCCCCTATTCAAAACTTGTATCCCCCTCCCCATAATATTGTTGTAATAGTTTAGATTTACTTTACGCATTTTATTGCTTTCATATGCCATGATAGTAAACTAGGGTTTATATGATAACCAAAAATCAAAACAAATAGCTTGACCTAATACAAGACAAAATGCATGAAAAATGACAACACATTTCACACAAGCACCCCTAGGGTTTCATCCACTTTGTTGCCTTAAAATGGCCATGGTATGCATGCTAGGTATCTTGGAAAAACAAAATCAAACAAAACAAAAAGATAATAGTCCCTCGATGACGCTATCAAAAGGTTTCCTAAACAAAGATGATCTTAGTCCCTAAAAATGCTAAAGATACTTGGCAATATTGTTATCATGGTCATACGATGACCCACGCCCATTCCGTTTAACATCCAAATATAGGGTTGTTTACCAAATACAATGGTAAAACAACAATGTCAAAGGAATAAAAATGTGTAGGAAAGACTTTTGAGTAGGTAGATATGCTTCTAGTTACTTGATCAATTTGCAAACCATCCTTGATATTTTCAAACAAACACACATAATTTCAAAACATTTCAAACAACTTTCAAAACATTGGAACATTTTTCAAAAGACAAACATCTTTGTATACATTCTTACGAACGAGAATCATTACAAAGATTTCCTAAACAAAGGCCTCTTTTCAAAATACTTTAAAAACCACACAAAGCACCATTTCAAATAATTGGAAAAGAAAAGCAAGTGGTCTAAACAAGTAACTAAGAGCCCATGGAAAACCATGGATGAAAAGGGTGCTAGCACCTTCCCTTTTCATAATCTACCCCCCGAACTCAAGAAAACTCTCAAAGGTCTTTCCTGTGCTTTTTGACCTATCCTTTTGGATAAAATAAAAGTAGGTGGCGACTCTTGCTAAACCGAAACATTTGCAAACACAAACACAAAACCTCAAGTCAGTTCTCCCACCGTATCACACTGAGGAATGAATTAGGTTTAAAATTATGCTCTCAATCTTCCTCCATTATTATAGCTTTTGATTTGGATTTGATTCACTTGAAGATATTTCTAAAAATAGGTCAAAACCAATCTTTTTGTGCACACAAAGGCTTTGCACGATTTCAATCTTTTGCTAGCTGGATATAGAACCTGAAACATGCACAATATTTTGAGGTTTCAATGATTTGGATTTTCTATGATTTGTTTTGATTTAAATTGATTTAATTCAAATCAAAATCAAAATAAATAATAAAAATAAGATAAAGACAAGTGGGAAGAGCTAGGACTCTTGGACCATGCTACCAACTCAAAACAAGTGCAAAAAGTTAGGCCCATTTAGCAAAAATTGCAATTTGAGGCACTTTTGACTTTTGACAATTTTGTAAAAAAGGTCAACTTCACCAAGGCATAACTTCCTCAATTTTGACTCTTTGAAGGTGTTCTTTGACTTTTTAGAAAGCTTGAGATGTCCTATAACCAACCATTTTGGTCTAATCCCAATTTGGTCTTCCATGTCAATGTATGAAGCTTTGACAAAAAATGTGTTTTTGTTGACTTTTCAAAATGACCTATAATGTCAAAATTCATAACTTCTTGTGAGTGCATATTTTGAACTTTGGAGCTGAAGATGAATTGTAGGAAATTTCATCCTATTCAAAATGAGATTTGGATGGGTCATTTCTCATAAAATATGAGAAAGTTATGCTTGGTCAAAGTTGAGTTGACTTTTCCTGCAAAACCCTAATTTAGCAACTTTTGGGTTTTGATGAATTATGAGCAATCCTTGAGGAATCATGTTCAACCCTTGATCAAATGATGAATTATACTTAAAAATGAGGATGTTGACCAAAAATCTTGAAGTTTTACTGTATGTAGGCCATAGTTGACTTTTGCCCTAGCATAGTCGATTTTCAGCCCTTTGAGAAATTTGACTGAGCAAACTTCCTCTGCAAGGCTTGAAACTTGACATGGATGATATTGAGAACATATCGGGACAATGGTGATAATTTGGGATCCCTTGGAATCAAGTATCTTGATGCAACATGAAACCCTAATTTGAGGTAGACTGCCTTAGGAGAGAGCTTGTCTGGTCAACCCTTGGACTTCCTTGAGCAACTTGTGGGTCTTTCTTGGAATGTTTTGAGAAATATAAGAGGTAAAATTTTGGGGTACAACAGCTGCCCCTATTCAATCTTCTTAAACCTGAGGATGTAGATTGGCTTGCCTGCCTTTCGTGATCTGAGGGTTGAAGATGATTGAACACTAGAGTGCCCAGAAATTTGCACTCGCATGAAGTGGTACTTGTCTTATGATGTCGGGAATGGGCTTATAGATGCCATTTAGAGATTCATGACGGGAGATGGGCTTAAAGATGGCATCGGAAGAAGTGTCGATCGCATAAGAGATTCCTTAGCGAGAGCTTGCATACCTGTTGTTGAGGAAGATTCCGCTGGGGAATACCGGTCTCTGTCTTGAGAGAGAAGTTAAATTTTAGGAGCTTCGATCGTCTGTTATTCTACTGGAGAATAATCTCTTGGTCGGAGAGGTGAAAATGTAACTACTATCTGGTCGTGATCCAGGCTTCATAGTGATAAGATCGACTGTTATCTGGTCATGATCCAGGCTTTACAGTGACTTACTGGGGAGATGAGATTAAACTTGATATCCGGTCATAATCTAGGTTTCGCAATTTCTTGATTCTTATCTAGTCGTATTCCAGGCTTCAGAAGGAATTCAGTTGTTATCCGGTCGCATCCGGGCTTTAACTTGAATTTAGGGCACACTAATATCCGGTTGACTCCGGGCTTCTTAGTAATTGTCTAGGCAAACTGCTATTTGGTCGAAATCTAAGCTTCACAGTGTCTTGTACCGCTATCTGGTTGTAATCCAGGCTTCACGATGTTTCATAACATTATCTGGTCGAATCCAGTCTTCATGGTGTCTTGTACTGTTATTTAGTCGAATCCAGTCTTCACAATACTTCACTTCTTATCTGGTCGAAATCCAGGCTTCAGAAGAAATCAAGTGGTTATCCAGTCGCATTCGGGCTTCCATTTGATTTTAGGGCCTACTAATATCTGGTCGACTTCGGGCTTCATAGTAATTGGCCGGGTGAACTTCTATTTGGTCGAAATCTAAGCTTCACAGTGTCCCTTACTGTTATCTGATCGTAATCCAGGCTTCAGCATTCTTTATCGCTATTTGGTCGTAATCCAGGCTTCACGATGTATTATACTGCTATCTGGTCGTAATCCAGGCTTCACAATGTCTCAAACCGCTATCTGGATGTAATCCAGGCTTCAGTGTCTTTTACCGCTATCAGGTTGTAATCCAGGCTTCGCGATGTCTCATACCATTATCTGGTCGAATCTAGGCTTCATGGTGTTCGGGGAAATCAAGATATTATCCAGTCGAATCCGGGCTTTATAACTTGTATTTAAGATATATCACTATTTGGTCATAACCCAGGCTTCGTAGTATTCTTGGCTGCTATCTGGTCGTAATCCAGGCTTCGTAGAAACTTGCATTGCTATCTGTTTGTAATCCAAGCTTCACAATAACTTGTTGAGCTGTTATCCGATCGAATCCGGGCTTCACGGCTTGTGTTTATGATATACCACTATCTGGTTGAATCCAGGCTTCATGGTGTCTCGCATTGCTATCTGGTCGTAATCCAGGCTTCACAGTAACTTGCTGGGGATTAAACTATTATCCAGTCGAATCTGGGATTCGTAGCTTGCTTTTAAGAGATACCATTATCTGGTCGTAATCCAGGCTTCGCGATATTCTGATATTGTTATTCGGTCGTTCTCCGGGCTTCACAATGTGATGGAGTAATCAAGATATTATTCAGTCGTACCCGGGCTTCATAGCTTGAACTTTGTGAGAATTTGATTTTATCTTTTCCTGAAACGTAAAGAGTTAGTCGTATGTAATGCATGATATGTATCAAGCAATGATGTTCTCAAAATAAATGAGATTGTGTTGTATGATGCGTATATGCATGTCATGATGTATGGATGTGCAATGTTTTTATGATGTTCTCTAGCTGGGGAAAATAAATCTCGGACTGCTGCTGGAGAATATGAAGAGCTTCACTCGCTGGGGATAACAACCGAAGATGATTGGGAGAATAATCCTGCTGGAGAATACATTAGCGAGAGAATGACTCTGTGGGGACGAGATGCTTTGTCTAAAGATCTGCTGACTTGGAGGAATAACCCCAGCTGTGGATGAATTACTGTTGCTGGCGATGATAAACTCTGTTGGGGATTAAGTTCCTGTTTTTGGAAGAAATAAACTCCACTGGGGATGGTCTTCCATTATTGGTGATAAATGAACTCTGTTTGGGGAGAATCTTTCCGACTCACTCGCGATTGCGAACCTCAGCTGGGGAGAGTTGATAATACTGTATTCTGGTACTTCCTACTATGTGGGGAGTGTATACACTTTTAGTCATATTCTTCATCTAGGTCTATCCCTGTACCTGGTGAATAGAGTAATTGTAAGGTCTGGACATTTTCTGTTTGACCCTGTTTCTGGAATTATGAGTAATCGTCTTTTGTTTCGCATGTAAATATTTATGAGCAGCAATTATTGTGAAATGCATATATCAAAATGAACCATTGGACGTTCTTGCAAAACAAAATAGAAAAAGGAAAACAATTTTAAAATGGATTGTAAAATGAATTGTATTGATTTTGAAGTTGGCCTGTAAATAGGCGTTTTTTGTACAAGAGGCTGACGTCCTAGTAAGAGAACGCCGCCGAACGATAAAATTTATACAATTTGTAAAAAACAAAGAAAAACAGCTATGTGAACAATCCCACTGGGTTCTAACTCTGCTATTGCCTTTATATCTTCGAGCGTCTCATCACTTTGCTACTTGGCCGAAGATAGATCAGATTGATTGGCGTCGTCCGAGCTTGATAGTCGATACCGCAGTCTGGTTGCAAGATGATCCAATGAGACATAGGGTTACGCTTTAATCCTTAATTTTTGCCTGGACCGCCCTTTCGGGTTTTCAGTCCACCGGGATACCCCTTTTTGCCCAAGCCGCCTTTTCAGGTTTTCGACTTGCCGGGTGTACAGTTTTTTTCATTTTCATCCCTTACTTTTGCCCGAACCCTTTTGGTTTGCCAGGAATCCCTTATTTTTGCCTAGGCCAGTCGACCTAGCGGGTCTTTGATTATGCGTAGTATTTTTTCACTACGTCTGCATTGACGGGGTGAGGAAGGTCGTCACCATCCATGGTGGTTAGAATCATAGCTCCTCCTGAGAAAATGTTCTTAACCATAAATGGCCCCTCGTACGTAGGGGCCCATTTTCCCCTGGGGTCACCTTGCGGCAGAATGATGCGTTTGATCACCAGATCCCCGACTTGATACTCTTATCGTCTAACATTTTTGTTAAATGCCTTGATCATTCGCTTTTGATACGTCTAACCATGACAAATAGCAGTAAGTCTCTTCTCATCGATTAAGTTCAGCTGATCAAGCCAGGTCTGGATCCAGTCATCTTCGCTCAAACCTGCATCCTTCATAATTCAGAGAGAGGGTATATGAACTTCAATGGGTAAGACTGCGTCCATGCCATACACCAGAGAATAGGGTGTTGCCCCTGTTGACGTCCGCGCTGAGGTACGGTACCCATGAAGAGCGAATGGTAACATCTTATTCCAGTCTTTGTATGTCACCGTCATCTTCTGCACAATCTTCTTGACATTCTTATTAGCCGCTTTAACAGCCCCATTCATCTTCGGTCGGTAGGGAGAAGAGTTGTGATGCTGTATCTTAAACTGTTTGCAGAGTTCGGTGATCATTGTATTGTTGAGATTTGTACCATTGTCCATAATGATCCTCTCCGGTACACCATATCGACAGATCAAATTGTGTCGGATAAACTGAGCCACGACATTCTTGGTCACTGTAGCAAAAGACGCTGCCTCAACCCACTTCGTGAAATAATCAATCGCTACCAGAATGAAACAATGCCCGTTGGACGCAGTAGGTTCGATCTCGCCGATCATATCGATGCCCCACATTGCAAAAGGCCAAGGAGTTGTCAAGACATTCAGAGGAACTGGAGGTACATGCACCTTATCAGCATAGACTTGGCACTTATGACAGGTCCGAGAATGCTGATAACATTCGGCTTCCATAGTAGACCATTAATATCCTGCCCGTAGGATTTTATTTGCCATGGTATGTCCACTGGAATGAGTTCCGAAAGTACCTTCTTGTAACTCCGCCATTGATCTTTTCTGCCTCGTTGTTGTCCACACATCGCAGTAAGTTCGAATCATGGTTACGCTTGTAAAGGATACCATTACTGATGAAGAATTTCACAGTGAACCTCCTCAGAAACTTCTTATCATTAACAGATGCACCCTCGGGGTACTCTTGAGCCTCAAGATACCTTTTGACCTCATGAAACCAGGGTTTATCTGCTACCTCTTCAGTCTCAATATCACAGCAATGTGCAGGCTCGTCTAACCTCTCAATGGTAATCTGGGGAGCTTCGTTGTCCCACCTGACCTTGAACATAGAAGACATGGTAGCTAGCGCGTCCGCTAACTGATTCTCCTCTCTGGGGAAGTGTTCAAAGGTTATCTCCTCGAAGTGTGGAAGCAGTGTCAGTACATACTCTTTGTAAGGAATAAGATTTGGGTGCTTCGTATCCCACTCGCCTTTGATCTGACTGATCACCAGAGCGGAATTTCCGAATACACTCAAGAACTTAATCCTCAGGTCAATAGTTGCTCGAAGACCCATGATGCACGCTTCATACTCCGCCATGTTGTTGGTGCAGTTAAAATATAATCGGGCGGTGAACGGAGTATGACAGCCTTCAGGAGATATGATCACGGCGCCAATGCCATTACCCAATGCATTTGAGGCTCCATCAAAGTACATAGACCATTGGGATCCCTCCTCAGGTCCTTCATTCGGTCCCGGTTTCTCACAATCGGTCACCAACATGATATTCTCACCCGGAAACTCGAAATTCATGGATTGGTAGTCGTCTACAGCCTGATGTGCCAAATGATCTGCCAACACACTTCCCTTGATTGCTTTTTGGGTCGTGTATTGGATGTCATACTCAGTTAAGATCATCTTCCATCTTCCTATTCTTTCGGACAAGGCAGGCTTTTCGAAGATATACTTGATTGAATCCATCTTTGATATCAATAAGGTAGTGTGAGTCAGCATATACTGTCTCAGCCGGCGAGCAACCCATGCCAAAGCGCAGCAAGTTTTCTCGAGCAACGAGTATCGGGTCTCGCATTCGGTACTTTTTTCTAAGGTAGTAAATAGCATGCTCTTTTCGGCCAGACTCATCATGCTGCCCCAACACGCACCCCACTGAATTGTCCAGTACGGTCAAGTATAAGATCAAAGGTCTTCCTTCAACTGGAGGCATTAGAATAGGTGGCTCTTGGAAATATTCTTTGATCCTTTCGAAAGTGGTCTGACATTCATCATTCCACTTTATCACTTGATCTTTCTTCAGCAGCTTGAAGATCGGCTCACAAGTAGTAGTCAAATGTGAAATGAATCAGGCAATGTAATTCAACTATCCCAAAAAGCCTCTGACTTCTTTTTCTGTTCGGGGAGCTGGCATCTCCTGTATAGCCTTCACCTTTGCAGGATCCACTTGAATACCTTTATCACTAACGACGAAACCCAGCAGCTTACCAGACCTTACCCTGAAGGTGCACTTGTTCGGGTTTAACCTCAGCTTATACACCTTCAACCTGTCAAATAGCTTCTGAAGATGGTCAAGGTGTTCTTCTTCAGTATGGGACCTTGAAATCATGTCATCAACGTAAACCTCAATCTCATGATGAATCATGTCGTGGAACAAAGCGACCATGGCGCGCTGATAAGTTGCCCCGGCATTCTGTAACCCGAAAGGCATTACCTTGTAACAGAACGTGCCCCACTGTGTAACGAAGGTTGTCTTCTCCATGTCTTTTGGAGCCATTTTAATCTGATTGTAACCAGAGAAACCATCCATAAAAGAAAAGACCTTATGTTGTGCGGTGTTGTCAACCAGAACGTCGATATGAGGCAGAGGGAAATCATCCTTAGGGCTCGCCCTGTTCAGATCTCTATAGTCCACACACATTCGTACCTTACCATCTTTCTTCGGCACCGGAACCACGTTAGCAACCCACTGCGGGTAAGAAGTAACTGCTAAAAATCCAGCATCAAACTGTTTCATGACCTCAGCTTTGATTTTCTCAGACATCTTAGGGCGCATACGGAGAACCTTCTGCTTTACTGGAGGACAGTCTTCTTTGGTTGGCAGGCGGTGAACCACAATATCAGTGTCTAAACCAGGCATATCCTCATAAGACCAAGCGAAGATCTCAACATAGTCGCGTAACATCTGTATCAACTGTTGCTTGACAATAGGCTCCAAATTTGCACCTATGTTGACCTCTTTCTTGTTTTCCTCGGTACCCAAATTCACTGATTCCACTGGCTCTTCATGCGGCTGTATGGCCCTCTCTTCCTGAAGTAACAGTCTAGCAAGCTCTCCAGGAACTTCACATTTATCCTCACCTTTGTCCTCGGCTCGGTTGATCAGATTTTCGAAGTCATAACTAGCAGTAGAAGAGTTGTTATCAGTGGGATCCATAGTGGATGTGGACCTGTATTATGATATGTGAGTTGTGTAAGACAATAGCTGTTTTGATAAAGTGTAAGATAGAAAAGAAAAACAGGGAGCGCAAAATTTGTAATGCAAGAAAACGTCCAATACTTTATTGATGATATATGAAAATGACAAATAAGAAGCCCTAACAAACAAAACCAAGGTGCCTCGGGCAAGGCACCGGGCCATAAAGTTTCAAACTGTCTGTTACAAATCTCAAAACAAAAGTCTATTACTGTGTAATAAAAGAAACAGGCACGAAGTCCTTCGCCGTATAATTATTCAAGCCACCGTTGGTAGTCGGGTAAATCCAGCTGTTGAAATCTGGCTCTTCTTCATCATCTCCAATTGCATTCACTCTCGGCTTACTGATACGCAGAGGAGGTCTTCCAATTCGCGCATGCCGAACAGTCCTTTGAGCTTCTGCAGTAAAACCCAAACCAAACTTGTCAATCTTGTGTGCAAAGTCAGGGAGTTGGCCCCAATTTGCACACCCACCTTTTTCAATAACAGCCCTGGCATCCTTGAGGGAAGCCATCTTCATTGGAGGTTTGTCGACAGCAACTTCATTTGACGCCAAAATCTGGGGAACCTTTTCAAAGTTCTGACATGGGGTTTTGATGAACTCCCCATCCATCTCCACATAGCGAAAGGAATTAAGATGTCTTACCATGTACTCCTCCTCACCCTGCACTGTAACAATCTTCCCTTTTACTGGATATTTAAACATCTGATGGAGCGTAGAAGTCACTGCCCCACCCTTTTGAATCCATGGGCGACCCAACAAGCAAGAATAAGATTGTCGGATATCTATCACATAGAACATAGATGCAAAAGTCTGAGATCCAACTTTAATAGGGACGTCCACCTCCCCGTGCACCATCCTTTTGGACCCGTCAAAGGCCCTAACCACAATATTACTTGGCTTCAAAACCAACCCTTCACAATTCAGCCGGCCTAATTCTTTCTTGGGTAAAACATTTAATGAGGACCCAGTATCCACCAACACAGGAGCCAAAGTAGTGCCCCTGCACTCGATCGAGACATGCAAAGAATCATTGTGATTTCTTCCCTTGGCAGTCAGATCTGCATCGGAGAAACCCAACCCGTTGTCAGCGATCAAACTAGCTACACAATCTTTGAATTGATCAACAAAGGTTTCCTGCAGCACATGTGCAGTCTTAAGGAAAGCGATTAAAGTCTTTGCATGGGCTTCCGAACACAACAATAATGATAACATGGAGATCTTCAACGGGGTTTTCCCCAGATGTTCGACTACAATGTAGTCGCTCTTCTTGATAATCTTCAGAATTTCCTCTATCTCCTGCCTAGAGGTTTCAACAATGACTTTCCTAGGTGCCTCCGTCCGGGCAGGCTCACCTGTAACTTCTTTGCCCCGAGTGTCAGATTACTCGGCGACAGGGGTGAGAACTGGAGTAAGAATCGGAACAGTAGTTGACGTACTGGCGGATGGAATGGCAACAGGCTTTTGAACAGTCAGAGGAGAAATCTCAGGAGAGAAGAGTCTTCCACTTCTGGTGACTTTGCTAGACCCGACAATATTGCTGACATCAGCATCAGCCTCTTCAACCTTCAAGTCTTGTTTGATCCCATGATAGTACACATCGGCCCTATAGTGCCACGGGACAGCCTTATCCAAAGTGTATGGGATAGGACCAGGAATAGTAATGATCAATGGAGCAACTCTCGAAACAGATGTAATCCTAACAAGCTTTCTCGAGGAAGCCTTGGAAGGATTGGCGGAGATGGTTATGATGGAAATGTCTTCAACAGGAATCAACGGAATCAAAGTTTTCCCAAACAAGATCTCTTTGTTATCCATCAGGCGCTGAACACCTAATTTTAGTAAATACCAACCAGCAGGCAGGATGGAACATAGGTGGCAACCTTCGCCATAACCCGGAAATAAACCGGCCAACAATAGATTCTTCTTTACTGTCATCAACGGAGTAGAAATGTCTTCCACGGAGGTCAGAAATGAATCATCGTCCACAAAATTTACTCCATTACCATGCTTGGGCATGGGAGCAGTTATGACGTTTGGTTTCTCTGGAGCATCAAACTAAATTTCTTTAGCTTCAATCAAATCCTGCACCTTATTCTTCAAGGCCCAGCAGTTGTTTGTGTCATGACCCAGGCTATCAGAGTGATAGGCACAACGGGCGTTTGGATTATATAGCGGAGATGTGGTGCTGGGATTCTTTGGGGCTTCCCTAAGAGTTACCAGATTGGTCTTCAACAATTGGGGTAGAATTTGTGACAAGGTCATATTAAGCCGAGTATACTGTCTCTGCGGCCTCTCCATTCTTTGCTGATTGTTGCATTGTAGGGCAACTGTAGGTCTTGATATTACTACTGCATTCACTACTTGGCAGCATTCAGGTCTGCTTTGGCTCCTCGAGCCATAAACTGCACTAGCTTCTTTCCTGAAAGGCTTCTTCTTTGTACTTGATGAAGCACCTTTCTGTACTTTGCCACTTCTGATACCAGCTTCTACTCTCTCCCCAGTCATAATCAATTCAGTAAACCCATATGATGAACTGCCGATCAGATGATTAAAGAATGGACCAGATAAGGTCCCCAGAAACATATCAACTAGCTCCCTATCAGACAGAGAGGGTTGGACTCTTCCAGCCAGATCTCTCCACTTCTGAGCATAGTCCTTAAAGCCTTCGCTTGCACCCATAGACATACTCTAAAGTTGAGTATGCGTGGGAGAAAGGTCGGCATTATACTGGTATTGCTTGTAGAAAGCAGCATCAAGATCTTCCCAATTGCGGACATTAGCTCCTTCCAATTGATAAAATTATTCAAGCTGAGTCCTTGACAGACTATCTTGAAAGAAATGCACCCACAAATTCCTATCAGCAGTGTAGGATTGGATCTTTCTGACGTATGAGCGGAGGTGGAGATTTGGACAAGATACTCCATCGTACTTAGAAAAAACAGAGCCTTAAACTTGTGAGGGATCACCACTCCCGATGCCGGTCCCAAATCTCCGAAGTCCAAACCGGGAACCTTATGAATCTCCATAGCACTCAGACGGTCTTCAAGTTGTTTGTACCTATCCTCAGCAGGAGGGTACTGTTCATCATCAAAATCAGTGTCATATCAGAGACCACAGAGCTATGACCCTTTCCTTCCTCTTGATTCTCTCCTCCTCCATATGAATGAGACAGATCAGCTTCCTGTCGCAACCTATTCCCAAATCTATGACCCATATTTAGTAGTGTGATACGGTGGGAGAACTGACTTGAGGTTTTGCGTTTGTGCTTGCAAATGTTTCGGTTTAGCAAGAGTCGCCACCGACTTTTTATTTTATCCAAAGGAAAGGTCAAAAAGCACAGGAAAGACCTTTGAGATGTTTTCTTGGGTTCGGGGGGTAGATTATGAAAAGGGAAGGTGCTAGCACCCTTTTCATCCATGGTTTTCCATGGGCTCTTATTTACTTGTTTAGATCACTTACTTTGCTTTTTCAATTGTTTGAAATGGTGCTTTGTGCGGTTTTGAAGGTATTTTGAAAAGAGGCCATCGTTTTGGAAATCTTTGTAATGATTCTTGTTTGAAGAATGTATACAAAGATGTTTGTCTTTTGAAAAATGTTTCAATGTTTGAAATTTTGTTGGGAAATGTTTTGAAATTGTGTGTGTGTTTTGAAATAAGCAAAGATGTTTGCAAATTGATCAAGTAACTAGGAGTTGTCTACCCTAATCAAAAGTATTTCTTGTACATTTTTAACCCTTTGACATTGTTGTTTTACCATTGTATTTGGTAAACAACCATATCTTTGGATGTTAAACGGGACGGGCGTGGGTCATCGTATGACCATGATAACAATATTTCCAAGTATCTTTAGCAAGTTTTTTGAGGGACTAGATCATTTTTGTTTAGGAAACCAAGATAGCGTCATCGAGGGACTATGATCTTTTTGTTTTGTTTTTGTTTTGCCAAGATACCTAACATGCATACCATGGCCATTTTAAGGCAACAAGTGGATGAAACCCTAGGGGTACTTATGTGCATTGTGTTGTTATTTTTCATGCATTTCTGTCTTGTATTTAGTCATGCTATTTGTTTTGATTTTTGGTCTTTTGCATACAAACCCTAGTTTTACTATCATGCATAATGAAAGCAATAAATGCGTAAAAGTAAATCTAAGACTATTACAACATTATTATGGGGAGGGGGTACAAGTTTGAATAGGGGGATATTGCTCAAAAATAAAACCCTAAAACTATTACAACCATATTGAATTTATTTGTACAAATAAATAAACAAGCAAATATTTAAATGTACAATAAATATGTAAATATGCAAAGAAATGTTTTTGTATTTATTTTATGTATGTAAAATAAATTTATTTAATGTCTTAAAAAATAAAATAAAAGATGATTATTTTTTGAAAGGGTGAAAACCCTAATTTTTTTGATTTAAAAGAAAATATTCTATATTATTTATTTATTCATTTTTATGTACAAGAAAATATATACAAAAATGTTTAAAAAAATAAAATATGTGAGAAAATATTATTTTATATGTATAACATAATAAAATAAAAATATATAATGTTTTTTATAATATTTACAAGATTTTATTTAGAAAAATAAAAGTATTAAACCTAATAAACTAAATATTATGCAAAAAAATAAAATAAAAAATATGATAAAAAGCCAAAAATAAAGAAAATAATTTTTGTGATTTTAAATGTTTATAAAAAAATAAATAAAGTCAGAAATATGAAATAAATGAGAAAATATAAGAAATAAGAGAAATGGGCCAAGGGGTGCAGAAAGAAAAGAAGGTGGTGCAAATAGCCAGAAAAAGCCAGGCCCAGCCCAATGTCACTTCATCCCTGTCCTTGGAACCAGAGAACACGCGCGCCATGTACAAACTTGTAACTCCTGCATACGTGCTTAAAAACGAAATCTTGCAACATGAAATTTATAGCTCATCATCACACGATTCTAATGATATAAAAAACTTGATCTAACTCTCAAAGACCAGAGAGAATTTTAGTGCCCCTAATTTATGAACTAGTTTTTTCAGCAACTTCAACATCCAAATTCTCCTAGCTCAGTTAATATAAATGGAAGCTATGCATATGTACAGCTCAAGCAACTTAGAGACTACATTTTTGGTTCACAAACCTAAGCTTAATGATGCCTAAATAAGGAGTTAGAATCTTGAGAAATACCTGTTTCAGTCAAGTTCGAATATGGCAATGTAAGAGTTGTGAGTGAGGCCTGAAGGACTTTTGAGCTTGATTGATGTTCCCTTGACCTTTCCCAATGCTTAGCTTGCTTTGAAATGATCTGAAACTCCTTGTAGAACTCAACCTGCAAAGCTTCAAAATGAAAATGGTGAAGTGTGCAAACGAGGTTACAGTTGCAAAGTAAGGTCTTGGATAGTTTAGGTGTATTGTATTGAATGTGTTTGAAGTGGTTTCAAGCAAAATGCACGAGGAAAATTTGTTTTGGCTTGAGTTCTGCAGAGCTTGCCCTGTTTTGGACAGAAGTTGGTGTTTTTGTGTATTTGGGTGTTTGGGAGGCTTGTAACTCGTGTATTCTGCTTGCTACAATGTGTTGAGATTGTTTGAAATGAACACAAAACTTATTTTTACCAGATACCAAAGTTATGGACCTTTTGAAAGCTTTCTTGTTTTTGAAGCTAGCTCAGGGTCTGCACATAGTTGGTACACTTTTCCTGATATTTGTGGAGTTAGTTTGCAGCAAAGGCTTTGGTCCATGGCTCAAGATAAACAAAGTTTGCATAAAGTGTGCTTTATCAAAGTAGCAATGTTGCCTTTTTACCATTTTTGGATTAAACCTTTGTACAAAGCTTCAAAGATCAAAACAATGCCATTAAACATTGTATTTGCATTTATTTTTGAGTGTAGAAGAGATTAGAACCTGTAAAACAAGTACAAGCATGCTTAGGACAGATTTGCAAGTTGTGACCTTGTGCAAAATGCCTTGGCCAAAAGTGATGATTCGCCATTTTCAATCCTTCGATTCTACCTAACCACAAATGATCTTGGAGAGTTCTTGGACGTTTTGGAAAGATTGTAACATGCTATACAATACATCTTTGAAATTAATTTTGAGATTCCAATTGGAACTATGTGAAAAGTTGCCATGAAGATAGGTCAAAATCCTGCCTAAACTAGGGCAAAATTTCACTAAGTTAAAAGTTTCATGGACCCTTATTCACAAAATCATAACTTGAGATCCAAGCATCTTTTGGGAAAACTTTGTGAATCAAAGTTGTAGATTTTGTGGAGGACTACAGCTTTCATGTTGGAAGTTTTCTTTGAATCCAATTGCATCATGGTGAATAAGTTGGGCAAAGTTGGGAAAAAATAAGAAATTTTCATAACTTAGAAAGTTTCTAAGTTATGAAAATTTTCCATTTTAAACCCTAATTTCCAAAATTAGGTTTCTTGATGAACAAGTTTCATGTTTTGACACTTATTGATGAAAAATGACCCTTGGTACTTGATTTTAACCAAAAAGTCAAAGTTTGACTTTTTAGTGTACAATTGATTTTTGATCAGTTGACTGGAAAATTCATCTGTCAATCCAATGCAATTGAGATCTTTTGAACCTTGTGATTAGGTCAAGATGATGTCGTTGAGTCCTTGAAACCATGCTTGAACCCAATTTGCCATTGGCTAGGTGAAAAATCAGAAATTGCCCTTATATAGTCAAAAACCCTAATTTTGACCATTTTGCCCTTTTGATGATCTGATTAGATTTCTTGAGGAGTTGTGGTCCAAACTTGATCAAATGGTTCATAGGAGCCTATAATGTTGATGTGGATAAAAAATTATGAGGTTTGACTGTAAATTGGCCACAGTTGACTTTTTCCCCAATATAGTTGATTTTTAGGTCAACTGTCCAATTGACTGGGCAAAAATTTGATTCAAGGCTTGAAACTTGGTATGAGAAATATTAGGAGTCCAACATGAAGTATGAAAGTCACATGGGGCATTGGAAGTCCAAAAATCCTTGTGCAAACTCAAACCCTAATTTCAGGTCATCAGTGCAAGGAGATGTCTTGAGCTGAGCAAACCCTAATCCTGTCTGGAGTCCAAAGAGTCTTGTGAGGGGAATCTTGATAAAATGAGAGGGAAAATTTTGGGGTACATCAACTTCCCCTGTTCAATCTTCTTGAACCTGAAGAGTTAGATTGGCGAGTTTGTCGTTCGTGACTCTAAGGTAAAAGATGATTGGACACTAGAGTGTCCGTAAATTTGCACTCGTCAAAATGTAGTTGAGGGAATGGGCTTAAAGATGACATTTGGAGAGGTGAAAGAATCTTGTTGGAGATGGGCTTAAAGATGCCATCCAAGAATGTTTATTGAAAATCAGGAGAATGAACATCAGAATGGTATCCGTATCTGGAATGTATCTGAGTTATATCTGGAGGTTGAATCTGTATGAGCAATGGAATAGCGTTCGTGTCTGGAGCGTATCCGAGCTGTAACTATATTCAAATCTTGAATGAATAACATAATGACTGCCGTGTCTGGAGTGTATCTGTTATTATATCTGAATCTGAATTCTGAATAAGCGACAGAATGACATCCGTGTCTGGAGCATCTCTGGGCTCGGGAGAAAGTTGAATGAGTGACAGAATGACAACCGTGTATGGAGCGTATTTGGACTGTATCTGAAGTTGAGATCTGTATGAGTAGCAGAATGACTTCCATGTTTTGGAGTGTATCTGAACTGTAACTGGGATCTGAATAAGTGACATAATGACTTCCGTGTCTGGAGTGTATCTGAACTTGAAACTGATAGTTGAATCTGAATGAGAAATAGAATGGCAACCGTGTCTGAAGCGTACCTAATATGTATCTGATTGTTGAAGTCTGAATGAGTGACATAAAGGCATTCGTGTCTGGGGCGTATCCGTACTGTATCTTGACTTTGAATTCTGAATGAGTAATAGAATGACCTCCGTGTCTGGGGTGTATCCATATTGTATCTGAATAAGAGATCTGAATGAGTAATAGAATGACTTTTGTGTCTGGAGTGTATCCGTACTGTATCTGAAATCTTTGAATATCATTAATGATAGCTTTTAATCTTATCCTGAAAAGGGTAAAATGTTAGCTGAAACACAGAGTTATGTTGCATGTCATGTATGATGCAATAAAATCTGGTATATCAATGTTTATGATATATGTAATGTATGCGCATGTAAGCTGATTTTCTATATTGCTGAGGAAAATAAATCCTTGATGGAGGGAGATAATGAAATCCTTGACTACTGCCGGGGAAAATAAATCCATGACCGCTGCGGGAGATTCTAAATATTTGATTGTTGAGAGTGAGAAATCCTTGCTGACTGCTTGGGGATTAAAGATCCTTGACAACTTCTGTGGGGATGTGAGAATCCTTCACGACTTTCCTGGGGATATGGGGATCCTTCAAGTCTTGAAGTTGGAGGATGATAAACATTTTGTTGTGAGAATAATGCCAAGTGTTGCTTGAGAAACTTGCTTGGGGAATCCCGAGAACTTTGACGACTATGGATGGGGATTACACAATGGGAATCCTTACTCGGTTGGGGAATAGGGAAAACTCTGGCGATCTCTATCGGGGATCAAACAAAGGAAAACCTTGATCTGCTGGAGAATAAGAAAGGCTCTGATGGCTTCTGCGGGGAACTGAGAATGAGAATCTTCATTCTGCTAGGGGAATTTGAATCCTTTGGGACTCCATGCTGGGGAGCCAAGAATGAGAATCTTCGATCTGCAGGGGATTAAAAATTCTGACTAATTCATGTTGGGGAGTAAAGAAGGTGTTGTACCCCAAAATTTTCCCTCTCATTTCATCAACATTTTCTCATCACAAGACTCTTGGAACTCAAGATCAAGCTAGGGTTTGATCTGCTCAAGACACCTCCTTGCACTGTTGACCTAAATTAGGGTTTGAGTTTGCACAAGGATGTTTTGACCTAAAATTACCAAAGTGACTTTCATACTTCAGGTTGGACTCACAAGTTTGTCCATACCAAGTTTCAAGCCTTGATTCAAATTTTTGCCCAGTCAATTTGACAATTGACCTAGAAATCAGCTGTATTGGGGAAAAAGTCAATTGTGGCCAATTGACAGTCAAACCTCATGAAATTTGACCCACATCAACATTATGAACTCATATGAACCATTTGATCAAGTTTGGATCACAATTCCACAAGAAATTTGACCAGATCACCAAAAGGGAAAATGGTCATTTTTAGGGTTTTGACTGCACAAAGGCAATTTTTGACTGTTTGACCTAGCCAATGGCAAATCAATCTCAACCATGGACTCAAGGACTCAATGACATTATCTTGACCCATTCCACAAGTTCAAAAGATCTCAAATGCATAGGATTGACAGATGAATTTTCCAGTCAACTGATCAAAATTTGACTGTACACTAAAAAGCCAAACTTTGACTTTTTCGTCAAAATCAAGTGCCAAGGGTCATTTTTCATCAAGACATGTCAAATTATGAAACTTTTTCATCAAGAAACCCAAAAATAAAAATTAGGGTTTAAAATGGAAAAATTTCATAACTTAGAATTTTTCTAAGTTATGAAATTTTCTTATTTTACTAACTTTGTCCCATTTTTTCACCAATATGCAAATGGATTCAAACAAAACTTGCAACATGAAAGTTGTAGTACATCACAAATTATACAACTTTGATTCACAAAGTTTTCTCAAAAGAGGCTTGTATCTCAAGTTATTATTTTTGGAACAAGGGTACCTAAAACTTTTAACTTAGAGAAAATTTGCCCTAATCTAGGCAGGATTTTGACCCATCTTCTTGGCCATTTTTCACATAGTTCCACTTGGATTTTCAAGTTGCATTTCAAATATGGATTATATTACATGTTCCAAGCTTTCCAAATTGTCCAAGAACTCCTCAAACACCCTTGTGGTTAGGGAGAATCGAATGCTTGAAGTTGGCAAAAACTCACTTTGATCCATGGCCAATACATGTTCATACCAATTTGCAAATCTGATCTAGCTAGCTTGGTTCACAATTACAGGCCTCAAAACCAGTTTTTACTCCATCATTTAATTCATATCCATTGAGTTAAGGTATTGTCTTGGTCATTAGGGCATTGTACACAAGATTAAGCCTTAAATGGTAAAAGGTATATTGCCAATTTTGCAAAAGGTTACTTTATGTCAAAACACTAAGCCTTAAGCCTTGAACAAAATCTGATACTGCAAACCAAATCCATGAATTAGAGGGGCCAAGAGTGTTGTGTACAGGGTGATAGGAGGGCATGTACAAAGCTATAACATCACTTCCACTCTTTTGCTTCAAGAAGAAGAAACTTGAAAAACAGAAGCAATCTTACACATCTGTAAAAACGAACTTACACAAACATTGCAAACAAGTTTGATACCTCCTAACAAGCCAGAAACACGACCCCTTTACCTCTCAAACTCCCTTGTACACAGAATCACTGTTTTTCTGCAAAACAGGGCAAGCCCTGCAGAACCATCTCCATCTCCATTCTCCCTCGTGCGTTTTGCCTCAAATTTGTTCCAATACCTTCCACTCAACTCACCTGAACTGTCCCAGGCCTCCATTGCTAGCTGTAACACCATTAACACACATTTCCATTTTTTTCAAAGATTTGCAGGTTGAGTTCTGTGGCACGATTCAAGCCATTTCAAAACAAAGTAAGCATTGAGAAAGCTTCCTTGGACTTCAGGCAAGCTCAAAAGAAGCTCAAGCACCCTTGAAAGTTGCTGCATTGATAGGCTTATGGTTGTGAATGAAATATGTTGTACTCATTGCCCTAAAGCCATGCATATGCTTAGTTTTCATTTACATTAATCGTGCTAGGATAATTTCACCCATGAACTTTCTGAAAAAACTAGGTTAAGAATTAGGGCCGGAGAAATTCTCTCTGGTCTTTGAGAGTTAGCTTAAGTTTTTTATATGGTTGAATTCGTTGTTTGATGCTCTACAAGTTTCATGTTATGAGTTTTGTCAAAAAATCAAAGAATCAGGAGATAGCCATTGATGTATAGAACGCGCGTTTTGTGAACAAGAGGAAGAAGATGAAGTCTGACTGGGCTGGGCCTGGTTGTTTTTACTCTTTACACATGCATTTTCAGTTTACACCCCCCTGACCCATTTATTTGTACATTGGTCATTTTTGCATTTTTATTTCATTTTTGATTTTGATAGTTTATTTTCTAACATAAAAATACTTAAAAAATTTATTTTCATAAATTTTTGTATTTATTTGGAATTTATTTTAATTATTACTAGTATAAAAATGTTTATTTGCTTTATATTCTTTTTATCAAAACCTAAAAATAATGAAAAAATATGTTTATATTTATTTATTATTTTTATACACACTTGAAAATATTTTCTTGAAATATACACATTTTTGTAAATAATTAATTTTTATTTTTATATATTTAATATGTTTAATATATATATATATATATATATATATATATATATATATATATATATATATATATATATATATATATATATATATATATATATATATATATATATATATATATATATATATATATATATATATATATATATATATATATATATATATATATATATATATATATATATATATATATATATATATATATATATATATATATATATATATATATATATATATATATATATATATATATATGCATGTTGCTTTTAGAAATGGAAAAGGGTTCGTTGGCTTGGTTAGTTGCTGTGTATATTTTTTCTGGAAAAAAATTTGGAAAGGGTTTGCTATCAACGGGATTTTTGTTGAGTCTGTTTTGACTTTGTATATTTTTCGTTTGGACTGAAAAATTGTCTCTCTCTTCAGAACAGTCTTGCTGCCTTTTTATACTGTGGTTGGCCTTTGTTCATTTCTCTGTAATTGATGCTGACTTTGAGAGTTTTCAGCTTTGACTTGATTGTTGAACAACTAGCTTGACCTAATCAAAGACAAATATGCATGAAAAACAAACACAATGCACACTTGCACCCCTAGGGTTACTATCCACTTGTTGCCTTCAAAAATGGGCCATGGTTGCATGTTAAGTACTTTGGCAAAACAAAAACAAACAAAAAGATCATAGTCCCTCGATGACGCTATCTGGGTTGCCTAAACAAAATGATCAAGTCCCTCAATAAAATTGCCAAAAATACTTGACACAATTGCTATCATGGTCTATACGATGACCCGCGCCTGTCCCGTTTAACATCCTAACACAAGGTTGTTCACCAAATACAATGGTGAAACAACACTGTTAAAACGGGTTAAAAAACATAGGAAAAATCTTTGAGTAAAATAGAGTAGACAAACTCTTAGTTACTTGATCAAGCTTGTAAAAACATTCTTGCTATCTTCAAAACACACTCCACAACACAATTTCAAAACCCTACTTTCAAACATTGAAAACCTTTTCAAAAGACAAAGACACCTTTGTATACATTCAAACAAGAATCATTACAAAGGTTTCCACAACGATGGCCTCTTTTCAAAAGATCTTTTAAAATCATACACAAAACACCATTTCAAACCATTGAAAAGCACCATTTCAAACAATTGAAAAGCAAAGCAAGTGATCTAAGCAAGTAACTAAGAGCCCATGGATAACCATGGATAGAAAGGGTGCTAATACCTTCCCTTTCTATAATCTACTCTCCGAACCCAAGAAAACATCTCAAAGGTTTTTCCTGTGCTTTTTGACCTTTCCTTAGGATAAAATAAAAATTCGGTGGCGACTCTTGCTAAACCGAAACATTTGCGAACACAAATGCAAAAACCCAAGTCAGTTCTCCCACCGTATCACAGAACTGGCGACTGTTGGGGAATCTTGAAAAGTGGAGTAACCTTAGGGCTTAGATAACCCTTTGCATGACTATTGTGTGCTTTGATTGCTTTAGATTTGGTTCTCTTGTTTGGGCTTGAAATCCTCCACCAGGATTTGGGAAACATTCATAGGTAAATAGCAATACGTTGTGGAAATTGTGTGGGGTATATCGACATGGTTGAAGCAATAGCTATATTAGTGCGATATATTTGTGAGTACCGGTAGCCTTTGAGTCAATCAAAGAGAATATGGGGCCGCTGAGTGATGTCATGAAGCACTAATGAACTTTTAAAACATTACTTGACCATCTTGGCCTTTTATTAGGGGTAGTGAGATGACCGGCTTTGGTGCAGTCCGAAGTTGGTAAATACTCGATACTACACTCATTGAGGGTTGTTTTCTTGGAATATTTTGGTCGCTAGTTAAGTGGCTAAACCAAAACAATGAACATAGAAAACAATCCAATGATATTGAGCTCCTTAGAACCCGGTTACTATTTATAGGACAGGTTTTAAGCCAACTAAACTCAAGAGGGTACTTACCTATGAAACCTCATGCAAGCCTGAACTAGGGTTTTGTGTGACTTGCTTATACATGTGCTTGTGCATACATCATGAACATTATAAAGCATCATATGCATCCATTAACCATTTCAAGGGTTTGGATCTTCATCTTTGTTCTTGTTTTGTAGGTCATGGAATCTCTTCGCAGAAAAACAATTCAAGTCAACCTTGTGAGAATCCCTCCTCAACTCAAGGAGCTCACTTCCAGGATTCCAGAGAATTCTCTCTTCAGTGAAATACATGGTAGACTCCTCAACTTGGTCAACACCAACATTGAAGAAGACATGGTGAAAGTTCTCTTCCAGTTCTTTGACCCCCTACACCACTGTTTCACATTCCCTGATTATCAATTGGTGCCTACTTTGGAGGAATTTTTTCAACTCTTGAGAATTCCTATTCTTCATCAACTACCCTACAACGGTACGGAAAAAGAACCAAAGCCTGAAGATATTGCTCAAGCATTACACTTGCAACCATCTGACATCAAGGGGCATTGGGAAACCAGAAGTGGTGTTAAGGGCTTCTTGGCAAAGTTTCTGTTTGAGAAGGCACAAGACTGCTGGAATTCTCTTGATCTACAAGCCTTTGAAGAGATTGTGGCACTCCTCATCTATGGGTTGGTCTTGTTCCCAAACCCTGATCAACTTATAGATGTGAATGCTGTCAAGATTTTCATGTCCAGGAATCCTATACCTACATTGCTTGGGGACATCCTACACTCATTTTACACACGAACAATGAGGAAAAGAGGTGTTCTCATGTGCTGTACTCCTCTCCTAGCAAGGTGGTTTATTTCTCACCTTCCACAATCAGTTTTGAAGAATGAGCAGGGTTTAAAGTGGTCACAACGATTGATGCCCCTCACATATTCTGATGTACATTGGTGTTCACAATCCAGAGAAAATGTCATCATCATTGATTATTGTGGGGAATTCCCTAATGTCCCACTACTTGGCCTTAGGGGAGGCATTACCTACAACCCCTGTCTAGCTTTGAGACAATTTGGATACGCTCGGAGGGATGGCCCTTATGACATGCTGATTCCGGACCTATTTTTTTACTTCGACAACGATGCGCAAGGACTTCGACAAAGGTTCGTCGGAGCTTGGAGGATGCCCAACAAAGTGGATAGTAAGACACTGGGGCACAAGAATTCCATCCCCCTTGAGCCTTACCTCAAGTGGGTAAGAACCCGCTCCCAGAATCTTATGATGTCATACCCTCACATTCTCCCCTTGATCAAAGAGCCTGTTACAAAAGGAGAGGTTCCATACACCATCCTACATCCTGACATGCCAACATCATTGGAAGAAATGCGAAAGAGTTGGATCCAACTCAAGGACGAACGAAATACCTTTGAATCCAGCTTCTATGCAAGTGAGAAGAAGGTTTTGGAGCTTACCCGCCGACTTCATGAGGAGGAAACTCTCAACACTTACATCGCGCCAAAGAGGATGCGCAATGTCTTTTTACATTAAGAATTTTGTAATATTTCGCCCATGGGGAACTTATGTACTAACAAATTTCTTCTTAATATGACGTGTGTTCTTTTTGTTTGCAACAAATTTGAATTTCTGAACCCTTGAATGCATTACATGAATAACATACCATTCATCATATGCATAAACAGGTCTTCACGCCAGGTTTCCTTATCTTTCTGCTGTTTATTTCAGCGAGATGGATTTGGAGCAGACGGTAAAGGATCTGCAGGCACAAAATTCACAGTTCCAGCAACTCCTCATGACCTTGGCAAAGGGTCAAGAGGACCTCAAAGTTTTGTTGGAGAAGAATAAAGAGAAAAAGAAAAAGAGACCTGGAGTAGCCACTTTGGGAAAGAGATTTGAGCATCAGGCCAGGAGAGTTCTCGAGTTCCCCTCAATGTCTGACGAAGGGGTCGGTAAAGGGAAAGGGGTTGTTGTACCTTCCGAATCTGAAGTTGAAGAAGAGGAAGAGGAAGAAGACGAAGACTACTCCGAACAACAGTATCCACCAGCGGATGACAAATATAAGAATCTTGAGGATAGACTGGAAGCTATGGAGTTGCAGAGGGTCCCTAGTTTGGACTTTGAAGAACTAGGGCTGGTGGCTGGGATTGTTATCCCTCCCAAGTTCAAGGTGCCGACATTCGCCAAGTACGACGGTCTGTCTTGCCCTAAGATGCACCTGAGATTGTATGTCAGAAAAATCCAACCCCATTCATCCGATAAAGACCTCTGGGTACACTTTTTCCAAGACAGCTTGTCTGGCACGCAGTTAGACTGGTTTTATAAGCTCGAAAGATCAGAGGTTCACAATTAGGAAGACTTGGTAGCTACTTTTTACCGTCAGTATCAATACAATGCTGATTTGGCGCCCACTCGTACTCAGTTACAAAGTATGGGGATGGCTTCCAATGAAGGGTTTAAAGAGTATGCTCAGAAGTGGCGTGATCTGGCTGGAAGGGTGCAACCGTCATTGTCAGATAGGGAGTTAGTTGACATGTTTTTGGGGACCCTGTATGGCCCCTTCTTCAATCATCTGATCGGAAGTTCTTCCGCGGGATTTACTAAACTGATTTTGACCGGCGAAAGGGTTAAGGCTGGTATTAAGAGTGGAAAGATTCAAAAGGATGCTTCCGCATCCACGGCTGTTAAGAAACCCTTCCCAGCTAAGAATGAAGCATCTGCTGTGTATTCTCAGAAGGGACAGGGAAGAACTAAGAGCCGACCGACTGTAGGGGCTGTGATGATTCAAAACTCGTCAAATGATCAACCTCGTAACAATCAGTCAAGACCTAATCAACAACGGGTGGAAAGGCCACAACTGCAGTTCACTCGCTTCAACATGACGCCCGCTCAGGTACTTCCCCATTTGTTGAAGCTGAATCTGACCAGTTTGAAGGAAGCGCCAAAGAACCCTAACACCTTCTCTCCATATTACCACGCCAATGCCAAGTGTGCTTACCATTCCGACAGTGCTGGGCACGATACCAATAATTACTGGGCGCTTAAGAACAAAATCCAGGATCTGATTGATGCTAAGGAAGTAGAATTTGATGCTCCTGAGAAGCCCAATGTTATATCTGCTCTGATGCCCAAGCACGGCCACAATATTCATGCTGTTATGGAGGACACTCATGTTACTGATGTTGTTGACCTGTTGACGCCGTTACTTGTGGTAAGGAAAATTTGTTGAGAGTCGAGATCTTTCCTGGTTGTGATAAAGACTGTTATTTTTGTTTGAACATAAGAGGTGATTGCCCAATGTTGAAGTCAGGTGTCCAACGCCTGATGGATACCCAAGAGATACTTTTCCAGAAAACCCCTGTTGATACCTTCAATCCTATTACTCCTGATACTGTTTCTACTTCTACCAACGATATTGAAATTATAACCATTTCCGACAATCCTCCCAAGGCTTGCAAAAGGCCTGTCAGGATTACACCCAACTCTGAATGTGTACCTTTAAAGATCACCATGCCGGGACCTATCTCGTACCAATCAAGAAAAACGATACCATGGAACTATGGGGGAGAAGTCTTCTACCATGGTGTCAAACAAATTGAGACAGTCCAAGAAATTTTTGAAGAAGAAAACATTGATGTAGGGAACATCGCGGGTACAAGCAAGATAACCCGTAGTGGCCGGATCTTTTCTCCGGAGATTGCTCTCCCTCGAGCAGTTTTCGGACCCTTGAAAGCTTCTGCACCTGTTGGACCATCTGTGCAAGGCCCAGTGATTGAAGAACTGGATACTCCTGAAGTAAGAACATCTGCTGAAACTATCGACAAGGGTAAGGGGATACTGGAAGTTCCTGTCAGGAAGAAGGCCCATGTTGTGGTTATCCCCGAAACCACTCAAAGAAATGGATGAAATCTTGAAAATAATCAAAAAAAGTGACTACGACGTTGTGGAACAGTTAGGGCAGACCCCTTCTAAAATTTCAATGTTAGCTCTCCTGCTCTGTTCTGAGGCCCATGCTAAGGCCCTAGTCAAATTCTTGAAAGCGGCACATATACCCCAAGAGACTTCGGATGACCAGTTTCAGGAATGTGTGGCCAGTCTTACTGCTGATAATGGCCTTGGCTTTTCCGATGCTGACTTAACTCCCAAAGGAAGGAAACACAACGACGCGCTACATGTTTCAGTTGAATGCAGGGGAAACACCCTCTCCCATGTCTTAGTTGATACTGGTTCTTCCTTGAATGTGATGCCGAAGAAAGCCCTAGACCGTTTGGATTGCGAAGGATTGACCCTCAAACGTAGTAACATCGTTGTTAGGGCCTTTGATGGGTCCAAAATAATGTTTCATGGAGAGGTTGATATTCCTATCAAAGTAGGCACAAAAGTTTTCAACTTCACCTTCTACGTGATGGACATCCGTCCGTCATATTCGTGTTTGCTAGGAAGACCGTGGATCCATTATGCCGGGGAAGTTACCTCCTCTTTGCACCAAATGCTGAAATATCCTGTTAAGGGTAAGATTATAACAGTGCACGGCGAGGAAGAGTACATGATAAGTCATCTCAATTCCTTCCGCTATGTGGAGTTAGATGGCGAGTTCATCGAAACGCCTTTCCAGCATTTTGAGGAAGTTTCTCCCGAGATAGCAGTTGCGAAGACAATGGTTGAGGTGCCTACCGTTCCCAAGCATGTATCTAGGATGGCATCTCTCAAGGACGCAGAGGCTGTAATTAAAGAAGGGAAGAGTACAGTATGGGGACAATTGCCTGACTTTCCCCATAAGACAGACAAGTTTGGGTTAGGGTTTATTGCTGCAGGACAAAAGGCCATGCGTCGCTCCAAGGCTGGAGGACCACCTGTCAAGATCTCTCACCATGGAATCAATGTTGTAGAAGATGAAGATGAAGAGATCCACTTTGAAGATTGGATCTTTCCGACCGTCGAAGGGGGTTTGAGCAACTGGGAAGCAAAGGATTTTGTCCCCATCACCTTTATCAACCAGTAATTTTATCTTTGAACAATTTCCCATTTTTATGGTCTGTAATAACTAAAACAATTCGCACACTATTTTCACCCCATGCCTTGCCCGGGGCATGTAGATCCATTTGTAAGGGCTTGATTTTCTTCATAATCGTATGCCATGTTTTAATGAATCATTGGAAGTTTTTCATCTATAAACTGTTGTGTTCATTTTCTTTCCTTTTGCATTTTTGTTTGTTTAAGGATGGTTATCCCTTACACACACCCACACTCACAAATGCAGGTACCCATCCACTCAGGATTCCATGGGTGACTATTCTGCTTTAGCCTTCGATAACTCTGAAGATTTGGTCAATCATGTTGAGTACGAAGTCGACGAAGATTGTGAAGTACCGAGAGAGTTAGCCAGACTTCTACAACAAGAAGAGAGGGCCATTCTGCCTCATGAAGAGTTTCTAGAAACCATCAACTTGGGGACAGAGGAAGACAGGAAAGAAGTAAAAGTGGGTGCTAACCTGGAACCAAGTGTCAAAGAGCGCTTAGTGCAGTTGTTGAACGAATATGTTAAAATCTTCGCCTGGTCTTATGAAGACATGCCAGGGTTAGACACAGATATTGTGGTTCACCGTCTTCCTACAAGAGAAGATTGTCCATCGATCAAGCAAAAGGTCCGCTGAATGAGGCCTGACATGTTTGAGAAGATTAAATCTGAGGTAATGAAACAATTCAACGCTGGCTTTCTGGTTGTTACTTCCTATCCACAATGGGTGGCTAACATTGTGCCCGTACCTAAAAAGGACGGCAAAGTCAGAATGTGTGTGGACTATCGGGATTTAAACAGGGCTAGCCCTAAAGACGATTTTCCACTGCCACATATCGACATTTTGGTTGACAACACAGCTCAACACAAAGTTTTTTCCTTCATGGACGGATTCTCGGGATATAACCAGATCAAAATGGCCCCGAGGACATGGAGAAAACTACTTTTGTCACGCAATGGGGTACCTTCTGCTACAAAGTGATGCCATTCGGACTGAAGAATGCAGAGGCAACTTATCAACGCGCCATGGTAGCTTTGTTTCATGATATGATACATCATGAGATCGAAGTTTATGTAGACGACATGATAGCTCGATCACAGACAGAAGAAGAACACCTTGGTCATTTGCAAAAACTGTTTGCAAGGTTGAAGGAGTGTAAGCTCAGACTGAACCCAAGCAAGTGCACTTTTGGAGTTAGGTCTGGTAAACTTTTGGGATTTATTGTCAGCAACAAAGGTATTGAGGTTGGTCCAGCGAAAGTGAAGGCTATACAAGAAATGCCTGCCCCCCGTACTAAAAAGGAGGTTAGAGGATTCTTGGGATGCTTGAACTATATCGCCAGGTTCATCTCTCACCTGACGTCTACCTTTGAGTCAATTTTCAAATTGTTAAAGAAGGATTAGGTATTTGAATGGAACAATGATTGTCAGGTTACTTTTGATAAGATCAAGGAGTATTTACTAGAACCTCCTATTCTGATGCCACCCGTCGAAGGAAGGCCGTTAATCATGTAACTGACTGTTTTGGATAATTCAATGGGGTGCGTGCTGGGCCAACATGACGAGTCTGGCCGAAAAGAGCATGCCATTTATTAACTTAGCAAAAAATTTACCGACTGTGAGACTCGCTACTCACTGCTCGAGAAAACTTGTTGCGCTTTGGTATGGGATGCTCGCCGACTGAGACAGTATATGTTGACTCATACCACCTTGCTAATTTCCAAAATGGATCCGATCAAGTATATCTTCGAGAAGCCTGCTTTATCTGGAAGAATCGCTAGATGGCAAATGATCCTGACTGAGTATGATATCCAGTATACTACCCAAAAAGCTATAAAGGGGAGTGTACTAGCTGACCATCTAGCTCATTAAGCCGTCGAAGATTACCAATTTATGAGATTTGACTTCCCTGACGAGGACATCATGACTTTGGACAACATCAAAGGTAACAGACCGTATGACGGACCTGAACAAGGATCCCGATGGACCTTGTACTTTGATGGTGCTTCAAATGCACTTGGCAATGACATCGGTGCGGTACTCATTTCTCCGGAAGGTTGCCATACACCCTTCACTGCCCGACTTTGTTTCAACTGTACCAATAACATGGATGAATATGAAGCTTGAATCTTTGGTCTCAGTCTGCTATAGACTTGGGAATCAAATCTTTGGTCGTATTTGGAGACTCGGCTTTGGTTATCAGTCAAATCAAAGGAGAGTGGGACAACAAACATCCTAATCATATCCCATAAAAAGAACATGTCTTGATGTTGTTGCCTCATTTCGAGCAGATTACCTTCGAGCACTTCCCGCGAGAAGAAAATCAGCTAGAAGATGCTCTGGCTACAATGTCTTCCATGTTTAAACTCAATTGGGATAACAAGGCTCCCCAAATTACCATCGAGCGAATGAACGAACTTGCGCACTGTCATGAGATTAATACCGAAGAAGTAGTGGAACAACCCTGGTTTCATGAAATCAAAAGGTATCTCCAAACTAGAGAATATCCTGAAGGAGCTTCCGTCAATGACAAAAAGTTCTTAAGGAGATTTGCTGCCAAGTTCTTCCTAAGCAATGGCATCCTTTATAAGCGCAGCCATGATTGTGTTTTACTTCATTGTGTGGACAAAGCTGAAGCAGAGTTGATCATGACTGAGATACACAGTGGTACATTCAGCACCCACTTGAGCGAACATATGATGGCTAAAAAGATTCTAAGGGCAGGCTACTACTGGTCTACCATGGAAGCTGATTGTCATCAACATTCCCGTACTTGCCACAAATGCCAAGTCTATGCTGACAAGGTACATATTCCTCCTGTTCCTCTCAACATTCTGACAGCTCCTTGGCCATTCGCAATGTGGGGCATTGACATGATTGGAGAGATCAAGCCTACGACATCCAATGGACATCGCTTCATCTTGGTCGCTATTGACTATTTCACCAAGTGGGTCGAGGCAGCTTCCTATGCCTCAGTTACAAAGAATGTGGTTTCCCGCTTCATCAAGCAGAACCTCAAATGCTGGTATGGTGTCTCCGACAGGATTATCATGGACAACGGTACAAATTTGAACAACATTATGATCACCGCTCTATGCGAGCAGTTCAAGATTTATCATCACAATTCATCTCCCTATCTGCCGAAGATGAACGGTGTTGTTGAAGCTGCGAACAAAAATATCAAGAAGATCATTCAAAAGATGACAGTTACCTACAAGGACTGACATAAGATGTTAAAATTTTCTCTGCATGGATATCGTACCACGACACGCACTTCAACAGGGGCAACCCCATTTTCTTTGGTGTATGGCATGGAAGCTGTTCTACCCATGGAAGTTCAAATTCCTTCCTTATGGATTATGAAGGATGCTGGTTTGAATGAAGAAGATTGGATTCAGACCCGACTTGATCAACTTAATTTGATCGATTAGAAGCGACTTACTGTTGTTTGCCATGGTCAGACATATCAAAAACGGATGATCAAGGCTTTCAACAAGAAAGTTAGGCGTCAGGTATATCAAGTCGGAGATCTTGTAATCAAGCGGATCATCTTACCGCAAAGTGATCGCAGGGGAAAATGGACTCCTACTTACGAAGGACCATTTGTGATCAAGAGCATCTTTTCTGGTGGGGCAATGATTTTGACCACCATGGACGGCAACGATTTGCCACACCCTGCGAACGCAGACATAGTCAAAAGATACTACGCATAAAACGACCCGGCAAGTTGAAAACCCGAAAGGACGACTTGGGCAAAAATGAGCATCCCGGTGAATCGAAAACCCGAAAGGGAGGTTCAGGCAAAAATTAGAGATAAAATAAAAAAATATGTACACCTGGCAAGTTGAAAACCCGAAAGGGCGACTTGGGCAAAAAAAGGGTTTCCCGGTGGATCGAAAACCCGAAAGGGCGGTCCAGGAAAAAGTTAGGGAATTAAAGCGTATGACTATGTCTCGTCGGATCGCTTCAAGAACAATCTCTTCACCAACAAACTCCAAGCTTCTGATCAATCTAGTCATCGGCAGACGAAGCAACAAATGGACAAGATATTCAGAGTTGTGAAGGCTATAGCAGAATGGGAATGCCATGGAATTGTTACACGTAGCCATCTTTCTTTTGTATAAATTTTTTCAATTTTTACGACAACATTCTCTTACTAGGATGTCTGTCTCCTTTGTACAAAGATACTCACAAAAGTTAATACAAATATACTTCAAAATGCAGAAATTTGCTTGCCTTTCTTTTCTTTTACACTTATGTTTTATTTGAAAACTTCCAATGTTTTGTTAAAAAGGCATATGCATTTGGATATAATCACTGCTTACAAATAAAACAGAAAAAAAAAGATAATTACTGATAGGTTGAAGGTGTAGGAAGATATCTTTATGCCATTTCAGAAGAAATCCCTTGCAACACATCATTCAGATCCTCAACAAAGCTAAAATTTGGAGTATGATTCCCCAGCTGAGTTAAATTTCAAAATTCTCATCAAGAGTTAAACTTCAAGGTCCTCAGCAGAGCCAGTACGTTCTAAAAACTTGATTCCCCAAGTTGAGTTAAGTTTCAAGATTCCCCTCAGAGTTAAAGCTTCAAGATCCCCAGTGGAGCCCGAAAACCCTAAAAACCCAGTCCCTAATGGAGCCAGAATAGTCTAAACATTCTCTCCACAGAGTTTATTTCCCAGCAGATTAAAGATTCTCGGTCTCATTTCTTCGGCAGATGTCTCCCGGGTTTTAACTCCCCAGTAGAGATGTTCAGAGTTTTCCTTATTCCCCAAGCAGTCGGCAAGGATTTCTCATCTTCAACAATCAAAGATTTTTGAATCCTCAGCATCGGTCAAGGATTTATTTTCCCCGGCAAGCAGTCAAAGATTTCATTATCTCCAGCTATCCAGAATTTATCTTCCTCAATAAGACAGCTACTCAGCTTACATGCATAACCATTACATTCATATATCATAAACATTGATGAAATACAGTTCATTGCATCATACATATCATGCAACATAACTTTGTGTTTTAGCTAACATTTTACCCTTTTCAGGATAAGATTAAAAGGTTGTCGTTAACAATTATTCAGATACAGTATGGATACACCCCAGACACGGTGGTCATTCTATTACTCATTCAGAATTTCAAGTCAAATACAGTACAGATACACCCCAGACACGGCGGTCATTCTACTACTCATTCAGACTTTAGCAATCCGATACAGACTAGATACGCTCCAGACACAGCGGCCATTCTATCTCTCATTCAGATTCAATTATCAACTTCAAGTTCAGATATGCTCCAGACACGAATGCCATTATGGCCCTTACACCAGCAGCTTGATTCTCCCCAGTGCAATCGCCATGGAAGTCATTCTGTCACTTATTCAGATCCCATTTACAGTCTCAGATATACTCCAGACACGGAAGTCATTCTACTACTCATATAGATCTCAAATTCAGATACACTACATATACACTCCAGACACGACAGTCATTTTGATATTCATTCGAAGTTCAAATACAGTTACAGCTCAGATACGCTCCAAACACGGACGCCATTCCTTTTCTCATACAGACTCAGTCTCCAGATACAGTTCAAGTGCATTCCAGACACGGATACCATTTTGATACTCATTCTTTTGACCTACAACATTGCAATTCGACAAAGATTCTTGGATGGCATATTTAAGCCCTTCTCTAGCAAGGTTCTACCATCTCCAAATGGCATCTTTAAGCCCATTCCCTCAACATTATTCTGACGAGTGCAAATTTACGGGCACTCTAGTGTCCAATCCTCTTTTACCTTCGAGTCGCGAAAGGCAAACTTGCCAATCTAACTCTTCAGGTTCAAGAAGATTGAACATGGGAAACTGTTGTACCCAAAAATTTGCCCTCTCATTTCATCAACATTTTCTCATCACAAGACTCTTGGAACTCAAGATCAAGCTAGGGTTTGCTCTGCTCAAGACACCTCCTTGCACTGTTGACCTAAATTAGGGTTTGAGTTTGCACAAGGATGTTTTGACCTAAAATGCCCAAAGTGACTCTCATACTTCATGTTGGACTCACAAGTTTGTCCATACCAAGTTTCAAGCCTTGATTCAAATTTTTGCCCAGTCAATTGGACAGTTGACCTAGAAATCAACTGTATTGGGGAAAAAGTCAACTGTGGCCAATTGACAGTCAAACCTCATGAAATTTGACCCACATCAACATTATGACCTCATATGAACCATTTGATCAAGTTTGGATCACAATTCCATAAGAAATTTGATCAGATCACCAAAAGGGCAATATGGTCATTTTTAGGGTTTTGACTGCACAAAGGCAATTTTGACTATTTGACCTAGCCAATGGAAAATCAAGCTCAACCATGGACTCAAGGACTCAATGACATTATCTTGACCCATTCCACAAGTTCAAAAGATCTCAAATGCATAGGATTGACAGATGAATTTTTCAGTCAACTGATCAAAATTTGACTGTACACTGAAAAGTCAAACTTTGACTTTTTCGTCAAAATCAAGTGCCAAGGGTCATTTTTCATCAAGACATATCAAATTATAAAACTTTTTCATCAAGAAACCCAAAAATACAAATTAGGGTTTAAAATGGAAAATTTTCATAACTTAGAATTTTTCTAAGTTATGAAATTTTCTTATTTTTTCCTAACTTTGTCCCATTTTTTCACCAAAATGCAAATGATTCAAACAAAACTTGCAACATGAAAGTTGTAGTACATCACAAATTATACAACTTTGATTCACAAAGTTTTCTCAAAAGAGGCTTGTATCTCAAGTTATGATTTTTGGAATAAGGGTACCTAAAACTTTTAACTTAGAGAAAATTTGCCCTAATCTAGGCAGGATTTTGACCCATCTTCTTGGCCATTTTTCACATAGTTCCACTTGGATTTTCAAGTTGCATTTCAAATATGGATTATATTACATGTTACAAGCTTTCCAAATTGTCCAAGAACTCCTCAAACACCCTTGTGGTTAGGGAGAATCGAATGCTTGAAGTTGGCAAAAACTTACTTTGATCCATGGCCAATACATGTTCATACCAATTTGCAAATCTGATCTAGCTAGCTTGGTTCACAATTACAGGCCTCAAAACCAGTTTGTACTCCATAATTTAATGCATATTCATTGAGTTAAGGTATTGTCTTGGTCATTAGGGCATTGTACACAAGATTAAGCCCTAAATGGTAAAAGGTATATTGCCATTTTTGCAAAACGTTACTTTATGTCAAAACACTAAGCCTTGAACCTTGAACAAAATCTGATACTGCAAACCAAATCCATGAATTAGAGGGGCCAAGAGTGTTGTGTGCAGGGTGATAGGAGGGCTTGTACAAAGCTATAACATCACTTCCAATCTTTTGCTTCAAGAAGAATAAACTTGCAAAACAGAAGCAATCTTACACATCTATAAAAACGAACTTACACAAACATTGCAAACAAGTTTGATACCTCCTAACAAGCCAGAAACACGACCCCTTTGCCTCTCAATCTCCCTTGTACACAGAATCACTGTTTTTCTGCAAAACAGGGCAAGCCCTGCAGAACCATCTTCATCTTCATTCTCCCTCGTGCGTTTTGCCTCAAATTTGTTCCAATACCTTCCACTCAACTCACCTGAACTGTCCCAGGCCTCCATTGCTAGCTGTAACACCATTAACACACATTGCCATTTTTGTTTCAAAGCTTTGCAGGTTGAGTTCTGTGGCACGATTCAAGCTATTTCAAAACAAAGTAAGCATTGAGAAAGCTTCCTTGGACTTCAGGCAAGCTCAAAAGAAGCTCAAGCACCCTTGAAAGTTGCTGCATTGGCAAGCTCGAAGTCAACTGAACCAGGTATTTCATGGACTTCTATATATCTCTTTAGGAATAGATAGGCTTAGGTTTGTGAATGAAATATGTTGTACTCATAGCCCTGAAGCCATACATATGCTTAGTTTTCATTTTCATTAATCGTGCTAGGAGAATTTCACCCATGAACTTTCTGAAAAAACTAGGTTAAGAATTAGGGCCAGAGAAATTCTCTCTGGTCTTTGAGAGTTAGCTTAAGTTTTTTATATGGTTGAATTCGTTGTTTGATGCTCTACAAGTTTCATGTTATGAGTTTTGTCAAAAAATCAAAGAATCAAGAGATAGCCATTGATGTACAGAACGCGCGTTTTGTGAACAAGAGGAAGAAGATGAAGTCTGACTGGGCTGGGCCTGGTTGTTTTTACTCTTTACACACGCATTTTCAGTTTACACCCCCTGGCCCATTTATTTGTACATTGGTCATTTTTGCATTTTTATTTCATTTTTTATTTTGATAGTTTATTTTCTAACATAAAAATACTTAAAAAAATTTATTTTCATAAATTTTTGTATTTATTTGGAATTTATTTTAATTATTACTAGTATAAAAATGTTTATTTGCTTTATATTCTTTTTATCAAAACCTAAAAATAATGAAAAAATATGTTTATATTTATTTATTATTTTTATACACACTTGAAAATATTTTCTTGAAATATACACATTTTTGTAAATAATTAATTTTTATTTTTATTTATTTAATATGTTTAATATATATATATATATACTTATATATTTTATTTAATTAAATAAATAGGACAAAAATATAAAAAAAGAATACATTTTCATTTTATTAATATTTTACACTAAAAATATCTTTTTTACAATATACTTTTATTTTTTTTGTATAAATTAATATATTATTGTATATAATTAATAAATAATACTATTTATTAAGAATTAGGGTTTTTTCCCTAAATAACAAAATAATTAAAATTGGCTTGTTTTTTTTTATTTTATTATTTTTACTTCACATTGAAAAATACTTTTTACATACATAAAAATCTTTTTTGCATAATACATTTTATTTGATATTTATTTAATTGTATTTATTTAAATATTATATTATGCCTTGTACATTCAATTTGGTTGTAATAACTTAGAATTTAATTTCTTGTCAAATACCCCCAATTCAAATTTGTACCCCCTCCCTATATCATGTTGTAATAGTGTAGCATTTAAATTCTCGCACATTTAAAAGCATCCAATTATGCCATGCTTAGACTTAGGGTTTGTATGCAAAATAAAATCAAAAATTAGCTTGACCTAATCAAAGACAAGTATGCATGAAAAACAAACACAATGCACACTTGCACCCCTAGGGTTACTATCCACTTGTTGCCTTCAAAAATGGGTCATGGTTGCATGTTAAGTACTTTGGCAAAACAAAAACAAACAAAAAGATCATAGTCCCTCGATGATTCTATCTGGGTTGCCTAAACAAAATGATCAAGTCCCTCAAGAAAATTGCCAAAAATACTTGACACAATTGCTATCTTGGTCTATACGATGACCCGCGCCTGTCCCGTTTAACATCCTAACACAAGGTTGTTCACCAAATACAATGGTGAAACAACACTGTTAAAAAGGGTTTAAAAACATAGGAAAAATCTTTGAGGAAAATAGAGTAGACAAACTCTTAGTTACTTGATCAAGCTTGCAAAGACATCCTTGCTATCTTCAAAACACACTCCACAACACAATTTCAAAACCCTACTTTCAAACATTGAAAAACTTTTCAAAAGACAAAGACACCTTTGTATACATTCAAACAAGAATCATTACAAAGGTTGCCACAACGATGGCCTCTTTTCAAAACATCTTTTAAAATCACACACAAAGCACCATTTCAAACCATTGAAAAGCACCATTTCAAACAATTGAAAAGCAAAGTAAGTGATCTAAGCAAGTAACTAAGAGCCCATGGATAACCATGGATAGAAAGGGTGCTAATACCTTCCCTTTCTATAATCTACTCCCCGAACCCAAGAAAACATCTCAAAGGTTTTTCCTGTGATTTTTGACCTTTCCTTAGGATAAAATAAAAAGTCGGTGGCAACTCTTGCTAAACCGAAAAATTTGCGAACACAGACGCAAAAACCCAAGTCAGTTCTCCCACCGTATCACAGAAGGCTATAGCAACTTTACTGGGGAAATGAGAATGAGAATCTTCATTCTGCTAGGGGATGAAAAATCTTGTGGGGAGTAGCTATACTGCTGGGAAGTAGCTATCCTGCTGGAGAGTAAGTTCAAGACCCTGAGGGAAAAGCTTATTCCTGTTTGGAAAAAGTTCAGGAGTTTGGGTTGTATGCCAATCTACTGGGGAGTCAAAATGAGAATCTTCATTATGTTGGGGATAAAGCAAAAGTTAAGTGTTATCTGGTTGATTCTCATATTTTAAGACAACTTGTTGGCGAATTGGGGGAAAATGAATGGTTTCCACTGTGGATTGGTAGTCTTGACTTGACTGGGGAAGAAGGTTTCATCTTCGCTGAGGGTCTGTAGTTTAAAGTTTTGGCTCCGTTGAGGATTGGGAGTTTGAAGTTTTAACTCTGATAGGGATTTTGAAATCTAGTTCCGCTGGGGATCTAGATGATGTATTGTAGGGATTGCTCATGGAATAGCCTAAAGACGTTTTCCTATTCTCTCAACCTGTCAGTAATTATTCTTTTTCATTCCTGTTTATTTGTAAACAGTAATTGTGTTCAAATGCATATGTTCACTAATGAATCATTGGACATTTTTGCAAATAAAACACAAGTGTAAAAAAGAAAAAAGGCAAATAGTTTTATGCACTTTAAAGAGATATATTTGTATTAACTTTGAATAAGTGTTTTGTACAAAGGAGACAGACATCCTAGTAAGAGGACGGTGTCATAAAAAATGAGAAAAATTTATACAAAGAAAGATAGCTATGTGTAAAAATTCCATGGGGTTCCCGTTCTGCTATAGCCTTCGTAATTCTGAATATCTTGTCCATTCATCGCTTCGTCCGAAGATGATTGAATTGATCAGAAGCCCGGAGCTTGTCTGTGAAGAGATTGTCCTTAAAGTGATCCGACGAGACATAGTCATACGCTTTAATTCCCTACCTTTTGCCTGGACCGCCCTTTCGGGTTTTCGATCCACCGGGAAACCCTTTTTTGCCCAAGTCGCCCTTTCGGGTTTTCAACTTGCCGGGTGTACATATTTTTTTGTTTATCCCTAACTTTTTCCTGAACCGCCCTTTCGGGTTTTCGATTCACCGGGATGCCCTTTTTTTTCCTAGGTGTGTCAACCTAGCGGGTCGTTTATGCGTAGTATCTTTTGACTATGTTAGCGTTCGCAGGGCGCGGAAGGTCATTGCCGTCCATGGTGGTTAATATCATTGACCCACTAGAAAATATGTTTTTGATCATAAATGGTCCTTCGTAGGTAGGAGTCCATTTGCCCCTGGGATCACTTTGCGGCAAGATGATCCTCTTGATTACAAGATCCCCGACTTGATATGTCTGGCGTCTGACTTTCTTGTTGAAAGCCTTGATCATCCGTTTTTGATACGTCTGACTATGGCAAACAACAGTAAGTCGCTTTTCGTCAATCAAGTTAAGTTGATCAAGCCGGGTCTGAATCCAATCGTATTCACTCACACCAGCATCTTTCATGATTCTCAAGGAGGGAATCTGAACCTCGATAAGCAAAATAGCTTCCATGTCGTATACCAAAGAATAGGGTGTTGCCCCAGTTGATGTTTGTGCTTTGGTACGGTATTCGTGGAGAGCAAACGGTAACATCTCATGCCAGTCCTTGTAGGTGACTGTCATCTTTTGTATGATCTTCTTGACATTTTTGTTCGCAGCTTCGACAACACCATTCATCTTTGGATGATAGGGAGATGAATTGTGATGTTGAATCTGGAACTGCTCGCACAAGGCAGTGATCATAGTGTTGTTCAGGTTTGTATCGTTGTCAGTGATGATCCTTTCGGGGATGTCGTACCGACAAATGAGGTTCTGCTTGATGAAGCGGGCAACCACATTCTTTGTAACGGAGGCGAAGGAAGCTTCTTCGACCCACTTGGTGAAGTAATCAACGGCCACTAGAATAAAGCGGTGTCCATTGGATGTTGTGGGCTTCACCTCTCCAATCATGTCGATTCCCCACATAGCGAATGGCCAAGGAGCTGTTAAGACATTGAGAGGCACTGTAGGTATATGTACCTTATCCGCATAGATTTGACATTTGTGACAAGTACGGGAATGTTGATGGAAGTCAGCTTCCATGGTAGACCAGTAATAGCCTGCCCGCAAAATCTTCTTAGCCATCGTATGTCCGCTATAGTGAGTGTCGAAGGTACCATTGTGCAGTTCAGCCATGATCTGCTCAGCTTCAACCTTGTCCACACAACGGAGCAGAATGCAATCATGATTGCGCTTGTATAGGATACCATTGCTTAGGAAGAACTTGGCAGAGAATCTCCTCAAGAACTTTTTGTCGTTGACTGAAGCTCCTTCAGGGTATTCTTGAGCCTCGAGATACCTTTTGACTTCGTGAAACCAAGGTCGGTCCACTACTTCTTCGGTATTAATCTCGTGACAATGTGCAGGTTCGTCCATCCGCTCAATGGTGATTTGGGGAGCCTCATTATCCCAATTATGTTTAAACATGGATAACATTGTAGCTAGAGCATCTGCTAGTTGGTTTTCTTCTCGCGGGAAGTGCTCGAAAGTAATCTGTTCGAAATGAGGTAACAACGTCAAGACATGTTCTTTGTAAGGGATGAGGTTAGGATGTTTAGTGTCCCACTCTCCTTTGATCTGACTGATGACCAAAGCTGAGTCTCCAAACACAATCAAAGATTTGATTCCCAAGTCTATTGCAGCCTTGAGTCCAAAGATGCAAGCTTCATACTCGGCCATGTTGTTGGTGCAGTTAAAGCAAAGTCTGGCTGTGAAAGGTGTATGGTAACCTTCTGGTGAGATAAGCACAGCGCCAATACCGTTACCAAGTGCATTGGAGGCACCATCAAAGTATAGGGTCCATCGGGATCCTTGTTCAGGTCCATCATATGGTCTGAAATCTTCAATGTTGTCCAATGTCATGATGTCTTCGTCAGGGAAGTCGAACTTCATGGATTGATAATCTTCGACAATTTGATGAGCTAGATGGTCAGCTAGCACACTCCCCTTTATAGCTTTTTGGGTCGTGTATTGTATATCATACTCTGTAAGGATCATTTGCCATCTAGCTATTCTTCCAGATAAAGTCGGCTTCTCAAATATGTACTTAATCGGATCCATCTTAGATATCAGCAAAGTGGTATGAGTCAACATATACTGCCTTAGCCGGCGAGCAGCCCATACCAAAGCGCAGCAAGTTTTCTCGAGCAGTGAGTAGCGGGTCTCACAGTCGGTAAACTTTTTGCTAAGCTAATAAATGGCATGCTCTTTTCGGCCAGACTCTTCATGTTGGCCCAATACGCACCCCATTGAATTTTCTAGGATGGTCAGATACATGATTAGCGGTCTTCCTTCGACGGGAGGCATCAAGATAAGAAGTTCTAGCAAATACTCCTTGATTTTATTGAAAGCAACTTGACAGTCATCATTCCATTTAACCACCTGATCTTTCTTCAACAGCTTAAAGATTGGCTCACAGGTAGATGTTAGGTGAGAGATGAACCTTGCAATGTAGTTTAGGCGTCCCAAGAAAACTCTGACCTCCTTCTCAGTGCGAGGGGCAGGCATTTCTTGTATAGCTTTGAATTTGGCAGGATCAACCTCGATGCCTTTGTTGCTGACAATGAAACCCAGGAGTTTACCAGACCTGACTCCGAAAGTGCACTTGTTAGGGTTGAGTCTGAGCTTGTACTCCTTCAACCTGACAAACAGCTTTTGCAAATGGTCAAGGTGTTCTTCTTCAGTTTATGAACGGGCTATCATGTCGTCTACGTAGACCTCTATCTCATGATGTATCATATCATGAAACAAAGCCACCATGGCGCGTTGATAGGTTGTCTCGACATTCTCCAGTCCGAATGGCATCACTTTATAGCAGAACGTACCCCACTATGTAACAAAAGTAGTTTTCTCCATGTCTTCAGGTGCCATTTTGATCTGGTTATAACCTGAAAATCCGTCCATGAAAGAAAATACCTTGTGCTAAGCTGTATTGTCAACCAAGATGTCAATGTGCAGAAGTGGAAAGTCATCTTTAGGGCTAGCCCTGTTTAAGTCTCTGTAATCCACGCACATTTTGACTTTTCTGTCCTTCTTAGGCACGAGCACAATGTTAGCAACCCATTATGGATAGGAAGTAACAACAAGAAACCTAGCATTGAACTGCTTCATAACTTCTGCTTTGATCTTTTCTGACATGTTGGACCTCATGCGGTGGACTTTCTGTTTAATTGGTGGACAGTCTTCTCTTGTAGGGAGACGGTGAACCACAATATCTGTATCGAGTCCCGACATGTCTTCGTATGACCAGGCGAAGATCTCAACATATTCATTCAACATATCTCATGATGTATCATATCATGAAACAAAGCCACCATGGCGCGTTGATAGGTTGCCCCGGCATTCTTCAGTCCGAATGGCATCACTTTATAGCATAACGTACCCCACTGTGTAACAAAAGTAGTTTTCTCCATGTCTTCAGGTGCCATTTTGATATTGTTGTAACCTGAAAATCCGTCCATGAAAGAAAATACCTTGTGCTAAGCTGTATTGTCAACAAGGATGTCAATGTGCAGAAGTGGAAAGTCATCTTTAGGGCTAGCCCTGTTTAAGTCTCTGTAATCCACGCACATTATGACTTTGCCGTCCTTCTTAGGCACGGGCACAATGTTAGCAACCCATTGTGGATAGGAAGTAACAGCAAGAAACCCAACATTGAACTGCTTTATAACTTCTGCTTTGATCTTTTCTAACATGTTGGGCCTCATGGGGCGGACTTTCTGTTTAATTGGTGGACAGTCTTCTCTTGTAGGGAGACGGTGAACCACAATATTTGTATCGAGTCCCGGCATGTCTTTGTATGACCAGGAGAAGATCTCAACATATTCATTCAACAGCTGAACTAAGCGCTCTTTGACACTAGGCTCTAGGTTGGCACCCACTCTAACTTCTTTTCAGCCTTCCTCAGAACCCAAGTTGATTGTCTCTAACAGCTCCTCATGAGGTAGAATAGCCCTTTCTTCCTGTTGTAGAAGTCTAGCCAACTCTCCCGGCACTTCACAGTCTTCATCACCTTCGTATTCGGCATGGTAGACCAGATCTTCAGAGTCACTGAAGGCCATAGCAGAATTGTTACCCATGGAATCCGGAATGGAAGGGTGCCTGCATTTTTTAGTATGGGTGTGTGTAAGGGATAGCCACCTTTAAACAAATAAAATGTAAAAAGAAAGACAATGAACACAAAAGTTTATATGTGAAAACGTCCATGATTCATTAAAATGGCATATGAAGATGAAAAATCAAACCCTTACAAATGGACCTATGTGCCTCGGGTAAGGCACAAGGTTAAAAGTGTACGAAATGTTTGAAAATTATTACAAACCAACAGAGATGTTTGAAAGATAAATTACTGATTTATGAAAGTAATCGAAATAAATTCCTTTGCCTCCCAGTTGCACAGTCCCTCGTCAATAGTAGGGAAAATCCAGTCTTCCAGGTTGCTCTCCTCTTCATTATCCTCTAAAGCATTGACTCCATGATGGGTGATCTTCACTGGTGGCCTCCCAGCTCGGGCGCGGCGTACAACCTTTTAAGCAGAAGCAGTGAACCCCAAGCCAAATTTATCTGATTTGAAAGGAAAGTCTGGTAGCTGACCCCAGATTGTGCTTCCTCCTTCTTCAATCACAGCCTTTGCATCTTTGAGGGATGACATCCAGGGCCCAGGTTTGGTAATCATGGGTACAGAAGACATTGTCTTGGTTGCTGCTATTTCAGGAGAAACCTCTTCAAAGTGTTGGAAAGGGGTCTCGATGAATTCACCATCCAATTCTACATAGCGGAAAGAATTTAGATGGCTTATCATGTATTCCTCTTCGCCATGAACAATTATAATTTTTCTCTGGACAGGGTACTTGAGCATTTGATGCAGAGTTGAAGTGATGGCTCCAGCATGGTGAATCTAGGGTCTTCCCAACAAGCAAGAATAGGAAGGAAGGATGTCCATCACATAAAACATGGAGTTGAAGGTTTCAGTTCCCACTTTAATCGGGATGTCCACCTCTCCGTGGACCATCCTTTTAGAACCATCAAAGGCTCTGAAAATGATATTGATGGGTTTCAGGGTTAGGCCTTCACAGTCCAGTCTATCCAAGGCCTTTTTCGGCAAGACATTTAAAGATGACCCAGTATCTACCAGAACATGAGCTAGAGTAGTCCCTCTGCATTCCTCCGAGACATGCAAAGCGTCATTGTGTTTTCTCCCCTTCGATGTTAAATCGGCACCGGAGAATCCTAGACCATTGTCAGCTGTTAGGCTAGCTACACGTTCCTGGAACTGATCCGTGGAGGTTTCCTGTGGCACGTGGGCCGTCTTCAAAAATCTGATCAGTGCTTTAGCATGAGCTTCGGAGCAAAGCAGTAGGGCCAACATAGAGATCTTTGAGGGGGTTTTCCCCAGTTGCTCCACAACGTCATAATCACTTTTCTTGATTATTTTCAAAATCTCTTCCATTTCTTTTTGAGAGGTCTCAGGGATGACCAATGGCTGAGCCCTCGTCCTGACGGGCACTTCTTGGATCCATTTCCCTCTATCATCAACAACAGCAGAGGGGACAACCACAGGAGTTACAACTTCTTCAATAATCGGAGTTCTCGCAGATATGTTGACCGACACAGGGGTAACCTTAGGAGCATTTGAGGGTCCGAAGATTTCCTTTGGTGGAGCAATCTCCGGAGAGAGAATTCTTCTGTTGCGGGTGATTTTGCTCGTTCCAGCAATGTTTCCAATGTCGGAAGTCTCTTCATCGAAACTCTCTTCAGTTGATTCAATTTGTTTAATACCGTGGTAATAGATCTCTCCACCATAGTTCCACGGTAATAATTTGTCAGACTGGTATGGGACGGGCCCAGGCATGGTTATCTTCAAAGGTACAATCTTCGTATCGGATGTAATCTTAACAGGTCTTTTGGAGACCTTAGAAAGATTGGCAGATATGGTAATTATCAAAACATCATTGACAGGAGTCGGTGTAACAGGAGTCTTCTCAAAAAGGATCTCTTGGTTATCCATTAGGCGTTGGATGCCTAACTTTAACAACGGACAATCGGTTGGTAAGGATGAACAAAGGCAGCAATCTTCTTCACAACCTGGGAAAATCCCAGCCTTCAGCAAATACAACTTTATTATCGGTAGCGGAGTCATCAAATCATCAACAGTAGCAACACAAATATCTTCTTCAATAGCATGGGCATTGTGGCCATGCCTTGGCTTTGGAGCAGAGATCACATTCGGCTTTTCAGGGGCGTCGAATTCTACTTCTTTAGCATCTATCAAATCTAGAATCTTATACTTGAGGGCCCAACAATTATTGGTGTCGTGCCCTATACTCCCTGAATGATAAGCACATTTGGCGTTCGAATGGTAGTAAGGAGAAGTTGTATTCGGATTCTTCGGGGCCTCTTTCAGACTGGCAAGGTTTAACTTCAAGAGATGGGGTAGAACCTGAGCAAGAGTCATGTTTATCTGAGTGAATTTTCGTACAGGCCTTTCCACCCTTGCTTGGTTGGTTCTGGGTTGATTGTTTCTGGGCTGATCAGCTGCAGACTTCTGAATCATTACGGCCCCCATCGTTGGCCGGCGCTCAACTGTTCCTTGACCTATTTGGGAGTAGACTGCTGAGACTTCTTTCTTTGCTGGAAAAGGCTTTTTGATGGCAGCGAAAGCAGATGCATCTTTTTGAATTTTACCGCTTTTAATGTCGGCTTCAACTCTCTCACCAGTTAGAATTAACTCGGTGAATCCCGCAGACGAACTTCCAATCAAGTGATTAAAGAATGGACCTGACAGAGTCCCTAAAAACATATCTACTAGCCCCCTCTCAGATAGAGGTGGTTGTACTCGTCCTGCCAAGTCTCTCCATTTCTGGGCATACTCTTTGAAGCCTTCATTGGAGACCATGCCCATACTCTGTAATTGAGTACGGGTTGGTGCTAAGTCCGCATTGTATTGATACTGCTTGTAGAAGGCAGCAGCCAAATCCTCCCAATTATGCACATCAGACCTCTCTAGCTGGTAGAACCAATCTAATTGCGTCCCCGACAAGTTGTCCTGGAAGAAGTGTACCCACAGGTCTTTGTTAGAAGAATGTGGTTGAATTTTCCTGACATAGGATCGTAGGTGCATCTTTGGGCAAGATACCCCATCGTACTTAGAAAATAGAGGTACTTTAAACTTGGGAGGAATGACAATTCCAGAAACCAAACCCAACTCTTCAAAGTCCAGCCCAGGCACTCTCTGAATCTCCATGGCTGCCAGACGTTCTTCCAAGTTCTTGTATTTTTCATCAAGAGGATACTGTTGTTCTGAGTAATCCTCATCTTCCTCTTCTTCAGCCTCAGAATCAGATGGCACTGCAGCTCCTTTACCCTTTCCTTCACCTTCTTCAGATGTTGATGGGAAATCTAGGACCCTTCTGGCTTGACCTTCAAATCTTCTTCCCAAAGTAGCCACACCAACCCTCTTCTTCTTCTTTTTCTCCTTTTCCTTTTCCAGTAGAGTCTTGAGCTCCTCCTTCCTCTTAGTCAAGGTCAGAAGTAGCTGTTGGAACTGTGAATTCTGCGCTTGCAAATCTTTGACCGTTTATTCAATATCCATGTTGCTGAAATAAACAACAGAGAGATGAGGAAACTTGGTGTGAAGACCTGTTTATGCATATGATGAATGAAATGTATTCATGTAATGCATTCAAGGATTCAAAAATTCAAATTTGTTTAAACAAAAAGGAACAAACGTCATATTAATAAGATAGAATTTGTTAGTACATCAATGCCCCCATGGGCAAAATAATACAAAATTCTAAGGTAAAAAGACGTTGCGCATCCTTTTTGGTGCAATGTAGGTGTTGAGAGTCTGCTCTTCGTGAAGTTGACGAGTAAGTTCTAAAACGTTTTTCTCACTGGCGTAGAATTGGGCTTCAAACGTATCGCGTTCTCCCTTGAGCTGTATCCAACTCCTTTGCAAATCTTCAAGTGATGTCGGCATGTCAGGATGTAGAAGGGTGTATGGAACCTCTCCTTCATTAACAGGCTCTTTAATCACAGGGAGAATGTAGGGGTAAGGCGTCATAAGACTTTGGGCGCGGGTTCGTACCCACTTGAGGTAAGGCTCAAGGGGGATGGAATTCTTGTGTCCCAAGGTCTTACTGTCTACCTTGTTGGGCATCCTCCAAGCTCGGATAAACCTTTGTCGAAGTCCTTGATCATCGTTGTCGAAGTCAAAAACCAAGTCTGGAATCAGCATGTCATGTGGGCCATCCCTTCGGGCATACCCAAACAGTCTCAGAGCTAAGCAGGGGTTGTAAGTAATGCCTCCCCTAATTCCAAGTAGAGGGACATTAGGGAATTCCCCATAACGTTCAATGATGATAACATTTTCTCTGGACCGAGAACACCAATGAACATCTGGATGTGTAAGAGTCATCAACCGTTGTGACCACCTCAAGCCTTGCTCATTCTTCAAGACTGATTGGGGAAGATGAGAAGTAAACCATCTTGCCAGTAGAGGATTACAACACATGATAATACCTCTTTTCCTCATTGTTCGAGTGTGAAAAGAGTGGAGGATATCCCCAAGCAATGTAGGCATCGGGTTGCGAGCCATAAAGATTTTGACAGCATTGACATCTATAAGCTGATCAGAGTTTGGGAACAAACCAACCCATAAATGAGAAGAGCTACAATCTCCTCAAAAGCTTGTAGGTCTAGAGAATTCCAGCATTCTTGAGCTTTCTCAAATAGGAACTTTGCCAAGAAACCCTTGACACCACTTCTGGTTTCCCAATGACCTATGACATCAGATGGTTGCAAGTGTAGGGCTTGAGCAACATCTTAAGGCTTTGGATCTCTTTCCGTACCGTTGAAAGGTAGTTGATGGAGAATAGGAATCCTCAAGAGTTGAGAAAATTCCTCCAAAGTAGGCACAAGCAGGTAATCAAGAAATGTGAAGCAGTGGTGTAGGGGGTCAAAGAACTGGAAAAGAACTTTCACCATGTCTTCCTCTGTGTTGGAGTTGACCAAGTTGAGAAGTCGACCATGTCTCTCAGTGAATGGAGAATACTCTGGAATCTTGGAAGCCAGCTCCTTGAGTTGAGGAGGAATTCTCACAAGATTGACCTGAATAGTTTTCCTGCGAAGGGAATCCATAACCTACAATACAGGAACAAAGATGAAGAACCAAAATCCTTGAAATGGTTAGTGGATGCATATGATGCTTCATGATGTTCATGATGTTATGCACAAGTATATATGTACAAGCAAATCACACAAGTTCCTAGTTTCAGGCTTGCATGGGGTTTCACAGGTAAGTACCCTCTTGAAGTTTAGTTGGCTCAACCTGTCCTATAAATAGTAACCGGGTTCTAAGTAGCTCAATATCACTGGATTATTTTCTGTGTTCATTGTTTCAGTTTATCCACTTTACTGGCGACCGAAATATTCCAAGAAAACAACCCTCAATGAGTGTAGTATCGAGTATCTACCAACTTCGGACTGCAACAAAGCCGATCATCTCACTACATCCTAAAAGGCCAAGATGGTCAAGTAAAGGTTCTAAAAGTCCATTAGTGCTTCATGACATCACTCAGCGGCCCCGTATTCTCTTTGATTGACTCAAAGGCTACCGGTACCCACAAATATGTCGCACTAATATAGATATTGCTTAGACCGTGTCGGTATACCCCGCACAGTTTCCATAATGTATTGCTATTTACCTATGAATGTTTCCCAAATCCGGGTAGAGGATTCAAACCCAAACAATAGAACCAAATGTAAAGAAATCAAAGCAAATAAAGGTAAGCATGTAAAGGTGATCTAAACCCTAAGGTAACCCCACTTTTAGATTCTTCCCCAGCAGAGTCGCCAGTTCTGTGATACGGTGGGAGAACTGACTTGAGGTTTTACGTTTGTGTTTGCAAATGTTTCGGTTTAGCAAGAGTCTCCACCGACTTTTTATTTTATCCAAAGGAAAGGTCAAAAAGCACAGGAAAGACCTTTGAGATGTTTTCTTGGGTTCGGGGGGTAGATTATGAAAAGGGAAGGTGCTAGCACCCTTTTCATCCATGGTTTTCCATGGGCTCTTAGTTACTTGTTTAGATCACTTGCTTTGCTTTTTCAATTGTTTGAAATGGTGCTTTGTGCGGTTTTGAAAGTATTTTGAAAAGAGGCCAGCGTTTTGGCAATCTTTGTAAAGATTCTTGTTTGAATAATGTATACAAAGATGTTTGTCTTTTGAAAAATGTTTCAATGTTTGAAATTTTGTTGGGAAATGTTTTGAAATTGTGTGTGTGTGTTTTGAAATTAGCAAGGATGTTTGCAAATTGATCAAGTAACTAGGAGTTGTCTACCCTAATCAAAAGTCTTTCTTGTACATTTTTAACCCTTTGACATTGTTGTTTTACCATTGTATTTGGTAAACAACCATATCTTTGGATGTTAAACGGGACGGGCGTGGGTCATCGTATGACCATGATAACAATATTGCCAAGTATCTTTAGCAAGTTTTTTGAGGGACTGGATCATTTTTGTTTAGGCAACCAAGATAGCGTCATCGAGGGACTATGATCTTTTTGTTTTGTTTTTGTTTTGCCAAGATACCTAACATGCATACCATGGCCATTTTAAGGCAACAAGTGGATGAAACCCTAGGGGTACTTGTGTGCATTGTGTTGTCATTTTTCATGCATTTTTGTCTTGTATTTAGTCATGCTATTTGTTTTGATTTTTGGTCTTTTGCATACAAATCCTAGTTTTACTATCATGCATAATGAAAGCAATAAATGCGTAAAAGTAAATCTAAGACTATTACAACATTATCATGGGGAGGGGGTACAAGTTTGAATAGGGGGATATTGCTAAAAAATAAAACCCTAAAACTATTACAACCATATTGAATTTATTTGTACAAATAAATAAACAAACAAATATTTAAATGTACAATAAATATGTAAATATGCAAAGAAATGTTTTTGTATTTATTTTATGTATGTAAAATAAATTTATTTAATGTCTTAAAAAAGAAAATAAAAGATGATTATTTTTTGAAAGGGTGAAAACCCTAATTTTTTTGATTTAAAAGAAAATATTCTATATTATTTATTTATTCATTTTTATGTACAAGAAAATATATACAAAAATGTTTAAAAAAATAAAATATGTGAGAAAATATTATTTTATATGTATAACATAATAAAATAAAAATATATAATGTTTTTTATAATATTTACAAGATTTTATTTAGAAAAATAAAAGTATTAAACCTAATAAACTAAATATTATGCAAAAAAATAAAATAAAAAAATATGATAAAATGCCAAAAATAAAGAAAATAATTTTTGTGATTTTAAATGTTTATAAAAAAATAAATAAAGTCAGAAATATGAAATAAATGAGAAAATATAAGAAATAAGAGAAATGGGCCAAGGGGGTGCAGAATGAAAAGAAGGTGGTGCAAATAGCCAGAAAAAGCCAGGCCCAGCCCAATGTCACTTCATCCCTATCCTTGGAACCAGAGAACGCGCGCGCCATGTACAAACTTGTAACTCCTTCATACGTGCTTAAAAACAAAATCTTGCAACATGAAAGTTATAGATCATCATCACACGATTCTAATGATATAAAAAACTTGATCTAACTCTCAAAGACCAGAGAGGATTTTAGTGCCCCTAATTTATGACCTAGTTTTTTCAACAACTTCAACATCCAAATTCTCCTAGCTCAGTTAATATAAATGGAAGCTATGTGTTGTACCCCAAAATTTGCCCTCCCATTTCCTCAACATTTTCTCATCACAAGACCCTTGGAGCTCAAGATCCAATTAGGGTTTCCTCTGCTCAAGACTTCTCTTTGCACTTTAGACCCAAATTAGGGTTTGTGTTTGCACAAGGATATTGTGACCTAACATGCCTAAGATGACTTTCATGCTTCATGTTGGACTCCCAAGTTTATCCATACCAAGTTTCAAGTCTTGATTCCAAATTTTGCCCAGTCAATTGGACAGTTGACCTAGAAATCAGCTGTATTGGGGAAAAAGTCAACTGTGGCCAATTGACAGTCAAATCTCATGAAAATTGACCCACGTCAACATTATAAACTCACATGGACCATTTTATCAAGTTTGGATCACAATTCCATAAGAAATTTGATCAGATCATCAAAAGGGCAAAATGGTCATTTTTAGGGTTTTGACTGCACAAAGGCAATTTTTGACTGTTTGACCTAGCCAATGGCAAACCAAGCTCACATATGGACTCAAGGACCCCATGGAATTATCTTGACATGCTTAACAAGTTCAAAAGATCCCAAATACACAAGATTGACAGTTGAATTTCTCAATCAATTGATCAATTTTGACTGTATACTGAAAAGTCAAACTTTGACTTTTTGGTCAAAATCAAGTGTCAAGATTCATTTTTCATCAAAACATGCCAAATCATGAAACTTGTTCATCAATAAATCCAAAATTGCAAATTAGGGTTTGAAATTAAGATTTTTCATAACTTAGAATTTTTCTAAGTTATGAAAAACCCTAATTTTTTCCTAACTTTGTCCCACTTTCTCACCAAGATTCATTTGGATTCAAGCAAAAGTCAAAACATGAAAGTTGTAGCCTATTGCATAATCTACAACTTTGATTCACAAAGTTTTCCCAAAAGAGGCTTGTATCTCAAGTTACAATTTTTGGAACAAGGGTACTAAACCATTCTTAACTTAGAGAAAATTTGACCTATTTTAGGCAAGGTTTTTACCTAACTTCAAGACCATTTTTCACATACTTCCACTTGGCATTTCAATTTTCATTTCAAAGATGGATTGTAGTACACATTCCAAGCTTTCCAAAATGTCCAAGAACTCATCAAACAACCTCATGGTTAGAGAGAATCGAATTTTGCAATATGGGAAAAAGTCACTTTGATTCATGGCCATATACATGTTCATAACTTGTGCAATTTTTCAAATCAGCATGTATCTCTTGATTACAGGCCCTAAATCTCTTTTACACTCATAAATTTAATGCAAACTCTTTGTGCCAAGACCATATTTTTTGTGCTCAAGCATTGCATAGTGGTTTAATCCCAAAATAGATAAAGCATTTTATCCATTTTGGAAAAGTTTCACTTTATGTCAATATGCAAATCCAAGAAGTACAGATCAAATCTCTTTGGCACAAGTTTATGGACTAATTGCACTGATCAATGCCAAGGTTTGCAGCATATTAGGGGGGCCTCTACCTGTCTAAAAACCAACTTGACCTTTTCTTGCTTAAGGGTGAAGAAACATTGCATTTTGTACACAACTCTCATCTCAGCACAAACAAGCTTAAGCAAAAACTTTGTACACTTTCTAATCATCAAAACCAAGCTAGAACACGAGCAAACCAAGTCCCAAACACTCCCATTCACAAAATCACCATTGAATTGCACAAAAACAGGGCTTGCTGCAGATTGGATCCCACAACTCATTTCCATCGTGCATTCTTGCCCAAACCAGTTCAAACACCTTCCCTACCATCAATCCAAACTATCCAAAGCATTAGAAGTAGACTGTAACCCCTCTATTCAGTTTGGCTATTTTCATTTTTCTGATTTGCAGGTGGAGTTCTATAACTCGATTCAGCTAGTTTCAAAGCAAAGTAAAACTTGGAATAGCATCCCTGGACATCAAGGAAGCTGTACCAATCATCACCTTGCTCTGAAAGTACCTCCATCATCAGATACAACTTCAACTGAACAGGTATCTTCTTGAACTTCTATCTCCCAATGTAGGCATCATTAGCTCTAAGTTTGTGAATAAGAAGTGTTCTACTCATGCCCCTGAAACTGTACATGCTTTTACTTTCCATTTATTTTGCCTGAGCTATGAGAATTTGAGGTCTGAATGTTGATAAAAAGTTAGGTTAGGATTTGGGAATGATAAAATTCTCTCTCATTTCTGAGAGTTAGGAGGAGTTCTTTACATATTCAGAATCGTGATTCAATGCTTAACATTTCTTATGTTGTAAGTTTTCATTAAAAAGCCAGGAATTAGGATGTTTGAATCATGTTGCAAACGCGCGTTTTTTGAACAAGAAATGTCTAGAGGTTGAAGAAGATCCAAGTGGGTTGGGCCTGTTTTGATATTTCTTTTCACACCATGTTTTTGCTTTTACACCCCCTAGGCCCATTATGTTTATTTTCATGATTTTTTGACTTTTCTTTTTTCATTCTGACTTATTTATTTTTCCTCATGATATTAAAAATATAAAAATAATTTTTTAAACCATTTTTGAATTTATTAGGCATTTATTTGTTTAAGATGGTTATTTGTACATAAATAAATATATAAACTTACTTTTATTTAAAAATACCAAAAATAATGCAAACACATTTATTTTCTAATTTTTATTTTATTTTATCTTCTGAAAATGTTTTATATAAAATATACTTTTTTTTATATAAATATTAAATATTATTATTTTTGTATATATAATACATATTAATACATATTAATACATATATATATATATATATATATATATATATATATATATATATATATATATATATATATATATATATATATATATATATATATATATATATATATATATATATATATATATATATATATATATATATATATATATATATATATATATATATATATATATATATATATATATATATATATATATATATATATATATATATATATATATATATATATATATATATATATATATATATATATATATATATATATATATATATATATATATATATATATATATATATATATATATATATATTAAAATATTTAGTAAATAATACAAAAAATATATACATTTTTATTTTATCAATATTTGGCCTCAAAAAATACTTTTTTATAAATATACTTCATTTTTTTTTTGTACATGATTATTAAATATTTGTATATATTAAATAATTAATATATTTACTTAATAAAATTAGGGTTTTACCCTAAAGCATAAAAAATCCAAAAAAATAATATTTTTTTATTTTGTTTATTTGACATAAAAAATACTTTTTTTTTCATACATATAAAAACTCTTTTTGCATCTTGCATATTTATTTTATTTTTATTTAATTTGTGCAATTAAATATCTTGTAAATAATTCAATTGATGTAATAGCTAGGTTTAAATTCCTTGTCAAATACCCCCCATTTGAACATTTGTACCCCCTTTCCCATATTGTGTTGTAATAGTTTAGAACTTTACTTTCCGCACTTTAATGCTTTCTAAATATACCATGTTAGAATTAGGGTTTGTATGCAAACAAAAAGAACAAAGTAGTTTGACCTAATTTCAAGATAATCAAGCATGAAAATGGACAACACATATCACACTTGCACCCCTAGGGTATTCCACTTGTTGCCTTCAATAATGGATCATATTGCATGTTAGGTCTCTTTGGGCAAAAACAAAACAAACAATCAAATGATCATAGTCCCTCGACGACGCTTTCGAAAAGTTGCCTAAAAATGATCAAGTCCCTTAAAGGAAAATTGCCCAAAGATTCTTGGCACCATTGCAATTATGGTCTAAACGATGACCCGCGCCCGTCCCTTTCACATCCTAACACAAGATTGTCCACCAAATGCAATGGTGGAACAAAATTGTTAAAAAGGGTTAAAACATAGCAAAAATCTTTGAGAACTTTAGGGTAGATAGCTCTTAAGTACTTGTCAACTTGCAAATCAAAAACACTTGCCTATTTTTCAAACCACACTTCACAAACACTTTCAAAACAAACTTTCAAAAAACCTTGAAACATCTTTTCAAAAAGACAAACACCTTTTGTAAAACATTCGAGTAAAGAATTGTTACAAGGGTAGCCTAGACAAGGCGTATTTTTCAAAACATTTTCAAAACCACACACAAAACACCATTTTCAAACAATTGAAAACCAAGGCAAGTTGATCTAAGCAAGTACCTAAGAGCCCATGGATAACCATGGATAGAAAGGGTGCTAATACCTTACCTTTCTATAATCTACTCCCCGAACCCACGAAATATCTCAAAGGTTTTTGCTGTGCTTTTTAAACCTTTCCTTAGGATAAAATAAAAAGTCGGTGGCGACTCTTGCTCAACCGAAACATTTGCGAAAACAAATGCAAAACCTCAGTCAGTTCTCCCACCGTATCACAGAACTGGCGACTCTGCTGGGGAGAACATTAAAAGTGGAGTAACCTTAGGGCTTAGATCACCCTCTTGCATGACTAATTGTTTGATTTGATTGCTTTATATTTTGGCTCTCTTGTTTGGGTTTGCAATCCTACACCCGGATTTTGGGGAAACATTCATAGATAGCAATACGTTGTGGAAACTGTGCGGTTTATACCGACACGGTCGAAGCAATAGCTATATTAGTGCGACATATTTGTGAGTACCGGTAATCCTTGAGTTCAATCAAGGAGAGTACGGGGCCGCTGAGTGATGTCACTAAGCACTAATGACCTAGAACCTTACTTGACCATCTTGGCCTTTTATTAGGGGTAGTGAGATGACCGGCTTTGGTGCAGTCCGAAGTTGGTAGATACTCAATACTACACTCATTGAGGGTTGTTTTCTTGGAATATTTTGGTCGCTAGTTAAGTGGCTAAACCAAAACAATGAACAATGAAAACAATCCAGTGATATTGAGCTCCTTAGAACCCGGTTAATATTTATAGGACAGGTTTTTAAGCCAACTACACTCAAGAGGGTACTTACCTATGAAACCCCATGCAAGCCTGAAACTAGGGTTTGGTGTGATTTGCTTGTACATATGTTTGTGCATACATCATAAACATCATAAAGCATCATATGCATTCACTAACCATTTCAAGGGTTTAGATCTTCATCTTTGTTCTTGTTTTATAGGTCATGGAAATTCCTCGCAGGAAAACCATCCAAATCAACCTTGTGAGAATCTCTCCTCAACTCAAGGAGCTCACCTCAAGAATTCCGAAAATCTCATCCTTCAGTGAAAGACATGGTAGACTGCTCAGCTTAGTCAACACCAACATTGAAGAAGACATGATGAAAGTGCTATTCCAGTTCTTTGACCCTCTTCACCACTGTTTCACTTTCCTTGATTACCAGTTGGTGCCCACTTTGGAGGAGTTTTCTCAACTCCTAAGAATCCCTATCCTTAATCAACTACCCTTCAACGGTATGGAAAAGGAACCAAAGCCGGAAGATGTTACTCAAGCATTACATCTATAACCATCCGACATCAAGGGGCATTGGGAAACCAGAAGCGGCGTCAAAGGATTCTTAGCAAAATTCTTGTTTGAGAAGGCACAAGAATGTTGGAATTCATTGGACCTTCAAGCCTTTGAAGAAATTGTGGCACTCCTTATCTATGGGTTGGTCTTGTTCCCAAATTCTGACCAATTGATAGATGTCAACGCCGTCAAAATCTTCTTGTCCAGAAATCCAATACCAACATTGCTTGGGGACATCCTTCACTCATTTTACACACGAACAATGAGACAGAGGGGTGTTCTCATGTGTTGTACTCCTCTCCTTTCAAGGTGGTTTATTTCGCACCTTCCACAATCTGTCTTGAAGAATGACCAAGGCTAAAGGTGGTCCCAACGGTTGATGACTCTTACTCACTCTGATGTACATTGGTGTTCTCGGTCCAGAGAAAATGTCATCATCGTCGATCGTTGTGGAGAGTTTCCTAATGTTCCTTTACTTGGAATCAGAGGAGGTATCACCTACAACCCTTGCCTAGCTTTGAGGCAATTTGGATATGCACGGAGGGATGGCCCTCATGACATGTTGATTCCTGACCTAGTTTTTGACTTCGACAACGATGCGCAAGGACTTCGCCAAAGATTCATCAGATCTTGGGGAAGACCCAACAAGGTTGATAGCAAGACTCTGGGACACAAGAACTCAATCCCTCTTGAGCCTTATCTCAAGTGGGTACGATACCGAGCCCAAAGTCTAATGATGCCTTATCCTCATGTACTCCCTGTGATTAAAGAGACCGTCAAGGAAGGAGAGGTTCCCTACACCATCCTACATCCTGACATGCCTACATCATGGGAGGAAATGCAGAAAAGTTGGATTCAGCTCAAGGAGGAACGGAACACTTTTGAAGCTAGCTTCTACGCCAGTGAGAAGAAGGTTCTAGAGCTTACCCGCTGACTCCATGAGCAAGATGCCCTCAACACCTTCATTGCGCCAAAGAGGATGCGCAACGTCTTTTTTCCTTGAGAAGTTGTTTTTGTAATATTTGGCCCATGGGGCATTTATGTACTAACAAATTTCTCCTTATTAATATGACGTACGTTCCTTTTTGTCTACAACAATTTTGAATGTTCCAAATCCTTGAATGCATTACATACATAAGCATATCATTCATCATGTGCATAAGCAGGTCTCACTCCAGGTTTCCTTATCTGTCTGCTGTTTATTTCAGTAGGATGGATCTCGAGCAAACAGTCAAAGACATGCAAACTCAAAATGCACAGTTCCAGCAACTCCTGATGACCTTGGCTAAGGGTCAGGAGGATCTCAAGACCTTGCTGGGGAATAAAGACCCAGTGAAAAAGAAGAAAAAGAGACTCGGGGTGGCTACTTTAGGGAGAAGATTTGACGGAGAGGCCAGGAGAGTGCTTGAATTCCCTCCTACTTCTGATGAAGGGACCAGTAAAGGAGGTGGGGCTGCTGTACCTTCCGAGTCCGATGTGGAAGAAGAGGAGGTCGAAGAGGATGAAGACTACTCTGATCAACAATACCCTCCAACTGATGATAAATACAAGGGTTTAGAAGACAGGTTGGCCGCCATGGAACTACAAAGAGTACCGGGTTTGGATTTTGAAGATTTGGGTTTGGTTGCCGGGATTGTGATTCCCCCAAAGTTCAAAGTGCCAGTTTTTGTGAGGTATGATGGGTTGTCCTGTCCAAAAATGCATCTCAGGTCCTACGTAAGAAAGATCCAACCCTATACAGCAGATAAAAACCTTTGGATCCACTTCTTTCAAGACAGCCTTTCTGGAGCTCAATTGGAGTGGTTCTATCAGCTAGAGGGAACCAGCGTCAGAAACTGGGAAGATTTGGCCACCGCCTTCTACAAACAATATCATTATAATTCTGACCTTGCTCCTACTCGTACCCAACTTCAGGGTATGTCACTGGGAACAAGTGAAGGATTCAAAGAGTATGCACAAAAATGGAGGGATTTGGCTGGCAGGGTGCAGCCTCCTTTAACCGACCGTGAACTTGTTGATATGTTTCTAGGGACCCTATATGGGCCATTTTTCAATCATCTGATTGGTAACTCTTCCGCGGGGTTTACCGATTTGATCTTAACGGGCGAAAGAATAGAAGCTGGCATCAAGTCAGGAAAGATTCAGAAGGGTGTCGCTGCAAATGTTGAGAAGAAACCTTTCAAGAAGGAAACGGCTGTTGTATACTCCCAAAGAAGAGCAGGGAAGACTGAGCACCGGCCAACTGTGGGGGCCGTAATGATTCAAAATCCGTCAAGTGAGCAGCCTCGCTATAACCAGTCCAGACCAAATCAGCAACGGGAGGAACGGCCACAACGGCAGTTCACCCGCATTAACATGACTCCAGCGCAAGTGCTTCCCCATCTGTTGAAGTTGAACCTCGCCACTATCAAGGAGGCACCAAAGAATGTGAATACGTCCTCTCCGCATTATCATCCTAATGCTAAATGCGCCTACCATTCTGACAGTGTCGGGAACGACACCAATGATTGTTGGGCACTCAAGCATAAAATCCAAGACCTGATAGAGGCGAAGGAGGTGGAGTTTGACGCTCCGGAAAAGCCTAATGTGATATCTGCTCCAATGCCGAAGCACGACCGAAATGTCAATGCCATTGAAGAAGATTTGTATGTTGCTGATGTCAATGATCTAATAACTCCGTTGTTAACCATCAAGTTGAATCTGTTAAGGGCCGGGATCTTCCCGGGATGTAAAGAAGACTGATATTGTTGTTACTCTCTGCTGTTTGATTGTCCGTTACTGAAGAAAGGCATCCAAGGCCTAATGGATAGTCGACAAATTTTGTTTGAAAAAGTTTCTGCTGTTCCAACCCATACTGAAGATGTCTTAATCATAACCATTCACGCCAATCTTTCCAAGGCCGTCAGAAAGCCTGTTAAGATTACACCAGCTACGAAATCTGTTCCTTTGAAGATAACAATGCCAGGGCCTGTCCCCTATGTTTCTGAGAAGTCAATACCATGGAACTATAGCAGTGACGTCTACTACCATGGTATTAAACAAATCGAAATAACTGAAGAAAGTTCGGATGATGAAGAAGCCAGCATTGGAAACATTGCAGGCACGAGCAAAATCACCCGGAGCGGGAGAATATTTTCTCCAGAGATTGCCCCTCCAAGAGCAATCTTTGGACCCTCATCTGCTGACAAGGTCATCCCTGCACCAATAAAACTCTCCGCTAGAACCCCTTTGATTGAAGATGTTGTTGTTCCGAGTATTGTCCCTCCTACCGCTGTTGATAAAGGTAAGGGAATCCAAGATGAGCTCGTCGGGACGAGGGCTCAACCCTTGGTCATCCCGGAAACCTCCAAGAAGGAAATGGATGAGATCTTGAAGATAATCAAAAGGAGTGATTACGATGTGGTAGAACAGCTGGGGCAAACTCCCTCAAAGATCTCCATGCTGGCACTACTACTTTGCTCGGAAGCGCACGCTAAAGCTCTGATAAAATTCCTGAAGGCAGCCCATGTGCCCCAGGAAACCTCTGCAGATCAATTTCAAAATTGCGTGGCTAGCCTTACTGCGGACAATGGATTAGGTTTCTCTGATGCCGACCTAACTCCTAAAGGTAGAAACCACAATGATGCGTTGCACATTTCAGTCAAGTGCCGAGGAACTACTCTCGCACATGTCTTGGTCGACACTGGTTCGTCACTGAATGTACTGCCTAAGAAGGCCTTGGACCGACTAGATTGTGAAGGGCTAGAGTTGAAGCCGAGTGATATTGTTGTCAGAGCTTTCGATGGTTCGAAGAGAATGGTCCACGGGGAGGTTGAAATTCCCATCAAGATAGGCACTGAGGTGTTTAAATCTACTTTCTATGTGATGGACATCCGTCCGTCATACTCTTGCTTGTTGGGTAGGCCTTGGATACACCATGCTGGGGCAGTCACCTCCTCCTTACATCAGATGTTGAAGTATCCTGTCAAGGGGAAGATTATAACTGTCCATGGCGAAGAGGAGTACATGATCAGCCACTTAAACTCATTCCGGTACGTGGAGGTAGAAGGTGAGTTCATTGAGACGCCTTTCCAGCATTTCGAAGAAGTCCTCCCTGAAATAGCAGTAGCAAAGTTGGCAGCTGAGACACCGAGGCAGATGGCCAGGATGGCATCTCTGGAGGACGCAAGGGCCGCAATAAAGGAGGGAAAGAATTCAGCATGGGGGCAGTTGCCTGATATTCCACATAAGATAGACAAATTTGGATTAGGGTTCACTACCGCGGGCCAGAAAGCTATGCGCCGTTCGAAGATTGAAAGAGCGCCAGTCAAAATTTCTCCCTACAGAATCAACGCTTTGGAGGATGAAGACAAAGAGAGCAACATCGAAGAGTGGATCTACCCAACTGTCAAAGGGGGATTGTGCAATTGGGAGGCAAAAGACTTTGTCCCCATCACTTTTATTCATCAGTAATTTATCTGTCAAACATTTCCTTTTGGTCTGTAATATTTGTTTCTGAACAATCCGCACACTACCTTTTCACCTCATGCCTTGCCCGGGGCATGTAGGTCCATTTGTAAGGGTTTTGATTATTTTTCATAACCATATGCCATGTTTAATGATTCATTGGACGTTTTTCATTTGATAAACTGCTTGTGTTCATTTTCTTTCCTTTTGCATTTTTTGTTTAAGGATGGCTATCCCTTACACACACCCGCACTCACAAATGCAGGTACCCATCCACTCCGGATTCCATGGGTGACTATTCTTCTATATCCTTCAATAACTCTGAAGATCTGGTCAATCAAGCCGAGTATGAAGATGACGAAGGTTGTGAAGTACCAGGGGAACTAGCCAGACTTCTACAGCAAGAAGAAAGGGCCATCTTACCGCACGAAGATTCATTGGAAACCGTCAACTTAGGGACCGAGGAAGACCGGAAGGAGGTGCAAGTGGGTGCCAATCTGGAACCGAGTGTCAAGGAACGCCTGATACAGTTGTTGAATGAGTATGTTGAAATCTTCGCTTAGTCTTATGAAGACATGCCGGGTTTAGACACAGACATCGTGGTTCACCGTCTCCCCACAAGAGAGGATTGTCCACCGATCAAGCAAAAAGTCCGCCGAATGAGGCCTGACATGTCTGAAAAGATCAAAGCAGAAGTGATGAAGCAATTCGACGCTGGCTTTCTGGCTGTTACGTCCTATCCTCAATGGGTCGCTAACATCGTGCCAGTACCCAAGAAAGATGGCAAAGTCAGGATGTGTGTGGACTACCGGGATTTGAATAGGGCCAGCCCCAAAGATGATTTTCCGCTACCACACATTGACATTTTGATCGACAATACAGCTCAGCACAAAGTGTTTTCCTTCATGGATGGATTCTCGGGCTACAATCAAATCAAAATGGCCCCCGAAGATATGGAGAAAACAACTTTTGTCACACAATGGGGCACTTTCTGTTACAAGGTGATGCCGTTCGGGTTGAAGAACGCAGGGGCAACTTATCAACGCGCCATGGTAGCTTTGTTTCATGATATGATACATCATGAGATTGAAGTTTACGTAGACGATATGATAGCTCGGTCACAAACAGAGGAGGAGCACCTTGAGCATCTAGAGAAGCTGTTTGCCAGGTTGAAAGAATACAAACTCAGGCTGAATCCAAGTAAGTGCACTTTTGGAGTTAGGTCTGGTAAACTCCTAGGATTCATTGTGAGCAACAAAGGCATTGAAGTAGATCCAGCAAAAGTGAAAGCAATACAAGAGATGCCTGCTCCCCGTACTGAAAAGGAGGTTAGAGGGTTCTTGGGGCGCTTGAACTATATTGCCAGATTCATCTCTCATCTGACTTCTACCTGTGAGCCAATTTTCAAACTCTTGAAGAAAGATCAGGTAGTCGAATGGAACGACAATTGCCAAGCTGCTTTTGATAAAATCAAGGAGTATTTGCTAGAACCTCCTATCCTGATGCCACCCGTCGAAGGAAGACCATTGATCATGTATCTGACCGTCTTGGATAACTCAATGGGGTGTGTTTTGGGCCAGCATGACGAGTCTGGTCGAAAAGAGCATGCTATTTATTACCTTAGCAAAAAGTTTACCGACTGTGAGACTCGCTACTCACTGCTCGAGAAAACTTGTTGCGCTTTGGTATGGGCTGCTCGCCGACTAAGGCAGTATATGTTGACTCATACTACCTTGTTGATTTCCAAAATGGATCCTATCAAGTATATCTTCGAAAAGCCCGCTTTATCTGGAAGAATAGCCAGATGGCAAATGATCTTAACCGAGTATGACATCCAGTACACCACTCAAAAAGCTATAAAAGGGAGTGTACTAGCTGACCATCTGGCTCATCAAGCTATCGAAGATTATCAACCCATGAGATTTGACTTCCCAGACGAGGACATCATGAATTTGGACAGCATTGAAAGTCACGGACCGTATGACGGACCCGAAAAGGGATCCCGATGGACCCTGTACTTTGATGGTGCTTCGAATGCACTTGGGAACGGTATCGGCGCGGTACTCATTTCTCCGGAAGGTTGTCACACACCTTTCACGGCCCGACTTTGCTTCAGCTGCACAAACAACATGGTTGAGTATGAAGCTTGCATCTTTGGTCTCAAGGCTGCCATAGACTTGGGGATCAAATCTTTGATCGTATTTGGGGACTCGGCTTTGGTTATCAGCCAAGTCAAAGGAGAGTGGGATACCAAGCATCCTAATCTTATCCCATACAAAGAACATGTCCTAACATTGTTGCCTCATTTCGAGCAAATTACCTTCGAGCATTTCCCGCGAGAAGAGAATCAGCTAGCAGATGCTCTGGAAACGATGTCTTCCATGTTTAAACTCAACTGGGATAACGAGGCTCCCCAAATCACCATCGAGCGAATGGATGAACCTGCACATTGTCACGAGATTAATACCGAAGAAGTAGTGGAACAACCTTGGTTCCATGAAATCAAAAGGTATCTCGAGACTAGAGATTATCCCGAAGGAGCTTCCGTAAATGACAAGAAGTTCTTAAGGAAATTCGCTGCTAAGTTCTTCCTTAGCAACCGCATCCTTTACAAACGAAGCCATGATTGTGTATTACTCCGATGCATAGACAAAGCTGAAGCAGAGTTGATCATGACTGAGATACACAGCGGCACATTTGGCACTCACTTGAGCGGGAATACAATGGCTAAGAAGATCCTAAGGGCAGGCTATTACTGGTCTACCATGGAAGCTGACTGCCACCAACATTCCCGTACTTGCCAGAAATGTCAAGTCTACGCTGACAAAGTTCATATCCCTCCGGTTCCTCTCAACATCCTGACTGCTCCTTGGCCATTTGCAATGTGGGGCATTGACATGATTGGAGAGATCAAGCCCACAACTTCCAACAGACATCGCTTCATCCTAGTTGCCATTGACTATTTCACCAAATGGGTCGAAGCAGCTTCCTTCGCCTCTGTTACTAAAAATGTGGTTGCCCGCTTCATCAAGCAAAATCTCATATGCCGGTATGGTGTTCCAGACAGGATCATCACAGACAACGGTACAAATCTGAATAACACGATGATCACCGCTTTGTGCGAACAGTTCAAGATTTATCATCACAATTCATCTCCCTATCGGCCGAAGATGAACGGTGCTGTTGAAGCTGCAAACAAAAACATTAAGAAGATCATTCAGAAAATGATGGTCACTTACAAAGACTGGCATGAGATGTTACCGTTTGCTCTACATGGATACCGTACGATGGCACGTACTTCAACCGGGGCAACCCCATTTTCGTTGGTATATGGCATGGAAGTTGTCCTGCCTATGGAGGTTCAGATTCCTTCTCTAAGGATTATGAAGGACGCAGGTTTGAATGAAGATGATTGGATGCAGACCCGACTTGATCAACTCAATTTGATCGACGAAAAGCGACTCGCTGCTATATGCCATGGTCAGACGTATCAAAAACGGATGATCAAGGCCTTCAATAAGAAAGTCAGACGTCAAGTGTATCAAGTCGGATATCTCGTAATCAAGCGGATTATCTTGCCGCAAAGTGATCCCAGGGGCAAATGGACTCCTACATATGAAGGACCATTTGTGATCAAGAGCATATTTTCTGGTGGTGCAATGATTCTGACCACCATGGACGGCGACGACCTGCCGCACCCTGCGAACGCAGACATAGTCAAAAGATACTACGCATAAAATAACCCGACAAGTCGAAAACCCGAAAGGGCGGCTTGGGCAAAAATGGGCATCCCGGTGAACCGAAAACCCGAAAGGGCGGTTCAGGCAAAAATTAGGGATAAAAACAAAAAAATCTGTACACCCGGCAAGTTGAAAACCCGAAAGGGCGGCTTGGGCAAAAAGGGGTTTCCCGGTGGATCGAAAACCCGAAAGGGCGATTCAGGCAAAAGTTAGGGAATTAAAGCGTATGACTATGTCTCGTCGGATCACTTCAAAAGACAATCTCTTCATCAACCAGTTCCAGGCCTCTGATCAATCCAGTCATCAACAGACGAAGCATTGAATGGACAGATGTTCAGAGTTGTGAAGGCTATAGCGGAATGGAATCCCATGGAATTATTTCACATAGCCATCTTTATTTTGTATAAATCTTTCAATATTTACGACAAAATCCTCTTACTAGGATGATTGTTTCCTTTGTACAAATACACTCATAGAAAGTCAATACAAATACTCTTCCCAGAAATTTGTGTCATTTCCCTCTTTCTTTTGCACTAATTGTTTTATTTTGAGAAACGTCCAATGTTTTGTTAAATAGGAATATGCATTTGAACATAATCATTTCCTTATGAATCAAGAAAGAGGATTACTGATAGGTTGAAGGTACAGTTGGATATCTTGATACCCTTTCAAAGGAAACCTCCAGGAGATTTGGAATCCATATCCCCAGCAAGTCTTGAAGCTTATCCCCAGTAGATTCTGGAAGCTTATCCCCTGCAGAGTACGGACGTCTCTCCCGATCTTTATTTCAAAGTTATTCCTCACAAGGGCTTATAACTGGGTTATCCTCAGCTAATTGCCACGGAAGATCGCACTCGGCAAATTTCTTCCTATCCCCAGCGGAGTTCATCAGAGTTCCCCAGCATAACTTATCAATACAATCCCCAGAGGAGTTTATCTTTGTTATCCCCAGCCAGAGAATCCTCCAGAACTCAATTCCCCTCAGAGTTTAAGTTTCAGTATCCCCAGCAGAGCTAAAACTTCAAACTATCAATTCCCAGCGGAGCCAGACTAGTGAACCTTTTCCCCACAGAAATGCCTCTCACTAGACTAGAGATTCTCAATCACACTTCCCCAGCATGGGTCTACCCGGTTCTAAAATTCCCTCAGTAGACATCATCAGAAATTCTCTTACCCTGCAAGTCACCAAGGAAATTCCAAGTCCCCGCAAGTGGTTCCAAGGCCCCTCAACAATTGAAGGTCTGGTATTCCCCAAGCAAATCTGAAGACTTTCAGTTGTCAGTTCCTCATTATATTCTCCAGTGAAGATCTCCTCAAGACAGGAATTCCCCAGAAGATTGGTATACAACCCAAGCTCCTTATTCTCCAGCAACCACCAGGAATTATTCTTCCCGGCAGCAGTCAAGAGGCTTTTATCTTTAGCCATCTAGGATTCATTTATCCTCTGCAAGACAGCTCTCCAGCTTACATGCGCATCCATTTACATTCATATCATATAACATACATTGTATCATGCATCATGACATTGCATATAACTAACTATTTGCCTTTGCAGGTAAGATCAGTCGACAGACAAAAATCATTATCTTCCAAGATTCTTTCCAGGAATAGTTCAGATGTGACCCAGACATGGCAACATCCTGATGCTTATTCCAGATTCATCCAGATGCAGTTTTACATGAGCTCATCATCAGGAAACCCTACACCGGTTCCTCCTCAAACTTCAAGATTTCTGAAAACAGTTCACGGGTTCTCCAAGCAACGGATGCTGACCTATCACTTGTTCAGTTTCTTCTCAAGACTTCTGAAAACAGTTTACGGATTCTTCCCAACAACGGATGTTAATCTATCGCTTGTTCAGATGCAACTTTTGAAAACAGTTTACGGACGCTTCCCAACAACGAATGCTGCTCTATTGCTTATTCAACTCCAAGATTTCTGAAAACAGTTCACGGGTCCTCCAAGTAACGGATGTTGACCTATCACTTGTTCAGTTTCTTCTCAAGACTTCTGAAAACAGCTTACGGATTCTCCAGCAACGGATGTTAATCTATCGCTTGTTCAGATGCACCTTTTGAAAACAGTTTACGGACGCTTCCCAACAACGGATGCTGCTCTATTGCTTATTCAACTTCAAGACTTCTGAAAACAGTTCACGGGTTCTCCAAGTAACGGATGTTAACCTATCGCTTGTTCAGACTCTTCTCAAACTTCTGAAAACAGTTTACAGATACCTCCAGACACGGATGTCAATCTATTGCTTGTTCAGACCCCCAGTTCAGAGATGGTCCTAAACAGGGACACCTTTCTGATATTCATTCCAGATGGCATCGTTAAGCCCATCCCCGACAAGTTTCTGTCACTCTTCCAGATGGCATCGTTAAGCCCATCTCCAAATGGCATCTCTAAGCCCATTCCCGCATCCATTGCTTTGACGAGTGCAAATTTAAGGGTACTCTAGTGTCCAATCTCGTTTTACCCTCGAGTCGCGAAAGGCAGACTTGCCAATCTAACTCTTCGGATTCAAGAAGATTGAACAGGGGCAACTGTTGTACCCCAAAATTTGCCCTCCCATTTCCTCAACATTTTCGCATCACAAGACCCTTGGAGCTCATGATCCAATTAGGGTTTCCTCTACTCAAGACTTCTCTTTGCACTATTGACCCAAATTAGGGTTTGTGTTTGCACAAGGATATTGTGACCTAACATGCCTAAGATGACTTTCATGCTTCATGTTGGACTCCCAAGTTTATCCATACCAAGTTTCAAGTCTTGATTCCAAATTTTGCCTAGTCAATTGGACAGTTGACCTAGAAATCAGCTGTATTGGGGAAAAAGTCAACTGTTGCCAATTGACAGTCAAATCTCATGAAAATTGACCCACATCAACATTATAAACTCACATGGACCATTTGATCAAGTTTGGATCACAATTCCATAAGAAATTTGATCAGATCATCAAAAGGGCAAAATGGTCATTTTTAGGGTTTTGACTGCACAAAGGCAATTTTTGACTGTTTGACCTAGCCAATGGCAAACCAAGCTCACATATGGACTCAAGGACCCCATGGAATTATCTTGACATGCTCAACAAGTTCAAAAGATCCCAAATACACAAGATTGACAGTTGAATTTCCCAGTCAATTGATCAATTTTGACTGTATACTGAAAAGTCAAACTTTGACTTTTTGGTCAAAATCAAGTGTCAAGATTCATTTTTCATCAAAACATGCCAAATCATGAAACTTGTTCATCAAGAAATCCAAAATTGCAAATTAGGGTTTGAAATGAAGATTTTTCATAACTTAGAATTTTTCTAAGTTATGAAAAACCCTAATTTTTTCCTAACTTTGTCCCACTTTCTCACCAAGATTCATTTGGATTAAAGCAAAAGTCAAAACATGAAAGTTGTAGCCTATTGCATAATCTACAACTTTGATTCACAAAGTTTTACCAAAAGAGGCTTGTATCTCAAGTTACAATTTTTGGAACAAGGGTACTAAACCATTCTTAACTTAGAAAATTTGACCTATTTTAGGCAAGGTTTTTACCTAACTTCAAGACCATTTTTCACATACTTCCACTTGGCATTTCAATTTTCATTTCAAAGATGGATTGTAGTACACATTCCAAGCTTTCCAAAATGTCCAAGAACTCATCAAACAACCTCATGGTTAGAGAGAATCGAATTTTGCAATATGGGAAAAAGTCACTTTGATTCATGGCCATATACATGTTCATAACTTGTGCAATTTTTCAAATCAGCATGTATCTCTTGATTATAGGCCCTAAATATCTTTTACACTCATAAATTTAATGCAAACTCTTTGTGCCAAGACCATATTTTTTGTGCTCAAGCATTGCATAGTGGTTTAATCCCAAAATAGATAAAGCATTTTATCCATTTTGGAAAAGTTTCACTTTATGTCAATATGCAAATCCAAGAAGTACAGATCAAATCTCTTTGGCACAAGTTTATGGACTAATTGCACTGATCAATGCCAAGGTTTGCAGCACATTAGGGGGGCCTCTACCTGTCTAAAAACCAACTTGACCTTTTCTTGCTTAAGGGTGAAGAAACATTGCATTTTGTACACAACTCTCATCTCAGCACAAACAAGCTTAAGCAAAAACTTTGTACACTTTATAATCATCAAACCCAAGCTAGAACACGAGCAAACCAAGTCCCAAACACTCTCATTCACAAAATCACCATTGAACTGCACAAAAACAGGGCTTGCTGCAGATTGGATCCCACAACTCATTTCCATCGTGCATTCTTGCCCAAACCAGTTCAAACACCTTCCCTACCATCAATCCAAACTATCCAAAGCATTAGAAGTGGATTGTAACTCCTCTATTCAGTTTGGCCATTTTCATTTTTCTGATTAGCAGGTGGAGTTCTACAACTCGATTCAGCTAGTTTCAAAGCAAAGTAAAACTTGGAATAGCATCCCTGGACATCAAGGAAGCTGTACCAATCATCACCTTGCTCTGAAAGTACCTCCATCATCAGATACAACTTCAACTGAACAGGTATCTTCTTGAACTTCTATCTCCCAATGTAGGCATCATTAGCTCTAAGTTTGTGAATAAGAAGTGTTCTACTCATGCCCCTGAAACTGTACATGCTTTTACTTTCCATTTATTTTGCCTGAGCTATGAGAATTTGAGGTCTGAATGTTGATAAAAAGTTAGGTTAGGATTTAGGAATGATAAAATTCTCTCTCATTTCTGAGAGTTAGGAGGAGTTCTTTACATATTCAGAATCGTGATTCAATGCTTAACATTTCTTATGTTGTAAGTTTTCATTAAAAAGCCAGGAATCAGGATGTTTGAATCATGTTGCAAACGCGCGTTTTTTGAACAAGAACTGTCCAGAGGTTGAAGAAGATCCAAGTGGGCTGGGCCTGTTTTGATATTTCTTTTCACACCATGTTTTTGCTTTTACACCCCCTAGGCCCATTATGTTTATTTTCATGATTTTTTGACTTTTCTTTTTTCATTCTGACTTATTTATTTTTCCTCATGATATTAAAAATATAAAAATAATTTTTTAAACCATTTTTGAATTTATTAGGCATTTATTTGTTTAAGATGGTTATTTGTACATAAATAAATATATAAACTTACTTTTATTTAAAAATACCAAAAATAATGCAAACACATTTATTTTCTAATTTTTATTTTATTTTATCTTCTGAAAATGTTTTATATAAAATATACTTTTTTTATATAAATATTAAATATTATTATTTTTGTATATATAATACATATTAATACATATATATATATATTTATTAGAATATTTAGTAAATAATACAAAAAATATATACATTTTTATTTTATCAATATTTGGCCTCAAAAAATACTTTTTTATAAATATACTTCATTTTCTTTTTTTTTTGTACATGATTATTAAATATTTGTATATATTAAATAATTAATATATTTACTTAATAAAATTAGGGTTTTACCCTAAAGCATAAAAAATCCAAAAAAATAATATTTTTTTATTTTGTTTATTTGACATAAAAAATACTTTTTTTTTCATACATATAAAAACTCTTTTTGCATCTTGCATATTTATTTTATTTTTATTTAATTTGTGCAATTAAATATCTTGTAAATAATTCAATTGATGTAATAGCTAGGTTTAAATTCCTTGTCAAATACCCCCCATTTGAACATTTTTACCCCCCTTCCCATATTGTGTTGTAATAGTTTAGAACTTTACTTTCCGCACTTTAATGCTTTCTAAATATACCATGTTAGAATTAGGGTTTGTATGCAAACAAAAAGAACAAAGTAGTTTGACCTAATTTCAAGATAATCAAGCATGAAAATGTACAACACATATCACACTTGCACCCCTAGGGTATTCCACTTGTTGCCTTCAATAATGGGCCATATTGCATGTTAGGTCTCTTTGGGCAAAAACAAAACAAACAATCAAATGATCATAGTCCCTCGACGACGCTTTCGAAAAGTTGCCTAAAAATGATCAAGTCCCTTAAAGGAAAATTGCCCAAAGATACTTGGCACCATTGCAATTATGGTCTAAACGATGACCCGCGCCCGTCCCTTTCACATCCTAACACAAGATTGTCCACCAAATGCAATGGTGGAACAAAATTGTTAAAAGGGTTAAAACATAGCAAAAATCTTTGAGAACTTTAGGGTAGATAGCTCTTAAGTACTTGTCAACTTGCAAATCAAAAACACTTGCCTATTTTTCAAACCACACTTCACAAACACTTTCAAAACAAACTTTCAAAAAACCTTGAAACATCTTTTCAAAAAGACAAACACCTTTTGTAAAACATTCGAGTAAAGAATTGTTACAAGGGTAGCCTAGACAAGGCGTCTTTTTCAAAACATTTTCAAAACCACACACAGCACCATTTTCAAACAATTGAAAACCAAGGCAAGTTGATCTAAGCAAGTACCTAAGAGCCCATGGATAACCATGGATAGAAAGGGTGCTAATACCTTCCCTTTCTATAATCTACTCCCCGAACCCACGAAATATCTCAAAGGTTTTTGCTGTGCTTTTTAAACCTTTCCTTAGGATAAAATAAAAAGTCGGTGGCGACTCTTTCTCAACCGAAACATTTGCGAAAACAAACGCAAAACCTCAGTCAGTTCTCCCACCATATCACACTATGCATATGTACAGCTCAAGCAACTTAGAGACTACATTTTTGCTTCACAAACCTAAGCTTAATGATGCCTAAATAAGGAGTTAGAATCTTGAGAAATACTTATTTCAGTCAAGTTCGAATATGGAAATGTAGGAGTTGTGAGTGAGGCCTGAAGGACTTTTGAGCTTGCTTGATGTTCCCTTGACCTTTCCCAATGCTTAGCTTGCTTTGAAATGATCTGAAACTCCTTTTAGAACTCAACCTGCAAAGCTTCAAAATGAAAATGGTGAAGTGTGCGAACAAGGTTACAGTTGCAAAGTAAGGGCTTGGGTAGTTTAGGTGTATTGTATTGAATGTGTTTGAAGTGGTTTCAAGAAAAACGCACGAGGAAAATTTGTTTTGGCTTGAGTTCTGCAGAGCTTGCCCTGTTTTGGGCAGAAGTTGGTATTTTTGTGTATTTGGGTGTTTGAGAGGCTCGTAACTCGTGTATTCTGCTTGCTACAATGTGTTGAGATTGTTTGAAATGAACACAAAACTTGTTTTTATCAGATACCAAAGTTATGGACCTTATGCAAGCTTTCTTGTTTTTGAAGCAAAAGGTGAGTTAACAATGCCAAAGCTTGTACTAGCTAGCTCAGGGTCTGCACATAGTTGGTACATTTTTCCTGATGTTTGTGGAGTTGGTTTGCAGCAAAGCCTTTGGTCCATGGCTCAATATAAATAAAGTTTGCATAAAGTGTGCTTTATCAAAGTAGCAATGTTGCCTTTTTACCATTTTTGGATTAAACCTTTGTACAAAGCTTCAAAGATCAAAACAATGTCATTAACCATTGTATTTGCATTTAATTTTTGAGTGTAGAAGAGATTAGAACCTGTAAAACAAGTACAAGCATGCTTAGGACAGATTTGCAAGTTGTGACCTTGTGCAAAATGCCTTGGCCAAAAGTGATGATTTGCCATTTTCAATCCTTCGATTCTCCCTAACCACAAATGATCTTGGAGAGTTCTTTGAAATTTTGGAAAGCTTGTAACATGCTCTACAATCCATCTTTGAAATGAATTTTGAGATTCCAATTGGAACTATGTGAAAAGTTTCCATGAAGATAGGTCAAAATCCTGCCTAAACTAGGGCAAAATTTCACTAAGTTAAAAGTTTCATGGACCCTTATTCACAAAATCATAACTTGATATTCAAGCATATTTTGGGAAAACTTTGTGAATCAAAGTTGTAGATTTTATGGAGGAATACAACTTTCATGTTGGAAATTTTCTTTGAATCCAATTGCATCATGGTGAAAAAGTTGGGCAAAGTTGGGAAAAAATAAGAAATTTTCATAACTTAGAAAGTTTCTAAGTTATGAAAATTTTCCATTTTAAACCCTAATTTCCAAAATTAGGTTTCTTGATGAACAAGTTTCATGTTTTGACACATCTTGATGAAAAATGACCCTTGGTACTTGATTTTGACCAAAAAGTCAAAGTTTGACTTTTCAGTGTACAATTGATTTTTGATCAGTTGACTGGAAAATTCATCTGTCAATCCAATGCAATTGAGATCTTTTGAACCTTTTGATTAGGTAAAGATGAGGCCATTGAGTCCTTGAAACCATGCTTGAACCCAATTTTCCATTGGCTAGGTGAAAAATCATAAATTGCCCTTATACAGTCAAAAACCCTAATTTTGACCATTTTGCCCTTTTGATGATCTGATCAGATTTCTTGAGGAGTTGTGGTCCAAAATTGATCAAATGGTTCATAAGAGCCTAGAATGTTGATGTGGATAAAAAATTATGAGGTTTGACTATAAATTGGCCACAATTGACTTTTTCCCCAATACAGCTTATTTTTAGGTCAATTGTCCAATTGATTGGGCAAAAATTTGATTCAAGACTTGAAACTTGGTATGAGCAATCTTAGGAGTCCAACATGAAGTATGAAAGTCACATGGGGCATTTGGAGTCCAAAAATCCTTGTGCAAACTCAAACCTTAATTTCAGGTCATCAGTGCAAGGAGATGTCTTAAGCTGAGCAAACCCTAATCCTGTCTGGAGTCCAAAGAGTCTTGTGAGGGGAATCTTGATAAAATGAGAGGGCAAATTTTGGGGTACAACAAGTAGAACCACTTTCTTCTTCTTCTTCTTGTCCTTCAAGATGAGAGTCTTCAGATCCTGTTGTCCTTTGGCCAAGTTCAAGAACATCTACTAGAATTGAGAATTATGTGCTTGAAGAGCTTTGATGGCTTGATCGGTAGGTGTTTCAGAAGACATTATGTGCTGAAATAAACAGCGAAGAAGATAAGAAACCTGTAATGGTACCTGTAATGAGGTGCATGGTAATGGAATGCGTATGAAATGATTTCAAAGACTTTGGGAGATTCAAATTTGTAAACCAAAAATAGAACAAACTTTATTAGATTAGACTTGTAACAATGTTTAACAATGCCTTCAAGGTGTTACAAAAGAAATAAACTGAAAAGAAAATCTAAACTAGAAACAATAAAAGACATCAGAAATCCCATGGTCGTTTTCCCTTCGTGCTGACATAATCATTGATTGTCCTCTCGTTCTCAAGCTGCCTTGTGAGCTTCAAAATATTTTGTTCCTGCTCATGATACTTCTCCCGGTAGGTATCCCTTTCTTCCTTCAACTGGATCCAAGATCTCTTTAATGCCCCAAGATCAGTAGGCATATAGGGATAGAGGACTGTATAAGGAACACCTTCTTCATTAGTATGCTCCACAACCACCGGCAAAACAGCTTCATAAGGCATCCCTAGCTTTTGAGCACGGGCTCGAACCCACTGGAGATAAGGTTGCATCGGGAGAGAAGTCTTCGGTCCTAGCTCGTGAGGGTCAAACCTGTTCACCATGCCCCAAGCTCGTATAAACCTGCGGCGATGCTCATCAATATCCCCCTTGTAGTCATAGACAATATCTGTAAGAAGCAGCTCATGAGGACCGTCTCTCCGAGCGCGACCAAATTTTTGTAAAGCCAAACAAGGACTGTAGGTTATTCCCCCTCTAATTCCAAGCAATGGGAAATTAGGGTATTCCCCACATCGATCAATGAGAGCTACTCTTTCCATGTCCTTAGAACTCCAAAGAATGTCCGTATGAGCAAGGGATATGATTCTGTAAGCCCAACCTAACCCTTCTTCATTCTTCAATACAGATTTGGGGAGGTGCGAAATAAACCACCTCACCATCAGCGGCGTGAAACACATGAGAGTCCCTCTCCTTCGCACGGTACGAGTATAGAGAGCATGCAGAATGTCACCTAGAAGGGTAGGCACTGGATTACGAGACAAGAAGATCTTGACCGCATTCACATCTATGAAGGAATCTGGATTCGGGAAAAGAACCAAGCCGTAGATGAGGAGAGCCAAGATATCTTCAAATGTTTGAAAATCTAATTTATCCCAGAACTGTTGATCTTGATCGATCAGAAACTTAGCCAAGAAACCTTTAACTTCGCTCTGTGTCTCCCAATTAGATACTACATCAACCCTTTTCATATGTAAGGTTGAAGCAATGTCCTCTGGCCTAGGAACCTCCTCCAAACCTGTGAAGGGTGTCTGCACAAGAATGGATATACCCAGTAAATCAGAAAACTCCTCCAAAGTAGGGACTAGCTGGTAATCTGGGAAGGTAAAATAATGATGCAACAGATCAAAGAACTGGAACAGCACGCTCATCATTTGCTCATCCAACTTTGAAGTGACCAGGCTAAGGAGATGACCATGTCTTCTAACAAATGAGGAAGTATCAGGAACTTTTGAAACCAACTCTCTGAGCTGAGCAGGGATTTGCACGAAGTTGACTTGAATGGTATTTCTGCGTACTGAAGCCATAATCTGCAAAATAGAACAAAGATGAATCCCCTCGGTTTTTGAAATGGTTAGTCTAATGAAATATGCATGCTATGTCATGATGCATGATGTCATGGTAAAACACACAGCGGGTATAGCAGGTAACAGACATGGTAAAGGCACACAAGTCACACAATAGCCCTTGAGTTTATGCTTGCATGGAGTCTAGGTACTAGCCTCTTGAAGTTCAGTTGGTTCAACCTGTCCTAATAATAGTAACCGGGTTCTAGAGGTTCTCAATATCACTGACCATCCTCCATCGGTCATGGTTTCAGCTCACGCAATCTTTTCTTGCGGCCAGAACTATCTCGAGGGTATGGTCTCAATGAGTGTAGTATCGAGTATCAACCAGTTCTCAGCTCTATACCGAGGTCGGCTATCTCACTACTTCTTATGGACAAGGTTGTCAATTATAGGTTCTAAGGTCAGTTGATGCTTAACGACCCATATAGCAGCCCCATACTCTCCTTTTTCCTCCACAATGGATACCGGTACCAACCAATGTGCCACATCAATGTAGCTACTGCTTCAACCGTATCGGTCTATGCCGTATAGTTCCCTCACAGTTTATTGCTACTTACCTACAAGGTGTCCCCTATATCCGGGTTAAGATCTATAGTAACTCTGATACAAAGCCCGCAAAGATAAAGTAATCAAATCAAACAATAGAAGCAAATATGATGAACTAATCCTAAGGTATACCCCACTTATTAATTCCCCAGCAGAGTTGCCAGTTCTGTGATACGGTGGCCAAAACTGGAACTGTTTGAATGTTGGTTTGTGTTTTGCGTTTGTGTTTGCAAAATGTCGCGGTAAGCAAGAGTCGCCACCGACTTTTATTTTATCCAACAAGGAAAGGAAAAAAAGCACAGAAAAATTCCCTTTTCGAGTTTTTCTGAGTACGGGGGGTAGATTATAGAAAGGGAAGGTATTAGCACCCTTTCTATCCATGGTTTTCCATGGGATCTTAGGTACTTACTCATCATTTTCAAAATTTCTTCTGTGTTTGTGTGATTTGAAAAGTTTTTTGTTTGACTTCGATTTAACCCTTGCTTTTGTCTTCAAGAGTGTTACGAAGTGCTTTTGAAAACTTTCTTTGAAAGAGAGTGTAAGTGTGAAAAAGTGTGTTGTTGAGCAAGTACCTACTAGCATCTACCTACTCGAAAAAAGAATTGTTCTATGTTCGTTTCCTTTAGACAACACTATCCCACTATTAATGAGTAGGTAACACCATCGTTGGAGTTTGAGGGTCAATTCGAAAAGGGACGTACGATCACTAAAGCAATGTTAGGACGTCTTAGTAATAACCCTAATGTCTTAAGATCAATATTCAAGGCAACAATTCTGATGCAACCTTTCCGAGGCAACTTTGATCTTTGCGATAAAAGGGCGACCACTAAAATATCCTATACTTAATGACCGTTTACCGAAGGCAACTGAAGTGGGAGTATACCCTAGGAGTGCGCATGTGCGAGTGATTCAATTTCAAGTTTATTATCTTTGCACATTTAAGGTTTTCTAATTGTTTTAAAGTTAATCATACATTCTTGTCATGCAACCCTAATATTCATACATCTGACAGTCAATATTTTGTGGAATTTAAAGTGCGGAAAATAAAGCTAAGCTATTACAAGGCTTCGGGTATTAATTACATAGCCAAAAAAACCCGTAAAAAATGATAAATGAAAAGGAAAAGAAATTTCCTAATTAATATGTTGTACCCCAAAATTTTCCCTCTCATATTTCTCAAGACATGGCAAGAATAGTCTCCAAGTTGCTCAAGATTGCTCAAGGGTTGGACAGCCAAATCATCTCCTAAGGCAGTCAACCTCAAATTAGGGTTTTGTGTTGCATCAAGGTCCTTGAATCCAAATGAACTCAAGTGCTCCCCAATTTCCTAATATGTTCTCAAGTTCATCCATGTCAAATTTCAAGCCTTGCAGAGGAAGTTTGGTCAGTCAATTGCTCAAGAGGTCCAAAAATCGACTATGCTAGGGCAAAAGTCAACTGTGACCTACAAATAGTCAAACCTCAAGATTTTTTGTCAACATTCTAATTTTGAAGGACTTCATCATTTTATCAAGGTTTGATCATGATTCATCAAGGATTGCTCAAGATTCATCAAGATTCAAAAGTTGCTAAATTAGGGTTTTGCAGGAAAAGTAAACTCAACTTTGATCAAGCATAACTTTCTCATACTTTATGAGAAATGACCCATCAAAAGCTCATTTTGAAGAGGATTCAATTTCCTACAATCCATATTCACACCCCCAATATCAAGAAATGCACTCACAAGAAGTTACAAATTTGGACATTATAGGTCATTTTGGAAAGTCAACAAAAACACCTTTTTTTACAAAGCTTATAACTTTAGAGTGGAATATCAAAATGAGATGAGACAAAAAAGGTTGGTTATAAGACATCTCAAGGTTTCTAAAAAGTCCAAGAACTTTTCTAAAAGTTTAAAATTGAAGAAGTTATGCATTGTTGAAGTTGGGCATTTTTCCAAAATTGCCAAAAGTCAACTATCCCCAAAACTTCAAATTTTGTCAAATGGGCCCACTTTTTTCCACTTGATTTGATCTTGTCACACTACACATGTGTCATATATTCAGTCTTATGTCCATTCATTAATTTTTCTATTTTATTTGATTTTAAATTGAACTAATTCATTTTAAATCAATTTAAATCTAAATAAAATCTAAAAATTGATAACTTGGTATCTTTTTGATTGATACAGGTCTTAAATATCATCATGTACACAATCAAACTCGTATCAAGCTATATCATGCACAAAATATTGGATTTGGAATGAAATTGGAAGCTTTTTAATGGAGGATCATATCACATCTTCAATCATCAATGCACAAAGATTCAAAGCCCAAAACTTGACCTAATGCACTGCCTTATACAAATAAAAACTAAAGAGGCACGAATCAGAGGCTAGAGGCTGCACAATCTGGAAAACCAAACTTAGAAATTTGTCAAAAAGATTGGAATCGAAATCAGTCTTGGAGGCCAATTCAACACAAAATCTCCACGTTATCCTCTTGCTGGACATCCATTGAGTCTACAGCAATCAAAAGCAAGGCCATTCATCTCCTAAAACGCGTTGTAAGTGTCTCTGAAATTCGCCTTTCAGTTGAAATCGCATACTCATATTCCTGCATTTTCTTGCCAAAATCTTTACACAATCATGTTTATCGTTCCATTTAGAAACTTTTTGCATTATTTGGTTGTGTTTTCATAGCCTGTAACCCCCTAGCCGGTTCTAGGGTTCTTGGATTTCTTTTTTGGGCGTTTTCTCTACAGGTAAAATCAGCGCTATTAATGGTCATGGACGTGTTCAGGAGAGGAAGACGAACATGGATGTGGTCTTAGAAGCAATTTCCATGGCCTAGAATTCGTTTTAGGATGAACCTACTCATTTAGATGCGGATGAAAATCCGCAGGTACAAATAACCAGAGTTCAGTGGGGAAGACGAAGACGTGTCCATGTCCAATTGGCCCATTCAAACATCTGGTGCGCGTTTTTATAATTTCTGGCATATTAGTTGTTTTCTCTATATATTAATTGTTGTTTATCATAATAACAATTGAAGTGCAGTGGTCCAGTGGCAAGCATGTTGTACAAAATCCAATGGGACCTGGGTTCGAATCCCAGGTCCCCCATACATTTGTGTTACTTTTTTCAGGGCTATCCAGTACAAGCCAAAGCATGAGATCTATCATGTGCCCTCAAATCTCCAGGCGCCAGATGGCCTTCAGGCCAAATCTAAAGGTCAAGATTGAATGACCACCATATACCCAAGTCAACAGGCACACGTGGAATTGCCAAAGTCAACCAGGCTTGAACACATTTGGGCCTTGAAAATTGCAAATCTCACCCTCCAATTGGGCCTGAACCCCCCTGAGTATTTCTTTTTTTATTCTCTTTCTTTATTTTGTTTTATTATTATTTTTATTATTTAAACTAACCAACTAAATTATTTTCCTCAGAAAATCAAAAAACACAAAAAATATATTTTATTTATTAAAATTAAATTCATGACTTTATTTTTGTAAATAAATTAATTCAATTAATTTAGTTTAATTAGGTTTAACTTTTAATATTTTTGCAATATTTAAAATCAATGTAGAATATTAGGTTTTACTAACTTTAAACAATTTATTTCATTTCCTTAAATATCAAAAAATCCAAAAAATGTCTTTTAATTAATTAATTCATTTATTTATTTAATTAACTTAGATCTAATTTCCATTTAATTCAAAATAACCAAAAAATGCTTTCTTTCAAAAAAGGGTCAAAACCCTAAAAAATGCATTCGATTTAATTTTTCGCGCGCGATCCATTTATAATATTGTACTTGCTTCCGGAATGTAATAGCTTTAATTAGGACATTTTTACCGCTTTATTTTAATTTCCGCATTTTAATTTAAAGGGTTTGTTTTTGGCGATGTAAATACCCGACGCCTTGTAATAGTTAGATTTAATTTCAATAATTTAATTTCCGCAAACTATACACTGTTAGATGTTTGATAATAGGGAATGCATGACAAGATCAAATGTATGAACTTAAAATCAACATAGCTCACCCATGACATGTACAAAGATAAAATTAACAGAAACAACACACTCGCACATGCGCACTCTTAGGGTACACCCTACTTGGTTGCCTTCGTAATGTGGTCATTGAGTATAGGAAGTTTTAGAGGTCGCCCTCTTGTCCAAAGATCATAGTTGCCTCGAAACGGTTGCCTCTGAAAAATGATCTAAGACACTAGGGTTACCTCTAAGGCATCCTAACATTGCTTTAGTGATCACACGTCCCTTAATCGAATTGACCCTTAAAACTCCAACGATGATGCTACCTACTCATCAATAGTGGGATAGCATTGTCTAAAGGACATTAACACAGATTGATTCCTTTTCGAGATGGTAGATGGTTCTTAAGTACTTGCTCCTTTCAAAATAAAATAAAAACTTTTCGCACTTACACTTTCCAAACAAGAACTCTTTCAAACCCACAAACACAAAGAAAAGCAATTTTGAAAACATTATGAGCAAGTACCTAAGAGCCCGTGGATAACCACGGATAGAAAGGGTGCTAACACCTTCCCTTTCTATAATCTACCCCCCGGACCCGAGAAACATCTCGAAAAAGGAATTTTTCTGTGCTTTTTTCCTTTCCTTGTTGGATAAAATAAAAGACGGTGGCGACTTTTGCTTACCGCGACATTTTGCGAACATAAACGCAAAACGCGAACCAGCATTCCAAAACAGTCAGATCTCTCCCACCGCATCACAGAACTGGCGACTCTGCTGGGGACTGAAATAAGTGGGGTGTACCTTAGGATTAGATCACTGTGTTTTTAATTTCTTGCTTTGTATGCTTTATATTTGTGGGCTTGTATCGAAGTTATTATAGATCCTAACCCGGATCTGGGGGATACCCTTTAGGTAAGTAGCAATAAACTGTGAGGGAACTGTACGACATAGACCGATACGGTTGAAGCAGTAGCTACGTTGGTGTGGCACTTTAGTCTGTACCGATATCCCTTGTGTTGGAACGAGGAGAATATGGGTCTTCTAAGGGGTCATTAAGCACCAACTGACCTTAGAACCTTTAAATTGACCAACTTGGCCATAGAATAGTAGCAGTATGCTACACTCATTGAGACTAAACTCTCGTGATGATTCCGGCCGCAAGAAAAGGTTGCTAAACTGGAATTATGACCGATTGAGGGTAGTCAGTGATATTGAGATCCTCTAGAACCCGGTTACTATTTTTAAGACAGGTTTAAACCAACTAAATTGAAAGAGGGTAGTACCTAAGCTACTTGTCAGCCTGAAATCTAAGGGCTCTCTGTGTGACTTGTGTCCCTTTACCATGTTTGCCATCTGTGAATACTTGTGGTGTGCTTACTATCATGACATCATGATATCATAACATTGCATGCATCTTGCATAGGACTAACCTATTTCAAAGACGGGAGGGATTCATCTTTGTTTTGTTTTGTAGGTCATCATGATGCCCATGCGTAGGAATACCATCTGTATCAACTTTGTCCAGGTTCCCACCTTGCTTAAAGATCTGATTGCAAAGATGCCTGATACTACTTCCTTCCTCAGGAGACATGGTTATCTTCTTAGTTTGGTCACCTCCAAATTGGATGAACAGATGATGAGTGTTTTGGTCCAATTCTATGATCCGCTTTACCATTGCTTTACCTTCCAGGACTACCAGCTGGTTCCCACCCTAGAAGAGTTCTCTGAGCTGCTCGATATCTCTGTTCTGGAGCAGACCCCGTTTACTGGTTGGGAGAATATTCTTAGGCCCGAAGAGATTGTTGCAGCCCTCCATATGACCAAGGAAGAGGTAATGGCTAATTGGGAGACTAGAAGTGGAGCAAAGGGATTTCTGACTAAGTTTTTGGTTGGAAAGGCTAACTATTTCTGGGATAGCCTAGACTTCAAGGCATTCGAGGATATTCTGGCTCTTTTGATATACGGCTTGGTATTGTTTCTGAACTCTGACTCCTTTGTTGATGTTAATGTGGTAAAGATCTTCATCTCTCGGAATCCGGTACCTACTCTCTTGGGTGACATTCTTCATCAGCTCTATGCTCGTACTGCCCGAAAGCGGGGAACCTTGATGTGCTGTGCTCCGTTATTAGCGAGGTGGTTTATTTCGCACCTTCCCAAGTCAGTGCTGAAGAATAAAGAAGGCATGGGCTGGGCCTATAGGGTTATGTCTCTCTCGCATAATGACATCATTTGGACTCTCAAGGGTATGGACGAGGTGACTATCATTGATCGATGTGGGGAGTTACCTAATGTTCCATTGATAGGAACCCATGGGGGAATTTCTTACAATCCGTGCTTAGCCTTACATCAATTTGGGCGTGCCAGAAGAGAAGGACCTCATGAGTTGCTAATGCCTCATATCATCTTTGATTTTCAAGGGGATAGCGACGAGCAACGCCGCAGATTCATAAGGGCTTGGGATAGAGTTCACCAATCTGATCCACATGAGCTGGGCCCAAAGACTTCACTTCTGATGGAGCCATATCTCAGATGGGTTCGCATCCGTGCCCAAAAGCTGGGTATGCCATATGAAGCCGTCCGACCTGTCATTGTTGAAGTTGCTAATGAAGAGGGGGTTCTTCCTACCATCATCCATCCTCATATGCCCACTGACATTGGGGCACTGAAAAGGTCTGGGATGTAGCTGAGGGAAGAACGGGATTCTTACCGAGAAAGGTTCAACGAGCAAGAGCAGAAGATCCAGAAGTTGACTAGGAAACTGGAGAACGAGCGGATTCTCAATGATCATGTCTGCACCGACAAGAAGAGACCATGGGAGCATTGACTGACCTTTGATGATTTCCTTTCCAGTTTTTATTTACTTTTCACTATTTACTTTCATGTAATGCCTTAAGGGCAATTTATTGAACAATTTGAATTTCAAAGTTTACCTAATAAAGTGTGTTTCCTTTATGGTTTACAAATTTGAATCTCTCGATTGTCTTTGAAATCATAAATCATACGCATTTCATCCCATGCACTTCATAAACAGGTACCCATTACAGGTCTCTTATCTTCTTCGCTGTTTATTTCAGCACTCATCATGTCTGATGAACCTTCAATCGAGCAAGCCATCTAGGCCCTCCAAGCCCAAAATGCCCAATTCCAAGAGTTGTTCATGAATCTAGCTAAGGGTCAGCAAGATTTGAAGACCCTGATTCTGAAAAAGAAGAAGAAGAAGAGGACAATCCTGTTTAACACAGGGCACAGGTTTGGAAACAGGCTTCAGAATGAAGTTGATCTGACCACCTCATCTGGAGGGAAAGATAGTCAAGAGGAAAGGAGGGCTCCTAGCCCTGTGGTCTCCGACAACGAGACAGACTTTGATGAAGAATAGTATCCTCCTGCTGAGGATAGATACAAACAACTGGAAGACCGGTTGAGTACAATGGAAGTTCAGAAAGTGCCTGGTCTGGACTTTGGTGATCTAGGCCTATCATCTGGGGTTGTGATTCCCCACAAATTCAAAGCACCAGCCTTTGCTAAGTATGACGGAGTTTCTTGTCCGAAGCTGCACCTTCGGTCATATGTGAGGAAGATTCATCCGTACACCACTGATAAGAACTTATGGATCCACTTCTTTCAAGACAGTCTCTCTGGGACTCAGCTTGAGTGGTTCTACCAGTTGGACGGAGCCAGTATCCGCAGTTGGGAAGATTTGGCTACTGCTTTCTACAGGAAGTATCAATACAATTCCGACCTTGCTCCTACGCATACCCAACTCCAGGGTATGTCAATGGGAACGGGTGAAGGATTCAAAGATTATGCTCAGATGTGGAGGGACCTCGTCGGAAGAGTACAACCACCCTTGGCTGATCGGGAGCTTGTGGACATGTTTCTAGGGACCCTGTCTGGTCCATTTTTCAACCATCTGATTGGAAGCTCTTCATCTGGGTTCACAGAGCTTATTTTGACCGGTGAGAGGATTGAGGCTGGTATTAAGGATGGGAAGATACAGAAGGGTGCTTCGTCGAGCACCGAGAAAAAGCCGTTTAAGAAAGAGCCCAGTGCTGTCTACAGTTTGAAAAGACAGACTAGACCTGAACACCGCCAAGCTGTTAATGCGGTTGTTATTTTAAAACCTGTTGGTGCTCCTCAGTACAACAATCAACAAAAGGACGAGAGACCTCGAAGCCAATTCACCCATCTCAGCATGACTTTGTCTCAGATTCTGCCACAGTTGCTGAAGACCAATCTGTTGATCCCAAGGGAAGCCCCAAACAATCCAAATACAACATCACCAAGGTATAACCCTAATGCCCGCTGTGCTTATCACTCTGATAGCCCGGGGCATAATACAGATGATTGTTGTACTTTGAAGAATAAGATACAGGACTTAATTGATGCGAAGGAAATTGAGTTCGAGACGCCCGAAAGACCTAATGTTGTGACTGCTCCTATGCCCAAGCATGGAGTGAATGCTATAGAAGAAAACTCGTTTGTGGTTTCTGTGGATGATATTGTTACCCCTTTGATGACTGTGAAGAAGAACCTTTTGCTAGCCGGTTTATTTCTGGGCTGTAACGAAGATTGTTGTATGTGTGCTGTTCTACCTAATGGTTGTCCACTTTTGAAATCAGGTGTCCAACGCCTGATGGATAGTAAAGAGATTCTATTTGAGAAGATTGTTGTTCCCTTAGTTCCTTATGGAGAAGTTGCCATCATTACCATTTTCGACATTTCTTCCAAGGCTCCCTCGAGGAAGCCTGTTAGAATTACATCTGTTCTGAGAATTGCACCTGTGATCATCACTATTCCGGGGCCCATCCCTTATACCTCTGATAAAGCTGTCCCTTGGCACTACGGGGCTGATGTTTATGTTCATGGAGTTAAGCAGGAGTTAGATGCTGATACTGACGTCAGCAATATTGTTGGACCTGCTAAAGTCACCCGTAGCGGAAGACTTTTCTCACCTGATATCTCTCCACCAACTGCCAGAAAACTTGTTGTTATTACACCTACCAGTGTACCTGCTGCTATTCCTGTTCAAGTTGCTATTCTTACCCCTGTCGCCGAGTCATCTGACACTCGGGGCAAAGGGACCACCAGTGAGCCTGCCCAGACGGAGGCACCAAAGACGATTACTGTTGAAGCTTCTAAACAAGAGATGGAAGAGATTCTGAAAATTATCAAAAAGAGTGACTACAATGTAGTTGAACAGTTGGGGCAAACCCCATCCAAAATTTCTATGTTGTCACTGTTGCTATGCTCAGAGGCCCATGCCAAGGCTCTGATTACCTTCTTGAAGACTGCTCACGTACCACAAGAGACATCAGTTGATCAGTTTATAGACTGTGTGGCCAATTTGACTGCTGATAATGGGTTGGGTTTCTCTGACACCGACTTGACTTCTAAGGGGAAGAATCACAATGAAGCCCTGCATGTCTCCATTAATTGCATGGGCACTACTCTTGCACATGTATTAGTGGATATTGGTTCCTCATTGAACGTCCTGCCCAAAAAAGCTCTAGACCGGTTGGACTGTGAAGGGTTAGAGTTGAAACCAAGCAACATTGTTGTTAGGGCCTTTGATGGGTCTAAGAGGATGGTGCATAGAGAAGTTGATATCCCGATTAAGGTTGGTTCTTAGGTTTTCAATTCTACATTCTATGTGATGTACATTCGGCCATCTTATTCTTGTTTGTTGGGTCGTCCATGGATCCACAAAGCTGGGGCCGTAACCTCAACGCTCCACCAGAAGCTGAAGTACCCGGTCGAAGGGAAGATTGTGACAGTGCAAGGAGAGGAAGAGTACATGGTGAGCCACCTCAACTCTTTCTGATATGTAGAGATGGATGGGGAGTTCATTGAGACCCCATTTCAGCATTTTGAAGAGGTTCCCCAGACATTGGCGTCAGCTGAGACTGTTGTTGAAGATTCTCCCATGAAGATGGCTTCCCTCAAGGATGCCCGGGCTGTTGTTGAGAAAGGTGGGTGTGCAAATTGGGGCCGACTCCCTGATTTTACACAGAAGACTAACAAGTTTGGTTTGGGTTTCACTGCAGAAGCTCAAAGGGTTGTTCGGAATGCACGGATCGGAAGACCTCCTGTGTTCATCAGCAACTCGGGAGTGAATGCCATTGAAGACGATGTTGAAGAGTCTGAGTTCGATAGCTGGATCTATCCTACGACCGACAGTGGACCAAGCAACTGGACAGCAAAGGACTTCATCCCTATTACTTTTGTTACCCAGTAATGAAACTTTTTGTTTTGAATTTGTAACAGACAATGTTTTAAACTTTATGGCCCGGTGTCTTACCCGGGGCACTGTGGCTTCATTTGTGAGGGCTTTTGTGTGCCATTTTCATATATCATTAATAAAAGCATTGGATGTTCTTGCATTTCAAATTTTGCGCTCCTTGTTTTTCTTTATTATATATTGCAAAACAGTTATTTTACACACACTCACATACACAGGTCTACATCCACTCTGGATCTCACTGGTAACGACTCTGCTACTGCCGGTTATGACTTCGAAAATCCGATCAACTTAGCCGAAGACGAAGGTGAAGATGATTGTGAAGTGCCAGGTGAGCTTGCAAGACTGTTACTCCAAGAAGAGAGGGCTATTCAGCCGCACGAAGAGTCGGTGGAATCAGTAAATCTGGATACAGAGATAGACAAGAAGGAAGTTAAGATCGGCGCAAATCTGGAGCTCAGTGTGAAGTAATGGTTGATTCAGATGGTGCATGACTATGTTGAGATATTTGCTTGGTCTTACGAAGATATGCCTGGGTTGGATACTGATATCGTGGTTCATCGCCTGCCTACCAAGGAAGACTGTCCTCCAGTAAAACAGAAGGTCCGCCGGATGCGTCCAGAGATGTCTGAGAAAATCAAGGTTGAAGTTATGAAACAGTTTGACGCCTGTTTTCTAGCAGTTACTTCTTACCCTCAGTGGGTGGCCAATGTGGTTCCAGTGCTGAAGAAGGATGGTAAGGTCTGAATGTGTGTGGACTACAGGGATCTGAACAGGGCAAGCCCCAAGGATGACTTCCCTCTGCCTCATATCGACGTTCTGGTTGACAACGCCGCTCAGCATAAAGTATTCTCCTTCATGGATGGTTTCTCCAGTTATAATCAGATTAAAATGGCTCCCGAGGACATGGAGAAGACAACTTTTGTTACTCAGTGGGGTACTTTTTGCTACAAGGTCATGCCCTTTGGATTGAAGAATGTTGGGGCAACGTATCAGCGTGCCATGGTTACTTTGTTTCATGACATGATCCATCATGAGATTGAAGTATACGTCAACGATATGATTGCAAGGTCCCAGACTGAGGAGGAACATCTCGAACATCTGCAGAAGTTGTTTGACAGGTTAAAGTTGTACAAGCTGAGGTTAAACCTAAACAAATGCACCTTCGGGGTGAGATCTGGTAAACTGCTGGGTTTTGTCGAAAGCGGCAAAGGTATTCAAGTGGATCTGGAAAAAGTGAAGGCTATACAGGAGATGTCAGCTCCCAGAACAGAGAAAGAAGTCAGAGGCTTCCTGGGACGACTGAACTACATTGCCCGATTCATCTCGCACCTGACTGCTACTTGTGAACCAATCTTCAAGCTGCTGAAGAAAGATCAAGTAGTACGTTGGAACGATGAATGCCAGGCTGCTTTCGAAAGGATCAAAGAGTATCTCCAAGAGCCACCTATTTTGATGCCACCAGTTGAGGAGAGACCTCTAATCTTATACTTGACAGTACTCGACAACTCAATGGGGTGTGTGTTGGGTCAGCATGACGAGTCTGGCCGAAAAGAGCATGCTATTTATTACCTTAGCAAAAAGTTTACCGACTGTGAGACCCGATACTCACTGCTCGAGAAAACTTGATGTGCTTTGGCATGGGCTGCTCGCCGGCTGAGACAGTATATGCTGACTCACACTACTCTTTTGATATCAAAGATGGATCCAATCAAGTATATTTTCGAAAAGCCCACCTTGTCCGAAAGAATAGCGAGATGGAAGATGATCTTGACTAAGTATGACATCCAGTACACGACCCAAAAAGCAATCAAGGGAAGTGTGTTGGCAGACCATTTGGCACATCAGGCAGTGGATGATTACCAGTCTATGAACTTTGAATTTCCGGACGAGAATATCCTGTTGATAACTGATTGTGAGACACCTGGACTGGATGAAGGACCTGTGGAAGGATCCCTATGGTCTATGTAATTTGATGGAGCTTCGAACGCTTTGGGTAATGGCATTGGCGCCGTAATCATATCTCCTAAAGGCTCTCATACTCCGTTCATCGCCCGACTATGTTTCAACTACACCAACAACATGGCGGAGTATGAAGCGTGCATCATGGGTCTTCTAGCAGCAATTGACCTAAGGATTAAGTTTCTAAGTGTTTTCAGAGATTCCGCTCTCGTGATCAGTCAGATCAAAGGCAAGTGGGATACGAAACACCCAAATCTTATTCCTTACAAGGAGTATGTATTGATGTTGCTTCCCCATTTCGAGGAGATAACCTTTGAACACTTCCCTAGAGAAGAGAATCAGTTGGCGGACGCGCTGGCTACAATGTCTTCTATGTTCAAATTCAATTAGGATAACGAGGCTCCCCGGATCATCATTGAAAAATTGGACGAACCTGCACATTACTGTGACGTTGAGACTGAAGAGGTAACGGAAAAACCCTGGTTTCATGAGGTGAAAAGGCATCTTGAAGCTCAGGAATATCCCGAGGGTGCATCTGTTAATGACAAGAAATTTCTGAGAAGGTTCGCGGCGAAGTTCTTCATCAGCAATGGCATTCTTTACAAGCGTAACCATGACTCGAACTTACTGCGATGTGTGGCTAAGAACGAAGCAGAAAGGATCATGGCGGAGTTACATGAAGGTACTTTCGGAACTCATTCCAGTGGACACACCATGGCAAAGAAAATCCTTCGGGCGGGATATTATTGGTCCACAATGGAAGCTGACTGTTATCAGCATTCTCGGACATGTCACAAGTGCCAAGTCTATGCTGATAAGGTGCACATACCTCTGGTTCCTCTGAACGTCTTAACGGCACCTTGGCCTTTTGCAATGTGGGGCATTGATATGATCGGCAAGATCCGACCAACGGCATCCAACGGGCATCATTTCATATTGGTAGCAATTGATTACTTTACGAAGTGGGTTGAAGCAGCTTCCTTTGCTACCGTAACCAAGAACGTCGTGGCACGGTTCATTCGGCACAATCTGATATGTCGATATGGTGTACCAGAAAGGATCATTACGGAAAATGGTACCAATCTCAACAACGAGATGATTACCGAGCTCTGTGAGCAATTCAAGATACAGCATCACAACTCTTCTCCCTATCGGTCGAAGATGAATGGGGATGTCGAAGCGGCTAATAAGAACACTAAGAAGATTGTGCAGAAGATGACAATGACATACAAAGACTAGCACGAGATGTTACCATTTGCTCTTCATGGGTACCGTACCTCAGCGCGGACGTCAACAGGGGCAACACCCTATTCCTTGGTTTATGGCATGGAGGCAGTCTTGCCTATTGAAGTTCAGATACCCTCTCTTCGGATCATGAAGGATGCAAGTTTGAGCGAAGATGACTGGATTCAGACCCGGCTTGATCAGCTGAACTTAATCGACGAAAAGAGACTTACTGCTATTTGTCATGGTCAGACGTACCAAAAACGGATGATCAAGGCATTTAATAAGAAAGTTAGACGACAAGAGTATCAAGTTGGGGACCTGGTAATCAAGCGCATCATACTTCCTCAAGGTGATTCCAGGGGAAAATGGACCCCTACTTATGAAGGGCCATTTATGGTTAAGAACATTTTCTCAAGAGGAGCTATGATTCTAACCACCATGGATGGTGACGACCTTCCTCACCCCGTCAATGCAGACATAGTGAAAAGATACTACGCATAATCAAAGACCCACTAGGTTGACTGGCCTAGGCAAAAATAAGGGCTTCCCGGCGAACCAAAAGGGTTCGGGCAAAAATAAGTGATGAAAATGAAGAAGAAAAACTGTACACCCGGCAAGTCGAACACCTGAAAAGGCGACTTGGGAAAGAAAGGGTATCCCGGTGGACTGAAAACTCGAAAGGGCGGTCCTGGAAAAAATTAGGGATTAAAGCGTAACACTATGTTTCATTGGATCACCTTGCATCCAGACTTTGGTATCAACTATCAGGCTCGGACGGCACTAATCGATCTGATCTACCTTCAACCAAGTAGCAAAAGTGATGAGATGCTCGAGGACATAAAGGCAATAGCAGAGTTGGAACCCAGTGGGATTATTCACATAGCTATTTTGTTTTATTTTCACAAATTGTGTAAATTCTATTATTCGGCGGCGTTCTCTTACTAGGAGGTTAGCCTCTTGTACAAAAGCGCCTATTTACAGGCCAAACTTCAAAATTAATACAAAGTCATTTTCAGACAAATTTCAAATTTTTTTCCCTTTATCTGTTTTGTTTTGCAAAGAACATCCAATGTTCATTTTTGGTATATGCATTTGACATTAATTGCTGCTTATAAATATCTACATGCGAAACGAAAGATGAATTACTGGTAATATCAGAAACAGGGGCAATAAGAATTGTCTAAGCTGTATAGTTGCTCTGTCCACCAGGTATAAGGTAAATTCAGTTGAAGAATATGGCTAAGAAACTTTCACTCCCCGAAGAGTAAGACAATAATGGTAGCTCTCCCAGCTGAGACTTGCAGCTATGAACGAATCAGCAATACTCTCCCCAAGCAGAGTTTATCTACCATTAGCACTAAAAGGGTCTTAATATTCCTCAGCGGAGTATAAGAATATTCCCCGGTGAGTATAAGAGTATCCCCGACAGTCTTAATATTCCTCAACGGAGTATAAGAATGTTCCCCGGCATAATACAAGATACCCTCCAGTGGAGTCAATATTTCCCTAGCACGGTCTGAAAAAGCTTCCCCAATGGAGTTGACCTATCATCCCCAGTAGACTCTGGAAGTTTACCCCCAGCGGAGTATAAAATAAATCTTCCCAACAGAACTCGGAGATTTATCCCCACAAGAGCCTAACAGGATTTATCCCCAACAAGTTGCAACTGAAGATCACCCCCAGCGGAGTTCTTTCCTTTCACGAGCAGGAATTCAATCCTCAACAGATTCAGTATCACCAGTAACGATAATCCATCCCTAGTGGAGTTTATCAATGGAATCCTCAGCAGAGCATCTCTTCCCCACAGAGTATTCTCCTCATCAGTTTATTCCCCATCAGAGTTTATTCTCACAATCATCTTCGTTCATCATCCCCAGCGGAAGCGAAGAATTCAACTATACTCTCCAGCAGCTATCCGGGATTTATTTTCCCCAGCTAAAACATCACATTTCCATACATCATGATACATGCATATATGCATCATATAATACAATCTCATTTATGTTGAGAACATCATTGCTTGATCCATCTCATGCATTGCATATGACTGACCTTTGCTTTTCAGGAAAGATACAGTTAAGGTTCTCACCAGTCAAAGAAGACAAATCCAGTTAAATCGATTCCTAAAGATTTTTCTGATGCTAATCCAGTCAAAGAAGACAAATCCAGTTAAATCGATTCCTAAAGATTTTTCTGATGCTAATGCAGTCAAAGAAGACAAATCTAGTTAAATTGATTCCTAAAGATTTTTCTGAGGCCAATCCCGTCAAAGAAGACAAATCCAGTTAAATCGATTCCTAAAGATTTTTCTGAGGCCAATCCCGTCAAAGAAGACAAATCCAGTTAAATTGATTCCTAAAGATTTTTCTGATGCTAATCGCGTCAAAGAAGACAAATCCAGTTAAATCGATTCCTAAAGATTTTTCTGAGGCCAATCCCGTCAAAGAAGACAAATCCAGTTAAATCGATTCCTAAAGATTTTCCTGATGCTAATCCAGTCAAAGAAGACAAATCCAGTTAAATCGATTCCTAAAGATTTTTCTGAGGCCAATCCAGTCAAAAGAGACAAGACCAGTTAAATCGATTCCTAAAGATTTTCCTGATGCCAACCCAGTCAAAGAAGACAAATCCAGTTAAATTGATTCCTAAAGATTTTCCTGATGCCAATCCAGTCAAATAAGACAAGACCTCCTCTGGTTCAGTCAGATCGCCGATAAGATCTCCCTGATTCGTATTCCAGTCGAAGTTCAGACCACCTAGCAACAGTCTCCAAATGGCATATGTAAAGCCCATTCCCGACATCACAATGCTGATACCACTTCATGCGAGTGCAAATTTCTAGGCACTCTAGTGTTCAATCATCTTCCACCTTCGGATCACGAAAGGCCTGAAAGCCAATCTATATCCTCAGGTTTAAGAAAATTGAACAGGGGCAGCTTTTGTACCCCAAAATTTCCCCTCTCATATTTCTCAAGACATGGCAAGAATAGTCTCCAAGTTGCTCAAGATTGCTCAAGGGTTGGACAGTCAAATCATCTCCTAAGGCAGTCAACCTCAAATTAGGGTTTTGTGTTGCATCAAGGTCCTTGCATCCAAATACCCTCAAGTGCTCCACAATGTACTAATATGTTCTCAAGTTCATCCATGTCAAATTTCAAGCCTTGCAGAGGAAGTTTGGTCAGTCAATTGCTCAAGAGGTCCAAAAATCGACTGTGCTAGGGCAAAAGTCAATTGTGACCTACAAATAGTCAAAACTCAAGATTTTTTTTCAAAATTCTCATTTTTAAGGATAATTCATCATTTGATCAATGGTTGATCATGATTCATCAAGGATTGCTCAAGATTCATCAAGATTCAAAAGTTGCTAAATTAGGGTTTTGTAGGAAAAGTCAACTCAACTTTGACCAAGCATTACTTTCTCATACTTTATGATAAATGACCCATCCAAAGCTCATTTTGAATAGGATTCAATTTCCTACAATCCATCTTCACACCCCAAGATCAAGAAATGCACTCACAAGAAGTTACAAATTTGGACATTATAGGTCATTTTGGAAAGTCAACAAAAACACCTTTTTTTGCCAAAGCTTATAACTTGAGAATGGAATATCAAAATGATATGATACCAAAAGGGTTGGTTATAGGACATATCAAGGTTTCACAAAAGTCCAAGAACACTTCCAAAAGTTCAAAATTGAAGAAGTTATGCATTGTTGAAGTTGGGCATTTTTCCAAAATTGCCAAAAGTCAACTATCCCCAAAACTTCAAATTTTGTCAAATGGGCCCACTTTTTTCCACTTGATTTGATCTTATCAAACTACACATGTGTCCTATCTTCAGTCTTATGTCCATTCATTAATTTTTCTATTTTATTTGATTTTTATTGAATTAATTCATTTTAAATCAATTTAAATCTAAATAAAATCTAAAAATTGATAACTTGGTATCTTTTTGATTGATACAGGTCTTAAATATCATCAGGTACACAATCAAACTCGTATCAAGCTATATCATGCATAAAATATTGGATTTGGAATGAAATTGGAAGCTTTTTAATGGAGGATCATATCACATCTTCAATCATCAATGCACAAAGATTCAAAGCCCAAAACTTGACCTAATGCATTGCCTTATACATATACAAACTAAAGAGGCACGAATAAGAGGCTAGAGGCTGCACAATCTGGAAAACCAAACTTGGAAATTTGTCAAAAAAGCTTGGAATCAAAATCAATCTTGGAGGCCAATTCAACACAAAATCTCCATGCTATCCTCTTGCTGGACATCCATTGAGTCTACAGCAATCAAAAGCAAGGCCATTCTTCTCCTAAAACGCGCTGTAAGTGTCTCTGAAACTCGCCTTTCAGTTGAAATCGCATACTCATATTCCTGCGTTTTCTTGCCAAAATCTTTACACAATCATGTTTATCATTCCATTTAGAAACTTTTGGCATTATTTGATTGTGTTTTCATAGCCTGTAACCCCCTAGCCGATTATAGGGTTCTTGGATTGCTTTTTTGGGCGTTTTCTCTACAGGTAAAATCAGCGCTATTAATGGTCATGGACGTGTTCAGGAGAGGAAGACGAACATGGCTGTGGTCTTAGAAGCAATTTCCATGGCCTAGAATTCGTTTTAGGACGAACCTACGCATTTAGCTGCGGATTAAAATCCGCAGGTAAAAATAACCAGAGTTCAGTGGGGAAGACGAAGACGTGTCCATGTCCAATTGGCCCATTCAAACATCTGGCGTGCATTTTTATAATTTCTGGCATATTAGTTGTTTTCTCTATATATTAATTGTTGTTTATTATAATAACAATTGAAGTGCAGTGGTCCAGTGGCAAGCGTGTTGTACAAAATCCAATGGGACCTGGGTTCAAATCCCAGGTCCCCCATACATTTGTGTTATTTTTTTCAGGGCTATCCAGTACAAGCCAAAGCATGAGATCTATCATGTGCCCTCAAATCTCCAGGCGCCAGATGGCCTCCTGGACAAATCTAAAGGTCAAGATTGAATGACCACCATATACCCAAGTCAACAGGCACACGAGGAATTGCCAAAGTCAGCCAGGCTTGAACACATTTGGGCCTTGAAAATTGCAAATCTCACCCTCCAATTGGGCCTAAACCCCCCTGAGTATTTCTTTTTTTATTTTCTTTCTTTATTTTGTTTTATTATTATTTTTATTATTTAAACTAACCAACTAAATTATTTTCCTCATAAAATCAAAAAACACAAAAAAATATATTTTATTTATTAAAATTAAATTCATGACTTTATTTTTGTAAATAAATTAATTCAATTAATTTAGTTTAATTAGGTTTAACTTTTAATATTTTTGCAATATTTAAAATCAATGTAGAATATTAGGTTTTACTAACTTTAAACAATTTATTTCCCTTAAATATCCAAACAACATGATTATAGGGATGGGGGTACAATTTTGAATGGGGGGTATTTGACAAGAAATATAAACCCTAATTTACTATTACATCCAAATTGAATTTGCTTGCATAAATATTAAATGGACAATACTTAATTAAACAAAATAAATAAATATGTATTATGCAAAAAAAAGAATTTTTGTTTGTTTATGTATGTAAAAGTATCTTTAATGTAAAAAATGTGTAAAGAAATAAATAAAAAAAGGATTAATTTTATTTGTTTTAAGGGTAAACCCTAATTTCTTTAAGAAAATAAACATATTATATTATTTATGTACAATAAAATATATTAATATATACAAGATAAAATATATTTTTAAAAAAGGTATTTTTTAGTATAAATAATAATAAAAATAAAATGTAAAATTTTATATTTTTATTCTAAAGCATTTAATAAAATAAAAGTATATATGTATATATATGTATATTAAATGTATTAAATATATATAATATAAAAATAAAATATGTACAAAAATAAAATATATTTAGGAAAATATTTTTAGTGTGTATAAAAAATAAGAAATAAAAATAAAAGTATAAATTGTAAATATTTTTTAAGTCTTTATAATATAAAAGAATATTTAAATGCCTTTAATGTTAGAAAAAAATAAAATAAAATGCCAAATAAATGTATAAAAATATGAAAATATTTTTTGAGCATTTTTTATATTTGGAAATAAATAAACAAAATCAGAAAAGAAATCAAAAATGCAAAAATGTGGAAATATAAGAAATTGGGCCAGGGGGTGCAAAAACGAAAGTGGGAGGTGCCAAAAGCAAGCCAGGCCAAGCCTAACCCAAAACTTCATCTTCTACCTCCAGCTTTGAAAATACGCGCGCGCCTGTACAAACTTGGGACATCGTGCATACGTGATCTTTTGCTAAAACTCACAACATCAAACTTGTAGAGAATTTCAAGACGATTCCAACCATATAAAAAACTAATCCTAACTCTCAAAGACCAGAGAGAATTTCTCTGGCACTAAAATCTGACCTAGTTTTTTCAGCATGTTCATGGATGAAATTCTCCTAGCACACTTAATATAAATGAAAGGTGAGCATATGTATGGCTTCCTAGCAATGAACACTACATTTTTTATTCACAAACCTAAGGCTAAATGTTCCTAAATAGAGAGATAGAAAGTGAAGAAAAACCTATTTCAGTTGGATTCGTGTAGGGCAATGCAGTGCTTCTCAACAATTTTTGAGATGTCTGGTAGCTTGCTTGAACTCCACTTGACCTTTTCCAATAGCTAGCTTGCCTTGAATGTCCTTGAATCAGCCTATAGAACTCAACCTGCACAAGCTTGAAATGAAAATGGTGAACACTGTAAATGGAGTTACAGTTGGTAATGGAGGTTTGGGATAGCTTGAGTGAGTTGAATGGAAAGTGTTTGAAGCAAAATGGGGCAAAACGCACGAGCCAAATGAGCTAGGGAACTCAAGTTGCAACACCTGCCCTGTTTTGCCAAAGAAGTGTGATTTCTGGCTATGGGGTGTTTTGGGGCTCAAGCACTCGTGTTTCTAGCTCAAAGTGTTGTGAGAAAGATGTTTGAAGTCTTTGTGTAAGTTGATCTTTGCTGGTTTTCAAGTTCTAAGCATTTGGACAACTTCCTTGTTTTTGAAGCAAGAAAATGAATTTTGTGGTTGCAGGCCTGTACAGCCCATCTTATCATCTTGCACACAAATATCTTGGCCCCTCTGATTAGTGGATTTGTTTAGCTGCAGGAGATTTGGCTCTATGCTCAAGGATTAGTGGTTTGACATAAAGCAAACTTTTGCAAAAATGGAAATGTGCCTTTTACCATTTAGGGATTAAACTTGTGTACAATACCCTAATGACCAAGAAAATGCATTAACTCAATGGATTTGCATTAAATTATGGAGTGTGAAATGGTTTATAGGCCTTCAAACTAGTACAAGGCATGCTGGTTTGAAAATGCGACTTGAGTGAACATGATTTTGCCATGGATACAAAGTGAGTTTTTGCGAACTTCAAGCATTCGATTCTCCCTAACCACAAATGTGTTTGAGGAGTTCTTTGACAATTTGGAAAGCTTGCAACATGATTTATAATCAATATTTGAAATGCAACTTGAGAATCCAAGTTGAACTATGTGAAAAATGGCCAAGAAGATAGGTCAAAATCCTGCCTAAACTAGGGCAAAATTTCACTAAGTTAAAAGTTTTAGGTACCCTTGTTCCAAAAATCATAACTTGAGATCCATGCTTCTTTTGAGAAAACTTTGTGAATCAAAGTTATATAATTTGTGGAGGAATACAACTTTCATGTTATAAGTTTTGTTTTAATCCATTTGCATCATGGTGAAAATGTGGGACAAAGTTAGGAAAAATTAAGAAAATTTCATAACTTAGAAAAATTCTAAGTTATGAAATTTTTTCAATTTCAAACCCTAATTTGCAATTTTGGGTTTCTTGATGAAAAAGTTTCATAATTTGACACATCTTGATGAAAAATGACCCTTGACACTTGATTTTGGTCAAAAAGTCAAAGTTTGACTTTTAAGTGTACAATCAAATTTTGATCAGTTGACTGAAAAATTCATCTGTCAATCCCATGCATTTGAGATCTTTTGAAGTGGTTGAATAGGTCAAGATGATGCCATTGAGCCCTTGAATCCTTGGTTGAGCTTGAATTGCCCTTGGCTAGGTCAAAAAGTCAAAAATTGCCTTTGTATAGTCAAAACCCTAAAAATGACCATTTTGCCCTTTTGGTGATCTGATCAAATTTCTTGTGGAGTTGTAGTCCAAACTTGATCCAATGGTTAATATGAGTTGATAACATTGATGTGGTTAAAAATTCATGAGGTTTGACTGTAAAATGGCCAGACTTGACTTTTTCCCCAATACAGCTGATTTCTAGGTCAAGTGTCCAATTGACTAGGCAAAATTTTGATTCAAGGCTTGAAACCTGGTATGGACAAACTTATGAGTCAAATATGAAGTATGAAAGTCAATTTGAGCATTGAAAGTCCAAAAATCCCTGTGCAAACTCAAACCCTAATTTAGGTCATCAGTGCAAAGAGATGTCTTGAGTAGAGCAAACCCTAGCTTGATCTTGAGTTCCAAGAGCCTTGTGATGAGAAATGTTGGCAAAATGAGAGGGAAAATTTTGGGGTACAACAGTTTCCCCTGTTCAATCTTCTTGAACCTGAAGAGTTAGATTGGCAAGTTTGCCTTTCGTGACTCGAAGGTAAAAGAGGATTAGACACTAGAGTGCCCGTAAATTTGCACTCGTCAAAATGTAGGTTGAGGGAATGGGCTTAAAGATGCCATTTAGAGACGGTAGAATTTTGCTGGAGATGGGCTTAGAGATGCCATCCAAAACTTGTTTGTTGAAAATCAGTAGAATGGACATCAGAATGGTATCCATATTTGGAATGTATCTGGACTGTATCTGAAGTTGGGTTTGTATGAGAAAAGGACTGGTGTCCGTGTATAGAGCATATCCGAGTTGTAACTGTATTTGATCCTTGAATGAATATCAGAACGACTGTCGTGTCTGGAGTGTATCTGTATTCTGAATGGGTAATAGAGAAACATCTGTGTATGGAGCATCTATGTGCTGGGGATAAATTCTGAATGAGTGACAGAATGGCAACCGTGTCTGGAGCGTATCTGGTCTGTATCTGAAGTTGAGATCTGTATGAGTAGCAGAATGACTTCCATGGAGTGTATCCGTATTGTAATTGGGATCTGGACAAGTGACAGAATGACTTCCGTGTCTGGAGTGTATCTGAACTTAAGTTTGATAGCCGAATCTGAATGAGAAATAGAATGGCTTCCGTGTCCTGAGTGCATCTAGTCTGTATCTGATTGCTGAAGTCCTAATGAGTAATAGAATGACCGCCGCGTCTGGGGTGTATCTATACTGTATCTTGACTTGAAATTCTGAATGAGTAATAGAATGACCTCCGTGTCTGGGGTGTATCCATACCGTATCTGAAATCTCTGAATAGTTGTTAGCAATAGCTTTTTAATCTTATCCTGAAAAGGGTAGAATGTTAGCTAAAGCACAAAGTTATGTTGCATGATATGCATGATGCAATAAAATATGTTCCATCAATGTTTATGATTATATGAATGTAATGGATGTGCATGTAAGCTGATTAGCTGTCTTGCTGAGGAAAGTAAATCCTTGATAGCTGGAGATAATGAAATCTTTGACTGCTGCCGGGGAAAGTAAATCCTTGACCGGTGCTGGGGATTCCAAAAATCTTTGATTGTTGAGAATGAGAAATCCTGGGACCACTGCTGGGGATTGAGAATCCTTGGTGACTTGTGGGGATTAATAAGAGTTTTGATAACTTCTGCGGGGAATGAGAATCCTTCATGACTTTCCTGGGGAAATAAGGAAAAATCCGACGACCTCTACCGGGGAATTAAAACCTGGGAGGCTTCAAATGGAGAAACAGGAACTAGAATCTTCGTTCTGTTGGGAAATAACTCTGTGGGGAGAGTGTTTATTCTGCCGGGGAAATCAGGAGCTTGGGTTGTATGACAATCTACCGGGGAATTATCCTAGTCGGGGATAAGACAAAAAGTTAACTGTTATCTGGTTGATTCTCAGACTTTTAAGATAACCTGCTGGGGAAATTGGGGAAAACTGAATGGTTCCCGTTGGGGATTGATAGTTAGAAATTTGACTCCGCTGGGGAAGAAGGTTTCATCTTTGCTGAGGGTCTGTAGTTTAAAGTTTTCGGGCTCCACTGGGGATCGGGAGTTTGGAGACTTAACTCCACTGGGGATATGTACTTCAAGGTTTTAGCTTCATTGAGGATCTGAATGACATACTATAGGGGATTTCCTCTGGAATAGCCTAAAGACGTTTTCCTACACCTTTAACCTATCAGTAATTATCTTTTCTCATTTCGTTTTATTTGTAAGCAGTGATTATATTCAAATGCATATGCTCATTTAATAAATCATTGGACGCTTTCAAATAAAAATACATGTGTAAAAAGAAATAAAAGGCAAACAAATTTCTGCATTTTGAAGTATCTTTGTATTAACTTTGTAAGTATTTTTTTTGTACAGAGGAGACAGACATGCTAGTAAGAGAATGTTGTTGTAAAATTGAGAAAAAATTTATACAAAAAGAAAGATGGCTATGTGTAATAATTCCATGGGGTTCCCATTCTGCTATAGCCTTCACAACTCTGAGTATCTTGTCCATTCGTTGCTTCGTCCGCAGATGATTGGATAAATCAGAAGCTTGGAGCTTGTTGGTGAAGAGATTGTCCTTAAAGTGATCCGACGAGACACAGTCATACGCTTTAATTCCCTAACTTTTGCCTGGACCGCCCTTTCGAGTTTTCGATCCACCGGGAAACCCTTTTTTGCCCAAGTCGCCCTTTCGGGTTTTCAACTTGTCGGGTGTACAGATTTTTGTTTATCTCTAATTTTTGCCTGAACCTCCCTTTCGGGTTTTTGATTCACCGGATGCCCATTTTTGCCCAAGTCTCCCTTTCGGGTTTTCAACTTGTCGGGTCGCTTATGCGTAGTATCTTTTGACTATGTCTGCGTTTGTAGGGTGCGGCAAGTCATTGCCGTCCATGGTGGTCAGAATCATTGCTCCACCAGAAAAGATGTTCTTGATCATAAATGGTCCTTCGTAAGTAGGAATCCACTTGCCCCTGGGATCATTTTGCGACAAGATGATCCGCTTGATTACAAGATCTCCGACTTGATATACCTGACGTCTGACTTTCTTGTTGAAAGCCTTGATCATCCGTTTTTGATACGTCTGACCATGACAAACAGCAGTAAGTCATTTCTCGTCGATCAAATTAAGTTGATCAAGCCGGGTCTTAATCTAATCGTCTTCACTTAGACCAACATCCTTCATAATCCTCAAGGAAGGAATCTGAACTTCCATAGGTAGAACGGCTTCCATGCCATATACCAAAGAAAAGGGGGTTGCCCCAGTCGAAGTACGCGTCGTGGTACGATATTCGTGCAGAGCAAACGATAACATCTCATGCCAGTCCTTGTAGGTGACTGTCATCTTTTGAATGATCTTCTTGATATTTTTGTTCGCGGCGTCAACAGCACCGTTCATCTTTGGCCTATAGGGAGATAAATTGTGATGTTGAATCTTGAACTGCTCGCACAGAGCGGTGATCACAGTGTTGTTCAAATTTGTACCGTTGTCCATGATGATCCTGTCGGGGATACCATACCGGCATATGAGGTTCTGCTTGATGAAGCGGGAAACCACATTCTTTGTAACGGGGGCGTAGGAAGCTGCCTCGACCAACTTGGTGAAATAATCAATAGCCACCAGGATGAAGCGATGTCCATTGGATGCCGTAGGCTTTATCTCTCCAATCATGTTGATTCCCCACATTGCGAATGGCCGAGGAGCGGTTAGAACGTTGAGAGGAACTGGAGGAATATGTACCTTGACAGCATAGACTTGGCATTTGTGACAAGTACGAGAATGTTGATGACAATCAGCTTCCATGGTAGACCAGTAGTAGCCTACCCTTAGAATCTTCTTAGCCATCATATGTCCGCTCAAATGGGTGCCAAATGTGCCACTATGTATTTCGGTCATGATCAACTCTGCTTCAACCTTGTCCACACAATGAAGTCGAACACAATCATGGCTGCGCTTATAAAGGATACCATTGCTTAGGAAGAACTTGGAAGCAAATCTCCTTAAGAACTTTTTGTCATTGACGGAAGCTCCTTCAGGGTATTCTCGAGTCTGGAGATATCTTTTGATTTCATGAAACCAGGGTTGTTCCATTACTTCTTCGGTATTAATCTCATGACAGTGCACAGGTTCGTCCATTCGCTCGATGGTGATTTGGGGAGCCTCATTATCCCAGTTGAGTTTAAACATGGAAGACATTGTAGCCAGAGCATCTGCTAGCTGATTTTCTTCTCGCGGGAAGTGCTCAAAGGTAATCTGCTCGAAATGAGGCAACAATGTCAAGACATGTTCTTTGTATGGGATAAGATTAGGATGTCTAGTGTCCCACTCTCCTTTGATTTGACTGATAACCAAAGCTGAGTCCCCAAATACGACCAAAGATTTGATTCCTAGGTAAATTGCAGCCTCGAGACCAAAGATGCAAGCTTCATACTCGGCCATGTTGTTGGTGCAGCTGAAGCAGAGTCTAGCAGTAAAAGGTGTGTGGCAACCTTCCGGAGAAATAAGTACTGCACTGATATTGTTGCCAAGTGCATTTGAAGCACCATCAAAGTACAAGGTCCATCGGGATCCTTGTTCAGGTCCGTCATACGGTCTGTTACCTTCAATGTTGTCCAATGTCATAATGTCCTCGTCAGGGAAGTCGAATCTCATAGATTGGTAATCTTCGACGGCTTGATGAGCTAGATGGTCAGCTAGTACACTCCCCTTTATAGATTTTTGGGTTGTGTACTGAATATCATACTCTGTCCAGATCATTTGCGATCTAGCGATTCTTCCAGATAAATCAGGCTTCTCGAAGATATACTTAATTAGATCCATTTTAGAAATCAGCAAAGTGGTATGCGTCAACATATACTGCCTTAGCCGGCAAGCAGCCCATACCAAAGCGCAGCAAGTTTTCTCGAGCAGTGAGTAGTGAGTCTCACAGTCGGTAAACTTTTTGCTAAGGTAATAAATGGCATGCTCTTTTCGGCCAGACTCGTCATGTTGGCCCAGTACGCACCCCATTAAGTTATCCAAAACAGTCAGATACATGATTAACGGCCTTCCTTCGACGGGTGGCATCAAGGTAGGAGGTTCAAGAAAATACTCCTTGATCTTAACAAAAGCAACTTGACAATCATTGTTCTATTCAACCACCTGATCTTTCTTCAACAGCTTGAAGATTGGCTCACAGGTAGATGTTAGGTGAGAGATGAACCTTGCAATATAGTTTAAGCGTCCCAAGAATCCCCTAACCTCCTTTTCAATGCGGGGGGCGGGCATTTCTCGTATATTTTTGACTTTAGCAGGATCAACCTCAATGCCTTTGTTGCTGACGATAAATCCCAAAATTTTACCAGACCTGACTCCAAAAGTGCACTTGCTAGGGTTCAGTCTGAGCTTATATTCCTTCAATCTGACAAACAGCTTTTGCAGATGATCAAGGTGCTCTTCTTCTATCTGTGAACGGGCTATCATGTCATCTACGTAGACTTCGATCTCATGATGTATCATATCATGAAACAAAGCTACCATGGCTCGCTGATAGGTTTCCCCGGCATTCTTCAGTCCGAATGGCATCACTTTGTAGCAAAAGGTACCCCACTGCGTAACAAAAGTAGTCTTCTCCATGTCTTCGGGGGCCATTTTGATCTGGTTGTATCCCGAGAATCCATCCATGAAGGAAAATACCTTGTGTTGAGTTGTATTGTCAACCAAGATGTCAATGTGTGGTAGTGGAAAATCATCTTTAGGGCTAGCTCTATTTAAGTCCCGATAGTCCACACACATTCTGACTTTGCCGTCCTTCTTAGGCACGGGCACAATGTTAGCAACCCATTGTGGATAGGAAGTAACAGCTAGAAATCCAGCATTGAATTGCTTCTTGGCCTCAGCTTTGATCTTTTCAGACATGTCGGGCCTCATCCGGCAGATTTTTCGTTTGATCGGTGGACAGTCTTCTCTTGTAGGGAGACGGTGAACCACGATATCTGTATCTAGTCCCGACATGTCTTCATAGAACCAGGCAAAGATCTCAACATATTCGTTCAACAGCTGAACTAGACGCTCTTTGAGACTTGGCTCCAGTTTGGCACCCACCTTAACTTCTTTCTTGTCTTCCTCGGTTCCCAAATTGTCAGTCTCCAGCAACTCTTCATGGGGCAGAATAGCCCTTTCCTCTTGTTGCAAAAGTCTAGCTAACTCCCCAGGTACTTCACAGTCTTCATCACCTTCGTACTCGGCATGATTGACCAAATCTTCAGAGTCACTGAAGGCCAAAGCAGAATAGTCACCCATGGAATCCGGAGTGGATGGGTACCTTCATTTTGTGAGTGTGGGTGTGTGTAAGGGATACCCATCCTTAAACAAAACAAAATGTAAAAGGAAATAAAATGAACACAACAGTTTATAGATGAAAACGTCCAATGATTCAGTAAAAATGGCATATGATAATGAAGAAATGAAACCCTTACAAATGGACCTATATGCCCCGGGTAAGGCATAAGGAGAAGAAAGTGTACGAATTGTTTAATTATTATAGACCAAAATAGGAAATTGTTCAAAGATAAATTACTGGTTGATGAAATGGATGGGAACGAAGTCTTTCGCTTCCCAGTTGCTTAATCCTCCTTCAACGGTTGGAAAGATCCAATCTTTAAAGTTGTCTTCTTCGTCAACATCTTCTAAGGCATTAATTCCATGGTGAGTGATTTTTACGGGTGGTCCTCCAGCCCGGGAGCGACGCACAGCTTTCTGGCCAGCAGCAGTAAAACCTAGTCCGAACTTGTCCGTCTTGTGAGGAAAATCAGGCAGTTGCCCCCACACTGTACTCCTTCCTTCTTTGATTACAGCCTCCGCATCCTTAAGGCATGCCATCCGAGACACGGGCTTGGAAATGATAGGCACATCAGCCATTGTCTTTGCAACTGCGACTTCAAGAGGAACCTCTTCAAAATGCTGGAAAGGCGTTTCTATGAATTCGCCATCTAACTCCACATAGCTTCAGGAGTTAAGGTGACTTATCATGTACTCTTCCTCTCCATGAACCATTATGATCTTACCCTGAACTGGATACTTTAGCATTTGATGTAGGGAAGAAGTAACTGCCCCAGCGTTGTGGATCCATGGCCTTCCCAACAAGCATGAATATGAAGGACGGATGTCCATCACATAAAAAGTAGAGTTGAAAATTTATGTGCCCACTTTGATTGGGATATCCACTTCTCCGTGAACCATCCTCTTAGAACCATCGAAGGCTCTAACAATGATGTTACTGGGCTTTAGGGTCAAACCTTCGCAGTCCAATCTATCCAACGCCTTCTTCGGTAGCACATTTAAAGATGAACCGGTATCCACCAGGACATGGGCAAGTGTGGTCCCTATGCATTCTACTGAGACATGCAGCGCGTCGTTATGTTTTCTTCCCTTAGGGGTCAAATCAGCATCGGAAAAACCAAGACCATTATCAATAGTAAGGCTAGCCACGCACTCTTGAAACTGGTCCGCCGAAGTTTCTTGAGGCACGTGGGCCGTCTTTAGAAATTTGATCAAGGCTTTAGCATGAGCCTCAGAGCAGAGTAGGAGAGAAAGCATGGAGATTTTGGAAGGGGTCTGCCCTAGCTTCTCCACGACATCGTAGTCGCTCTTCTTGATTATCTTTAAAATTTCTTCCATCTCTTTCTGGGTGATCTCGGGGATAACCACAGTATGAGCCTTCATCCTGACAGACATTTCTTGTATCCCCTTTCCCTTATTGGAAGTAACGTCAGAGGGTACGGCTTCGGGAGTATCCAATTCTTCAATTACCGGGATTTGCACAGATGGCTTGACAGGCACAGAAAATCTCGAGGGTCCGAAGACTGCCCGTGAAGGAGCAATCTCTGTAGAGAAGATCCTTCTGCTGCGAGTTATCTTGCTCGTTCCTGCAATATTCCCTATATCAGGGGTTTCATCATCAGAATTCTCTTGGACTGATTCAATCTGCTTGATACCATGGTAGAAGATTTCTCCTCCGTAGTTCCATGGTATCGTCTTGTTAGATTTATACGGGACAGGCCCCGGCATGGTGATTTTCAACGGCACAAACTTAGGATCAAGCGTGATCTTAACAGGCCTTTTGCAGGTCTTGGAAAGATCGTCGAAGATGGTTATTATAGCGATGTCATTGGTTGGAGTATCAGGAGTAACATGAGTGATAGTATCAACAGGAGTCTTTTGAAAGAGGATCTCTTGGGTATCCATCAGGCGTTGGATGCCTGATTTCAACAATGGGCAGTCAGCTTGTAAGTTTGAACAAAAGTAACAGTCTTTTCCACAGCCTAGGAATATCCCGACTTTCATCAAATTCACTTTAATCACTGGTAACGAAGTCAAAAGGTCATCAACAGTGGTAACATGAAGGTCTTCCATAACGGCATGGACATTATGACCGTGCTTCGGCATTGGGGAAGAAATCACATTTGGATTTTCGGGCGCATTTAATTCTACCTCCTTGGTGTCTATCAAGTCTTGGATTTTGTTTTTAAGAGTCCAACAGTTGTTGGTATCATGCCCTACACTGTCAGAGTGGTGTGCACATTTTGCATTGGAATGATAATAAGGAGAAGAGGTATAAGGGTTTTTCGGCGCTTCTTTCAAGTTGGTAAGGTTCATCTTTAACAGATGAGGGAGGACTTGAGCCGGTGTCATATTGATTCGGGTGAATTTCCGTTGTTCCCTTTCTACCCTTTGTTGATTAGCTCTTGGTTGATTGCTGCGAGGTTGATAGGTTGAAGAGTTTTGGATCATCACAGCCCCCACCGTTGGTCGGCGCTCCGGTCTTCCTTGGTTCCTATGGTTGTGAACAGCAGAAACTTCCTTCTTAGCTGGGAAGGTCTTCTTAATGGCAGTGGAAGCGGAGGCATCCTTCTAAATTTTACCACTTTTAATGCCAGCCTCGACCCTTTCACCGGTCAGAATTAGTTCGGTGAATCATGCAGATGAACTCTCGATTAAATGATTGAAGAATGGACCTGACAGAGTCCCTAAAAACATGTCAACCACCTCTCTATCCGACAATGGTGGCTGCACCCTTCTGGGCATACTCCTTAAATCCCTCATTAGAGGCCATACCCATACTCTGTAGTTCAGTATGAGTAGGTGCTAAATCTGCGTTGTATTAGTATTGTCGGTAGAAAGCAGCATCTAAATCTTCCCATTTATGAACATCCGATCTCTCAAGTTGATAGAACCAGTCCAATTGTGTTCCTGACAAACTGTCTTGAAAAAAGTGGACCCAAAGATCTTTATCAGAAGACTGGGGTTGGATCTTTCTGACGTAAGACCTCATATGCATCTTTGGACAGGACAAACCTCCATACTTAGCAAAAGTAGGTACTTTAAACTTGGGAGGAATGATGATCCCAGCGACCAACCCTAGTTCTTCGAAATCTAACTCGGGAACCCTTTGTAACTCCATGGCTGCCAACCGATCCTCAAGATTTTTATACTTATCATCCGCCGGGGGATACTGCTGTTCGGAGTAATCTTCATCCTCTTCCTCTTCTTCTTCTTCAGCTTCAGATTCAGAAGGCATTGCAACTCCTTTACCTTTACCGGCCCCTTCATCAGACGTTGAGGGGAACTCGAGGATCCTTCTAGCCTGGTTTTCAAACCTTCTTCCCATAGTGGCCATACCGGTCCTTTTCTTTATCTTCTCTTTGTCTTTCCCTTTCTCCAACAGTGCTTTAAGGTCCTCTTGACCCTTTGCTAAAGTCATGAGGAGTTGCTGGAATTGAAAATTTTGTGCTTGCAGATCCTTAATCGTCTGCTCCAAATCCATCTTGCTGAAATAAACAATAGAAAGATAAGGAAACCTGGTGTGAAGACCTGTTTATGCATATGATGAATGATATGTTATTCATGTAATGCATTCAAGGATTCATAAATTCAAATTTGTTGCAAACAAAAAGAACACACGTCATATTAATAAGAAGAAATTTGTTAGTACATAAATGCCCCATGGGCAAAATATTACAAAATTCTTAATGTAAAAAGACATTGCGCATCCTCTTTGGTGCGATGTAAGTGTTGAGAGTTTCCTCTTCATGAAGTCGGTGGGTAAGCTCCAAAACCTTCTTCTCACTGGCATAGAAGCTGGCTTCAAAAGTATTCCATTCTTCTTTGAGTTGTATCCAACTCTTTTGTAATTCTTCCAATGATGTTGGCATATCAGGATGTAGGAGGGTGTATGGAACCTCTCCTTCCATAACAGGCTCTTTGATCACAAGGAGAATGTGGGGGTAAGGCATCTTAATACTCTGGGCGCGGGTTCGTACCCACTTGAGATAAGGCTCAAGGGGGATGGAATTCTTGTGTCCCAGTGTCTTACTATCCACTTTGTTGGGCATCCTCCAAGCTCGGATAAACCTTGGTCGAAGTCCTTGCGCATCTTTGTTGAAGTCAAAAACTAGGTCAGGAATCAGCATATCATGAGGGCCATCCCTACGGGCATACCCAAATTTCCTTAGAGCTAAACAGGGGTTGTAGGTGATGCCTCCCCGAATGCCAAGTAGTGGGACATTAGGGAATTCCCCACAACGATCAATGATGATGACATTTTCTCTGGACCGAGAACACCAATGAACATCAGAATGTGTTAAGGGTCATCAACCGTTGTGACCACCTTAAACCCTGCTCATTCTTCAAAACTGACTGGGGAAGGTGAGAAATAAACCACCTTGCTAGAAGAGGAGTAAAGCACATGAGAACACCTCTTTTCCTCATTGTTCGTGTGTAAAATGAGTGTAGGATGTCCCCAAGCAATGTAGGCATAGGATTCCGAGATATGAAAATCTTGACAGCGTTCACATTTATAAGCTGATCAGGGTTTGGGAACAAGACCAACCCATAGATGAGGAGTGCCACAATCTCTTCAAAAGCTTGTAGATCTAGAGAATTCCAGCAGTCTTGTGCCTTCTCAAACAGAAACTTTACCAAGAAACCCTTGACACCACTTCTGCTTTCCCAATGGCCTTTGATATCAGATGGTTGCAAGTGTAAAGCTTGAGCAACATCTTCAGGCTTTGGTTCTCTTTCCGTACTATTGTAGGGTAGTTGATGGAGAATAGGAATCCTCAGGAGTTAAGAAAATTCCTCCAAAGTAGGTACTAGTTGATAATCAGGGAATGTGAAACAGTGGTGTAGGGGGTCAAAGAATTGGAAGAGAACTTTTACCATGTCTTCTTCAATGTTGGAGTTGACCAAGTTGAGAAGTCTACCATGTCTTTCACTGAAGGGAGAATTCTCTGGAATCTTGGAAGTAAGCTCCTTGAGTTGAGGAGGGATTCTCACAAGATTGACTTGAATTGTTTTCCTGCGAAGAGATTCCATGACCTACAAAACAAGAACAAAGATGAAGATCCAAACCCTTGAAATGGTTAGTGGATGCATATGATGCTTTATGATGTTCATGATGTATGCACAATCACATGTACAAACAAGTCACACAAGTTCCTAGTTTCAGGCTTGCATGAGGTTTCATAGGTAAGTACCCTCTTGAAGTTAGTTGGCTCAACCTGTCTTATAAATAGTAATCGAGTTCTAAGGAGCTCAATATCCCTGGATTATTTTCTATGTTCATTGTTTTGGTTTAGCCACTTAACTTGCGACCAAAATATTCCAAGAAAACAACCCTTAATGAGTGTAGTATCGAGTATCTACCAACTTCGGACTGCACCAAAGTTGATCATCTCACTACCCCTAATAAGGCCAAGATGGTCAAGTACGGTTCTAAGAGTTCATTAGTGCTTCATGACATCACTTAGCGGCCCCGTATTCTCTTTGATTGACTCAAAGGCTACCAGTACTCACAAATATGTCGCACTAATATAGCTATTGCTTAAACCATGTCGGTATACCCCACACAATTTCCACAACGTATTGCTATTTACCTATGAATGTTTCCCAAAAATCCGGGTGGAGGATTCAAAACCCAAACAAGAGAACCAATTGTAAATCAATCAAAGCAAACAAGATAATCATGCAAAGGTGATCTAAACCTTAAGGTTACTCCACTTTTAAATATGATTCCCCAGCAGAGTCGCCAGTTCTGTGATACGGTGGGAGAACTGACTTGAGGTTTTGCGTTTGTGTTTGCAAATGTTTCGGTTTAGCAAGAGTCACCACCGACTTTTTATTTTATCCTAAGGAAAGGTCAAAAATCACAGGAAATACCTTTGAGATGTTTTCTTGGGTTCGGGGAGTAGATTATGAAAAGGGAATGTGCAAGAACCCTTTTCATCCATGGTTTTCCATGGGCTCTTAGTTACTTGTTTAGATCACTTGCTTTGCTTTTCCAATTGTTTGAAATGGTGCTTTGTGTGTGGTTTTGAAAGATGTTTTGAAAAGAGGCCATCGTTGTGGCAACCTTTGTAATGATTCTTGTTTGAATGTATACAAAGGTGTTTTTGTCTTTTGAAAAGGTTTCAATGTTTGAAAGTTTGGTTTGGGAAATGTTTTGAAATTGTGTTGTGAAGTGTGTTTGAAAATAGCAAGTATGTTTTGCAAGCTTTTGATCAAGTAACTAAGAGTTATCTACCCTACTTTACTCAAATATCTTTCCTAATGTTTTTAACACTTTTGACAACGTTGTTTCACCATTTCATTTGGTGAAGAACCTTGTGTTAGGATGTTAAACGGGACAGGTGCGGGTCATCGTATAGACCATGATAGCAATTGTGTTAAGTATTTTTGGCAAATTTTTGAGGGACTTGATCATTTTTGTTTAGGCAACCAAGATAGCATCATCGAGGGACTATGATCTTTTGTTTTGTTTTTGTTTTGCCAAAGTACCCAACATGCATACCATGGCCCATTTTTTAAGGCAACAAGTGGATTGTAACAGGGGTGCAAGTGTGCATTGTGTTTGATTTTCATGCATATTTGTCTTTGATTAGGTCAAATTATTTGTTGATTGATTTTTTTTGCATACAAACCCTAATACTCTAATCATGGCATAATTGAAAGTGTAAAGTGCGAGAATTTAAAATTCTAAGCTATTACAACATGATTATAGGGATGGGGGTACAATTTTGAATGGGGGGTATTTGACAAGAAATATAAACCCTAATTTACTATTACATCCAAATTGAATTTGCTTGCATAAATATTAAATGGACAATACTTAATTAAACAAAATAAATAAATATGTATTATGCAAAAAAAAGAATTTTTGTTTGTTTATGTATGTAAAAGTATCTTTAATGTAAAAAATGTATAAAGAAATAAATAAAAAAAGGATTAATTTTATTTGTTTTAAGGGTAAACCCTGATATCTTTAAGAAAATAAACATATTATATTATTTATGTCCAATAAAATATATTAATATATACAAGATAAAATATATTTTTAAAAAAGGTATTTTTTAGTATAAATAATAATAAAAATAAAATGTAATATTTTATATTTTTATTCTAAAGCATTTAATAAAATAAAAGTATATATGTATATATATGTATATTAAATGTATTAAATATATATAATATAAAAATAAATATGTACAAAAATAAAATATATTTAGGAAAATATTTTTAGTGTGTATAAAAAATAAGAAATAAAAATAAAAGTATAAATTGTAAATATTTTTTAAGTCTTAATAATATAAAAGAATATTTAAATGCCTTTAATGTTAGAAAAATTTAAAATAAAATGCCAAATAAATGTAAAAAAATATGAAAATATTTTTTTAGCATTTTTTATATTTGGAAATAAATAAACAAAATTAGAAAAGAAATCTAAAATGCAAAAATGTGGAAATATAAGAAATTGGGCCAGGGGGTGCAAAAATGAAAGTGGGAGGTGCCAAAAGCTAGTCAGGCCAAGCCCAGCCCAAAACTTCATCTTCTACCTCCAGCTTTTGAAAATACGCGCGCGCCTGTACAAACTTGGGACATCCTGCATACGTGATCTTTTGCAAAAACTCACAACATCAAACTTGTAGAGAATTTCAAGACGATTCCAACCATATAAAAAACTAATCCTAACTCTCAAAGACCAGAGAGAATTTCTCTGGCCCTAAAATCTGACCTAGTTTTTTCAGCATGTTCATGGATGAAATTCTCCTAGCACACTTAATATAAATGAAAGTTAAGCATATGTATGGCTTCCTATCAATGAACACTACATTTTTTATTCACAAACCTAAGGCTAAATGTTCCTAAATAGAGAGATAGAAAGTGAAGAAAAACCTATTTCAGTTGGATTCGTGTTGGGCAATGCAGTGCTTCTCAACAAGTTTTGAGATGTCTGGTAGCTTGCTTTAACTCCACTTGACCTTTTCCAATAGCTAGCTTGCCTTGAATGTCCTTGAATCAGCCTATAGAACTCAACCTGCACAAGCTTGAAATGAAAATGGTGAACACTGTAAATGGAGTTACAGTTGGTAATGGAGGTTTGGGATATCTTGAGTGAGTTGAATGGAAAGTGTTTGAAGTAAAATGGGGCAAAACGCACGAGCCAAATGAGCTGGGGAACTCAAGTTGCAGCACCTGCCCTGTTTTGCCAAAGAAGTGTGATTTCTGGCTATGGGGTGTTTTGGGGCTCAAGCACTCGTGTTTCTAGCTCAAAGGGTTGTGAAAAAGATGTTTGAAGTCTTTGTGTAAGTTGATCTTTGCTGGTTTTCAAGTTCTAAGCATTTGGACAACTTCCTTGTTTTTGAAGCAAGAAAATGAACTTGTGGTTGCAGGCCTGTACATGCCATCTTATCATCTTGCACACAAATATCTTAGCCCCTCTGATTAGTGTATTTGTTTAGCTGCAATAGATTTGTCTCTATGCTCAAGGATTAGTGGTTTGACATAAAGCAAACTTTTGCAAAAATGGAAATGTGCCTTTTACCATTTAGGGATTAAACTTTTGTACAATACCCTAATGACCAAGAAAATGCATTAGCTAAATGGATTTGAATTAAATTATGGAGTGTGAAATGGTTTAGAGGCCTGCAAACTAGTACAAGGCATGTTGGTTTGAAAATGCAACTTGAGTGAACATGATTTTGCCATGGATACAAAGTGAGTTTTTGCGAACTTCAAGCATTCGATTCTCCCTAACCACAAATGTGTTTGAGGAGTTCTTTGACAATTTGGAAAGCTTGAAACATGATTTATAATCCATATTTGAAATTCAACTTGAGAATCCAAGTTGAACTATGTAAAAAATGGCCAAGAAGATAGGTCAAAATCCTGCCTAAACTAGGGCAAAATTTCACTAAGTTAAAAGTTTTAGGTACCCTTGTTCCAAAAATCATAACTTGAGATCCATGCTTCTTTTGAGAAAACTTTGTGAATAAAAGTTGTAGACTTTGTGGAGGAATACAACTTTCATGTTATAAGTTTTGTTTGAATCCATTTGCATCATGGTGAAAATGTGGGACAAAGTTAGGAAAAATTATGAAAATTTCATAACTTAGAAAAATTCAAAGTTATGAAATTTTTTCAATTTCAAACCCTAATTTGCAATTTTGGGTTTCTTGATGAACAAGTTTCATAATTTGACACATCTTGATGAAAAATGACCCTTGACACTTGATTTTGGCCAAAAAGTCAAAGTTTGAATTTTCAGTGTACAGTCAAATTTTGAGCAGTTGACTGAAAAATTCATCTGTCAATCCCATGCATTTGAGATCTTTTGAATTGGTTGAATAGGTCAAGATGATTCCATTGAGCCCTTGAATCCTTGGTTGAGCTTGAATTGCCCTTGGCTAGGTCAAAAAGTCAGAAATTGCCTTTGTATAGTCAAAACCCTAAAAATGACCATTTTGCCCTTTTGGTGATCTGATCAAATTTCTTGTGGAGTTGTAGTCCAAACTTGATCCAATGGTTCATATGAGTTTATAATGTTGATTTGGGTCAAAATTCATGAGGTTTGACTGTAAAATGGCCACAGTTGACTTTTTCCCTAATACAGCTAATTTCTAGGTCAACTGTCCAATTGACTGGGCAAAAATTTGATTTAAAGCTTGAAACCTGGTATGGACAAACTTATGAGTCCAATATGAAGTATGAAAGTAAATTTGAGAATTGAAAGTCCAAAAATCCCTGTGCAAACTCAAACCCTAATTTAGGTCATCAGTGCAAGGAGATGTCTTGAGTAGAGCAAACCCTAGCTTGATCTTGAGTTCCAAGAGCCTTGTGATGAGAAATGTTGGTAAAATGAGAGGGAAAATTTTGGGGTACAACACAGTCCCCAAAAACAAAATTAAATGTTATATATAGTTTGGAAATGTTTCAAGGAGCAAGAATATATAATTATTCCATGCTATAGATGCCAAAATTATGCAATTCGATTTCCAGAACAAACCAAAGTCGTGGCTGACTTACAATGGGTTTTGGCGCTGGAAAGTGCTTGTTCTTGATTGGTACAGCCTCCTTGCAATCCCAAGAATCGAATGAGATGGCTAGGGGACCTTGAAAGTGCCTGGAAGTACAAAATCAAATCACCACTTTTCTTTGATTTTTTCAAGTTTGGTTCTTGTTCTTGCGCCTCTCAAATCGTGTCTTTTAGGTCTACAATTGTATACTATATACTGAGGAATGAATTAGGTTTAAAATTATGCTCTCAATCTTCCTCCATTATAGCTTTTGATTTGGATTTGATTCACTTGAAGATCTTTCTAAAAATAGGTCAAAACCAATCTTTTTGTGCACACAAAGGCTTTGCATGATTTCAATCTTTTGATAGCTGGATATAGAACCTGAAACATGCACAATATCTTGAGGTTTCAAAGATTTGGATTTTTTATGATTTGTTTTGATTTAAATTGATTTAATTCAAATCAAAATCAAAATAAATAATAAAAATAAGATAAAGACAAGTTGGAAGAGCTAGTACTCGTGGACCATGCTACCAACTCAAAACAAGTGCAAAAAGTTAGGCCCATTTAGCAAAAATTGCAATTTGAGGCACTTTAGACAATTTTGCAAAAAAGGTCAACTTCACCAAGGCATAACTTCCTCAATTTTGACTCTTTGAAGGTGTTCTTGGACTTTTTAGAAAGCTTGAGATGTCCTATAAGCAACCATTTTGGTCTCATCTCAATTTGGTCTTCCATGTCCATGTATGAAGCTTTGAAAAAAAAGGTGTTTTTGTTGACTTTTCAAAATGACGTATAATGTCAAAATTCATAACTTCTTGTGAGTGCATATTTTGAACTTGGGAGATGAAGATTAATTGTAGGTAATTGCATCCTCTTCAAAATTATATTTGGATGGGTCATTTCTCATAAAGTATGAGAAAGTTATGCTTGGTCAAAGTTGAGTTGACTTTTCCTACAAAACCCTAATTTAGCAACTTTTGGGTTTTGATGAATTATGAGCAATCCTTGAGGAATCATGATCAACACTTGATAAAATGATTAAGTATAATTCAAAATGAGGATGTTAACCAAAAATATTTAAGTTTGATTGTATGTAGGCCACAGTTGACTTTTTCCCTAGCACAGTCGATTTTCAGCCCTTTGAGAAATTTGACTGAGGAAACTTCCTCTGCAAGGCTTAAAACTTGACATGGATGATCTTGAGAACATATTGGGATAATGGTGAGCATTTGGGATCCCTTGGACTCAAGTATCTTGATGAAACATGAAACCCTAATTTGAGGTAGACTGCCTTAGGAGAGAGCTTGTCTAGTCAACCCTTGGACTTCCTTGAGCAACTTGAGGGTCTTTCTTGGAATGTTTTGAGAAATATGAGAGGGAAAATTTTGGGGTACAACATAACCCTACTATCCAGGTTCCTTCTCACAGCCCTACTATCCAGGCTTTCATATCGAAGTAACCCTACTATCCAGGTTCCTTCTCACAACCCTACTATCCAGGCTTTCATATCAAAGTAACCCTACTATCCAGGTTCCTTCTCACAGCCCTACTATCCAGGCTTTCATATCGAAGTAACCCTATTATCCAGGTTCCTTCTCACAGCCCTACTATCCAGGCTCTCATATCGAAGTAACCCTACTATCCAGGTTCCTTCTCACAGCCCTACTATCCAGGCTTCATATCTAAGTAACCCTACTATCCAGGTTCCTTCTCACAGCCCTACTATCCAAGCTTTCATATCTAAGTAACCCTACTATCCAGGTTCCTTCTCAGAGCCCTACTATCCAGACTTGCATTTCGAAGAAACCCTACTACCCAGGTTCTTTCTCATAACCTTACCATCCATGTTTCTTTTCTCTTACCTCCAAACAGCAGTCCACAACCCTATAAGACCTGGACCTAATCAAATACGATTGGTTTCGCATTTCCCCAGTAAGTCGCGGTGCAACATATACCCTGACCATATATGCAGTTCACTTCCGCTTCCTTAAGCCGGAGTTATTTCCCCAGTAGAGTAACGGACAACTGAAGCTCCTAAAATTCTATTTCTCCCAAGACAGATACCAACGTTCCTCAGCAGATTCCTCCTCAACAACAGTAACAGGAACTCTCATCAAAGGAATGTCTCAGGAAATCAACATCCTCTAGATGGCATCTTTAAGCTCATCTCCAACGGTACTCCATCACATCTTGGATGGAAGCTTTAAGCCTATCTCCGACAATTCTCTAGAAACTTCCAAATGGCATCTATAAGCTCATTCCTGATATCACAAATCAAGTATCACTTCATGCTAGTGCAAATTTCTGGGCACTGTAGTGTTCAATCATCTTCCACCTTCAGATCACGAAAGGCGGGCGGTCCAATCTACATCCTCAGGTTTAAGAATATTGAATAGGGGCAGCTGTTGTACCCCAAACTTTGACCAAGCATAACTTCCACATGCTTCATCCAAAATTTTCCATCCAAGGCTCATTTTGAAAAGGAGGAAATTCCCTACAATTCATCTTCAGCCAATAAGTTCAAAATATGCACCCACAAAAATATATGAATTTCTACATTATGGGTCCTTTTGAAAAGTCAACAAAAACACCTTTTGGGATAAAGCTTCTTACATGAACATGGAAGACTCAATTGATATGATACCGAAAAGGTTTCTTAGGGGACACCCTAAGCTTTATAAAAAGTCCAAGAACACCTCTCTAGGGTTAAAATTGGAGGAGATATGCCTTGTCAAAGTTGACCCTTTTTGCAAAATTGCCAAAAGTCCAATGTGATCAAAAATGCATTTTTTGCCAAATGGGCCTAACTTTTTATGATTGCACCTCACTCATAATATGGTCCACGAACCGAATATTCACCCACACATTATTTGCTTCATTTTTCAATTTATTTTGATTTTTTATTAATTAAAAATTGAATTAAATCAAATAGTTGGTGTTGTACCCCAAAATTTTCCCTCTCATATTTCTCAAAACATGTCAAGAATAATCTCCAAGTGGCCAAGATGGCTCAAGAGTTGGACAGTCAAATCATCTCCTAAGGCAGTCAATTCAAAATTAAGGTTTTGTGTTGCATCAAGGTCCTCATATCCAAATGGCCTCAAATTCTCCCCAATTCCCTAACATGTTCTCAAGTTCATCCATGTCAAATTTCAAGCCTTGCAGAGAAAGTTTGGTCAGTCAATTGCTCAAGAGGTCCAAAAATCGACTATGCTAGGGTAAAAGTCAACTGTGACCTAAATACAGTCAAACCTCAAGATTTTTTGCCAACATTCTCATTTTGAAGGATAATTCATCATTTGATCAAGGGTTGATCATGATTCATTAAAGATTGCTCAAGATTCATCAAGATTCAAAAGTTGCTAAATTAGGGTTTTGTAGGAAAAGTCAACTCAACTTTGACCAAGCATAACTTTCTCATACTTTATGCAAAATGACCCATCCAAAGCTCATTTTGAAGAGAATGCAATTTCCTACAATCCATATTCACACCCCAAGATCAAGAAATTCTCTCACAAAAAGTTACAAATTTCGACATTATAGGTCATTTTTGAAAGTCAACAAAAACACCTTTTTTGCCAAAGCTTATAACTTAAGCATGGAATATCAAAATGAGATGATACCAAAAGGGTTGGTTAGAGGACATCACAAGGTTTCCAAAAAGTCTAAGAACACTTCCAAAAGTTCAAAATTGAAGAAGTTATGCATTGTTGAAGATGGGCATTTTTCCAAAATTACCAAAAGTCAACTATCCTCCAAACTCCAATTTTTGACAAAAGGGCCCACTTTTTTCGACTTGATTTGGTCTTGTCATACCACACACGTGCCCCATCTTCAATTTCATGACCAATCATTTATTTTTCTATTTTATTTAATTTTTATTAATTTAATTCATTTTAAATCAATATTAATTCAAATAAAATCTAAAAATTGATGGAATGATATCTTTGTGATTGGTATAGACTTCAATTATCATCATGAACCAAATCAAATTCGTATCAAGCTTTGTTATGCACAAAAAATCAGATTTGGTACAATTTTGGAAAGTTTATCAATGGTGATCATATCATATCTTGACTCTTCAATGCACAAAGATTGGAAGCCCAAGATTTAACCTAATTGCTTGCTTGATACATATACAACATAAAGCAACAAAGCACATGAGCTGAAATTGCAAGAAACGGCCAGACAAAGTTTGAAAAAGCATGGAAAAAGTGGAATCTGAAAACGATCTTAGAGCTCGATTCAAAGCAAAAGCTTGACACTAATCTCTTGCTGGCAATCCCCTGAAGCGATATCAATCAAAACCAGGCCTTGAGACCTCCTGAATAGCGTTGTAAGTGCCCACGAATACAACTCTGTACATGGAATCGTAACTCAGTTTTCTTGCATCCTTTTGCCAAATTTCTTGCATATTCATACTTACCATTCAATTTCTAAGCATTTTGTACTATTTAATTTTGTTCCCATGGCTTATAACCCTATATCCAAAGCTAGGGTTCGTGTTCTTGTTTTTTAGGTATTTTTGATACAGGCAAAATCAAGACCAACCATGGACATGGTTCTCTTCAGGGAAGGGAGACGAACACAGTGATGTTCTCCATTTACATTTATATGGCCTACAACCCATGTTAGGATGGCCCTAGGAATTTTGCTACGGAACCAAATCCGCAGGAAACAAACCAGAACCATTTGGAGAAGATGATAATATGGCTTGTCTTCATTGGCCAGTTCAAAAGTTTAACGCGTTTTTTTTTCCAGCATAATGATTGAGTTGTCAATATAATATATGTTTTGCATTCTAATAACAATTAGGCAGGTTAGCTCAGTTGGTGGAAGCGTGAGTGGGAAACCCCTTGGGACCTGGGTTCGAATCCCAGGTCCCCCCAAACGCTTATTGTTATTTTGTCCCAGGTAATTCCATGTAGCATCCAAAGCATGGCATATCGTGTGTCTTCATCCAGATGCTAGCCAGGTGGTTTCAGATCAAATCCAAGGGTCCAGATTGCAAGCTCATCATACTCCCTAGTCAAGGCATACGCGTGGGAATGTGGAAGTCAAACAAGGCTGAATCAAATTGGGCCTGGAGATTTGCCAGATTCACCACCAATCAGGCCCAGCACCCCCAATGTTTGGTTATTTCTTTCCATATTTCATTTTTTTATTTAATTGTTTTCATTAATTATTATTATTATTATACTAACCAATTTATTTTGCCTAATAAAATCAGAAAACAAAAATATAATATTTTTATTTATTAAAACTAATTTCATTATTTTACTTTTTGTAAATAAATATTAACATAATTTATTTAGTTTTAAATAGGTGTAACATTTAACATTTTTTGCAATAAATTAAAAATTAATTAGAATATTAGGTTTTAACAATTTTAATCATTTTATTTTTATTTCCTTAAATATAAAAAACCCAAAAATATTTTTTCTATTTAATTAATTAATTAACTTAGATTTAATTTCCATTTAATTCAAAATAACAAAAAAATATGCTTTCTTTAATAAAAAAGGGTCAAAACCCTAAAAATGCGCCGTCTAATTTTCTCGCACGCGTTCTATTTTTATCCAATATTGTAATTGCTTCCGGTATGTAATAATTTTTTAATTAGGACTTTATTTATTTATCGCTTTTATTTACTTTCCGCAATTTAAATTAAAGGGTTTGTTTTTGGCGATGTAAATACCCGACGCCTTGTAATAGCTTAGATTTAATTTCCCGCAATTTAATTTCCGCACAATATTAACTGTTAGATGTTTGATAAATAGGCAATGCATGACAAGATCAATCTTTAACTTAAAATCAACAATAGCTCACCCATGACATGTACAGATAAAAATTAACCGAATTGACACACTCGCACATGCCACTCCTAGGGTACACCTCACTTGGTTGCCTCGAACGTGGTCATTGAGTATAGGAAGTTTTAAAGGTCGCCCTCTTGTCCAAAGATCATAGTTTCCTCGAAACGGTTGCCTCGGAAAAATGATCTAGGATATTAGGGTTACCGTTAAGGCGTTATAACATTGCTTTAGTGAGCACACGTCCCTTAATCAAATTGACCCGAAAACTCCAACGACGGTGCTACCTACTCCTCAATAGTGGGATAGCACTGTCTAAAGGACATTTGTACAGTTTAATTCCTTTTTGAGTAGGTAGATGGTTCTTAAGTACTTGCTCCTTTTAAAAACAAAACAAAACCTTTCGCACTTACACTCTCTTCAAAACAAAAACTCTTTTCAAACCCACAAACACAAAGAAAAGCAAATTTTGAAAACACAATGAGCAAGTACCTAAGAGCCCGTGGATAACCACGGATAAAAAGGGTGCTAACACCTTCCCTTTCTATAATCTACCTCCCGAACCCGAGAAATATCTCGAAAAGGAATTTTTCTGTGCTTTTGTCCTTTCCTCTTTGGATAAAATAAAAGACGGTGGCGACTCTTGCTTACCACGACATTTTGCGAAAACAAACGCAAACGCGAACCAGCATTCCAAAACAGTAAATTCTCATTCCCGCCGATCACAGAACTGGCGACTCTGTTGGGGAACATTCTTAAGTGAGGTGTACCTTAGGATTAGATCATTATGTTCTCAATTGTATGCTTTGTATGCTTTAATTTCGTGGGCTTGTATCGGAGTTCTATAGATCCTAACCCGGATCTGGGGATACCCTTCAGGTAAGTAGCAATAAACTGTGAGGGATTTGTACGGCGTAGACCGATACGAATGAAGAAGTAGCTACGTTGGTGTGGCACTCTAGTCTGTACCGATATCCCTTGTGTTGGAACGAGGAGAATATGGGTCTTCTAAGGGGTCATTAACCACCAACTGACCTTAGAACCTTAAATTGACCAACTTGGCCATAGAACAGTAGCAGTATGCTACACTCATTGAGACTAAACTCTCGCGATGATTCCGGCTGCAAGAAAAGGTTGCTAAACTGGAATTATGACCGATTGAGGGTAGTTAGTGATATTGAGATCCTCTAGAACCCGGTTACTATTTTTAGGACAGGTTTAAACCAACTGAACTGAAAGAGGGTAGTACCAAAGCTCCTTGCCAGCATGAAATCTAAGGGCTCTTTTGTGTGACTTGTATGCCTTTACCATGTTTGCTTTTTGTGGATACTTGTGGTGTGCTTACTATCATGACATCATGACATCATAACATTGCATACATCTTGCATAAGGACTAACCTATTTCAAAGACAGGAGGGTTTCATCTTTGCTCTGTTTTGTAGGTCATCATGATGCCCATGCGTAAGAATACTATCCGGATCAACTTTATCCAAGTCCCTACCTTGCTTAAAGAGTTGGTTGCCAAGATGCCTGACACTACTTCCTTCATTAGGAGGCATGGTTCTCTTCTCAGTATGGTCACCTCCAAATTGGACGAGTAGATGATGAGTGTCCTGGTCCAATTCTATGATCCGATGTACCATTGTTTTACTTTTCAAGACTATCAGCTGGTTCCTACCCTAGAAGAGTTCTCTGAGCTGCTCAGTATCTCTGTTTTGGAGCAGACCCCATTTACTGGTTGGGAGAAGACTCTTAAGCATGAAGAAATTGCTGCAGCCCTTCATTTGACCAAAGAGGAAGTAATGGCTAATTAGGAGACTAGGAGTGGAGCAAAAGGCTTTCTGACTAAGTTCTTGGTTGGCAAGGCTAACTACTTCTGGGATAGCCTAGACTTTAAGGCCTTCGAGGATATTCTGGCTCTTCTGATTTATGGCTTGGTATTGTTTCCGAATCCTGACACTTTTGTTGATATTAACGCCATAAAGATCTTCATCTCTCAGAACCCTGTACCCACTCTCTTGGGTGACATTCTTCATCAGCTCTATGCTCGTACTGCCCGAAAGCGGGGAACCTTGATGTGTTGTGCTACTTTATTGTCGAGGTGGTTTATTTCGCACCTCCCCAAGTCAGTGCTGAAGAACAAAGAAGGAATGGGCTGGGCTTATAGGGTGATGTCTCTCTCTCATAATGACATTATCTGGACTCTCAAGGGTATGGATGAGGTGACTATCATTGATCGCTGTGGAGAGTATCCTAATGTTCCATTGATAGGAACCCATGGAGGAATTTCTTACAACCCATGCTTAGCTCTTCGTCAGTTTGGAAGAGCCAGAAGAGAAGGACCTCATGAGATGCTAATGCCTCATATCATCTTTGATTTTCAAGGGGATAGCGACGAGCAGCGTCGCAGATTCATAAGGGCTTGGGATATAGTTCACCAATCTGATCCACATGAGTTGGGCCCAAAGACTTCACTCCCAATGGAGCCATATCTCAGATGGGTACGCATCCGTGCCCAGAAGCTAGTATGCCTTATGAAGCCGTTCGGCCTGTCACTCTTGAAATTGCTAATGAAGAAGGGGTTCTTCCAACCATTCTCCATCCTTATATGCCCACTGACATTGGGGCACTGAAGAGGTCTTGGATGCAGTTGAGGGATGACGGGATTCTTATCGAGAGAAGTTCAACGAGCAAGAGAAGAATATCCAGAAGCTGACTAGGCAATTGGAGAATAAGCGGATCCTGAATGATTATGTCGGCACTGAGAAGAAGAGACCATGGGCGCATTGATGAGACTTTGATGATTTCCTTTCCAGTTTATTTTTTACTTTTCAGTATTTCCATTCTTGTAACGCCTTAAGGGCAATTTGTTGAACAATTTAAATTTTGAAGTTATCTAATAAAGTGTGTTTCCTTTCTTGGTTACAAATTTGAATCCCGATTGTCTTTGAAATCATAATCATACGCATTTCATCCCATGCACTTCATAAACAGGTACCCTTTTACAGGTCTCTTATCTTCTTCGCTATTTATTTCAACATCATGTCTACTGAACCTTCAACTGAGCAAGCCATCAAGGCCCTCCAGGCCTAGAATGCCCAATTTCAAGAGTTGTTCATGAGCCTAGCTAAGGGTCAGCAGGACCTGAAGACCTTGATTCTGAAGGAGAAAAAGAAGAAGAAGAAAAGGACAGTCTTGTTCAACACTGGTCCTAGGTTTGGAAACAGGTTATAGAATGAAGTTGATCTGACCACCTCATTTGGAGGGAAAGATAGTCCACAAGAAAGGAGGGCTCCAAGCCCTGTGGTCTCCGACAACGAGACGGACTAAGATGAAGAACAGTATCCTCCTGTTGAGGATAAGTACAAACAACTGGAAGACCGTTTGAGCGCTATGGAAATTCAAAAGGTGCCCGGTCTGGACTTCGGAGATCTAGGTCTATCATCTGGGGTGCTGATTCCCCATAAATTCAAGGCACCAGCCTTTTCCAAATATGACGGAGTTTCCTGTCCGAAGCTGCACCTCCGGTCATATGTGAGGAAGATCCATCCTTACACTGCTGATAAGAACTTATGGATCCATTTCTTTAAAGACAAACTCTCAGGGACTTAGCTTGAGTGGTTCTATCAGTTGGATGGAGCCAGTATCCGCAGTTGGGAAGATTTGGCTATTGCGTTCTACAGGCAATATCAGTACAACTCTGACCTCGCTCCTACGCGTACCTAACTCCAGGGTATGTCAATGGGAATAGGTGAAGGATTCAAAGATTATGCTCAGAAGTGGAGGGACCTCGCCGGTAGAGTGCAACCACCCTTGGCTGATCGGGAGCTTGTGGACATGTTTCTGGGGACCCTGTCTGGTCCATTTTTCAACCACTTGATTGGAAGCTCTTCATCTGGGTTTACAGATTTTATTTTGATTGGTGAGAGGATTGAAGTTGGTATTAAGGCTGGGAAGATACAGAAGGGTGCCTCATCGAGCACCGAGATGAAGCCATTTAAGAAAGAGTCAAGTGTTGTCTACAGTGCAAGAAGACAAAATAGACCTGAACACCGCCAAGCTGTCAATGCGGTTGTTATTTCAAAACCTGCTGGTGATCCTCAATACAACAATCAACAAAAGGAAGAGAGGCCTAAGAGGCAATTCACTCATCTCAGCATGACCTTATCTCAGATTCTGCCACAGTTGCTAAAGACTAATCTGGTGACTCTAAGGGAAGCCCAAAAGAATTCAAATACAACGTCACCAAAGTATAACCCTAATGTCTGATGTGCTTTTCACTCTGATAGCCCGGGGCATAATACGGATGATTGTTGGGCTTTGAATAACAAGGTCCAAGACTTGATTGATGCGAAGGAGATCGAGTTTGGAGCACTAGAGAAGCCTAAACAAGAGGCAGGGGTAAATGCTATCAGGGATGATGATGATGATGAAGAGTTTGATATCGACAGTTGGATCTACCCTACAACCAACGGTGGATTAACCAACTGGACAGTGAAGGATTCTATGCCCGTTTCAGTTATCACCCAGTAATGAACTCTTTGTTTTGAATTTGTAATAAACAATGTTTTGAAACTTTATGGCCCGGTGTCATACCCGGGGCACCGTGACTTCATTTGTGAGGGCTTTTGTGTGTCATTTTCATATATCATTAATAAAACATTGGACGTTCTTGCATTTCAAATCTTGTGCTCCTTGTCTTTATTTATTATATATTGCAAAACAACTATTTTACACACACTCACGTATACAGGTCTCAATCCACTCTGGATCTCACTGGTAACGACTCTGCTACTGCCAGTTATGACTTCGAAAATCCGATCAACTTAGCCGAAGACGAAGGTGAAGATGATTGCGAAGTGCCTGGTGAACTTGCAAGACTATTACTCCAATAAGAAAGGGTTATTCAGCCACATGAAGAGCCAGTGGAAACAGTGAATCTGGGTACTGAGACAGACAAGAAGGAATTTAAGATAGGTGCCAACCTGGAGCTTAGTGTGAAACAACGGTTAATTCAGATGCTGCGTGACTATGTTGAGATCTTTGTCTGGTCTTATGAAGATATGCCTGGGTTGGATACTGACGTTGTGGTTCATTGCTTGCCTACCAAGGAAGACTGTCCTCCGGTAAAACAGAAGGTTCGCCGTATGCGCCCGGAGATGTCTGAGAAAATCAAGGCTGAGGTTATGAAACAGTTTGACGCCGGTTTTCTAGCAGTTACTTCTTACCATCAGTGGGTGGCCAATGTGGTTCTAGTACCGAAGAAAGATGGTAAGGTCCGAATGTGTGTTGATTACAGGGATTTGAACAGGGCGAGCCCTAAGGATGACTTCCCTCTACCTCATATTGACGTTCTGGTTGACAATGCCGCTCAGCACAAGGTATTCTCCTTTATGGATGGCTTCTCCGGTTATAATCAGGTAAAGATGGCTCCCGAAGACATGGAGAAGACCACCTTTGTTACTCAGTGGGGTACCTTTTGCTACAAGGTCATGCCTTTTGGGTTGAAAAACGCTGGGGCGACATATCAGCGTGCCATGGTTGCTTTGTTTCATGACATGATCCATCATGAGATTGAAGTATACGTTGACGATATGATTGCAAGGTCCCAGACTGAGGAAGAATACCTTGACCATCTGCAGAAGCTGTTTGACAGGCTGAAGTTATACAAGCTGAGATTGAACCCGAACAAGTGCACCTTCGGGGTGAGGTCTGGTAAACTGCTAGGTTTCGTCGTAAGCGACAAAGGTATTCAAGTGGATCCGGCAAAAGTGAAAGCTATACAGGAGATGCCAGCTCCCAGGACAGAGAAAGAAGTCATAGGTTTCCTGGGACGATTGAACTACATTGCTCGATTCATCTTGCACCTAACTGCTACTTGTGAGCCAATCTTCAAGCTACTGAAGAAAGATCAAGTGGTACATTGGAATGATGAATGTCAGGCCGCTTTCGAAAGGATCAAATAGTATCTCCAAGAGCCAACTATTCTGATGCCACCAGTTGAAGGGAGACCTCTGATCTTATACTTGACAGTACTCGACAACTCAATGGGGTGTATGTTGGGTCAGCATGACAAGTCTGGCCGAAAAGAGCATGTTATTTATTACCTTAGCAAAAAGTTTACCGACTGTGAGACTTGATACTCACTGCTTGAGAAAACTTGTTGCGCTTTGGCATGGGCTGCTCGCCGGCTGAGACAGTATATGCTGACTCACACTACTTTGTTGATTTCAAAGATGGATCCAATCAAGTATATCTTCGAAAAGCCTACCTCGGAAGAATAGCAACATGGCAGATGATCTTGACTGAGTATGACATCCAGTACACAACTCAAAAAGCAATCAAGGGAAGTGTATTGGCAGACCATTTGGCACACCAGGCAGTGGATGATTACCAGTCTATGAATTTTGAATTCCCGGACGAGAATATCATGTTGATAACTGATTATGAGACACCTGGACCGGATGAAGGACCTGAGGAAGGATCCCGATGGTCTATGTACTTTGATGGAGCTTCGAACGCTTTGGGTAATGGCATTGGCACCGTAATCATATCTCCTAAAGGCTATCATACTCCGTTTACCGCCCGACTATGTTTCAACTGCACCAACAACATGGCGGAGTATGAAGCGTGCATCATGGGTCTTCGAGCTGCAATTGACCTAAGGATTAAGTTTCTAAGTGTCTTCGGAGATTCCGCTCTCGTGATCAGTCAGATCAAAGGCGAGTGGGATACGAAACACCCAAATCTTATTCCCTACAAGGAGTATGTGTCGACATTGCTTCCCCATTTCGAGGAGATCACCTTTGAACACTTCCCCAGAGAGGAGAATTAGTTAGCGGACGTGTTGGCTACAATGTCTTCTATGTTCAGAGTCAATTGGGACAATGAAGCTCCCCGGATTATCATTGAGAAATTGGATGAACCCGCACATTGTTGTGATCTTGAGACTGAAGAGGTAACAGAAAAGCCTTGGTATCATGAGGTGAAGAGGTATCTTGAAGCTCAGGAGTACCCCGAGGGTGCATCTGTTAATGACAAGAAGTTTCTGAGGAGGTTTGCAGCAAAGTTCTTCATCAGCAATGGTATTCTCTACAAGCGTAACCATGATTCAACCTTACTGCATTGTATGGATAAGATTGAAGCAGAAAGGATCATGGCAGATCTATATGAAGGTACTTTCGGAACTCATTCCAGTGGACATACCATGGCAAAGAAGATCCTTCGGGCAGGATATTACGTGTCCACAATGGAAGCCGACTGTTATCAGCATTCTCGGACATGTCACAAGTGCCAAGTCTATGCTGATAAGGTGCACATACCTCCAGTACCTCTGAACGTCTTGACGGCTCCTTGGCCTTTTGCAATGTGAGGCATTGATATGATCGGCGAGATCAGACCTACGGAATCTAACGGGCATCGTTTCATCCTGGTAGCGATTGTACTTTACGAAGTGGGTTGAAGCAGCTTCCTTTGCTACTGTAACAAAGAATGTCATAGCACATTTTATTCGGCACAATCTGATCTGTCGATATGGTGTACCAGAGAGGATCATTACGGACAACGGTACCAATCTTAACAACAAGATGATCACTGAGCTCTGCGAGCAATTCAAGATACAGCATCATAACTCTTCTCCCTATCGGCCGAAGATGAATGGGGTTGTTGAAGCGGCTAATAAGAACATTAAGAAGATTGTGCAGAAGATGACAGTGACTTACAAAGACTGGCACGAGATGTTACCGTTTTCTCTTCATGGGTACCGTACCTCAGCTCGGACGTCAAAAGGGGCAACACCCTATTACTTGGTTTATGACATGGAGGTAGTCTTGCCTATTGAAGTTCAGATACCCTCTCTTCGGATCATGAAGGATGCAGGTTTGAGTGAAGATGACTAGATTCAGACTCGGCTTGATCAACTGAACCTAATCGACGAAAAGAGACTTATTGTTATTTGTCATGGTCAGACGTACCAAAAACGGATGATCAAGGCATTTAACAAGAAAGTCAGACGACAAGAGTATCAAGTTGGGGACCTTGTAATCAAGCGCATTATCTTACGTCAAGGGGATCCCAGGGGAAAATGGACCCCTACTTACGAAGGGCCATTTGTGGTTAAGAACATTTTCTCAAGAGGAGCTATGATTCTAACCACCATGGATGGTGACGACCTTCCTCACCCCGTCAATGCAGACATAGTAAAAAGATACTACGCATGATCAAAGATCCGCTAGGTTGACTGGCCTAGGCAAAAATAAGGGCTTCTTGGCGAACCAAAAGGGTTCGGGCAAAAATAAGGGATGAAAATAAAAAATCTGTACACCCGGCAAGTCGAAAACCTAAAAAGGCGGCTTGGGCAAAAACGGGTATCCTGGTGGACTGAAAACCCGAAAGGGCGGTCCAGGCAAAAGTTAGGGATTAAAGCGTAATACTATATCTCATTGGATCACCCTGCATCCAGACTTCGGTATCGACTATCAAGCTCAGACGACACTAACCAATCTGATTCATCTTCAACCAATAGCAAAGTGATGAGATGCTTGAGGACATAAGGGCAATAGCAGAATTGGAACCCAGTGGAATCATTCACATAGCTGTTTTGTTTCTTTTTACAAATTGTGTAAATTCTATTTGTTCGGCGGCGTTCTCTTACTAGGACGTCAGCCTCTTGTACAAAAACGCCTATTTTCAGGCCAAATTTCAAAATCAATACAAATTCATTCTCAGAAATTTCAAGCTGTTTTTCCTTTATATGTTTTGTTTTGCAAAAACGTCCATTGTTCATTTTTGATATATGTCTTTGACATTAATTGCTGATCATAAATATTTACATGCGAAACAAAGGGTGAATTACTAGTAATATCAGAAACAGAGGCATAAGAAATGTCCAAGCTGTGTAGTTGTCTCGTCCACCAGGTACCAAGGTACATCCAACTGAAGAATATGGCTAAGATACCTTCATTCCCCATAGGGTAGGACAGTAATAGTAGCTCTCTCAGCTGAGACTTGCAACTATGAACGAATCAGCAATACTCTCCTCAAGCAGAGTTAGTCTACCATCTGCCCTAAAAAGGCTTGGTATCCCCAGAAGGTCTTAATATTCCCCAGCGGAGTATAAAGATATTCCCCAGCAAGTATAAGAGTATCCCCGACAGTCTTAATATTCCTCAATGGAGTATAAGAATGTTCCCCGGCAGAATACAAGATACCCCAGTGGAGTCAATTTTCCCAGAACAGTCTAAAAAAGCTTCCCCGACAGAGTTGAATCATCTTCCCCAGTAGATTCTGGAAGCTTATCCCCTGCAGAGCGCAAATAAATCTCCCCAGCCAAATTCAGAGGGTTATCCCCACAGGAGTCTAACTAGCTTATCCTCAGCAAGTTGAAACTGAAAGATCATCCCCAGCGAAATTCTTTCTTTCCCCAAACAGGAGTTCAATCCTCAACCGATTCTGTATCACCAGCAACGGTAATCCATCCCTAGTGGAGTTCATCATTGAAATCCCCAACAGAGTTCATCAGCGGAATCTCCAGTAGAGTTTATCAGTGACATTCTCAGCAGAATATCTCCTCCCCACAAAGTAATTCCCCTCGAAGTAATCTCCTCATCAGTTTATTCCCCAACGGAGTTATCCTCTCCTGCAAGTCAATCACCTTCGTTCACCACCCCCAGTGAAAACGAAGAATTCAACTATATTCTCCAGCAGCTCCGGGATTTATTTTCCCCAGCTAAAACATTACATATCCATACATCATGATACATGCATATACGCATCATACCATACAATCTCATTTATTTTGAGAACATCATTGCCTGATACATATCATGCATTACATACAGCTAACCTTTACCTTTCAGGAAAGATACAATCAAAATTCAAGTTATGAAGCTCGGGTACGACCAGGATAGTATCTTGATTTCTATAACATATTGTGAAGCCCAGATTACAACCGGATAACAATATCAGACTACCGCGAAGCCTGGATTACGACCAGATAGTGATATCTCTCAAAAGTATGTTATGAAGCCCGGAGAACGACCGGATATTAGTTTATTCCCCAGTGAGCCGTAAAGCCCGGATCACGATCGGATAGCAGCCCAGTAAGCACCATGAAGCCTGGATTCGACCAGATAGTGATATATCATAAACACAAGTCGTGAAGCCCGGATCACGATCGGATAACAGTTCAGCAAGTTATTGTGAAGCCTGGATTACGACCAGAAAGCAATACAAGACCATGAGGCCTGGATTACGACCAGATAATGGTAGAAGATGTTGTGAAGACTGGGTTACGACCAGATAGCAACCAAGAGTACTACGAAGCCTGGATTTTGACCAGATAGTGGTATGATTCATCGTGAAGCCTGGATTACGACCAGATAGCGTTAAGGGACACTGTGGAGCTCGGGTTACGACCGAATAACAGTTTACCCAGCCAGTTACTATGAAGCCTGGATTCGATCGGATATTAGTAAAACCAACCGTCAAAGGGAAGACCGGATGCGACCGAATAACCACTTGATTTGTTCTGAAGCCTGGATTTCGACCAGATAAGAAATGAGGTATTGTGAAGATTGGATTCGACCAGATAGCAGTACGTGACACCACGAAGCCTGGATTCGACCAGATAATGGTATAACACATTGTGAAGCCTGGATTACGACCATATAGCGGTACAAGACACTGTGAAGCTTGGATTCCGACCAAATAGAAGTTTACATGGACAGTTATTAAGAAGCCCGGAGTCGGCCGGATATTAGTATGCCCTAAATTCAAGTTGAAGCCCGAATGCGACCGGATAACCACTTGATTTATTCTGAAGCCTGGATTTCTACCAGATAAGAAGTGAGAAATTGTAAAGCCTGGATTACGACCGGATAGCAAGTTTAATCTCATCTCCCCAGTAAGTCACTGTAAAGCCTGGATTACGACCAGATAGTAGTCGGTCTTATCACTATGAAGCCTGGGTTGGGACCAGGTAGTAGTTCACTCTCACCTCTTCAACGGAGATAATTCCTCAGTAGAATAACGGACGACCGAAGCTCCTAAAATTCAACAGATATGATTCCCCAGTAGAATAACGGACGACCGAAGCTCCTAAAGTTCTATTTCTCCTAAGACAAAGAACAACATTCCCCAGCGGAATCTCCCCCAACAACAGGTATACAAGCTCTCGCTAAGGAACCTCTTACGCGATCGACACTCCTTCGGATGGCATCTTTAAGCCTATCTCCCATCATCAATCTCCAGATGGCATATGTAATCCCATTCCCGACATCACAAGACAAATACTACTTCATGCGAGTGCAAATTTCTGGGCACTCTAGTGTTCAATCATCTTCCACCTTCGGATCACGAAAGGCCCGAACGCCAATCTATATCCTCAGGTTTAAGAAGATTGAACAGGGGAAACAGTTGTACCCCAAAATTTTCCCTATCATATTTCTCAAGACATGTCAGGAATAATTTCCAAGTGGCCAAGATGGCTCAAGAGTTGGACAGTCAAATCATCTCCTAAGGCAGTCAATTCAAAATTAGGGTTTTGTGTTGCATCAAGTTCCTCATATCCAAATGGCCTCAAATTCTCCCCAATGCCCTAACATGTTCTTAAGTTCATCCATGTCAAATTTCAAGCCTTGCAGAGAAAGTTTGGTCAGTCAATTGCTCAAGAGGTCCAAACATCGACTGTGCTAGGGAAAAAGTCAATTGTGACCTAAATACCGTCAAACCTCAATATTTTTTGCCAACATTCTCATTTTGAAGGATAATTAATCATTTGATCAAGGGTTGATCATGATTCATCGAAGATTTCTCAAGATTCATCAAGATTCAAAAGTTGCTAAATTAGGGTTTTGTAGGAAAAGTCAACTCAATTTCACCAAGCATAACTTTCTCATACTTTATGAGAAATGACCCATCCAAAGCTCATTTTTAAGAGGATGCAATTTCCTACAATCCATCTTCACACCCCAAGATCAATAAATGCTCTCACAAAAAGTTACAAATTTGGACATTATAGGTCATTTTTGAAAGTCAACAAAAACACCTTTTTTTTCCAAAGCTTATAACTTGAGAATGGAATATCAAAATGAGATTATACCAAAAGGGTTGGTTAGAGGACATCTCAAGGTTTCTAAAAAGTCCAAGAACACGTCCAAAAGTTCAAAATTGAAGAAGTTATGCATTGTTGAAGTTGGGCATTTTTCCAAAATTGCCAAAAGTCAACTATCCTCCAAACTCCAATTTTTGACAAAAGGACCCACTTTTTTCCACTTGATTTGGTCTTGTCATACCACACACGTGCCCCATCTTCAATTTCATGACCAATCATTTATTTTTCTATTTTATTTAATTTTTATTGATTTAATTCATTTTAAATCAATATTAATTCAAATAAAATCTAAAAATTGATGGAATGATATCTTTGTGATTGGTATAGACTTCAATTATCATCATGAACCAAATCAAATTCGTATCAAGCTTTGTTATGCACAAAAAATCAGATTTGGTACAATTTTGGAAAGTTTATCAATGGTGATCATATCATATCTTGACTCTTCAATGCACAAAGATTGGAAGCCCAAGATTTAACCTAATTGCTTGCTTGATACATATACAACATAAAGCAACAAAGCACACGAGCTGAAAATAAGTAACAGCCAGACAAAGTTTGAAAAAAGCTTGGAAAAAGTGGAATCTGAAAACGATCTTAGAGCTCGATTCAAAGCAAAAGCTTGACACTAATCTCTTGCTGGAAATCCCCTGAAGCGATATCAATCAAAACCAGGCCTTGAGACCTCCTGAATAGCGTTGTAAGTGCCCACGAATACAGCTCTGTACATGGAACCGTAACTCAGTTTTCTTGCATCCTTTTGCCAAATTTCTTGCATATTCATACTTAGCATTCAATTTCTAAGCATTCTGTACTATTTAATTTTGTTCCTATGGCTTATAACCCTATATCCAAAGCTAGGGTTCGTGTTCTTGTTTTTTAGGTATTTTTGATACAGGAAAAATCAAGACCAACCATGGACATGGTTGTCTTTAGGGAAGGGAGACGAACATAGTGATGTTCTCCATTTACATTTATATGGCCTACAACCCATGTTAGGATGGCCCTACGAATTTTGCTACAGAACCAAATCCGCAAGAAACAAACCAGGACCATTTGGAGAAGATGATAACGTGGCTTGTCTTCATTAGCCAGTTCAAAAGTTTAGCGCGTTGTTTTTATTTTCCAGCATAATAATTGAGTTGTCAATATAATATATGTTTTGCATTCTAATAACAATTAGGCAGGTTAGCTCAGTTGGTGGAAGCGTGAGTGGGAAACCCCTTGGGACCTGGGTTCGAATCCTAGGTCCCCCCAAACGCTTATTGTTATTTTGTCCCAGGTAATTCCATGTAGCATCCAAAGCATGGCATATCGTGTGTCTCCATCCAGATGCTAGCCAGGTGGTTTCAGATCAAATCCAAGGGTCCAGATTGCAAGCTCATCATACTCCCTAGTCAAGGCATACGGGTGGGAATGTGGAAGTTAAACAAGGCTGAATGAAATTGGGCTTGGAGATTTGCCAGATTCACCTCCAATCAGGCCCAACACCCCCCATGTTTGGTTATTTCTTTCCATATTTCATTTTTTTATTTAATTGTTTTCATTAATTATTATTATTATACAAACCAATTTATTTTGCCTAATAAAATCAGAAAACAAAAATATAATATTTTTATTTATTAAAACTAATTTCATTATTTTATTTTTTGTAAATAAATATTAACATAATTTATTTAGTTTTAAATAGGTGTAACATTTAACATTTTTTGCAAAAAATTAAAAATTAATTAGAATATTAGGTTTTAACAATTTTAATCATTTTATTTTTATTTCCTTAAATATAAAAAACCCAAAAATATATTTTCTATTTAATTAATTAATTAACTTAGATTTAATTTCCATTTAATTGAAAATAACAAAAAAATATGCTTTCTTTAATAAAAAAGGGTCAAAACCCTAAAAATGTGTCGTCTAATTTTCTCGCGCGCGTCCTATTTTTATCCAATATTGTAATTGCTTCCGGTATGTAATAATTTTTTAATTAGGACTTTATTTATTTATCGCTTTTATTTACTTTCCGCAATTTAAATTAAAGGGTTTGTTTTTGGCGATGTAAATACCCGACGCCTTGTAATAGCTTAGATTTAATTTCCCGCAATTTAATTTCTGCACAATATTAACTGTTAGATGTTTGATAAATAGGCAATGCATGACAAGATCAATCTTTAACTTAAAATCAACAATAGCTCACCCATGACATGTACAGATAAAAATTAACCAAATTGACACACTCGCACATGCCACTCCTAGGGTACACCTCACTTGGTTGCCTCGAACGTGGTCATTGAGTATAAGAAGTTTTAGAGGTCGCCCTCTTGTCCAAAGATCATAGTTGCCTCAAAACGGTTGCCTCGGAAAAATGATCTAGGATATTAGGGTTACCGCTAAAGTGTCCTAACATTGCTTTAGTGACCACACGTCCCTTAATCGAATTGACCCAAAAACTCCAACGACGGTGCTACCTACTCCTCAATAGTGGGATAGCACTGTCTAAAGGACATTTGTACAGTTTAATTCCTTTTTGAGTAGGTAGATGGTTCTTAAGTACTTGCTCCTTTTAAAAACAAAACAAAATCTTTCGCACTTACACTCTCTTCAAAACAAAAACTCTTTTCAAACCCACAAACACAAAGAAAAGCAAATTTTGAAAACACAATGAGCAAGTACCTAAGAGCCCGTGGATAACCACGGATAAAAAGGGTGCTAACACCTTCCCTTTCTATAATCTACCTCCTGAACCCGAGAAATATCTCGAAAAGGAATTTTTCTGTGCTTTTGTCCTTTCTTTGTTGGATAAAATAAAAGACGATGGTGACTCTTGCTTACCGTGACATTTTGTGAAAACAAACGCAAACGCGAACCATCATTCCAAAACAGTCAGTTCTCATTCCCCCAGATCACAGTTGGCAATCAAAATATGCTGAGATATCAAGACCAAAACGAATCAAACATAATTGGTACAAGAAAGGGATGATTTGGCTCAAAATAAACAAGTTTACATGTAGCATGCACTACTACGGAAAAGGGCTTTTAAAGCGCTTATTTTGGCCTTTAAAAGCGCTTAAAAGCGCTTTAATAGCTGGCGCTGGCGTAGGTAACAAAAGCGCTTCTAAAAGCGCTCTGGTAGACCCCCCCTTTAAGAGCGCTTTCCTGGAAAAAGCGCTCTGGTAGGACCCCCTATAAGAGCGCTTTCCTGGAAAAAGCGCTCTGGTAGACCCCCCTTTAAGAGCGCTTTTTAAAAGCGCTGCCAAAGACCAGTAAAAAAGCATAAAAAATTAAAAAAAAACGCAGCATACAAAAGCGCTTTTGTAAAAGCGCTCTGGTAGGCCCCCCTATGAGAGCGCTTTTTATGGAAAAAGCGCTCTGATAGGCCCCCCTATAAGAGCGCTTTTCCAAAAGCGCTTTTGTATGCTGCGTTTTTTTTTAATTTTTTATGCTTTTTTACTGGTCTTTGGCAGCGCTTTTACTAAGAAGCGCTTTAGTAGGTGGACCTTTAAGAGCGCTTTTTAAAAGCGCTGTCGTTTCTAAATGAGGTATTTTTATGTACAGCCTATAATTTAATCCTCCCAGTCGACCTGTAATGTTTTCGACCTGTAATATTTTCGACCTGTAATATATTTTTGACCTGTAATATATTTTCGACGCTATTATTTCAGCCATCAGTAAGACAATATATATACTAATATAATACCATTATAATATCCAAAATTATATATATACATCATTACATCAATAATATTATAGTTCAAATCGACACAAATCCTACATGAAAAATTGCTTAATATAATATTGACACAAATCTTCTTTAATTTCTTCCAACTTAAGCTTCGGGTACCCAGCAGCACGGAATTCGTCAAGGTACTACAAAACAAAAACATAATATAAATGATATATTTAGTTAAATGTAATAAATTATATGAAATTATCTTAAGTTATAAATTCATACCGTGAGCGGAATCTCTAATTGATTCGCCTGAAGGATTTCTTTCATGAACCTCAAAACAAAGTATCCGCAATCATAACTGTTTCGCTGTTGCGGACACTACATAATAAAACAAATAAGATTCTATAGTTGTCTTGTTTTACCAAGTAGCATAAATATTATAAGCAAAATTGTGAAAAGTAATGTACCTGCACTTGGATCCAAGTGATGTTGTTTGATTTAGTCCGGGATACCTGTGCGTCCCGTTGACTACGGAACACTTGTATTGATCTAATTATTAAATATATAAAAGCATATGTTTAGATCAATCCCACAAATAAGAAAATATATAAATATACACGAATATATATTTAGAACGATCCCACTTACAAATCAACGATTTCCTTCATAGCCGGATAATTGGTCCATTCACCATTTACCGAATTCAGATAATACACGACTTCTCTTATCGGGTTGATAGCAAGCAGCAACCAGTGTGCTCTATAAATTAAAACAATAGGTTATATGAAAATTTTGATATACACAAAAGAAACAGAGATTAGATGAACCAAGAATGAGAAACTAACCCTACTGGTCGGGTATTATACGCCCAAAGATGCAGACTTTCTGTATTGCCGGTGGACATGAATCTATCTACTAAGCGCTGTCTAACTGATTCCGGTTCCGAAGCAATTGTCATTCCGCTGCAATGGGCGGAAGACACGAAACGGAATCTGTTAGACAATGCAGTCCCGCACAACACTCTGTCATACAACAACCTTAAATAAAAACATAATAAACATTAGATTATTTTCATTGAAATGTGTAAATAAATTATATTGTGGGACTAATTAAATAATATATCGGATGAGTGAATATTACCGGATGTATGAGTGCATATTACTGACGCCTAGTTGATCATGCCTAAAAATCTCTTCCAAGTCATCAAATGTAATATGTGACGGGAATTCAATACCGAAGACACTTTCATCCATGTTGATTTCACGTAAACCACCATCCTTCAAATCGGACATATCAACCATTGTTGCGAGTGTCGAACGGTATCGAGGCACAAAAGCACCGCCTTTTTTTGCCGCTTGCTTTGGAGGACCAGTGGGTGGTAAGCTACGAACCTGCTGCGTCACTTGTTGTGACTCCCGAGCGGATGCCTAAAAATCATATAAGTTAGGTAAAATATAAAATCATGCAGATTTAGATTCAGACTATATATTAACACTTTAAATGTACCTCTTTTAGTGATGCAACAGACTCCTCCTCCTGTAAAATCCCTTTACCCTTAATTGCGGGTTTTATAGGAGCAGTCTAAAATTAAAATGTAAAAAATAATTAATAAACGGTTTAGAATTGACATTCGAAAACTAAATGATTCATAATCGTTTTCAGTATACCTCATCACTAATGGTAATGAGCTCCGAGGGCCATGCAACAAATGATCCTATTGCATCTCGCAGCAATGTCGTCTCTGAGACCATGTCAGGTACCGGTAGAATCGCATCACGATCTAATACAACATCCACCGATACTTTTAGGTGTCCATCCGGGAGGGGTCTGTGGTGAAGTAAATCTCCCGAAGTGTTGTGCACTTTTCCCTTGCCAACTAGTCGATAATTCGGTGACGATAAGTATAGTTGGCAAGATGAAATGCCCTAAACAAATAGAAAATATAAAGTCATTATCATTAATAAAATAGAACAGTTTGTAAGGAAAAAAACTTATAATTACCTCGGGAAATTTCTTTTGATAGTTGATACTAGCCTTATCACTAGTTTCTCTCACCGATGAAGTGTTGCATTTTTCTCTCATATACATATCTTTATCTCTTTGCAATTCAGAGACCTGTGCTTGCAATTCCTGCAACTTTTGCAACACTTCTTCATTGGTAAGATTTGATCTTCTCCTAGAACTCTTATAAAAAGAGGTTGGAGTCACACCATGACCCTTACCCCTCACCCGACCGGGATACTCGGGAGCATCTAGTACTCTACTAAGTACGCTCTCCTCACCGGTGGATGCCGATTGCGACAAGGTCTCCTGTAATTCATTTACATTTAAATAATTATTAGTGGAGATAAAAAATCATTTATATATTAAAAAACATTTGATTTAATTAAAGACACAGTATTATACTTACACATTCAGTATAAACTCTCTGAACATCGGGATCGACAGCTTGATTCTTGCCCACACGAGCTTCCTTCCACAACACATGTACAGGAAGTGAAGCTTCCTCACTTTTAGTCTCCTCTAACTATGCATTGACACAAACGATAAAATCGTCAATTAAAAAATGCACATGTAGACAATTAATTAAAACGCATTTCTATTTACTTACAATTTTATCCTCTAAGCGTGCATATCCCAAACGCCCTTTCTTGTATGGATACGCGGGTTTGGATGCTCTCTTACTATTCGTGGCACTCTTTTTCTGAAAAGCTTCATCTCTTTGCTTTAAAAACTCAGCCCAATCTGCTTCATCAATGAAGGTCGCATACTTTGTTGGCCGTCCCGGTGCCTCTTCAAGAAATTTTCCATCTTTATCCTTAAGATAGGTGTTTGTCAAAAAACTTTTCCACCCTCTATATCTTTTGCCGGCCAAACTAAGTATGTAGCTTTTACGTTCATCTGGTATCTCAAAAGTCCTCTGCAAAAAAACGTACGCATAGTGTGTTAGTATAAGTAATTTAAACAATTTATCGTCAAGATAATAACAACAATTAACCATATATGATATATACCTGAAGCTCTTCCCAAATCGCTTGTTTTTTCTCCTCCCATATGGAAATCAAATCAAATCTCTCATAATTGCAAAGAATCAATCCAATTTTACAACCCTAATTCATTCTAAGATATATAGGGAACATGTACAAGGCATGAGTGGTGGTTGCAGTCGTGAAAAGAGGAAGAACAAAACTTCAAAATTTGCAAGAAAGTGGTAGATCATCAGAATGTGTCCAAGACATTCTAACGCTACCAATAGACTCCTGGACATCTCCAGAATGTGTCCCAACCAATTGCATGCATTCTAACGCCCAGAAGCTCGAGTTACAGACCCACGGTTTGCACCTCTAAGCTTGAATTTGATTTCATGATTTATGCATAATTAATCATCATTAAATATAGCATTGTGTTTGTATTATCATTTGGGATGTTTTGGTTTACATAATTTTGTGTTTTGATGCATGTATGCTTGAGTTCCATTGCTAGGGTTCAGCTTGCCGTTTTAGGGTTTTCTTGCACAGGTTAAGTTGGCCAATAAAAAGGGTACCATGATGCTCGTGGCATCAAGACGAATCGATCCATGTAGCTACATTCAATTTATCATGCGTTTTGGATGATTTTTGAAACTCACAGGTTTATAGCTATGGCGATTTGTCTGTAGGTATAAGTTTTATACCTAAGACGACGGGCTAGAGGTAGAAGAAGATGATTTGGCATCACCCTATTGGTTTATTTGAAATTTGTGCGCGTGGGATTTAGCCATTTGTTTTCTTTATATTATATTTTGTTTTCGCTGTATTAATAACAAGTCATAATAGCGCAGTTGGAAGAGGCGTGTTATTGGTAAACATAAGGACCTGGGTTCGATCCCAGGCCCCAACAACGCTTATTTTCAATTTTTCCACTTACAGATTGTGTGCAGCTCTCATCTTGGTGTCCACCATACATCACCAACATCCAATCACTTGATCAAGCATGGTCTCAGATCTAACGCATAAGCAATGACAGACTATGATACACCCCCAGGTCAACACCACAGGAAATCATGCGCTGACCGGGCTCAAGCGCTTTTGGGCCTGGAAATTTTAGGAACATACCCCCATTTGCTAACAACATACAGGCTAAGTTTTCTTTTCTTTCTATTTTCTTTTTAATTTCTTTAATTAATTTCTTTAATTGTTTTAACAAAAATTATTATTTTTTATAAAACTAAAAGTATCACAAAAATAAAGAATTAAATATTATTTATTCAAATTAATATTTTTGAAAATAAATTAGGTTAATTGGTTTATTTGTTTTAATTAAAATTAAATAGAAATTAGGTTTTAAGTTTATAATTAAATTGTTTCTTTTCTCAAATAAAAAACCACAAAAATACATAAAATCTTTTTTTACAAAATATTTTATTTTTATTGAATTATTTAATTTAGTTTAAATTAGGCTAATTTTAATTTCTTTTTATAATTAAAAAAATGATTAGAAATAGGGTTTTAATTGTACATAACCTAATTAAGTCTTTTTCTCAAGAATAACTTAAATATTTTTTCAGTTAGATTTTTAGGGTTTTCAATTTTTCTCACACTTAATTTGCAGCGCACATTTTAATTCCTTTTATTATTATTGTAACTGTTTCGAGGATGTAATAGTTTTAATTAGGGTTTTAAGCTTCCGCATTTTTATTTTCCGTCAAGACAATTATGTAACTGTCAAAGCCTTGTAATAGCTAGGTTTATTTTTCGCACTTTAAATTCCTGCAAATATTTAACTGTTAGATGCATGCTAATAGGATTGTATGGCAAGAGTATCTTGAAATTAAAGCGGTAGTTACCTAATGTGCAAAGATTAAATAACTAAAACAATTCATATGCACATATTCACTCCTAGGGTTTACCTCACTTCGGTTGCCTTCGGTAAAACAGTCACTAAGCATAGGGGGTTTTAGTGGTTACCCTCCAGTCTAAAAGATCAAATTACCCCATTTGAATGTTGTCTCGGAAAGATCTTAAGACTCTAGGGTTACTACTAAAGTTTCCAACCCATTTCTTTAGTGATTGTACTTGTGCCTTTCGAATGTCCCTTAAACTCCAACGATAGTGCTGCCTATTTCTCAATAATGGATAGCATTGTCTAAAGGAAAACGAACTGTCTTTTTCGTAGGTATATTAGTTCCTAGGTACTTTCTCAAACAAATAAACTTTTTCACACCAAACACTTTTCAAACAAAGTTTTCAAAAATAACTTCGTAACACTCTTGAGGACAGAAACAAGGGTTAAAACGAAGTAAAACAAAACTTTTCAAAACAAGCACACACAAGCAATTTCAAAATGAGCAAGTACCTAAGAGCCCATGGAAAACCATGGATGGAAAGGGTGCTAACACCTTCCCTTTCTATAATCTACCCCTCGTACTCATAAACATATCGAAAAAGGTTTTTTCTGTTCTTTTCCCTTTTCTTGATTGGATAAAATAAAAGTCGGTGGCGACTCTTGCTTACCGCAACATTTGTGAACAAAAAACGCAAACCAGTATTAACAGTCAGTTCTGCCACCGTATCACAACACCCTTTAGGAGATATGAGTACATCACCAATACCATTGCCGAGTGCGTTGGACGCCCCATTAAAAACCAGGGTCCATCGGGATCCTTGTTCAGGTCCGTCATATGGTCTGAATTCTTCACAGTTGTTTACCATCATGATGTCTTCATCTGGGAATTCGAACTTCATGGACTGGTAGTCCTCCACAGCTTGGCAAGCAAGGTGATCAGATAGTACACTGCCTTTTATTTCTTTCTGGGTAGTATATTGTGATACGCTGGGAGAACTGACTTGAGGTTTCGCGTTTGTGTTCGCAAATGTTTCGGTTTAGCAAGAGTCGCCACCGGCTTTTTATTTTATCCTAAGGAAAGGTCAAAAAGCACAGGAAAGACCTTTGAGATGTTTTCTTGGGTTCGGGGAGTAGATTATAGAAAGGGAAGGTATTATCACCCTTTTTATCCATGGTTATCCATGGGCTCTTAGTTACTTACTTAGATCACTTGATTTGCTTTTCAATTGTTTGAAATGGTGCTCTTCAATTGTTTGAAATGGTGCTTTGTGTGTGATTTGGAAAGATATTTTGAAAAGAGGCCATCGTTGTGGCAACCTTCGTAATGATTCTTGTTTGAATGTATACAAAGGTGTTTTTATCTTTTGAAAAGTTTTCAATGTTTGAAAGTTGGATTTTGAAATTGTGTTGTGAAGTGTGTTTTGAAGATAGAAAGGATGTTTTTGCAAGCTTTTGATCAAGTAACTAAGAGTTGTCTACCCTATTTTTACTCAAAGATCTTTCTTATGTTTTTAACCCTTTTAACAATGTTGTTTCACCATTGTATTTGGTGAACAACCTTGTGTTAGGATGTTAACGGGACAGGCGCGGGTCATTGTATAGACCATGATAGCAATAGTGTCAAGTATCTTTGGCAATTTTCTTGAGGGACTTGATCATTTTGTTTAGGCAACTCAGATAGCGTCATCGAGGGACTATGATCTTTTTGATTGTTTTTATTTTGCCAAAGTACTCAACATACAACCATGGCCCATTTTTGAAGGCAACAAGTGGATGAAACCCTTGGGGTGCAAGTGTGCATTGTGTTTGTTTTTTCATGCATATTCATCTTGGATTAGGTCAAACTAATTGTTGATTTTATTTGCATACAAACCCTAGGTCTAAGCATGGCATAATTGAAAGCTTTTAAATGTGCGAGAATTTAAATGCTACACTATTACAACATGATATAGGGAGGGGGTACAAATTTGAATTGGGGATATTTGACAAGAAATTAAACCCTAGATTACTATTACAACCAAATTGAATGTACATGATACAATATTTAAATGTACAATAATTGAATACAATACAATAAATAAATGTCAAATAAAATGTATTATGTACAAAATGATTTTTATGTATGTAAAAAAAATGTTTTTAATATGTGAAGTAAAAATAAATAAAGAAAAAGTCAAGTTTAATTATTTTTTTCATTTAGGGCAAAAACCCTAATTTTCTTAAATAAATAGCATTATTTATTATTTATTTACAAATATATATATATATATATATATATATATATATATATATATATATATATATATATATATATATATATATATATATATATATATATATATATATATATATATATATATATATATATATATATATATATATATATATATATATATATATATATATATATCAATTTGTACAAAACTAAATATATATTGTAAAGAGATATTGTTGGTATGTAATATTAATAAAAATAAACATGTATTATTTTTGATGTTTTTTGCTCTTATTTTCCCCTTTTTTTTAATAAAATATATAAGTATTAAATACATTAAATGTATAAAGATAAAAAATTAATTATTTATAAAAAATGTGTATATTCAAGAAAATGTTTTTAAATGTGAATAAAAATAATAAATGAAAATAAATATATTTTTACATTATTTTAGGTTTTAATAAAAAGAATATAAAGCATTTAAATATTTTTTACACTAGTAATAATTAGAATAAATTCCAAATAAATATAAAAATTTATGAAAATAATTTTTAGGTATTTTTTTATGTTAGAAAATAAAATATTAAAATCAAAAATGAAATAAAATGTAAAAAATGACAAATATGTAAGCAAATGGGCCAGGCGGGTGCAAACTGAATATGCATGTGTGAAAAGCAGAAGCAACTCAGGCCCAGCCCAAGCAACTTCATCTTCTTCCTCAGTTTCAAACAAAACACACGTTCTGTACTTCCAATGCTATCTCCTGATTCTTTGATCTTTTGACAAAACTCACAACATGAAACTTGTAGAGCATCAAACAACGAATTCAACCATATCAAAAACTTGGATTAACTCTCAAAGACCAGAGAGAATTTCTCTGGCCCTAATTTTTAACCTAGTTTTTTCAAAAAGTTCATGAGTGAAATTCTCTCAGCACGATTAATATAAATGAAAACTAAGCATATGTATGACTTCAGAGCTATGAGTACAACATATTTCATTCACAAACCTAAGCCTAACCATTCCTAAATAGGGAGATAGAAGTCCATGAAATACCTGTTTCAGTTGACTTCGAGTTGGACAATGTAGCGACCTTCAATGGTGTTTGAGCTTCTGTTGAGCTTGCCTGAGGTCTAAGGAAGCTTCTCCAATGCTTGGCTTGCTTTGAAACAACTTGAATCGTGTTGTAGAACTCAACCTGCAGAGCTTTGAAATGAAAATGGCAAAGTGTGTTAGAGGTGTTACAGCTTACAATGGGGGCCTGGGATAGTTCAGGTGAGTTGATTGGAAGGTGTTGGAATTATCTTGGGACAAAACGCACGATGGAATTTTGTTGTGGCTTGCAAAATGCAAAACCTGCCCTGTTTTGCAGAAAAACAGTGGTTCTGAGTATGAGGAGGTTTGAGTGATGAAAGGGTCGTGTTTTAGGCTTGTTGGGAGGTATGGAACTTGTCTACAATGTTTGTCTAAGCTTGTGTTAACAGATATGAGAGGTTGCTTATGTTTTGCAAGTTTTCTCTACTTGAAGTTCAAATGTGGAAGTGAAGTTACAGGCTTGTATAGGCTGTCAAATATGCTTGCATACATTGTTCTTGGCCCCTCTGATTTGTGGATTTGTTTTGCTGCAAGAGATCTTGGACCAATGCTCAAGGATTGTTGGTTTGACATAAAGCATACTTAAGCAAAATTGGAAATTTACCTTTTTCTACTTAAGGCTTAATCTTGTGTATAATGACCAAATGAACAAAACAAAGGCTTAGACTGATGGATTGGCATTAAATTATGGAGTGCAAATTGGTTTTGAGGCCTGTAATGTCAAACCAAGCTAGCTAGATCAGAATTGCAAGTTGTTATGAACATGTATTGGCCATGGACAAAAGTGAGTTTTTGCCAACTTCAAGCATTCGATTCTCTCTAACCACAAGGGTGTTTGAGGAGTTCTTGGACAATTTGGAAATCTTGGAACATGTAATATAATCCATCCTTGCAATGCAACTTGAAATTCCAAGTGGAACTATGTGAAAAGTGGTCAAGAAGATGGGTCCAAATCCTGCCTAGATTAGGGCAAATTTTCTCTAAGTTAAAAGTTTTAGGTACCCTAGTTCCAAATATCATAACTTGAGATAAAAGCTTCTTTTGAGAAAACTTTGTGAATCAAAGTTGTATACTTTGTGATGGACTACAAGTTTAATGTTGCAAGTTTTGTCTGAATCCATTTTCATCTTGGTGAAAAAGTGGGACAAAGTTAGGAAAAAATAAGAAAATTTCATAACTTAGAAAATTTCTAAGTTATGAAATTTTTCCATTTTAAACCCTAATTTGCATTTTTGGGTTTCTTGATGAACAAGTTTCATAATTTGGCATGTCTTGATTAAAAATGACCCTTGGCACTTGATTTTGACCAAAAAGTCAAAGTTTGACTTTTCAGTATACAGTTAAATTTTGATCAGTTGACTGAAAAATTCATCTGTCAATCCTATGCATTTGAGATCTTTTGAACTTGTTGAATGGGTCAAGATGATTTCATTGAGTCCTTGAGTCCATGGTTGAGCTTGATTTGCCATTGGATAGGTCAAACAGTCAAAAATTGCCTTTGTACAGTCAAAACCCTAAAAATGACCATTTTGCCCTTTTGGTGATCTGATCAAGTTTCTTGTGGAATTATGATCCAAACTTGATCAAATGACATATGTGAGTTCATTATGTTGATGTGGGTCAAAAATCATGAAGTTTGACTGTCAATTGGCCACTGTTGACTTTTTCCCCAATACAGTTGATTTCTAGGTCAATTGTCCAATTGACTGGGCAAAAATTTGAATCAAGGCTTGAAACTTGATATGGATAAACTTGTGAGTACAACATGAAATATGAAAGTCACTTTTGGAATTGTGGGTCAAAATATCCCTGTGCAAACTCAAACCCTAATTTAGGTCAACAGTGCAAGGAAGTGTCTTGAGCAGAGCAAACCCTAGCTTGATCTTCAGTTCCAAGAGTCTTGTGATGAGAAAATGTTGATGAAATGGGAGGGAAAATTTTGGGGTACAACAGTTGCCCCTGTTCAATCTTCTTGAACCTGAGGAGTTAGATTGGCAAGTTTGCCTTTCGCGACTCGAAGGTAAAAGAGGATTGGACACTAGAGTGCCCGTAAATTTGCACTCGTCAGAACATGGCTGAAGGAATGGGCTTAAAGATGCCATTTGGAGATGGTAGAATATTGCTGGAGATGGGCTTAAAGATGCCATCCAAGAATGTTTGTTGAATTGTAATGTTGTAGGTCAGGAGAATGAGCATCAAAATGGTATCCGCGGCTGGAATGCATTTGAACTGTATCTGGAGACTGGGTCTGTATGAGCAAAGGAATGGCATCCGTGTCTGGAGCGTATCCGAGCTATAACTGTATTTGAACTTCGAATGAACATCAGAACGACTGCCATGCCTGGAGTGTATTTGTATTGTATCTGGGTAACGGGAAAACATCTGTGTATGGAGCAACTGTGTGCTGGGGTTAAACTCTGAATGAGTGACAGAATGGCAACCGTGTCTGGAGCATATCTGGACTGTATCTGAAGTCAAGACTTGTATGAGTAGTAGAATGACTGCCGTGTCTGGGGTGTATCCGTACTGTATATGGGATCTGAATAAGTGACAGAATGATTTCCGTGGTGACTACATTGGGGAGAGTCAAACTGCTGATGTAAGAGTCAGAATGGCATCCGTGTCTGGAGCGTATTTGAACCTGTAGTTGATAGTTGAATCTGAATGAGAGATAGAATGGCTACCGTGTCTGGAGCGTATCTAGTCTGTATATGGTTACTGAAGTCTGTATGAGTAGTAGAATGACCGTCGCGTCTGGGATGTATCCATACTGTATTTTGACTTGAAGTTCTGAATGAGTAACAGAATGACCGCCGTGTCTGGGGTGTATCCATACTGTATCTGAATAATTGTTAACAATAGCCTTTTAATTTTATCCTGAAAAGGGTAAAGTGTTAGCTAAAACACGAAGTTATATTGCATGATATGTATGATGCAATGAATTGTAATCCATGTTTATGATATATGGATGTAATGGTTATGCATGTAAGCTGAATAGATGTCTTGCTGAGGAAGATAAATCCTGGATAGCTGGAGATAATGACATCTTTGACTGCTGCCGGGGAATATAAATCTTCGACCGAAGCCGGGGATTCCAAAAACTTTGATTGTTGAAGATGAGAAATCCTTGTTGACTTTCCTGGGATATTGGGGAAACTCTGAAAATCTCTTCTGGGGAATTGAAGCCTTGGAGAAATGGGACCAAGAATCTTCGATCTTGCTGGGAGATAAATCTGTGGGGGAGATACTCTGGCTCCACTGGGGAAAAAGGTTTAGATTAAACTGGCTTTACTGGGGATCTTGAAGTTTAACTCTGCTGGGGAAATACTCCAAGGTTTCAGCTTTGTTGAGGATCTGAATGATGTATCGTAGGGGATTCCTTCTGGAACGGGACAAAGATATCTTCCTACACCTTCAACCTATCAGTAATTACCCTTTTTCAATTTCGTTTTATTTGTAAGCAGTGATTATATTCGAATGCATATGCCTATTTAACGAAACATTGGACGTTTTCAAATAAAACATAAGTGTAAAAAAAAAGAAAAGAAAGGCAAGCAAATTTCTACACTTTGAAGTATCTTTGTATTTAACTTTCGTGAGTATCTATGTACAAAGGAGACAGACACCCTAGTAAGAGAATGTTGTCGTAAAAATTGAAAAAAATTTATACAAAAGAAAGATGGCTATGTGTAACAATTCCATGGGATTCCCATTCTGCTATAGCCTTCAAACACTGAATATCTTGTCCATTTGTTGCTTCGACCGTCGATGACTGGATTGATCAGAGGCTTGGAGCTTATCTGGTGAAGAGATTGTCCTTAAAGTGATCCGACGAGACATAGTCATTTCTTTAATTCCCTAACTTTTGCCTGGACCGCCCTTTCGGGTTTTCGATCCACCGGGAAACCCTTTTTTGCCCAAGTCGCCCTTTCGGTTTTCAACTTTCCGGGTGTACAGATTTTTTTGTTTTATCCCTAATTTTTGCCTGAACCGCCCTTTCGGGTTTTCGGTTCACCGGGATGCCCATTTTTGCCCAAGTCGCCCTTTCGGGTTTTCAACTTGCCGGGTCGTTTCATGCGTAGTATCTTTTGACTATGTCTGCGTTCGTAGGGTGTGGCAAGTCATCGCCGTCCATGGTGGTCAGAATCATTGCCCCACCAGAAAAGATGCTCTTGATTACAAATGGTCCTTCGTAAGTAGGAGTCCACTTGCCCCTGGGATCACTTTGCGGTAGTATGATCCGTTTGATTACAAGATCTCCGACTTAATATACTTGGTGTCTGACTTTCTTGTTGAAAGCCTTGATCATCCGTTTTTGATACGTCTGACCATGACAAACAGCAGTAAGTCGTTTCTCGTCGATCAAGTTAAGTTGATCAAGCCAGGTCTGAATCCAATCGTCTTCACTCAAACCAGCATCCTTCATAATCCTTAAGGAAGGAATCTAAACTTCCATAGGTAAAACAGCTTCAATGCCATATACCAAAGACAAAGGGGTTGCCCCTGTTGAAGTACGTGTCGTGGTACGATATCCATGCAGAGCAAACGGTAACATCTCGTGCCAGTCCTTGTAGGTGACTGTCATCTTTTGAATGATCTTCTTGATTTTTTTGTTCGCGGCTTCAACAGCACCGTTCATCTTCGGTCGATAGGGAGATGAATTGTGATGATAAATCTTGAATTGTTCGCATAGAGCGGTGATCATAGTATTGTTCAAATTTGTACCGTTGTCTATGATGATCCTGTCGGGGATACCATACCGGCATATGAGATTCTGCTTGATGAAGCGGGCAACCACATTCTTTGTAATTGAGGCATAGGAAGTTGCTTCGACCCATTTGGTGAAGTAATCAATAGCCACCAGGATGAAGAGATGCCCGTTGGATGTCGTGGGCTTGATCTCTCCAATCATGTCAATGCCCCACATTATGAATGGCCAAGGAGCTGTCAGAATGTTGAGAGGAACAGGAGGAATATGTACCTTGTCGGTGTAGACTTGGAATTTGTGGCAGGTACGGGAATGTTGATGACAATCAGCTTCCATGGTAGACCAGTAGTAGTCTGCCCTTAGAATCTTCTTAGCCATCGTATGTCCGCTCAAGTGGGTGCCAAATGTGCCACTATGTATTTCGGCCATGATCAACTCTGCTTCCACCCTATCCACACAACGAAGTAGAACACCATCATGGTTGCGCTTATAAAGGATGCCATTGCTTAGGAAGAACTTGGCAGCAAATCTCCTTAAGAACTTTTTGTCATTGACGGAAGCTCCTTCAGGGTATTCTCGAGTCTGGAGATACCTTTTGATTTCATGAAACCAGGGTTGTTCCACTACTTCTTCGGTGTTAATCTCATGACAGTGCGCAGGTTCGTCCATTCGCTCGATGGTAATTTGGGGAGCCTCGTTATCCCAGTTGAGTTTAAACATGGAAGACATTGTAGCCAGAGCATCTGCTAGCTGATTCTCTTCTCACGGGAAATGTTCGAAAGTAATCTGCTCGAAATGAGGCAACAATGTCAGGACATGTTCTTTGTATGGGATAAGATTAGGATGTTTGGTGTCCCACTCTCCTTTTACTTGACTGATAACCAAAGCTGAGTCCCCAAATACGACCAAAGATTTGATCCCCAGGTCTATAGCAGCCTTGAGACCAAAGATGCAAGCTTCATATTCGGCCATGTTGTTGGTACAGCTGAAACAAAGTCGGGCAGTGAAGGGTGTATGGCAACCTTTCGGAGAAATGAGTACCACACCGATACCGTTGCCAAGTGCATTTGAAGCACCATCAAAGTACAGGGTCCATCGGGATCCTTGTTCAGGTCCGTCATACGGTCTGTTACCTTCGATGTTGTCCAAAGTCATGATGTCCTCGTCAGGGAAGTCGAATCTCATAGATTGATAATCTTCGACGGCTTGATGAGCTAGATGGTCAGCTAGTACACTCCCTTTTATAGCTTTTTGGGTAGTATACTGGATGTCATACTCAGTCAAGATCATCTTCCATCTAGCGATTCTTCCAGATAAAGCATGCTTCTCGAAGATATACTTGATCGGATCCATCTTGGAAATCAGCAAAGTGGTATGAGTCAACATATACTGCCTTAGCTGGCGAGCAGCCCATACCAAAGCACAGCAAGTTTTCTCGAGCAATGAGTAGCGAGTCTCACAGTCGGTAAACTTTTTGCTAAGGTAATAAATTGCATGCTCTTTTCGACCAGACTCGTCATGTTGGCCCAGTACGCACCCCATTGAGTTGTCCAAGACAGTCAGATACATGATCAACGGCCTTCCTTCGACGGGTGGCATTAGAATAGGAGGTTCTAGTAAGTACTCCTTGATTTTATCAAAAGAAACTTGACAATCATCGTTCCATTTAACTACCTGATCTTTCTTCAACAGTTTGAAAATTGGCTCGCAAGTAGATGTCAGGTGAGAGATGAACCTCGCAATATAGTTCAAGCGTCCCAAGAATCCTCTAACCTCCTTTTCAGTACGGGGGGCAGGCATTTCTTGTATAGCTTTTACTTTAGCCGGATCAACCTCAATGCCCTTGTTGCTGACAATAAATCCCAGAAGTTTACCAGATCTAACTCCAAAAGTGCACTTGCTTGGGTTCAGTCTGAGCTTATACTCCTTCAACCTGGAAAACAGCTTTTGCAAATGTTCAAGGTGTTCTTCTTCTGTCTGTGATCGAGCTATCATGTCTTCTACGTAAACTTCGATCTCATGATGTATCATATCATGAAACAAAGCCATTATGGCGCGTTGATAGGTTGCCCCTGCGTTCTTTAGTCCGAACGACATCACTTTGTAGCAGAAGCTCCCCCATTGTGTAACAAAGGTTGTTTTCTCCATGTCCTCGGGGGTCATTTTGATTTGGTTGTATCCCGAGAACCCATCCATGAAGGAAAAAACCTTGTGTTGAGCTGTGTTGTCAACCAAGATGTCGATATGTGGTAGTGGAAATCATCTTTAGGGCTAGCCCTATTCAAATCCTGATAGTCCACACACATTCTGACTTTGCCGTCTTTTTTAAGTATGGGCACAATGTTAGCAACCCATTGTGGATATGTTGTAACATCCAGAAAGCCAGCGTTGAATTGCTTCATTACTTCAGCCTTAATCTTCTCATACATGCCAGTCCTCATTCGGCGAACCTTTTTCTTGATTGGTGGACAATCTTCTCTTGTAGAGAGACGGTGAACCACGATATCGGTGTCTAGCCCTGGCATGTCTTCATAAGACCAAGCGAAGATTTCAATGTATTCATTCAACAACTGTACTAAGCGCTCCTTGACACTCGGTTCTAGGTTGGCACCCACTTTTACTTCCTTCATGTCCTCCTCTGTCCCTAAGTTGATGGTTTCTAGCAACTCTTCATGAGGTAGAATGGCCCTCTCTTCTTGTAGTAGAAGTCTGGCTAACTCTCCTGGCACTTCACAGTCTTCGTCAACTTCGCACTCAGCATGATTGACCAAATCTTCAGAGTTATCGAAAGCTAAATAAGAATAGTCACCCATGGAATCTGGAGTGGATGGGTACCTGCATTTGTGAGTGTGGGTGTGTGTAAGGGATAGCCATCCTTAAACAAACAAAAATGCAAAAGGAAAGAAAATGAACACAAAGTTTATAGATGAAAAACGTCTAATGATTCATTAAAACATGGCATATGATTATGAAGAAAATCAAGCCCTTGCAAATGGACCTACATGCCCCGGGCAAGGCATGAGGTGAAAATAGTGTGCGAATTGTTTTAGTTATTACAGACCATAAAAAATGGGAAATTGTTCAAAGATAAAATTACTGGTTGATAAAGGTGATAGGAACAAAATCCTTTGCTTCCCAATTGCTCAAACCCCCTTCGACGGTCGGAAAGATCCAATCTTCAAAGTGGCTCTCCTCATCTTCATCTTCTACAACATTGATTCCATGGTGTGAGATCTTGACGGGTGGCCCTCCAACCTTGGAGCAACGCATAGCCTTTTGTCCTGCAGCAGTAAACCCTAAACCAAACTTGTCCGTCTTATGGGGAAAGTCAGACAACTGTCCCCATACTGTGCTCTTCCCCTCTTTAATCACAGCCTCTGCGTCTTTGAGATATGCCATCCTAGATACATGCTTGGGAGCGATAGGCACCTCAACCGTTGTCTTCGCAGCTGCTACCTCGGGAGAAACTTCCTCAAAATGTTGGAAAGGCGTTTCAATGAACTCGCCATCCACCTCCACATATCAAAAGGAATTGAGATGACTGATCATGTACTCTTCCTCGCCGTGCACAGTTATGATTTTACCCTTGACAGGATATTTCAGCATCTGGTGCAAAGAGAAGGTAACTGCCCCGGCATAATGGATCCACGGTCTTCCTAGAAAACATGAGTATGACGGACGGATGTCCATTACGTAGAAGGTGGAGTTGAATACTTTGGTGCCTACCTTGATAGTAATATCGACCTCTCCATGGACCATTCTTTTGGAACCATCGAAAGCCCTAACGACGATGTTACTAGGTTTGAGGGTCAAACCTTCACAATCCAAACGGTCTAAGGCTTTCTTTGGCAGCACATTTAGGGAAGAACCAATATCAACCAAGACATGGGCGAGAGTAGTTCCCCGACATTCAACTGAAACATGTAACGCATCATTTTGCTTCCTTCCCTTAGGAGTTAAGTCAGCGTCGGAAAAGCCCAGGCCATTGTCAACAGTAAGACTGACCACACATTCCTGAAATTGGTCAGCCTAAGTCTCTTGGGGTACATGTGCCACTTTCAAGAATTTGATTAGGGCCTTGTCATGGGCCTCAGAACAAAGCAGAAGAGCCAATATTAAAATTTTAGAAGGGGTCTGCCCCAGTTGTTCTACAACGTCGTAGTCACTTTTTCTGATTATTTTTAGGATTTCATCCATTTCCTTCTGAGTGGTTTCGGGGATAACCACAACATGAGCCTTCATCCTGACAGGCCTTTCCAGTATCCCCTTACCCTTGTCGGTATTATCAGCAGATGGTCTTCCTTCAGGAGTATTTAACTCTTCAATCACTGGGCCTTGCACAGAGGGCCCGACAAGTGTAGAAGCTTTTAAGGGTCCAAAAACTGCTCGAGGGGGAGAAATCTCTGGAGAAAAGATTCGGCCACTGCGGGTTATTTTGCTTGTACCCGCGATGTTCCCTATATCAGGGTCTTCTTCAGAAATCTCTTGGACTGTTTCGATTTGTTTGATTCCGTGGTAGAAGATTTCTCCCCCATAGTTCCACGGTATCATTCTGCTTGATTGGTACGAGACAGGTCCCGGCATGGTGATCTTTAAAGGTACACATTCAGAGTTGGGTGTAATCCTGACAGGCCTTTTGCAAGCCTTGGGAGGATTGTCGGAAATGGTTATGATAGCAATATCGTTGGTTGAAGTATCACAAGTATCAGGAGTAATTGGATTGAAAGTGTTAACAGGGGTTTTCTGGAAAAGTATCTCTTGAGTATCCATTAGGCGTTGGACACCTGACTTCAACATTAGACAATCACCTTGAATGTTCGAACAGAAATAACAGTCTTTACCACAACCAGGAAAGATCCCGGCTCTCAACAAATTTTCTTTAATTACAATCAATGGAGTCAACAGATTGGCAACATCAGTAACATGGAGGTTTTCCAAAATGGCATGCACATTGTGTCCGTGCTTGGGCATCGGAGCAGATATAACATTGGGCTTCTCAGGAGCATCAAACTCAACCTCTTTGGCGTCAATTAAGTCCTGCATTTTGTTCTTAAGTGCCTAGAAATTATTGGTATCGTGTCCAGTATTGTCGGAATGGTAAGCACACGTTGCATTAGAGTGGTAGTACGGAGAGGAGGTGTTAGGGTTTTTTGGCGCCTCCTTGAAACTAGTCAGATTCAGCTTCAACAAATGGGGAAGGACCTGAGCGGGCGTCATGTTGATGCGGGTGAACTGCCGTTGTGGCCGTTCCACCCGTTGTTGATTAGGTCTCGATTGATTGTTACGAGGTTGATCATTTGACGAGTTTTGAATCATCACGACCCCTACAGTCGGCCGGCGCTCAGTTCTTCCTAATCCCTTCTGAGAATACACAGCAGATGCTTCCTTCTTGGCTGGGAAAGGTTTCTTAACAATTGCGGATGCGGAAGCATCCTTTTGAATCTTTCCACTTTTAATACCGGCCTCCACCCTTTCGCCGGTTAAAATCAGTTCAGTAAATCCCGCAGAAGAGCTCCCGATTAGATGGTTGAAGAAAGGGCCAGAAAGGGTCCCCAAAAACATGTCAACTAATTCCCTATCTGATAGCGGTGGCTGTACCCTTCAAGCCAGATCACACCACTTCTGGGCGTACTCCTTAAACCCTTCATTTGAAGCCATCCCCATACTTTGTAACTGAGTACGAGTGGGCGCCAAATCAGCATTGTATTGATACTGACGATAAAAAGCAGCTGCCAAGTCTTCCCAATTATGAACCTCTGATCTCTCGAGCTGATAAAACCAATCTAATTGAGTGCCAGACAAGTTGTCTTGGAAAAAGTGTACCCAGAGGTCTTTATCGGACGAATGAGGTTGGATCTTTCTAACATACGACCTCAGGTGCATCTTAGGGCAAGACAAACCGTCGTACTTGGAAAATGTTGGCACCTTGAACTTGGGAGGGATAACAATCCCGACTACCAACCCCAGTTCCTCAAAATCCAATCCGGGCACCCTCTACAACTCCATAGCTGCCAATTTGTCTTCAAGGTTCTTATATTTGTCATCCGCTGGTGGATACTGTTGTTCGGAATAGTCTTTGTCTTCTTCCTCTTCCTCCGCTTCTACCTCAGACTCAGAAGGTACAGTAACTCCTTTCCCCTTGCCAGCTCCTTCGTCAGACGTCGAAGGGAACTCCAGAGTCCTCCTAGCATCGCTCTCGAACCTTCTTCTGAAAGTGGCTACCCCCGGTCTCTTTTTCTTTTTCTTCTCTTTATTCTTCTCTTGCAGAACTTTGAGATCCTCTTGACCCTTTGCCAAGGTCATGAGGAATTGCTGAAATTGTAAATTTTGTGCCTGTAGGTCCTTTACTGTTTGCTCCAAATCCATCTTGTTGAAATAAATAGCAGAAAGATAAGGAAACCTGGCTTGAAGACCTGTTTATGCATATGATGAATGGTATGTTATTCATGTAATGCACTCAAGGGTTCAAAAATTCAAATTTGTTGCAAACAAAAAGAACGCACGTCATATTAAGAAGAAATTTGTTAGTACATAAATGCCCCATGGGCGAAATATTACAAAATTCTTAATGTAAAAAGACATTGTGCATCCTCTTTGGTGCGATGTAGGTGTTGAGAGTTTCCTCCTTGTGAAGTCGGCGGGTGAGCTCTAAAACCTTCTTCTCACTGGCATAGAAGCTGGCTTCAAAAGTATCCTGTTCTTCTTTGAGTTGGATCCAACTCTTTTGCATTTCCTCCCATGATGTTGGCATGTCAGGATGTAGGATGGTGTATGGAACCTCTCCTTCCATAACAGGCTCTTTGATAAAGGGGAGAATGTGAGGATATGGCATCATAAGATTCTGGGAGCGGGTGCGTACCCACCTGAGGTAAGGCTCAAGGGGGATGGAATTCTTGTGCCCCAGTGTCTTACTATCCACTTTGTTAGGCATCCTCCAAGCTCTGATGAACCTTTATCGAAGTCCTTACGCATCATTGTCGAAGTCAAAAACTAGGTCAGGAATCAGCATGTCATGAGGGTCATCCCTCCGAGCGTATCCAAATTGTCTTAAAGCTAGACAGGGGTTGTAGGTAATGCCTCCCCTAATACCAAGTAGTGGGACATTAGAGAATTCCCCACAACGATCAATGATGATGACATTTTCTCTGGATCGAGAACACCAATGTACATCAGAATGTGTGAGGGTCATCAATCGTTGTGACCACCTTAAACCCTGCTCATTCTTTAGAACTGATTGTGGAAGGTGAGAAATAAACCACCTTGCTAGGAGAGGAGTACAACACATGAGAACACCTCTTTTCCTCATTGTTTGTGTGTAAAATGAGTGTAGGATGTCCCCAAGCAATGTAGGCATGGGATTCCTGGATATGAAAATCTTGACAGCATTCACATCTATAAGTTGGTTAGGGTTTCGGAATAAGACCAACCCATAGATGAGGAGAGCCACAATCTCTTCAAAGGCTTGTAGATCAAGAGAATTCCAGCATTCTTGTGCCTTCTCAAACAAAAACTTTTCCAAGAAGCCCTTGACACTACTTCTGGTTTCCCAATGCCCCTTGATGTCAGATGGTTGCAAGTGTAATGCTTGAGAAACATCTTCAGGTTTTGGTTCTTTTTCCGTAACGTTGTAGGGTAGTTGATGAAGAATAGGAATTCTCAGGAGTTGAGAAAATTCCTCCAAAGTAGGCACCAACTGATAATCAGGGAATGTGAAACAGTGGTGTAGGGGGTCAAAGAATTGGAAAAGTACTTTTACCATGTCTTCTTCAATGCTGGTGTTGACTAAGTTGAGGAGTCTACCATGTCTTTCACTGAAGAGAGAATTCTCTGGAATCCTGGAAGTAAGCTCCTTGAGTTGAGGAGGGATCCTCACAAGGTTGATTTGAATTGTTTTCCTGCGAAGAGATTCCATGACCTACAAAACAAGAACAAAGATGAAGATCCAAACCCTTGAAATGGTTAGTGGATGCATATGATGCTTTATGATGTTCATGATGTATGCACAAGCACATGTACAGACAAGTCACACAAAACCCTAGTTTTAGGCTTGCATGAGGTTTCATAGGTAAGTACCCTCTTGAGTTTGGTTGGCTCAAAACTTGTCCTATAAATAGTAATCGGGTTCTAAGGAGCACAATATCATTGGATTGTTTTCTATGTTCATTGTTTTGGTTTAGCCACTTGACTAGCGACCAAAATATTCCAAGAAAACAACCCTCAATGAGTGTAGTATCGAGTATCTACCAACTTCGGACTGCACCAAAGCCGGTCATCTCACTACCCCTAATGAAAGGCCAAGATGGTCAAGTAAGGTTCTAGTTCATTAGTGCTTTATGACATCACTCAGTGGCCCCGTATTCTCTTTGATTGACTCAAAGGCTACCGGTACTCACAAATATGTCGCACTAATATAGCTATTGTTTCAACCGTGTCGGTATACCCCGCACAGTTTCCACAACGTATTGCTATCTTTGAATGTTTCCCAAATCGGAGTGGAGGATTTCAAGCCCAAACAAGAGAACAAAAATGTAAAGAAATCAAAGCAAACAATAGTCATGCCAAGGGTGATCTAAGCCCTAAGGTTACTCCACTTTTAAAGTTATTCCCCAGCAGAGTCGCCAGTTCTGTGATGCGGTGGGAGAATTGACTTGAGGTTTCGCGTTTGTGTTTGCAAATGTTTCGGTTTAGTAAGAGTCGCCACCGACTTTTTATTTTATCCTAAGGAAAGGTCAAAAAGCACAGGAAAGACCTTTGAGATGTTTTCTTGGGTTCGGGGAGTAGATTATAGAAAGGGAAGGTATTAGCACCCTTTCTATCCATGGTTATCCATGGGCTCTTAGTTACTTTCTTAGATCACTTGCTTTGCTTTTCAATTGTTTGAAATGGTGCTCTTCAATTGTTTGAAATGGTGCTTTGTGTGTGATTTGGAAAGATATTTTGAAAAGAGGACATCGTTGTGGCAACCTTTGTAATGATTCTTGTTTGAATGTATACAAAGGTGTTTTTATCTTTTGAAAAGTTTTCAATGTTTGAAAGTTGGATTTTGAAATTGTGTTGTGAAGTGTGTTTTGAAGATAGCAAGGTTGTTTTTGCAAGCTTTTGATCAAGTAACTAAGAGTTGTCTACCCTATTTTTACTCAAAGATCTTTCTTATGTTTTTAACCCTTTTAACAGTGTTGTTTCACCATTGTATTTGGTGAACAACCTTGTGTTAGGATGTTAACGGGACAGGCGCGGGTCATCGTATAGACCATGATAGCAATAGTGTCAAGTATCTTTGTCAATTTTCTTGAGGGACTTGATCATTTTGTTTAGGCAACTCAGATAGCGTCACCGAGGGACTATGATCTTTTTGATTGTTTTTATTTTACCAAAGTACTCAACATGCAACCATGGCCCATTTTTGAAGGCAACAAGTGGATGAAACCCTAGGGGTGCAATTGTGCATTGTGTTTATTTTTTCATGCATATTTATCTTGGATTAGGTCAAACTAATTGTTGATTTTATTTGCATACAAACCCTAGGTCTAAGCATGGCATAATTGAAAGCTTTTAAATGTGCGAGAATTTAAATGCTACACTATTACAACATGATATAGGGAGGGGGGTACAAATTTGAATTGGGGATATTTGACAAGAAATTAAACCCTAGATTACTATTACAACCAAATTGAATGTACAGGATACAATATTTAAATGTACAATAATTGAATACAATACAACAAATAAATGTCAAATAAAATGTATTATGTACAAAATGATTTTTATGTATGTAAAAAAAATGTTTTTAATATGTGAAGTAAAAATAAGTAAAGAAAAAGTCAAGTTTAATTATTTTTTTCATTTAGGGCAAAAACCCTAATTTTCTTAAATAAATAGCATTATTTATTATTTATTTACAAATATATATATATATATATATATATATATATATATATATATATATATATATATATATATATATATATATATATATATATATATATATATATATATATATATATATATATATATATATATATATATATATATATATATATATATATATATATATATATATATATATATATATATATATATATATATATATATATATATATATATATATATATATATATATATATATATATATATATATATATATATATATATATATATATATATATATATATATATATATATATATATATATATATATATATATATATATATATTAATTTGTACAAAAATAAAAATATATTGTAAAGAGATATTGTTGGTATGTAATATTAATAAAAATAAACATGTATTATTTTTGATGTTTTTTTCTCTTATTTCCCCTTTTTTTTAATAAAATATATAAGTATTAAATACATTAATTGTATAAAGATAAAAAAACTAATTATTTATAAAAAATGTGTATATTCAAGAAAATGTTTTTAAATGTGAATAAAAATAATAAATGAAAATAAATAAATTTTTACATTATTTTAGGTTTTAATAAAAAGAAAATAAAGCATTTAAATATTTTTTACACTAGTAATAATTAGAATAAATTCCAAATAAATATAAAAATTTATGAAAATAATTTTTAGGTTTTTTTTATGTTAGAAAATAAAATATTAAAATCAAAAATGAAATAAAATGCAAAAAATGACAAATATGCAAGCAAATGGGCCAGGGGGTGCAAACTGAATATGCATGTGTGAAAAGCATAAGCAACTCAGGTCCAGCCCAAGCAACTTCATCTTCTTCCTCAGTTTCAAACAAAACACACGTTCTGTACTTCCAATGCTATCTCCTGATTCTTTGATCTTTTGACAAAACTCACAACATGAAACTTGTAGAGCATCAAACAACGAATTCAACCATATAAAAAACTTGGATTAACTCTCAAAGACCAGAGAGAATTTCTCTGGCCCTAATTTTTAACCTAGTTTTTTCAGAAAGTTCATGAGTGAAATTCTCTCAGCACGATTAATATAAATGAAAACTAAGCATATGTATGGCTTCAGGGTTATGAGTACAACATATTTCATTCATAAACCTAAGCCTAACCATTCCTAAATAGGGAGATAGAAGTCCATGAAATACCTGTTTCAGTTGACTTCGAGCTGGACAATGTAGCAACCTTCAATGGTGTTTGAGCTTCTGTTGAGCTTGCCTGAGGTCCAAAGAAGCTTCTCTAATGCTTGGCTTGCTTTGAAACAACTTGAATCATGCTGTAGAACTCAACCTGCAGAGCTTTGAAATGAAAATGGAAAAGTGTGTTAGAGGTGTTACAACTTGCAATGGGGGCCTGGTATAGTTCAGGTGAGTTGATTGGAAGGTGTTGGAATTATCTTGGGACAAAACGCACGATGGAATTTTGTTGTGGCTTGCAAAATGCAGAACCTGCCCTTATTTGCAGAAAAACTGTGGTTCTGAGTATGAGGAGGTTTGAGTGATGAAAGGGTCGTGTTTTAGGCTTGTTGGGAGGTATGGAACTTGTCTACAATGTTTGTCTAAGCTTGTGTTAACAGATATGAGAGGTTGCTTATGTTTTGCAAGTTTTCTCTACTTGAAGTTCAAATGTGGAAGTGAAGTTACAGGCTTGTATAGGCTGTCAAATATGCTTGCATACATTGTTCTTGACCCCTCTGATTTGTGGATTTGTTTTACTGCAAGAGATCTTGGACCAATGCTCAAGGATTGTTGGTTTGACATAAAGCATACTTAAGCAAAAATGGAAATTTGCCTTTTTCTACTTAAGGCTTAATCTTGTGTATAATGACCAAATAAACAAAACAAAGGCTTAGACTGATGGATTGGCATTAAATTATGGAGTGAAAATTGATTTTGAGGCCTGTAATGTCAAACCAAGCTAGCTAGATCAGAATTGCAAGTTGTTATGAACATGTATTGGCCATGGACAAAAGTGAGTTTTTGCCAACTTCAAGAATTCGATTCTCTCTAACCACAAGGGTGTTTGAGGAGTTATTGGACAATTTGGAAAGCTTGGAACATGTAATATAATCCATATTTGCAATGCAACTTGAAATTCCAAGTGGAACTATGTGAAAAGTGGTCAAGAAGATGGGTCCAAATCCTGCCTAGATTAGGGCAAATTTTCTCTAAGTTAAAAGTTTTAGGTACCCTAGTTCCAAATATCATAACTTGAGATAAAAGCTTCTTTTGAGAAAACTTTGTGAATCAAAGTTGTATACTTTGTGATGGACTACAAGTTTAATGTTGCAAGTTTTGTCTGAATCCATTTTCATCTTGGTGAAAAAGTGGGACAAAGTTAGGAAAAAATAAGAAAATTTCATAACTTAGAAAATTTGTAAGTTATGAAATTTTTCCATTTTAAACCCTAATTTGCATTTTTGGGTTTCTTGATGAACAAGTTTCATAATTTGGCATGTCTTGATTAAAAATGACCCTTGGCACTTGATTTTGACCAAAAAGTCAAAGTTTGACTTTTCAGTATACAGTTAAATTTTGATCAGTTGACTGAAAAATTCATCTGTCAATCCTATGCATTTGAGATCTTTTGAACTTGTTGAATGGGTCAAGATGATTTCATTGAGTCCTTGAGTCCATGGTTGAGCTTGATTTGCCATTGGTTAGGTCAAACAGTCAAAAATTGCCTTTGTACAGTCAAAACCCTAAAAATGACCATTTTGCCCTTTTGGTGATCTGATCAAGTTTCTTGGGGAATTGTGATCCAAACTTGATCAAATGACATATGTGAGTTCATTATGTTTATGTGGGTCAAAAATCATGAAGTTTGACTGTCAATTGGCCATTGTTGACTTTTTCCCCAATACAGTTGATTTCTAGGTCAACTGTCCAATTGACTGGGCAAAAATTTGAATCAAGGCTTGAAACTTGATATGGATAAACTTGTGAGTCCAACATGAAATATGAAAGTCACTTTGGGTCAAAATATCTCTGTGCAAACTCAAACCCTAATTTAGGTCAACAATGCAAGGAAGTGTCTTGAGCAGAGCAAACCCTAGCTTGATCTTCAGTTCCAAGAGTCTTGTGATGAGAAAATGTTGATGAAATGGGAGGGCAAATTTTGGGGTACAACATATATTGTATGTCATATTTTTTCAGGATCATCTGCCATCTCGCTATTCTCCCAGATAGGGCAGGTTTCTCGAAGATGTATTTTATTGGATCCATTTTAGATATCAGTAATGTAGTGTGAGTCAGCATATACTATCTTAGCTGGAGAGCAACCCATGCCAGAGCGCAACAAGTTTTCTCGAGCAGTGAATATCTGTTTTCACAGTCGGTAAACTTTTTGCTCAGGTAATAAATAGCATGCTCTTTTCGGCCAGACTCGTCATGCTGCCCCAGCACAAACCCCATTGAATTTTCCAAAACAGTTAGATACATGATCAATGGTCTTCCCTCGATTAGTGGCATCAAAACAGGAGGCTCTTATAGGTACTCTTTAATCTTGTCGAAAGCAGTTTGGCACTCTTCATTCCACTTGACTACTTGATCTTTCTTCAGTAATTTGAAGATTGGTTCACAAGTAGCTGTCAGGTGAGAAATGAATTTGGCAATGTAGTTTAACCGTCCCAAGAACCCTCTGACTTCCTTCTCAGTACGAGGAGAAATCATATCTTGTATTGCTTTCACCTTGGCAGGATCCACTTCGATTCCTTTATTGCTGACAACAAAGCCTAGGAGTTTACTGGATCTCACCCCAAATGTGCATTTATTTTGATTCAACCTTAGCTTGTATTTCTTTAGTCTCTCAAAGAGTTTCTGTAAATGGTCAAGATGCGCTTCTTCTGTTTGAGATCTGGCTATCATGTCGTCCACATAGACCTCTATTTCGTGATGTATCATGTTGTGAAATAGAGCTACCATGGCACGCTGATAGGTTGCCCCAGCATTCTTCAGCCCAAATGGCATAACCTTGTAGTAAAATATGCCCTACTGTGTGACAAAGGTTGTTTTCTCCATGTCTTCATGCGCCATTTTGATTTGGTTGTAGCCTGAGAAACTCTCCATGAAGGAAAACACTTTGTGTTATGCCGTATTGTCAACTAGAATATCAATGTGGGGCAGTGGGAAATCATCCTTAGGGCTTGCCCTATTCAAATCTCTGTAGTCTATGCACATTCGCACTTTTCTGTCCTTTTTAGGTACGGGAACAACATTGGAAACCCATTGTGGATAGGAAGTGAGGGCCAAGAATCCGACATTGAATTGCTTCATGACTTCCGCCTTAATCTTCTCTCACATGTCTGGTCTCATTCGACAGACCTTTTGTTTTACCGGAGGACAGTTCTCTTTTGTAGGTAGACGATGTACTACGATATCTGCATCAAGTCCTGGCATGTCTTTGTATGACCAGGCAAAGACCTCGACATAATCGTGTAGCAACTGAATCAAACACTCTTTGACACTGGGTTCCATATTGGCACCCACCTTGACTTCTCTTTTGTCTTCTTCGGTACCTAGGTTAATTGTGTCCACTGGTTCTTTGTGGGGTTGAATGGTCCTCTCTTCTTGTTGTAGTAACCTGGCGAGTTCCCCTGGTACTTCACAATCTTCCTTACCTTCGTCTTCGGCTTGGTAGATTAGATTCTCATAGTCACAAAAGGCCATAGCAAAATCGTTACCCATGGGATCCTGAATGGATGTAGACCTGCATTGTGAGTGTGAGTGTGTGTAAGAGTATAGCTATCTTTGAAATAAATGAAAATGTAAAAAGAAAAATAATGAGCACAAAGTTTGTATGCAAAAACATCCATGATTCATTGATGTCATATAGAAATAAGATAATAACCCTTACAAATGGACCATTGTGCCTCGGGTAAGACACAAAGTTTTAATAGTCTGAATTATTTAATATTACAGGTCCGACAAAATCTCTAGCCTCTTAATAGCTGAGCCCTCCACTGACAGTTGGGAAAATCCAATCCTCCAGGTTATAGTTATCTTCATCATCCTCTACTGCGTTGACTTTGCGGTTACTGATCTTCAAGGGTGGTCCTCCGGCACGAGCGCGTTGTACAGCTTTCTGGGCTCCTGAAGTGAAACCCAAACCAAATTTGTCAGATTTGTATGGGATATCTGGGAGTTGGCCCAAATTAGTGAACCCACCTTCTTCTATCACTGCCTTGGCATCTTTCAAAGACGACATCTTGAGCGGAGGCCTTGTAATCTTGGGGATTTGAGACACAGCCTTGGTCACTGCCACAGTTTGCGGGACTTCTTCAAAGTATTGGAATGGAGTTTCAATAAATTCACCATCTAATTCCATATATCTGAAGGAATTCAGATGACTGACCATATACTCTTCTTCTCCATGAATAGTGATGATCTTCCCTTGAATTGGATATTTCAGCATTTGATGCAACATATTGGTAACAACACCAGCATTGTGAATCCATGGTCAGCCTAATAAGCAGGAATATGAAGGGAGAATATCCATTACATAAAAAGTTGAATCAAATGTTTGGGTTCCAACTTTTATGGGGATGTCCACATCCCCATGCACCATCCTTTTTGAGCCGTCGAAGGCCCTCACTACTATGTTGCTAGGTTTCAATGTCAATCCTTCACAGTCAAGCCTATCAAGAGCCTTTTTAGGCAACACATTCAAAGACGAACCGTTGTCCACCAAGACATGAGCCAAGGTCGTGCCCCTGCATTCAACTGAGACATGCAATGCCTCGTTATGCTTCCTCCCCCTTGGCGTTAAATCAGCATCTGAAAAACCTAAACCATTATTTGCGGTCAAGCTGGCTAGGCAGTCTTGGAACTGATCGGCAGATATTTCTTGGGGTATATGGGCTGTTTTAAGGAATTTTACCAAGGCCTTTGCATGAGCCTTGGAACATAACAATAAAGCCAGCATGGAAATTTTTTATGGAGTTTTCCCCAGTTGCTCGACTATGTTGTAGTCGCTTCTTTTTATGATCTTTAGAATTTCCTCCATCTCTTTTTGGGAGATCTCAGGGATAGCTACTGATTGTGCCTTCGTCTGGACAGGCTCAACCAGAATACCTTTGCCTTGAGTCTCGGTTGACTCGGCAGTAGGAATGTCAGTAGGGGTGATAACAGGGACTACAACAGTTTTATCAACAGGAGTATTAGCATAGATGATTGCAGGACTGGGAATAGCCTTTGGAGGAGCAACAACAACAGGAATGATTACGGGTCTAGAAATAACTTTTGGAGGAGCAATTTATGGAGAGAATACCCTTCCGCTTCGGGTTATCTTGCTAGCCCCTGCGATATTACCGATATCGGAGTCAACTTTCTCGGAACTTGAATCTTCAGCCACTAGCCAATCTTGCTTGATACAGTGATAGTAGACATCACCTCCATAATTCCATGGGACGGTTTTGTCTGACGAATACGGGATTGGTCCAAGAATTGTAATTTCAACGGAGCTACTTTAGGAACTGATATAATTCTAACGGGTCTTTTGGTGGAGGCCCTGGAAGAATTGGCGGAAATGGTCACGATGGAAACATCATTATAAGAAACAGTTGGAATAGAAGTTTTCTCGAACAAAATCTTCTTGTTATCTATTAGGCATTGAACGCTTGCTTTTAACAAATGACAGCTGGTTGGTGAGGACGAATAGAAATGACAGCTTTCATCACAGCCTGGGAATACACCGGCATTCAACAAGTTCTTTTTGATAATTAGGAGTGGGGTCACAAGTTCATCAACTGAAGTAACAAACATATCTTCCTCAACGGTGTTGACATCACGGTCGTGCTTGGGCATAGGGGCAGTAATAACATTGGGAATTTCTGGCGCATCAAATTCAATCTCTTTGGCTTCAAGAAGGTCTTGTACCTTGTTCTTCAGAGCCCAAGAGTTGTTAGTGTCATGGCCGGGACTCTCAGAATGGTATGCACAAAGGGCATTAGGATGATAGTGAGGAGAGGTTGTGTTAGGGTTCTTTGGAGCTTCTTTCAAAGTCACTAGATTGGATCTTAACAAATGTGGCAATACTTGAGATATTGTCATATTAATTCGGGTGAACTGTCTGACTGGTCTTTCCATTCTTGGCTGGTTTCTTCTTTGTTGAGCAGGTGCGGGTTTAGGAATCATGACAGCCCCCACCATTGGACGGCGTTCATCCCTATCTCGGTTTCTCTGAGGATATACAGCAACCACTTCTTTCTTTACAATGAATGGTTTTCTTACAGCAGTAGAGGGTGCATCTTTTTGAATCTTTCCATTCTTTATCCCAGCTTCCACCCTTTCTCCGGTCAATATCAATTCGGTAAAACCTTCCGAGGAACTCCCAATTACGTGATTAAAGAAAGTACCAGACAAGGTGCCCAAAAACATATCTACCAACTCTCTTTCAGATAGGGGAGGCTGGACTCTTCCTGCTAAGTCCCTCCATTTTTGCACGTAATCTTTGAAGCATTCACTTAAAACCATGGCCATACTCTAGAGTTGAGTACGGGTGGGAGCAAGATCAGCGTTGTATTGGTATTGTTTGTAAAAGGTGGCGGCCAGATCTTCCCAGTTATAAACATTGGCTCTTTCTAACTAATAAAACCAATCAAGTTGAGTCCTGGACAGACTGTCTTGAAAGAAGTGTACCCATAAATCCTTGTCAGCGGTGTGAGGCTGTATTTTTCTCACATAGGACCGGAGATGCATTTTGGGACATGAAACTCCATCATATTTGGCGAACACCGGTGCTTTGAATTTTGGAGGAATGACAATCCCAGATACTAACCCCAACTCCTCAAAGTCCAGTCCAGGCACTTTTTGGATTTCCATTGCACTTAATTGTTCTTCCAGATGCTTATACTTGTCGTCGGCTAAAGGATATTGTTCTTCAGAATAATCTTCTTCTTCCTCTTCTGAATCAGAATATGGCTGGACAACTACCTCCTTGCCTTTCCCATATTGATTGTCTTTCTCACCAGATGACGTTGCAAAGTCTATGGTCCTTCTTACTTGTCCTTGGAATCTTCTTCCCATATTCAGAACTCCGGTTATCTTGTTTGTCTTCTTTTTTTTCTCTTCAACCAGCAAGGTCTTCAACTCTTCTTGTCCTTTGGCTAGAGTTAAGAACATCTCTTGAAATTGAGCATTTTATGCTTGGAGGTCCTTCACCGTTTGCTCGAGATCCATCTTACTAAAATAAACAGTAGAAAGATGAGGAGACTTGTTGCAAGAAACCTGCTTATGTTATGATGAATGGTAGATGCATATGCAATGATTTCAAGGATTTTAAAGATTCAAATTTGTTTTAGACAAAAAGGAAACACATGTTATATTAATAAATTAAAGCTTGAGTACATCAGTGCCTCTTTGGGCAAAACAATACAAAATCTCTAAGATAAAAAGGTTGTACTCATCCTCTTTGGTGAAATATAGGCATTTAGAGTCTGCTCCTCATGAAGTTTCTTAGTGAGCTCCAAAACCTTCTTCTCGCTAGCATAGAATTGGGCCTCGAAAGTATCTCGCTCCCCCTTGAGTTGTATCCAATCTCTTTGTAAGTCTTCAAGAGAGGTGGGCATGTCAGGATGTAGGATAGTGTACGGAACATCTCCTTCCAAAACAGGCTCAATGATTACCGGGAGAATGGAGGGATAAGGCATCATAAGACTCTGAGCATGGGTTCATACCCATTTGAGGTAAGGCTCAAGAGGAATGGAATTATTGTGCCCCAATGTCTTGCTATCTACCTTGTTTAACATCCTCCAAGCTCGGATAAACCTCTGGCGATGACCTTGATCGTCGTTCTCGTAGTCAAATAGCAAACCTTGAATGAGCATCTCGTGTGGGCCATCCCTTTAGGCGTAACTAAACTGTCTTAAGGCTAAGAAAGGCTTGTAGGTGATACCTCCCCTAATGCTTAGTAAAGGGACATTAGGGAATTATCCACAATGGTAGACAATAGTAACATTCTCTATGGATCGGGAACACCAATGAATGTTTGAATGTTTGAGCGTTATCAACCTTTGTGACCACCTTGAAACTTGCTCGTTCTTCAATACAGATTGGGGAAGTTGCGAAATAAACCATATTGCCAAGAGAGGAGTGCAACACATAAGGATACCTCTTTTCCTTATAGTGCGAGTGTGAAAAGAATGTAGGATGTTCGCTAGCAAAGTAGGCACCGAGTTGCAGGATATGAAGATTTTGACGGTGTTCACATCTATGAGTTGGTCAGGATTTTGAAACAAAACCATCCCATAGATGAGGAGAGCCACAATTTCCTCAAAGGCTTGAAAATCCAAAGAGTTCCAACAGTTTTGGGCTTTCTCGAACAAGAACTTTACTAGGAAACCTTTGACACCACTCATTATTTCCCAATTAGTTGTGATATCAGATGGTTGCAAGTGTAGAGCTTGAGCAATCTCTTCTGGCTTTGGATCTCTTTCCGTACTATTGAAAGGTAGTTGATTGAGAATAGGAATCCTCAAGAGTTGGTAGAATTCTTCCAAAGATGGCACAAGTTGATAATCGAGAAATGTGAAGCAATGGTGTAAAGGATTAAAGAACTGAAAGAGCACCTTCATCATGTCTTCATCAGTGTTGGAGGTAACCAATTTTAGTAGGCGACCATGTCTTTTGGTGAATGGATAATTTTCAGGAATCCTTGAAGCTAGCTCTTTAAGTTTTGGAGGGATCCTTACAAGATTGACTTGAATGGTTTTCCTGCGGATAGAATCCATGTCCTACAAAACAGAACAAAGATAAACCCCAAGATCCTTGAAATGGTTAGTGAATGAGTATGATGTTCATGATGTTATGTACAAGTAAATATACATAAACAAGCAAACAAGTCCTTAGGTTTAGGCTTGCATGGAGTCTCATAGGTAAGTACCCTCTTGAAGTTTAGTTGGCTCAAACATGTCCTAGCAATAGTAATTGGGTTCTAAGGAGCTCAATATCACTAGTTTATTTCTTTGGTCATTGTTTCAGCGCAAGCCTCTTTAATGGCGACCGAAATATCCCAAAAAACTAAACCTCAATGAGTGTAGTATCGAGTATATACTAACTTCCGACAGTACCAAAGTTGCTCATCTCACTATGTCCTAAAGGCCAAGTTGGTCAAGTAAAGGTTCTAAAAGTTCATTAGTGCTTCATGACATTACTCGGCGGCCCCATATTCTCCTTGATTAACTCAAGGGCTACTGGTACCCACAAATATGTCGCACTACTGTAGCTATTGCTTAGATCATGTCGGTATACCCCGCACAGTTTCCACAATGTATTGCTACTTACCTATAAGGTAACTTAAATCCAGGTAGAGGATTCAAACCCAAACAAGGAACCATAATGTAAAGCATACAAGACAAACAATGAAAGCAAGTAAATGTGATCTAACCCTAAGTTAACCCCACTTTTAGAAGTTTCCCCAGTAAAGTCGCCAGTTATGTGATACGGTGGGAGAAATGACTTGAAGGTTTTGCGTTTTATCGCAAATGTTGTGGTTAGCAAGAGTCACCATTGACTTTTCTTTTATCCAAAAGGAAAGGTGAAAAAGCACAGGAAAGACCTTTGAGATTACTTCTTGAGTTCGGGGGGTAGATTATGAAAAGGGAAGGTATTAGCACCCTTTTCATCCATGGTTTTCCATGGGCTCTTAGTTACTTGCTAGATCACTTGCTTTTGTTTTAAATTGTGCTTTGTGTGGTTTTTGAAAGTATTTTGTAAAGAGGCCATTGTTTAGGCAAACTTTGTAATGATTCTCGTTTGTAAGAATGTATACAAAGTGTTTTGATCTTTTGAAAATGTTTTCAAGTTTTTAAGATGTTTTGAAAGTGTAGGTGTTTGTTTTTGAAAATATCAAGGATGTTTTTTTGAGCAAGTAATTAGAAGCATTCTACCTACTCAAAAGTATTTCATGTTCATTTCCTCTTTCCTTTGACCTTTTTATCTTACCATTGATTTGGTAAGCAACCCTATCTTTGGATGTAAACGGGACGGGTGTGGGTCATCGTATAACCATGATTGGCAATGTTGCAAGGTATCTTAGCATTCTCTTTTAGGGAATAAGATCATTTGAAAGGCAACATGGATAGCGTCATCGAGGGACTATGATCTTGTATTTTGCTTGTTTTTGCTAAGATACCTCACATGCGTAATATGACCATTTAGTAAGGCAACCAAGTGGATTTACCCTAAGGGTGCTTGTGTGCAAGTGTATTGTTTTCATGCTTGATTTTGTCTTTGATTAGGGTTTTCTAATTGATTGTTTTTAATCTTTCCATGCAAACCCTAATTACTAGCATTTGTATATAAAAGCGATAAATTGCAGAATTTAAAATTAATACGCTATTACAATACTTGTGGGAGGGGGTGTACAAATTATAAATGGGGATTTCAAGAAAATAAACCTAATTATCTATTACAACTATATTGAATTTGTACAAGAATTGGAATAAATAATGTACAAAATGAATAAATATACAAGAATGTAAATGTAAAGAAAATGGATGTTTGTTTGGATTTTTTAGAAAAAAAAGGGGTTTTGTATTAACCTAATTAACTAAAGAAAAATAATTAATTAAAATAATAAAAAGTAAACTTAAATTTACTAGGAAAATAATTTAAACAAAAACTTAATCTATTAATTGATTAAAAAGAAATTAAGTTTATAAAAGGAATATTTTTGGTATTTTTTGTCTTAAAAATAATTTATAGTATTATAAAATATTTTTGGTCTTTTTTGGTTTTAAAAATGATATATTTTAAATGTGTAAAAGAAAATAACTAACACCCTAGTTTTTTTAATTAAATTTATAAACCAATTAATAAATAAATGAAGTATGATAAAAATAATTTTTGTGTGTAAAAAATAAATAAACTATATTAAAATATAAATATAATATTTTTTATATTTTTTCTGATTTTTTAATATTAGATAAAATATTTAAGAAAATAAATAAATAAAAATAAGAAGAAAAAAAATAAAAATGGGCCAGGGTGTAAATAGCCAACAGGGGCCAGAAGTAAGAAAAAAATAATAAGGCCCAAGGGAGGCCCAGGCGCCTATCCAAAAAGAGTCAGAAAGTGTGAAAAATGTAAAAAAAAATCCAAAAGGGTACCACTGGGGCTCGAACCCAGGTCCCTCTAGTCACAAGTGCGCGCTTCTACCACTGAGGTGGCTATACATCCGTTTATATAATCAAAACAATAAATATATGATAGTAAATAAGTCCATGGCCTGAACTTCATCTTCAACCTCACGCCCAACCAGAGCCTCTGTATCTCATTCAAATCTCAACAAAAATGAAAATTGTAAACATGAAAGCAAGTTTCCTCACAATTTCAGAAATGTAAAGCAATAAAATTATAGATCAAAGATAATCATGAATTTTAATGGCCCTAATCTGAACCCTAAAAATCTCAGAAACTTCAATCTTAAAATTCTCTAAGCTCAAATAAAATTAATGAAAACTATGGACATGGTTAGCTTTAGGGCAATGATATCTACATTTTTCATTCACAAATAAACCATTAATGATGCTTGTATGAAGAGTTCAAAAGTCATAAAACTTAACTTGCAAGAGGGTATCGGGTTTGGAGTTTGAGTAGCTTTCAGTGAGTTCCAATGATTGGATTAGCTTCCTCAAGTTCTCAGGAAGCTAATGGGATGCTTAGCTTGAGCTGAAATTGCCTGAGGAGTTCTGGAGAAGTCAAGGTGCAAGGTGTTGTTTTTGAAAATGGTGGATGATGATGGAGGTGTTACAGTGGTGTTGCAGATGTTGGGATTGTTTGTATATGTTGTTTAGAAGCTTCTGAAAGTAAAAGGCCAAGAAACACACGAGCAAATTTGGAGATTGGATTCAAAACTCAGAAATGACAAGTTTTGAAGTGTTTTTGGTGATTATGTGTTCTAGGTGTTTTCAGGGCTTAAGCATGCGTGGGATTTGTGGAAAATGACTTGTGTATGTATAAGCAAAAAGTCTTGAGTGGTTTTGAAAGACAAGTACAAGTTACAAGCTAATTGCTAGGTTACTTGATTTTGAAGAAAAATGGGAAAACAAGTTTCAAGAGGAAGTACAGGCATGGGCTGAGTGATTGTAAGTGTCTAACAAGTTTCTCTTGAGTTATGGGACTTGTATGATCAGAAGAAAGAAATTACAAGGCTCAAGAACAAGTTTTGTGCAAAAAGTCACTTTATCGAAATAGCATTGTGCACTTTCTTCCCAAAATGGATATAAAGCATGGCCTTGTATTGAATGCTTGAAATGAGACCTCTAACATATGTGCAAGCAATTAATTATGGAGTTCCTAACAAGTTTGAGGCATGCAAAGTATAGGTTATGCAGCATAACTTTGAATTTTGAATTTGGTTCATCACAAAATGACTTGTAATTCAAGTGATAAAACCTTAACTTCATCTCTTCGATTCTCCATACTCAAAAATGATCTCAAGGAGTTCTTGGACATTATGGAAAGCTTGTAATGTGATCTACAACCCATATTTGAATCACTTTTGAATATTACCCTTGTAACTATATGAAAAAGTTCCATGGAGTTGGGTCAAAATCCTGACCAAATTAGGGCAAAATTTCACTAAGTGTTTTATTTCATGACCATGTATTCTTAAAATTATAACTTGAGATCCAAGCACTTTTGGAAGGAGTTGTGTAAATAAATGTTTTAGATTTCATGGAGATCTACAACTTTCATGTTGTAAGTTTCCTTTGAATCATCTTGCATCATGGTGAAAATTTTGCTCAAAGTTGTGAAAAAATAAGAAATTTCCAACACTTCGAAAAAATTTTAAGTTTAGAAATTTTAACTTTTCAAAATGAAATCTTGAAATTTTGATTTTTTGATGAATAAGTTTCATATTTTGACATGCTTTGATGAATTATGATCTTTGACATTTGATCTTGACCAAAAAGTCAAAGTTTGACTTTTCAGTATATAGTTGACTTTTGATCAGTTGACTGAAAATTTATCTGTCAATCAATTGGACTTGAGCAATGTTTTGAGCCATGTCAATAGGTAAAAATGATGCAATTGGACTCTTGAGATCATTCCTTAAACCAATTGATCATTTGCTAGGTCAAAAATCAGAAATTGCCCTTTCCCAATCAAAACCCTAATTTTGACCATTTTGCCCTTTTGATGATTTGATCAAATTTCTTGACGAATTATGGTCCAAACTTGATCAAATGATACATATGAGTTTATAATGTTTATGTGGATCAAAAATTATGAACTTTGACTGTAAATTGGCCATAGTTGACTTTTTCCCCAATACAACTGATTTTTAGGTCAACTGCTTAATTGACTGAGCAAAAGTGTGATTCAAAGCTTGAAACTTGACATGAGTAATATTAAGAGTCCATAATGATACATGAAAGTCATATGGGGAATTGGAAGTTCAAATATCCTTGTGCAATCTCAAACCCTAATTTTGGTCATCAGTGCTTGAGGAGGTGTCTTGGGCTGATCAACCCTAGTGCAGTCTTGAGCCCAAGGAGATCTTGTGAGCAAATTCTTGATAAGTGAGAGGATAAATTTTGGGGTACAACAATTGGTTTCCGGAGTAGTCATCCCACCAAAGTTCAAAATCACTACCTTTTCCAAATATGATGGGGTCTCTTGTCCTAAGATGCATCTGAGATCTTATGTCCGCAAGATTCAGCCTCACGCTGCTGATCGGAAGTTATGGGTCCATTTATTCCTAGAAATTTTGACTAGAACTCAACTGGAGTGGTTCTATCAGTTAGAAGGAACCTACATTCATACATGGGAGGACTTGGTTGCTGCTTTCTACAAGCAGTATTAATACAACACTGATCTTGCACCAACTCGTATGTAATTGCAGAGTATGGTTCTAACAAGGGCTTCAAAGAGTACGCCCAAAAATGGAGAGACTTGGCAGGCAGAGTGCAACCACCCTTAACTGACAGGGAGCTGATTGACATCTTCATGAGAACTTTGACGGGACCTTTCTTCAATCACCTAATCGGAAGCTCCTCGGCCGGGTTCACCGAGCTAATACTGACTGGCGATAGAGTCGAAGCTGGCATCAAAAGCCGAAAGATCCAAGGAACTACATCCTCTGATACTCAGAAAAAGCCATATAATGGAAGAAAGAGTCCAATGTTGTGTACAGTCAAAAAGGTTGTAACCAGAATAACCCCGACCAACATGTGGGGGCAATCCTGATCTCTAATCCTACACCTGTTCAACAAAGACAAGGAAATAGGTGTAGGATAAAATACCAAGGAAGCCAGTACGCTAAGATTAACATGCCATTGTCTCAAGCGTTACAACATTTGCTGAAAACAGAGTTGATCACACTAAGGGATCCTCCTCAAAACCCTTATACCACCTCTTCTAAGTACAGTCCAAATGTAAGATGTGCCTACCATTCTGATAGTCCTGGACACGAAATCGGCAGTTGTTGGACTTTGAAGAACAAGATTAAAGATTTGATTGACACCAAGGAGATTGAGTTCGACCCTCCAGAGACTCCTAACGGGATCACTACTCCTATGCCAAATCATTAAGAGTGTCCTTTTCATTTTTGAATTTTCAATTTTAATCTCTTTTGTTGTTCAAACAATTATCTATTAATGTCAAACTTTGTTTCATTAATGCATTGCAAATGTTTGTTTTGAATTAATCCATTCATTTTCACTTTATTTAAACTATGCTTTTTACTCCCTTTATGATATTTAACTCTTGTTTTAAAAGTTGCAAGCCTTTAGAGGGAGGATGACATAAACAATGCCATAATCTCATACAACGTGTTTTTGGACAGACCTTGCTGACGATGTACATGCGTTCTTTCAATTCCTAAACACTAGAGTTATAAGGAGGATAATCCCTAGTCAAGCCCTTTGGGCTAAAGAAGTAGGAGTTTCCTTTTTACGCAAACTGAAACCTTTAATCAAACCCTGGGGTAGGGTAGTCTCTCAACTAATTCAAACGCGCGTTCAGTCTCAAACTTTCACTTCGTATACAACGAATGACATCAAAAAAATTCCTCTGGAATCAAAAGAAAAACCCACTAAGCCAAAACCTATGAAGGAGACTTAAGAAAAATTGGGACATCCCGCTGACTGTAATCTCAAAACAAGAACAGTCAGGAAAAAAACAGGGATAGTAGATAAAAAAAGAGGACGCTACAGATCCTCAACAACATGGAAAATATGGCAAAAATGACTGCCTTCCAACAAACTTAACTTGCCTAAACCATCACCAAAATATTATTCCAGATTCAATAGGAGTTTAAACACACAATTAACTGAGTTTAGGATTGAAGAACATCACGAAGAGCAGGCGGGTACAAATACACTTTGAGTTATATCCTTTGTTTCTTAAACCATGAACCAGATCACGATACAACCTTTCAAAGTCCTAATTGAAACATGGGTTAGTTTGAAAGCATACTGTTACAAAAGGTATACTGACTCCTGCAAGGCTTACTCTAAATCATGAGTTGAATTTTCTTACAAAAATTCTTTTATCTGCTAAAACACATTTTCAAAACATCAAGACAATGATAAACTTTGAATTATTTAAATATCGTTGTTTGCATATGGCTAATTGTTTGACAGTGGAGAAATTTACACGAAGAATATCCAGCAAACGAAAGCTCTCTCAGTGGACAAAATGGGATGACACTTCCAACGACAAATCTCCTATAAACAGGGGGCACAGCATGATCACCGTCTAACAAATCTGGGGAAGTCAAGTCCAGATTCCAAGAAATATCTCAAGAAGTGTTCAATAACCAGGGACAGGTATTTATTTTAATCACTTGGGGCATTAAACGTGAATTCCAACAAAGAGTTACATACAGTTAATCAAACATTTTATGGCGGTACTACAACACTTACCACTAGGGGCAGTGACAAGTCCCCCGTGGAGTCCTTTTCATTGGGGTGATCCCCAGCCAGAGATTCAATCTCTGAAAACTTCTCCCCAACTGAGTTGATCTTAAGAATCTTCGAGGAGTTCTGCCAGAAGAAAGCACATCTCCAACAGATTAGCAACAGAGTTTTCTTCTCAAGCAAAATCAACATTCCCCAACGGAGTTCACCTCAAATAACAAAATAGGAATCCCCAATGAAAACATTCTAAAAGCAAGGCCTGGAAAAGTGTGCATTCTCTTCATCCCCAACGGCCGTCCGGGATTCGGCCTCCCAAAACTCCCCAACACTTGTCAAGGATTTTATTTTCCAAGACAAAATTACATCCCAATAACATTTCATACGTCATACTACATACATGATAAGCGCATACAGCACAAATGCATACGGCATAATCTCATTTATTTTGAGAACATCATTACGCCATGTAGTTCATACATCATGACATTAGATACAACTAATTCTTTACCTTTTCAGGAATAAACCAACAGATAAGTGTCATCAATCTGTAAACTTCTCCAAGATAAAATCGAGCTTGGATTTCTTCATTACCTTTTGAGGTAGTAATCATCCAATATTCCTTCATCATCTATTGAGGTAGTAATCGTCCAAGATTCCTTCATCATCTTCTGAGGTAGTAATCGTCCCAGATTCCATCATCATTCGTTGAGGTAGTAATCATCTCAGATTCCTTCATTATTTGTTGAGGTAGTAATCATCCAATATTCCTTCATCATCTACTGAGGTAGTAATCGTCCAAGATTCCTTCATCGTCTGCTTAGGTAGTAATCGTCCCAGATTCCTTCATCATTCGTTGAAGTAGTAATCGTCTAAGGTTCCTTCATCATCCGTTGAGGTAGTAATCATCTCAGATTCCTTCATTATCTGCTGAGGTAGTAATCTTCCAAGGATCCTTTATCATCCGTTGAGGTAGTAATCATCTCAGATTCCTTCATTATCTGTTGAGGTAGTAATCGTCCAAGGTTCGTTCATCATCCGTTGAGGTAGTAATCATCTCATATTCCTTCATTTTCTGTTAAGGTAGTAATCATCCAAGGTTACTTAATCATATGTCGAGGTAGTAATCATCTCAGATTCCTTCATTATCTGCTGAGATAGTAATCGTCCAAGGTTGCTTCATCATCCTTTGAAGTAGTAATCATCTCATATTCCTTCATTATTTGTTGAGGTAGTAATCGTCCAAGGTTCCTTCATCATCCGTTGAGGTAGTAATCATCCTAGATTCCTTCATCATTCGTTGAGGTAATAATCATCTCAGATTCCCTCATTATCTACTGAGGTAGTAGTCATCTAAGGTTCCTTCATTACCTGTTGGAGTAGTAATCGTCCAGGATTCCTTCATCATCTATCACCATCAAGCTTAATACCTGAAACCAGACAGGATAAATATCTGTGAACAAATTAATTGTAGATCAATTCCCGAAACAAGATATGGTGACCCTCTACATGAAAAACACTTCCTTCAGACTTTTGTTGGTTCAGTTTAAATCTATCAATAGTTTATCCCAATTCCTTTACGTTATAAATTTTCTCTGGTTCAGATAAATCGCTCCAAGAATTATTCTGATTCTATCCAATTGAAGCCAAGTTTAGACTTAGTCTAATTTATGTCAACAATCACCTTTGGATGGAATCTATAAGCCTATCTCCAACAACTCTCTATCATCTTACCAAATGTCATCTTTAAGACCATTCCCTACATAATCAACCACCACATCATCAAGTGCAAATTTCTGGGCACTCTAGTGTTTAATCATCTTCCACCTTCAAGTCATGAATGGCAGATTCGCCAAATCTATCTCTTCAGGTTTAAGAAGATTGAACAGGGGAAGCTGTTGTACGCCAAAATTTTCCCTCTCATTTATCAAGGCATTTATCACAAGGATTCTCAAGGTTCAAGCTTGCACAATTACATTTGGATTTTCCAGTACCAACTTAAAAAGGAAACTGTCAAAAAAGGAGGAAAATAGATAAAAATAATCTTTTTGACAAAATTGGAGAAAAACAAGTTTTTCGATTCAGCTCCTTCGATTGGACTTTTGGCCTCTTTCAATGCAAGCTTGGCTTGCATCCTTCGACTGGGCATGGGCCTCTTCCGCGTTGGTTCTGGTTCACAAGGCAGAAGCTTCCTATATGCCAGCTTCGATTTCACCTTTGGCCTCACAGGGTTCACAATGCAATGGCTACCTATGTGCCTATTTCGTTTGGATGTTTGATGAGTGCATGCCTATGTTGACTGGACAAACATTCCCTCCATGCTTGCCTTGACCCACAAGTTGATGACTATCTGTGTACAAGCCTTCGTTTGAGCCATAACTTCTTTCTTGCGCACAAAAGGCTTCTCCCCATGTTGGCATCCACAAGGCACAAAGCCTCATGTAGCTTCATTTGATTCCAAGGCAAAAAGATCTCTTTTGGCATCCTTCGATTACACTTTTTTGCCTCATGTATGCCTCTTTCGAATCTGGAAATTTTTGCCTCCTGCATGCCTCTTTCATTTGGGCATGTGGCTCCCTTCATGCAAGTCTTCGTTTGAGCATTAACCTTTTGTGTGCATTCTTGGAGTCACAAAGTTTAGACCCTTGCATGCAGGCTTCGATGGGACATTGGCTATGTTTGTACTAGCTTCTACTGGACAAGATTTCTATTTAGTATGTTGCATTTCCATCCTTGACAAACTTCAGCACACATGGTTGATGCCCCTTCAAAAGACATATAGTGGTGGATTTGAATGGCATATATATGAGCCACTGTCGAAGGGTATACCTTGCTAGTCCATTCGAAGGACACGTGTGGCTCTTTTCAAGAAAGCATACATGATCCATTCAAGGGACACGTCTGGGCATCCCATTTGAAGTACATGCTTGATGGCCCATTCGAAGGATTTATAAATCCCACCTTAAGGCGTGTCTTGGTGACCCATCCAAGGGTCACACATTTGGCTCCTTCGAAGGATTCACAAAAGTGACCCATTCGAAGGACACTTGTTGGAGGAAAATTGTTGGAAGAGGAATCTGGTCGAAGGAGGGTCAAAACGAAAGATTGAGACGTCCAAATATGCTTGCTACCAAGTTCAGGCCTAGTGCACTGGCCAAATCTGCTACACAGAAGTCCTGAAACACTGCCCCATTTTTGCACCAAAGTAGCATACAAAGCACTGCCCCTTGAAAGCTACAAAAGCAAGTTACTCAAATTGTTCAAACTTTTTGTTTTCCCTCCAAAAGCTTCAGCCAGCTTTTCCTATAAATAAGAGGCTCCACAATAGTGTAAGGAGGACTTTTTAGCCAGAGGAACGAATCTTCAAAAAATTCTCAAACACCATAAAGCTCTCAAACACTTAAGCACTCATCAAACACAAACCCAGAATCCAAACACTTGTCCCCTTCAAATCTGAATCATCCCAACACCTTGTTACCCTTCGAATCTAGTAGGAAGAACATCACACTTGTTCTTCTCCTTTGAATCCAGCCTTAAGGACGTCACCTTCGTCTCCTCCTTTCTAATCTAAAAACACTGAAGGCACCCACTTAAAGGCCCAGCACACGTCCCAGCCTTAAGCAAGGTAAGTCATCTTAACCTTGGATCCTTCATTTCCAGCATAACATGTAAATAAATTTTCTTTTTGTTTCAAACATGTACATAGTATTTGTTTCCCTTTCGTTTACACCCTTTAGTTTGTTTTTATTGCCTCTCCTTTTGGTTTTGTTCTTTGATTTCTTAGAAATTCTTTAAGAACTAATTTGGCCATAAGGTAGTGCTAGCATGACCTTAGACCATGTTGTTATTTAATATCTCAAATGAAAGAAACAGGAGAAAAGAGTATAAAACGAAGCCTCTGGCTTCCTCACTGACTCCAGGCCCAATCGAAGGAGGCAGAAAGGCAGATTGCATCTTGCACTGATTCCAGGCCCAATCGAAGGGCATGACTCCACTGACTCCAGACCCCAAATCGAAGGAAGCCAAAAGATGCAGAATCGAATGGTGTTTTTGCCTAAATCGAAAGACCTATTTTTATTGCTTTTATTTTATTTTTGCCTTTATATTTTCATGTTATTCAATATGGTTGTAATAGTTTAGGATTTTATCTTTCTTCATTTTATTACTTTTATATAATTGCTAGTAAAATAGGGTATGTATGGAAAGATAAAAACAACAAGTAGATAACCCCTGTTCTTGACACTGTCTTCTAGATTAGCCCTTATCTTGACTTCTTTCATGTCTTCTTCCTTACCTAAGTTTACAACCTCAACTGGCTCTCCATGTGGTTGCGTAGCTTTTTCTTCTTGCACTAACAGTCTGGCAAGCTCTCCAGGTATATCACAATCTTTCTTACCTTCATCCTCGGCTTGGTAGATTAGATTTTCAAAGTCATAAGTGGCAATAGCAGAGTTGTTGTCAACGAGATCCAGAGTGGATGTGGATCTGCAATTTATTGTGTGGGTGTGTGTAAGAACACATAGCTATTTTGAAAGTGATAAAAATAAAAGAAAGACAAAGAGCACAAAATTTGAATGTAAAACATCCAATGCTTTATTAAATGAAGATATGTTTATGAAATGACAACCCTTAACAAATGGACCATTGTGCCTCGGGTAAGGCACGAGGCTTAAAGTCATTGTTTAAAACAAATTACATGACTAAAATTTTGAAAGCAATAAAACATAAAGTAACTATTACTCCTAACTAAAGGAGATTGAGATAACGTCTTGAGCCTTTCAGTTGCTGAGCCCGTTGCCGATGGTTAGAAAGATCCAGCTTTCAAGGTCATAGTCACTTTCAGCTTCTTCTATGGTGTTGACTCCATTATTGCTGACACAAAATGGTGGTCTTCCAGCACGAGCGTGACGAATATCCCTTTGAGCCTCTACAGTGAAACTCAAACCAAATTTGTCAGATTTATGCGGAATGTCAGGAAGCTGACCCAAAGTAGTACAACCACATTCTTCTACGACGACTCTAGCATCCTTCAAAGAAGCCATTCTTGGAGGAACCTTGGTAGCCTTGAGAATAACGTAAATATCTTCAGCAGTGAAAGGAGGGATAACTTCAAAAATCTGACAGGTGGTTTCGATGAACTCGTCTTCCATCTCTACATATCTGAATGAGTTCACATGACTCACCATATACTCTTCTTCACCGCAGACTGTAACAACCTTTCCTTTCACATGATACTTCAGCTTCTGGTGTAGGGTTGAGGTAATCACACCTACCCCCATGGATCCAGGGGCATCCCAGTAAACAAGAATAATCTGGTCGAATATCCATCACATAGAAGGTATATTCGAAGATTTGCAAACCTACTTTGATCGGAAGATCCACTTCTCTGTGTACCATCCTCTTCGAACCATCAAAGGCTCTCACCATAATATCACTAGGTTTCAGTATAACCCATTCGCAATCAAGTCTTTCAAAAGCACCTTTTGGTAGAACATTTAGCGAGGAACCAATATCAATCAATACATGCGCCAAAGTAGTGCCCCCACATTCAATAGAGACATACAGAGCCTTGTTGTGGTTTATTTCCTCAAGAGTCAAGCCAGCATCAGAAAAACCTAAACCATTATCTGTTGTTATACTAGCAACATAACTTCCAAATTGATCGGAGTAAATCTCTTGTGGTACGTGAGAAGACTTTAAGAATTTTACTAAAGCCTGTGCATGAGCTTCATAACACAGTAATATGGATAACATGGATACCTTCGAGGGGATTTGCCTCAACTATTCAACAATCTTGTAATCATTTTTCCTGATGATTTTCAATACCTCCTCCAACTCTTTCCTGGAGGTATCTTCAACTACAACTTCCTTAGGTGCCTCCGTCTGGGCAGGCTCTGTCATTTGTTCTTTGCCCTGAGCTTTAGCAGTTGGCTCAGCAGCAATAACTTGAACTAGTGTAGCGACAGTCTTCAGAGAGATTTCCGGAGAGAAAACCCTTCTACTTCTAGTAACTTTACTGGTCCCAGCAATATTATCAATATTGAGACCAGCAGCTTCAATACCTTTATTTTCAATAGTCGATAGTTCTTGCTTGACGCTATGGTAGTAGATGTTGGCTCCATAGTTCCAAGGGATGGCTTTGTCCGAGGAGTATGGAATTGGTCCAGGTGAATTAATCATCAGGAGATCAGCTTTGGGTTGGGCAGTAATCCTTACAGGACCCTTGGGAGTGATCCTGATAGGAGTGCGAGAAATTACAGATACCTCTTTCGGCTCCAAGTCTTGTAACAAATTTTCAACAGACGGAATCTTCTCAACCAGAATTAGGTGTTTTTCTATTAGACGTTGAATCCTTCTTCCAGCAACTTGCAGCCATTGGGTTGGGCTGCGTAGTAGTAACATCTTTCAATACAACCCGAAAATAAACCAGTCTGCAGCAGATTCTTCTTGGTAATTGGGAGGGGAGTAGCAAAATCACTTACAGTAGAAACGTGAAGAACATCATCAATGGCACTAATGCCTTTTTCGTGCTTGTCATTAGTGCAATAATTACATTGGGAGTTTCAGGCGGATCAAAATCAATTTCTTTATTGTCAATCATATCCTGGATTTTGTTTATCAAAGCCCAGCAGCTATTGGTATCATGCCCGGAGCTATTGGAATGGCAAGCACATTTCACATTTGGATTATAGCAAGGAGAGAAGGTGTTGGGATTCTGGGGAGGATCCCTTAATGTTATCATTTTCGCTTTCAACAGATGTTGCAGTTCCTGAGACAATGGCATATTGATCTTGGTAAATTGTCTTCTCGGTGCGTCTGACCCACACTAATAATTTTCTTGATGTTGTTGAACAGGTGCAGGATTAGAAATTAACACATCTCCTACATATGGATTATGATTACCTCTAGTATGACCCTTCTGGCCATAAACAACATTTGTTTCCTTCTTACCATTGAACGTCTTATTTACCGTACTCGAAGATGCGGCCACTTGAATCTTTCCACTTCTAATACCATCTTCGACACATTCCCCAGTTAGAATCAGCTCGGAAAAACCAGATGAGGAGCTTCCAATTAGATGGTTAAATAAAGGACCCGTCAAAGTTCTCATGAACATATCAACCAACTCCCTATCAGGTAAAGGAGGTTACACTCTTCTAGCCAGATCTCTCCACTTTTGGGCATACTCTTTAAACCCTTCATGAGAGCCCATGGTCATACTTTGTAACTGCACATGAGTTGGTGCAAGGTCAGCATTGTATTGATATTACTTGTAAAAAGCAGCAGCCAGATCTTCCCAAGTGCAGATGTTGGTTCCCTCCAGCTGATAGAACCATTCAAGTTGTGTCCCAGATAAACTCTCTTAAAAGAAATGAACTCATAAATTTTTGTCAGTAGTATGGGGCTGGATCTTCCAAACATAAGATCGCAGATGAAGCTTGACACACCATCATATTTGGAAAAGGCGGGGACTTTGAACTTGTAAGGGATAACCACCCCCGAAATAAGACCCAGCTCTTCAAAATCCATCCCAAACACTTTCTGGATTTCCATAGCATTAAGGCGTCCTCTAACTATTTGTATCTTTCTTCAGCGGGAGGATACTATTTAGCAGAATAGTCTTCATCAGAATCTTGGCCGAAACCAAGGTTATTATTCTCTTCAGCTTTCACACTCTTGTCATCTTTTTCTTGGTTATCGTCTTCATTTAGGGGGCCTCAAAATCTAAAGCCCTTCTGACCGGACCTTTGAATCTTTTGCCCATATTAAGAAAGACAGCCGACTTCTTAGTCTTCTTTTTATTCCCTTTTGTGATGAGGGTCTTCAACTTCTCTTGTCCCTTAGCTAATTCTAGGAACATTTGCTGAAATTGAGCATCCTGAGCTTGAAGTTCTTTTACAGTTTGTTCGAGAGCAATCTTTTACTGAAATAAATAGCAAGAAGATGAGAAAACATGTCTAGCAAGTACCTATTATGTAATGATATGCATGATATGTAAATGCAAGTGTAGTGTTTTCAAGGACCTTTGCGGGATTTAAATTTGTTTAAATAAAAGGAAACAAAAGAAATTGTAGTAACAAGCTCAAATTATAATTGCCTTCTAGGCTTATAATGACAACAAAAAAGAGTTAAAAAGAAGCAAAATATCAACTCAAGTCTCCCATGGGCGTTTCCTCTTTGTGTTGACATATACATTAAGGCTTTATTCTTCGTGGAGTCGTTTTGTCAGCTCCAGTACTTTCTTCTCACTGGCATAGAACTGAGTCTCAAAGGTATCCCTTTCTTCCTTTAGTTGAACCCAGAACTTCTATAGCTCTTCGAAGTCAGTAGGAATATCAGGATGAATAATGGTATGAGGAATATCTCCTTCAATAATTGGTTCTACGATCACTGGTAGGACAGCATGATATGGCATCATAAGTTTTTGAGCACGAGATCGCGCCCATCTGAGGTAAGGCTCCAGAGGAATGGAATTCTTATGCCCCAAAGTTCTTCTATCAATCCTATTGACCATGCCCCAAGCATGTAAAAACCTCGGACGGTAACTCTAAGGATCGTTCTCATAGTCGAATGTTATACCCTGGATGAGCATATCATGAGGATCGTCTCTACGAGCATAACCAAACTGGCGTAGATATAGGTAAGGGTTGTAAGTGATACCTCCCCTTATGCCAAGGAGTGGCACATTAGGGAATTCCCTGCAGAGGTCAACAATAGTGATGTCCTCCTGAGATCGGGAACACCAATGGATATCTGAATGGGTCAGTGATATCACCCTTTGAGACTATCTTATGCCTTATTCATTTTTCATGACTAATCGGGGGAGGTACAAAATAAACCACCTGGAAAGTAAATGTATGCAACACATGAGAGTCCCTGGCTTCCTCATAGTACGCGTGTGAAGAGAATGCAAAGTATCTCCAAGCAAAGTAGGCACCGGATTATGGGTAAGAAATATCTTGATGGAATTTACGTCTAGAAGTTGGTCTGGGTTAGGGAAAAGCACCAAACCATAGATCAGCAAAGCCAAAATATCCTCAAATGCACAAAAACTCATGGCATCTAGAAACCACTGAGCCTTCTCTATCAAAAATTTAGGAAGAAAACCCTTTACTCCATTTCTTGTTTCCCAATTAGATATGATATCCGATCGTTTCAAATGTAAGTTTGCCACAATGTCTTCAGGTTTTGGAACTTGCTCTAGACCGGTGAAAGGTATTTTATCAAGAATAGGTACTTCGAGTAGCTTAGAGAATTCTTCCATTATGGGCACTAATTGATAGCCCGGGAAGGTAAAATAGTGATGCTTAGGATCAAAGAACTGGAACAGAACACTCATCATGTCTTCTTTGAAACCAGTAGTAACCAAATTGAGTAGATGACCATGTCTCTTGGTGAATTGAGAATTATCAGGAACCTTTGAGACTTATTCCTCAAGCTTGGAAGGTACCTTTATAAAGTTGATTCGGATAGTATTTCTGCTATTGGAAGCCATGACCCTGCAACAAAGAACGAATATAAATCCCCTAGATCCTTGAAATGGTTAGTGAAAATGTCACGATATGATGTTATGATGTTATGATGTGATGTTTAAACAGATAACAAACACACACAAAAATCACACAAGAGCCTTAGGTTTAAGGCTTGTATGAGGTTCGTAGGTAAGTAGCCTCTTGAAGTTTAGTTGGCTCAACATGTCCTAAGAATAGTAACCGGGTTCTAGGGATCTCAATATCATTGATTTTTCTCACAGATTTTGTTTAGCACAGTAACTGACTTGCCACCAAAAAAACCGAGAGTCGAATATTAATGAGTGTAGCATCGAGTATCAACCAACTTTAGAATGCACCAAAGTAGGCTACCTCACTACCTTCTAATGGCTAAGTTGGGTCAATTAAAGGTTCTAAAGGTCGGTTAGTGCTTATGACACCATGCAGCAGCCTAGTATTCTCCCCGTCTGACTCGAGGGACACCAGTACCAACCAATATGTCACACTAATGTAGTCATCACTTCAACCATATCGGTCTACATCGTACATTTTTCATGGTCTATTGCTACTTATCTAGGGTACCCTAGATCTGGGTGTAGGATATTTGCAAGAAATTAAACCCAAACAACCCTTAAAATAAAGCAAGAAATGTAAACAATCTAGAGCAAATAAAAGTGAGCTAAGACTTTAAGGTAAACCCTCATTTTAATCTCCCCAACAGAGTCACCAGTTCTATAATATGGTGGGAGAACTGACTTAGTTTTTCATTTTATTGCTAATATGCGAATAGTAAGAGTCGCCACCGACTTTTCTTTTATCCATTAAGGAAAGGGTGAAAAGAACAGGAAAGGCCTTCGAGATATTGACTTTGGGTGGTAGATTATGAAAAGGGAAGGTGTTAGCACTCTTTTCATCCGTAGTTATCTACGGGTTCTTAATTGCTAGCTCACTTTATTTTTGAAAATGCTTTGTGTTGTGTGTTTGAAAATTATTTTGAAAATGCCAATCATAAGGTAAGACTTGTAATGATTCGCGTTTTTGTTCTTGAGAATGCATACAAAGTGTTTGTTTTGAAAATATTTTTGAAATTGTGATTGTGAAAGATGTTTTTGTTTTGAAATGTTTGTGAGCAAGCGACTATAAGCGTTCTACCTATTCAAGGTCATTATTGTACTTTTCTTCTCCTTTAGATAATGTTATCCTACCATTAGTTAGTAGGAAGCCCTATCGTTGGATGTGAAGGGACAGGCGTGGGTCGTCGTACAATCATAGAAGGCAACTAGTAAGGACGCTTTAGAAATTTATCATTAAGGGACTAGATCGTTTATCAAAGGCAACATCGAAAGGGTCATCAAGATACTATGATCTTTATTTTCGAGGGACAGTGCTAAAGCGTCCCCACGTTCGAGGAACATGACTGTTTTTATCGAAAGGCGACAAGGGAGGTTACCCTAGAGGTGCATATGTGCAAAGTGTGTTGTAATTCAAGTATTATTTATCTTTGATTAGGGTTAGCTACTGATTTGACTTATCTTGCCATACTATCCTAATTACTAACAATAGTAGTAAAATAGTGCGGAAAGTAAATGCGGAAAATAAAACCCTAGACTATTACACGACTTTGGGAGAAGTACAAAAATGATAACAATGCGGGAAAGTAAAACTAATTATTATTACAAACCGTGAGCAGTTACAATAATCGAAAAGAAGCGCGAGAATAATAAACTACGAAGAAAACGTAAAATAGGAAAAAGGAAAGCGAAAGGGTTTCTTGATGATTTTTTTATTAAAAAAAAGAGTTTGATGATTAACCTAATAACCTAATTAATTTTAATTAATTAAAAAAATTGATTAATTAAGTTTTAAAAAAACCTAAATTTATTTTAATTAGGAAAAAGATGATTAATTAATGAAAACCCTAAAAACCTAATTTGATTTTAATTATAAAAAAAGGTTAGTGAAAAAACCTTAAAAAAACCTAATTAGGGTTTATAATAAAAAGAGGTTTTGTTAAAGGTTTTTGCAGGAAAAGAAGAGAGAAAAGAGTAAGAAGAATAGAGAAGTAGAGGAAAACCCAAAATTTGACAGGGGTGGGTGATGAATCGACGCCCTCAGCACTTCCACCTAACACGTTCACCACCAGACCAGGCGCGTGCCTGTGTCAAGGAATGAAAGCTAGCGCCTTTTGTAATCTGCAAAACAAGTAAAATCATGAAAAAATATCAAAATTCCAAAAGGATGGGATCGTACCCACGCCTTGGCATAGTAGTGTATTATCGTGCACGCTTCAACCACTAGGGTGGTAATACATTCGTTATTTTAAATCAAGCGAAATGTATATAATATAAAAACCATGCATGAACTGGAGAGGCACCGGAGCCCTAGCTCCGGTCATCTTCTCCGGTAGTCTCTCTTCTTCAAACCTTTAAAATAATAGATATTAGTAATCCAGGAATACCCTACCCTCATAAATCAAGGCTTGCGGATTCAATGAGATGATTATTTTGGACGGAAACGCAGTGGTTTATAAGATATGATCAAAGTAACCTGGACCGGTTCAAATATGACAAATCATTATTCTGACAACATGAAGGTCTTGCGATTAATTTTTCTTGCATATAGAGACCTCATGAACACATTAGCATGGTTAGTTAATCTTAAAATACAATGAAAATCAAGAATGAAAAAAATCATGCAATGATGGAATCGTGATGCATGCTCGAGTGTTTTCTGGCTGTTTGGATCATTGTAAATGATCCAACCTTACCCTATTATATTCCTGGAATCGATGGGAGTGGTTGGGGTGTGTTAAAAACGGCTGCAAATAGGTTTTGTAAGTTGTCCTAGATTTGAGTAATTTTATTATTTTTGGAGGTTTCTTAGACAAGGTTTTTTTTCGTGTCTTGGTTTGTATGAATACATGCAATATATAGAAGAGAATTTAGGTCAAAATATATGGGCTTGGACTCTTGTAATAAGCCTTTGTTTTATTTTGACTTTAAAATAATAAAAGACAAAAATAACATAAAATAAACCAAAGGGAGGGTGTGTGAACAAGTCTTGGGATGCATATTGAGTGTAGAAAAACAATATCCCATTAGCCCAAAAAATCAAGTTTGCTCAATTTGAACTGCATGCATTTGCTAATTATTTCCCAACTTGCACTGGTCATAACTCTCTCGATTTCATTATTTGAAGGTGATATTTGATGTTTTGGAAATATCAAGATGTCCTCTACAAATTAATGTTAATCATTTTTGCATTTGAAGACTTTATCTTGATGTAAGTTGCCTTGACAAAAAGTTTCTTTTTGTTGACTTTTGAAATGACCTATAATGTATTGGCTCATATCTCTCAAATGAAGCATTATTTAGACTTGAGCTTAAATAAAAAGTTTTAAAGAATTGAATTTCCTTCACAATGAGATTTGGTTGAGGAAAATCTGATGAAGCATGTGAAAGTTATGCTTGGTCAAAGTTCAGTTGACTTCTCCTTAAGAAAACCCTAAGTTGGCAACTTTTGACTTTTGATGATTTAGAGTTTTTATTGATGAATCATTATCAACCCTTGATCAAATGGTAAATATTACTTCAAAATATGGATGTTGACCAAAAATCTTGAAGTTTGACTGTATGTTGACCATATTTTACTTTTTACCCGATACAGCTGATTTTTAGTCATTTGAGCCATTGGCTGAGTAAACTTGTGATGTAAAGCATGAAACTTGGTATGAGCATTCTTGGAGACATATAAGAGACCATTAAATCCACTTGAGTCCTTATAAAACCAATATTCCTTGTTAGAAGTTAAACCCTAGTTGTGGACCCATTGCTTAGGAGGAGAATTTTGTCAGATAACTCTTGAGCCACCTTGAATATTAGAGAACCCTAGGAGAATATTTTGCAGAAATGGGAGGGAAACTTTTGGGGTAAAACAGTTAGGTTTTATCATCTCTTCTCTCCATGGAGGAGCTCTGATCCAATTCTTTGTAGCTTAGAGTTTTCCCAACATCATTGGGTGGTACATCTATCGTAAGGCCGCGGGTTATCTCCGATCATCCGCGAGAAGTTTTCGCTTGTTCTCCTTCTTCCCTGTGTATCATTTTAATGGTGGGTTTATATGTATATTTTAATCTTAATGTACATACATTCTTAGATCATGGGATTGTATATATGCTTGCTTTACAAATCATTATCAATGTTGTCCTTGATCTTTTTGCTTTATGTTTGGATTTGGGTTTCCATATAGATATACTTTACAGATCTTGATTATGGATGGATGTATATTAGTTTCTATATTATAGAGATAGATTTAGAGTTTATAATCTTTGTGGGCGTTGGAGCTTAATTCCTCCGTGTTGTTTGTGTCGCGCGCGAAATTTTCGACGCAAGTGATATGATTGTCCACAACTTCACGTTAGACATAAACTCTGTTGTGGTGCGTCTCGAGTGATGCTAAGTGATTTTGATGCGTATTGTAGGTTATGTGCGATTGATCTACATATTTAAGTATTCGACGAGTAGAATGAAATGCGATTCCATAATGACTTCTCTTGGGCTACAAATGATTATTTACTTGCTTTATTTACTTTTCTCGTATTTTACTTCCATAAACACAAATCCAAACATAGAAGGATTGAGACTGTTGAAAGGTAGTTTTTCCCTCTCACTAATCCATGTGGAGACGATAAAATATACTTACTCAAGTTTTCTGCTTGGGAGCCGCTAACCGTAATTGTCAACAAAATGGCACCGTTTCCAGGGATTAGTGTTGATATTATTTACATCATGATAGTTTTGCTTTCTAAGTTTCTTAAATATGTATATATCGTATATTTGTAAAAGTTTCTCATACTTATGAATACTACATACTTGTTGATAAATACATGTTTTGTGTTTGTAAATCAACACTTGTTATGTTGTGTTTCTCAAAGTTATACAAGTGTGTGTATAAATTTGTAGCGTATCAATTATGTTCAAGTGTTGTTGTGAATTTCTTATTTTCGGAATGTTTGTTCAAGTGCTTGTTAGGACATTTGTTTTCGGTTGCGCGTTGAAGAAAAGCATCAGATGGCGAGAGGAAGTTACTAGCTATGCGCATTACAGGCGTCGAGCTTACGACATAAAAGAAGCATGTTTTATTGTTTTTCATTGTGTTAGTTTAGGTAGTATGTTAATTATTGTTTTAATAAGTTGAAATTGCACCTATTTTAAAATCTTAAATCTTCACTTTTCAACTTGTTTAAATTCTCGACAGATTGATTTTATTAGCTTGAGGAAGTGTGTATGTGTGTAATTTTTGCTTAGTTATACAGTTGAGATTGTATAGGTGATTATGGAGGTTGCTTTAGAGCTGCAAGATTGTTGTCCTGTTTTTCTGCTACTGGTGTAGTGACCTTAATGCGGGTTTTTGCGCTTAGTTCCCTCTTCTGAGTTGCACCAATGAATTCTTTTTGTTTCACTTGGCCCTTCTTTTTCCCACTTTCACCAAGGCTTTATAGCAGTAAATAACAATCATATTATTTTTCTAATAATTTTTGTTGTTGTTTGTCGTCCAATTTTGGTTTGATAACTTGAAGTCACATTTGGTAATTTTCCGAATTTGAGTGTTTCAACTTGCGGATGTATGGTATTGATAGTTTTCAAAGTTGGTACACGTCAGGTACTCTTTTATTGCTTTTTATAGCATAACATGTTTAGGAAACTTTTCGTTTGTATAATTACTATACCATTCATTCTTTTTGCATTACTTGCTTTTGATTGAACCACTTTAGTTCCCTTTTTACCCCCAAATGTGAGGAAGTTTTCCATTGTTCATATATGCTGGAGGCTACAATTCTTGTTTTAACTAGATTTTATTATGTTTGATCTTTTATTTGTATTGATTGTATGAATGCATGAAAGTGATCAAGGCACTTTGTTTCATTTTGAGCACAACTACCTAACCAAATAGTCAATTCACCTTGTGAGGGTGTGAACTTTGTTAACCCCTTTGAGCCTTTTTGTCAATGTCCACGTTGTTTTTGAACTTAATGCTTATCCATGAGTGTTTATGTAATACGGTAGGAGAACTGACTTGGTTGTTTTTGCATTTTATCGCAATTGTTGGGGATAGCAAGAGTCGCCATCGACTTTTCTTTTATCCAATAAGGAAATGGTGAAAAGAACAGGAAAGACCTTTGAGATATTTTCTTGAGTTCGTGGGGTAGGTTATGAAAAGGGAAGGTTTTAGCACCCTTTTCATCCATAGTTATCTATGGGCTCTTAGTTGCTTGCTAGATTACTTTTAAAATTTATTTGTTTGAAATGTATTTGTGGTGAGTTTTGAAAGTATTTTTGAAAAGCGTCTTCGTTTAGGAAAACTTTATAATGATACTTGTCTCTATAAGAATGCATACAAAGTGTTGGAGTTTTTTAAAATATTTCATGTTTTTTAAAGTATTTGGTGTGTTTGAAAAGATGTTTATTTTTGAAGATGGATTGGAGCAAGCAACTAATAATGTTCTACCTACTCAAAAGTCTTTTGTTCATTTCTTCCTTCCTTTGATATTGCTATCTTACCATTGATTGGTAAGAAGCCTTATCTTTGGATGTAAAGGGATTGGCGTGGATCATCGTATAGTCATGAATAACAATGTTACAATATATCTTAGCATTTCTCTTGAGGGACTAAGATCATTTGAAGGCCACATTCGAAGCGTCATCGAGGTACTATGATCTTTTGAAGGCAACATTCAAAGTGTCATCGAGGGACTATGATCTTGTATTTTTTATTGTTTTTTCTAAGATGTCTCACATGCATATTATGACCATTTTTCATAAGGCAACAAGTGGAGTTAACACTAGAGGTGTAAGTGTGCAAGGTGTTTGTATTTCATGCTTGATTTTGTCTTGGATTAGGGTTTTCTAAGCATTGATTTTATCTTTCCATACAAACCTTAATTTACTAGCATTGATATAAAAGTGATAAATTGCAAAAAGTAAATTCACTACGCTATTACGTCATTTGGGGATGGGGTGTACAAATTTACAAATGAGGATTGCAATAAATTAAATACTAATTATCTATTACAACTATATTTAATCTTGAACAACGTACAAGGAATACAAAAATAAATGGATTTTGCTTTGGATTTTTGTTAGGAAAAGATTTTGATCTAAATAATTAAATATGAAAATAAAATATTTTTTTGTGATATTTTTTATATATTCATAAAATAGACATTGTAAATAAATAGTGTGCAAAAAATCAACTCAAAAGGAGTTGTTTTGATTGGTTGGAAAAATGTTGAAGTTTTGTTTAAAAAAATGGAAACAAACAAGTGATAAAAAAATGATTTGGTCCTGCCAAGGTTTGAACTCAGGTTCCCCACACCTTTCATTCAATACAGCCAGCACTCAAATGTTATAAACCTGCATGTTAGTTTGGAAAAAATGACAAAAATAAAATACAAAAGGTCTCGCTGGGGTTCGAACCCAGAACCTTCAACATAAATGCCTTTCGCGCGTGCTGTTTGTACCAATAGGGTGGTCTGTTTCATCCATTAGTTATACAGTTTGCACTAAATATAAAATGAACTCATTTCTGAAAATTTTAACATGACTTCATCTTCTACCTTCGCGCGCGCAGGGGTGCATAATTCCATTGTTAAGCTTCTAAAGGATTCATGTCTCAGCCAAATCGAAAGATGCAAATATCAAACCTACCTAAAACTTGAATTCGAATCTAACCACATAATTTTCAAAAGTTATGGGTCGAAGGTTAGCATGAATTATGTTTGGTACCAAAATTAAAACCTAACTGGTCATAGTTGAAAATCTTAAAACATAATCAATAAAAATCAAAACTAAGAGCATGGTCTGCTTCCTATATATGATATCTACATCTTTTCTTCACAATGTATGTGCTGAAAATGCTTAAATGAAGAGTTCAAAGTTTGAAAAGAACTTACCTCTTGAAGTGCAATTCGAATGAGCTCTGTATGACCTCCAGAAATGGTTCGATGATGGATTAAGCTTGCAGGAACCTTCCTTGAGCTAGTGGGATCACTTCTTTGCTTTAAATAGTCACTGAATTAAAAGGCTGGTATATGGAAGCTAGGGAGTGAATCGAAAGGCTCACTAATGCGTGAAGGGGTTTGATATTTTTGTGTGTAAAGTCAGAATGTGCCAAGTTTTGTGTTGGTTCTGAGTTTTTGAGAGTTTGGGAGTGTTTGAGGATTTTTTCAACACAACAAGAATATGGCCCTTTGATTTGCAAATGGTCTCTATATTTATAGAGAAAAGGTTAGAGATGTTTTACACAAGGGATCTCTCTATCGTAGGGTTTTAACTAGGTGACTTGCTTTTTTGAAGAAAAGTGGAAAACAAGTTTCAATGTGTTGTACAAGCATGGCCTGAAGTTGTTGGAGGCCTTAGATTTGTTGCTTCTAGTTTTGACCTTGCTTGTGTTTAGATAAAATCAGGTTGGGAGCTTAAGAAGCTGACTTTGTGATTAAAGTAATCTTTATGAAAATAGACACGTAGCTTTTTTCCATTTCATCCAAAAATGGTATAATCTAGTGGATAAAGCTTCGAATCTTTATGTAATGTATCACAAATTTGTGTAAGCCTCTGATTATGTAAAGATTTAGAAGCAACATGGCCTGAAAAGTGAGATTTGGAGGATAAGGTTTTGAGATTTGATCAATGTCCTTCAAAGCATGTTGCTCGAAGGGTTTAGAGGTGGATCGAAGCAGGTTGCTTCGAAGGAAGCCAATGCCCAATCATAGCTTTTGGATTGAATCAAGCTGCTTTGAAAGAAGCCAATGCCCAGACAAAGCTTGTGGATCGAAGCAAGTTGCTTCGAATGAAGCCAATGCCCAATTGAAGCTTGGGGATCAAAGTAAGCTGCTTCAAAGGAAACCAATTCCTAATCGAAGCTAGGGGATCGAAGCAAGCTTGTTCTTCTTCAATTTTGTCAAAATATAACAACCGCTCCTTTCAATCAGTCGTGTGGTTTGAATAGCCTGAACTAGATTTTGAATTTGAACTATTATATGCAACCACTCCTTCCAATCTACTTTTCCCTTTCGACATTTTCCACATCCTCTTTTCTTCTACCTGATACTTGAGAGCCCAATATGATCCATGGAGACTATGTGGGGCATTAAAAGTCCAATTGTACTTGTCCAAGCCCAAACCTTAATTTAAGCCCAGTGTTGAAGAAGTGTCTTGAGCTGATCAAACCTTATGCAATTTTGTGCAATGGAGATTTTATAAGAGAATCTTTGAGAAATTGGAGAGGGCAAATTTTAGGGTACAACAGCTCCCCCTGTTTAATCTTCTTGAACCTGAAGAGTTAGATTGATGAGTCCGCCATTCGTGACTTGAAGGTGGGAGATGATTGAACACTAGAGTGCCCAGAAATCTGCACTCGATGATGTATTGATCTGGGAATGGGCTTATGGATTCCATTTGGAGAGATGATTGGTAGAAACTGGGGGAAATATCAACATAAATCTTTAGTCGATTTATGCTGAAAACTAGGTGTCTTGTCTGTCTTTGACTGAAAAAATAATAATTCTGATCCAGAAGAAGTCTTTGGATCAGTGATTTTATCTGTAAGGAAAAAAAGGGGTTAGATGTATGCGAATGTATGCATGGTGTAATGATGTTATCAAAATAAATGGGATTATGTTGTGTTATATGTTGTGTTATATGTTATGTATGTTGTATGAATGTGACATGTTATTAAAGTGTATCCTTAACAGATACTGGGGAGCTTTGAATCTCGGACGATTGTTGGCGATGAAAAGTATGTGTGTCTTCAGACTTCAAAGGTGCTTCTTTTAGGGATTCTTTCTTTGTTGAGAAGAACCCCGCTGGGGAATATTGGCTTCTGCTTGAGAAGACTCTGTAGAGAGTGTTGATTTCTGATTGGGAACCAAAATTCGGGAGTTTTAGTTGTCTGTCACTCTGGTGGGGAATTATCTCTTGAAAGTTAGGTGTTATCTAGTCGGATTCCAGGCTTCACAATAACTTATTGGGGATAAAGAAGTTAACTGTTATCTGGTTGGGTCCAGGTTTTGCAGCAACTTGCTGGAACATTGGCAAACTCTACTAGGGAAGAGGATTTTTATTAGTGATTTGTAACAATCAAACTGTTATCTGGTCGGGTCCAAGTTTCAGCAACTCAAATTGTTAACTGGTCGGGTCTAGGTTTTGTAGTAGATAGAGAAGTTAAGTTAATATCTGGTCAAGTCCAGGCTCTAGCCACTTGAAATTGAGGTTTACTGTTATTCGATCGGGTCCAGTCTTCAACAATTTGATCTTGAGGTTAACTATTATCTGGTCGGGTCCAGTTTTCAAAAACACAAACTGTTATCTGGTCGGGTCCAGGTTTCAGCAATTGAAGGAGTTAAACTATTATCTGGTTGGGTCCAGGCTTTAGTAACTTAAAATTGAGATTTACTTTTATCTGGTCGGGTCCAGGTTTCAGAAACTCAAATTGTTAACTGGTTGGGTCCAGGTTTCAGTAATTGAAGGAGTTAAACTATTATTTGGTCGGGTCCAGACTTTAGTAACTTAAAATTGAGATTAACTGTTATCTGGTCGGGTCCAGGTTTCAGAAACTGAAGCTGTTATCTGGTCGGATCCAGGTTTCAGAATTTTAAAATGTTAACTGGTCGGGTCTAGGCTTCAACAATTTATACTTGAGGTTAATTGGTATTTGGTCGAGTCCAGGCTTGAACTCTTGACTGGTTAGGTCCAGCTTAAGCAATTTGATGAGTTAAACTATTATCTGGTCGGGTCCAGGCTTTAGTAACTTGGAATTGTGATTTACTGTTATCTGGTCGGGTCCAGTCTTCACAGTAAGTTGAGAGTAGGATGAAGTTGAACAAGTATCTGGTTAGATCCAGACTTCGTAGTAACATGCTTGAAAGGATGAAGTTGACTGTTATTTGGTCGGGTTCCAGGCTTTACATCAACTTTCGGAGATAGCAATGACTTTGTTGGTGACTTCACTAGGGATTAGGGGTTGTGGTCCCTTGATTTGTAATAGACTGAGAGGCAAACTCAAGCTGGGGAATCTGTAGTTTGTTGGGGAAATAAACCCTGTTGAGGAGGATATTTGACGAACTGCTGGGGAGGATATTTTTTAGGAAGAATTCTATAAGGATTCTGTTGTACCCCAAAATTTGCCCTCCCATTTCCTCAACATTTTCTCATCACAAGACCTTTGAAGATCAAGATCCAATTAGGGTTTCCTCTGCTCAAGACTTCTCCTTGCACTGTGGACTCAAATTAGGGTTTGTGTTTGCACAAAGATGTTTTGACCTAAAATGCCTAAGATGACTTTCATGCTTCATGTTGGACTCCCAAGTTTACCTATACCAAGTTTCAAGTCTTGATTCCAAGTTTTACCCAGTCAATTGGACAGTTGACCTAGAAATCAGCTGTATTGGGGAAAAAGTCAACCATGGCCAATTGACAGTCAAACCTCATGAAATTTGATCCACATCAACATTATGAACTCACATGGACCATTTGATCAAGTTTGGATCACAATTCCACAAGAAATTTGATCAGATCATCAAAAGGGCAAAATGGTCATTTCTAGGGTTTTGACTGCACAAAGGCAATTTTTGACTGTTTGACCTAGCCAATGGCAAACCAAGCTCACATATGGACTCAAGGACCCCATGGAATTATCTTGACATGATCATCAAGCTCAAAAGATCCCAAGTACACAAGATTGATAGTTGAATTTCCCAGTCAATTGATCAATTTTGACTGTATACTGAAAAGTCAAACTTTGACTTTTTGGTCAAAATCAAGAGTCAAGATTCATTTCTCATCAAAACATTACAAATCATGAAACTTGTTCACCAAGAAATCACAAAATGCAAATTAGGGTTTGAAAATGGAATTTTTCATAACTTAGAATTTTTCTAAGTTATGGAAAATCCTAATCTTTTTCCCAACTTTGCCCCATCTTTTCACCATGATCCATTTGGATTCAAACAAAAGTCAAAACATGAAAGTTGTAGCTTGTTGCATAGTCTACAACTTTGATTCACAAAGTTTTCTCATTTGAAGCTTGTATCTCAAGTTATGATTTTTTGAATAAGGGCACTAAACCATCTTTTAACTTAGTGAAATTTGACCTATTTTGACAAGGTTTTCTACCCTACTTCAAGGCCACTTTTCATACCCTTCCACTTGGAATTTTGATTTGCATTTCAAAGATGGATTGTAGTACACATTCCAAGCTTTCCAAAATGTCCAAGAACTCATCAAACAACCTCATAACTTGAGAGATTCGAATTTCACAAGTTGGCAAAAATTCACTTTTGTTCTTCATCAAGACATGTTCACAAACTTGCAAATTTGAATTCAGTTTGCTTTATGCTTAATTACAGGTCCTTGAACCAATCCATACTCAATAATTTAATGCATATTCTTTGTACTAAGACCAAGTTCTTTGAGTTCAAGCTTTGTCTAATGGTTTAATCCTAAATTAGATAAAGTAAACTATCCATTTTTGCAAAAATTCACTTTATGTCAATTTGAAAATCAAACAAGTACAAGCTAAATCTGAATGGCACAAGATTATGGACAAATTGCTCTGATCAAGAGAAGATTATGCAGCCCATTAGGAGGTCCCCTACATGCCTAGAACATCAACTTGCATTTTCTTTGCTTCACATAGAAGAAACATCCATAACTCATGCCAACTCTCTCTTCAGCTTAGAAACACAAGAACAAAGTTGTCAAACACATTACACATAACATATCCAAGCTAACACACGAGCTTTTGACCTCCAATACACCCTCCATCTCAGAATCATCCTCAAACTGCACAAACAGGGGTGCCCCTGCAGTTTGAGTGCAAACTCCCAATCCCTTCGAGCATTTTGATCAAGACCTGTTCCTCTACCTTCCCTACAACATATGCAAGCTAACCATGGCCTAAAACCTGACTTGTAATCACTCTAACAGTTTCCACCATTTTCATTTTTTCCTTTTGCAGTTGAAGTTCCATAGCTTGATTCAGAAGCTCTCAAGACAAAGTAAGCATTGAAACAGCATCCCTGGACCTCAAGGAAGCTTTTCCAATCATCACATTGCACTGAAAGTTCCTCATTCTCCAGATTGAAGTTCAACTGCACAGGTAAAAGTTTGAATTCGTATCTCTCTTATTAGGCATCTTTAGTCTTAAGTTTGTGAAGAAACAAGGTCCTACTCATAGCCCTGAACATGTATATAGCTTTACTTTTCATTTCTTTTGTCTGAGTAGAGAGAATTTGAGCTCTGAAAATGGTAGAAAAATTAGGTCAGAAAAGAGGGGGAGAGAAATTCTCCCTCATCTTAGAGAGATAGGTCAAGTTCTTTATATGGTTAGAACCGTCTCTTCATGCTTAACATCTTTTGTGTTGGAAGTTTGTTCAAAAAATCAAGGAATCAGGAGTTAGACATTGAAGCAAGAGGCGCGCGTTTTTTTCAAAAGTGTGAAGCTGGAGGTTGAAGACAGTGTTTCATTGGGCTGGGCTTTTGTTGTTCTTTCTTTTCACACCATCCTTTTTGGCTTACACCCCCCTGAGCCCATTTACTCATTTTTTGACATTTTTGACTTTTTCCTTTTTTGCTGACTTTGTTTATTTTTCCTCATGCCATTTAAAAATTAAAAATATTTTTTTCATCATTTTTTGCATTTATTGCATATTTATTTGTTTATTTTCTCTATTTGTACATAAATACATATATATGATTATTAGAATAAAAATGTAAAAATAATGTAAATACACTTTTTATTTTCCTTTACTTTCTGAAAATATTTCACACAAAAAAATACTCTTTTATTTATTTTATTAAAATATTAAATAAATATTTATTTTTTTGTATAATACATATTTAGGGTTTAATATAAATATATATATGATTATTAATATATTTAAGACAAAATATAAAAATACTTGATTTTTCATTTTTATTTAATATTTGATACAAAAAATACTTTTTTTTACAATACACTTCATTTCATTTTATTTTTATAAATAATAAATAAATAGTAGAATTAAATTAGATAATAATACCTTTTCTTTAAAAATTAGGTTTTTTTACCTTAAGTTCAAAATACTCAAAAAAATAAATACATTTTTATTTTCTTTTCCCTTTTACATAAATAATATTTTCTCATACATATAAAAACTTTCTTTTTGCATTTCACATGTTTATTTAATTTACATTTAATTATGCATTATTTAAATTGCAAATACTCAATTGATGTAATAATTTAGATTTAAATTCTTGACAATATCCCCCATTTGAACATTTGTACCCCCCTTCCCATATTTGGTTTTGTAATAGCTTAGTAATTTTAATTTCGCACTTTATCGCTTTCTAATAATAACATGTTAGAATTAGGGTTTGTATGCAAAAAACGATAAAAAATAGTTTGACCTAATAACAAGATAAACAAGCATGAAAATGGACACACAAATCACACTTGCACCCCCTAGGGTATTCCACTTGTTGCCTTCAAATAAATGGGCCATATTGCATGTTGAACTTCTTTGGGCAAAGCAAACAGTTTGAATGATCATAGTCCCTCGACAAAAACTTTTCAAACAAACAAAAACAAATGATCAAGTCCCTTATAGAAATTGCTCAAAGACATTTAACGCCGTTGCAATTATGTTCCATACGATGACCCGCGCCTGTCCCTTTCACATCCTAACACAAGGTTGCCCACCAAATACAATGGTGGAGCAAACTTGTTAAAAGGGTTAAAGTATAGCAATGATCTTTTGAGAAACTTAGGAGTAGATAACCTCTTAGTTACTTGAATCAACTTGCAAAACAAAACACTTGCCTAATTTCAAAATCACACATCACTACACTTTCAAAACAACTTTCAAAAAAAACAAATGAAAACCTTTTCAAAAGACATACATCTTTGCATACATCCCCACATGGATCATTACAAAGGTTGCCACCACATTGGCCTCTTTTCAAAAACATTTTCAAAACCCACACACTCAAGCACCATTTAAAACAATTGAAAACAAAAGGCAAGTGATCTAAACAAGTAACTAAGAGCCCATGGATAACCATGGGTAGAAAGGGTGCTAATACCTTCCCTTTCTATAATCTACTCCCCGAACCCAAGAAAACATCTCAAAAGGTTTTTGCTGTGCTTTTTAACCTTTCCTTAGGATAAAATAAAAAGTCGGTGGCGACTCTTGCTAACCGCAACATTTGCGAATACAAACGCAAAACCTCAAGTCAGTTCTCCCACCGTATCACAGAACTGGCGACTCTGCTGGGGATTACTTTTAAAGTGGAGTAACCTTAGGGTTTAGATCACCTTTGTTTTCAATTGCTTGATTTGTTTGCTTTTACATATTGTGGGCTTTGTATCGGAGTTTTATAGATCCTAACCCGGATCTGGGGAAACCCTTTTAGGTAGCAACAAGGCTGTGAGGGAACTGTGCGGGGTATACCGACATGGTTAAAGCAGTCTGCTACGTTGATGTGGCACTTTGGTGTGTACCGGTAACCCTTGAGTTCAGTCAAGGAGAGTACGGGGCCGCCGCGTGGTGTCATGAAGCATCAACTGACCTTAGGAACCTTAATTGAACCATCTTGGCCTTTTAGGGGTAGTGAGATAACTGACTTTGGTGCAGTCCGAGGTTGGTTGATACTCGATACTACACTCAATTGAGGTTTGCTTTCCTGGAATATTTCGGTCGCCAGTTCAGTGGCTAAATCGAAACGATGAACAATGAAAGCAATCCAGTGATATTGGGACCTTTAGAACCCGGTTACTTTTGATAGGACAGGTTGAGCCCACAAAACTTCAAGAGGGTAACACCCAGACTTCATGCAGGCCTAAACTCTAAGGGTTTGTGTGACTTGTGTGCCTTACCATGTTTGCCTTTGTGAATGTTTATAATGCATTTAATCATCACATCATTACATCATACAAACATCATGAGCATTGACTAACCATTTCAAGGGTTTCGAATCTTCATCTTTGTTCTTGTTTTATAGGACATGGAAACTGCTCGCAGAAAGACAATTCAGATTAGCCTTGTAAAGATCCCTCCTCAGCTTAAGGAGCTTCTGTCCAGGATTCCCGAGGGTTCTTCATTCAGTGAGAGACATGGGAGACTCATCAACTTGGTTAACACCAATATTGAGGAAGACTTGATAAAGGTCCTGTTCCAATTCTTTGACCCTCTGCATCACTGCTTCACCTTCCCGGATTATCAGTTGGTGCCTACATTGGAAGAGCTCTCCCGACTTCTGAAGGTCCCTATCCTTGATCAACTACCCTACAACGGTATGGAAGAGGAACCCAAGCTTGAAGAGATTGCTAAAGCCTTGCACCTACAGACATCTGACCTCAAGGGACATTGGGAAGTTAGAAGTGGTATCAAAGGATTCTTAGCTAGATTTCTGTTTGAAAAGGCTCAAGAATGTTGGAACTCTCTTGACTTACGAGCTTTTGAAGAAGTCATGGCCCTCCTTGTCTATGGTTTGGTGTTGTTCCCTAACCCAGATCAGCTTATTGATATCAGTGATGTCCATATCTTTATGACCAGGAATCCTATACCTACACTGTTGGGGGACATCCTTCACTCATGTTACACTCGAACCATGAGGAGAAGGGGTGTCCTTATGTGTTGCACTCCTCTCTTGGGAAGGTGGTTTATTTCGCATCTTCCACAATCAGTTTTGAAGAACGAGCGGGGTTTGAGATGGTCACAACGGTTAATGACTCTCACGCATGCAGATATTCATTGGTGCCCTAGGTCTAGGGAAGACATCACTATCATTGATCGTTGTGGGGAATACCCTAATGTTCCTTTATTTGGAATCAAAGGAGGTATCACCTACAACCCATGCCTGGCTTGGAGACAGTTTGGTTATGCTCGGAAGGATGGCCCTCATGACATGTTAATTCCTGACATAGTTTTCGATTTCGACAACGATACTCAAGGACTTCGTCAGAGATTTATCAGAGCTTGGAGGATGCCAAGTAGGATAGACAGCAAGACATTGGGGCACCGGAACTCCATCCCGTTGGAACCTTACCTCAAGTGGGTACGAGCCCGCTCCCAGAAGTTAGTAATGCCTTACCCTCACATGCTACCTGTAATCAAAGAGCCAGTCTTGGAAGGAGAAGCATCCTACACCATTCAACATCCCGACATGCCCACCTCCTGGGAAGAGATGCAGAAGAGCTGGATCCAACTTAAGGAAGAACGGAATTCTCTTGAGACCAGTCTACATGCTAGTGAAAAGAAGGTTCTGGAACTCACCCGCCTGCTGCACGAGGAAAGGAATCTCAACACCTACATCGCGCCAAAGAGGATGCGCAATGTCTTTTTACCTTAAGGAGTTATTTTGTAATATTTGGCCCATGAGGCATTTATGTACTAACGAATTCTTCCTTATTAATATGATGTGCGTTCCTTTTTGTCTACAACAAATTTTGAATGTTCTAAATCCTTGAATGCATTGCATACATACGCATTCCATTGCACCATATGCATAGCAGGTACCCTATTTCACAGGTTGCTTAATTTTTCGCTGTTTGTGTGCACAGTCATCATGAATCCAGAGTCCTCCAGTGAGCAAGCAATCAAGGCCCTTCAGGCCCAAAGTGCACAGTTTCAAGAGATGGTCCTAAGCCTAGCCCAGGGTCAGCAAGAGTTGAAGACTCTACTCCTGAAGAAGAAGAAGAAAAAGAGGACTGCATTGTTCAACACCGGACGCAGATTTGGGAACACACTCCACAATGAAGCTGATCCAACCACTTCTTCTGCTGAGAAAAATAGTCCCCAAGGGGGAGGAGCTCCTAGCCCCGCAGTCTCCGACAACGAGACGGACTATAACGACGAACAATACCCACCTGCTGCTGACAGATACAAACAATTGGAGGACCGCTTGAGCGCCATGGAGATTCAGAATGTGCCGGGACTGGATTTCGGAGATTTGGGGTTATCTTCTGGGGTAGTCATTCCACACAAGTTTAAGGCGCCGGCCTTCGCCAAGTATGATGGGGTCTCCTGTCCAAAGCTGCATCTGAGGTCGTATGTAAGGAAAATCCAACCTTACACGGCGGATAAGAACCTCTGGATTCACTTCTTCCAAGACAGCCTCTCGGGGTCTCAGCTTGAATGGTTCTACCAATTAGATGGAACTAGCATCCGACACTGGGAAGATTTGGCAACCGCATTCTACAGACAATACCAATACAATTCTGATCTCGCTCCTACGCGTACCCAACTTCAGGGTATGTCTCTGGGAACGGGTGAAGGGTTCAAAGAGTACGCTCAAAAATGGAGAGATTTGGCTGGCAGGGTGCAGCCTCCATTAACTGATCGAGAGCTGGTTGATATGTTTCTGGGAACGTTGTCTGGTCCGTTTTTCAATCATTTGGTTGGTAATTCCTCCGCTGGGTTCACAGATTTGATATTAACGGGAGAAAGAATTGAAGCTGGCATCAGGTCAGGCAAGATACAAAAGGCTGCCTCTACAAGTGCTGAGAAGAGGCCGTTTAAGAAAGAAGCAAGTGCCGTCTATGGTCCTAGAAGACAAGTCAAGCCCGAAAGTCGCCAAGCCGTCAATGCTTTGGTCATCTCTAAACCTGTTGCTGCTCCTCAGCAGTACAATCAACAGAGAAGTGAAAGGCCCAAGAGGCAGTATACCCGATTGAGTATGACATTATCTCAAATTTTACCCCAACTGTTATCCACCAACCTGGTGACCCTCAAAGAAGCTCCTAAAGTCGTCAACACTGCGTCTCCTAAATACAACCCAAATGCCCGGTGTGCTTATCATTCTGATAGTCCCGGGCACACTACTGATGATTGCTGGGCCTTGAGAAACAAAGTGCAAGATCTAATTGACGCAAAAGAAATTCAGTTTGAAGCGCCGGAAAGACCGAATGTTGTAACGGCTCCTATGCCCCAGCATAGGGTAAATGCCATTGAGGAAGAAGTGTACGCTGTTTCGGTAGATGAAGTTGTTACCCCTTTGAAGACTGTTAAGAAGAACCTACTGCGGGCCGGTTTATTTCCGGGTTGCGGCGAAGGTTGCCCATTCTGTGCTATTTCCCTATCTGATTGTCCCTTGCTAAGGTTAGGCATCCAAGGCCTAATGGATAGCAAGGAGATTCTATTCAAAAAGATTGCTGTTCAATTGGTTCCGATGAAAGAAGTTTCCGTGATTACCATCTTCAAAAATCCAATCAAGGCTCCCCCAAAGAAGCCTATTCAAATCTTGACAGTTGCGCCTGTGATCATTACTGTTCCAGGACCCCTCTCCTACGTGTCTGATAAAGCTGTCCCCTGGCATTATGGGGCAGACGTATATGTAAATGGAATCAAGCAAGAATTTGATGCTAGTGCCAGTATCTGCGATATCACCGGTCCAGCTAAAGTCACCCGCAGTGGCAGGCTCTTCTCGCCTGACATTGCGCCGCCCGCTATTCGAAAACCCCTCCTCATAAAACCTGCAAGTTTACCAAGTCCTGTCGCTGATCAAATTGTGTCCCCTGCTGCCGAGTCATCAAATGCTCGGGGCAAAGGGATTGAAGAAGAGCCTGCCCGGATGGAGGCACCAATACCCGTAAATGCTGAGGCCTCCCGACAAGAAATGGAGGAGATTCTGAAAATAATAAAGAAAAGTGATTTTAATGTTGTCGAGCAGTTGGGGCATACACCCTCCAAGATCTCCCTGCTCTCCCTATTGCTATGCTCCGAGGCTCATGCTAAGGCCTTAATCTCATTTCTCAAGACGGCCCACGTGCCGCAGGAGACGTCTGCAGTTCAGTTCACTGACTGCATAGCAAATCTGACGGCGGACAACGGCTTGGGCTTTTCAGATGCTGACCTGACCGCAAAAGGGAGAGACCACAATGATGCCCTGCATGTCTCTATTGAATGCAGGGGCACTACTCTGGCACATGTATTGGTGGACACTGGTTCTTCCTTGAATGTTCTTCCGAAAAAGGCTTTAGATCGTCTGGATTATGAGGGCCTGGAGTTGAAACCCAGCAATATCATCGTCAGGGCCTTTGACGGTTCCAAAAGGATGGTTCATGGAGAGGTTAACATCCCTATCCGTGTGGGCTCTCAAGTGTTTGACTCTACCTTTTACGTGATGGATATACGTCCATCATACTCTTGTCTGTTGGGTCGACCTTGGATCCATAAAGCTGGGGCAGTGACCTCCACCTTGCACCAAAAGCTGAAGTATCCTGTCAGGGGGAAAATCGTCACTGTGCAAGGAGAAGAGGAGTATATGGTGAGCCATTTGAATTCCTTCAGGTACATCGAGATGGACGGAGAATTTATTGAAACTCCCTTCCAACATTTCGAGGAGGTACATCCAATTTCAGCAGCTGCAGAGACAATGGCCGAAGAGAATGATTCCTTGAAGATGGCTTCCCTAAGGGATGCCCGGGCTGTAGTTCAGAAAGGCAATTGTGCACACTGGGGTCAGCTTCCTGACTTCACTCAGAAGAACGACAAGTTTGGGCTAGGCTTTACTGCAGAGGCTCAGAAGGCGGTGCGCAAAGAGAAGATCGGAAAGGCTCCGGTGTTTATTTCCAGCTCAAGGGTGAATGCTATCGAGGAGGATGTGGAGGAAGCTGAGTTTGACAGTTGGATCTACCCGACTGCCAGCGACGGACCGAGCAACTGGACAGCAAGGGATTTTACCCCTATCACATTTGTCACGCAGTAATTGATTTCTTTTGATTTCCAAATTTGTAACAAACAATATGTTAAAACTTTGTTGGCTCGGTGTCCTGCCCGGGACATCGTAGCTCCATTTGTGAGGGCTTTTTGTTTGACATTTTCATATATCATCAATCAAAACATTGGACGTTTGTTGCATTTCAAATCTTGTGCTCTTTTTCTTTCTGTGTTATATATATTGCAAAACAGCTATATTTACACACACTCACTTATACAGGTTTCAATCCACTCTGGATCTCACTGGTAACAGCTCTGCTACCGCCAGTTATGACTTCGAAAATCCGATCAACTTGGCCGAAGACGAAGGTGAAGATGATTGCGAAGTGCCTGGTGAACTCGCAAGACTGCTACTCCAGGAAGAGAGGGCTATTCAACCACATGAAGAGCCTGTGGAGACAATTAACTTGGGTACTGAGACGGATAGGAAAGAAGTCAAGATTGGTGCCAATCTAGAGCTCAGCGTGAAGCAACGATTGATCCAGATGCTGCAAGATTACATGGAGATTTTTGCTTGGTCCTATGAAGATATGCCTGGTTTGGATGCCGACATTGTAGTTCACCACCTGCCAACCAAGGAAGACTGCCCTCCGGTAAAGCAGAAAGTCTGACGGATGCGTCCAGAGATGTCTGAAAAGATCAAGGCCGAGGTTATGAAGCAATTTGATGCCGGGTTCCTTGCAGTAACTTCTTACCCTCAGTGGGTTGCCAATGTTGTGCCAGTACCGAAAAAGGACGGTAAGGTCAGAATGTGTGTTGACTACAGGGATCTGAACAGGGCCAGCCCCAAAGATGACTTCCCCCTACCTCACATCGATGTCCTTGTTGACAATACAGCTCAACACAAGGTGTTCTCCTTCATGGATGGCTTCTCAGGGTATAATCAGATCAAGATGGCTCCTGAAGATATGGAGAAGACTACATTTGTGACTCAGTGGGGGACCTTCTGTTATAAGGTCATGCCATTCGGATTGAAAAATGCTGGGGAAACCTATCAACGTGCCATGGTTGCTTTGTTCCATGATATGATCCATCATGAAATTGAGGTATACGTTGATGACATGATTGCAAGGTCTCAAACTGAGGAGGAGCACCTTGACCATCTGAGGAAGTTGTTTGACCGACTCAAGTTATACAAGCTGAGGTTGAATCCCAACAAATGCACCTTTGGGGTAAGATCCGGAAAGTTGTTAGGTTTCATTGTAAGTGATAAAGGTATTCAGGTAGATCCTGCCAAGGTAAAAGCCATACAAGAGATGCCGACTCCAAAAACAGAGAAAGAAGTTAGAGGTTTCCTAGGACGACTGAATTACATTGCCCGATTCATCTCACATCTGACTGCTACTTGTGAGCCAATCTTCAAATTACTAAAGAAAGATCAAGTGGTACGCTGGAATGATGAATGTCAGGCCGCCTTTGAAAGAATAAAGGAATATCTCCAAGAGCCACCCATTCTTATGCCACCGGTGGAAGGAAGACCTCTGATACTTTACTTGACAGTGCTTGATAATTCAATGGGGTGTGTGCTGGGGCAGCATGACGAGTCTGGCAGAAAAGAGCACGCTATTTATTACTTGAGCAAAAAGTTTACCGACTGTGAGTCTCGTTACTCACTGCTTGAGAAAACTTGCTGCGCTCTTGTATGGGCTGCTCGCTGGCTAAGATAGTATATGCTGACTCACACTACCTTATTGATTTCAAAGATGGATCCCATTAAGTACATATTTGAAAAGCCCGCTCTGTCTGGGAGAATAGCGAGATGGCAAATGATCTTAACAGAATATGACATCCAGTATACAACTCAGAAAGCAATAAAGGGAAGTGTACTGGCTGATCATTTGGCACACCAACCTGTGGACGATTATCAATCATTGAACTTTGATTTTCCGGATGAAGACATCATGGTGGTAACTGACTGTGAAGTACCTGGACCGGATGAAGGACCTGAGGAAGGATCCCGATGGTCTATGCATTTTGATGGAGCCTCCAATGCTTTGGGTAACGGCGTCGGCGCTGTAATCATATCTCCCAAGGGAACTCATACTCCCCTCACCGCCCGATTATGTTTCAACTGTACCAACAATATGGCAGAATATGAGGCATGTATCATGGGTTTACAAGCTGCAATCGATTTGAGGATCAAGTTTCTAAGTGTCTTCGGAGATTCCGCTCTCGTGATCAATCAGATCAAAGGCGAGTGGGATACGAAACACCCGAATCTCATTCCTTACAAGGAATATGTGTCGACCTTGCTCCCTCACTTTAAAGAGATAACTTTTGAGCATTTCCCCAGAGAGGAGAATCAGCTAGCAGACGCACTAGCCACGATGTCTTCAATGTTCAAAGTTAAATGGGACAATGAGGCTCCCCGAATCATAATCTGGAAGTTGGATGAACCGGCATACTGCTGCGAGCTCGAGGCTGAGAAGGTGACTGAAAAACCCTGGTATCACGAGGTGAAGAGGTACTTGGAAGCCCAGGAATACCCTGAAGGTGCATCTGTCAATGATAAGAAGTTCATGAGGAGGTTTGCTGCAAAATTCTTCCTCAGCAACGGCATTCTCTACAAACGGAATCATGATTCAACTCTGTTACGTTGTGTGGATAAGGCTGAAGCAGAGAAAATTATGATGGAACTGCATGAAGGAACGTTTGGGACCCATTCCAGTGGACACACCATGGCCAAGAAAATCCTTCGGGCAGGATATTTCTGGTCCACGATGGAAGCCGATTGTTACCAACACTCCCGAACTTGTCATAAGTGCCAGATCTATGCTGACAAGGTGCATATCCCTCCAGTTCCTTTGAATGTCCTAACGGCACCTTGGCCTTTCGCAATGTGGGGCATCGATATGATCGGTGAGATCCGACCAACGGCATCCAATGGGCATCGCTTCATCTTGGTGGCGATCGATTACTTCACGAAGTGGGTTGAGGCAGCTTCCTATGCCACAGTAACCAAGAGCGTCGTGGCGCGTTTCATCCGGCATAATTTGATCTGTCGGTACGGCGTCCCAGAAAGAATCATTACGGATAATGGTACCAATCTCAACAACAAAATGATCACTGAACTCTGTGAACAATTCAAGATACAGCACCACAATTCTTCTCCCTACCGGCCGAAGATGAATGGGGCTGTAGAGGCAGCCAACAAAAATATCAAGAAAATTGTGCAGAAGATGACAGTGACCTATAAAGATTGGCACGAGATGTTACCGTTCGCTCTTCATGGGTACCGCACCTCAGCAAGGACATCGACCGGGGCAACTCCTTTCTCCTTGGTCTATGGCATGGAGGCAGTCTTGCCAATCGAGATCCAGATACCCTCTCTCCGAATAATGAAGGATGCAGACTTGAATGAAGATGACTGGATCCAGACTCGACTTGATCAATTAAATCTGATTGACGAAAAGAGGCTCACTGCTATCTGTCATGGTCAAACGTATCAGAAACGGATGATCAGGGCGTTTAACAAGAAAGTCAGACCGCAAGAGTATCAAGTTGGGGACCTGGTAATCAAACGCATCATCCTTCCTCAAAGTGATCCCCGGGGCAAATGGACCCCTACTTACGAAGGGCCATTTGTGGTTAAGCGTGTGTTCTCAAGAGGAGCCATGATCCTAACCACCATGGATGGTGACGACCTTCCTCACCCCGCCAATGCAGACATAGTGAAAAAATACTACGCATAAATAAAAGACCCGCTAGGTTGACATACCTAGGCAAAAATAAGGGATGAAATGAAAAAAATCTGCACACCCGGCAAGTCGAAAACCTGAAAAGGCGGCTTGGGCAAAAATGGGTATCCCGGTGGACTGAAAACCCGAAAGGGCGGTCCAGGCAAAAGTTAGGGATAAAAGCGTAACACTATGTCTCATTGGATCACTTCGCGTCCGGAATTCGGTATCAACTATCTGGCTCAGATTTCGGCATCGACCAATCAGTTTCATCTTCAACTAGGTAGCAAAGCGATGAGACGCTCAGAGACATAAAGGCAATAGCAGAGTTGGAACCCAGTGGGATTGTTCACATAGCTGTTTTGTTTTCTTTTTCAAAATGTAAACTCTATACTATTTGGCGATGTCCTCTTACTAGGATGTCAGCCTCTTGTACAAAAAACGCCTATTCACAGGCAATCAATACAAATTCACTTGTCCATACAAATTACCTTTGTTTTCCCTTTTTTCTGTTTTGTCTTGCGAAGAACGTCCAATGTTCATTTTTTGATATATGCATTTGACATTAAATTGCTGATTCATAAATATTCGCATATGAAACAAGAGATTAATTACAGGTGACATCAGAAACAGGGGAAATGTGAAGTTGTCTAGTGCAGTCTGGTTGTTTTGTCCGCCGAAGTACCAAGGTAGATTCAACTGGAATGTGACCAAAACATCTCAACTCCCCGCAGAGTACAAACAGATTCAACAATACTTCTCCCAAGCAGAATTGATTCCCCGACAACCTTGAAAGAGCACAACATTCCCCAGTAAATTCTGGAAGCTTATCCCCTGCGGAGCACAGACGTCTCTCCCGAGTTTTATTTAGAGTTATTTCCTCACAAGGACTTATAACTGGGTTATCCTCAGCTAAAAGCCACGGAAGACCGCTCTCGGCAAAGTTCCTTTATTCCCCAGCGGAGTCTATCTGTGGTATTCCCAAGCAGAGTTTATCTTCGGAATTTCCCAGCGAAGTTTATCACCATCATCCTCAGCGGAATCCATCATTAAAAGTCCTCAGCAGGCCTCTCATCAAAACTTCGGCCAAGTATCTCTTCCGCAAAGCAGCTTCCCGGCCATTCGTCAAGGATTTATTTTCCTAAGATGAAATTACACTCATAAACATTTCACATTTTCATACATCTTGCTTACATACATGATGAAACACATACAACATCAAATGTTGAACATCATGACATCATGCATATCATACATCATGACATTGCATACAACTTACGTCTTTGCCTTTTCAGGAAAAAGACAATCTCAAAAACGACTACCTTCAACTGTCACAATTCCAGATTCGATACCTGTATCTAGCCAGGGCACATCTGAGAGTGACCAGTTTCCAGACTCGACTCCTGTATCTAGCCAGGGCACGTCTGAAGAGTTCGAAGATTCGATTCCTGTATCCAGCCAGGGCACATCTATCAACTACAACATTTCCAGATTCGATTCCTGTATCCAGCCAGGGCATATCTGTTGACCGCATTTCCAGACTCGACTCCTGTATCTAGCCAGGGCACGTCTGAAGAGTTCGAAGATTCGATTCCTGCATCCAGCCAGGGCACATCTATTTGACGACTATTTCCAGATTCGACTCCTGTATCCAGCCAGGGCACATCTGAGCAACCAATTGTAGATTCAATACCTGTATCTAGCCAGGACATATCTGCATAAGGAGACTGAAGATCAAACACCGGTAACAAGCCAGGAAAACATCTGTCTTTCTTAAATACACAAGTTCTCGCTAAGGAATCTCTTATGCGATCAACACTTCCAAATGGCATCTATAAGCCCATTCCCGACAAAGTTCTGTCACGTCTCCAGATGGCATCTATAAGCCCATCTCCCTATCAACCACCTTTCCAAATGGCATCTATAAGCCCATTCCCGACACCACATGGTTGAGACTCCAGCATGCGAGTGCAAATTTCCGGGCACTCTAGTGTCCAATCTCCTTTTACCCTCGAGTCACGAAAGGCAAACTTGCCAATCTAACTCTTCAGGTCCAAGAAGATTGAACAGGGGCAACTGTTGTACCCCAAAATTTGCCCTCCCATTTCCTCAACATTTTCTCATCACAAGACCTTTGAAGATCAAGATCCAATTAGGGTTTCCTCTGCTCAAGACTTCTCCTTGCACTGTGGACTCAAATTAGGGTTTGTGTTTGCACAAAGATGTTTTGACCTAAAATGCCTAAGATGACTTTCATGCTTCATGTTGGACTCCCAAGTTTACCTATACCAAGTTTCAAGTCTTGATTCCAAGTTTTACCCAGTCAATTGGACAGTTGACCTAGAAATCAACTGTATTGGGGAAAAAGTCAACCATGGCCAATTGACAGTCAAACCTCATGAAATTTGATCCACATCAACATTATGAACTCACATGGACCATTTGATCAAGTTTGGATCACAATTCCACAAGAAATTTGATCAGATCATCAAAAGGGCAAAATGGTCATTTCTAGGGTTTTGACTGCACAAAGGCAATTTTTGACTGTTTGACCTAGCCAATGGCAAACCAAGCTCACATATGGACTCAAGGACCCCATGGAATTATCTTGACATGATCATCAAGCTCAAAAGATCCCAAGTACACAAGATTGATAGTTGAATTTCCCAGTCAATTGATCAATTTTGACTGTATACTGAAAAGTCAAACTTTGACTTTTTGGTCAAAATCAAGAGTCAAGATTCATTTCTCATCAAAACATTACAAATCATGAAACTTGTTCACCAAGAAATCACAAAATGCAAATTAGGGTTTGAAAATGGAATTTTTCATAACTTAGAATTTTTCTAAGTTATGGAAAATCCTAATCTTTTTCCCAACTTTGCCCCATCTTTTCACCATGATCCATTTGGATTCAAACAAAAGTCAAAACATGAAAGTTGTAGCTTGTTGCATAGTCTACAACTTTGATTCACAAAGTTTTCTCATTTGAAGCTTGTATCTCAAGTTATGATTTTTTGAATAAGGGCACTAAACCATCTTTTAACTTAGTGAAATTTGACCTATTTTGACAAGGTTTTCTACCCTACTTCAAGGCCACTTTTCATACCCTTCCACTTGGAATTTTGATTTGCATTTCAAAGATGGATTGTATTACACATTCCAAGCTTTCCAAAATGTCTAAGAACTCATCAAACAACCTCATAACTTGAGAGATTCGAATTTCACAAGTTGGCAAAAATTCACTTTTGTTCTTCATCAAGACATGTTCACAAACTTGCAAATTTGAATTCAGTTTGCTTTATGCTTAATTACAGGTCCTTGAACCAATCCATACTCAATAATTTAATGCATATTCTTTGTACTAAGACCAAGTTCTTTGAGTTCAAGCTTTGTCTAATGGTTTAATCCTAAATTAGATAAAGTAAACTATCCATTTTTGCAAAAATTCACTTTATGTCAATTTGAAAATCAAACAAGTACAAGCTAAATCTGAATGGCACAAGATTATGGACAAATTGCTCTGATCAAGAGAAGATTATGCAGCCCATTAGGAGGTCCCCTACATGCCTAGAACATCAACTTGCATTTTCTTTGCTTCACATAGAAGAAACATCCATAACTCATGCCAACTCTCTCTTCAGCTTAGAAACACAAGAACAAAGTTGTCAAACACATTACACATAACATATCCAAGCTAACACACGAGCTTTTGACCTCCAATACACCCTCCATCTCAGAATCATCCTCAAACTGCACAAACAGGGGTGCCCCTGCAGTTTGAGTGCAAACTCCCAATCCCTTCGAGCATTTTGATCAAGACCTGTTCCTCTACCTTCCCTACAACATATGCAAGCTAACCATGGCCTAAAACCTGACTTGTAATCACTCTAACAGTTTCCACCATTTTCATTTTTTCCTTTTGCAGTTGAAGTTCCATAGCTTGATTCAGAAGCTCTCAAGACAAAGTAAGCATTGAAACAGCATCCCTGGACCTCAAGGAAGCTTTTCCAATCATCACATTGCACTGAAAGTTCCTCATTCTCCAGATTGAAGTTCAACTGCACAGGTAAAAGTTTGAATTCGTATCTCTCTTATTAGGCATCTTTAGTCTTAAGTTTGTGAAGAAACAAGGTCCTACTCATAGCCCTGAACATGTATATAGCTTTACTTTTCATTTCTTTTGTCTGAGTAGAGAGAATTTGAGCTCTGAAAATGGTAGAAAAATTAGGTCAGAAAAGAGGGGGAGAGAAATTCTCCCTCATCTTAGAGAGATAGGTCAAGTTCTTTATATGGTTAGAACCGTCTCTTCATGCTTAACATCTTTTGTGTTGGAAGTTTGTTCAAAAAATCAAGGAATCAGGAGTTAGACATTGAAGCAAGAGGCGCGCGTTTTTTTCAAAAGTGTGAAGCTGGAGGTTGAAGACAGTGTTTCATTGGGCTGGGCTTTTGTTGTTCTTTCTTTTCACACCATCCTTTTTGGCTTACACCCCCCTGAGCCCATTTACTCATTTTTTGACATTTTTGACTTTTTCCTTTTTTGCTGACTTTGTTTATTTTTCCTCATGCCATTTAAAAATTAAAAATATTTTTTTCATCATTTTTTGCATTTATTGCATATTTATTTGTTTATTTTCTCTATTTGTACATAAATACATATATATGATTATTAGAATAAAAATGTAAAAATAATGTAAATACACTTTTTATTTTCCTTTACTTTCTGAAAATATTTCACACAAAAAAATACTCTTTTATTTATTTTATTAAAATATTAAATAAATATTTATTTTTTTGTATAATACATATTTAGGGTTTAATATAAATATATATATGATTATTAATATATTTAAGACAAAATATAAAAATACTTGATTTTTCATTTTTATTTAATATTTGATACAAAAAATACTTTTTTTTACAATACACTTCATTTCATTTTATTTTTATAAATAATAAATAAATAGTAGAATTAAATTAGATAATAATACCTTTTCTTTAAAAATTAGGTTTTTTTACCTTAAGTTCAAAATACTCAAAAAAATAAATACATTTTTATTTTCTTTTCCCTTTTACATAAATAATATTTTCTCATACATATAAAAACTTTCTTTTTGCATTTCACATGTTTATTTAATTTACATTTAATTATGCATTATTTAAATTGCAAATACTCAATTGATGTAATAATTTAGATTTAAATTCTTGACAATATCCCCCATTTGAACATTTGTACCCCCCTTCCCATATTTGGTTTTGTAATAGCTTAGTAATTTTAATTTCGCACTTTATCGCTTTCTAATAATAACATGTTAGAATTAGGGTTTGTATGCAAAAAACGATAAAAAATAGTTTGACCTAATAACAAGATAAACAAGCATGAAAATGGACACACAAATCACACTTGCACCCCCTAGGGTATTCCACTTGTTGCCTTCAAATAAATGGGCCATATTGCATGTTGAACTTCTTTGGGCAAAGCAAACAGTTTGAATGATCATAGTCCCTCGACAAAAACTTTTCAAACAAACAAAAACAAATGATCAAGTCCCTTATAGAAATTGCTCAAAGACATTTAACGCCGTTGCAATTATGTTCCATACGATGACCCGCGCCTGTCCCTTTCACATCCTAACACAAGGTTGCCCACCAAATACAATGGTGGAGCAAACTTGTTAAAAGGGTTAAAGTATAGCAATGATCTTTTGAGAAACTTAGGAGTAGATAACCTCTTAGTTACTTGAATCAACTTGCAAAACAAAACACTTGCCTAATTTCAAAATCACACATCACTACACTTTCAAAACAACTTTCAAAAAAAACAAATGAAAACCTTTTCAAAAGACATACATCTTTGCATACATCCCCACATGGATCATTACAAAGGTTGCCACCACATTGGCCTCTTTTCAAAAACATTTTCAAAACCCACACACTCAAGCACCATTTAAAACAATTGAAAACAAAAGGCAAGTGATCTAAACAAGTAACTAAGAGCCCATGGATAACCATGGGTAGAAAGGGTGCTAATACCTTCCCTTTCTATAATCTACTCCCCGAACCCAAGAAAACATCTCAAAAGGTTTTTGCTGTGCTTTTTAACCTTTCCTTAGGATAAAATAAAAAGTCGGTGGCGACTCTTGCTAACCGCAACATTTGCGAATACAAACGCAAAACCTCAAGTCAGTTCTCCCACCGTATCACAGAACTGGCGACTCTGCTGGGGATTACTTTTAAAGTGGAGTAACCTTAGGGTTTAGATCACCTTTGTTTTCAATTGCTTGATTTGTTTGCTTTTACATATTGTGGGCTTTGTATCGGAGTTTTATAGATCCTAACCCGGATCTGGGGAAACCCTTTTAGGTAGCAACAAGGCTGTGAGGGAACTGTGCGGGGTATACCGACATGGTTAAAGCAGTCTGCTACGTTGATGTGGCACTTTGGTGTGTACCGGTAACCCTTGAGTTCAGTCAAGGAGAGTACGGGGCCGCCGCGTGGTGTCATGAAGCATCAACTGACCTTAGGAACCTTAATTGAACCATCTTGGCCTTTTAGGGGTAGTGAGATAACTGACTTTGGTGCAGTCCGAGGTTGGTTGATACTCGATACTACACTCAATTGAGGTTTGCTTTCCTGGAATATTTCGGTCGCCAGTTCAGTGGCTAAATCGAAACGATGAACAATGAAAGCAATCCAGTGATATTGGGACCTTTAGAACCCGGTTACTTTTGATAGGACAGGTTGAGCCCACAAAACTTCAAGAGGGTAACACCCAGACTTCATGCAGGCCTAAACTCTAAGGGTTTGTGTGACTTGTGTGCCTTACCATGTTTGCCTTTGTGAATGTTTATAATGCATTTAATCATCACATCATTACATCATACAAACATCATGAGCATTGACTAACCATTTCAAGGGTTTCGAATCTTCATCTTTGTTCTTGTTTTATAGGACATGGAAACTGCTCGCAGAAAGACAATTCAGATTAGCCTTGTAAAGATCCCTCCTCAGCTTAAGGAGCTTCTGTCCAGGATTCCCGAGGGTTCTTCATTCAGTGAGAGACATGGGAGACTCATCAACTTGGTTAACACCAATATTGAGGAAGACTTGATAAAGGTCCTGTTCCAATTCTTTGACCCTCTGCATCACTGCTTCACCTTCCCGGATTATCAGTTGGTGCCTACATTGGAAGAGCTCTCCCGACTTCTGAAGGTCCCTATCCTTGATCAACTACCCTACAACGGTATGGAAGAGGAACCCAAGCTTGAAGAGATTGCTAAAGCCTTGCACCTACAGACATCTGACCTCAAGGGACATTGGGAAGTTAGAAGTGGTATCAAAGGATTCTTAGCTAGATTTCTGTTTGAAAAGGCTCAAGAATGTTGGAACTCTCTTGACTTACGAGCTTTTGAAGAAGTCATGGCCCTCCTTGTCTATGGTTTGGTGTTGTTCCCTAACCCAGATCAGCTTATTGATATCAGTGATGTCCATATCTTTATGACCAGGAATCCTATACCTACACTGTTGGGGGACATCCTTCACTCATGTTACACTCGAACCATGAGGAGAAGGGGTGTCCTTATGTGTTGCACTCCTCTCTTGGGAAGGTGGTTTATTTCGCATCTTCCACAATCAGTTTTGAAGAACGAGCGGGGTTTGAGATGGTCACAACGGTTAATGACTCTCACGCATGCAGATATTCATTGGTGCCCTAGGTCTAGGGAAGACATCACTATCATTGATCGTTGTGGGGAATACCCTAATGTTCCTTTATTTGGAATCAAAGGAGGTATCACCTACAACCCATGCCTGGCTTGGAGACAGTTTGGTTATGCTCGGAAGGATGGCCCTCATGACATGTTAATTCCTGACATAGTTTTCGATTTCGACAACGATACTCAAGGACTTCGTCAGAGATTTATCAGAGCTTGGAGGATGCCAAGTAGGATAGACAGCAAGACATTGGGGCACCGGAACTCCATCCCGTTGGAACCTTACCTCAAGTGGGTACGAGCCCGCTCCCAGAAGTTAGTAATGCCTTACCCTCACATGCTACCTGTAATCAAAGAGCCAGTCTTGGAAGGAGAAGCATCCTACACCATTCAACATCCCGACATGCCCACCTCCTGGGAAGAGATGCAGAAGAGCTGGATCCAACTTAAGGAAGAACGGAATTCTCTTGAGACCAGTCTACATGCTAGTGAAAAGAAGGTTCTGGAACTCACCCGCCTGCTGCACGAGGAAAGGAATCTCAACACCTACATCGCGCCAAAGAGGATGCGCAATGTCTTTTTACCTTAAGGAGTTATTTTGTAATATTTGGCCCATGAGGCATTTATGTACTAACGAATTCTTCCTTATTAATATGATGTGCGTTCCTTTTTGTCTACAACAAATTTTGAATGTTCTAAATCCTTGAATGCATTGCATACATACGCATTCCATTGCACCATATGCATAGCAGGTACCCTATTTCACAGGTTGCTTAATTTTTCGCTGTTTGTGTGCACAGTCATCATGAATCCAGAGTCCTCCAGTGAGCAAGCAATCAAGGCCCTTCAGGCCCAAAGTGCACAGTTTCAAGAGATGGTCCTAAGCCTAGCCCAGGGTCAGCAAGAGTTGAAGACTCTACTCCTGAAGAAGAAGAAGAAAAAGAGGACTGCATTGTTCAACACCGGACGCAGATTTGGGAACACACTCCACAATGAAGCTGATCCAACCACTTCTTCTGCTGAGAAAAATAGTCCCCAAGGGGGAGGAGCTCCTAGCCCCGCAGTCTCCGACAACGAGACGGACTATAACGACGAACAATACCCACCTGCTGCTGACAGATACAAACAATTGGAGGACCGCTTGAGCGCCATGGAGATTCAGAATGTGCCGGGACTGGATTTCGGAGATTTGGGGTTATCTTCTGGGGTAGTCATTCCACACAAGTTTAAGGCGCCGGCCTTCGCCAAGTATGATGGGGTCTCCTGTCCAAAGCTGCATCTGAGGTCGTATGTAAGGAAAATCCAACCTTACACGGCGGATAAGAACCTCTGGATTCACTTCTTCCAAGACAGCCTCTCGGGGTCTCAGCTTGAATGGTTCTACCAATTAGATGGAACTAGCATCCGACACTGGGAAGATTTGGCAACCGCATTCTACAGACAATACCAATACAATTCTGATCTCGCTCCTACGCGTACCCAACTTCAGGGTATGTCTCTGATCTCGCTCCTACGCGTACCCACCAGAATACCCATTTTTGCCCAAGTCGCCCTTTCAGGTTTTTGACTCGCCGGGTGTACAATCTTTTGCATATATCCATAACTATTGCGCGAACCTCTTTGGTTCACCGGGATGCCCATATTTTTCCTAGGTGTGTCAACCTAACGGGTCATTTTATGCGTAGTATTTTTTAACTATGTCTGCGTTTACGTGATATGGGAAATCTTCGCCATCCATAGTAGTCAGCATCATGGCACCACTAGAGAAAACTTTCTTTACAACAAATGGTCCTCTGTAAGTGGGAGTCCATTTTCCCCTGGGGTCGCCTTGTGGAAGAATGATACGCTTTATTACTAAGTCTCCAACTTGATACACTTGAGGCTTGATCTTTTTGTTGAACGCCTTGATCATATGCTTTTGATACATCTGACCATGGCAAACAGCAGCTAGTCGCTTCTCATCAATTAGATTCAGTTGATCCAACCTAGTCTGAATTCATTCGTCTTTGCCTAAACTTGCTTCTTTCATTATCCTTAGAGAGGGAATTTGAACTTCTACAAGTAAAAAGGCTTCCATGCCATAGACCAAGGAGAAAGGAGTTACCCCAATTGACGTTCGAACCGAAGTAAAATAGCCATGGAGAGCAAACGATAACATCTCATGCCAGTCTTTGTAGGTTACCACCATCTTTTGCACAATCTTCTTGATATTTTTATTGACAGCTTCCACTGCACCATTCATCTTGGGTCTGTACAGAGAAGAATTGTGATGCTTGATTTTGAACTGAGTATAAAGTTTCATGATCATAGCATTGTTGAGGTTGGTTCCATTGTCGGTGATGATCCTTTCGGGAATACTGTATCGGCAGATGAGGTTATGCTTGATAAACCTGGATATAACATTCTTGGTGACTGAGGCATATGAAGCAGCTTCGATCCACTTGGTAAAGTAATCAATGGAAACAATGATGAAACGATGTCCATTTGAGGCAGTAAGTTTGATCTCTCCAATCATGTCAATGCCCCACATTGCAAACGGCCATGGAGCAATCATGACATTTAGAGGAATAGGTGGTACATGGACCTTATCAACATAGATTTGACACTTGTGGCAAGTCCTTGAGTGACGATGACAATCAGTTTCCATTGTGGACCAATAGTAACCAGCCCTCAGAATTTTCTTGGCCATAGTGTGTCCATTAGAGTGGGTCCCAAAGAGGCCATCATGCACATCTTCTATAATTTTCTCTGCCTCCTTCTTGTCCATACATCGGAGTAGAATAAAATCATAGTTGCGCTTGTATAGGATTCTGTTGCTTAGAAATAATTTGGCTAAAAATCGTTGCAAGAATTTCTTATCATTGACGGAAGCTCCTTCAGGATACTCTTGTGCTTCGATATATCTCCTCATCTTATGGTACCATGGTTTCTCTCCGTCAGTGTCAAGCTTATAGCAGTGTGCAGGTTCGTAAAATCTCTCAATTGTAATCATAGGAGCTTCATTGTCCCATTTGACTTTGAACATGGAATACATTGTAGCCAAAGCATCGACTAACTGATTTTGCTCCCTAGGGAAATTCTCAAAGGTGATCTCCTCGAAGCATGGAATCAGAGTTAACACAAGCTCCTTGTATCGAATTAGGTTAGGATGCTTGGTGTACCATTCTCCCTTTATTTGGATAATGACCAGAATGGAGTCTCCAAATACATCTAAATGCTTGATCCTTAAGTCAATGGCAACCTTTAGACCCAAGATGCACGCTTTGTACTCAACCATATTATTCGTACAATCGAAGCAAAGTCTAGAAGTGAAAGGAGTGTAACAACCTTCAAGAGAAATTATCACAGCACCAATTCCATTACCCAGAGCATTGGAAGCTCTAACAAAAACCATAGTCCATCAGGATCCTAGTTCAGGTCCGTCATACGGTCCAGGTTTTTCAGTCGGTCTCTAACATGATATTCTCAACCGGGAAGTCAAAGTTCATAGATTGATAGTCATCAACAGCTTGATGAGCCTAATGATCTGCTAATATGCTTCCTTTGATGGTTTTTATGTTGTATATTGAATATCGTATTCAAGAAGAATCATTTGCCATCTAGCTATCCGTCCGGAGAGAGCGGGCTTCTCGAAGATATACTTGATAGGGTTCATCTTTGAAATTAATAGAGTGGTGTGAGTCAAAATATATTGTCTTAGTCGGTGAGCAGCCCATGTCAGGGTGTAGCAAGTCTTCTCGAGCAGTGAATATCTGGTTTCACAGTCAGTAAACTTTTTGCTCAGGTAGTATATTGCATGCTCTTTTCGACCAGACTTGTCATGTTGGCCCAATACACACCCCATAGAATTCTCTAGCACAGTCAAGTACATGATCAATGGTCTTCCTTCCATTGGAGGCATCAAGATTTGAGGTTCTAACAAATATTCCTTGATTTTATCAAAGGCAGCTTGACAATCATCGTTCCATCTGACTACTTGATCTTTCTTCAAGAGTTTAAATATTAGCTCACAAGTAGCAGTTAAGTGAGAGATGAAGCGAGCAATGTAATTAAGACGACCCAAGAATCCTCTAACCTCTTTTTCAGAGCGGGGAACCAACATTTTTGAATGGATTTTAACTTTGCAGGATCAACTTTGATGCCTTTACCACTAACGATAAAACCTAGAAGCTTTCCAGACCGTACTCCGAATGTGCACTTATTAGGGTTCAACCTTAGCTTGTACTTCTTTAACCTCTCAAACAGCTTGTGTAGGTGGTCGAGATGCTCTTCTTTAACTTGCGACCTTGCAATCATACACATAGACCTCTATTCCATGATGGATCATATCATGGAATGAAGCTACCATAGCTCTTTAATATGTTGCCCCTGCATTCTTTAATCCGAATGGCATGACCTTGTAACAAAAGGTTCCCCATTGTGTAACAAAGGTGGTCTTTTCCATGTCTTCGAGAGCCGTCTTGATTTGGTTGTATCCAGAAAATCCATCCATGAAGGAGAAGACTTTATGTTGAGCGGTGTTATCAACCAAAACATCGATATGAGGCAGAGGGAATCATCTTTGGGGCTTGCCCTATTCAAATCCCTATAGTCTATACGCATACGAGCCTTTCCATCTTTCTTTGGTATGGGAACCACGTTTGTAACCCATTAAGGATAAGATGTCACAGCCAGAAAACCTGCATCAAACTGCTTCATTACCTCAGCCTTTATCTTTTCAAACATATCTGGTCGCATACGACGAACTTTTTGTTTGACAGGAGGGCAATATTCCTTTGTCGATAGACGATGAACCAAATATCTAACTCTGGCATGTCTTCATACGACCAAGAAAATACTTCAACATAGTCATGTAACATCTGAACCAACTTGCTCTTGATACCGTCTTCTAAATTGGCGTCGATCTTGACCTCTTTCTTGTCCATCTCAGTACCTAAGTTGATAACTTCAACTGGCTCTTCATGAGATTGAATAGCTTTCTCTTCTTGCATTAGAAGTCTGGATAATTCTCCTGGTATTTCACAATCTTCCTCGCCTTCGTCTTCGGCTTGGTTGACTGGATGTTCGAAATCATAACTGGAAATAGTAGAGTTGTTGGAAATAAGATCTGGAGTGGATGAAGATCTGCAAGTGTGTGTGTGTGCATGTAAGATACATGGCTATTGAAAAGTGTAATAAAGGAAAAGAAAAACAATGAACACAAAAATTTGAATGCAAAAGGATCCAATGATTTATATTAAATGATCATATGATAAATGAACATGAACAAAACCCTTAACAAATGGACCATAGTGCCCCGGGAAAGGCACATGGCTTAAAAGTTATTGTTTTGGAAATTAAGATTACATACAGAAGTTCTTGAATTGACAAAAAAGAGTAAACAGTAATTACTCCTTAATGAAGGAGACGAGAGTGAAATATTTTTCATGCCAGTTGTTGAGATTTCCTTCGACAGTAGGATAGATCCAATCTTCAAAAGTATTTTCATCATCAGAGTCTTCCACAGTGTTCACTTCATAATTCCCGATGCGGAGAGGTGGCTTTTCCATGAGAGCATGCCTGACTTCTTTTTGAGCTTTGATGGTGAAACCCAATCCAAATTTGTCTGCTTTAAATGGAATGTCGGGAAGTTATCCCCAGATAGTATAATTACCATCTTCGACCAAGGCACGAGCGTCCTTAAGTGAAACTATTCTTGGTACAACTTCATCAGCTTTTGATATGTTGGAGGAGATTTTGGTGGCGGCAACCATAGGAGGAACAATTTCGAAGGCCTGGCACCGAGTCTCTATGAATTCGCCATCCATTTCAACATACTTGAAGGAATTAAGATGGCTCACCATAAATTCTTCTTTGCCGCTAACAGTAACGATCTTCCCTTTAACTGGATACTTTAATTTTTGATGAAGGCTGGATGTTACTACCCCAGCCCCATGGATCCAAGGGCATCCAAGCAAACAAGAATAAGCGGGACGTATATCCATTATATAAAAGGTAGAATTGAAGATTTGTGAGCCAACTTTAATTGGGAGATCCACCTCTCCATGAAACATTCTCTTAGACCCATCGAAAGCCCTTACGACAATATCACTTGGCTTCAGTACTAGTCCTTCACAATCTAGTCGGTCCAAAGCACCTTTAGGTAACAAATTTAAAGATGAGGCAGTGTCAACTAAGACATGAGTCATGGTGGTTCCCTTGCATTCAATAGAGATATGCAAGGCTTTATTATGGTTCCTTCCCATAGGAGTCAAATAAGCATCAGAGAACCCTAATCCATTGTCATCCGTTAAACTTGCTACACAGTTCTCTAACTAGTCAGCAGTGGTCTCTTGGGGCACATGGGCTTTCTTCAAGAACTTTATCAGAGCCTGGGCATGAACGTCCGAACAGAGTAATAATGACAACATGGAAATTTAGGAGGGGGTTTGCCCCAGCTGCTCCACTATTTTGAAGTCACTCTTCTTTATGATTTTCAGGATTTCCTCCATCTCTTGAGTGGAGGTATCCTCAGCATTAGTATCTTTGGTAGGTGCCTCTATCTCAGCAGGCTCACCTTCTTTTTCTTTGCCTCTAGTGTTAGAACTAGACTTGTCATTGCTTATGCGGATGGGAGTTGTTGTAGTAGTGGATGGTGAAATATCAAGGGAAAAGATCCTCCTTATTCTTGTCACTTTACTAGAACCTGCAATATTAATGACATCAGCTTCATCTTTGTTGATCCAAGAATCTTGTTTTATCCCATGATAATAAACCTTGGCACCATAGTTCCATGGAACTTCTTTGTCAGAGGAGTAAGGGATAGGCCCAGCAGCAATGATTATTAAAGGAGCTGTGGTTGGTTCAGTTGAAATTCAAATAGGAACTTTTGAGGGGATCCTAAAAGGCTTGTTGGAAATTGTTATTATGGACAAGTCTTCAGCTTTATTTGCCAAACTCTTGATGGTAGGAATCTTCTCAAACAGAATCTCATGGCTATTTATCAGGCATTGCACACCTTCCTTCAGCTGCTTGCACCCATTTACTTATTGATCACAGCAAACACAAATTTTAGAACAGGAAGGGAACACTCTGGCTCTCAACAAATTATCCTTCACCGTAATTAATGGGGTTGTTAAATTATCAATGGAGGAAACAAAAGTAGTATCACCAATTGCATTAACACCTTTGCCATGATTCGGCATTGGTGCGGTTATCATATTTGGTGTAGCAGGTAGATCAAATTCAATTGTTTTGATGTCTATTAGATCTTGAATCTTATTCTTCAGAGCCCAGCACTTATCAATTTCATGCCCATGACTGTTGGAATGATATGCGCACTTGGCATTCAGATTGTATTTAGGTGATGAAATGTCTGGATTGGATGGTGGACTGCACAATGTCACTAAGTTGGCCTTCAACAAATGTTGTAAGGCTTGGGACAACGACATGCTTATTCTCGTGAACTGTCTTCGAGGAACTTCGGATCGTTGATTGTTGGATGCTTGTCTTTGAGCAGATGGAGGGTTGGAGATTAACACAAAATTAACAGAGGGTCGGTGATTCTTCTTGGTATGGGAACTTGCCCCATACATAGCATTTGCTTCCTTCTTTCTAGTGAAAGGCTTCTTTATAGCGTTGGATGCGAAACCAGACGTCATGGGAATTTTTCCGCTCTTAATGCCGCTTTCTACCCTTTCACCATTTAGTATCAACTCAGTGAAACTAGACGAAGAACTGCCAATCAATAGGTTGAAAAATCGGTCGGTCAATGTACCCATGAGCATGTCAATTAATTCTCTGTCAATTAATTCTCTGTCAATTAATGGTGGTTGGACCCTACCAGCAAGATCCCTCCATTTTTGTGCGTACTCCTTGAACCCCTCATTAGTACCCATTGTCATACCTTAAAGTTGGACTCTGGTTGGTTCCAGATCGGTATTATATTGATACTGATGATAAAAAGCGGTGGCTAGATCTTCCCATGTGTGGATACGGGAACCCTCCAATTGATAGAATCATTCTAGTTGAGTTCCAGCCAGATGCTCTTGGAAGAAATGGATCCAGAGCTTTTTGTCGGTAGTGTGTGGCTGCATCTTATGCATGTAAGACCTTAGATGAAGCTTTGGGCAGGAAACCCCGTCATACTTAGCAAAGACCGGTATTTTGAACTTATGGGGGATGACGACCCCAGGTACTAAGCCCAACTCACCAAAATCCAAACCAGCTATGGCTTGAATTTCAACAACTTTCAGTCTAACTTCTAACTGCTTGTATTTTTCCTCGACAGGTGGGTACTGCTCATCAAAGTAGTCTTCATCTTCAAAAGCTTGATCATTTACACCCTCAGCACAGGTGCTCCTTGCCTATTCATCTTGATTTTCGTCCTCCTCATATGACTCTTCGACTATCTGTACCTGACGAACTGGACCTTTGAATATCTTACCCATGTTGATGAAGGCCTTATTTTTAGTCTTCTTTTTGGTTGTTAGCAGTATCATCATCTCTTGTTGTCCCTTGGCCATGGTCAGCAAGGTTGCTTGGAACTGTGAATTATGCGCTTGCAAGTCCTCCATTGTTTGTTCGATATCCATCTTACTGAAATAAACAGTAGAAAGATAAGGAAACCTATTGTGGAAAACATGTTTATGTTATGATGCATGAAAATGCGTATGCAAATGATTTCAAGGACTTAGGAGATTTAAATTTGTTTATAGAAAAGGAACAAACATCAATTGCATTAATAAGTTCAAATTGATTATAACATGCCTCTTGGGCTTACATTGAAACAAAAGAAATAAAATGAACTAAAATACAATAAAAATGGCTCAAGTCTCATATGGATGCTTCCTCTTTGGAGAAATATAGGCATTCAGGCTCCTCTCCTCATGAAGTTATCTCGTGAGCTTCAATGTCTTCTTCTCGCTTGCAAAAAACTAGGCTTCAAAGGTGTCTCGCTCCCCTTTTAGCTGAATCCAAGCTCTTTGCAAATCTTCAAGAGAAATAGGCATATCAGGATAAAGGACCGTATATGGAACATCTCCTTCGACAACCGTCTCTATGATGATAGGTAGGATGGCTTCATAAGGCATCATGAGGTTTTGGGCGCAAGATCACACCCACTTGAGATAAGGCTCTAAAGGAATGGAGTAATTATGCCCCAACGTCTTGCTATCAACCTTGTTAACCATGCCCCAAGCTCGTATGAATATCTGACGATAACCTTGGACATTGCTCTCATAGTCAAATGTAATTCCTTGGACAAGTGCATCATGAGGGTCGTCTCTCCTAGCATACCCAAACTGTCGCAGAGCCAAACAAGGATTGTAAGTGATACCTCCCCTAATTCCAAGTAGAGGGACATTAGGGAATTCTCCATAACGATCAATAATAGTAATGTCCTCCCTAGAACGAGCACACCAATAAATATCAGAATGTGTGAGTGACATCAACCAACTAGACCATATTAAGCCTTGCTCATTCTTCACAATAGATCGGGGTAGGTGCAAAGTAAACCACCTAGCCAAAAGAGGAGTGCAACACATAAGAAGTCCTCTTCTCTTCATGGTGCGGGTGTGAAGAGAATGCAAGATATCCCCAAGTAAAGTGGGCACCGGATTGCGACATAGAAAATTTTGATTGTGTTCACATCTATAAGTTGGTCCGAATTAGGAAACAGAACCATCCTATAGATGAGAAGATCCAACACTTCTTCAAAGGCTTGTAAATCCAGAGCATCACAAAAAAATTGATCCCTCTCAAACAAAAACTTGGCTAAAAACCCTTTGACGCCATTTCTCGTTTCCCAATTGGCCACAATGTCAGATTGTTGCAAATGTAAAGCTCGAGCAATCTCCTCAGCTCTTGGGTCTCTTTCAATACAATTGAATGGTAGTTGGCCAAGGATAGGGATTCCCAAGAGTTGAGAAAATTCTTCCATAGTGGGCACAAGTTGGTAATCAGGAAAGGTAAAGCAATGGTGCAAAGGGTCGAAGAATTGGAAGAGAACCTTCATCATGTCTTCATCATAGCTTGAGGTAACCAGATTGAGAAGTCGGACATGTCTCTCGGTGAATGGGGAATTCTCAAGGACCCTTGACGCTATTTCTTTGTGTTGAGGAGTCGTTTTGACGAGGTTAATTTGAACAGCATTCCTGAAAGTGGGAGCCATGTACTACAAAAAAAGACAAAGATAAATCTCTAGGTCCTTGAAATGGTTAGTGCAAAATGCCATGGTATGATTTCATGATGTTATGTACAAACAAACATATACACACAAAGCAAACAAGTCCTTAGGTTTAGGATTGCATGAGGTTCATAGGTAAGTACCCTTTTGAAGTTTAGTTGGTTCAACCTGTCCTAGAAAGTAACTGGGTTCTAGGGAATCTCAATATCACTGATCTTTCTTCATCGAGCATTGTTTCAGTGCAAGCCTCTTTATTGACAACCGAAATATCCCGAAAGTCCTATCTTAATGATTGTAGTATCGAGTATCAACCAACTTCAGACTACACCAAAATCGACTATCTCACTACTTCCTAATGGCCAAGTTGTTCAATTAAAGGTTCTAAGGTCATTTAGTGCTTCATGACACCACACAGCGGCCCCGTATTCTCCTTGACTAAACTCAAGGGCTACCGGTACCAACAAATGTGTCACAATAATGCAACCAATGTTTAAACCATGTCATTATACCCCACACAGTCTCCACGATCTATTGCTACTTACCTATATGGTGTTCCCCGATCCGGGGAGAGGATCAATGCAAGCTCAAACAAGGAATGTAAAGTAAGCAAATCAAACAATTAAAGCAAGTAAATGTGATCTAACTCTAAGGTAACCCCACTTTTAAGTATTCCCCAGCAGAGTCTCCAGTTTTGTAATACGGTGGGAGAACTGACTTGGTTGTTTTTGCATTTTATCGCAATTGTTGCAGATAACAAGAGTCGCCACCAACTTTTCTTTTATTCAATAAGGAAAGAGTGAAAATAATAGGAAAGACCTTTGAGATATTTTCTTGAGTTCGGGGGGTAGGTTATGAAAAGGGAAGGTGTTAACACCCTTTTCATCCATAGTTATTTATGGGCTCTAAGTTGCTTACTAGATCTCTTTTGAAATTGCTTTGTTTGAAATGTGTTTGTGGTGGGTGTTGAAATTATTTTTGAAAAGCGCATTCGTTTAGGAAAACTTTGTAATGATTCTCGTCTCTATAAGAATGCATACAAAGTGTTGGACTTTTTGAAAATATTTCATGTTTTTGAAAGTGTTTGGTGTGTTTAAAAAGATGTTTGTTTTTGAAGATGGATTGTGAGCAAGCAACTAATAACTTTCTACCTACTCAAAAGTCTTTTGTTCATTTCTTACTTCCTTTGATATTGCTATCTTACCATTGATTGGTAAGAAGCCTTATCTTTGAATGTAAAGGGACGGGCGTGAGTCATCATATAGTCATGAATAACAATGTTGTGAGATATCTTAGCATTTTTATTGAGGGACTAAGATCATTTAAAGGCAACATTCGAAGCGTCATCGAGGTACTATGATCTTTTGAAGGCAACATCCGAAGTGTCATCGAGGGACTATGATCTTGTATTTTTTATTGTTTTTGCTAAGATGTCTCACATTCATATTATGACCATTTTCATAAGACAAAAAGTGGAGTTAACCCTAGAGGTGTAAGTGTGCAAGGTGTTTGTATTTCATGCTTGATTTTGTCTTGGATTAGGGTTTTCTAAGCATTGATTTTATCTTTCCATACAAACCTTAATTTACTAGCATTGATATGAAAGCGATAAATTGCGGAAAGTAAATTTACTATGCTATTACGTCATTTGGGGATGGGGTGTACAAATTTACAAATGGGGATTGCAAGAAATTAAATCCTAATTATCTATTACAACCATATTTAATCTTGAACAATGTACAAGGAATACAAAAATAAATGGATTTTGCTTTGGATTTTTGTTAGGAAAAGATTTTGATCTAAATAATTAAATATGAAAATAAAATATTTTTTTGTGATATTTTTTATATATTTATAAAATAGAAATTGTAAATAAATAGTGTGCAAAAAATCAACTCAAAAGGAGTTGTTTTGATTGGTTGGAAAAATGTTGAAGTTTTGTTTAAAAAAATGGAAACAAACAAGTGATAAAAAAATGTTTTGGTCCTGCCAAGGTTTGAACTCAGGTTCCCCACACCTTTCATTCAAAACAACCAGCACTCAAATGTTATAAACCTGCATGTTAGTTTGGAAAAAATGACAAAAATAAAATACAAAAGGTCTCGCTGGGGTTCGAACCCAGGACCTTCTACATAAATGCCTTTCGCGCGCGCTGTTTGTACCACTAGGATGGTCTGTTTCATCCATTAGTTATACAGTTTGCACTAAATATAAAATGAACTCATTTCTGAAAATTTGAACATGACTTCATCTTCTTCCTTTGCATGCACAGGGGTGCATAATTCCATTGTTAAGCTTCGAAAGGATCCATGTCTCAGCCAAATCGAAAGATGCAAATATCAAACCTACCTAAAACTTGAATTCGAATCTAACCACATAATTTTCAAAAGTTATGGGTCGAAGGTTAGTATGAATTATGTTTGGTACCAAAATTAAAACCTAATTGGTCATAGTTGAAAATCTTAAAACATAAGCAATAAAAATCAAAACTAAGAGCATGGTCTGCTCCCTAGATATGATATCTACATCTTTTCTTCACAATGTATGTGCTGAAAATGCTTAAATGAAGAGTTCCAAGTTTGAAAAGAACTTACCTCTTGAAGTGAAATTAGAATGAGCTCTGTATGACCTCCAGAAATGGTTCGATGATGGTGTTGTACCCCAAAATTTTTCCTCCCATATTCTTCAAGATTTGCCAAGAGTCATCTTCAAATGGTTCAAGATTGCTTAAAAGATTGCACAGTCAAACATCTCCTAAGGCAGTCAAAATTAGGGTTTTGGTTCTTTCAAGGAATTTGGGGTTTTCAATGGCTCAATCAAGTCTCATAGGCCTATATACATTGTCAAGCATCTACATGTCAAGTCTCAAGACTCACAATGTCAAATTGCACAGTCAAAAGCTCCATTTGCTTCACAATCAACTGCAAGGGCAAAATGGTCATTTTACAGTTAAAATTCATAATTTTTGGTCAACATCTTATTTTGAGTCCACAATCATCATTTGATCAAGTCTTGATCATGATTCCACAAGGATAGCTCAAAAATCATCAAGATGCAAAAATTTGCTATTTTTGGACAGTAGAAAAGTCAACTGTATCTTGACCAAGGCATAACTTTTTCATGGTTCATCAGAAAAATTCCATCAAATGCTCATTTTGAAGGGGATGACATTTTCTACAATCCATCTTCACATTCCAAGTCCAAGAAATGCTCTCACAAAAAGTTATCAATTTCTACATTATAGGTCAATTTCAAAAGTCAACAAAAATGCACTTTAAGTCAAAGACCATAACTTGAGATTGGTAAATCCAAATGACATGGGACCAAAGTCATTGGTTAGAGGACTTCAAGACCTTTCCAAAATGTCCAAGAACATGTTCATATGATCAAAATTGAGCAAGATATGCATTGGAGAAGTTGGGAAATTTTTGTGAATTTGCAAAAGTCAACTTTGCTCAAAACACCTTGTTTTTGCTAATGGGCCTCAAATTTCTTCTTGAAACTTTATCCAAGGCCTATGCACGACCCATCAAGCTTAATTAAATTTATTTTCTTATTTTTAATTAATTAATTGGATTTTTAATCAATATTAATTCATTTTAATTAATTTAATTGTAGGAAATACAAAGATTTGATTTTTCAATCTTTTGGTGAAGCAAATGTGGTCAAGATATGCTGAGAATTTCGTGTGCCAATCAAGGATATCAAAATCTCCCAATTTAGCAACTTTTTCCAATCAAAAAGATTCAAAAATATTTGATTTTCAATCAAATATTGAAACATCAATTCCATGGATTTCTTTGCAAGATTGTGACCTAATTCTATTCTACTATAAGTACACAAGCCAACCCTAATGCCACAGACGTGAATTTGCTGCAGAAAAGCCATAACCACATTCAAGAAAATTCAAAGAAAAGTCAAAATTGTTTTTTGCATTCTAGCACGATTCAAAGCAATTTGTGGATTCTAATACATTGTTGGAACTCTCAGGGACGTTTTGCAATCAAAACCAAGCCTTAAAGCTACAGGAATCATCAAGAACAGTTTAACGGTTTGCACATTTTTTTTAGAATTGCAACTCATTATTCATGTGCATTTGACATATTTTGTTGATTGTTTTGTGTTAATAGGAACTGTAAAAAGCTAATGATGTAGTTTAATTGCATTGAAACGCACAGAATCACAAGTTACCATTGACAAATTCTAGGGTTCATAAGCCTTCGAATTGGGGCTTTACAGTACAGGAAAAATTAGACCCCTTAAGACCCATGGTTGGAACCGTTGCATCCAGACGAACACAAAGCCATACTCGCGAAACATTTATATAAATCCTAGAGCTAATCGCTATTTTTCGTTGTTGTAGGTTGTGGGGGTTAAAAACCCCCGCTATCTAATTTGTTTTTTTACAGGCATAGCGGAGAAGATGAATACGTGGTGATGCATGGTTGGTCTATTCAAAAAGATCGCGTGTTTGTTTTGCTTTACAACATATTTACTAATTTTCATATATTATATTCACTTGTTGTTATAATATCAAACGCGTGCAAATGGCTTGGTGGTTGATGCGTTGGCTGGTAATCATTGGGACCTGGGTTCGAATCCCAGGTCCACCCAAAACTCTTATAATATTTTTCATAACATGTTCATATGTAGAGTTTCAAAGGCGTTCCACCATATGCCTCCAATCATCCCAGCGCCATGTGGCTGCCAGCATAGATCCAATGGTCCCAAGCTGGATGACCATCATACTCCTGGTCAATGCACATGCAGACAATTACCAAAGTCAAACAGGCTTGAGAGATTAATGGGCCTGAGAATTGCTTCCTAACCTCCTAATGGGCCAGCACACCCCCCTGGTTTATTATTTTCTTATTTTCTTTCTTTTTATTTTCTTTTATTAACTATAATTATTATTATTATTATTATTATAACTCACAAATTAATTGTTTATAATAAAATCAGAAATATAATTATTATTATTATTTATTAGTTTCACTTTATTTTTTGTAAATAAATACTAACACAAATTAATTTAGTTTAATTAGGTTAAATTTGACTTTTTCACAATAAATAAAATCAACATAGAATTAGGGTTTTGACAACTTTTAATTTCTTTTATTTTATTAACATTAAAACATTAAAAAACTTAAAAAAACATTTCTTTTATTTAAATAATTAGAATTAGGTTTAATTAATTGCAAACTAACCAAATTTCTTTCTTTCTCAAAAAAGGGTCAAAACCCTAAGGACTTTCCCGATTCAATTTCTTTTCGCGCATATTATTTTTTATCATATTGATGTAACTGTTCCGAGGATGTAATAGATAATTAGGACCCTTTTATCGCTTTCTTTAATTTCTCGCATTTACTTTTCAAGGGTTATGTTTTTGGCGATGTAAATACCCGAAGCCTTGTAATAGCGTAGATTTACTTTCCACAATTTACTTTCCACAACTATTAACTGCTATGCATGACAAGACTTGTATGAAATTAAAATCAACTCGTAGCTCACCATAATACATGTGCAAAGATAATATGAATTGAATCCATAATACACTCTTAGGGTACGCCTCACTTGGTTGCCTCGAAGTGGTCATTAAATATAGGGTGTTTTAGAGGTCGCCCTCCTGTCTAAAGATCCAAGTTGCCTCGAAACGGTTGCCTCGGATAGAAAGGATCTAGGACATTAGGGTTACCGCTAAGGCGTCCTACTATTGCTTTGGTGACCACACATGTCCCTATAATCGAATTGACCCGAATAACTCCAACGACGGTGCTACCTACTTCTCAATAGTGGGATAGTAATGTCTAAAGTACATTTACACAGCTTAATTTCTTTTGAGTAGGTAGAGGTTCTAAGGTACTTGCTCTTTCAAAACAAAAAAAATACTTTTCGCACCTACACTTTTCTGACAAAAGTTTTCAAACAAACACTTCATGACACTCTTGAGGACTGATACAAGAGTTAAAACGAAGTTTTCAAACAAACTTTTTCAAAACCCACAAACACAAGAAAAGCAAACATTTTTGAAAACATAGTGAGCAAGTACCTAAGAGCCTGTGGATAACCACGGATAGAAAGGGTGCTAACACCTTCCCTTTCTATAATTTACCTCCCGAACCGAGAAACATCTCGAAAAGGAATTTTGCTGTGCTTTTGTCCTTTCCTTGTTGGAGAAAATAAAAGATGGTGGCGACTCTTGCTTACCGCGACATTTCGCGAACCAGCATTCCAAAATAGTCAGTTCTATTTCCACCGATCACAGAACTGGCGACTCTGCTGGGGAAATATTATATAAGTGAGGTGTACCTTAGGATTAGACCACTCTTGTTTTCAATTGTATGCCTTGTTTGCTTTAATATTGTGGGCTTGTATCAGAGTTTGATAGATCCTAACCCGGATCTGGGGAATACCTTTTAGAAGTAGCAACAAACTGTGAGGGAACTGTGCGGGGTATACCGATATGGTTGAAGCAGTTTCTACGTTGATGTGGCACTTTGGTGAACACCGGTAACCCTTGAGTCAATTCAAGGAGAGTACGGGGCCGCCGCGTGGTGTCTCGAAGCATCAACTGACCTTAGAACCTTACTTGACCATCCTGGCCTCTTTAGGGGTAGTGAGATGACCGACTTTGGTGCAGTCCGAAGTTGGTAGATACTCGATACTACACTCATTGAGGGTTGTTTTCTTGGAATATTTTGGTCGCCAGTTAAGTGGCTAAATTAAAACAATGAACACAGAAAACAACCCAATGATATTGAGCTCCTTAGGACCCGGTTACTATTCATAGGACAGGTTTTGAGCCAACTAACTTCAAGAGGGTAGTACCTAAACTTCATGCCGGCCTGAAATCTAAGGGCTCTTTTGTGTGACTTGTGTGCCTTCAAACTTGAACTACTTGCACATTCTTGTTATCTGACAACATGAGTTCCTTGCAGGTTTTGTTTACAGTCCTTAATCTGGGCTTATAATAGGGTTTACTTACATCACTCCACGCATAGCATAACATCATACCATCATACCATTGCATACGTCCTGCATAAGGACTAACCCATTTCAAGGATCTCAAGGGTTTGTGATGCAGGTCAGGATGAACCAAATGTCTAGCAAGGGGCAAAGGGGATTTATTTTCCTCTAGCCAAGGTTGTTGGAGATCAAAACATGATGACTCGAGTTAGGGGCTATGACCCACTCGATATGGTGAGCTTTGACTCTTGAAGAAGGACTCTCAACAACATGAAGCTCCTTCAATCAAGCTGCAAAATTCAAATTCTAACAGTTTCCTGTTTACCCCGCGAGATCCTTGAAAACATTGCATACATATATCATACATATCATTGCATCACAGGTCACCCTTTACAGGTCTCTCATGTTCTCGCTGTTTATTTCAGCAATGGCTTTCCAACAAGACAACCAGGATCTTCATGCTCAAGAGACTCAGTTCAGGGAAATCTTCCTAAGCCTATCCAAGGGGCAGGAAGAGTTGAGAACACTCCTCATAGGGACTTTGGTCAGGAACAGTCCTGAAGATGATAAGGACGAACGGCTGAAACGTCTGCAAGCTGAGGTAGATACAATGAGAACCCAGATGCTGGGGCAAATGGCTCTTATCCAAGGCTTAGCTCGGGAACAAGAAGAGTTGCGAGCCATGATCAACCAACTTCATCAAGACAGATACAATAGTATGAAGCAAACGGTCAAGGCTGGGGATCAAACCAGTAATCATCCTCCAAGAAGACAAGAGTTTGGTATGGTGAAGAATGGACCTCTCCAAGTTGCTACTACATCAAGGGTCCAACAACAACCTCACCAAAAACAACAGGTTGATCAGAGTAAGCCAAACATGCCCAGGAGGCAATTTACCAAGATCAACATGTCGCCGACTCAAGCGCTACAACACATGTTGAAGACAGGGCTGATCACATTAAAGGCTCCTCCCTAGAACCCAAATACCTCTGCTCCTACCTATCATCCCCATGAAAGGTGTGCATACCACTCTGAAGGTCTGGGACATGACACCGACAACTGTTGGACTCTGAAGAACAAGATCCAAGACTTGATCGACGGAAGGGTGCTAGAGTTCATGCCGGATGGTGAGATGAAAATCTTCCGCTGAGAATTCCCCATCTGAGATGACTAGTTCAAACTAAGAGACTTTTGTTCATTTGAATTCTGAAGTTGTATTTTTCTTTGCTTATTCAAACAATTATTGTCATGGCAAACTTTTTATTTCATTAATGCATTGTGTGATCGGTGGAAATAGAACTGACTGTTTAACGCTGGTTCGCGAAATGTCGCGGAAGCAAGAGTCGCCACCGTCTTTTATTTTCTCCAACATGGACAGGACAAAAGCACAGCAAAATTCCTGATGAGATTGTTTCTCGGTTCGGGAGGTAGATTATAGAAAGGGAAGGTGTTAGCACCCTTTCTATCCATGGTTATCCATGGGCTCTTAGATACTTGCCCTTATGTTTTCAAAATGTTTGTTTGCTTTTCAAAATGTGAGTGGGTTCGAAAAAGTTTCGTTTAAAGATTTCTGAATAACTCTTGTATCTGTCCTCAAGAGTGTTTGAAAAATTGTTTTGAAAGTCTTTTGAAAGTGTCGGTGTGAAAAGGTTTTGATTTGTTTTTTAGAAGAGAGCAAGTATCTATGAGTCATCTACCTACCCTAAGGAATTAAGCTGTGTAGAAGTCCTTAAGGTAGTGCCATCCCACCATTGAGAGGTAGGTAGCACCACCGTTGGAGGTGTTCGGGTCAATTCGAGTGTAGGGACAGTGTGGTCACCGAAGCAACAGTTAGGACACCTTAGAAGCTACCCTTATGTCCTTGATCCTTTTTTAATCCGAGGCAACCGTTTCGAGGCAACCGTTTCGAGGCAACTATTCTGAGGCAACTGTTTCGGGGCAACTGTTTCAAGGCAACTGGATCATGGACATAAGGACCGTTAAAACGTCCTATACTTGACGACCACGTTTCGAAGGCAACAAGTGAGGCGTACCCTAGAAGTGGTGTGTGTATTTGTGTGTTGTTTTCAGTTTGACAGTTATCTTTGATCATGGCATTGTGAGCTACGCTTGTTTTTAATTAACATACATTCTTTCATACAAATTAGAATTTAAGAGTGCGGAAAGTAAAATACAGGAAACATAAACGCTACGCTATTACAAGGCGCGGGTCTATACATCGCCAAAATACAAAGACCCGTTTTTGCTAAAAATGCGGAAAGGAAATAAATACCTAATTACTATTACATTCCTTGAACAGTTACATAATAATTGATAAGAAAAATAACGCGCGAAAAGAATAAATTGGAACTTCCGAGGGTTTTGACCCTTTACTTGAAATTAAAATAAATTAACGCCTAATTAATTATTTAATTAAAGGAAAGAAAATGTTTTTTTATGTTTTTTGGTATTTATGAAATAAAGAAAAGAATTTAAAAGGAAACCCTAATTCTAAATTATTTTTAGTTATTAAAGAAGAATATTAAAGTTAACCTAATTTACTAGTTAATTAATTTACATGTTTATTTACAAGAATAAATAGTAATTAATAATAATAATAAATAATGAGGAAAATAATTTAATTAAGAAAAAGATGAAAATGTCAAAAAAACCTAATTCTAGATATTTTTTATTTATTAAGAAAAAGATTAAAGTTTAAAACCTAAATTAACTAAGTTAATTGTTAATTATTTATTTACAAAAAAATAGGTTAGTGGTGAAATTAATAATAATTAAACATAAAACATTTTTTTGGTTTCTGATTTTTTTATTATGAAAATTAATTAATGGTGAATTAATAAAAACAATTAAAGAGAATTAAAAAGAATTATAATTAGTAAAGAAAATAAAATTAAAAAGATGCAAACCAAAGGGGGTATCAGGCCCAGAATGGAGGTGTTTGAAAGTAATTCAGGCCCATTGAAGCATAGAGCTCGTTTGACTTTCCAGATCGTGTATACGCTGGTTGACTAGGGTGCATTATGGAATTCATTCTGAGACCACTGGATTGGACCTTGAAGCCACTTGGCAGGCTAACACGTGAGGATGCATGATGGAGCGTTGGAGGAGTGTTGCACTTGAACACGTTAAAGCAAAAATCATGAAGTATATGGGGGGACCTAGGAATCGAACCCAGGTCCCAATGCTTGCAACACATGTCTTCCACCATCTGAGCTAGGCAACACGTTTGTAATATAAGTGGAAAATAATAATTATATAAAAAAAATGTTAGTGGTATAAAACAAAAAAACGCGCCAGATTTTGAACTATCCAACCATGTGATGACACGCCAGTCTTCTTCTTCGTTTATCTGCAAAACATGAATGAGATAGCGGGGGTTTTAAACCCCCACTAAGTGGAATAGTGAATAATAGCGAATAGAAGAGGAGGACATATAAATTGAGCGTGAGAGGTTGGTTGAATTCGCCTGGCCTTGACGAATTCAACCATGGCCATGACGTAGTCCAATTTTTCCCTATGCCTAAAGCCCCAAATGCAAGCTTCAGAAAACCTAATTTTCGTCCATGGTGGATTTGGATTCATGCAGTGTTAGTCCAATTAACTTATACCAATCGCTTCAGGAGGTACCTATTAGTATGAATCAAGCAAGAAAACAGATTAAAAGCACATGAATCGTGTTATGCAAGATTGAAAAACAAGACAAACCGTGTGGCCTAGGTTCTTGGATTATTCACGTATTAGGATGGATTCTTGATGCCAAAAGACTCCTGGAAGGTCCAGCAATGTGTTAGAATACTTTTTAGGCTTTGAAACGTCCTGCAACTATGAGATCAGTTTCACAATTTTCTTGGAATTTTTGCAAATTGGTTCTATATTCTCACCAGCTTTTTCGTGTCTTTCTTAATAGGGTTAGGTCTTGCATAAGTATGTGAAGCAAATTAGGTCAAAACCCTGGCCCAAAAGTCCATGAATTGATGTTTCATATCTTTGATTTTCATCATATATTTTTCAATCTTTTTTCATTGAAACCTTTACCAATTATGGATGATTTTCCTTTTTTGAATGTGAAACGACTTGGCCAGCTTGCCCTGATATGATTTACTGCACAAAAAGATCTACAAAATCATATCTTTGAATTTTCTTATAATAAAAACTAATTAAATGAATTAATATAAATATAAATTCAATTAATTAATTAAAAATAAGAAAATAAATTATTTTGAGCTCATTTGGTCGTGTATAGGCTTTGGGTAATGATTCAAGGAAGAATTTGAGGCCCATTAGCAATTTTGAAGTGTTTTAGGCAAAGTTGACTTTTGAAAATTCCCAAAATTTCCCAACTTCTCCAATGCATATCTTGCTCAATTTTGAAGCTATGATCATGTTCTTGGACATTTTGGAAAGGTCTTGAAGTCCTCTAACCAATGCCTTTGGTCCCATGTCATTTTGATTTACCAATCTCAAGTTATGGTCTTTGACTTAAAGTGCCTTTTTGTTGACTTTTGAAAATGACCTATAATGTTGAAATTGATAACTTTTTGTGAGAGCATTTATTGGACTTGTAGTGTGAAGATGAGTTGTAGGAAATTTCATCCCCTTCAAAATGAGCTTTGTATGGGATTTTTCTGATAAACCATGAGGAATTTATGCCCTGGTCAATTTGTAGTTGACTTTTCAACTGTCCAAATATAGAAACTTTTGCATCTTGAGACTTTTTGAGCCATGCTTATAGAATCATGATCAAGAATTGATCAAAAGATGATTGTGGCTTTAAAATAAGATGTTGACCAAAATTTTTGACTTTTGACTGTCAAATGACCATTTTGCCCCTGCAGTTGACTGTGATGCAATTTAGGTTTTTGACTGTACAATTTGATGTTGTGAGTCTTGAAACTTGCCATATGGATGCTTGACAATGTATATAGGCATGTGGGACTTGTTTGGACCCTTGGAAATCTCAATTTCTTTGCAAGAACCAAAACCCTAATTTTGACTATGTTAGGAGGCAATTGGACTGTGTAACCCTTGAGGGATTTTGAAGCTTGATCTTGCCAAATCTTGAAGAGTATGGGAGGGCAAATTTTGGGGTACAACACATTGCATATGTCTGTTTTGAATCAATCCATTCGTATTCACTATTGTGATACGGTGGGAGAACTGACTTGAGTTTTTGCGTTTGTATTCGCACTTGTTCGGTTTAGCAAGAGTCGCCACCGACTTTTTATTTTATCCTAAAGGAAAGGTTAAAAAAGCACAGGAAAAACCTTTTGAGATGTTTCGTGGGTTCGGGGGGTAGATTATGAAAAGGGAAGGTATTAGCACCCTTTTCATCCATGGTTATCCATGGGCTCTTAGTTACTTGTTTTAGATCACTTGCCTTGATTTTCAATTGCTTGAAATGGTGGTGGTGTGTGTGTGTTTTGAAAATGTTTTGAAAAAGACGCCTTGTCTAGGCAACCGTTGTAACAATTCTTTACTCGAATGTTTTACAAAGGTGTGTGTCTTTTCGAAAAGATGTTTCAAATGTTTTGGAAAGTTTGTTTTGAAAGTGTTTGTGGAGTGGATTTTGAAAGTAGGCAAGTATGTTTTGCAAGTTGGTCAAGTAACTAAGAGTTGTCTACCCCTAAATTTACTCAAAGATTTTTCTCATGTTTTAACCCTTTTAACAGTATTGTTCCACCATTGTATTTGGTGGACAATCTTGTGTTAGGATGTTAACGGGACGGGTGCGGGTCATCGTATGGACCATGAATGCAATGGTGCCAAGTGTCTTTGGCAATTTTGCTTGAAGGGACTTGATCATTTTGTTTAGGCAACTTTTGAAAGCGTCATCGAGGGACTTATGATCATTTGAATTGTTTTGCCAAAGAAACTCAACGTGCAAGCATGGCCCATTTTGGAAGGCAACGAGTGGGATTACCCTAGGGGTGCAAGTGTGAATGGTGTATTGATTATCATGCATTTGTATTGTATTAAGTTATCTAGCGGTTGATTTTGAATCTTCGCATACAAACCCTAATTACTATACAGTATATAGAAAGCGATAAATTGCGGGGATTTAAAGTCTAAACTATTACAAATAAGTAACCGGGAATGGGGGTACAAATATTTACAAATGGGGATGAGACTCATTAGGAGAGTAATGTCCAAATATATTTACAACCAAATTGAATCGCATTCTCAATGTCAATGTATCAATGTATAAGAATGAAAGCAATGTATCAAAAGTATCTGTGTAAGTGCATGTGATTATTTACAAGTGAGAAAGATGTTAACTTAATACAAATTTAAGTATTTATTTATTCTTTTTGATGTTTTGGTTAATGTTTTATAAACTTGTATAAGATTAATTAAACAAAAGTTTTAATAAAAGAAAAGAAAATGCTTTAAGAAATTCTATTTTTTATGTGTTAATGTTTTTATGTACAAGAAAGATTTATGAAAAAAGAATTTTAAGATAAAAGTCTATTAACCTAATTAAATCTCATATTCATGTATTTTTTCAAATATAATAAAATAAAAGAGGGTTTTGTATAAAAATGATGTATTGTTTTATTTAACAAAATAAATAAAATATATTAGTTTGAATTATGAAAAGAAAAAATAAAATGATAAGTAAAAAGATATTAGTTTGTAAAAATAAAATAAAAAAAGAAAAGGTTAAGTGGCCTTAGGAGACTTATGGCCCAAATAAAACAAAAATAAAAACAAACCAAACATGAGAAGAGAAACAGGGGGGGGGGGGGGGGGGGGGGGTAAGCGCATGGAAGAAGGAGGTCAGGCGCGTAATGGGCTTAGGCATGTTTGTATGGGGCAAGGCCCAACCGGTTTCACAATGTTTTTTGAGGGTTTGCATTGATTTGTTTCATTTTACGGTTACAGTCTTGAGCGCTTGGAGCGGCGCTGTTCATCTTCTTCGCTTCCTTCGTTCTCATTCCAAGCTTTTCTGAACAAAGTCTCCTCTTCTCCTAAGGCCACCCAGCGCCACTGTCCATCTCCTCGCGTTTACTCAAGCAATGATAAGAAGAGGTAGATTTTTGTCTTAACGTATTAGGGTTCTCAGATTTCCAATCATGTTTTTATTTGTTCTGATTCTTTGATTATTGTTATGTCTTGTATGAGGTGTGAAAAGAAGGAAAGAAAAGGAGTTATACCTTTGGGATTCGTTGCTTGGAGAGGAGGAGAGGCGGACTTGGAGGCGCGTAGGGTGGCCGGAGACGGAGGGAACAGTGATGCTGAGCTTTAGAAATCTGGTATTCAGTATCTTCCTTTAGGTTTTATGATGATTGCCTTCTGAAAACCTTAGCATAATTTCTTTTCCTCTTCTGTCCACTTGAATTCTTGCCCCTGAAACACTTTCTTCTGAAACACTTGCTTCTGTATGTTTATTGCTGGCTTTGTATGATGTTCTTGCTTCTGAGTATGATTTTGTTTGAATGTTGGCCCTATGATGAGCCTAGCTCTGAGGGTTTGGATTGCTTGAATCTGAGTTGCTATTTTTGAAACATTAGTTCTGACTAGCTTCTCCTCTCTCGGCTTTGTGCTGGCTTTAGGTGCTCGATGATGAACTTTCCAGTTCTGAGAGCTTTGTTTGGATATGTTGGCTTTTGAAAACGAACGAGATTTGTTCAAACAGGCATGAGATTTATCAGTTGGCTTGCTTGTCTTTGAGATTTATGCAGGCTGGTGATTTTGAGATTTGAACAGGTTTAAAGTTTTATGTATTAGCAGGTTTTGGCTTTTTGTTTGTTACAGGTTTGAAGTTTTAGGCTTGACAGGTTGTGAGTTCTTGTTTGCATCAGTTTGTGTGGCTTTGTGGTGATATTCTTAGCTTGAATACTTGAGGCAAGCAGGTTGGCATGCAGGTTTTGATAGGCAGATTGATACAGCTTGATGGTTTATTGATGGCTTTAGCAGACTTCAGGCTTACAAGGCTTGAGGTTACAGGCTTACTGGCTTCAGGCTTTTATGCAGTAACAGGTTTGAGCAGTTTATATGTTTGAGTTGGTTTGAAACAGGTTAGAGGCAAAAGGCAGGTTTCTGTTACAGTTTGTAACTTGTTTGTTTGTGTTCTCTTTTGTTATGTGGTTCTGCCTCTTGTCTTTGATGTGTTCTGATATCTTATTATATCTTTTTTTCCTCAAGCCTGCTGTAAGCCTATACTTCTTTTCCTCTCTCTCTCTCTCTACAGATTTTAAAAAGCATTTTTATTGCTTTAGATGTACTATTCTGAAAAATTACTGGCCTTGGAAAGTGATGTAACCTGAAATGTTTGCTTGCATTTGTAGTTTTGCTTTGCATATCTCTTTCTTCTTTTTCCAGATTTTCTGCTTTTTTGTGTACTTCTTTGACAGCCTTTTGATAATTTCTTAGGATAGTTTGGTTGACATTTGTTGACAGCCTAGTTTGCCTCTTTGACAATTTTGCACTTGGTTAGGCAATGCAACTTTGGTTGGCTTATTCATTTGGCTGTTCAGTTTGCCTTTGTGACTTAGTTTTGAATTTTGAACTTTGTAGTTTGCTTGGCTTTTTGACAATACACTATATGCAGCTTCATGCATTTTTTAAATTTGCAAAACATATTTCTATCCCTCTTTGTGAACCAAGAGCAATCTTATGATTTGCAGAGAGGGCAAACAAACTGATTCCAGCCAGTTACTTTTAATGATGAATTTTAAAATATTTGTCTGCTTTTTCTTCTTAATTCATCTGCATTTGACTTTTTCCCTTTCTTTGTTGTTTTTGCAGATAAAATCAATTGGGCAAAGGAGCATCAGATAGAGGATGAAGATTTAGAAAACTTAGAATATAGCTTTATTTTACCTTTAATTATTTGTAATAACATTATTTGTAAATACTGTAAATGTATTCAAATAACATTTGTACTCAATAATTAAAAGTAAATAAAAGTTTAATCCTTTTTAATTCTTATTCAAATGTTTATTTAATTATTTATAATTCTTAAATTATAATAAATGAAAATAAATCCCAATTATTCTAACTTAGAATAAATAAACAATTAATAAACACTGTGGTCTTAGCATCAATCAATAACAAACCCGGCGTTTCAAATAGCCATAAGCATTGCACAGTCGAATCAAACAAACATCCTTATTCTTTTGCCTTTACTGATTAAATCAAACCCTGCAAGTTCTCAATTCAAATGCCTCAATCCAAATCTCAGAGTAAACTGAAAAGAACTGTAGAATTAATTCTTTCTGAGAATGCGCGCACAAAAACCCTAATTCTTGACTTAACACCAAAGAAACGCCTGTCTGATCAAACTTTGGGCCAAACTCAACCAAACCCTAATAATCTGCTTGAACTGTTCCAGAGCCATGAAAACCCTAATTTGGATAGACTGATAAGAAAAAGTCTGTTTGACTGATTCTTAGACCAATCTGAAAAAAGTCAGGGAAAACCCGAAGCTGTGATTTCTTGTGGAAAAATAGGAGGGAAAATTTTGGGGTACAACAGTTGCCCCTGTTCAATCTTCTTGAACCTGAAGAGTTAGATTGGCAAGTTTTCCTTTCTCGACTCGAGGGTAAAAGGAGATTGGACACTAGAGTTCCCAAAAAAATTTACACTCGGTGATATGATGGTAGAGGGAATGGGCTTACAGATGCCATTTGGTGATGGGCTTAGAGATGCCATCTAGGGATGTGACAGAATCTTGTCAGGGGATGGGCTTAGAGATGCCATCTGGAAATCGCTGGTAGGAGGATGGGCTTAAAGATGCCATCTGAAGGTGATTGTTGAACTGTATGACATTGGTGAGTGGATGAGTATCAGAAAGGTATCCATGCTTTGGAACATCTCTGAACTGGGGGTCTAAACAAGCGATAGATTGACATCCATGTTTGGAGAATCCGTAAACTGTTTTCAGGAGTTGAAATTGAATAAGCAATAGAGCAGCATCCATTGTTGTGAAGCGTCCGTAAATTTTTTTCAAGAGTTGAGAAGTGGAGAAGGAACCGGTGTAGGGTTTCCTGACGGTGAGTCCGTGTAAAACTGCATCTGGATGAATCTGGAATAAGTATTAGAATGTCGCCATGTATGGGTTACATCTGAACTATTCCTAGAAAGAATCTGGAATAAGTATCAGAATGTCGCCATGTTTGGGTCACATCTGAACTATTTCTAGAAAGAATCTCGGAAGATGATGATCTTTGTATGTCGACTGATCTTTCCTGAAAAGGTAAAGAGTTAGTTGTATGCAATGTCATGATGCATGTATGTTATCAATGTTTATGATATGAATGTGATGAATGTGCATGTAAGCTGATGAGCTGTCTTACTGAGGATAGATGAATCTTGGATGGCAGGAGATAAAAGAATCTTGACTGCCGCCGGGGAAAGTAATTCCTTGACTGCTGCAGGGGATTGCAAGAATCTCTTGATCATTGAAAATGAGAAATCTTGGGACCGCTGTTGGGGAATCAAGAGCTTGGGTTGTATGCCAATCTACTGGGGATTCCTGTCTTGAGGAGATCTTCACTGGAGAATACTCGAATATCCTGTGAGGAACTGAGAATGAGAGTCTTCATTCTGCTTGGAGATTGATAGTTGGAAGTTTTAGCTCCACTGGGGATTGCAAGAATCTTTTGATTGCTGCAGGTATTGATCTGGGATAAGTATCGGAATGTCGCCATCTCTGGGTCACATCTGAACTATCTCTAGAAGCAAATCTGGAATAAGTTACGGAATGTCTCAATCTCTGGGTCACATCTGAACTATCTCTAGAATGAAATCTGGAATAAGTTACAGAATGTCGCCAAATCTGGGTCACATCTGAAACTATCTCTAGAAGGAAATCTTGAATAAGTATCGGAATGTCGCCAAATCTGGGTCACATCTGAAACTATCTCTAGAAGCAAATCTGGAATAAGTATCGGAATGTCGCCAAATCTGGGTCACATATGAAACTATCTCTAGAAGGGAATCTTGAATAAGTTATAGAATGTCGCCAAATCTGGGTCACATCTGAAACTATCTCTAGAAGGGAATCTTGAATAAGTATCGGAATGTCGCCAAATCTGGGTCACATCTGAAACTATCTCTAGAAGGAAACCTGGAATAAGTATCGGAATGTCGCCAAATCTGGGTCACATCTGAAACTATCTCTAGAAGGGAATCTTGAATAAGTTATAGAATGTCGCCAAATCTGGGTCACATCTGAAACTATCTCTAGAAGGAAATCTTGAATAAGTATCGGAATGTCGCCAAATCTGGGTCACATCTAAAACTATCTCTAGCAGGGAATCTGGAATAAGTATCGGAATGTCGCCAAATCTGGGTCACATCTGAAACTATCTCTAGCAGCAAATCTTGAATAAGTATCGGAATGTCGCCAAATCTGGGTCACATCTGAAACTATCTCTAGAAGGGAATCTTGAATAAGTATCGGAATGTCGCCAAATCTGGGTCACATCTGAAACTATCTCTAGAAGCAAATCTTGAATAAGTATCAGAATGTCGCCAAATCTGGGTCACATCTGAAACTATCTCTAGAAGCAAATCTTAAATAAGTTACGGAATGTCACCAAACCTGGGTCACATCTGAAACTATTTCTGGATCTTGATTTTGTTAAGGGTCAGAAATTGGGAGTATACCAATCTTCTGAGGTGATGAGAATCTTCATGCTGTTAACGGTCAGAAACTGGGAGTATACCAATCTTCTGAGGTTTTAAGGATGAGAGTCTTCACTCTTGAAAGAAACAGATTTTTAGGAGCTTCAATTGTCCGTTATTCTGTTGGTGGTTGTAACTTCCAGCAGGTGATGAAGGAATTTTTGAACGACCTTGGTTTTGACATTCGAATGCCCCAAGTGATGATGAAGGAGTCTTGAATCAGGTTACTCTGCAAATTGAGAGATTTCTTGAAATCTTGACTGGACTGCCCCAGGTTAACTGAACTTTGAAAGATCTGTTGAAACCTTGACTGGACTGCCCCAGGTTAACTGGATAGTGACATGTCATGCCCCTTTGTTGATAGGAGATTTGTCAATGGAAGTGTCATCCTTTTTGAAGTGATTTTACTCACTGAGAGAGTTTTCGTTCCTCCGAACATTCGCTGTATGAATTTCTTCGCTGTCAAACAAGTAGCCAAATGCAAACAGTGATATTCAAATAATGCAAAGTTTATGTTTGTCTCGAAGTTTTGAAGAATGCGTTTTTTAGCAGAAAACTTTTTATAAGACAAATCAACACAAGATTTAGAGCAAAGCCTTACAGGAGTCAGGATACCTTTTGTAACAGTATGCTTTCGAACTAACCCATGCTTCAATTAGGACTTTTGAAGGGTTGTATCGTGGCCTGGTTCATGGTTTAAGAAACAAAGGATAAAGGCTCAAAGTGTATTTGTACCCACCCGCTCTTCGTGATGTTCTTCAATCCTAAGCTCAGTTAATTGTGCGTCGCACTCTATTCGAGTTTGGAACGACCTTTTGGGTGATGGTTCACCAGTTGAATTTTGGAAGACAGTCATCATCTCCTTTTTCTTTTGCAACATTTTTCATGTTGTTGAGGATTTGTAATGACCTTGTTCTTTTGATTTTTTATCCCTAACTTTTGCCTGACTGTTCCTGTTTTCAAGATTACAGTCAATGGGATGCCCTAGCTTTCTTAAGCCCCCTTTATAGGTTTTGGCTCAGTGGGCTTTTTTTTTCTTTTTTGAGAGATAATGACTGCCTATGTGATAGGGAACCATCACTGTCTTTTGATTCCAGAGGAATGCTTTTCTCTTTTTCTTTTGATGTCGTTCGTTGTATTACGAACTGAGAGTTTGCGACTTCAATGCGCACCTTTTTTGGATTAACTGAGAGACTACCCTACCCCAGGTTTAAATCAAAGGTTTTGATTTGTTTAGAACAGAAAACTCCTACTTCTTTGGCTCGAAGGGGTTGACTAGGGATTATCTTCCTTATAACTCCAGTGTTTGGGAATTGAAAGAAATGCATGTACATCATCAGCACGGTCTGTTCAAAAGCATATTGTATGAGATTATGGTATTGTTTCGTCATCCTCCCTCTAAAGGCTTGCAGCTTTTTATCAAGAGTTAAATATCATAAAGAAAGCATAAGAGTAGTGAAAACGAATGGATGAATTCAAGACAAACATATGCAATGCATTAATGAAACAAAGTTTGACATTAAGAGACAATTGTTTGAACAACAAAAGAAATTACAACTTCGAAAATTCAAATGAGAACAAAGACAATCTCAATGATTTGGCATAGGAGCAGTGATCATGCTAGAGTCTCCGGAGGGTCAAACTCGATCTCCTTGGCATCAATCATGTCTTGGATCTTGTTCTTCAGAGGCCAACAGTTGTTTGTGTCATGTCCCGGACTGTCAGAGTGGTATGCACACCTTTCATTGGGATGATAGGTAGGAGCAGAAGTATTTGGGTTCCGGAGGGGAGCCCTCGATGTAATCAGATCCCTCTTCAACAAGTGTCGTAGTGCTTGAGACAGCGGCATGTTGATGTTGGTGAACTGTCTCTTAGGTGCGACCTCCTTGTGCTGATGCCCCTGTCTTTGTTGAGCAGGTGTAGGGTTAGAGATCAAGATTGCTCCTACGTGTTGGTCATGACGACCCTTTTGACTGTTCGCAGCATTGGACTCTTTCTTTCCATTGTAGGGAATTATTTGAGTATCCGAGGATGTAGTTCCTTGGATCTTTCCATTTTTGATGCCAGCCTCGACCCTCTCGCCGGTCAGTATTAGCTCGGTGAACCCGGCTGAGGAGCTTCCAATTAAGTGATTGAAGAAAGGCCCTGTCAAAGTCCCCATGAAGATGTCAATCAGCTCTCTGTCAGTTAAAGGGGGTTGCACCCTACCAGCCAGATCTCTCCACTTTTGGGCATATCCCTTGAAGCTCTCGTCAGGACCCATAGTCATGTTCTGCAATTGGACACGAGTAGGTGCAAGATCAGCATTGTATTGATACTGTTTGTAAAAAGCCATAGCTAAATCTTCCCAGGTGTGGATGCGATAACTCTCCAATTGATAGAACCACTCGAGTTGAGCCCCTACCAAGATTTCTTGGAAGAAATGGATCCAAAGCTTTGGATCAGCTGTGTACGGTTGAATTTTGCGGACATAAGACTTTAGATGCATCTTAGGGCAAGAGACTCCATCATACAGGGCCAAGGTGGGGACTTTGAACTTTGGAGGGATGACTAATCCAGGAACCAAACCCATGTCTCCTAAATCTAAGCCAGGTATTTGTTGAATCTCCATAGCATTGAGGCGATCCTCCAACTGTTTGTACTTGTCATCAGCGGGAGGATATTGTTCCTCGGAGTAGTCAGCTTCATCAATCTCCAAATTGTGGTTTTCTTCAAGACTATCCTCTATGTTGGATGGAGTTGCAAGGTCCAGGGTCTTAGGTCTTCTTCTCAAGTTCAGGATGCTCGCTGCCTTCTTGGACTTCTTCTTCTTGTCTTTGAGAAGGAGAGCTGTCAGATCCTCCTGCCCTTTACCCATAGCCAGAAGCATTTGTTGGAATTGAGCGTTTTGAGCTTGGAGATCTTTCATCGTTTGTTCCATATCCATCTTACTGAAATAAACAGTAAGAAGATGAGGAAACCTGTATGGGAGAAACCTGTTATGCAATGATATGTGTGATATATATGCAATGTTTTCAAGGATCTCTTGGGGTAAACACAAGAGAATGTAAGAGGTTGAACTTTGATCTTTGATTGGAGAACTTTGCACCGGTGGATGTCTTTCCACGAGAATCAAGCTCACCATGTCAAGTGGGTCATAGCCCCTGATTCAATTTGTTGCACTTGATCTTTGATGGCATTTGTTTAGAGGAGAAACCTCTTGCCTTTTGGAAGACGTCTGGTTCAACGTGACCCTGCATCAACAGACCCTCGAGATCCTTGAAACGGTTATTGAAAATGATATGGTATGATGTTATGATGTTATGTACATGTATGCAAAAATAAGTGAGTGTATATACAGGTAATCATGTTCACACAAAGCAAACAAGTCCTTAGGTTTAGGCTTGCATGGGGTTTGTAGGTAAGTACCCTCTTGAAGTTAGTTGGCTCATCCTGTCCTAAAATAGAAACCGGGTTCTAAGGAGCTCAATATCACTGGATTGTTTTCTGTGTTCATTGTTTTGGTTTAGCCACTTAACTGGCGACCAAAATATTCCAAGAAAACAACCCTCAATGAGTGTAGTATCGAGTATCTACCAACTTCGGACTGCACCAAAGTCGGTCATCTCACTACCCCTAAAAAGGCTAAGATGGTCAATTAAGGTTCTAAGAGTTCATTAGTGCTTCATGACATCACTCAGCGGCCCCGTACTCTCCTTGATTGAACTCAAGGGTTACCGGTACTCACAAATATGTCGCACTAACATAGCTTACTGCTTCAACCATGTCGGTATACCCCGCACAGTTCCCTCACAGTTTTATTGCTATTTACCTAAGAAGGTGCCCCCAAATCCGGGTGTAGGATTTACAACAAACCCAAACAAGGACCCAAAAAGTAAAGCAATCAAGGCAATCAAAGCAAAAATGTAAAGGTGATCTAAACCCTAAGGTAACCCCACTTTTAAATCAATCCCCAGCAGAGTCTCCAGTTCTGTGATACGGTGGGAGAACTGACTTGAGGTTTTGCGTTTGTATTCGCACTTGTTCGGTTTAGCAAGAGTCGCCACCGACTTTTTATTTTATCCTAAAGGAAAGGTTAAAAAAGCACAGGAAAAACCTTTTGAGATGTTTCGTGGGTTCGGGGGGTAGATTATGAAAAGGGAATGTATTAGCACCCTTTTCATCCATGGTTATCCATGGGCTCTTAGTTACTTGTTTTAGATCATTTGCCTTGATTTTCAATTGCTTGAAATGGTGGTGTGTGTGTGTGTTTTGAAAATGTTTTGAAAAAGACGTCTTGTCTAGGCAACCGTTGTAACAATTCTTTACTCGAATGTTTTACAAAGGTGTGTGTCTTTTCGAAAAGATGTTTCAAATGTTTTTGAAAGTTTGTTTTGAAAGTGTTTGTGGAGTGGATTTTGAAAGTAGGCAAGTGTGTTTTGCAAGTTGGTCAAGTAACTAAGAGTTGTCTACCCCTAAATTTACTCAAAGATTTTTCTCATGTTTTAACCCTTTTAACAGTATTGTTCCACCATTGTATTTGGTGGACAATCTTGTGTTAGGATGTTAACGGGACGGGCGCGGGTCATCGTATGGACCATGAATGCAATGGTGCCAAGTGTCTTTGGAAATTTTGCTTGAAGGGACTTGATCATTTTGTTTAGGCAACTTTTGAAAGCGTCATCGAGGGACTTATGATCATTTTAATTGTTTTGCCAAAGAAACTCAACGTGCAAGCATGGCCCATTTTGGAAGGCAACGAGTGGGATTACCCTAGGGGTGCAAGTGTGAATGGTGTATTGATTGTCATGCATTTGTCTTGTATTAAGTTATCTAGCGGTTGATTTTGAATCTTCGCATACAAACCCTAATTACTATACAGTATATAGAAAGCGATAAATTGCGGGGATTTAAAGTCTAAACTATTACAAATAAGTATCCGGGAATGGTGGTACAAATATTTACAAATGGGGATGAGACTCATTAGGAGAGTAATGTCCAAATATATTTACAACCAAATCGAATCGCATTCTCAATGTCAATGTATCAATGTATAAGAATGAAAGCAATGTATCAAAAGTATTTGTGTAAGTGCATGTGATTATTTACAAGTGAGAAAGATGTTAACTTAATACAAATTTAAGTATTTATTTATTCTTTTTGATGTTTTGGTTAATGTTTTATAAACTAGTATAAGATTAATTAAACAAAAGTTTTAATAAAAGAAAAGAAAATGCTTTAAGAAATTCTATTTTTTATGTGTTAATGTTTTTATGTACAAGAAAGATTTATGAAAAAAGAATTTTAAGATAAAAGTCTATTAACCTAATTAAATCTCATATTCATGTATTTTTTCAAATATAATAAAATAAAAGAGGGTTTTGTATAAAAATGATGTATTGTTTTATTTAACAAAATAAATAAAATATATTAGTTTGAATTATGAAAAGAAAAAATAAAATGATAAGTAAAAAGATATTAGTTTGTAAAAAAAATGTAAAAAAAAAAGGTTAAGTGGCCTTAGGAGACTTATGGCCCAAACAAAACAAAAATAAAAACAAACCAAACATGAGAAGAGAAACAGGGGGGGTAAGCGCATGGAAGAAGGGGGTCAGACGCGTAATGGGCTTAGGCATGTTTGTATGGGGCAAGGCCCAACCGGTTTCACAACGTTTTTTGAGGGTTTGCATTGATTTGTTTCATTTTAGGGTTACAGTCTTGAGCGCTTGGAGCGGCGCCGTTCATCTTCTTCGCTTCCTTCGTTCTCATGCCAAGCTTTTCTAAACAAAGTCTCCTCTTCGCCTAAGGCCACCCAGCGCCACTGTCCATCTCCTCACGTTTACTCAAGCAATGATAAAAAGAGGTAGATTTCTGTCTTAACGTATTAGGGTTCTCAAATTTCCAATCATGTTTTTATTTGTTCTGATTCTTTGATTATTGTTATGTCTTGTATGAGGTGTGAAAAGAAGGAAAGAAAAGGAGTTATACCTTTGGGATTCGTTGCTTGGAGAGGAGGAGAGGCGGACTTGGAGGCGTGTAGGGTGGCCGGAGACTGAGGGAACAGTGATGCTGAGCTTTGGAAATCTGGTATTCAGTATCTTCCTTTAGGTTTTATGATGATTGCCTTCTGAAAACCCTAGCATAATTTCTTTTCCTCTTTTGTCCACTTGAATGCTTGCCCCTGAAACACTTGCTTCTGAAACACTTGCTTCTGTATGTTTATTGCTGGCTTTGTATGATGTTCTTGCTTCTGAGTATGATGTTGTTTGAATGTTGGCCCTATGATGAGCCTAGCTCTGAGGGTTTGGATTGCTTGAATCTGAGTTGCTATTGTTGAAACATTAGTTCTGACTAGCTTCTCCTCTCTTGGCTTTGTGCTGGCTTTAGGTGCTCGATGATGAACTTTCCAGTTCTGAGAGCTTTGTTTGGATATGTTGGCTTTTGAAAACGAACGAGATTTGTTCAAACAGGCATGAGATTTATCAGTTGGCTTGCTTATCTTTGAGATTTATGCAGGCTGGTGATTTTGAGATTTGAACAGGTTTGGAGTTTTATGTATTAGCAGGTTTTGGCTTTTTGTTTGTTACAGGTTTGTAGTTTTAGGCTTGACAGGTTGTGAGTTCTTGTTTGCATCAGTTTGTGTGGCTTTGTGGTGATATGCTTAGCTTGAATACTTGAGGCAAGCAGGTTGGCATGCAGGTTTTGATAGGCAGATTGATACAGCTTGATGGTTTGTTGATGGCTTTAGCAGACTTCAGGCTTACAAGGCTTGAGGTTACAGGCTTACTGGCTTCAGGCTTTTATGCAGTAACAGGTTTGAGCAGTTTATATGTTTGAGTTGGTTTGAAACAGGTTGGAGGCAAAAGGCAGGCTTCTGTTACAGTTTGTAACTTGTTTGTTTGTGTTCTCTTTTGTTATGTGGTTCTGCCTCTTGTCTTTGCTGTGTTCTGATATCTTATTATATCTTTTTTTGCCTCAAGCCTGCTGTAAGCCTATACTTCTTTTCCTCTCTCTCTCTCTCTATAGATTTTAAAAAGCATTTTTATTGCTTTAGATGTACTATTTGAAAAAGTACTGGCCTTGGAAAGTGATGTAACCTGAAATGTTTGCTTGCATTTGTAGTTTTGCTTTGCATATCTCTTTCTTCTTTTTCCAGATTTTCTGCTTTTTTGTGTACTTCTTTGACAGCCTTTTGATAATTTCTTTGGACAGTTTGGTTGACATTTGTTGACAGCCTAGTTTGCCTCTTTGACAGTTTTGCACTTGGTTAGGCAATGCAACTTTGGTTGGCTTATTCATTTGGCTGTTCAGTTTGCCTTTGTGACTTAGTTTGGAATTTTGAACTTTGTAGTTTGCTTGGCTTTTTGGCAATACACTCTATGCAGCTTCATGCATTTTTTAAATTTGCAAAACATATTTCTATCCCTCTTTGTGAACCAAGAGCAATCTTGTGATTTGCAGAGAGGGCAAACAAACTGATTCCGGCCAGTTACTTTTAATGATGAATTTTAAAATATCTGTCTGCTTTTTCTTCTTAATTCATCTGCATTTGACTTTTTCCCTTTCTTTGTTGTTTTTGCAGATAAAATCAATTGAGCAAAGGAGCATCAGATAGAGGATGAAGATTTAGAAAACTTAGGATATAGCTTTATTTTACCTTTAATTATTTGTAATAACATTATTTGTAAATACTGTAAATGTATTCAAATAACATTTGTACTCAATAATTAAAAGTAAATAAAAGTTTAATCATTTTTAATTCTTCTTCAAATGTTTATTTAATTATTTATAACTATTAAATTATAATAAATGGAAATAAATCCCAATTATTCTAACTTAGAATAAATAAACAATTAATAAACACTGTGGTCTTAGCATCAATCAATAACAAACCCGGCGTTTCAAATAGCCATAAGCATTGCACAGTCGAATCAAACAAACATCCTTATTATTTTGCCTTTACTGATTAAATCAAACCCTGCAAGTTCTGAATTCAAATGCCTCAATCCAAATCTCAGAGTAAACTGAAAAGAACTGTAGAATTAATTCTTTTTGAGAATGCGCGCACAAAAACCCTAATTCTTGACTTAACACCAAAGAAACGCCTGTCTGATCAAACTTTGGGCCAAACTCAACCAAACCCTAATAATCTGCTTGAACTGTTCCAGAGCCATGAAATCCCTAATTTGGATAGACTGATAAGAAAAAGTCTGTTTGACTGATTCTTAGACCAATCTGAAAAAAGTCAGGGAAAACCCGAAGCTGTGATTTCTTGTGGAAAAATAAGAGGGCAAATTTTGGGGTACAACAACTATATTCAAATTGCTTCCATTTTTTGTGATGGTCAACTCTCGATTAAAAATTCTAAACCTTTTGAGGGAGGATGACGGAAACGATACCACGATCTTTACAGTATGCTTTTGAATAGACCCCGCAGATGAAGTACAGGTATTGTTTCAAATCCTAAACAGTGGAGTTATAAGGAAGATAATCCCTCGTCAACCCCTTTGAGCCAAAGAAGTCGGAGTTTTTCTTTTCAAAAATTAAAACCCTTAATCATAACCTGGGGCAGGGTAGTTCTCTCAGTTGATCCAGGTGCACAATGAATAGCATCAAAGGAGTCCTTATGAAACAAAAGATAGTGATGGTTCCGTATAATCGCAAGGACGGGCAGTCATTATATCTTAAAAAACAAAATCCCACTAAGTCAAAACCTATGAAGGAGACTTACAAAAACGGGGGCATCCCGCTGACTGTAATCACAAAAGAAGCAGTTCAGGCAAAAAAGAAAGGGATAATAAAATCGAAAAGGAAGAGGTCCTACAAACCCTCAACAAAAAAGAAATGACTGCCTATTCAAAATAAACTGTCAATATCCGAACCATCACCGAAATATCAGAGCAAAGACTCAGACAAGGTCTAATGCACGATTAGCTGAGTTTAGGATCGAAGAACATCACGAAGAGCGGGTGGGTACAAATAAATTTTGAGCCTTTATCCTTTGTTTCTTAAACCGTGAACCAGGCCACGTTATAACCCTTAAAAGTCCTAGCTGAAGCATGGGTTAGTTCGAAAGCATACTGTTACAAAAGGTATCCTGACTCCTGTGGGGGCTTGCCGTAAAAATCCTGAGTTGACATCACATTTTACAAAAATTCGCTTGTTTTATTAAAAATTGCATTTTCAAAAACTTCAAGACAGACATAAGCGTTGTATTCTTGAAATAATATTGTTTGCATATGACTATTTGTTCAACAGTAGAGAAATTCGCACGACGAATATCCAGTGAACAAAAACCTTCTCAACAAAAAGAGTCATCTCAAGTGGAAAAAACACTTCCAACCAAGGGGCATACGTGATCATGGTCCATCATCTGGGGCAGTTAAGCCAAGATTCAAGGAATCTCTCAAGGATGCCAAATAGCCTAGGGCAAATCTCCATCTGAATCAACTGGGGCATTGGGCATGAATTCAAGCGACAAATCTGGTACGATCAAACATCTTCTGGTAGTATGGCGACACAACACTACTGACAGTGACAACTCCCTACATCCTGAGAGCATGGACATAGTCGAAAAAATACTACGCATAATCAAAGACCCGCTAGGTCGACCAGCCTAGGCAAAAATAAGGGCTTCCCGGCGAACCGAAAGGGTTCGGGCAAAAATAAGGGATGAAAATGAAAAAATCTGTACACCCGGCAAGTCGAAAACCTAAAAAGGCGGCTTGGGCAAAAATGGGTATCCCGGTGGACTGAAAACCCGAAAGGGAGGTCCAGGCAAAAATTAGGGATCAAAGCGTACGACTATGTCCCGTCATCTCGTCACTTGCCTACCAGAAGAAGATTTGTCAAATCGGCAGTTATCAAGACCTCCACAGGTACCTTCTCCCACAGGAACTGGGGCAATAGGGAGTGTCTGAACTGTACAAACTGCTCTGTCCTCCAGGTACAAGGTAGATTCAGCTGAAGCATATGACCAAGATACCTTCACTCCCCGCAGAGTAAGACAAGATTCAGCCATACTCTCCCCAAGCAGAGTTGATCTCCCATCAGCCCTAAAAAGGTACAGTATCCCCAGCAAGTCAGCAGAGTTGGTCTAACATCAGTCCTGAAGAAGTTGGGTATCCCCAGAAGATCTTAATATTCCCCAGTGGAGTATACAGATATTCCTCAGCAAGCATCCCCGGCAGTCTTAATATTCCTCGACCGAATATAAGATTGTTCCGTGGCGGAATACAAGATACCCTCAGTGGAACCATTTCCCAGCACAGTCTGAAAAGCTTCCCCAGGAGAGTTGAATCATCTCCCTAGTAGATTCTGGAAGCTTGTCCCCTGCAGAGTACAAATGCATCTCCTCAGCCATATTCAGAAGGTTATCCCCCACCAGAGTCTAACTGGATTATCCTCAACAAATTGCAACGGAAAGATCGTCCTCAGCGAAGTTCTCTCTATCCCCAGCGGAGTTCATCAAATTCCCCAACAGAACTTATCAACAGAGTCCCCAGCGGAGTTATCGGTAAAATCTCAGCGAAGTGTCTCTTCCCCACTGAGTAATTCCCCGCAGAGTAATCTCTTTCATCAAGTTTATTCCCCAACGGAGTCATCTTTTCCTACAGGTTTATTCTCATAATCATCTTCGTTCACCATCCCCAGCGGAAACGAAGAACTCAACGCTATTCTCCAACAGCTCCGGGATTTATTTTCCCCAGCTAAAAACATCACATCTTCATACATTATGACATGCATACACATCATACAACAAAAATCTCATTTATTCTTGAGAACATCTTGACATCATGCAGTTCATGCATCATGACATTACATACAGCTAACGTTTTGGCCTTTTCAGGATTAGGTCAATCAAAAGATGATTACCATCTACCTTTGCAGTTCCAGATCAACACCTGTAACAAGCCAGGAAAATTCTGTGGACGACTGATCATGGGTTAATACCTGAAACCAGACAGGACAATTATCTACTTGATCATCATGAGGCAACCCTACACCGGTTCCTTCTCAACTCCAGATGAAGTTTTACACGGACTCATCATCAAGCAACCCTACACCGGTTCCTTCTCTCTCCAAGATACAGTTTTACACGGACTCATCATCAGGCAACCCTACACCGGTTCCTTCTCAACTTCAGATGCAGTTTTACATGGACTCATCATCAGGCAACCCTACACCGGTTCCTTCCTTTCAGATGAAGTTTTACACGGACTCGTCCTCAGGCAACCCTACACCGGTTCCTCCTCAGTTCCAAGACGAAGTTTTACACGAACTCATCGTCAAGAAAACCTTACCCCGGTTCATCCAGAAGTTTTACACGAACTTATCCTGCAGTAACCTTACCCCGGTTCATCCTGAAGTTTCACACGAACTTATCACAGTAACCTTACCCCGGTTCATCCAGAAGTTTCACACGAACTTATCTCACAGTAACTTTACCCCGGTTCCTCCTGAAGTTTTACACGAACTTATCTCACAGTAACCTTACCCCGGTTCCTCCTGAAGTTTCACACGAACTTATCTCAAAATAACCTTACCCCGGTTCATCCAGAAGTTTTACACAAACTTATCCCCAAGAAACCCTACACAGGTTCTCTCTTTCCAAAGATGAAGTTTTACACGGACTCGTCACCAAGAAACCCTACACAGGTTCTCTCTTTCCAAAGATGAAGTTTTACACGGACTCGTCATCAAGAAACCCTACACAGGTTCCCTCTTTCCAGATGCAGTTTTACACAGACTCATCATCAAAGTAACCCTACACAGGTTCCTTCTCCATTTTAGATGCAGTTTCACACAGACTCGTCATCAGTAAACCCTACACCGGTTCCCTCTTTCTAAGATGCAGTTTCACACGGACTCATCATCAGTCAACCCTACACAGATTTCCTTCCTTCCAAGATGCAGTTTCATACGGACTCATCATCAGTCAACCCTATACAGGTTTACTTCCTTCCAAGATGCAGTTTCACACGGACTCGTCATCAGTCAACCCTACACAAGTTTCCTTCTTTCCGAGATGCAGTTTTACATGAGCTCATCATCAGGCAACCCTACACAGGTTCCCTCGTTCAACTTACAAGATCACAATTCTACCAACAATCTCCAGATGGCATCTATAAGCCCATCCTCCTATCCAACATCCCTCCAAATGGCATCTGTAAGACCATTCCCGACATCACATTATAGATACTCCACTATGCGAGTGCAAATTTCTGGGCACTCTAGTGTTCAATCATCTTCCACCTTCGGATCACGAAAGGCACGCAAGCCAATCTACATCCTCAGGTTTAAGAAGATTGAACAGGGGCAACGGTTGTACCCCAAAATTTTCCCTCCCATATTCTTCAAGATTTGCCAAGAGTCATCTTCAAATGGTTCAAGATTGCTTAAAGGATTGCACAGTCAAACATCTCCTAAGGCATTCAAAATTAGGGTTTTGGTTCTTTCAAGGAATTTGGGGTTTTCAATGTCTCAATCAAGTCTCATAGGCCTATATACATTGTCAAGCATCTACATGTCAAGTCTCAAGACTCACAATGTCAAATTGCACAGTCAAAAGCTCCATTTGCTTCACAATCAACTGCAAGGGCAAAATGGTCATTTTACAGTCAAAAGTCAGAATTTTTGGTCAACATCTTATTTTGAGTCCACAATCATCATTTTATCAAGTCTTGATCATGATTCCATAAGGATAGCTCAAAAATCATCAAGATGCAAAAAGTTGTTATTTTTGGACAGCAGAAAAGTCAACTGTATCTTGACCAAGGCATAACTTTTTCATGGTTCATCAGAAAAATTCCATCCAATTCTCATTTTGAAGGGGATGACATTTCCTACAATCCATCTTCACATTCCAAGTCCAAGAAATGCTCTCACAAAAAGTTATCAATTTCTACATTATAGGTCAATTTCAAAAGTCAACAAAAATGCACTTTAAGTCAAAGACCATAACTTGAGATTGGTAAATCCAACTCACATGGGACCAAAGGCATTGGTTAGAGGACTTCACGACCTTTCCAAAATGTCCAAGAACATGTTCATATGATCAAAATTGAGCAAGATATGCATTGGAGAAGTTGGGAAATGTTTGTGAATTTGCAAAAGTCAACTTTGCTCAAAACACCTTATTTTTGCTAATGGGCCTCAAATTTCTTCTTGAAACTTTATCCAAGGCCTATGCACGAACCATCAAGCTTAATTAAATTTATTTTCTTATTTTTTATTAGTTAATTGGATTTTTAATCAATATTAATTCATTTTAATTAATTTAATTGTAGGAAATACAAAGATTTGATTTTTCAATCTTTTGGTGAAGCAAATGTGGTCAAGATATGCTGAGAATTTCGTGTGCCAATCAAGGATATCAAAATCTCCCAATTTAGCAACTTATTCCAATCAAAAAGATTCAAAAATATTTGATTTTCAATCAAATATTGAAACATCAATTCCATGGATTTCTTTGCAAGATTGTGACCTAATTCTATTCTACTATAAGTACACAAGCCAACCCTAATTCCACAGGCGTGAATTTGCTACAGAAAAGCCATAACCACATTCAAGAAAATTCAAAGAAAAGTCAAAACTGTTTTCTGCATTCTAGCACGATTCAAAGCAATTTGTGGATTCTAATACATTGCTGGAACTCTCAGGGACGTTTTGCAATCAAAACCAAGCCTTAAAGCTACAGGAATCATCAAGAACAGTTTAACGGTTTGCACATTTTTTTTAGAATTGCAACTCATTATTCATGCGCATTTGACATATTTTGTTGATTGTTTTGTGTTAATAGGAACTGTACAAAGCTAATGATGTAGTTTAATTGCATTGAAACGCACAGAATCACAAGTTACCATTGACAAATTCTAGGGTTCATAAGCCTTTGAATTGGGGCTTTACAGTACAGGAAAAATTAGACCCCTTAAGACCCATGGTTGGAACCGTTGCATCCAGACGAACACAAAGCCATACTCGCGAAACATTTATATAAATCCTAGAGCTAATCGCTATTTTTCGTTGTTGTAGGTTGTGGGGGTTAAAAACCCCCGCTATCTAATTTGTTTTTTTACAGGCATAGCGGAGAAGATGAATACGTGGTGATGCATGGTTGGTCTATTCAAAAAGAGTGTGTGTTTGTTTTGCTTTACAGCATATTTACTAATTTTCATATATTATATTCACTTGTTGTTATATTATCAAACGCGTGCAAATGGCTTGGTGGTTGATGCGTTGGCTGGTAATCATTGGGACCTGGGTTCGAATCCCAGGTCCACCCAAAACTCTTATAATATTTTTCATAACATGTTCATATGCAGAGTTTCAAAGGCGTTGCACCATATGCCTCCAATCATCCCAGCGCCATGTGGCTGCCAGCATAGATCCAATGGTCCCAAGCTGGATGACCATCATACTCCTGGTCAATGCACATGCAGACAATTACCAAAGTCAAACAGGCTTGAGAGATTAATGGGCCTGAGAATTGCTTCCTAACCTCCTAATGGGCCAGCACACCCCCCTGGTTTATTATTTTCTTATTTTCTTTCTTTTTATTTTCTTTTATTAACTATAATTATTATTATTATTATTATTATAACTCACAAATTAATTTTTTATAATAAAATCAGAAATATAATTATTATTATTATTATTTATTAATTTCACTTTATTTTTTGTAAATAAATACTAACACAAATTAATTTAGTTTAATTAGGTTAAATTTGACTTTTTCACAATAAATAAAATCAACATAGAATTAGGGTTTTGACAACTTTTAATTTCTTTTATTTTATTAACATTAAAACATTAAAAAACTTAAAAAACATTTCTTTTATTTAAATAATTAGAATTAGGTTTAATTAATTGCAAACTAACCAAATTTCTTTCTTTCTCAAAAAAGAGTCAAAACCCTAAGGACTTTCCCGATTCAATTTCTTTTCGCGCATATTATTTTTGATCATATTGATGTAACTGTTCCGAGGATGTAATAGATAATTAGGACCCATTTATCGCTTTCTTTAATTTTTCGCATTTTCTTTTCAAGGGTTATGTTTTTGGCGATGTAAATACCCGACGCCTTGTAATAGCGTAGATTTACTTTCCGCAATTTACTTTCCACAACTATTAACTGCTATGCATGACAAGACTTGTATGAAATTAAAATCAACTCGTAGCTTACCATAATACATGTTCAAAGATAATATGAATTGAATCCTGACACACTCGCACATGCCACTCTTAGGGTACGCCTCACTTGGTTGCCTCGAAGTGGTCATTAAATATAGGGTGTTTTAGAGGTCGCCCTCCTGTCTAAAGATCCAAGTTGCCTCGAAACAGTTGCCTCGGATAGAAAGGATCTAGGACATTAGGGTTACCGCTAAGGCATCCTACTATTGCTTTGGTGACCACACATGTCCCTATAATCGAATTGACCCGAATAACTCCAACGACGGTGCTACCTACTTCTCAATAGTGGGATAGTACTGTCTAAAGGACATTTGCACAGCTTAATTTCTTTTGACTAGGTAAAGGTTCTAAGGTACTTGCTCTTTCAAAACAAAAAAATACTTTTCGCACCTACACTTTTCTGACAAAAGTTTTCAAACAAACACTTCATGACACTCTTGAGGACTGATACAAGAGTTAAAACGAAGTTTTCAAATAAACTTTTTCAAAACCCACAAACACAAGAAAAGCAAACATTTTTGAAAACATAGTGAGCAAGTACCTAAGAGCCCGTGGATAACCACGGATAGAAAGGGTGTTAACACCTTCCCTTTCTATAATCTACCTCCCGAACCGAGAAACATCTCGAAAAGGAATTTTGCTGTGCTTTTGTCCTTTCCTTGTTGGAGAAAATAAAAGACGGTGGCGACTCTTGCTTACCGCGACATTTCACGAACCAGCATTCCAAAACAGTCAGTTCTATTTCCATCGATCACAGATGGATTAAGCTTGCAGGGACCTTCCTTGAGCTAGTGGGATCACTTCCTTGCTTTAAAGAGTCACTGAATCGAAAGGCTGGTATATGGAAGCTAGGGAGTGAATCGAAAGGCTCACTAATGCGTGAAGGGGTTTGAGATTGTTGTGTGTAAAGTCAGGATGTGCCAAGTTTTGTGTTGGTTCTGAGTTTTTTAGAGTTTGGTAGTGTTTGAGGATTTTTTCAACACAACAAGAATTTGGCCCTTTGATTTGCAAATGGTCTCTATATTTATAGAGAAAAGGTTAGAGATGTTTTACACAAGGGATCTCTCTGTCGTAGGGTTTTAACTAGGTGACTTGCTTTTTTGAAGAAAAGTCGAAAATAAGTTTCAATGTGTTGTACAAGCATGGTCTGAAGTTGTTGGAGGCCTTAGATCTGTTGCTTCTAGTTTTGAACTTGCTTGTGTTAAGATAAAATCAGGTTGGGAGCTCAAGAAGCTGACTTTGTGATTAAAGTAATCTTTATGAAAATAGACACGTGACTTTTTTTCCATTTCATCCAAAAATGGTATAATCTAGTGGATAAAGCTTCGAATCTTTATGTAATGCATCACAAATTTGTGTAAGCCTCTGATTATGTAAAGATTTAGAAGCAACATAGCCTGAAAAGTGAGATTTGGAGGATAAGGTTATGAGATTTGATCAATGTTCTTCAAAGCAGGTTGCTCGAAGGGTTTAGAGGTGGATCAAAGCAGGTTGTTTCGAAGGAAGCCAATGCCTAATCGAAGCTTTTGGATCGAAGCAAGCTGCTTTGAAAGAAGCCAATGCCTAAACGAAGCTTATGGATCGAAGCAAGTTGCTTCGAAGGAAACCAATTCCCAATCGAAGGTTGGGGATCGAGGCAAGCTACTTCGAAAGAAGCCAATTCCCAAACAAAGCTTATGAATCGAAGCAAGTTTCTTCGAAGGAAGACAATTCCCAATCGAAGCTTGGGGATCGAGGAAAGCTGCTTCGAAGGAAACCAGTGCCCAATCAAAGTTTGGGGATCTAAGTAAGCTTGTTCTCTTCAATTTTGTCAAAATCTTCCAGCCACTCCTTTCGATCAGTCGTGTGGTTCGAATAGCCTGAACGAGATTTTGAATTTGAATTGTTATCTGCAACCACTCTTTTCGATCTGTTGTGCCCTTTCGACATTTTCCTCTTCCCCTTTTCTTCTACCTGATACTTGAGAGCCCGATATGATCCATGGAGACTATATGGGGCATTAAAAGTCCAATTGTACTTGTCCAAACCTGAACCTTAATTTAAGCCCATTGTTGAAGAAGTGTCTTGAGCTGATCAAACCTTATGCAATTTTGAGCAATGGAGATTTTGTGAGAGAATCTTTGAGAAATTGGAGAGGGGAAATTTTGGGGTACAAAAATTTAGTTTTCCTTTTTGAATAGATGTTGATTCTTTGTTTTCTTTAACCCTTAACCATGATTTTTGGTTTGAATTTTTATCTTGCCTTAGAAAGTAGGGAGTACTCACTCATTGATGTTAGTTGAATTCAAGTTCGGAGATCAATGTTTGCTCACTTGCATTGTTGGTTGCTATGAGATTGTGTAAAAGAAAAAAGAAAATAAAAAAATGTAAAAAGAAAGAAAAAAATGAAAAAGTTTTAAAAAACAAAAACAAAAAAAGTATGGAATAATGTTGTGTTGAATAAATATTGTTAATTGGTTTGAAGGGATTATGAAGAAGTTTGATTGGAATATTGTGTGAACTTTTATGAGTTGATCACTCCCTTAGGTTTAGGAAAGTTTTTGTTTCGATTAGCTTTATAAATTATCCCTTGTTTGTTAACCAAACCACATTACAACATTAAAAAGCCCTTGTGATTCATGCCTTTATATTTTTAGTATGAGTTTTTGGATGAATGTATAATTTAGTCTTTTATTTGCAAGATTATTGGATAAGTGTCAAGTCCCTCACTTTTGTGTGTTCTTCATCTACCGATGAATTTTTGCTAGGTGTGATTCATGATTGAGCTTGTTTTGTTTCAGAATGTTTTGTATAATTTTTGTACTTAGGATTCATTTCCTTTACATGTTGTCGTTGTAGGATTGTGGTAATTATTTACTTTGCTTGTGCATTTTCATCTGAACCATACATTTGTTTTTCGTTTTAAAAACTTGTTGATTCATGATTCTCTGGTTAGTTACTTTTGTTCTTTGAGTTGTTTGAGTACAAACAAGTTCAAGTTGGGGAGAGTTGATAAGTACCAAAATATCGGTATTTTGTGTATGTAATTTGTGGCACTTATCGATTCTTTTGTTAATATTCTTTGAATAATTCCCCGCTTTGTTTGTAAATATGTATACTTCGTATATAATTGAGTTTTCGATTCATTTGTGTACCGTTTGATAATTTTAATGTCTTTTTGTAGGTTTTATCGCGTATTTGGAGCATCGAGGAATAAGGTGCCGAAGTCACGGCTCAGGATAGGCATTTTTGGACAAAGTCAAGAAATAAAGATGCTTCAGGTCACACTTAGCACGCTCCCAACACGGATTCTAGAGAAGAGGCGGTGAGTTTGGTGCTAAGCCCGATATTTGGTGCTTAGTATTGTCTAAGGCGGTTTAAGTGAATAAATAAGTGTGCGCTGAACGCCGTTTTCGCGCTTAGTGCGGTCTGGGTATTTCAGATTTTTATATATAGTTTAAGTATAGATTTTGTTAGGTTTTATCATCTCTTCTCACCATGGAGGAGCTCTGATATAATTCTTTCTAGCTTAGAGTTTTACCCAACACATTGGGTGGTACATCTCGTTGTAAGGCCACGTGGTGTCTCTGATTGTGTCGACTCCATGAGAACTTTCCACTTGTTCTCCTTCTTCCCTGTTGAAACAACCGGCTGAAAATCATCATACAATGAAGTCACCATTGAACGTCTTTTATCCCACATGAAGGAAAGGTAAACATTGAGAAAAACTGAGAAGGGAGAAGTCACAGTCTTGCGACTGAGAGATCTGATAAAGGAGTCTGTTACGCGAGGGGAAGGTATTAGCACCCCACACGCCTGTAGTACTCTACGGTATCCACTCTTGTTATTCATCTTATGGGTGTGTGTAATCTATGATTACTGTTTACTACTGCTAAAGGGATAATGCATGCAAAAGAAAGAAGAAAATAATGTAGGGAAAATAAAGTTGTACTCGCTTGGGCCCTACCCCAATGCCTACGTATCCTTTTTGAGGAATCGGAGCTACCATAGTTCGACTCATATATTTTGGTTGGTTTGTGCTTTTTAGTTAAGAAGACAAAAGCAACAATCAAGATGGTAAAACATTAGATAAAATGACAAAACATCAACAATGGTGATAAAGCAACAAAAAGGATGACAAGACATCACATGGAAACACAAACTCAGATAAGATGATAAAACATTACACCTAACAATGATATCAAAAATCAAAGTAGGACGACAAACATACATTATGGTGAAACATCGGCAACAAACATATGTGATGGTGAAATATCGGCTACAAACATATGCGATGGTGAAACATCGGCTAAAAACATATGCAATGGCGAAACATCGGCTACAAACATATGCGATGGTGAAACACCGGCTACAAATATATATGATGGTGAAACATCAGCGAAAAACATATGCGATGGCGAAATATCAGCAACAAACATATGCGATGATGAAAACCAGCGAAAAACATATGTGATGGCGAAACATTGGCTACAAACATATGCAATGGCGAAACATCGGCTACAAACATATGCGATGGAGAAACATCGGCTACAAACATATGCGATGGTCAGACATCAGCAAAAAACATATGTGATGGCGAAACATCAGCAACAAACATATGCGATGCCAAAACATCGGTGAAAACATATGCGATGGCGAGACATCAGCGGAAAACATATGTGATGGTGAAACATCGACAACAAACATATGCGATGGTGAAACATCAGCGACAAACATATGCGATGACGAAACATCAGCAACAAACATATGCGATGGCGAAACATCGATTACAAACATATGAGATAGTGAAACATCGACTAAAAAGATATGCGATGGCGAAACATCGGCTAAAAACATATGTGATGGTGAAGCATCGGCTACAAACATATGCGATGGTGAAACATTGACTACAAACATATGAAATGGAAAAACATCGGCTACAAACATATGCAACGGTAAAACATCGGCTACAAACATATGCAATGGCTAAACATAGGCTACAAAAATATGCAATGGCGAAACATCGGCTACAAACATATGCGATGGCGAAACATCGGCTACAAACATATGCAATGGCGAAACATCGGCTACAAACATATGCGATGGCGAAACATCGGCTACAAAGTTAGCAAGGTAACATGGCAAAGATGGCGAGGCATCAATTTGACAAGGTTTAAAACAAGTCCAAAAGGAACACAAAAAATAAGATTGGTTTGTATTTTTTACCTTGAAGAAGGATTTAAGTTTATTATAGATGTTTTATGATTTACCAAGAAAGGAAAAATAACTAAGGGAGACTAGCCTAGCACTACCCCTAATGCTATCATACAATTATTGATCCTAACATGGAGGATAAAAAGGAAATCTCTACCCTAAGTTAGCATGCATAGGTAAGTATCCTAATGTCTAGCTCGAGGACTAACCCTACACGAGCAATCCTAAGGGAGCATGGTAAATACCAAATAAGTGAGCAAATAAATTCTTTTTAAAAGCATACAATCGGGGTATAATGACTCATGCCATGAGGGTATAAAGAGAAAATGCTTTAGCTAAGAGGAGCGGATCACCCGAAGCAAACAAGCGGGATATGGATGAAAAGAACAAAAATGTGATGTCCAAAGCGACTGAACACCTAACCAAGATATAGAAGATCGAGGTAGGCGATAGAAGGCAATATGAATGATCATGAAGTGTCAACATCGGCCAATGCAAACTCTTGACAAAGAATAGGGGTTTGATTGCAAAACCCTTCCCCACTTGATGAACTTGATACATATGATATGCACGACTCCGAAGCATCGATGTACCACGTGAGCTAAAGATGACACGGACTAGAATGTGCAGGGTTCAATTACAGACCCTCCCCGCTCGCCTCCTTTTAAATACTTGTCATTTGTAATATAATGCGGGTACAAATATAAACATACGTGCAGAATACCTACTTCAAAGGTAGGATTTTAAATAACACAATTAGCATACAGAAAGCAGTGCTTGCTACAGGTCTTTAAATAGATACTTCGAGCGCACGCTCTTTATTTCCTGCTCCCTACTTCTCATGATCTCTAGAAAGCAATAAAGAATTTGATAAAGAATGCGGTAAAAAGGTATGAGAGAAATACCAAAAGGATATCAATCCGTAAATACCGATCAATAGAAAAGAAACCCGGAAAACTTCATAAGCTACTAGCATCAACAAAGAGATTCAGTGAGAATATGAGTTGAGGCATCAAAAAACAAGATCAAAATGTGTAGCGGACACATCTGTATCACAAAGTGCATGCACAAAATACAATTGGGAAAACCAAGAATGGAATGTGTATCGACACATCCGTACTCCCGAGCACTTGCACAAAATTCAATTATACAAGATACGGGGCACAAAAAATGGCATGTGTGTCAAACGCAAAATCGGACCATAAATCAAAAGTCCAAACAAGTTTTCCGATCAAACAATCGAGTAATAATTACATGATCGAAAATTATCCAAATATACCTTGCACAATCAACACACATGTTGAAAATAACAAGGAAAATTAAAGTATAAAAGAGTAGAAGGAAATTTGGAGCAAACAATAGCCAAAGCAAAGCCAAAGAAGCAAAAAACAACAATTTGGAATGTTTACGTCGACCACAACAGGTTACGCGTCGAATCATGCCCAGGATTTTCTCAGTTTGCGTCAACGGTTGGGTCGACGCAACACTTCCCGCAGGTGACTAGAATGTTTGCGTCGACCGCAACAGGCTATGCGTCGACTCATGCCCGGGATTTTCTCAGTTTGCATCGACGACTAGGTTGGTGCAACACTTCCCGCGGGTGACTAGAATTGTTTGCGTCGACTCAAAAAGGTTATGCATCGACTCAACTGCAATCTTGTTCAATTGAAACTTTGAAGCAACATAACTTTTGCATCGAGTGTCTGTTTCGTGCATGGTTCGAATTGTTAGAAATCTTGAAAATCATAGAATATCCATGGCACGAAACGGAAACCAAAATAACAAAAAACGACAAATTCCCCGATCTTAGCACGATCGACGCGTGAATTCATGACCCAATTTCATGAGTTTCGATGCAATTTTCAGCGGATCAAAAACCAAATTCACATCAATTATGCTATGACCATAGCACAAGGAAATTTGTACGCAACCAAAAATCAATCAAATCACGCGGTAAGATCAAGGCACAACGGCTCAAGCATTTTGTCAAACACATAATCTCCGAAATTCAACTCATAATTTTTACACAATTAGAGATCTGAATTATACCACACATAATCAATCAAGAATCATCAATTAAACTTGGAACAACTTCAACATTTTGTTTTCTCAAATAAGAACTTTCATGAAAATCAATTAATTGAATAAGAACTTATTTAATCATCCAATTCTGGATTTGTACATCATAATTCAAGATCAATTCACATTTTCATAATTGAAGTCACTTCCACAAATCAAATTAGATCAAAGTTCAATTTATTGATCCACAAAAATGCTTATTTAAGAATCATTTATTTGAAAAGTGCTTAAATCAAGAAAAGCTTACCGTAGAATTAAAGAGTAAGCTTAGGTATAGAGAACACAATAATCAGATTCGAGATCGGAGAAGAATTGAACTTCTTTGACTTTTGGATCTTGAAAAAGTTGTTGGAAAAGTTGTAGGTGTTCTTGATGAAAAAGAGAGAAAGTTTATCTTTGATCCTTGAGAGTTGAGAGAATTTTGTGATTTGTGTTTGTGTCAGCTTTTTGAATTATGAGATACCCCCTTGAAAATTGGAGTGAATAAGAATATATAGTGTACCATTTTTTGAATGAATGAGCCTCCAATAAACACAAGCAAATGTGCAAATTTTTAGTTCATTAGAGTCCGACACCTTCATGTCAAATTCGCAGGTCCCTCAGTGCGACTTTCGAAATTGAAATGTGAAACAAAAATGTAGCCAACATTGAGAACAACATCGTGTCTGAAGATAGGCTTAATCGGATAAACGGTGATTTAGTTATGATTTTTTGAAGTTTCGTCTCATATGAAAATATTTCTCGGTTCAGGATTTTCAAATGCGTTGCATGCGTTTTGGACCGAAAACGAAGGCCTTCGGAATACCGTTCTGTAATACGGTGGGAAAACTGACTGTTATACTGGTTTTGCGTTTGTATTCGCAAATGTTGCGGTAAGCAAGAGTCGCCACCGACTTTTCTTTTATCCAACAAAAGAAAAGGTGAAAAGAATAGAAAAAGACCTTTTGAGAGTTTTCTGAGTAACGGGGGTAGATTATGGGAAGGGAAGGTGTTAGCACCCTTTCCATCCGTAGTTATCTACGGGCTCTTAGATACTTAGCTCATTTTGAAATACCTTGTGCTTTTGTGTGTTTTGAAAAGTATTTTTGAAAGTGCCTTAGTGTGGCAATTTGCTTTATGATAACTCTTGTATCAGTCCTCAAGAGTGTTGATAAAGCATTTGAAAATGTTTTTGAAAGTTTTTTTATGTAAGTGTAAAAGTTTGTTTTTGAGCAAGCATCTAACAGCTATCTACTTTTACTCGAAAGGGTCGTTCTTTTCCTCTTTTCTTTTAGACAGTATTATCCTATTATTAGTTAGTAGGTAGCCCTATTGTTGGATGTTTTGAGGGACATTTTAAGGGAAGTTTTATATTACAAAGGCAATTGGGAAAGAAACCTTAGTAACTGCCCTAGGGTTTTAAGATCATTTTTATCGAGGCAACATCGAAAGGGTCATCGAGGGACTTATGATATTTTAAACCAGAGGGTAGCCACTAAAATCTCTCACGTTTCGAGAGTTGTGACTATTTTCCGAAGGCAACCAAAGTGGGAGTACCTTAAAGGTGCGCATGTGCAATTGTATTGTGTTTCAGTTATTTATCTTGATATTAGGTTTGCTAACGTTTTGTTTTTAATTTCTTGCCATACAATCCTATTAATCATACATCTAAGCAGTTAATATATGTACAGAAAATATAAAGTTCGAAAATCAAAACCTAGCTATTACAAGGCTTCGGGGAGGGGGATTAATTACATATCCAAAATTGGGAAAAGAAAGACAGTAAAGTAAAGTCCTAATTTAAGTCTATTGCACCCAATGAACAAATACAATAATATGAAGATAATAATAATGCTAAAATCATAAAAACACGCGATATAGAAAAAGACGTCTAAAACCCTAAAATGTTTCTAAGTTAAAAAGAAATTTTTTTGTCGTTTTGTTTTTTTTATGAAAATTAATTAATTTTAAAATTAAGAAAATGGTTTAAATAAATATTAATTAATTTACATAGTTAGTTTAATTAAGAAAAATGCTAACCTAATGTTTTTGTGATTTTTTTTATTGTTTTGTTGGTTTAAATAAAAAGATAAAAGATTAGGCAATAAAAACAAAAAAAATATGTAAAAGGGGCCTGGTGTTAACTAGCAAGCAGGGGGTGAGATTGTGAAATTGTATAGGCCCAGATCTGAGAACCCAATATTGCGCCTGATCTCATGCTTCTGGTCCTTGAGGATCCACCATGGGGAAGTATTCCAGAGGCACTGAATTTGATCTCTTTTGCCATCCATTGTCTGGGCTTGAAGGAGCATGGGAAGCGTTGAAACACAGCCCACTGGATCTGCAAGACAATTGTTAGAAAAAACATAATACATGACTTGGGTATCGAACTCAGCCCCTTAGGATTGCACACGTTCTCTTTCACCATCTGGGCTGCTTGCTCATTCGTGGATCCAAACACAAAAGAATTATTACATGATAAATTGCATATTTGGGTCTCAGAAACACAATAATATGGATGGTATGCATCAAAAACATATGAACATAAAAATATGACTTCACATGATTATTGGAACCGGCGATTCACACGCGTGCGTTTTTAATAGCTTTGGTGTTAATAACGACCCATTCTTACCCTTTGAACCTTACTGAGATGATTGCAACACTTGGTTTGGATGGAGATGGCTTGAATCGGATTGAAGGTGACTGCATTGTGTTTAGAAAAACTTGAAACAATTTCAAAGTTTTGTGGAGTTTTTAATAAGGAAATTGGTACGTGTGTTTTAGGCAAAATGTTTCTCTCTCTGGTGGCAATGTTTTTTTTCGTCCCCTTGGCTTGCGCTTTTAATTCTGTATTTATAGGGGGCATTGGTGAATGGAAATGGCAAGAATCAGCCATTAACCAGGCTTTGAAGGAAGAATCGAAAGCCTTAAAAGGTTGCATTTTTTGAGGATTTTCTACCCTTTTGGGTTTTGAATGAACCTCGACAGGTTTCTCGTCTTGACTCCTTCGAATGCCCTCAAGCCTTGGTCTTCGATTAGCTCTGAATTGCTCCTTTCTATTTGCTTTGGGCTTATCATTGTGGCTTCTTCGATTGAGCCCTTATCTGCCTTAGTTGCTTGATCTGAAAATATCCAACTAGCCCAATCGAACACTTCCTTCTGGCATGTCGAAGCTTCATTGTGTTATTTCCTTTGAATGCAATTGTGTAGGTGGACCTTCGATTCTAACCCCCACCCTTTGCTTATGTTTACAAGGCCATCCTTATTGATCCTTAGTTCACCTTTGATTGGTGAATACAGCTTGTATTACACCAATCGAAGGATAACCTATGAGCACCTTCGATCACCCAACTCTCTTGTACATTCAGGCACATGCCTGAGGCATATTGATCCTAAAACTACAGGATGACTCATATCTGGATGACTTGTTTCTAGCTGTCCTTCGATCATGCCATATTTGAAGGCTGCATGTCATTCGAATCATTAGCCTCCCACATCTTTCTTTAGATATACAGCTTGTATTCACAAATCAAAGGGTAACCTAAGAGCATCAGAACATCTCTTCAAACATCCAACATCTGCTCAATTACATATCAGAAGCTTTAAAGCGACTTATACTTGGTCGATTCATCTCAAATTATTCTTCGATCAAGTCATGCTTAAATATGGCATGTCCTTCGAATCATGAGCCTTCCACATGTTTTCAAAGTGCCCATTCAAACAACGTGCCAGTCGAAAGGTCTTTTCTTGTAGTGCTTCAAATAGCTTATATTTCCATTATTTAAAAATAGCACCCTTCGATGCCTTTACTAGCTCTTCCATTCGAAGACTTTAGAAATAACCTCCTCACGTGCTTTCTTTCGATCCAGCCTTCCTTGGGTATTTCGAGTTAGCCTATATTTCAGTGATTCGAAAACAAAACCCTTCGATGATTTTACTAGCTCTTACAATCGAAGACTTCAGAAAAAGCCTCATCACGCTTTATTTCGATCTAGTCTTCCTTGGATGTTTCAAATTATCCTGCATATTATTGTCGAAGCTGCTTCGACCCAAAAGCCCTTAGGCAGATCTTCAGCCTTTGATCTACACTTTGTCAGGCACACTTTTTTCTTTCTTTCAGCTGTGCCATTATGCTGAGGCATATAGGGTGCCATGAAAATCATTCGAAGCCCTTGTCAACCAAAATTCTTTATGAGAGGTGAAACTTTAGATGGAAACCCATTGCTTAAGGGGAGAATTTTTATGATCAATTCTTGATCAACCTTGAGCAAATGAGGACCTTAATGAGCATTCCCTGAATAAATTGGGATGGAAAATTTTGGGTACAACAACTGCCCCTGTTCAATCTTCTTAAACCTGTCCTACAAAATAGAACAAAGATGAATCTCAAGATCCTTGAAATGGTTAGTCTAAAATGCTATGGTATCATGCCATGATGTTATGTACAAGCGTATGCATAAGCAAATCAAACAAGTCCTTAGGTTTAGGCTTGCATGAGGTTTATAGGTGAGTACCCTCTTGAAGTTTAGTTGGTTCAACCTATCCTATAAAGTAAACGGGTTCTTAGGAATCTCAATATCACTGATCTTTCTTCATCGGGCATTGTTTCAGCGCAAGCCTCTTTATTGGCAATTGAAATATCCCAAAAGTCCAATCTCAATGAGCATAGTATCGAGTATCAACCAACTTCGGACTGCACCAAAGCTGGCTACCTCACTACTTCCTAATGGCCAAGTTATTCAAGTAAGGTTCTAAAGTCAGTTAGTGCTTCATGACACCACACAGCGGTACCATATTCTCCTTCACTAATCAAGGGCCACCGGTACCAACAAATGTGTCACACTAACGTAGCTATTGCTTGACCATGTCGGTATACCCCGCACAATTTCCACAACTTATTGCTACTTACCTAAAAGGTGCCCCTGATCCGGGTAGAGGATCAAAACAAACCCAAACAAGGAACCATAATTCAAAGCAAGAAAATCAAACAAAAGAAAGCAAATAAAGGTGATCTAGCCCTAAGGTAACCCCACTTTTAAGTACAGTCCCCGGCAGAGTCGCCAATTCTGTAATACGGTGGGAGAACTGACTTGGGTGTTTTGCATTTGATTGTAATTGTTGCGGATAGCAAGAGTCACCATCGACTTTTTTTTATCTAATAAGGAGAGGTTCAAAAGAATATGAAAGACCTTTCGAGATTATTTCTTGAGTTCGGGGGGTAGGTTATGAAAAGGGAAGGTATTAGCACCCTTTTCATCTGTAGTTATCTACGGGCTCTTAGTTGCTTGCTAGATCACTTGCTTTTGTTTGAAAATGTGTTTGTGATGTGGGTTTGAAAGTATTTTGAAAACGTCTTTGTAATGATTCTCGTTCCTATAAGAATGCGTACAAAGTGTTGGTTTTGAAAATAGTTTAAAGAGGTGTTTATGGGATGTGTTTTTGAAAGTGATTTTTGAAAAGTGTCTTTGTGATGATTCTCGTTTCTATAAGAATGCGTAAAAAGTGTTTTAACTTTTGAAAATATTTCAAATGAAAATGTTGGTGTGTAAAAATGTTTTTGTTGTGAGCAAGCGAGCAACTATGAGCGTCCTACCTACTCAAAAGGTCTAATGTTCTTTTCCTCCTCCTTTAGATGTTGCTATCTTACCATTGATTTGGTAAGAAGCCCCATCGTTAGATGTGAAGGGATGGACGTGAGTCATTTGTATAGTCATAGAAGGCAACCTATGGGACATTTTAGCAATGTCGTTTAGGGACTAGACCATTTACCGAAGACAACATCGAGGGTCATCTAGGGACTACGATCTTTTATCGAGAGTCTTTGCTAAAACTTCCATATTCGAGGGACATGACTATTTTCTGAGGTAACAAGTGAGATTACCTAGGGGTGCATGTGTGTGAATAATATGTTTGATTTGCATGCATTTAGTATTTGATTAGGGTGATCTGCTTGTTGGTTTTATCTTGCCATACATCCTAATTACTAACATTTGTACAAAAGCAATAAAAATGCAGAAAATAAATCCTACATTATTACAACCATATTAAATAGCAAGAAAATGTAAAGACAAAACAAAATAAAGAAAGAAAAATGGTCTTTTCGATTCAGGCAGCAAAACTCTTCGATTATGCCCTTCCTGGCTTCCTTCGATTTAGGCATGAAATCAATAAGGACACGCCTTTCAATTTCATCCTTTTCCCGCTTCTTTTGATTGGGGACTGGAATCAACGTGAGGTGCACTCTTCGCCTCAAGCTCCTTGCTACCTTCTTCAATTGCAGGAATGCTAGGATCTCAGGTTGAGATTCGAAAGGCTTGAGTTTTTAGCCAATCGAAGGATACAGAGAACCTATTTTAAACTTTTAAAAATGCAACATTCAAGTGTAACTTTCGAAAGCTACATGCCAGGGGTTAGCACAAGATTATTGGGCATCAAAATCCAAAGTATAACTAGTCAGGGTTGAGACTTTCAACATATAGGCAGTAAGGACCGAAAGTTAAAGCATGGTCAAACTCCCTAGATGAGATATCTACATTTTATTTTTATTTGTATGTACACATGATATTTAAATTAAAGATTTCAAAGTTTAGAGAGAACTTACCTCTTGAAGCGCTTAAATCGAAGGAACTGCAAGTGACTTCCTTGGTGGTAAATGGAACTTCGCTGGAATCTTCCTGAAGCTAGTTCAATTACTACTTTGTTTGAGCAGTTACTGAATCGAATGAGGGTATGTAATTGTGGTGAGTGAATCGAAAGTTACTCTACAACAGGTAAGGGGGTGAATCAAAAGACTATTATATTTCAAATATGGAATGGGTCGAAGGTTGGTTATCTGATAGTTTGAGGAGTGAATTGAAGGGTTCACTTAGTGTATGAAGGGGTCTGAGTTTTTTTTAGAAGTGAAGTGTTAGGAATATTTAAGAACGTTTGATGGTGTTTGAGAGTTTTGAGAAATTGATAACTTTCTCACAACAAGAGTTATTGCAAAAATCAGGGGGCCCTAAGATGTATGGTAGAGGCTCATATTTATAGATGATTTTGGCTGATGTTTAGGAGGGAAAACAAAAGATATTTGAACAAAAAGGGGTATGCTGTTCTTGTAGTCTTCAAGGTGCAGTTTTGTATGCCATTTTGGTGCAAGAATGGGGCAGCATTGCAGGACTACTTTGTAGCAATTTTGGAGTGTTGTGGCCAGTATAGCAGACATGTACTTGGCAGAACATAGGACTTTGGTCAGCAAGCATCTTTAGATTATTTCAACCTTTCGTTTTGACCACCTAGGTCCAACCTTCGACCAGATTCTTCTTCAGACATCATTATTTGATTTTCACCCAATATGTGTCTTTCGAATGGGACCTTTTTATGCATCCTTCGAAGGGGCCAAATGCATGCCCCTTGAATGGGTCACCAAAATATGTCATTCGATTAGGACATCCAGGTATGTCTGGCAAGAGTCCTTCGAATGTGCCACCATGATACGTTTTTCGAGCGAGACAATAGTTGTGTGTCATAGTGTAGAATTTGTGTGTCGAAACAAATTATTTCCAAGGGAGATACTGCCCAGTCGAAACTAGCATGAAAGTATCCAATGCTTTATGGGTGTCATTGCCTTGTGGGCGCCATTGCCTTGTGAATGCCAGCCATTGGGGAGCTTTTTTCCTTGTGTATACTGGTCTGAAGGGAGTCCTGGTTTTTATGAATCGAAGGAATCATGCAAAGGGAAAATGGACTCTGAATCGAAGGAAAGCTTTAGGAGGTTATTGATTTATGACTCCAAGCAAACATTCAAGGAGCCTTTTCTCAAACGAAATCTTGCATGAAGAACCACTGCCCACTTAAACTTGCCTGTAAGGGGTCATATGGCCAAACGAAAGATGTAACCAAAACTTGCATTCGAAGGAAACCACAAACCCAAACGAAGAAAGAAACCAAATCTTGTATTGAAGGGGACAACATGCCCAAGTGAAGAAAGCAACCAAATCTTATATTGAATGGGGGACACATGCCCAAGCAAAGAAAGCAACCAAAGCTTGTATTGAAGGAAGCCACACGCCCAAACGAGGAAAGCATGCAGGAGGTAAAGGGCACAATCGAAGGAAACCAGAAAAGAGGCCTTTGCCTCCTGAATCGAAGGAAGCCAAACAGGAAGCCTTTTCCTTATGAATCGAAGGAAGCCAAATAGGAGGCCTTTGCCTTGTGCCTGCTGGCCTGAAGAAGCTAGTATGAAGGTCATTTCCCTCTTAATCGAAGGAAGCTAGCAAATAGGTCATTTCTTTCTGAATCAAAGGAAGCTTTTCAGAAGGTCATTTCCTTCTAAATCGAAAGAAGCTAGCAAAGGGAATCCAAGCCCAATTGAAGCTGGCTTGAATCGAAGCAAACTTGTTTTTCTCCAATTTTGTCAAAAACTCAAATTTATCTACTTTGCTCTTTCAATGGTTTCCTCTTTTACCTGATGCTTGGAAATCCAATATGATCCATAGAAATTATAGGGGCATTAAAAATCCAATTGTACTTGTGCAAATTTGAACTTTTGAAAATCCTTGTGAGGAAATGTCTTGAGAAATGAGAGGGGAAATTTTGGGGTACAACACAGACCAACCGGTAAAACAATTACTCGATCGACCTGATATGACAGGAAGAATGCTCAAGTGGTTGTTAGAACTTACTGAGTTAGACATCAAATATGAAAGTAGAAAAGCCCACAAAGCACGAGTACTGGCTGACTTCATGGAAGAAATGACCTCACTAGCCTCCCCCACGAGCGGACCATACAAATGGACCATCTTTGTGGATGAGGCTTCTAGCTCGACGGGTAGCGGAGTAAGAATTACTTTGGAGAACAAGGAAGGAATCCTGATCGAAGTCTCCCTCACACTATCTTTTCTGACCTCCAACAACCAAGCCGAGTATGAAGCGTTCCTCGTTGGGTTACGCTTAGCCAAAGATTTGGGGGCCGAGGAAGTGAAGATATTCATAGACTCCCAGCTCGTCGCCTCTCAGGTACTGGGAGAATACCAGGTAAAAAATGACCACCTCTCTGATTACTGGACTTTGGTCCAAGAAAGAATAAAAAAATTCAACTCCATATATGTGCTACATGTTCCCCACGAACACAACACCCGAGCAAATGTCCAGTCAAAATTGGCGAGCACAAAGAAGAAAGGAGGTAACAAATTGTTAATACATGAAATACTTCCTCGACTAAGCATTGCAAAATCCTCCTCGACTCTAGACGTGTGCGCCATCAATGACAGTAACTGCTAGATGACCCCGGTACACAACTACCTCATAAAGGGGAACTACCATCCGACCAAAAAGAAGCCAACATAGTCAGGAGAAGAGCTTGCTCTTACATCTTGATTAAAGGAAAATTATATAGAAGAGGATTATTCATCCCTCTCCTAAAATGTGTCGAGGAAGCTAAAGTCGTTCACATCCTACGTGAGATCCACAAAGGAATCAACGCCAAACACCTGGGTGGAAGATCCCTCGCCAGAAATTAATAACGGGATGGGTACTATTGGCCTACCATGCAGAATAATGCTAAAGAGAACATAAAAAAATATGACAAATGCCTACACCACAGGGACCTGCATTTGGCACTCCCAAGCTAACACAAGTCTCTCTCACCCCCTGGCCCTTCGCATGGTGGGAAATGGAAATCCTCGGGCCATTCGTAGTAGGATCAAACCAAAACAAGTACCTAATAGTAGGCATGGACTACTTCACAAAATGGATAGAGGTGTAACACCTTATTTCCCCAACGGTAAGATAATAGAATTAGAGTAAATTAATTTTAAAAATATCAAAACACCAAGAATAGGATGCAACATCTTTCAACATATCATAAACTTGCTCAAGTATAAATAAACATATACATGACACTTTTTCGAATGAACCGACAACACTTCCAAAATGATCCTTAAAACTTCAACTTTAATGAGTTTACAATAAATTAATCAACACTTAATCAAACCAATAATTAATCAAATAAAAATGAGTTTACAATACTCCGACAAATTATCAAAACAAAACAACAATTAAGCAAAACAAGTAAGCATTCATCCCTCCCCGGTGTAACGTATCAGAGAACTGACGCCAACTCAAAAATAAGAAGATAAACCTCTTCTAGACTCCGCAACTTCGGACTACTCTTGATTATCTGCACGTTATCCATATAGAGACAATATTCAAATAGAAGGAGTGAGATATCACAATAATATAATAAGTTATATAATCATAAGTATACGACAGACATATCATGCAATATTCCAAGCTCAAAAATCATCAATTAGAATTCATAATGCTTATACAAGTACATACATAATTATCATCATCCATCATACGACATATACCAACTATGCAACTAAACTTCATCGTTATATCAACAATTCAAAAAAATGCTATGCAACTGACACTGATGTAAAATGCATGTGGTACCATTAGGGCATAAGCCCTCTCAAAAATTTCCATATAAGGCCAGGACATAAGCCCTCAACATTTGCCAATACAGGCAAAGGCAAAAGTCTTCAACATTTTACCAATACATATCGAGGCATAAGCCTTCAACATTTTTTCCAATCCAGGCCAACAACAGGGTATAAGCCTATAACGATACATGTATGCAACATGTAGCAACATAACCATGTAAAATACAGGACATGAGTCCTCAACATTATGTCATTCCAGGCTAACAACAACATCGTCATACTGCAACACAACCTGCAAATCCTTCATACATCATTTATACAACACTGATACATTCAATAGCAATATTTTACATCACGACACATACAACATACACACACATCATAACTCTTATAATAAAATATTTTTCTACTGCAATCAAAATGAATATCACATTGTAGAATATAGTTTTAGCTTTCCAATGGTCCAAACGACACCCAAAACAGACTCACGGTTTGAAAGTTATGTACTTTTGGAAATTTCATTTTTTTTCAATTTACTCTCGGGGTAACCGATTACCCAAGATGTGGTATCCGGGTACTCCCAGTCAAAATACCCAGAAATGTTGTTTTTCCATGCGGTAACCAGTTACCCATATACTGTAACCGATTACCACTGTACTAGAATAAAAAAACTATATTTTTATGTTACGAAAATCATCCTTTTCCAACCCAAACCCCCAATTTTTCGACATTAAAATACATAATCTAATTTATCATATTGTCATACTACATCTACTACATTCTAACTCAATTCACGTCATCAATTTCATCAATTATGCATAATTTCAACGGATTAAAGAAAAAATAATATACACCAAAATCTAACATTCAATATCATCATCTACCTATAATTATATCACCTATTAGAGAGTCAGATTCCCACCCTTACCTTAAGTTGTAGATTCCTCAAACTTCAACAATGGTTTCTCTCTTCCTAGCTCTTCATATTTCTCGCTTCTTCTCTTCTCTCGTTTCTACGATTGATCAAAAAATAAGAATACTCTTATGTTCCTCTTGTTTTGACTTATTTATCCTTTGGACCCCTAAATCATTATTCCAACCTTTCCCTCACGTGTTCAACACAACATTACCATCTTTCCCTTCTTGTCTTACATTATTATTCTCCTCATATTATTATAAATAATAATTCTAAATATTATTATTAAATCAAATTTAACATCAAATAATTATTTAAGCTCTAAATTATTATATACTAATTAAATCCTCGTATTACTCTTATTCACACACTGCTCATAGCACTGTACTCATCAATGCATCATCATAACACACCATAATTCATATATTCACCAATAATCACCAATATTCACACTAAATTAATTAAATAGTTAATATACATTTTTAGGGTGTTAGAACTCTCCCTCACTTAGAATATTTTCATCCTCAAAAATTATCCAATGCCAACAACTTCGGATACGACTCTCACGTCCTTCTTTCCAGCTCCCACATCACGTTTGGCGATATTTTGATACCACTAACCAACATCCCATTTCTTCAACCACAATAATCCAACAAGATGCATTACTACCGAGTTATGAATGAACAGGTTAATTTTCTCCTTGTCCTATCACCCTAGGATACATGGTCTATTACTTTATGATCTCATTCACGCTTAGACCGAAATACAACGAGGTCTTTTCAGCCACCATAAGTAATGCTTCTTCTAATTTCTCTTCATAATGAAAATATGCTATCCCTCGAGTCCTTGACATAGGAAACGAGACAACAACATAGATTAAGAACGTAGAGTCTCGCAACATGAACATCGTCTCTATTATTTCATCATACAACAATACCGTCATAAGAACATCAACATAGCAATAATATTGACATCTTGGACATCTAACATTAGCACCACAATGCTACAATCCGCCAATCAATTATGCAAATCAATACATCTATTGAAATAGAAGTAACACCAATAATACATAAAGATTTTCACATAACAATTCCATTCTAGAATGTCCACTGGTCTGCATCATCCCTTCAGGCTTCCAATGTTTAACCATTGACTCTTAACAAGTCACACTGCACAATAAACTTGTGCCACATGACGCTTCAGCGGCGTCACTCTGATTATTTACCTTAACGTTGTTGTCCTCATTTTGATTTCCATCAATTATCAGATATACAAGTTTCATATCTATCTTCAGACTCTCTTTAATATCCACCAAGAAATTATTATTCACTTTAGATATCCTCAACCTTCCACTCTGCAGTGTTAGCTCGCATACCAACTCAAGTCTCTGAATTTTTCAATAAGTCCCAACTCTTTCATAGTCACTTTTGTATTAGGTTCACACAGAATGCTGAACAACTAACCTCTCGATAAAACGTCAATCACTTTACACACTATCAAGCTAGCAAGACAAGTTTATCCCATCCAATAAGATCTTATATACCTTAGTGAATTGTCTATAGTCAACACATGACCTCATATTACCGTCCTTCTTCTTTACTAACAACATATAATCTCCCAAGTGATACGCCCGGTATTACAAATCTATTTTTTACACATCCTCTAATAGCTTCTTCAATTATCCCAACTTTAAAGTCGATATCATGTATGGTGCCATATGAACAAGTCTGGTACCAAGAACGAGATCAATATAAAACTTCACCTCTCGTCTAATTTCACCATGTTTCAAATAAATTAATTTCTGGTGCTGGAACCATTTATAAAACAAAGTTCATTACGTTAGATTTCTAATGCTTCGAGCGGAACTCGAATCTGATGTCTGGAACTCAAATTATGAATTTTTGAAGTTTTTAGAAAATTTAGCTCGACATAGTGGTAATCGATTCCCTCCAGGATGGTAACCAGTTACATCTCTGTAACCCAAAAATACTATGCTATTGTCTGATAGTGTACCCGGGTACTCATATATTGGCATCCGGTTACACGCGGCGCATAAGCACTTTTTTGCTGCTTCTCGACACGAATATCACTTTTCTTCTCAACCCAAAAACATCATTCCTATTATAACTCAAAAGACATAATACTTTGCCAAAACCTTAGTTTTCAAAACATCAAAATTCCAATTCTTTTCATAAGACTACTAATATCTTTGAGTTTCGACTCTGACTCGCGATTCACAAATACCCAACAATATCAACGACATTCATAAACCACTTACATGATTCTAACAACAAAATTTATAGCAATTCATCACTCCAGCATTACTCTGAACAACGACAATACACATAATGGTAAATCAACACTAACAACTTCACAATTAACATGCAATGCTGAAAACGTTACAATCATCTGAGCTATATCTTCTAAGAGTTACCCTACTCACTTAACAGATATCTTCCGGCATAAAAATTTGCATTGACTCATCAAAGCAATTCGTAATCACTTGGTTTAACCACAAACAATTCACCCCAAAGATAACCTCAAGTTAATCCCACATCTCTCTCTAATGACAGGTCGCAATTGTCCATGGGAAAACATCAGGGCCCCCACACCACTGGCACGTCATTACCGATAACGTTGCCCTCCACTTCTAGAGATGCGAACAACACTAGCACCTGATCATTCCCTCTCAAGGACACTTCAACCTAACTGCCGGACGTAAATCTCAAACCCATACTTACTTCAAAATTGGAAAACAATGCAGCCTCACTAACGTTTGCACCCATGCAATTCACGACATATTGAACCATCTCAGAGGAGCACAAGCTTCTCCCCCACTTGTTTCAGTCCCGCTCCTGCAAATAAATGATTAGAAAAGCAAGAAATCACCGACAGTGTTTCACACATGTTGTGTACTAAGAAATAACACCTCGACAATATTCAACTGTCATACTACACCGACTCAACAACTTGGTCGGACGAACCAACCTGCTCTGATACCACTAATATAACACCTTATTTTTCCAACGATAAGTTAATAGAATAAGAGTAAATTAATTTTTTTTAAATTAAAACACCAAGAATAGGATGCCACATCTTTCATCATATCATAAACTTGCTCAAGTATAAATAAACATATACATAACACTTTTTCGGATGACCCGACAACACTTCCAAAATGATTTTCAAAACTTCAACTTTATTAATGCAGCGGAAAGAAATCATATTCATTATTCAACATCTTCGACCAATCTCAAACCAACAATTAATCAAATAAAAATTAGTTTACAATACTCCAACAAATCATCAAAAAAAACAACAATTAAGAAAAAATGGTAAGCTTTCATCCCTCCTCGGTGTTACGTATCAGAGCAGTGACGCCAACTCAAAATAAAAAGAGCAACCTTTTCTAGACTCCACAACTTCGGACTACCCCTAATTATCTGCATGTTACCCATGTAGAGGCAACATTCAAACATAAGGGGTAAGATATCACAACAATATAATAAGTTATATAATCATAAGTATATGATAGACATATCATGCAAGATTCCAAGTTCAATAATCATCAATTATATTTCATAACGATTATACAAGTACATACATAATTATCATCATCCCTCATACAACATATACCAACTATGCAACTAAACTTCATCGTCATATCAACAATTAAATAAAATGCCATGAAACTGACACTGATGCAAAATGCATGTGGTACCATCAGGGCATAAGCCCTATCCAAAATTTCCATATGAGGTTAGGGCATAAGCCCTCAACATTTGCCAATACAGGCCAAGGCATAAGCCTTCAAAATTTTGCCAATACAGGCCAAGGCATAAGCCTTCAACATTTTGCCAATACAGGCCAAGGTATAAGCCTTCAACATTTTTGCCAATCTAGGCCAACAACGGGGCATAAACCTTCAACGATGCATGTATGAAACATGTAGCAACACAACTATGTAAATATAAGACATGATTCCTCAACATTATTCCATTCCAAGCCAAAAACAACATCGTCATACTGCAATACAACCTGCAAATCCTTCATACATCATTTATACAACACTGATACATTCAATTGTAACATTTTAAATCACGACACATACAACATACGCACACGTCATAATTCTTCTAATAAAATATTGGTCTACTGCCATCAAAATGAATATCACATTGTAGAATATAGTTTTAGCTTTCCAAAGGTCCAAACGACACCCAAAATGGACTCACTGTTTGAAAGTTATAAACTTTTGAAAAATTTATTTTTTTCAATTTACTCTCGGGGTAACCGATTATCCAATATGTGGTACCCGGGTACACCCAGTCAAAATGTTCAGAAACACTGTTTTTCCATGCGGTAACAAGTTACCCATATACTGTAACCGATTACCATTGTACCAGAGTAAAAAAACAGATTTTTTATGTTACGAAAATCATCCTTTTCCAACCCAAAACCCCAATTTTTTTACATCAAAATACATAATCTAATTTATCACATTGTCATACTACACCTACTACATTTTAACTCAATTCACGTTATCAATTTCATCAATTATGCATGATTTCGACAGATTAAATCAAAAATAATCTACACCAAAACCTAACATTCAATATCATCATCTACCCACAATTATATCACCTATCAGAGAGTCAGAACCCCATCCTTACCTTAGGTTGTAGATTCCTCAAACTTCAATAATGGTTCCTCTCTTCCTAACTTTTCCTATTTCTCGCTTCTGCTCTTCTCTCATTTCTATGATCGACCAAAAAATAAGAATACTCTTCTCTTCCTCTTGTTTTAACTTATCTATCCCTTAGACCCCTAAATCACTATTCCAACATTGCCCTCACTTGTTCAACACAACATTACTTTCTTGCCCTTCTTGTATTACACTATTATTCTCCTTATATTATTATAAATAATAATTCTAAATATTATTATTAAATCCAATTTAACCTCAAATAACAATTTAAGCTCTAAATAATTATAGACTAATTAAATCCTTATATTACTCTTATTCCCACACTACTCATAGCACTGTATTCATCAATGCATCATCATAACTCACCATAATTTATATATTCACCAATAATCATCAATATTCACCTTAAATTAAATAAATAATTAATCTAGATTTTTGGGGTGTTACAAGAGTCAGAAGCACTAACCAAAATCACAACACAAAACATTCTTCGTTTCTACAAAAGAAACATAATTTCCCGATTCAGCATACCCCTAGCAATTGTCACCAACAACGGGACATAATTCACGGACAAAAACTTTCAGGAATTCATCGCCAAGTTGGGCTTCATCCAACACTTCGCGTTCGTCTAGCATCTGCAAACAAACGAGCAGGCCGAGGCTGCCAAAAGATTGATCCTACGGGGCCTCAAACAAAGGTTGGAAGAAACCAAAAGTGTTAGAACAAAGTTTGAATCTACTACCCTAAGTTAAAGTTTTGATGATAACAAAATGCAAGAGTATATAAATTGTATGATTCATGTAAGACATATATGCTACCTAAAAAATTATATTGTGTTTTACAGAAACTCTGATGAGTATCAGCATAAGAATATCATCATCAGCATCAGAAGATGAAATATCAACATCAGCATCAGAGGATGTTATATCATATGCCAGAATCAGAAGATCAAAGCATGTGCTTACGCTGAAGCTTGATGAACAGATCTGCGCGTAACAATCTAAACTCTGATCAAGACCACAACAACTCATCAGCACCTAGCAGCCTCAGAATAAGCCAAAGCCAGAACACGCTTAATTGGCAACGGTATTGTGCATTCAAGATACTTTATTATCAACGGCATTATTCCAGACAAAGATCTTCTCAATATGGAAAGAATGTAATTGGCATTGAAACGGAATAACTGACTCCAACGTATCATTTCCAATGCTATATAAACAAGCAAGTGAGGAACGGATTGGCTAATGCTCTACAACTCTCTACACGCCTAAAGCGATTCATCTTCATCCTCATTCACAGTTTGCTAAAGCTCTCAAATTACTTACTCTATTGTTTTAGCATTCCAGTCCTCATAAGCTTAATTTGTGTAGTATCACAGTTGTGATAAACAGTTTTGTAGAAAACATTCAACACACTTAGATTTCATTTATCTGTAAGAAAGTATTTCCTTGAGAAACCGGTTTGTGGTTTTGACTCAAGAAGGCTTTAGCAGTTGTTAAAGCAGTTGTAATATTCAGTTGAATATAGTGGATTAAGACCTCGTTGGAGAGAGGCGAAATCACCTTGACGGGTGGACTGGAGTAGTTTGAGATCAAACGAACCAGGATAAAAATAACGTGTTGTCTGCATTTGATTTCAAGTTTTACAATTCAACCTCCCTTCTTGTGTTTTTCACTCCTTCAATTGGCATCAGAGCTCCTGGTTCTGAGCTAAAACACTTAACCGTGTCAGTACAAGATCCAGCGTCAGAAAAACACAATGGCAGGAACATATCAACACAGCAGCAATGATAACAATGAAGATAGAGACAGATTCAGTGGCAAACCTCCAGTCTTTGATAGAGAGAATTTTGATTACTGGAAAGACAGAATCGAAAGCTTCTTTCTGGCACATGATGCTGATCTGTGGGACATGGTGACAGATGGATACACGCACCCAGTGAATGCAAGCGGTCAGAAGATTGACAGGAAAGCAATGTCTGATCAACAAAAGCGTGACTTTAAAAATCACCACAAGGCCAGAACCATTCTTCTCAGCGCCATCTCTTACGTTGAATATGAAAAGATATCTAACAGAGACACAGCAAAGAACATGTTTGAATCACTCAGAATGACGCATGAAGGCAACATTCAGGTCAAAGAAACTAAAGCTCTTGCGCTCATTCAGAAGTATGAGGCATTCAAAATGGAAGAAAGTGAATCCATTGAAACAATGTTCTCAAGATTCCAAATTCTGGTGGCTGGTCTCAAGGTTCTGGACAAAGGATACTCTACTGCTGATCATGTCAAGAAGATCATCAGAAGCTTGCCAAAACAGTGGAGGCCAATGGTTACAGCGCTGAAGCTAGCTAAAGATCTCAACAAAATTTCTCTGGAGGAACTTATCAGCTCCCTCAGAAGTCACGAGATAGAGCTAGAAGATGATGAACCTCAGAAGCAATGTAAGCCTTTAGCATTAAAATCTAACAGAAAATCTGACTCTAAAGTTTTGCAGGCAGTTGAAGAAACATCTGATGGGTCCTCATCAGAAGAAGATGAACTTTCCCTCCTCTCCAGAAGAGTGAACCAACTATGGAAGCAGAGGCAAAGGAAGTTCAGGAATCCCAGAAGATCTAATCAGAATGAGTCCTCTTCCAGATACAGAAGGTCAGACTCTTCCTCTGGATACAGAAGATCTGAAGGCTCTTCAGGAAGCAGAAAGCCAAACAACAAGGACATCACTTGCTATGAATGCAACGAGCAAGGACACTACAAGAGTGACTGTCCAAAGCTTCAGAGGGAAAAGCCCAAAAAGAAGTTTGGAAGAGAAAAGAAGAAAAGTCTCATGGCTACATGGGATGACTCTGACTCGTCTGAAGCTGACTCAGAATCAGATGATGAGAGAGCAAACATAGCTCTCATGGCCAACATATCAGAAGATAGTGAAGCTTCTGAATCAGACTCAGAATCAGACACCGAAGAGGTATTTCCTGACTTTGCAATTAATTTTACTAAGGCTGAACTTGCTGAAAGCCTTAACGAAATTCTGGAAAGGTACCAGCAGATCAGAGTTAAATTCAGAAACCTGAAAAGGAATCTTGATTCTGACTCTGACAAAACTGAGAGTCTCAAATTGGAAAATTCTGAGTTGAAAAATAAAATTTCAAAATTAGAAAATGTTTTACAAAACTCTCAGAAGGAAACAATTTCTGAAACTCCCAGCAGCACTGATGAGATCATCAAGGAGTATGATCATAGCTTTCAAAAGTTCCTTGCTAAAAGCATAGATAGAAGCAAAATGGCTTCAATGATCTATGGAGTTAGCAGAAACAGCAGAAAGGGAATAGGATACCAAGGTAAGGTACCTACACCAAAGAATGCCATGGATTTAATTATTAAACGCACTCCTCTGAATTCACACTTTGTGTTTGGCCACACACATGACATTAAATATACTAGTAGCAATTATTATGTGAAACCAAAATTCAACCAGAGTTTTGGTAAAGCTAACAAATCAGGACCCAAGAAAATATGGGTACCTAAGGATAAAATAATACATGTTGCAGATATCTTTAGCAGCAAATCAGAAACACCAGTCATGGTACCTGGACTCTGGCTGCTCGCGACACATGACGGGAAGAAGGCATATGTTCCAAAGCCTGGAACTTAAGCCTGGAGGCCACGTAGGCTTTGGAGGCAATCAGAGGGGAAAGATCATTGACTCTGGAACTGTAGGTATTGGAAATCTTCCCTCTATAAACAATGTTCTGTTAGTAGATGGATTAATGCATAATCTGTTATCCATAAGTCAATTAAGTGATAACGGTTATGATATAATCTTTAATCAAAAATCATGTAAAGCTGTTAGTCAGAAAGATGGGACTATCCTATTTAATGGAAAGAGGAAAAACAACATTTATAAAATCAAACTTTCTGAACTGAAAAGTCAGAATGTAAAGTGTCTTCTGTCTGTTAACAACGAGCAATGGATCTGGCACAGAAGATTGGGGCATGTTAGTATGAGAAGAATATCTCAGATTAACAAACTCAATCTGGTCAGAGGACTTCCTAATCTGAAGTTCAATTCAGATGCTCTGTGTGAAGCATGTCAGAAAGGCAAGTTTGCAAAACCTTCTTTCAAATCTAAAAATGTTGTTTCTACCTCTAAGCCATTAGAACTTCTGCACATTGACTTATTTGGACCAGTTAAAACTGCTTCAGTCAGTGGCAAGAAGTATGGGTTAGTAATCGTAGATGACTATAGCAGATGGACATGGGTAAAGTTCTTAAGACACAAGGACGAGTCACACTCTGTGTTTGTCACCTTCTGTAACCAAGTTCAGAATGAAAAGGATCTTAGAATCGTTAAAGTCAGAAGTGATCATGGTGGAGAGTTTGAAAACAAAGATTTTGAGTCATTCTTTAATGACAAAGGCATTCTACATGATTTCTCTTGTCCTAGAACTCCCCAGCAAAATGGAGTTGTAGAACGAAAGAACAGAACATTGCAAGAAATGGCCAGAACCATGATCAATGAGACAAACGTTGCTAAGATCTTCTGGGAAAAGGCAATAAACACAGTGTGCTACATTCAGAATAGAATCTCCATAAGACCTATTCTGGAAAAGACTCCATATGAATTGTGGAAGAACAGAAAGCCCAACATTTCATATTTTCATCCATTTGGATGTACTTGCTTTATGTTAAATACAAAAAATTATTTGAACAAGTTTGACTCTAAAGCACAAAAGTGTATTATGTTAGGATACTCTGAACGCTCAAGAGGGTACAGAGTATACAATACAGAAACACAGATTATGGAAGAATCAATCAGTGTTCGTTTTGATGATAAGCTTGACTCTGAAAAGTCAAAGCAGAATGAAGTTTTTGCAGGTATGGAAGTTGAATTTACAGGTTCTGAAGACAAGTCATCAGAAGCTCTAAATAAAGACAGTCCTTCAACATCAGAAAGAGGCACTGCTAGCAATCCAGCAACATTTGTTGACCAACCTCAGAAAAGACTACCCAGAAGCAGCTTGGATCACCCAGAAGAAACTATCTTAGGAAGAAAGGAAGATCCAATCAGAACAAGAGCCAGCTTCAGAAACTCTGAAGAATCCCTCATGGGACTTGTTTCTCTGATTGAACCTTCCTCAATTGATGAAGCACTTCTGGACAACGACTGGATTCTAGCAATGCAAGAAGAGCTGAATCAATTCACCATAAATGACGTATGGGATCTTATTCCCAGACCAAAAGGATTCAACGTCATTGGAACAAAATGGGTGTTCAGAAACAAGCTGAACGAACAAGGTGAAGTTATCAGAAACAAAGCACGACTGGTAGCACAAGGTTATAGTCAGCAAAAGGGGATAGACTATACAGAAACCTTTGCCCCAGTCGCCAGGTTAGAATCTATCAGACTTTTAATTTCGTTTGCTGTTAATAAAGGCATCACTCTGTATCAGATAGATGTCAAGAGTGCATTCTTAAATGGATATATAGAAGAAGAGGTTTATGTGCACCAACCCCCTAGTTTTGAAAGTACAAAAAATCCAGAATATGTTTTCAAACTAAAGAAGTCACTATATGGTCTGAAACAAGCTCCCAGAGCTTGGTATGAAAGACTGAGTAACTTTCTGTTAGAAAAAGAATTCACCAGAGGGAAGGTGGACACTACCTTATTCTGTAAGTCAGTTAAGAATGACATCTTAGTTTGTCAAATTTATGTTGACGATATTATTTTTGGATCTACTAATCCTTCTCTTGGAAGAAAATTTGCTAAGTGTATGCAGGCAGAATTTGAGATGAGCCTCATGGGGGAACTGAAATTCTTTCTGGGAATTCAGATCAATCAAACTCCAGAGGGATCTTACATTCATCAGAGCAAATATGTCAGAGAACTTCTGAAGAAATTTGATCTCTCAGAATGTAAATCATCAAAGATTCCAATGCATCCCACGTGCATTCTGGAAAGAGAAGAGGTAAGCAAAAAGGTAGAACAAAAGGTCTACAGAGGTATGATTGGTTCTCTTCTTTATCTGACGGCTTCAAGGCCTGATATTTTATTCAGCATATGTATTTGTGCAAGATTCCAATCAGATCCTAGAGAATCTCACTTAACAGCTGTTAAGCGAATTTTCAAGTATCTGAAAGGTACTACTAATCTGGGTTTATTTTATAGAAAATCTAGTGATTACAGCTTAGTAGGTTACTGCGATGCTGACTTTGCTGGAGACAGAGTAGAGCGTAAAAGTACTTCTGGAAGTTGCCAGTTTCTGGGAGAAAATCTGATCTCTTGGTCCAGCAAAAGGCAATCCACAATTGCACTATCAACAGCAGAAGCTGACTACATAGCAGCAGCAGGATGCAACACACAAATGCTCTGGATGAAAAGTCAGCTTGAAGACTTCCAGATTTTTGAGAGTAACATCCTTATACTCTGTGACAATACTTCTGCCATTTGCTTAAGCAAAAATCCAATTTTGCATTCTAGGGCTAAGCATATAGAAATAAAACACCATTTCATTAGGGACTATATTCAGAAACGAATTTTGAACTTAAAATTTATTGATACAGACCATCAATGGGCTGATATCTTCACTAAACCACTTTCTGAAGATAGGTTCAACTTCATTCTGAAACATCTCAGCATGAAGCTCTGCCCAGAGTGAAAATGTTTTAAGTTTATAAGTTAACCTTCAGAATTTGTCTTACTTCACTGTGAACTTCTGATCAATCTTCCTTCAGAAATTTAGACATGCAGATTGTATCAGATTCTATTCTTAAAGATCTGAGCGTTTTAGTTCAAGGATAGATGTGTTGTTCACTAAATCAAACAGGTGCCATCCAGTCATCAGCTTATTCCTGAGGCAGAACACGCGTGCACGTTTCTGAGAAGGCAAAGCGCTGATTGGATGCATTGAGACACATGTCACTGGTAACCGTTCCAAATATCTTTCTCAAATCCCCCAAAATCAGCAAATATTAAATGCGTGTAATCATGAATTAATTCTCTCTCTTAAAATTGTTTACGTTTTCAAAACATCTTTTGAAACCTATTTAAACACCTTAACATCATTCATTAATTTTTTACCGTCTCTTACAATCATCAAAATATTTTTGTGTTCTTACTGTGTGTTCATCTTTTTCAAGAAAACCCTTTTTCAAGCTTTTTCTCAAAAACCCTAGTGTGAACATGGCGTCCTCTAGCACTGTTTCAGCAGGTTCCCAGCAAGATGCTTCTTCTGATCAGTACCAAATTCCCTTCAGAACTCTACTCACACCGGTGAAGAACTTGGAAGTTCTGTCTGAACTGATCGTTGATTTCAACAGTTTGAAAGAAAATGGCTTCGATTTGACTGAAGAAATTAGGGCACAAGGATGGGAAAGGTACTTTGATAGGTTGGTGGGTCCAACGTTCCCTGTATTGGTCAAAGAATTCTGGATACATGCGTCTTCATCAACACATCAGGTTACTTCATATATCATGGGCAAGAAGATTGTGATCACTGAAGATCACATTGCTAGACTGATTGGATACAACGGTGGTGGCATCCGCTGTATTGACATGGCAGAAAGAGCTAGAAACACTGCCATAGTTGCTAGACAGATTTTCACGCACGGGGTTCCATCCAGCAAGATCAGAGATTTGATGGATCAGCACAGAATCTGGGCAAAGATCATCTTGGGCTGCTTCAACCACAGGAAGCCCACAAGCTCTCCTGACTACATCAACATAGATCAGCAATTTCTGCTCTATTTTATTGCAAAGAAGACCAAGATCAACCTTGCTCATCTTCTGTTCAATCATCTGAAGACCAGCGTCAAGGAGACGAGAGAAGAAGAAAATACTAAAAGGGATTGGATACCCTTTGGCAGATTAATATCAGATATTCTAACTGAGAATAGGCTGATAGAACACCTGACAGAGGCACAGGAATTAAGCTCTCTGGAACCAGCTGTTGGAAAGCAGCTGAACGCCAAGAATCTGAAGAAGATGAAACTGATAGAGAATATCAGAAAGGAGCCCGGCGTCACTCCTCTTGCTGACATCACCAGCAGAAGAGTCCCTCTGAGCGACTTTCCCATATTCTGAGATTGACTCTAAACCAGTCACTGTTCTCAGATACTTGGACGCGTGTAAAGCTGATGGCACAGATCCTGATCTGAAAAGCGTCCAGCATCAACAGTTCAACCAGCAGAAGATGTGTGTCAAGAAGAAGACTTTGCAGAAAGCTCTCAGAAGCACCCTGACTCTGACATCTCTCAAGCTGCCTTGGACAGGCAGACTCTTGAGAGCTGAAGCAAAATGATCTTCGTCTACAGGAGAGAATGGATGAAAGTGATCAAAGGATGAAAGCAAGGATGGATGTTCAGGACAGCAAGATTGACTCAGTAGCCAGCATGGTGCATCAGCAGAAGGAAACCACTGATCAGATTAAGAACATTCTTGAGGCTCTGTTCACACGCCTTCCACCTGCACCTTAGTTTTTTTTTCTCTTGATATTTTCATTGTTTTCTTTGCATATCATCTGTACTATTTTTCTGGCTCTGAACTGAATACAATCGTTTTTCTGCACTGATTCTCTTACTTCAATTATTTTTCACTTCCTCAATTATGTGCACTTTTTTTATTGCTGACAAAAAAGGGGGAGAAAGACTGATATTTTTCAATAACGATTTACTGAGACAAAAGTCTCAAACATTCTAACACTCTGATATACTTGAATGTTTTTGTTCTGCATAGCTTACAGGTACAAGAATCTGATGAACTCTAATACACTGAAGCTCTGATGTTCTGATGTTCAAAGAAAGTCAATAAAGATCCAATCCTAAAGAACTCATGGAATTAAAGGGAAGTAATAAATTTAGGGGGAGTCTTTCCGATCTAAACTCTGATACCTCTTTATCCCTTATCCTCTTATCTTTGATAACTTCCTATTTAATTCTGATACAATTTATTATTTGGTTATCTCTGATACTTTTCTCATTAATTTTCAATTGAAAAAATCTAGTTTTTGTCATCATCAAAAAGGGGGAGATTGTTAGAACAAAGTTTGAATCTACTACCCTAAGTTAAAGTTTTGATGATAACAAAATGCAAGAGTATATAAATTGTATGATTCATGTAAGACATATATGCTACCTAAAAAATTATATTGTGTTTTATAGAAACTCTGATGAGTATCAGCATAAGAATATCATCATCAGCATCAGAAGATGAAATATCAACATCAGCATCAGAGGGTGTTATATCAGATGCCAGAATCAGAAGATCAAAGCATGTGCTTACGCTGAAGCTTGATGAACAGATCTGCACGTAACAATCTAAACTCTGATCAAGACCATAATAACTCATCAGCACCTAGCAGCGTCAGAATAAGCCAAAGCCAGAACACGCTTAATTGGCAACGGTACTGTGCATTCAAGATACTTTATTATCAACGGCATTATTCCAGACAAAGATCTTCTCAATATGGAAAGAATGTAATTGGCATTGAAACGGAATAACTGACTCCAACGTATCATTTCCAATGCTATATAAACAAGCAAGTGAGGAACGGATTGGCTAATGCTCCACAACTCTCTACACACCTAAAGCGATTCATCTTCATCCTCATTCACAGTTTGCTAAAGCTCTCAAATTACTTACTCTATTGTTTTAGCATTCCAGTCCTCATAAGCTTAATTTGTGTAGTATCACGGTTGTGATAAACAGTTTTGTAGAAAACATTCAACATACTTAGATTTCATTTATCTGTAAGAAAGTATTTCCTTGAGAAACCGGTTTGTGGTTTTGACTCAAGAAGGCTTTAGCAGTTGTTAAAGCAGTTGTAATATTCAGTTGAATATAGTGGATTAAGACCTCGTTGGAGAGAGGCGAAATCACCTTGACGGGTGGACTGGAGTAGTTTGAGATCAAACGAACCAGGATAAAAATAACGTGTTGTCTGCATTTGATTTCAAGTTTTACAATTCAACCCCCCTTCTTGTGTTTTTCACTCCTTCAAAAAGGAGGTGGATCGAGGAGCTACATAACATACTCTAGGCCTACCGGATAACACCTCACTCATCCACCGGGGAAACTCCCTTCCGACTAGCATACGCAACCAAGGTTGTCATCCACGTCGAAATCAGAGAGCCCTCAAGACAGGTTGAAGCCCCTCTCGATGAAGAAATGAATGATAAATCATTGAGGGAGAAGCTCGATCTTGTCGAAGAAGTTCAAACAAGAGCGACCTTTCGAGAAGCCTCTCTCAAACAAAAAACCACCATACGATATGATGCCAAAGTCATACAGCATGAATTCGAAGTTGGTAGCCTAATCCTGAAGAGAAATCACAAAAATTCCCACGAAGGTAAGCTCTCCGCAAACTGGGAAGGCTCTTATCGCGTTCGAGCAAAAACGGGAGGCAGGGCCTACTACTTTGAAAACTTGCATGGGGAACAACTTGCTCGATATTGGAACGCTGAAAAACTTAAGCAATATTATAGTTAAGGCACATAAGCAGTCAAAGTACTCTGTCAAGAAGATGAGCACAACATTCTCGACCACGTGTGCATGCTCAGGTACCAGTATAGCACCTCAAATTAAACGAATAGACAAGTTTCCACTCTTGTAATGGGAAAATTCTTAGCTCAAAGGGGAAAAATCAAACGAGCTCCACCTTCATCATACCATGATGGTAGAACACATAACTCACGATGGAAAGTTCATGCCGCCGAGCTCAGGTCCCAAACGAGACATGAGTTCCAGCCTATGCTCAGAATCTACCCTGGTCATTCGACCAGTCTCCGCTTATTGGCGAACCTCAATACAACCGAGCAAATCCCTTAAACTCTTAAAAAAATAGACGTCTCAAATAGACGAGCATACAATCATGCGAAACTTAACAAAAGCAATGAACATGAATCATGTACGAGCATATGCAGAAATAAATAAAAAGCAAATTAAAACCAGAACAGTCACAAGGACTGCATTTGTCAAAATATTACATAGAAAGGGCGAAGTCCCCCATCCAAAAATAACGGCCACAAGGACCGAAGTTGTCTAGGTGTTACATTAAAACGGGCAAAGGCCCCCAAAAACAAATATTACAAAAACCAACGACACGCAGGCCAAACAAAAATAACAGGGAAGGTGATCACTTATCGGACTGCAGTTGCTCTTCATGGACATGCTCTCCTTGAGAAGGTTGCTCACCCCTTCATCTTCTTAGAACTTAAGGAACTAAGGGATAACGATCTTCCCATCAACCAGATTATAGAGAAACCCGATTTTGTTCATGCTAAGTTCGATATCAGGATTAGCGATCTTCAACTGCTCTTCTGCATTACTAAAGCTCAGATCGCCAATCGTCGTGAGGTGCTTCTCGGCCACACGGAGGTATGCAAATAATTCAACACGGGTCCTTAATTGCTTCAGCTCCTCGGTTTCATCTTTGGTTGCGGTAGCATCAGCTTCCAAAGTAGTGATCCTGACCTCGAACTCCTTATTTAACTTGGCCAACTTCTCAGTCTTCTCGATCAACTTTGTTTTATCTTTTTCCAACTTCTCCTTATCAAAATTCAACTTAGTCACATTCGCTTGAAGAGCCTCGTTGGCGGCACGAAGGTTATTCACCTCCTTGATAGTAGGGGTCCCCTCCTCAATATGGACCACTATCAGCTCCAATATCCGCATCATGTCATCAACATCCTAGGCAAGAGTCTTCCTCTTGCTCGGTTGATCTGTATTCTCCAAGTACAGAGACTCTTCTCACATAACCTTCAAAGAGGGACCCCCTCCCCCCTCGAAGTAGCTCATTTACAGGCAACAAGGAGGCAATTGTACTTATCTGGGGACCTCTCTAAGGTCAAGTCAACAGTAACCCCTCCAACTCAGTGACGCTTTCTAGACGAACTTACTTATTAAGGAGAAGGATGTTCTCTAGTAGGAGTAGAAGAGGAGTTCCCCAAACCCGTCGAAGGCAAAACCACAGTGCCGCCTAGGCCGCTCTTCGGAAGGTGACTTTTCTTCAACTGTTTCGTCTTATTAGATGCCACCATCCTAAACATATGCTCTTGGGAATTCATTATTTTATCTACAATAAGCAACAAAGACAAGTTAGTAAAACAAATAAAACAAACAAGGAGGCAACAACGTAAAAGCTACCTAAAATTGTTAGGGCCTCCTCGTAAGCAACATAATTAAGTAGCCCTTTTGTATTAATAAGTTGTGCTGCAAGCATCATCTATCCATCTGAAACTACCCGGCCGGAACCTATCATCTGGATGTAATGAAACATCAATGAAGTCGCCACCGAACGTCTTTTATCCCGCCGAAAGGGAAAGGTAAACATCGAGAAAACTTGAAAAGGGAGAAATCACGGTCTTTCAACCGAGAGATCGGGTAAGGGAGTCTGTTACGCGAGGGGAAGTTATTAGCACCCCACACACCCGTAGTACTCTACGATATCCACTCTTATTGTCTAATCTAATGGGTGTGGTCAAAACTTATGTCTATGGCTTAAAACTGAAAAGGGAATGCATGCGAAAGAAAAAGAAAACAATGTAGGGAAAATAAAAGTTATGCTCAATTGGGCCCTACCCCGATGCCTATGTATCCCTTTTAAGGAATCAGAGCAGCTGTAGTTCGGCTTATATATTTTGGTTGGTTTGTGTTTTTTAGTTAAGACAACAAAAACAGTCAAGATGGCAAAACATCAAATGAAACAACAAACAAATGAGATGGTGAAACATCGGTTAAAGAATAACATGGTAACATGTCAGAGATGACGAAACATCAAATGATAAAACATCACACCTAGCCATGACATTGATAGTCAAAGTAGGATAACAAACATGTGCGATGGCGGAGCATTGGCTAAAAGGTAGCAAGATATCATGGCAAAGATGGCGAAGCATCAACAAAATGGATAGAAAAATATCACACCTAACAATGATATTAAGAATCAAAGTAGGATAACAAACATGTGCGATGGCGAAACATCGGCTTTAGACAAATGTGCGATGACGAAACATCGGCTAAAAGGTAGTAAAGTATCATGGCAGAGATAGCGAAACATCAATAAATCGGATGATAAAACATCACACCTAACAATGATATTGAGAATCAAAGTAGCATAACAAACATGTGTGTGATACGGTGGGAGAAGACTTGAAGGTTTTGCGTTTTATCGCAAATGTCGCGGTTAGCAAGAGCCGCCACCGACTATTCTTTTATCTAAAAGGAAAGGTAAAAAAGCATAGGAAAGACCTTTGAGATGTTTTCTTGAGTTCGGGGGGTAGATTATGAAAAGGGAATGTGCTAGCACCCTTTTAATCCATGGTTTTCCATGGGCTCTTAGTTACTTGCTTAGATCACTTGCTTTGCTTTTGCTTTGTTTGAAATGGTGTTTGGTGTGATTTTGAAAGTATTTTAAAAAGAGGCCATTCGTTTAGGCAATCTTTGTAATGATTCTCGTTCGTAAGAATGTATACAAAGATGTTTGTCTTTTGAAAAATGTTTCAATGTTTTGTAAGTTGTTTGGAAATGTGTGTGTGTTTGTTTTTGAAAATAGCAAGGATTGTTTGAGAAATGGAGCAAGTAATTTAGAAGCTATCTACCTACTCAAATGTCTTTCTTGTGCATTTTTATTCCTTTGACATTGTTGACTTACCATTGATTTGGTAAGCAACCCTATATTTGGATGTTAACGGGACGGGCGTGGGTCATCGTATGACCATGATAGTAATGTTGCCAAGTATCTTAGCATTTTTGAGGGACCAAGATCATTTTTGTTTAGGCAACCTTTGTATAGCGTCATCGAGGGACTATGATCTTATTTTTGTTTTGTTTTGCCAAGATACTTCGCATGCATAACATGGCCATTTTATTTTTAGGCAACCAAGTGGGAGAAACCCTAAGGGTGTTTGTGTGCAAAGTGTGTCATTTTTCATGCTTTTGTCTTGCATTTGGTTTTTCTATTTTGCTCGTTTTTTGTTCTTGTCATGCAAAACCCTATTTTACTAAACATGGTATATAAAGCAATAAATTGCGTAAAAATAAACTAAGCTTATTACAACAATTATTATGGGAGGGGGGATACAAGTTTTGAATGGGGATTTTGCACAAATATAAACCTAAATATATTATTACAACCCAATCGAATATTGTGCGAATTAAATAAATAAGGTATATATTTAAAATGCAATGCAATGTATTTATGCAAAAAAATGCTTTGGTATTTGTTTTTTGTATGAGAAAATGATTTAATTTAAACCCTAAAAAAAATAAGGAAAAAATAATATTATTTTTGGAGGGGTGAAACCCTAATTTTTTTTAATTAAAAGAAAATAATGTTTCCTATTATTAATTTGTCCATTTTTGTATGAGAAAATAAATAAATAATATTATGTTTAAATATTAAAAATTAAATATGTTTAGAAAATAAATATTTTATGTGTATAAATAATATAATAAAAATATTAAACATTTTCTATTGTATTTACAAACTATTTAAGAAAATAAGTTCTATTTATTAAAATAAACTATTTTTTCAAGTAAAAAAAATAATAAAAAAATAAAATAAAATTGCAAAAAAATTATTTAATTATTTTTAGGATTTTTTATTGTTCAGAAAAAATAATCAAAAGCAATAAATATAAAAATATGAAGAAATATGAAGAAATATAACAAATAAAGCCAGGGGTGCAAATAGTGGGTCAGGAGGTGTGAATATCAGAAACAAAAAAAGGCCCAAAAAGCCCAGGCGCTACATCCCTGTCCTCCATCCAGTCTTCCTTGCGCGCGTTTTTTCGTTCAAACCTGTAACTTGCTAATGCTTGCACAAAAACAAAAACCCATAACATGAAACATGTGGCATTTGAGCTCACGATTCCAACAATATAAATTTTGTAACCTAACTCTCAAAGATCAGAGATAATTTTGGAACCCCTAATTCGTGACCTAAAAATTTCAGCATATTCAACCTTCAAATTCTCTAAGCATAGTTAATATAAATGAAAAGTATGCATATGTACAGCTTCACCATGTTATGGACTATATTTTTTCTTCATAAATCGTGGCTTGAGGATGCCTATTCAGAGAGATAGAGTTCAAGAAAATACCTCCTTCAGTTGGATTCGAGTAGAGCAATGCAGGGACTTTAATGGAGGCCTGAGGATTGTGTGAGCTTCCTTGAACTTCCTTCAAGCTATTCCAATGTTTATCTTGCTCTGAGGATGGCTGAAACTCTTTGCACAAGTCAAGTTGCAAGCTTCCAAAGTGAAAATGGTGGATACTGAAACAGGGGTTACAGAACCAGGGTAAGGGCTTGGCTTGCTTTGGTAGGATGTTTATGAGATGCTTGAAGTGTTTAAACACAAAACGCACAAGCCAAATGAGTGTTGGCTATGGTTTTGCAGAAATTGAGTATTTGGACAGAAATTTGGTGTTTTTAATTTTGAGAGTGTTTCAGCTTCAAATGCATCGTGCTAAGCCTTGCCACCACTTTGTATATTTGTAAAGAAACGATCCAAAGTCTACTTCTTACTAGCTGTACAAGTTCTGACCTTTTGGCAACCTTTCTTGCATTTTAAGCAAAGTGAAGTGACCAATGCTACATGCTTGTACTGGCTAGCTTGAGGGCTGCAAAGAGCTTGTACAAATTGCTTAAGACCTGTGTGAATTGCTTGCACCAAAGGGATAGGTCCAAGGCTCAAGATTGACAAAGTTGCAAAAGTTGCACTTTATGAAAATGGCAATGTGAACTTTAGGCCTAAAATGGAATTATCTCTTGTACAAAGCTCCAAAAGCAAAAATAATGCCTTTAGCTTCTGAGTTTTCATTTAATTATGGAGCTTAAAGTGAGTTTAGGACCTGTAAAGCAAGATTCAAATAGCATAGATGTGATTTGCAACTTGATGCTTTGTGAAAATGGCATGAACAAAAGTGAGAAAATGCCAACTTCCTCTCTTCGATTCTCCCTAACCAAAACTGATCTTGGAGATTTCTTGGACATTTTGGAAAGCTTGAAATGTTCTCTATAATCCATATTTGAAATGCAATTTGAGATACCTCTTGGAACTAGGTGAAAAATGTCCATGAAGTTGGGTTAAAAACCTGCCTAAATTAGGGCAAAATTTCACTAAGTTAAGAAGTTCATGGACCTATATTCACAAATTCATAACTTGAGATCCAAGCATCTTTTGGGAAAATTTTGTGAAGAAAAGTTATATATTTCATGGAGGACTACAACTTTAATGTTGGAAGTTTTCTTTGAATCAAAATGTATCATGGTGAAAAAGTGGTGAAAAGTTGGGGGAAAATAAGAAAATTTCCATACTTAGAAAAATTCTAAGTTATGAAGATTTTCAAATTAAAACCCTTATTTTAAAATTTGAGTTTCTTGGTGAACAAGTTTCACATTTTTACATATCTTGATGAATTATGACCCTTGGCACTTGATTTTGACCAAAAAGTCACAGTTTGACTTTTCAGTGTACAATTGACTTTTGATCAGTTGACTGCAAAATTCATATGTCAATCCAATGAACTTGAGATCTTTTGAACCATGTAACTAGGTCAAGATGATGCCATTGAACCCTTGAAATCATGTTTGAACCCAATTGGTCATTGGCTAAGTTAAAAATCAGAAATTACCCTTTCTCAGTCAAAACCCTAATTTTGACCATTTTACCCTTTTGATGATTTGATCAAATTTCTTGAGGAGTTATGATCCAAACTTGATTAATTGGTACATATGAGTATAAAATGTTGTTGTGGATCAAAAATTATGAAGTTTGATTGTAAATTGGCCATAGTTGCCTTTTTCCCCAATACAGATGATTTTTAGGTCAACTGTCCAATTGACTGATCAAAAATGTGGTTCAAGGCTTGAAACTTATCATGAGCAATCTTAAGGGTCCAAAATGGTGTATGAAAGTCACATGAAGCATTGATGGTCCAAAAATCCTTGTGCAAACTCAAACCCTAATTTTAGGTTATCAGTGCAAGATGAGATATCTTGAGCTGACCAAACCCTAATCTTATCTTGAATCCAAGAAGTCTTGTGAGAAAAGTCTTGATAAATGAGAGGGCAAATTTTGGGGTACAACAATGTGCGATGGCGAAACATCGGCTTCAGACAAATGTGCGATGGCGAAACATCGGCTAAAAGGTAGTAAAGTATCATGGAAGAGATGGCGAAACATCAATAAATCGGATGACAAAACGTCACACCTAACAATGATATTGAGAATCAAAGTAGGATAACAAACATGTGCGATGGTGAAACATCGGCTTTAAACAAGTGTGCGATGGAAAAACATCGGCTAAAAGGTAGTAAAAAAAACAAATCCAAGAGGCGCACTAACAAATAAGATTGGTTTGTATCTTTTACCTTGAAGAAGGGTTTGAGTTTATTATAGGTGTTTTATGATTTGCCAAGAAATCAGATCTTTGTTTTAAGATACAAAATGCAAAGAAAGGGAAAACAACTAAGGGAAACTATCCTAGCACTGTCCCTAGTGTTATCATACAATGGTTGACCCTAAGGTTGAGGATAAAGGAAATCCTATCCTATGTTAGCATACATGGATTCCTACCTTAATCAACATGTTAAAGGAAGCTTAGCAAAACTATCCTATAGGGAACATGCAATGAGAGCGAAGTCGTGATCTCAATTTCTAAATTGAGTGACTCATCGATCAACAATTAAAGAAGAAGAACAATAAACATCCTATAGGGAACATGCAATGAGAGCAAAGTCATGATCTCAATTTCTAAATTGAGTGACTCATCGATCAACAATTAAAGAAGAGGAACAATAAACATCCTATAGGGAACATGCAATGAGAGCGAAGTCGTGATCTCAATCTCTAAATTGAGTGACTCATCAATCAACAATTAAACACAATACATGTATCAGACAAATACCAGAGGACCTCCTGACATATATCAGCAACAAAGGCCCCATCATGCAATCACAGAACTATGCAAAAATGAAAATGGAAGAAAGGAAATAGTGCAATACCAAACAGATAATTATCCGTAGCAACTGAGCAAGAATAAAAGAAACCCAGAGAACTTTAAGCAAGCTGGCATCAACAGACAAATCAAGTCAGAAATTACGCCATCATGATATAAGTAATGAGATTATCAGATATGGACAGATCTCATGGCCAATGTATAGCATTCACAATCACATGTATATATCCTGCATAGACTATCAAATATGCCAAGCACAAGAGTAGTGCAAACATAATAAATTGTGTTCCACAAATAAAGTGAAACACAGTAGCCTCAAGTCAAAACTGGAAAACTTTGCTCACAGTACCTCGCACATTCAATAGCCAAGTTAGTATTTCCATAAATTGAATGATGATTCACATAAGGGATGGATGATGACCCCATAATAAAGTGAGAGAACATGATGACAATTATCAAAACATTAGACATGATGAACAAAAGAAACAAGCATATGCACAATCAGGTCAGAAATTAGAGGAATGTTGCTCCTTTCTATCACCATATTGAGTTGACAATTGAATATCAATTAAGGATCATGGGAGATTGATAAGAATACAATCAAAGACCATGAAGGTCAGTAGCAACCACAATTCAATCATGCACAATTAATTCATCACAGCTCACAAGCATAACAGAAAAGGAATCCCACACAATGCAACAAAAGGTTCGATCATTCAAACATGGGGCACTAAATGAAATGACTTGAGTTTATATGGATAAACACACCCAACATGATCATTAGGTGCCCAATTATAGGCCTCACTCAAGTTCATTGGCCATCAAACAAATTGCAACAAGATGTGCAACATCAATTGGGTACCTTCACTTCAAAAATATATCAAAAATAGAAACAAGGATCAATATCCAAACCAAAAATTTCTTAGCATCTTTGAAGTGTGTAAAAGTCAGAAAGCAAGTCTTAAGTTCATGAATGATTGAGGAGGGGGTCAAATGAGGCCCAAAGTTCAAAATTAGTTGGCAAAACTACCAAACTAGACAAGTTTTCAAAATAATTTGTGGAAAAAATATCAAACCAAGTCAAATAGTTCAATAAAAATGGTTTTCAGATCCTTAATACATTCATGAACCATAATCAAGACTTAAATTCCATTGAAAATCCAGGGTATAATGGTTTTGAACATGAAACTTTCACAATAAGCAACAAAACCCAAATTTTTTACTTTTAATCTTAAATATTGATTAGATAAGATCAAAATTCAAACAATTTAAACCAAAATCATGCAAACCACAAGGAAACCCTAAATGCAAAATACATATTTTTTCACATTTTTTGAATTAAAGAAAAGTCAAAAATAAAAATCAAATTCAAACAATTAATCAATTGAACAAAAATTCACATCTCAAAATAAAACTCTAATAAAAAATCAGAAAAATATACAACCACAATTATATTCAAATATTAGAATTAAAAACACAAATCCTTGGTTTTTTATGGAATTTTTGAATTAAGGGAAATATTAAAATAAAAATCAAACAAACAATTAACAATTAAACTATTATTTAAAGGCAAAAATTCAAACCCTAGCCAAGAGTCATGAAAAGGTAAAAATAAAATTATATTTCGACTCTATGATTAAAAATAAGCTTGTATGATTTTTCTGAGAATTTTTTAATTAAAGGAAGTATTAAAACCAAAATTATGAAACAAATATTTCAAATAAACCTCTCAAATTAAATTTCTAATCAAAAATAGAAAAAAGTTAAACAAATTTCAGAATCAAATTCTAAATCATTTTATGAGTCCAAAATATTTTTTGTGGAATTTTTAGATCAAAGAAACTATTAAAATAAAAATAATCTTTAAACAAACAATTAATTAAACTCATTAATTTTTAGACCAATCAAAACATTTTTAAAAATTCCAATAAAATTACACAAGATAGTAGAAATTATTTTGGACTTGTGATGATTTTTTCAGAAATTTTCAAATTGTTTTGATCAAGAAATAAAAATCAGAAAATCAAATAAAACAAAAATATGAAAAATGCATGATAATTTGAAACAAGCCAATCACTGCGCGCCACCTCACTTCATCTTCAACCTCCAGCATAGGGCAAAACGTGTGCAATACAACAGTTCATGTGCCTATGTTCAGATCCATCAATCATGCTCATTTCTCAACCAAAATCCATGAAATCAAGTGCAAATTAAAGCTAGCATATCATACTAGATTATGCAATTTGAATCAACCTCAAAGATCAAGCATGGATCAAGAAATAAAGTCTCAAAAACTAAAAAAACTCACTACAAACATCAAAGTCGTGAACACGATTTCAACAATTCTGCTTGAATCAAAGCTCAAATATACATCAATCCTAGTGATTGGCCAGCTAGCAACTCAATGAACATGATTTGCATCATCAATTCAAGCTGAAACACATAAATCAAAGTTCAAGGAACTCACATGGATATGAAATCTAGAAACACGATTCCTTCACTCCAGAAGCAATCCAATGGTGCAGGCTTGATCTTCTTACTTCACTGAAGATGAATCAACACGAATTTTGAAGAATGGTCCAAGGAGAAGAGAGATTTGAAGCAATTTGTAGAGATGCTTCCAAAATGTTCAAATTTGCAATGTAGTGATTATGAGCCTCCCCCTTCACAAATGAGCCTTGATTCTTGTTATATAGCACGAGGGTAAGAGGATAGAAGTGGTATTTGGCACTCAAAACTGTTGGAAGGCAAGATTGGAAGTTTTGGCCAAAAATGAGGATGCACATGGAGCTTGTGTTTCACTCGTGCATTTGTTTGCCTTTTGTGCGTTTTGTGATCCAAATGAAGTCAGAATTACATGCCCAAAGTGCCAGCTCAGGATTGTTTGAAATGAAGAAGTGTTGGTGATTTTGCAAAATTGAGCATGTTTTGTATTTTTTTTCATTCAAGCAAGCACATGGGCACGAAATGGTGAGTGTAATGGGCCTCAGCGTGTCACAAATTGCTCATGGGCTTGATTAGAAGCAAAAGGAATGGCTAAAACTTGAGTTTGCAAGAAATGGCCATTTTGCATATTTGTCAAAATTCAATAAAATGCCTCAAAATTCCAAAGTCCATAACTTGCTCATACTTTTGAATTTGGACACAAATGAGTATAATTTGGAAAGGTATTGAAAAGATATACAATCCCTTAGTTTTGAGTTTTTGCAATTGAATCTATTAAGTTTCCCAAACTTGAGCTTGAAATTCACTAATTTTGGAAAATGACCTATAATTTTGTGACTTCCAAGCTTTATAACTCTTGACCCTTTGCCAATTTGGACATGAAACCAAAAGGAGATGAAGGATCATCCTCTTATCTTTCCAAGCATGTTTCATTTGCATTTTTTTGATCAAAGGTGAATAAAATGTGAATTTTTGAAATTAAGTCCTTATTTTCCAAAATTAAAAACTTTTAGGGTTTCTTCATGAACAAGTTTCAACCCAAATCTCAATCTCTTTGATCCAATTATCAAAATGGACTTGAAATATAAAAAGTACACCCTTGAATTGATGGTTGACCAAAAAAATCACTTGGTCAACCCTGATCTTAACTGATTTTGACCAAAATGACCATTTTTCCCCTTTGAGTCAATTGATCCACTTCTCTTCAAAATTGATGATCAAAACTTCAAACACGTGATCTTCCAAATATATAGAGGCCATGTACAAAGTTTCACTTCAAAATTCTAAAGAAATATTGATGAAATCCCAAACCCTAATTTTGGTTAACACCTTAGGAGACTGATGAATCATCTTCAAAACTTCAAATCCTCTGGGTATCTTGACCAATTTCTTGTACAAAGACTTTCCAAATACCAATGAGATATTGTAGCTTCCAAATCAAGATTTGTACATTGATCAATAGCCTTGCTCAAGCAAAACCCTAATTTGACTGGTGATGCAAAAGAATGATTCTTCTTATAATCAAACACAAACTTCAATCCTCTAATGATCCAAAGAGATGGACAAAACATCTTGAGATATGCAATAACTTTTGAGTTGAAAGATCCAGAGGTTTAGATCATAAGGTTATTCTTGAGCAACTTGTCAATGCCAACAACCTTCAAACCTTGAGGAAGACTTGATAACCAAAGTACTTTGATCCCATCACAATGTATGAATGCAATACAATATGATATTTATGATGAAACATAAGCCACAATCAGAGGGTAAATTTTGGGGTGCAACAGCTGCCCCTATTCAAATATCTTCAACATGATAAGCGAGAAAAGTGACAACTTTCGAGCGTTCGAAATTGAAGATGATTGAATACAAAAGAACCCGAAAATTTACACTCTTGAAGAAGAAAGAAAAAGAAACGGAAAAAAACCCCAAGGCATGCGTCAGAATGGAGCTGTAACGCAGGTTAAAACAGAACAAAAACAAAGAAGAGTAGACGCAACTAAACTTCCGGACAGATGTGCCAGGGAAAAACTAGGCTTCAAAAATGGGTGAGACAAAACTCAAACCACAGAGTATAGGCGAAACTAAGCTCTAGAAAAGAAAACGTACGCGGGTGAGGAGGCGAAACTCTGGGCTCGACCCAAAGCAAAGGTGGCTAGAGTGCATGATTCTAGGAGCACTTGCTAATCTCAACTAAGATAGACAGTATGAAGGAACTGAAAGAATCCTAGAAAAGAGGAACAAAAGCGAGACGAGACTCGACTAAAAAAAACCAGTCAGACGAAACTAGACTAGATGAGTACCAGGACGAAACTGGATTTCACGCACGGGTAACGAGGCGAGACTCGACCCAAAGCAAAGTGGTGAGAGTGCATGTTTCTCAGAGCACCTGCTGGTCTGAGATCAATGGATAAACAGTGACGAAAACTGATAGAAGGATCCAAGGAACTAAAGAGAGAATTTCAAACAAAGGACACAGTATGAACACTGCACTCGGTAAACTAACACTGCACTCGGTAAACGAACACTATCAAAGGGTCCAAGGTGTGAAAGAAAAAACGAGACGAAACTCGACTCAATAACAAGTTAGGTGAAACTAAACTAGATGAGTACCAGGACAAAACTGGATTTCATGCGCAAGGTGAGGAGACGAAACTCTGAGCTCAACCCAAAGCAAGGAGATTAGGGCGTACACCTAAGAACCTGCTGAAAGCGAATATCAGGATGAAACTGGTATTTGAAAGGTGCATCAATAGAAATTGGAATGAACTGGAGGGGGTAGTGAAGACTAAACCCGAGAAGACCGCGCCAGGGCGAAACTGAACTATAGTCAAGAGTAGACACTCAAACAAATAAATGATTGACGTCAAAAGGATATTGGTATGGGGGAAAAACTGAGGTAATGAGGACGAAGACCTCACTGGGGATTTAATCCGAAGTTTTAGCAAATTCACTGGGGAATAACAGAAACAATAATGGCTTATGTTCTTATGCATGTTTGAATTCTTTTTATATAGCGCAATGTTCCATATAATGGATATGCTACGTGTTTTAGTAGATGCAATGTAATGATGCATGTTTAAAAGTTCACTGGGGAATGGTCAATTGAGAAGCCAATAACCAAGAAGTCAGAATCTGACATGACTTGCAAAAATAAATTCCAAAATCCAAAGGAGATGGGAAAATACGGGGAACCGCTAGAGAGGGAACATCGAAGAGATGAAGCTCTACGCAGAATAACAACCGAGCAACTAGTAAAACGGTCCACACACATTGAGGGGAGCTGCAAAAATAAATTGCAAACTCCTAGAGAAGATCAGATTGACATTGTAGCTTCTGGAGAAGATTAGACATTGAGGGAGAAGATCAAGGCAAGACTGTAATCTTTGGAAAAGACAGCGCGCAGCCGTGTTGAGGATGATACCAAGATAACAAACCCGATGTTGTACCCCAAAATTTGCCCTCCCATATTCTTCAAGATTTGTCAAGATTAAACTTCAAAATCTCTCAAAGGTTGCACTGTCCAATTGCCTCCTAACAGTCAAAAATTAGGGTTTTGGTTCTGGCAAAGAAATTGAAGTTTCCAAGGGTCCAAAAAAGCCCCATATGCCTATAAACATTGTCAAGCATCTATATGCCAAGTTTCAAGACTCACAGCACAAAAATTGCACAGTCAAAAACCCTAATTGCTTCACAGTCAACTGTAGGGGCAAAATGGTCATTTGACAGTCAAAAGTCAAAATTTTTGGTCAACATCTTATTTTGAAGCCACAAACATCATTTGATCAATTCTTGATCATGATTCTCAAAGCATGGCTCAAAAAGTCTCAAGATGCAAAAGTTTCTATTTTTGGACAACTGAAAAAGTCAACTGCAAATTGACCAAGGCATAACTTCCACATGGTTTATCAGAAAAATTCCATCCAAAGCTCATTTTGAAGAGAATGACATTTCCTACAACTCATCTTCACACTTCAAGTCCAATAAATGCTCTCACAAAAAGTTATCAATCTCAATATTATAGGTCATTTTCAAAAGTCAACAAAAAGGCACTTTATGTCAAAGACCATAACTTGAGATTGGTAAATCAAAATGACATGGGACCAAAGAAATTGGTTAGAGGACTTCAAGACCTTTCCAAAATGTCCAATAACATGATCAAAGCTTAAAAATTGAGCAAGATATGCCATGTGGAAGTTGGGAAATTTTTGGGAATTTTGAAAAGTCAACTTTGCTTCAAATGCCTCAAAATTGCTAATGGGCCTCAATTTCTTCCATGAATCATTACCCAAAGGCTATGCACGACCCATTGACATCCAAGGGAGTTATTTTTTCATTTTTGATTAATTATTTGAATTTTTATTATTATTAATTCACTTAATTAAAATTAATTATGAAAAAATACTAAAATAAAGGTTTTGAATCTTTTTGTGCAGCATATTCTCCCATTAAGAGCTCAATATTTCGTGCATCCCTCAAAAGGAAAGAATCTTCCATGATTGGCAATGATTGGCATAAGATTGGTATGGAAAAGATTGAAAAAAGATCATGAAAATCAAATATTCAAAATCATCAATGCAAAGGCTTTGGGCTTGGTCTTTCTGACCTAATTCCTTCCACATATATGCACAAACATAAACCTAATGCCAAGGACACAGAAGCTGCGCTGAGAATAGGAGAACAAACTTGCATTTTTTCACAAAAAAGTCAAAACTGTTTTCATAGCTAGAGGGTGATTCAAAGCTCAAAAAGTATTCCAAACGCTTGCTGGGACCTTCCTGAACGTGTCTCAATATCTTTCCAGTCTCCACGCACAAGGAATTGGTAGAACCATGTTGCACTTTTTCACAAAAAATTCATAATCGTGTTTCACATTCCATGCATGATTTATGATTTTTAATGACTGATTTGTACTAACATGCATTCTCTGAAGCTAATGGTGTTATCCAATTGAATTAATATTGCCTGTATGAGAAGTTACCATGGAAGCGTTCTAGGGTTTTAGAAGTTTGAATTTAGGGCTTTGCACGTCTGGAAAAATCAGGCCATGAGACCAGCACCATTGGAATCGTGACATCCAAACGATTTGAAATCACCCATCGCGCCCTTTTTATGCTTGCTTAAACTCTAATCGCTATTATTGCAGGTTTGTTTTAGTGGGGGTTTAAAACCCCCGCTATTTACTTATATTTGCAGAAAAAAGAGGAAGACGGTGCATAGGTGTCATAACATGATGGGGTGATTCAAACATTGGCGCGCGTTTTCTTGCTTTATGCCACTAGCGCTTATTTTCTATTATATTAATTGTATTCTATCATAATAACAAAGAAACTCAATGGCACGGTTGGTAGATGTGTTGGCTTGCAGGTATTGGGACCTGGGTTTGATTCCCAGGTCCCCTTGTATATTTCATATTTTGTTCATTTACATGTTCCAGCGTAGCGCCTCTCTCAAAGGACCACCATACACCCAACACCTTGGCTTGCCACGCGCCCTGAAGCCCCAATCCAAAGGCCAGCATGTGCAGTCTACCATATGCATTAGTGAAACACTCTGCACACAAACGCCAGAAAGTCAAAAAGGCCTGGAATTCTTGGGCCAAAATGCTTCCCAAACACCTCCCAAAAGGGTCAGAACACCCCCCATGGTTTGATTTTCAATTTTTGGTTATTTTTCCTTTTAGTCTTTTAATTATTCTTTTTAAATTAATTGTTTTCTTTTAATTCCATAAAATTAACTTTCATAATACAAAAATACAAAAATACATAAAAACCCGAAAAAAATCAAAAAAACATGTTTATTGTTATTTAATATTTAATTCACTAATTATTTTGTAAATAAATTTAATAATCAATTTAGTTTTAATTTAGGGTTTTAATTTTAATTTTTTCTAAATAACTAAAATAGGTAGAAATTAGGTTTTTAGATTTTTTATTCTTTTTCACAATAAAATAATTTCATCTTATTCTTATTATTATTAACTATTAATTTTGTAAATACTCACTTAATTAATTAATTAGTGTAAATTAGGTTAAAACTTGAACATTTTTCTTAAATAATTAAAAACAACTTAGAACTAGGGTTTTGTTAAATTTCTAATTTTAATTCTTTTTCTCTTTATTTCATAAGTACCAAAAAAAAACATAAAAATAATTTCTTTTTCTTTATTTAATCATTAATCATTTCCTGATTTTAATTTCATCTTTAAAGGGTCCAACGCCCTCGCACTCTCGATTCTAATTTCTTTTTGCACGTTTATTTTTATTTCCTTTTTAAATATAATGTATTTGCCCCAAAGCTTTGTAATCGTAATTAGGACATTTACTTTCCGCACTTTTATTCAAAATCGGGTCTTTGTTAATTTGGCGATGTATAGACCCGCGCCTTGTAATAGCGTAGGACCTTTATTTTCCGCATTTTAATTTCCGCACCCCTTAACTGCTAATCACATGAAAGAATGAATGGCCCAAATAAAATCAAAGCGTAGCTCACCCAATGCATGATCAAGATAAAACATAATTGAAAATGACACACAATTCACACACCACTCTTAGGGTACGCCTCACTGTTGCCTTGCCCCTCGAAACGTGGTCGTCGAGTATAGGACGTTTTAGTAAGTCCTTATGTCCATGAACATGGCATAAGGGTAGCTTATAAGGTGTCCTACTGTTGCTCCGGTGATCACACTGTTGCCTTGCCCCTCGAAACGTGGTCGTCGACTATAGGACGTCTTAGTAAGTCCTTATGTCCATTGATCTAGTTTCCTCGAAATGGTTGCCTCGGAATAGTTGCCTCGGAATAAAAAGACATAAGGGTAGCTTCTAAGGTGTCTTACTGTTGCTCGGTGACCACACTGTCCCTACAAACAAATTGACCTGAACACCTCCAACGGTGGTGCTACCTACCTCTCAATGGTGGGATGGCACTACCTTAAGGACATTTACACAGCCTAATTCCTTAGGGTAGGTAGACGACTCATGGATACTTGCTCTATTCAAAAACCAATCAAAAAATCTTTTCACACCGACACTTTTCAAAAAGCTTTCAAAACAATTTTTCAAACACTCTTGAGGACTGATACAAGAGTCATTCTGAAATCTTTAAACGAAACTTTTTCAAACCCACTCACACTTGAAAAGCAAACAAACACTTTGAAAACACAATGAGCAAGTATCTAAGAGCCCATGGATAACCATGGATAGAAAGGGTGCTAACACCTTCCCTTTCTATAAATCTACCTCCCGAACCGAGAACTAATCTCATAAGGAATTTTTCTGTGCTTTTGTCCTTTCCATGTTGGAGAAAATAAAAGACGGTGGCGACTCTTGCTTCCGCGACATTTCGCGAACCAGCGTTAAATAGTCAGTTCCAGATCCACCGATCACACCCGACGTGAGAGATGAAAACCTTTGCTGGGGGAAAAAAGCTCTGCTGAGGAGATGGGACTTCACTAGGGAGACAGAACTCTGTTGAAGTTTTTTTTTGGAGAGATATCTTTGAATGCAACCATTGGACGGATCATGCAGATAGTTGCACAGTATCGACTTTACTGGGGATAGGGAAAGATCTTAACATAAGGATGCCCCAGTCAGCAGATCGGCTGGGAAATGAGAGGTCATGGAGAGGGATCTCTGTTGGTAATTCTGTTAGGGATATGCGACATCCTCAAATCCAGAGTCTCAGAATGAAGCCTTTAAAAGAAGATTCTTGGGACAACAAAACTTCGCTGCGAAAACGAAACTTCACTGGGGATAGGTAAAGTCCTATTCACATATGGGCTCTGTCTAACAAAAGAAAGCCAAATATTCCCTTCCTGACAATCATTAAGCTCTTTACAGGTGTTCAACGTGTAAACTCTCTTTTTTTATGTCAAACAAATGTTTTGCATGCAGAAAAATGTTTATTTTTGGGAATGACAGATCTGATGCGACAATTATTTAAGCCTTTAAATTGAAAATCTTAACAAAGTGTCGCATCTCTGTTGTGAATGAATCACTGGCTAGAGTGAAAAAAATTCAAAACTTTTCTTCCCCTTCTCTTTTTTTTTATAAAAAAAACGAGTCAAGATGTGGGTGATAAGATACCAACATGGATATGCAACACATATTTGGGAGTTTAGGAAACGTTATCCTGTTGTAGTATGCTTTCGAGTTAAGCCCTTGTTTCAGTTAGGAGTTTTAGAGGTTGTAACGTGGCCTGGTTCGAGGTTTTTTAGAAAAAAGTTTTTCGAGGCTCAAGTTATTTGGTTCCTTCCCCCTTCGTGATATTCTCATGTCCTAAGTTCAGCTGACTTATCACAAGCTTTCATCTTTCAAAAGGATTTATAATGGTTGAGTGATCACAACAAATTCTCCAACATGATTGTCGCTTAACTTTTGCTGCTTTTGCTTTTAATATTATTGTTCCTCTTCTTTTGATGAAAATTTTATTGAATAATCTCTTTTCTTTATCTTTTTTTTTGGCCTTTTAGGCTCTTCTTTTCCCTAACTTTTTCCTGGACAAAATATTTGGAATTTCAATTTTGGAAGTCCAGCGGGATGCCCTAACTTTTGCCTAAGTAACTTGTTTTCAAGTTTCGACTTAGCAGGGCTTTTGTTTCTTTCTTATTCATACTTTCCACTTCTAACAAGTCAATATGACTTTAGGTCTTTGAACCTTTTCTTTCTTTATCTCTTTCTTTTTTTTGGAAACAAATGCCTCATTTCTTGGTCGGCGAGGGATAGCCATTATTGTATCGATTCAATCTCGACCTCAAGAATTTGTTAGGAAATGAACATCGTGGTTTAGACATTTTTCCTGAGCTCATGATGCGAAAGATAAAATGTGGTGATCCTCAGATGGGATATTCCTTCTAAAATTTGAATGCTTGGTCAAATTAACTGAACATCTACCCTGCCCCGGGTTTAAAAAAACAAGGTTTTTTTTTAACGGAAAAGAAACTCCTACTTCGAAGGCTCAGAGGGGTTAACGAGGGTCTAGCTCCTTTATATCTCCGGTGTTTGGGGATTGAAATAATTCATGTACATCGTCAACGAGGTTCTACTCAAAAGCATACCATTACAGTCATCATTTTTAGCTAAACTCCTTCCTCCAAACCCTTGGCTAAGCAAAAGAATTGGCACAGTTGGTATTAAAATGCCCGAAAAATCAATTAAAGAGTGATACTGGATGGATTAAGTAAAATGAAACAAATTTTTTTTCAAGGCAAAAATATTCAACGCATCAAAACTGACATTCGTCTATAAACAAAATCCTATATGCAGACAATGCCAAAACAATCAATCAAGATAACACATGAAAGTGCGGCAAAGAAACGTAATAAAAGCCATTATGGGGAAGAAATGTCTCCAACTAGGTTTTCCGATCTCGTCGACCCGCCGTAATCTTGATATTACCCTAACCCATGACCTTTACCAACAGCACGGAGCTGTGAAATAAAATGGCAAGGCATCCACCAGTAAAGTGAAGGAGAATTCTATCAATCAGAGAAACAAACATGCCCCTTGCATAATAGTAGTTGTGTTTGTTATTTGCATTTCAAGCGATCCACTAAACATGACTTGTATTACCATTTCCGTGTAAGGCCCGCGAAGTTTATATGCACATGCTTATCAAAAATATTGGACGTTTTTGCAAACAAAATAGTAAAAAGGGAGAAAAGAAAAGTATGCGTATACTTGAAAGAAGATATTCTATTGATTTTGAGAAATCAGCCTGTGAAAAAAGGCCTTTACAAATGGGAGCAAGAAATTAAAAAATCGAAACAAACAAGTGTTTAAAAATGGCAATGTGAATGTGAATATCCATCAAGTCCCGACTCTGCTATGACTCTTATGACTTTCACGCTTCCATCTTCCTGCTTTCAGACATATCATTATTGGATTAGCTTCGAGTTTATGCCAGGTGACAGAACGAAGGAAAGAAACAAAAGATCTCATGCTGAGCGTAGTAATTTGCTTTAAGTCCCTAACTTTTGCCTGAATCGCCCTTTCGGGTTTTCGATTCACCAGGACACCCTCTTTTTTCCTAAATCTCCCTTTCGGGTTTTCAGTTTAGCGGGTTTTTATTATTTTTTATGCAAAGTATTTTTTTAACTACGTCAACATTCACAGTGAGAGGGAAGTACTCTCTATTCATAGTCGTGAGCATCATCGCTCCTCCAGAGAAAACTTTTCTGACAATGAAAGGACCTTCATAATTCGGAACCCACTTGCCCCTGGGATCTCCCTGGGGATGAATTATCCTTTTTAGCACAAGGTCACCTGGCTTGTAACGCTGAGGTCGTACCCTCTTATCATAAGCTTTCCTCATCCTTTACTGATGTACCTGACCATGACATACAGTCGTCAACCTTTTCTCATGAATAAGCTCCAACTGATCCAACCGATTCTGTACCCATTCAATTTCATCCAGCTCAACATCCCTCATGATCCTAAGAGAAGGAATCTCGACTTCTACCGGAAATACTGCTTCCATGCTGTAAACCAATGAAAATGGGGTTGCCCCAGTCGAAGTACGCACAGTGGTGCGATAACCATGCAAAGCGAAAGGCAGCATCTCATGCCAATCTTTATAGGTTACCACCATCTTCTGCATGATTTTCTTGATATTCTTATTGGCTGCTTCGACAGCACCGTTCATCCTTGGTCGATATGGGGAAGAGTTATGATGCTTGATTTTGAAGGACTCACAAAGCTCCTTCATCATTTTGTTGTTCAAATTAGACCCATTATCAGTAATGATCTTTTCAGGCACTCCCTAGCGACAGATAATATTGTGCTTAATGAACTGAGTTACCACCTGCTTGGTGACATTGGCATAGGATGCAGCTTCAACCCATTTTGTAAAATAATTGATGGCAACCAGAATGAAACGGTGCCCGTTGGATGCAGTTGGTTCAATTTTTCCGATCATATCAATTCCCCACATCGCAAACGGCCAAGGGGAAGTCAAAACATTCAAAGGTACTGGCGGCACATGCACTTTATCAGCATAGACTTGACATTTGTGGCAAATTCGTGCATGATTGTAACAGTCAATCTCCATGGTGGACCAATAATAACTTGCTCGCAAGATCTTTTTAGCCATGGTGTGCCCGTTGGAATGAGTCCCGAAATCACCTTCATGTATCTCCTCAATGATTCTAGCTGCTTCTTTCTTGTCAACACATCTGAGCAGTAAACCGTCATGATGCCTCCTATACAACACACCACCACTGAGAAAGAACTTGGCTAAAAATCTTCTCAAAAACTTCTTATCTGTGACGGATGCCTCTTCAGGGTACTCTTGTGTTTCAAGATATCATTTGACATCATAAAACCAAGGATTACCATCTGATTCCAAACTGGCCTCAAAACAAAAAGTTGGCTCACTCAAACTTCTGATGGTAATAGAAGGTGCCTCATTAGCCCACTTAACCTTGAACATGGAGGACAAAGTCGCTAGTGCATCAGCTAGATTGTTTTCTTCTCTGGGAATGTGCTCAAACATGATCTCTTCGAAGTATGGAATCAGCTTCATAACATGCTCACGATAGGGAATTAGGTTCTGATGGCGAGTCTCCCAATCTCCATTAATCTGGCTGATAACAAGATTGGAATCCCCGTAAACTTTCAAAAATTTGATGCACAGGTCAATCGCCGCTTCAATGCCATAAATGCAAGCCTCATATTCGGCCATGTTGTTAGTGCAATCGAAACAAATACGAGCCGTGAAAGGAATGTGGTATGCCTCAGGAGAAGTGATAATAGCTCCGACACCGTTGCCCATGGCATTGGAGGCGCCATCAAAAACAAGCGTCCAATGTGATCCCGACTCGGGTCCTTCGTCTGGGTCTGGCATATTACAATCCCGAATATACATAATTTCCTCGTCTAGAAAATCAAACTTCATTAGTTCATAATCGTCCATGGGCTGGTGAGCAAGATGGTCGGCCAGTACACTACCCTTAATTGCTTTTTGAGTTGTGTATTGGATATCATATTCGGTGAGTATCATCTGCCAACGGGATACCCTGCCTATAAGAGCTAGCTTCTCAAAAATGTACTTGATTGGGTCCATTTTGGATATCAAGTAGGTGGTGTGAGTTAACATGTATTGCCTCAAACGTGTGGCGGCCCAGGCAAGTGCACAACAAGTCTTTTACAGCAATAAGTACCTTGACTCGCATTCCGTAAACTTCTTACTCAAGTAGTAAATAGCCTGCTCTTTCTTCCCTGTCTCGTCGTGCTGACCGAGGACACAACCCATTGAGCTATCCAACACAGTTAGATACATGATTAGTGGCCTTCCTTCCAATGGCGGCATGAGTATCGGAGGTTCCTGTAAATACTCCTTTATCTTGTCAAAGGCCTTCTGACAATCCTCATTCCATTTCGCTGTCTCACTTTTCTTTAACAACTTGAACAAAGGCTCACAGGTGGCTGTGAGGTGAGAAATAAATCTAGAAATGTAGTTTAACCTTCCCAAGAAACCACGTACTTCCTTCTCTGTCCTTGGTTCGGGAATTTCCTGTATCGCTTTTACTTTAGTCGGGTCCACCTCGATACCTTTTTCACTTACAATAAAACCCAACAGCTTGCCGGATCTCACCCCGAAGGTGTACTTATTCGGATTCAACCTCAGCAAGAACTGCCTCAGTCTCTCGAACAATTTTTCCAGATGAACAAGATGTTCCTCCTCCGTGTCAGACTTAGCAATCATATCGTCCACATAAACCTTAATCTCTTTGTGAATCAAATCATGAAAGAGAGTGACCATGGCGCGCTGATATGTTGCCCCGGCATTTTTCAAACCAAATGGCATCACATTATAGCAAAAAGTTCCCCAAGGCGTGATAAATATTGTCTTCTCCATATCCTCCGGAGCCATCTTAATTTGATTGTAACCCGAAAAACCATCCATGAATGAAAACACCTTGGAATGAGCAGTATTATCGACCAACACATCAATATGCGGAAGAGGGAAATCAACTTTAGGGTTGGCCTTGCTCAAATCCCTATAATCCATGCACATCTTGACCTTACCATCCTTCTTAGGCACAGGCACAATATTTGCAATCCATGGCGGATAATTGATGACTTTTAAGAAATTCGCGTCCAACTTCTTCTGGACCTCCTCCTTGATCTTCTTGGACATCTCAGGATGAGTTCTTCGGAGCTTTTGCTTGACAGGGGAACAACCTTCTTTGAGCGATAATCGATGCACCACTATGTCTGTATCCAACCCAGGTATATCCTCATAAGACCAAGCGAAGATATCGGAATACTCACAGAGTAGCTCAATCAATCTGACCTTTATACTTTCCTCGAGATATGCCCCTATCTTGACTTCTCTTCTTACCTCTTCTGTGTCGATATTCACCACCTCAATCGAATCCTGATTCGGCTGGATAACCTTCTCCTCTTATTTTAACAATCTTGTTAATTCCTCAGGAAGATCACAATCCTCATATGCTTCTTCTTCAGCTTGATAAATAGGAGTATCAAAGTCATAATGAGCCATAGCAGAGTCGTTATCAATATGATCGGTGGTGGAAGTGCATCTGCATGAATGACATTTTGGCGTTTTTTAGTGACAGTGTGTGAAAAGAGAAACATTGTCATTCAAAAATAAAAATAAATGGAACAAAATTTTAAATGCAAAAAACATCCTTTATTTCATGATAAACTTTTGAAAATAAACATGGTGGCCCTACACAAATGATCCACTACGCCTTGGGCAGAGCATAGGAATTATGATATGATAATAAAAGAAAACAAGATTACTCCTCAGCGTTTGAAACTTGAATAACATCCACAGAAGTCCAATTGTTGAGTGTTTGGCCTGGTATACTCAGACTAATCCAATCCTCAATATTGTAGCCATCAGCCCTATCGTTGCCAACTGCATTGATGCATCCTTCTTGAGCAGCACAAGGATGGGAAAACTTCACAGGAGTAGATAAACTAGATGCTTTGGGAGTTGTACTCTGCTGACCTGGGCTAAAACCAAGACCAAATTTATCAAATTTTAGAGTAACGTCCAGCACCTGACCCCAACCTTCAGGGTTACCATTTTCCACCACAGCTCTCGTATCCTTGAGAGAAGACATAACAGTTTCAGGTTTCCTTTTTTGCTCTGGAGGAGGAAAATTGATAGCATGAACTGTTTCAAACGCCTGAAACGGAGTCTCATGTATCTCGCCTTCAACTTCAACATAACGGAATGATGTCAAATGACTCACGATGTACTCTTCCTCGCCGCACACAGTTATCACCTTTCCTTCTGCATGATACTTGAGTCTCTGATGAAGAGTAGAAGTGACTGCCCCTGCTCTATGAATCCACGTCCGCCCTAATAAACAATAATACACTGGCTGTATATCCATCACAAAAAATGTAGCCGTGAAGGTACGAGGACCAACCTTGATTGGTAGCTCCACCTCCCCAAATACTGACCTTCGAGACCCATCAAACGCCTTCACCATCAAATCACTAGGGCGCAGCTCCAATCCAGAATAATCAATCTTCATCAATGCTGACTTCGGTAGTACATTTAAAGACGATCCTGTATCCACCAAAACCCGAGATAAAGTAGTGCCCCTACACTCCATTGAAATGTGCAACGCTTTGTTATGGTCTCGCCCTTCCGGAGGAAGATCAAAATTTGTGAAGCCCAGATCATTCCCGGCAGATATATTAGCACAAACATTCTCAAACTGATTGACTGTTATCTCATGCGGCACGAACGCATTCTTTAACAACTTCATCAAAGCATTTCTGTGAGGTAATGAATAAATCAACAGAAACAAGATATACATCTTAGAAGGAGTATGGCTCAGATGATCAATTATGCTATAATCATTCTTTCTGATAATTCGCATTAACTCTTCAACCTCATCGGGAACTGAAGAAGCTTCTGGCATCGGAATTGGTTGAGTCACATTGGCTGGCGTAACCTTTGGATTACCAATCATCACCTGTTATTTTCCTTTTTCTCTTGCAGAAGCATCTGCCACATCTTGCACATTAGAAGGACCAAATACTCTCCCACTTCTAGTTAATCGACCCACACCAGAAAAATTATGAACTTCCTCTTCATTATCTTCAGCACGTTCTTCCTCAGACGAATAGGTACTTACCTCTTGCTTCACCCCATGGTAATAAACATCGGCACCGTAATGCCATGGGATGGCCTTCTCACTGGTATACAGCATGGGACCAGGTACCGTAATCATCAAAGGAGGCGCCCTAGATGGGGCAGGGATACGCACAGGGGTGTAAGGAATAGATACCACAACAATATCTTCTTCGGTAACCTTACGGTAGCTCGGTTTTCTATCGAACTGCGGGGAACCCTCCTTTATCATCAACTAGATATCGGCTTTTAAATCATCACAGCCCTTCGGTTGCTCCCTACACTTGGAACACTCTGAAGTACAACCCAGGAAAATAGAATTGTCAAGCAAATACCTCTTAACATAACACAATGGAGTAGTTACTTGTTCCACATTCATGATTAAATTCAACACTTCACCATTATCATCAATCATATTAACAGCACCCCCTCCATGCCTATGCATTGGGTTCTGAGTGAAATTCGGACCAATTACTGGAGTAAACTCAATTGCCTTAGCATCCAACAAGTCTTGTACTTTGCACTTCAATGCAAAGCAATTGTTAGTAGAATGACCAACTCCGCCTGAATGGAATTCACATCTTGCGTTAGCATCATAGTTAGGAGAAAGTCTTGCGGGTGGTGGTGGCATATTTCTCAAACTGATCAACTTCAAATCGAGCAAATGGTGGAGTGCTTCAGTAAGAGATACCGGCAAGGGATCGAATTTTCTCAGCTGTCTCTGTTGTTGATTATTATACTGACAGGGAGCATCTTGTTGTCTTTGTTGTTGAGGCACTGTATTCGGTCTCTGCTGCGGAGGAGAATTAACAGGAATAGAAACAGCATTGATTTGTTGGTGCTGACGATCCTCTCTTCTTCCTCTATGAGAGTAAATCGCGCTTGCGTAGCCTTCACTTTTCTTAGGGTAAGTGTTGAATAGTTTCTTACTGCCCCCTGATGAGCCACTAGAACCTCCAATCTGAATTTTCCCCAATTTCAAACCTACCTCAATTATTTTACCAGCCATAACCAAGTCTGCAAATCCTGCCGAAGTACTTCCTATCATGTGCTTATAGAATGGCCCTTGCATGGTACTCATAAACATATCAATAAGTTCTCTCTCCATGAGTGGAGGTTGAACCCTCGTAGCCAACTCACGCCACTTCTGAGCATATTCCTTGAAAGATTCTCTTGGTCCCTGTGACAAATTATGTAACTGAGTGCGATTAGGCGCCATATCCATATTATATTGATATTGTTTGACAAAAGCCCGAGCAAGATCATTCCAGTAACCAATATGGGTTTTCTCCAACTTCATGTACCATTCCAGGGATGCCCCTGATAGGCTATCCTGGAAAAAGTGAATCAAAAGCCCCTGATCCTCAGTATGCACCGATATCTTTCGAAAATAAGCAGTTGCATGAGTAACAGGACATGACGTTTCGTTGTACTTTTCAAATACAGGAGGTTTGAAATTTGGAGGAACTTTCACCCCAGACACCAACCCGAGATCATTAGCATCCATACCAAGGACTCCTTGCCCTTCCACAGCCTTCAAACGTTCTTCCAACAAACGATATTTCCTGTCCTCAATCTGAACTTCCGGCTCTGAACGCCGAATAGAAAACTGATCTTCATCTTGGTCAAAGTCGTAATCCTGCTCCTGATAGTTCCTTACACCGCCCTGATTATCTCTTCTGTTCCCCACAAGACAAGATCCCGGAGACGGGGGAAACTGTCTTACGTTGCACACAAAAGGGTTTCCAGGCATCCCGTGAAAATTTCCAACAGGCTGATGTAGCAATAAAAAATGTAGCGGGGTAAATCGGAGATCGAATTATTAATTAATTCGTCTCACAAAAGCAAGAGTAGCCACCGCGCTTTATTATTTCTAAGGGAAAAGGGAAAAGAGCGAAATAAAACCCTAAGATATGCAATGTAAAATAATACTTTAAAAGTAATGAAATACAAAGCGTTTTTGAAAAGAGGTCTAGTGTTCGGGGGTTGGTTATACAATGGGAAGGTATTAGCACCCAATGTATCTATAGTATTCTATAGGAACCTTTTGAAATATTTGTTTATTGAAAAAAGTTTGTTTGATTAAAAATAAATTATTTGGCCGAAAATGGGTATGGACGAGTTTTCGAAAATACGACGACCTAACGTCGAAGTTTTGACTTAAAAGGTGTGAGTTTTGAAAAATTGAATATTTGGGAAAATTATCTTAAGTTTTTAACAAAATAATAAACGGAAGATGAATGAGGATATTCGCGCTATGTGTTTGATGACATGAAGTCGACAAAAATTTAAACGATTCCCTTGGATTGAAACGGACGTAAGATATGCGGATTAACAATCGATTAATTAAAATTATAATTAAGCAATTAACTAATGAAATTTAAATCATACTAGCATGCATTTTAACGATTAAATAAATAATCAAAAGTAATGAAGATTAAATTACGAAATCATAGATTTTAAACGCATAACGAAAATTAAATCATGAAACATGTATTTTGAATAATTAAATAAACAACAACATAAAATAAAAATAAGAATTAAATAGCATGTTGACAAAATTAAATAAAAGATGGATTTTTAACTAAACATTTTTATGTGTTTTTATAAAAGTTACTAATTATACGGCAAACTAAATTAATATTATTAAGTATGTTAAATAATATGGCCAAAAGAAATAAAAGATAGAAAAGTGTCCCAACAAAGATTTGAACCCAGGACCCTTAGAGAAAGAAGTATATTATTATAGTTATTATGTTTATAATAAAAAAAACAAAACAAGAGAAACAGTAAGAACATTATCACTCCTTCCCTCTCACGCTTTGAACCATCATCTTCCTCTCTCACAGATCTAAATTTCTTCCTCTCTAACACATCAAAACTCCTTCCTCCTCTTTCTAATAAAACCAGATCCGCCTTGTCTCTCTCTTCCATGGAACATCCTCTTTCTCTCTTATAGAAAACTCTTTCTTCCTTTCTCTTCTCAGATCTGAATCCTCCCTCTTAACATGTCAACAAAAGTTCTCATAGCATCATAAACAAACCCATTTTGAGAATAACCACAAATCAACACATTCCATGAAACAACGTCTTTAAAAGACAAATCAGCAAACAGGCAGCGTGCAAGATGATGAAACCGAGTTTCATGTACAAATCAGAAAGAGAGGTATTTATATGAATGAATTGATTAATGCCATGTTTGAACGATTGGGTCTGAATCTGGCGTGCTTGTAACGTTGCGGTTGATGAAGCATGAACGAAAGCTTTGATGGGTAATGAAAATCTAAAGGCATTGGGGTTTTGTAACAGTAAAACAATTTTTTTGGTTTTGGATATTAGAAAAAAAAACAAGATATTTTTATTGGATATTAGAAAAAAAGCAAAATATTTTTATTGGGTATTAGAAGAAAACAAAATATTTTTATTGGATATTGTAACAACAAATGTTTTTTGTGGATATTTGCACCAGCATAATATATATTTTTTGGATATTAAGAACAAAATATTTTTTAAATATTGTAACAGCAACATATTTTTAAATATTGTAATAACAAAATATTTTTAAATATTGTAATAACAAAATATTTTTAAATATTGTAATAACAAAATATTTTTAAATATTGTAATATCAAAATATTTTTAAATATTGTAATAACAAAATATTTTTAAATATTGTAATAACAAAATATTTTTTGGATATGAGATTTTGTAAAGCAAAAAGGATAACCAATGTTTTTTTTGGACAGCAAAGGTGTTTTTGGGACAGCAAAAAATATTTTGGACAACAAAGGCATTTGGACAGCAAAGGCATTTGGACAACAAAGATATTTGGACAACAAAGGTATTTTGGGCAGCAAAAATAAACAAGTCTTTGGGACAGCAAAGGTATTTTTATTTATTTTGGGACAGCAAGCTCTAAACAAGTTTTTGGGACAGCAAAGTGATAAACAAGTTTTATGCGACGGAAGAAGTAAGTGTTTTATTATACTTGTTATTATTACTCATATTATGAATACTAACATGTTTAAATATGTTAGTAATCATGCAGCAACTCAACTCAAATACAGTACAACAAAACAAAAAAAATGATAAAGCAAATATTACATGGCAAAGAAAAATGATACAGCAAGTGATTCAAGTATGAACATATGCAACAGTAGATAGAGAGGAAAAAGAATATTACCTATCGGAGCCTCTCCGATGGGTCTTCTAGCAAAATGGTAAGCTTCCTTGAATTTGCTTATGATTTCCTCCTTGCTGGATTTTTTTTAGAACAACCCTCTATTTTTTCTGATTTTTCTCTTGTTGAAACTTTAGAACAACACACTGTTTTTTTTGTTTTTCTTACTTGCTGAATTTTCTCTAGAACAACACCAATTTTCTGTTTTCTTTTACTGCTGAATTTTTTCTTCTCCCTTTCTTTTGTGTTGACAAAGACTCTTATTTATAGTGGAGTGTGGAGGATTTGAGGGGGGGGGGGAAAACTGTAGAAATTCAAACTGTTTTGGCAAGCTGTTTCTAAACTTTGTTCTCACAAATTGCATTAGCCATTTTCATACAAATTGCTGCTACATTGATGCAGGTTGGAGCAAGTTTTTGGCAGCACTTGGAGCTGCTGTATGTTGCTGTTTTTTTACTGTTTTGTAGCATTTCACAACATTTATCTTTGCTGTTTTTTTAGGTTATTTGGAGCATTATTTGACCAACAAAAATGCAACATAATGGGCTTGAAGAAAGGTTGCAAACATAGGCTGCACTAGCACTTTGCTGAATTTTTTTTCATGTTGAAAATAAATCTTGTACACACTTGTAGCTTCTTGTAACCTTCTGATAAACTCCAATAAATTGTAACATTGAATAAATATGCATTCTTCAATATATTTTCCATTCTTTGGGTAGTTATGAATGATCTTGAATCTTCACATAAACATGAATCTTGATATATCTTGGTAAAAAATCAAGATCTCCCATTTAAATTTGAGAAATAATTGAATAATACTTGGATGAATTGTTGAATGTTGAATAAATAATAATGCAAGTCTTGGACTTTAATCTTGCATTCTTGTAATAGAAATCCAAATAAATCACATGGATTAATTTGTAATCAAATGAAATTCCTCATGTAATTAAATAGAATTCCCCACTAACTTCTTGAAATAATACTTCAATGTATTTAAATAACCATGATGTAGATCTTCCAAAATAAACACAAAAATAATCTTGAATAAATATCTCATGTGATAAATAAATATTCTTGGATGAAAACTCTTGAATAGCTCCTCTTTAATTATGACTTGGATTCAAATAAAGAAAAATCCAAATATTCCGAATATTCCGAATAAATTCTTCTAGAACAGTTTTGAATTTAATTATCCCATTTCGGCGAAATTCAATCTGCGTCGTGAGAAAATTTGCAGATGACTTTTGGTCCAAGAAAATCAAAAATGACGGTATAACCTGTTTTTTCTTGTATTTTAGAACAATGTGAAACACACATGAACCAAAGCCGGTAGAATTTTGACTATTCTTCCTGAAAAATATTCGGAAAAAAATGAAGACCATTTGCTGGACAGAGTGTGGAAATAAACGCACAATTTTCAGAAATTCTTTGTTGAACCAGTCTTTTGGAAATTAACGAACGATAACATTTCTATTCTGAGACTCGAAATCCTGATCGACGTACAACGTCTGATGCTCTTCTTTCAGACCTATTTTCTGCGCATGAAAATAAAACAGTAAAACATGCACTCCGTGCTTGATTAGTGGTTAGTCATTCATAAAATGCTCACAACACTCGATAATTTCTACACAGTCAAAGCTTGACAGTGAAACGTTCGAAACCTACCATATTCTGTGACCTTGATGCGTATGAAAAATAATGCAAATGAAGCAGGGATCTTAGGTCAAAAATTGGGGTATGACAGCTGCCCCTATTTAAGTTTCTTCTATCCGGAGATATGAAGATTAAAATCTTCGTCTCGACGAGATTGAAGGTACTTAAATACATAATACGCAATTTTTTCCCTAAGATACTGCCATTATGTTTATGATATGGATGTAGTATTTAAATTCATAGAGAATGATATTGTATGAGACAAGATAATGCTGGAGAAACCAAACACCAACAAACCACAGGAACATAGATTATACACTACTGGGGAAACGAGTCATCTACTTCGAGTGATAGACTCTCGACGGCGAATAAAATTTGAGAGAAAACGAACTCTGACCCTAACAAAGAAGGCATCTTGCATAGGCCACAAAAACGGATTATTGACCCAAAATAACAGTGAGTTCACAACTCAAGGTCAAAGATAGACAAGAGATATATCAACTTTTGCTGATAACGGACTACCGATTTCTAAAGGCAAAGATTCACAACAAATTTTTCTGCGAGATTTTTCCAGAGGTAGATACCCATTAATGCTGAAATAATAATATGGTTGTAGATACACAAGCTGTTCAAATAAAGAAATCGCCACTTGTTGTCGTTCAAAGATGTCAATAACATACAAGCTGCTCAAATAAAGAAGTCGCCACTTGTTGTCTTCCAAAAATATTATAACACACAAGCTGCTCAAATAAAGAGGCCGCCACTTGCTGTCGTCCAGGAATGTCTATAACATATAAGCTGCTCAAATAAAGAAGCCTCCACTTGCTGTTTTCCAAAAAAAAAATACTAATAACATACAAGCTGCTCAAATAAAGAAGCCGCCACTTGCTGTTTTCCAAAAAAAAATACCAATAACATACAAGCTGCTCAAATAAAGAAGCCGCCACTTGTTGTATTCCAGAAAAAATATCAATAACGTGCAAGTTGCTCATGAAGAGACCACCGCTTGCCGTTTTCCGAAAATAATAATAACACACAAGTTACTCATGAAGAGACCGCCGCTTGTCGTTTTCCAAAAAATAATAACGCACAAGTTTCTCATGAAGAGACCGCCGCTTGCCGTTTTCCGAAAATAATAATGACGCACAAGTTGCTCATGAAGAGAACGCCGCTTGTCGTTTTCCAAAAAATAATAATGCACAAGTTGCTCATGAAGAGACCGCCGCTTGCCGTTTTCCGAAAATAATAATAACGCACAAGTTGCTCATGAAGAGACCGCCGCTTTTCATTTTCCAAAAAATAATAACGCACAAGTTGCTCATGAAGAGACCGCCGCTTGTCGTTTTCCAAAAAATAATAACGCACAAGTTGCTCATGAAGAGACTGTTGCTTGTCGTTTTCTAAAAAATAATAACGCATAAGTTGCTCATGAAGAGACCGCCGCTTGTCGTTTTCCAAAAATAATAATAACACACAAGTTGCTCATGAAGAGACCGTCGCTTGTCGTTTTCCAAAAAATAATAACGCACAAGTTGCTCATGAAGAGACCGCCGCTTTTCGTTTTCCAAAAAATAATAACGCACAAGTTGCTCATGAAGAGACTGCCGCTTGTCATTTTCCAAAAAATAATAACGCACAAGTTGCTCATGAAGAGACCGCCGCTTGTCGTTTTCCAAAAATATTTCAGAAGAAAGTTGCGATAACACTGCCAGAGAATAAAATCTTCGTCAAAGGGAACCATGAATAGATCCTTCTTGAGGAGATCAAAACTTAAATGTGCAAAATAAATGCACCATTCATCTAGGTTGTCTAGCCTGGAGAAAACCACGAGATAGCCTATGCAAGAGACAAAAACTCCCTCCAGGAATAAACCAGAGAGAAGACAGTCAAACAAGACTCCACCCAATGAGAAAATAACTCAATTGGGGATTCATCCTATCCAGAAATGGACAAGGAAGTCTAAATCAAAAATTCATCCACGAGGATTATCTCAGTTGGGGAATTTAGAAAGGAAGCACATTTTCTGCCTAAGTTAACATCTACTTGGAAAGAACATGTACGCTGTCTGAATAAACATAAACAAGGTATGCGACCCAAAATCAACGACAAATGTGAATATGCATGTGTGATATAAGTGTAAATGAGTAAATGAATGTTATGCTGACAAAACAGACAGATGGAATATCTTGAAGAGGATAACATATCACGAAATAATAGATACTCGACCAATCTTAAAGAGACGGAAAATAACTAGAACTGGACCCACAAAGCAACGTCAGAGTGTATCATGCTACAAAGCTCAAGTCTTCTGGGAGAAAAGTATTCAAATCCAATCTTCTAACACCAATAGACCACTGACATGATACAAAGCGTACCACACTTCATAAATCTGCTCAAATAAAGATAACCGAAACAACGCTTAACTGGAAATGCTGGGGAGTCACCAAGCTTAGTACCACGAGAAACGCAAGTTTACACAACCAACACCTCATGACGATTTTGAAAGAAAACATGTTCGTCATGCAAGGATAAATTACTGCATTGTTTTGCATTTCATGGCTTAACCATCTTCGGATCGACTGTTAATATTCCTTTCAGTATTCAATAACATAAAAAATAGGAATACGTTAAATAACTTTGTTTCAAATATTGCCGTAAAAGCTGAAATTTTACCCACAAAAAGATAAATGCTCCAATTTCATTGATAAAATGGTAGTTCGCTAACAACGCGACTCCAACGATTTACAAAAGTTTGGGAAATAGTACACAAAACAATGATCATTATTCTCCCTAACAACTTCGAATTCCGAGATGTGTTCAAATGCCAAGACTGGTCTGACCAAAAGCATGCCTAAGCCGCCCCTTCGGGTTTTCAACTTAGCAAACCGTCAACTCAAACCTAGGCGAAATACTTCTTGACTGCATCGGCGTTCACGGAGCGCGGGAGCTCTTCACCGTCCATATTTGTGAGGATTATGGCACCTCCAGAGAAAACTTTCTTAACGAAATACGGTCCTTCATAATTCGAAGCCCACTTTCCCCTAGAATCAGGTTGGAAAGATAATATCTTCTTGAGCACGAGGTCACCTTCTCTGAACTCACGTGGTCGAACCTTCTTATCAAAAGCCTTCTTCATTCTCTGCTGATATAGTTGACCGTGACACAACGTTGTCAATCTCTTTTCTTCTATTAAATTCAACTGATCATATCTACTTTGACACCATTCAGCCTCAGAAAGTTTAGCTTCCATCAAAACTCTCATAGACGGGATCTCAACCTCCACGGGGAGTACTGCTTCCATGCCATAAACTAGGGAAAATGGGGTTGCACCTGTTGAAGTTCGAACTGAAGTACGGTATCCGTGCAGAGCAAACGGAAGCATTTCATGCCAATCTTTATAAGTTACCACCATCTTCTGGACAATCTTTTTGCTGTTCTTGTTAGCAGCTTCAACAGCCCCATTCATCTTCGGCCTGTAGGGAGAAGAGTTATGATGTTCGATCTTGAATTCTTCACAAAGCTCTTTCATCATATTATTATTCAAATTCGAACCATTATCAGTGATGATCTTGCTCGGGATGCCGTATCGACAAATGATCTGATTCTTGATAAATCTGACTACCACCTGTCTGGTTACATTAGCATAAGATGTTGCTTCCACCCATTTAGTAAAATAATCGATCGCTACCAAGATGAAACGATGACCATTTGAAGCTTTGGGTTCAATCATTCCAATCATATCAATGCCACACATAGAGAAAGGCCAAGGTGAAGAGATCACATTGAGGAGGGTCGGTGGCACATGTATCTTGTCCGCATAAATTTGGCATTTATGACATTTCTTCACATATTTGCAAAAATCAGGTTCCATCATCATCCAATAGTAGCCAGCTCTCAACATCTTTTTAGCCATTGCATGTCCGTTGGCATGAGTGCCAAAGGATCCTTCATGTACTTCTTGCATCAGCATGTCTGCTTCATGTCTGCCTACGCATCTGAGTAGGACCATGTCGTAATTCCTCTTATATAACACTTCTTCATTGAGGAAGAAACTGCTTTCCAATCTCCTCAAGGTCTTCCTATCTTTATTGGATGCCCCAGGCGGGTACTCTTGAGTTTGAAGAACACGTTTAATGTCATAGAACCACGGTTTGTCATCGGTGACCTCTTCTACTGAGAACACATGAGCAGGTCTGTCAAGGCGCATAACTCTGATTATAGGCACATCGTTCCAACCATTCACTTGAAACATTAAAGACAAAGTAGCTAAAGCATCAGCCATTTGGTTTTCATCTCTAGGGATATGATGTAATTCCACTTTGTTGAAGAAAGTTAACAATCTTCTAGCATAATCTCTGTAAGGGATCAAACCAGGATGACGAGTCTCCCATTCTCCTTTGATTTGATTAATTACCAATGCCGAGTCTCCGTAAATATCAAGAATCTTAATCCTTAGATATACTGCTTCTTCGAGACCCATAATACATGCCTCATATTCAGCCATGTTGTTCGTGCAGTCAAACTTCAATCTCGTCGTGAACGGGATATGAGTACCTCGGGGAGTGACGATGATTGGCCCAATTCTATTTCCATAAGAATTCACAGCTCCGTCGAAAATCAAACCCCAATGGGATTCGGGATCAGGTCCTTCTTCGGGTAACGGCGCTTCACAATCTTTAGCTTTCAAGTACATAACATCTTCATCTGGGAAGTCAAACTTGATGGATTGATAATCGTCAATTGGTTGGTGATCCAAATTATCGGCTAAAATACTCCCTTTGATTACTTTCTGAGTGTGATACTCAATGTCATATTCATATAGCAACATCTGCCAACGGGCTATTCTTCCAAATAAGGCGGGCTTCTTAAAGATATACTTGATCGGATCCATTTTGGAGATCAACCAAGTGGTGTGGTTAATCATATATTGGTGCAGACGGCGAGCAGCCCAAGCTAAAGCACAACGGGTTTCTCAAGCATTGAGTATCGAGACTCACAGTCTGTGAATTTCTTACTCAGGTAATATATGGCATGTTCCTTTCTTCCAGTCTCATCTTGTTGACCAAGCACACATCCCATGGAATCTTCCAATATAGTCAAGTACATAATCGAAGGTCTTCCTTCCACTGGAGGAATCAAAATAGGAGGTTCAAGTAAATATTCTTTGATGCTATCGAAAGCTCTCTGACAATCTTCTGTCCACACACATCCTTGGTTCTTTTGGAGAAGCTTGAAAATCGGCCCACAGGTAGCAGTCATATGAGATATAAATCTAGAAATATAGTTCAGTCTCCCAAGGAATCCTCTTACTTGTTTTTCCGTCTTGGGTGCGGGCATCTCCCGAATGGCTTTGACTTTGTCAAGATCTACCTCAATACCTTTCTGACTGACAATGAAACCCATAAGTCTTCCAGAACGAACACCAAAAGTGCACTTGTTGGGATTCAGACGGAGTTTATACTTTCTCAAACGCTGGAATAATTTCAATAAATGTTCCAAATGATCCTCTTCAGTTTGTGATTTGGAAATCATGTCATCTACATAAACTTCTATCTCTTTATGCATCATATCATGGAACAAAGCAGTCATAGCCCTTTGGTATGTTGCACCAGCATTCTTCAAACCAAATGGCATTACTCGATAACAAAATGTTCCCCAAGGTGTAATGAAAGTTGTCTTCTCCATATCTTCTGGTGCCATCTTGATTTGATTATAACCAGAGAAACCATCCATGAAAGAAAAGACTTTGAACTTTGCAGTACTATCGACCAATACATCAATGTGTGATAATGGAAAATCATCCTTTGGGCTAGCTCTATTCAGATCTCTATAATCTACACACATCCGAACTTTTCCATCCTTCTTAGCAACAGGCACTATATTGGCTAACCATTGAGGATAGACCGATGTAACAAGGAAACCTGCATTAATTTGTTTTTGAACTTCTTCTTTGATCTTGTCAGCCATATCGGGACGAGTCCTTCTCAACTTATGCTTAATCGGCGGACATTCAGGTCTCAGCGGTAAACGATGCTCCACAATATTGTCATCCAAACCTGGCATGTCTTGGTCGGACCAAGCAAACACATCAACATACTCTCTGAGAAGATCCAACATTTTCTCTTGATACTGCTAGATGGACTTCCTTCCTTAACCAAACGTCCCTCACGAATTCCTTCTTCCAACCGCATGCCCATACTTACCATCTCGGTGAAGTCACTGGGTGCGCTGGCAATCATTCTTTCATAATAAAAAGAACCTAAAGTCTTCAGGAATATCTTTGTCATTTCCTTCTCTTCAAGAGGGGGATAAATCTGAGCAGCAATCTCGCGCCACCTTTGGGCATATTCTTTAAAGGACTCCCTGTCTTTCTGGGACATCGCCCGGAGTTGATCTCTGTTCGGCACCATGTCGACATTGTACTTATACTGGCGAACAAAAGCTTCACTAAGATCGTTGAAATTACGGATCCGGGTGCTGTCCAAACCCATATACCACTTTAGAGCGGCACCAGTCAAACTGTCTTGAAAGTAGTGAATTAACAAATTATGATCATCAGAATATGTAGACATCTTCCTTACATACATAGTTAAATGACTCCACGGACACGAATCACCTTTATACCTTTCAAAGTCCGGCACTTTGAATTTGGCTGAAATCTTTACATTTGGAACTAAACACATGTCATGAGCATTCTTTCCAAACAAATCTTTTCCTTTCAGCACTCTGATCTCCCTCTGCATCTCTTGAAACTGGTCCTAAAATTCCTCCATTCTATCGAAAAGACCCAGACTTTCAGCAGGCTCAGCATGATAAGTAGGTTCATTCATGTATGGCATAGAATGAACCACAAGAGCGACAGTTGTCATCACTGGTTGAGGGAAAGGTGCCACAGACAGAATTACAGGCGGCATAGTAGTTGTCTCTGGTTGAGGAAAGGACACAGTAGGTTGAACCAAAGGTTGTACGGTAGGTTGATACCCTTCTGGCATGAAGTTATAAGACATTCCCCATGGAAAACCTTTCGGCATCTGATGTTGAAGCAGAGAGTTGATTTGAATCACAAATGTTGGAACGGTGACAATCTCAAAAACCATAGTAGTTGAAGTCTGAATCTCAGCAGTTGCAGTCGATGGCTGATTCTGAGCAGCCATCAAACTTTCCACTAGCGCAGTTAACTTTTCCATCCCGACACGAAGGGTAGCAACCTCCTCGCGAAGCTCGTGGTTTTCCTGTTCTAGATCTTCGATCTTCCTCTGACGATTGGCTCGGGTATCATACCGATGAGACAGCTTGACAATCTATCGGAGTGGAAAAAGAAACAAGGATAAGACTCTAGAAAACATGTGAAGTGGAATGTTGGATGATGCATGATATGCGATGTAAATGATCATTCATTTTGGTAGTTTTTTCAAGGAACTTCGATAATTTTGCACACATTAATGGTAAAGGAATTTGGAACAACAAAAACTCATTTCATTAATCAAAAGCGATAAATTACAACTTACAACTTTGGAACAACAAAACAAATAAATTACAACTTTGGGACAACAACCCAATAATAAAAAGCAGTAAATTACAACTTTGGAACATGAAGCCCTTTTACAGAGTTTTACAAAATGACATCAGTAATAAGAATAAAACTAAGAACTAAAGATCACTCAGAATCAACTTCGAGTGTTTCTTCGTCCAAAATCCATAATAACAGTACCTGAGATGTCTGCAAAAATCATTCTTAAGTTCCTTGAAAAACAAGTTTTTACAAAAAAAAATGTTGATGGATGCATGGATGAATGATAATGCAACAGTTACACACAAGTTCACAAATATGGGGTTCAAAGGTTCAACGCTTCGAGAATGGAGTCAAAGGTAAAGCCCACCCCAAGGTATGTACTAACGGTTTAATCGCACCTGCAAGACAAGGTTCTAAAAGTTCCCAGAGTCTACATTCCTCCTTCGGATATTACCAACGTCTTGATTACTCAATAATTAGCAATATTCTCAAGAGAAACTCGTCTGAGCGTAGCATCGCGTAACAACTACTTCCGGATTACTCCATTATAGTCTCCGCGCTACACCTAAAAGGCCAAGATGGGTTAGGGTTCTACGATTCTCAGCTTCTCTGGCTCCCAGGTCGAAAATAATAATGTCTTCCCGATTACTCGGTAAACAAATATTACGTTCAAAAGGGCCTTCCACTGAGTGGGGGATTTCATGCCTCCTTCTTCGGGATTACTCCCTCAAAGTTAACATGACTACACCGCCCGTCCTATTCTTAAGTGTAACTTAATCCGAGTATAGGATTCGTCCTTTGCAAAAAACCCCAATATAAACACATAATCAAACAAATCAAATAATAATAAAACAGATAAAACAAACTAGGCTTAACCCACTTAGGGATGGACCAGCAAGAGGTCAATCTTTCCCCAGCAGAGTCGCCATTTCTGTAGCGATAAAAAATGTAGCGGGGTAAATCGGAGATCGAATTATTAATTAATTCGTCTCACAAAAGCAAGAGTCGCCACCGCGCTTTATTATTTCCAAGGGAAAAGGGAAAAGAGCGAAATAAAACCCTAAGATATGCAATGTAAAATAATATTTTAAAAGTAATGAAAATACAAAGCGTTTTTGAAAAGAGGTCTAGAGTTCGGGAGTTGGTTATACAATGGGAAGGTATTAGCACCCAATGTATCTATAGTATTCTATAGGAACCTTTTGAAATATCTGTTTATTGAAAAAAGTTTGTTTGATTAAAAATAAATTATTTGGCCGAAAATGGGTATGGACGAGTTTTCAAAAATACGACGACCTAACGTCGAAGTTTTGACTTAAAAGATGTGAGTTTTGAAAAATTGAATATTTGGGAAAATTATCTTAAGTTTTTAACAAAATAATAAACGGAAGATGAATGAGGATATTCGCGTTATGTGTTTGATGACATGTAGTCGACAAAAATTTAAACGATTCCCTTGGATTGAAACGGACGAAAGATATGCGGATTAACAATTGATTAATTAAAATTATAATTAAGCAATTAACTAATGAAATTTAAATCATACTAGCATGCATTTTAACGATTAAATAAATAATCAAAAGTAATGAAGATTAAATTACGAAATCATAGATTTTAAACACATAACGAAAATTAAATCATGAAACATGTATTTTGAATAATTAAATAAACAACAACATAAAATAAAAATAAGAATTAAATAGCATGTTGACAAAATTAAATAAAAGATGAATTTTTAACTAAACATTTTTATGTGTTTTTATAAAAGTTACTACTTATACAAAGACTTGAACCCAGGACCCTTAGAATGTTGTTGATGCCTTTTGCCAATTGAGCCAATGCTGGTTATTCATTAATAGCACGAATTAAATAAAATATAAGGAAAAACTGAAATTTGAAATTGGACTAAAAATGCCCAATGGGCCATCCGGGTTGAAGAAGGAAGAAATAAAAAAACTATGAAACCCTAATGTGTTGTGAGGGCGCCGCGGGTGCTGCTGTATGGCATGGGGAAAAAACAAAATTTATTATATTTTATTAGTTGCGAAGAGAAAAAGAAGGAAACTATATTATTATTATTAATTTTTTGGAAAAGAGAAAGAAGTATATTATTATAGTTATTATGTTTATGATAAAAAAAAACAAAACAAGAGAAACAGTAAGAACATTATCACTCCTTCTCTCTCATGCTTTGAACCATCATCTTCCTCTCTCACAGATCTAAATTTCTTCCTCTCTAACACGTCAAAACTCCTTCCTCCTCTTTCTAATAAAACCAGATCCGCCTTGTCTCTCTCTTCCATGGAACATCCTCTTTCTCTCTTATAGAAAACTCTTTCTTCCTTTCTCTTCTCAGATCCGAATCCTCCCTCTTAACATGTCAACAAAAGTTCTCATAGCATCATAAACAAACCCATTTTGAGAATAACCACAAATCAACACGTTCCATGAAACAACGTCTTTAAAAGACAAATCAGCAAACAGGCGGCGTGCAAGATGATGAAACCGAGTTTCATGTACAAATCAGAAAGAGAGGTATTTATATGAATGAATTGATTAATGCCATGTTTGAACGATTGGGTCTGAATCTGGCGTGCTTGTAATGTTGCGGTTGATGAAGCATGAACGAAAGCTTTGATGGGTAATGAAAATGTAAAAGCATTGGGGTTTCGTAACAGTAAAACAATTTTTTTGGTTTTGGATATTAGAAAAAAAAACAAGATATTTTTATTGGATATTAGAAAAAAAGCAAAATATTTTTATTGGGTATTAGAAGAAAACAAAATATTTTTATTGGATATTGTAACAACAAATGTTTTTTGTGGATATTTGCACCAGCATAATATATATTTTTTGGATATTAAGAACAAAATATTTTTTAAATATTGTAACAGCAACATATTTTTAAATATTGTAATAACAAAATATTTTTAAATATTGTAATAATAAAATATTTTTAAATATTGTAATAACAGAATATTTTTAAATATTGTAATAACAAAATATTTTTAAATATTGTAATAACAAAATATTTTTAAATATTGTAATAACAAAATATTTTTTGGATATGAGATTTTGTAAAGCAAAAAGGATAACCAATGTTTTTTTTTGGACAACAAAGGTGTTTTTGGGACAGCAAAAAATATTTTGGACAGCAAAGGCATTTGGACAGCAAAGGCATTTGGACAGCAAAGATATTTGGACAGCAAAGGTATTTTGGGCAGCAAAAATAAACAAGTCTTTGGGACATCAAAGGTATTTTTATTTATTTTGGGACAACAAGCTCTAAACAAGTTTTTGGGACAGCAAAGTGATAAACAAGTTTTATGCGACGGAAGAAGTAAGTGTTTTATTATACTTGTTATTATTACCCATATTATGAATACTAACATGTTTAAATATGTTAATAATCATGCAGCAACTCAACTCAAATACAGTACAACAAAACAAAAAAATGATAAAGCAAATATTACATGGCAAAGAAAAATGATACAACAAGTGATTCAAGTATGAACATATGCAACAGTAGATAGAGAGGAAAAAGAATATTACCTATCGGAGCCTCTCCGATGGGTCTTCTAGCAAAATGGTAAGCTTCCTTGAATTTGCTTATGATTTCCTCCTTGCTGGATTTTTTTTTAGAACAACCCTCTATTTTTTCTGATTTTTCTCTTGTTGAAACTTTAGAACAACACACTGTTTTTTTTTGTTTTTCTTACTTGCTGAATTTTCTCTAGAACAACACCAATTTTCTGTTTTCTTTTACTGCTGAATTATTTCTTCTCCCTTTCTTTTGTGTTGACAAAGACTCTTATTTATAGTGGAGTGTGGAGGATTTGAGGGGGGGAAAACTGTAGAAATTCAAACTGTTTTGGCAAGCTGTTTCTAAACTTTGTTCTTACAAATTGCTTTAGCCATTTTCATACAAATTACTGCTACATTGATGCAGGTTGGAGCAGGTTTTTGGCAGCACTTGGAGCTGCTGTATGTTGCTGTTTTTTACTGTTTTGTAGCATTTCACAACATTTCTCTTTGCTATTTTTTCAGGTTATTTGGAGCATTATTTGACCAACAAAAATGCAACACAATGGGCTTGAAGAAAGGTTGCAAACATAGGCTGCACTAGTACTTTGCTGAATTTTTTTTCATGTTGAAAATAAATCTTGTACACACTTGTAGCTTCTTGTAACCTTGTGATAAACTCCAATAAATTGTAACATTGAATAAATATGCATTCTTCAATATATTTTCCATTCTTTGGGTAGTTGTGAATGATCTTGAATCTTCACATAAACATGAATCTTGATATATCTTGGTAAAAAATCAAGATCTCCCATTTAAATTTGAGAAATAATTGAATAATACTTGGATGAATTGTTGAATGTTGAATAAATAATAATGCAAGTCTTGGACTTTAATCTTGCATTCTTGTAATAGAAATCCAAATAAATCACATGGATTAATTTGTAATCAAATGAAATTCCTCATGTAATTAAATAGAATTCCCCACTAACTTCTTGAAATAATACTTCAATGTATTTAAATAACCATGATGTAGATCTTCCAAAATAAACACAAAAATAATCTTGAATAAATATCTCATGTGATAAATAAATATTCTTGGATGAAAACTCTTGAATATCTCCTCTTTAATTATCACTTGGATTCAAATAAAGAAAATTCCAAATATTCCGAATATTCTGAATAAATTCTTCTAGAACAGTTTTGAATTTAATTATCCCATTTCGGCGAAATTCAATCCGCGTCGTGAGAAAATTTGTAGATGACTTTTGGTCCAAGAAAATCAAAAATGACGGTATAACCTGTTTTTTCTTGTATTTTAGAACAATGTGAAACATACATGAACCAAAGCCGGTAGAATTTTGACTATTCTTCCTGAAAAATATTCTGAAAAAAACGAAGACCATTTGTTGGACAGAGTGTGGAAATAAACGCACAATTTTCAGAAATTCTTTGATGAACCAATCTTTTGGAAATTAACGAATGACAACATTTCTGTTCTGAGACTCGAAATCCTGATCGACGTACAACGTCTGATGCTCTTCTTTCAGACCTATTTTCTGCACATGAAAATAAAACAGTAAAACATGCACTCCGTGCTTGATTAGTGGTTAGTCATTCATAAAATGCTCACAACACTCGATAATTTCTACACAGACAAAGCTTTACAGCGAAACGTTCGAAACCTAACATATTCTGTGACCTTGATGCGTATGAAAAATAATGCAAATGAAGCAGGGATCTTAGGTCAAAAATTGGGGTATGACAGCTGATCTTGCACATCCCCCAATCCTACAGAAATGTCCTGATAGAGCCCTTGATTTCCACCATCCCCTGGATAGCGGCGCTGGTTGTTGACAATGGCAGCCAGTTCCTCTTATCAGCGATTCACATTGGTGATGACCTCCATGAACTGGGTCATCTGAGTAGCCATCTGGGCCCTCATTTCAGCGAGTTCAGCTTGAACTTGTTCCATCTATCTTGACAAATTGTTTCTGATGGAATATCGATGAGTAGTCGTCTTGAATTCTGAATAAGAAAAGCAGAAGAATAAGAATATCATCTTGAGATAACCTGTAATGTTATGAAATGCATGATGTGCATGATATGTTTGTCATTTCCCAGTATTCAAGAGTCCTTTTATACATCAATCACGGCGTGCAACCAAATATCAAACATACAATCAAGGGAAAAAAGGACAATAAGACAAACACTTCAATTATTTACAAACAAAATAAACGATGTTCGAGTGACTTCGGACATTTAAGAGTGTAACGGTAAACAACAAAATACATGTTTCAAAGTAAACTAAACAAAAACTGAATAATAAAAACAAACAAATGGTCCCTTCCAACAATCCTGGGGGTGACCAAATACACCAAAGGTAAGTATCAAAACTAAATCTCTGGAATAAGACACGCTTCAAGGTGTTGACAATACTCTTCAAGCCTGGCTTTCTCTTTCAAAAGTTGTGATGCGACTACTTTACTTTCTTGAAACCGATCCTCTATGACACGCCTCTGGGCTACTTCCTTCTTAAGCTGGGCATCTTTGTATTTGAGCTGTTTCTCCAAGTTCTGAATCTTCTTCCTGTAGCTATTCTCAGATGCCTGAAGCTTCTGGAACTCTTGTTGGGTCTTACTCAACTCTTCTTCCATTTTGGCATGAGATTTCTTCCTAAAACTGGTTACATCAGAAGTTTCCCTTTGAGCTTCTTTGAGTTTGCGAGCTAAGTCGGCCCTTTCTTGATCCACCCAATAAAGTTTCATCCCTGCCTCACGGCCTTTTGCACGAAGTTGAATGTTTTCAACATGAACTTGGGTGAACATCTCGGTAGGCACTGCGTTACTCAGAACAGTAGGAGGCTGCTCACATATAGGAGTCGTCCTTGCAAATGGTAACCGTAAAGTCTTAACCCTGGCTCTAATCCAATCCAAGTAAGGAACCCTAGCAATAGGAACCTTCTTGCCCAAAGTAGTTATATCCTTCTTGTGAATTCTCTTCCAAGCACTTGTCACTCTTTTCAACATCACAAGATCACTTCCTCTAACAAAATACACTGATTCAGACACCTCCTCAACCTTTGGCGGTCCATCCACTGCATATCCCAATTGACGATAAGCAAGCACTGGATTATAGTTGATACACACCTTAGTTCCTATGAGGGGAACATTAGGGAAATCTCCGCAGCTGGTGGCAATACTTTGTACTTCCCCCATGTCATAATTCCATCGGATATCAAATGAAGTAAGGTTGACAAGCCTTGATGAACATCGGAGAGAATGCCTGGTATCCATGAAAGGTCCACTTACCGGTAGGTGCAGCTTAAACCATTGATACAACATCGAATAACATAAACTTACATTAACTCCTTTCCCGTGCCTGAAATGAATGGTGTAAAGAGTATCTGCCAAGAGTGTCGGTACCAGATTCTTATTTCTAAAAACACAAATAGCCGTCCAATCCACAAAATTTCTCTTGCGAGGGAAGAGAACAATCCCGTATATCATGAGAGCAAACAGAGAGCTGAAGTCACTCCAATTCCCTTTCTTTGCCCAGTCTTCAGCTTTCTTCACTAAGAAGTCCAAATAAAACCCTGTAGTACCCTCACTTGATTTCCAATTGTCTTTTACCTCTTTCCAACTCAAATGAAGAATTTCAGCAATAACTTTGAACTTTGGCTTTTTCGGCGCTTGAACAAAAGGAACTTCATCGGACAATTTGATATTAAGTAGGTACGCGTACTCTTCTAGGGTGGGAACCAGTTGATAATCTTGAAAAGTAAAACACCGTAATTCCTTATCATAGAATTGGAAGAGAGTGATCAAAGCCACTAGATCAACTGGAGTGTTAAGGACTAGTAACAAATTGCCATAATTTTTGTTGAAATTATTCAGAATATCACCCTTCAGATAAGAACTCAACCTCTTCAATTCGGACACATCAATAGTAGGAATCTGATAAGCGAATGTATGTCTGGTGGACTCTTTAACACGAATTGAATCAAACTCATCTGACGGGAGGCCAGCCATTTCTGATGGAAAGAAGACTCTTGAATGTCCCTGGAAGATGACATGCGCATGCTAGTTATTTTTTATACATCATTTTTTAGAAATAAATATGCTATGATGCAACATGACAGGATCAAAGTTCACACTGGATCATGGCTGGACCATTACAGAACAACACCACTCAAGATCAAAATAAAATCCCAAAGCTTCAAAACTATCATGGGAATCCTTAGTCACCGTCGCAACACAAAGTCACCAACAGTACCTGTACCTGTAAGAAAAGTTTTCTCGCCCCTCTCACGGGTGTAGTCTAGGTCAAGGTAAGGTTAAAAGCCAAATCAGAGTACAGGAGTTCGAATGTCAGTATCATCATACGATAACACCTATCCGAACTACCTCTGAAGTCATGGGTCTCATGGTCAGGTCTACAAAGCATCTGCCTCATAGCTGCCATGGCCAATCTATTCCTAGTTCCGATGGAATTCACTCATAGCCTGGGTATGAGGACTTTTACCTCATGGAACAACCCATCCACCAAGAAATCCAGAATCCAAACAGTCCAGCCAAATCCAGTATGCAGAAAGTAAAGCACACATAGGATGCAATGCAAACAGATAAATATGCAAAGCGGTAAAATAAACACCCAAAAAAGAAAACAAACAAGAGCTAGGATCGACTCCGGGATGGACCAGCAAAAGGTCAATCTATCCCCAGTGAAGTCGCCAGCTGAAACTACCCGGTTGGAACCTGTCATCTGGATGTAATGAAACATCAATGAAGTCACCACTGAACGTCTTTTATCCCGCCGAAAGGGAAAGGTAAACATCGAGAAAACTTGAAAAGGGAGAAATCACGGTCTTTCAACCGAGAGATCGGGTAAGGGAGTCTGTTACGCGAGGGGAAGTTATTAGCATCCCACACGCCCGTAGTACTCTACTGTATCCACTCTTGTTGTCTAATCTAATAGGTGTGGTCAAAACCTATGTCTATGGCTTAAAACTGAAAAGGGAATGCATGCGAAAGAAAAAGAAAACAATGTAGGGAAAATAAAAGTTGTGCTCGATTGGGCCCTACCCCGATGCCTACGTATCCCTTTTAAGGAATCAGAGCAGCCGTAGTTCGGCTTATATATTTTGGTTGGTTTGTGTTTTTTAGTTAAGACAACAAAAACAGTCAAGATGGCAAAACATCAAATGAAACAACAAACAAATGAGATGGTGAAACATCGTTTAAAGAATAACATGGTAACATGTCAGAGATAACGAAACATCAAATGATAAAACATCACACCTAGCCATGACATTGATAGTCAAAGTAGGATAACAAACATGTGCAATGGCGGAGCATTGGCTAAAAGGTAGCAAGATATCATGGCAAAGATGGCGAAGCATCAACAAAACGGATAGCAAAATATCACACCTAACAATGATACTGAGAATCAAAGTAGGATAACAAACATGTGCGATGGCGAAACATCGGCTTCAGACAAATGTGCGATGGTGAAAAATAAGCTAAAAGGTAGTAAAGTACCATGGCAGAGATGGCGAAACATCAATAAATCGGATGACAAAACGTCACACCTAACAATGATATTGAGAATCAAAGTAGGATAACAAACATGTGCGATGGCGAAACATCGGCTTCAGACAAATGTGCGATGGCGAAACATCGACTAAAAGGTAGTAAAGTATCATGGCAGAGATGGAGAAACATCAATAAATCGAATGACAAAATGTCACACCTAACAATGATATTGAGAATCAAAGTAGGATAACAAACATGTGCGATGGCGAAACATCTACTTCAAACAAGTGTGTGATGGAAAAACATCGGCTAAAAGGTAGTAAGAAAAAAACAAAGCCAAGAGGCGCACCAACAAATAAGATTGTTTTGTATCTTTTACCTTGAAGAAGGGTTTGAGTTTATTAGAGGTGTTTTATGATTTTCCAAGAAATCAGATCTTTGTTTTAAGATGCAAAATGCAAAGAAAGGGAAAACAACTAAGGGAAACTAGCCTAGCATTGTCCCTAGTGTCATCATACAATGGTTGACCCTAAGGTTGAGGATAAAGGAAATCATATCCTATGTTAGCGTACATGGATTCCTACCTTAATCAACATGTTAAAGGAAGCTTAGCAAAACTATCCTATAGGGAACATGCAATGAGAGCGAAGTCGTGATCTCAATTTCTAAATTGAGTGACTCATCGATCAACAATTAAAGAAGAAGAACAATAAACATCCTATAGGGAACATGCAATGAGAGCGAAGTCGTGATCTCAATTTCTAAATTGAGTGACTCATCGATCAACAATTAAAGAAGAAGAACAATAAACATCCTATAGGGAACATGTAATGAGAGCGAAGTCATGATCTTAATCTCTAAATTGAGTGACTCGTCGATCAACAATTAAACATAACACATGTATCAGACAAATACTAGAGGACCTCTTGACATATATCAGCAATAGAGGTCCCATCATGCAATCACAGAACTATGCAAAAATGAAAATGGAAGAAAGGAAATAGTGCAATACAAAACGGATGATTATCCGTAGCAACTGAGAAAGAATAAAAGAAACCCAGAGAACTTCAAGCAAGCTGGCATCAGCAGACAAATCAAGTCAGAAATTACGCCATCAGGATGTAAGTAATGAGATTATCAGATATGGATAGATCTCATGGGCAATGTATAGCATTCATAATCACATGTATATATCCTGCATAGACTATCAAATATGCCAAGCACAAGAGTAGTGCAAACATAATAAATTGTGTTCCACAAATAAAGTGAAACACAATAGCCTCAAGTCAAAACTGGAAAACTTTTCTCACAGTACCTCGCACATTCAACAGCCAAGTTAGTATTCCCATAAATTGAATGATGATTCACATAAGGGATGGATGATGACCCCATAATGAAGTGAGAGAACATGATGACAATTATCAAAACATTAGACATGATGAACAAAAGAAACAAGCATATGCACAATCAGGTCAAAAATTAGAGGAATGTTGCTCCTTTCTATCACCGTATTGAGTTGACAATTGAATATCAATCAAGGATCATGGGAGCTTGAGAAGAATACAATCAAAGACCATGAAGGTCATTATCAACCACAATTCAATCATGCACAATTAATTCATCACAGCTCACAAGCATAACAGAAAAGGAATCCCACACAATGCAATAAAAGGTTCAATCATTCAAACACAGGGCACTAAATGAAATGACTTGAGTTTATATGGATAAACACACCCAACATGATCATTAGGTGCCCAATTATAGGCCTCACTCAAGTTCATTGGCCATCAAACAAATTGCAACAAGATGTGCAACATCAAATGGGTACCTTCACTTCAAAAATATATCAAAAATAGAAACAAGGATCAATAATTCAAACCAAAAATTTCTTAGCATCTTTGAAGTGCATAAAAGTCAGAAAGCAAGTCTTAAGTTCATGAATGATTGAGGAGGGGATCAAATGAGGCCCAAAGTTCAAAACTAGTTGGCAAAACTACCAAACTAGACAAGTTTTCAAAATAATTTGTGGAAAAAATATCAAACCAAGTAAAATAGTTCAAGAAAAATGGTTTTCAGATCCTCAATACATTCATGAACCATAATCAAGACTTAAATTCCATTTAAAATATAGGGCATAATGGTTTTGAACATGAAACTTGCACAATAAGCAACAAAACCCTAATTTTTGACTTTTAATCTTAAATATTGATTAGATAAGATCAAAATTCAAACAATTCAAACCAAAATCATGCAAACCACAAGGAAACCCTAAATGTCAAAATACATATTTTTTCACATTTTTTGAATTAAATAAAAGTCAAAAATAAAAATCAAATTCAAACAATTAATCAATTGAACAAAAATTCATATCTCAAAATAAAACTCTAATAAAAAATCAGAAAAATATCCAACCACAATTATATTCAAATATTTAGACTCTATGATTAAAAATAAGCTTGTATGATTTTTCTGAGAATTTTTGAATTAAAGGAAGTATTAAAACCAAAATTATGAAACAAATATTTCAAATAAACCTCTCAAATTAAATTTCTAATCAAAAATAGAAAAAAGTTTTAAAAAAAATTCAGAATAAAATTCTAAATCATTTTATGAGTCCAAAATATTTTTTGTGGAATTTTTAGATCAAAGAAGCTATTAAAATAAAAATAATCTTTATACAAACAATTAATTAAACTCATTAATTTTTAGACCAATCAAAACATTTTTAAAAATTCCAATAAAATTACACAAGATAGTAGAAATTATTTTGGACTTGGGATAATTTTTTCAGAAATTTTGAAATTGTTTTGATCAAGAAATAAAAATCAGAAAATCAATTAAAACAAAAATATGAAAAATGCATGATAATTTGAAACAAGCCAATCACAACGCGCCACCTCACTTCATCTTCAACCTCCAGCATAGGGCAAAACGCGTGCAATACAACAGTTCATGTACCTATGTTCAGATCCATCAACCATGCTCGTTTCTCAACCAAAATCCATGAAATCAAGTGCAAATTAAAGCTAGCATATCATACTACATTATGCAATTTGAATCAACCTCAAAGATCAAGCATGAGTCAAGAAATAAAGTCTCAAAAACTGGAAAAAAAACTCACTGCAAACATCAAAGTCATGAACACGATTTCAACAATTCTGCTTGAATCAAAGCTCAAATATACATCAATCCTAGTGATTGGCCAACTAGCAACTCAATGAACATGATTTGTATCATCAATTCAAGCTGAAACACATAAATCAAAGTTCAAGGAACTCACATAGATATGAAATCTGGAAACACGATTCCTTCACTCCAGAAGCAATCCAATGGTGCAGGCTTGATCTCCTTACTTCACTGAAGATGAATCAAGAAGAATTTTGAAGAATGGTCCAAGGAGAGGAGAGATTCTAAGCAATTTGCAGAGATGCTTCCAAAATGTTTAGATTTGTAATGTAGCGATTATGAGCCTCCCCCTTCACAAATGAGCCTTGATTCTTGTTATATAGCACGAGGGTAAGAGGATAAAAGTGGTATTTGGCACTCAAAACTGTTGGAGGGCAAGATTGGAAGTTTTGGCCAAAAATGAGGATGCACATGGAGCCTGCATTTCACTCGTTCATTTGCTTTCCTTTTGTGCGTTTTGTGAGCCAAATGAAGTCAGAATTACATGCCCAAAATGCCAGCTCAGGATTGTTTGAAATGAAGAAGTGTTGGTGATTTTGCAAAATTGAGCATGTTTTGTATTTTTTTTCATTCAAGTAAGCTCATGAAGCACATGGGCATGACATGGTGAGTGTAATGGGCCTCAACATGTCACAAATTGCTCATGGGATTGATTATAAGCAAAAGGAATGGCTAAAACTTGAGTTTGCAAGAAATGGCCATTTTGCATATTTGTCAAAATTCAATAAAATGCCTCAAAATTCCAAAGTCCATAACTTGCTCATATTTTTGAATTTGGACACAAATGAGTACAATTTGGAAAGGTATTGACAATATATATAATCCCTTATTTTTAAGTTTTTGAAATTGAATCCATTAAGTTTCCCAAAATTGAGCTTGAAATTCACTAATTTTGGAAAATGACCTATAATTTTGTGACTTCCAAGCTTTATAACTCTTGACCCTTTTCCAATTTGGACATGAGACCAAAAGGAGATGAAAGATCAACCTCTTATCTTTCCAATCATGTTTCATTTGCATTTTTTTGATCAAAGGTGAATAAAATGTGAATTTTTGAAATTAAGTCCTTATTTTCCAAAATTAGAAATTTTTAGGGTTTCTTCATGAACAAGTTTCAACCCAAACCTCAATCTCTTTGATCCAATGATCAAAATGGACTTGAAATATGAAAAGTACACCCTTGAATTGATGGTTGACCAAAAAAATCACTTGGTCAACCCTGATCTTGACCAAATGACCATTTTGCCCCTTTGAGTCAATTGATCCACTTCTCTTCAAAATTGATGATCAAAACTTCAAACATATGATCTTCCAAATATATAGAGGCCATGTACAAAGTTTCACTTCAAAATTCTTAAGAAATCTTGATGAAATCCCAAACCCTAATTTTGGTTAACACCTTAGGAGACTGATGAATCATCTTCAAAACTTCAAATCCTCTGGGTATCTTGACCAATTTCTTGTAGAAAGACTTTCCAAATACCAATGAGATGTTGTAGCTTCCAAATCAAGATTTGTACATTGATCAATAGCCTTGCTCAAGCAAAACCCTAATTTGACTGGTGAATCAAAAGAGTGATTCTTCTTATAATCAAACACAAACTTCAATCCTCTGATGATCCAAAGAGATGGACAAAACATCTTGAGATATGCAATAACTTTTGAGCTTGAAAGATCCAGAGGTTTAGATGATAAGGTTCTTCTTGAGAAACTTGTCAATGCCAACAACCTTCAAAGCTTGAGGAAGACTTGATAACCAAAGTACTTTGATCCCATCACAATGTATGAATGCAACACAATATGATATTTATGATGAAACATAAACCACAATCAAGAGGGTAAATTTTGGGGTGCAACACCATCCTCGTCAAGAATTATTTCCCCGTACTTTGTCACGCACTGGGCGGGGACAAAGTTGTCAAAGAAAGCTACCAGTTTGTTGTAGCTTGCCTAGTCATCCTCTTCCAAGTCATCCAGGTGAATGGTATACTCATTATTCTGTAGGTCAGAATGATCTCTGCTCCAGGAAAAGTAAAATCTCTGGACTTGATGTCTCCTTTTCCTACCGTCCTTGTTCAGTAAGGGCTCCGTCATTATCTGTCATGATCTACCAGCAGAGTAAGGAATCGATAGCCCTCTGAGATACAGGTAAAACCACATATTACCTGTTCTTAAATGTTCGAATAGACTCTGAATATGCCTTGAACAACTTCCTCGACTACTTCAAGGAAACCCAACAGAAGAGACCCTCCGGGGTCATCTCTGTTGAAGATGGAAGCATACAAAGAATAGGGGGATAATGGCCCCAATCTTAAGGTGGTCATAAACAATCTCGAACACCCGCGTAAAGGCCGACGAGTTCAAATTGAGTTATGAGGGCTCCAAATCCAGATGGGCAAGAATTGCCACTTGAAGATCTAAGAATGAAAAATGAAGCCCCGTCTCTCTGAAAACATATTCATACACGGGGAACTTATCGGTCTCAAATGGAGATAAAATACGCCCGTTCTCCCCAGGAAACAAAATCTTCCAGTCCCCCTCGGTATTCGACGAACTCGGTTCGCCTTCTACTGCTGTAAAAGCCCCCTCGAGGAAAGAAGAAAAAATGAGGTTATCTCCCGCGGTTCTGGAGAAATCCACTCATTAGGGTCTGAGGTTGTCCTCTCTTCCCCGGAAGTCTCGATCTCCTTAACTATAATTTCATCCTCAGAATCCGTTGTCATTTTCACCTGAAAAGTAGAGGACAAAAGTGAATTCGACGATCAAATCAAATTCACCCTTACACCGCTAGTCAAGTGAAAGGGCATACGAAGACACAAGAATAACGCCCTCGGCCAAAGCCCTTACTAAAACATCGAGCGAGGACACATACAATCCTGCTTGGTCGATCTAAAGCTTCCCCGATAGATAAATCTTAAAAGCCCTAACAAGGGAAATCTCCCCGACATCTTAACCTAGAGCTATGTTTGAAGATTCGTCGGAAAACTCATACATTCATCGAAAAATTCAAAGAAACCTAGAAGATGATGAATGTTCATCAGAAAACTCATGAGTTCACTAGGGAACTCATGGGTCCAACCAATAATGAGCACATCGTCACCCAAACGCCTAAAGGAACACAAAGCTCTAGCTAAAACTCACCCTCTCAACGAAAATAGGTGTCTAAAAATGACATAACCACCGTTAAACACCAACGCTCACTGGAGAACACGCCCACACTTCCTTAGTTTTACCTATCAGTATGCATTTTAAACAAAAAAAAACTAAAATCTAACATAAAACAAAGAGAAACAGGAAACTCATGTGGTCGGGAGCTCAGAGGTATGGTTGAACGACTCTATAATGGAGGTAAATGGAAGAGCAGGATATCGATAACAAGAAGATATAATCAAAGAAAATAAAGAAGAGAAAGAAGAAGAAGTGTAAAATGATCAATCTTCTTCCTTATTTATAGGGCAACCTCAACTCTCGTGCATGCGCACGTGTGACCTAGGGCTTCGTAGGGGTCATAATTAACCCTAGTCCCTAAACTGCCATCATTACAATGCGCGCCTCAATTCAAGCATGGCACACTAACCATTCAAAACCCATTCAGCTGTTCGGCTCCCTACGAACCGAGCACGTGAGGAAAATGTTCAAAATCCTCGTATGCACCTGTCTCTAGGCAATCCTAATAACGTCCTCATCTCTTGTAACTAGCACCTACGACATTATCACCTCATCGACAGACAAGCTGACTCTAAGTCATCACTCATATGCCTAGGAGCAACGACTTGGGGGGCTCTTATTTTTTACTAATCCAATGGCTAAGTAGGGCCCAATCCACTTCTGCATTTAGGACGACCCAATAATCTTGGCCCAATAAACCATGATGAATAAGGGACACCTCTCCCTCTTTCCCCTCACTCAAGGAGACCTGGTCGGCTGACCCCCATAACTGCAAGGCCACTTTTGTCTACCAAATAGGCTAGTCCTCATCCTGCCAAGCCACACGAGGATAGCCACCCAAGAATGACCAGAAACCATGCTTGCCCGTGAAACATATCTCTGCTCATTGTAATGACTAGTTTTGAGCATCTTTTCCCGTTACAATGGTTGGTTCCTAACATTTACCTATTTTTGAGGAACCTGATATATAGGCCCAAAAATAGGGACCAAGGGCACTATATAAACTCCCACACTTGTGAGGGCTAGATATTCAATATTTATTTTAAAAAACCCTAATCTCTTTCTTGTATCTCTTTACACTCTTACTTCCTTGTTTCTAGTCTTGTAGACGTTATCTATCGTCCACTTTAGGTTCTGGTCAACTGGCAAGATCAAAAATATATATCAAAGTAATGATACAAAAATAAATACAAACAATATAAATAGACTATTAGGGCTTAATCTAACAAGTTTTTCTTTTGTGGTAGGTGGTGTGCTTGGATTAGGGTGCATGTTTTGATTTCAATGTGTTGTCTTGGTTAATGGTTTCCTCCTACCAGAGACTAATATCTAAAAGTGATTAAATAGTATGATCATTTAAATCATTCTATTCCTCTTGGTTGTAGAGAAATTGAGTGTGTTATTTGGGAGAGCTATAAAGACTGATCTCTTTTCTGGTTTTAATATGGGAAATTTTGATCTTATGGTTTCTTATACTCATAATGCATATGGTACTTTAACTTTGGGTAAGACAATAGTTGAAAACCTTTGGGTTATTAACTCAGTCCTTTGGGTTTCTGAGGTTACTTTAGGACTGTGTGTGAATTTTGCTAAGAGTAGTTTAATAAAGGTTAATGTTGATTCAAACTTTTTTGTGATAGTAGAAGGATTGTTGCACTACAAGTAGACACACTTTTTGTGTAAGTATTTAGGGCTTTCGATCAGTGCTAAATCTCTCCTTAGAACTACCTAGAATTCGTTGGTTAACTATAATTGGAAAAGGCTTAACTCATGGGATGATAAGTTTGTTAGCTTAGGTGGTATCGCAATCTTGCTAAACCATGTTCTTAACTCGATACCCATTTTCTTCCTTTTTATTCTATAAAATGTCTGTTAAATTGAGAAATATTGGGTTATAAATTAGAGGCGCTTCCTTTGGAGAGGTACAATTGATGTAGATAAGATCTTTTGGGTCCCTTGGTCCGACGTGTGTAAGCTAAAAAAGGATAGTCGAGTGGGGGTAAATGATATACATCTAGCTAATTTTATGATTCTAGGTAAATGTACATGGAGATTATTGGAAGGAGGGGGCCTATAGTTCAACTTTATATCAGCCAAATATGGGGCTCTTTAAGTAAGATCCGCCACTGGTGGGAGGTCAGTGGATTTTTGTTCTTCTTAATCTAGGTGGAAAGTACTCCTTGGTTCCGGTCCCTAAGATTCATAAGACTGGTTTGCGAAGAACATCACCAAAAAGGTGAGAGTTGGGCTCTCTACCTCATTTTAGGATGCTCCCGGGTGTGGTTTTATCCCTATAAAAGATCGCTTTCTAAGAATTTATCGGGTTTCATCTCAACTTAGTGAGAGAGTAAATGATTTAGGTGAGTTTGTGAATGTGGCTTGGTCTTGGGACCTCAAGTGAATGATGAGTTTGTTTGTATGGGAACATGAGCTGGTGGTGTACCTCATGGCTACTATCGAGGGTTTTGGTGCTTCCCCTGATGGGAACCATTTGTACTCAGTGAAATCAAACTATACCTTCTTTTGTCAATGTCATATGGCTATTTCTTTTCTTTTTTATGACATCGCTCGAGTTCTATGTATGGAAGAGTTAGGCCTCGTATAAAGTTTTGGTTTTCTCTTGGTAGTTACTTAGAGATAGAATTCCCACCAGAGATAATCTTTTTAGACGAAGGGTGATCGATTGTTAACCTTAATAGTGTTAAATGTGTCTTCAATTAGAAAGTTGTTGAGTTGTTTAATCATCTATTTGTCTTTTGCGAGATGATAACTTTGATTTAGTATAATATTTTAAGGTTCTTAGGTAGGAGTTGGTTTTACCTATGAGCATATGGTCGATCTTAAAAATTATGAGGTATCTTGAGTCGATGCTTAAAGTTAAGCTTGACTTGTCTTTAGTTTACCATTATATATCGCAGACCATTTAAAATCCCAAAATAAATCATTTTTTCTAGATTGATATATATCAAAGAGAAACTGTATAACAAAGTGATTCATTAATCTTGAAATAATTGCTTGCTAAAATCTCTCGTGTGTCTATTGCACCTTCTCACCTTCTCATAATGGAAGCCAAATCTCCATTTTAGGCGTGCATTAATAGTTGATTTTTGAGGGATTGATGTTGAGGTGTTTGTGTGTAGAGGCATCTTGGTGTTTTTTTTCTTTTCTCTTTAGTTTTTTTTTTCTAGGGTTTGTTTTTGCACCATTCAAAAAAAAGAAGTTGGGTGTTAATAAAGTAAAATTTCCTTGAAATTATATTTGGGTTAAAACGGTGCAATTTTTCCAACCAAACAACTAAACAAACCTGAATCAAACTTCCGAAGAAAAAACCTTGGCAGCACCGAAACCTCAAATTTCTATTTCCTCTTTCTTCTCTGTATTCGAACAAGACTCAGAACAAAAACCACAAAGAGAAGCCATGAGAAGAAGAATCAAAGAACTTCTACGCCTCTCATTTTCATCTCTACACTCTAAAATTCACAACCAACCACTCTCAAAATCACTACAACCCACCATTTCTTCTCAATGTTCAACAGCTTTCTCAACGTTTTCAAAATCCCAAAGAGAATCACTGATTTTACAACAGTTCAAAGAAAGGAAACTCAAAGGGTCATCAAAAGACTCGATTTTTAATCCAAAAGTTTCAAATTCCGTTCCAGAAAGTTTTGATACTAATGTTGAGAAAACAGTTCAAAAGGGTTTGAAAAGTGAGAGTGAAAATGAAGATTCTATGGTGGTTGCTAACTTTAAGAAGTTGGGGTTGAGTGAAGTTCTTGTTGAGGTTATGGAAGAGATTGGTGATTTTGTTCCGAGTGAGATACAGTGTGTTGTTATTCCAACTATTTTGGAAGGGAAGAGTTTGCTCTTGAGTTCACCTTCTCAACCTGATAGAACATTGGCCTATTTGTTGCCCCTTATTCAGGTTCGTTCTATTGGAGTACCTTTTAGGGTTTTCTTTGCAGTTTTATGTATTTTTATTATTCATTTGAAATTTAAATAAATGCATGCAACCTCGAATCTAAACGGTGACATACATTGGTTGCATTTGTTTGTGATGACCATGGTTTTAAGTTGCGGTCGCTGATGCTCTTGCGATTGCGGTCATGATGACCATGGTTTTATATTGCGGTCACAGATGTATAGTTGCGGTTGCGGAGTCATTGTGGTTGCTGCGATGCACATTGCCGCCTTTGTGGCGAAAATTTTGATTGGGAGGTGTTTGAAATATACCATTGAAAAACACTTAATGTTAAAGATTTTTCTTTACGACAGAAGTAATTGAGTTTTTGGATTCAGAAATTTTGAATTTTGATGAAAATACTTAGAGAAACATGAGCAAACTTGTTTGATGCGGTTCACGATGCATTTGCGGAGACTACCACATTAGCAATATTGCGGCTTCAATTGCTGTTGTGGACTGCAATTTAAAACTATGGTGATGACTGTAACTATTCACGCGACCCCCATTTAAGATTGTCTTGTAGTTTTCACTTTAATTTAGGATGATTTTAAGCTAAAATTGTCTATGATTTGATTGAATTGAATTGATTAAATCTGTTTAACTTTATAGTTGCTAAGACGGGATAGAGAGTTGCTTGGTTCTAATTCAAAGCATCCTCCAGCCGTTGTGCTTTGTGCTTCTGAGGAGAAAGTTGAACAGGTCACTCTATCATCAACTTGTTTGATTAGTTCTGTAGTGTAGAGTGCACATCTTGAGTTTTTGAATTGGTTTTGCCATTGCAGTGCTTTAATGCGGCAAGATATATCATCCATAATGCAGAATTGAAGTCTGCAAAAAATCGTGCTTCATCAAATAACGAAAAGTCGAATTCCTCAATTGGCTTAATGATTGGAACTCCTTGTGAGATTCTTCAATACATTGATGAAGGGATTGTTGTTCCTGCAGAATTGAAATACTTGGTGAGTGTCAATAATGACTAGTATTTTGTTAAAGAAATAGTTAATAGAATTGAAAATTTGAAAAGAGTCCTATAAAAAGAGACTCGGAAAATTCTCAATAAGGTTCGTCTTATATTTAAAGACGGAGGTAGTTTTTTTTTAAACTTCACTTCAGGGCTCAAAACTGAACATTAAGATATTGATCACATATGCGTGCTTCATTTTCATTAACTAGGTATTGGATGAAGCCGATTCCATGCTTGGTAACCGCCTTGGTTCTGAAATCCATAAAATTATCAGACCATTACAACATCATGACTCAAAATCCAAAGTCAAAAGATTGCAGACAATTTTGGCAATTTCAACTATAGCTGAGGTATGATGAATAGATGATGAACATGTTTTTGTATTTGAAACTTTGCACGAAAGTACTATGAGACAACTTTTGCTGCAGTCGGGAATTGCCCACAGTCATGCATTTGGGACATTAGTGACCCTTCGATCAAGGTCAGATGGTCCAGATTCAAGTTTGCTTTTTTGAAATAAAACAAGTTAAAATCTGCTTTTTTGGATCGTGCGATCTTGATCCAACAGCCACCAATATCTCGATTGTGTGAATGCAGAGAATCTTGACTGCAGGGAATCCAAATTCTTCGTACCGGTATGTTTCTGAATTACCCTTTTCATATGGCAGGTTTTGGGTGAAAAGTCGGCCATTGTGGAACGTCTTGAGAGCGATCATGCCGGAAATATATCTGCATTGTCTATAGAAATGGAGGAAGCAGAAGTTTTTCATTTGACAGAGTCTCTGGATGCACTTAAGAAAAAATTGGAGGAGGCCATGAATTCCCTTTAGAAATGGCAGTAACATTTTGGTATGCAATTTCTATGGCATATTATTACAAAAGACGAGTCAAAATAGGTTTTATGATCTTTGTGACAACAACATAAGGGGAGTTCAACAATCATTCCCATTTTTAAGTTGTTGTGTGTATGTGCATATTTACAAACAAGAATTAATTTCATGTAAGAGATGGAATAATTTAAAAATTTAAAATTATATAATTACAATTTATTCTTGTTTATTTATATCTTCAAGACACAACTAGAAACTAGGATGAACTTCTTCACTCTATGGTACTTGTACATTTCTCCAGTATTCATCCTCGTCACATTGCCCTTGGGCAGGTTTGGCTTGGGAAAGATCTTCACATGGTAAACTTCTTGCAAAATTCTCTCATATTTTATATTCAACAAGGTGAAATATTCATATAACTTTTGATTGGGCTTAAATATTATTTTTTCTCGTGAAGGCGTTTGATTCCGGTGTTTTCTCTACTAGCACATTTCTGTCTTTGATACTCCCTTATTCTTCGTATCCCTTATACTTTTTTCTGCATTATTCCCATCACCTTTCATGTGGCACTATTATCGTTAATGCCACCTTTTGGTCTAGGGACTCATTGAAATGCTTCTGCCTTGAGGTCGTTATAGAAAGATCTTATGAACATCTCTTGATTAAGATGGGCGACTTTGATGGCTTTTTTTTTTGTTAAAATGAGCTAGATATTCTCGCAATGTCTCGGTCTGCCATCGGTAGACATTGAAGAGACTTGTGGGCGACACCTTTATGTGTCTGTTGGCAAAAAAAATGATGTATTATTTCCCTAGACAAATCCTAATAATTGGTTAGAAAGAACCTCATGATACTCATGTACTATTGTAAAGCGACATCCTTCAGCGTGCCAACCATCTACTTGCATTTCAGTGAGTAACTAGCACCAATGATGTCCATCTGAGTGTTGATCATTATGATATACTCTTGATGGTCACTTTTGCCATGAAAAGTGGCTAAGAGGTGGTTTGAAATTATATAGGACTTGGTCATCTCCAATATATGCCGTTAGAGGGCGTGGGTCGATCAGATCCTCCAATTCTTTGTCTTCTGGTTGGAGTTGATGTTGATTTTGTTGTTAAGTCATGTACCCCTACTCTACAAGAGTTTGTTTTGATGATGTAGGACTTTTACGATGGCGAATTTCTCAACGGTAAAGTGAGACCCTTGATTATTGTTGTTGGTCACTTTGCACATGATGTGGGTGAGATCAATGATCAGAAGGCTTTTGTGTGGTACATGCAAGTTTTACCGGAGCTCTATTATGGGTGCCAAATGTTCATGCAGAAACACTAATAATAGATAACTCATCTAATGCAGGTCAGAATTCAGTAAGAGCCATAATGAGTTATTTTTTGTGTAAGAATTACTCATCATAATGGGCCTTAATGATCATTGATTTGACACTTATTACACTTGTTAGAATACTTTGAATGTGTTGATTTCACATAATAATAATCCTTAGCCTGCTTGCCAATATCTCGCCTAAGACGGCCTACATTGAATTATTTCTATTTAGACTTCTTCAATCTCAAATGACCGCTCCAGTTTAATATATATACACAACTCCCAAACATGAAATTCAATAAAGTGAGATGATTAAGAGAAAAAAAACCATTTAAAATGTACATAATTCAAACTTCAATATTTCTAACTAAGGTTTTCATCCAAATATTTTTTAGTCAGAATTAAAAAAAAATAAATAAATATATAAATATTTTTTTATATTATCTATGGTTCAGATTATATGGAGTTGTTAACCTGCCCAACTTACTTATTTTAGAATATTCTTTTGGAGGCAATTCACATAACCTTCAAACAAAAATGAAATATTTACAATTGCCAGCTCGCTCCGTCCATGCCATACTTGTAGGGTATGATTGTTTGGATAGAAGGAGAGAAGAGAGAACTTGTGGAGAGAGAAGTTTAGAAAATCTAAATAACTTCTCCTGCTTGAAATGAGATGAAATAGAAAGAAAGAGTAAACATATGTGGAATCCACTAAAAAATGCTTTCTCTTCGATGTTGCAAAGAAGTTGAGATGAGCAACAAATAAACATGTAAAATCAAATTGTTGTTTTATTATTGTACTATATTCAATAACACTATGGTACAATGAGAGATAAATAGATAATTCAACTAAATTTTTCTAAAGTTATTTAAAACATTTATTGTAAATTTTTATTTATCATTTAGCTAATTTAATTATAATAAGTAAAATAAATTAAAAATTAAGTAACTTTAATTTATAAACTTTAGTATTTTTAAAAATACTTCTTACTTTTTTTTTCTTCCACTATTTCTTCTATTTTTCACTTATACCAATCAACATATTAAATCAATTCTATTTCTCATTCAAACACATCCTTAGTATTGATGGCTGACACCAAACCGCCACGACTACTATTTTACTAAAGTACCCTTGTAATTTTGTAAATGGTTTAAAACGGTACAGATAATAAACGTAACTTCCCCTGCTGTTAAACTTGCCGCACCAAACGTTACACGTCACCAAATAGACACGTCAACGCAAGCAATCCCAGCCGTTCGTTCCACCAAATATTAGTTATAAAAGATCGGGAATACTCTCCTTTATTCCATTAAACTCTTTTTAGGGTTTCTCCCTCTTCTCGTCATTCCATTCAATTTCAATTTCCGACGTCGATCGACACCGGAAGTATATAGATCCGATGGAGATTTACACGCCGATTATTGTTTCGCTCCGATACGTACTCTTTTAGATCGAAATTTGTTTTGTTCCTTGTAGGTTTTCATGATCGCTAATTGTTACTGATTGATTCTGTTATTCTATCTGTCAGTTCCACATGCAGATGTGCGATCTTCACGCTCTTCTCGCTTTCTGGATTTTTCAGAGAAGTCCTTGATTCTTTATAAATCAAGGATCCTTGAGTTTTTTTTTTCAGGTATGGCGGTGGATCGCGGATCATATCGAAGACCGACCAATATTATGGAGCTGCTAGTTTATAATAACGGATGACTCAGCGGCTGAACTGTATATGCTGTTGTGAAGTTTGATCTAAGATGTTGCAGATCTTGGCTATTGTAATTATGTAAATGATTGAGAGCTTTTCGGGAGAGATAGAATGGGTGTAGGATGATGTATCAGGATTATATGCCTCGGTTATATTCTGAATTATCTTGTCATCCGACCTTTGTCATGTCAGGTGCGCTTGCTTGGCAGGTCAACAAAATAATAAAAAAAAATTTGTTGGTTTTTGGGAGAGATCGCACGGGAATTTTGCCCGGGTTCTCTCCCTCGTGTGGTTTTTGCCTTGCTTCTTTTTTTTATTCCGTAACCCGCACTACTCTCCATAGCACCGTGCGAAATCATCACGAAATTATCCGCTTCCATTTCAAGGTATTATCCTAAGTTGATCTAATTTGATATTAATTCAGATATCAATTTTAATTATACCTATTTTAGTTTATTCTGTTATGGATTAAAATAAAACTAATTTATCTGTTAAAATCAATTTCTGAGTGGTTAATTCAAACTTAACGTTTCCATCAACTTTCCTATGGTTTCAACTCCTATTAGTTAAATCCGAAATGTTTGTAGGATGTTTTAATTAAATTGAATTTTCAATAATTTGAAATTTGTTGTACCATTCATCAGTAATACAAATAGTGATACAGTTTTTAAAGTGTAGTTACTTCTATTTAAGTGTTGAATATGGTAATATGCACCAAATATCCTAGCTGATCCTTAAGAAACAAGTGTTGTTGAATTACAATATTTACATGGGTGGTAATGTTTTACGGTTATATTTTCATATAGATGTGAAATTATTTTCATTGGGTTAGTTTTCATAACCAGTCTAGATATCATGCTCTTCGGATTTACTAAGCTTTCTTGTAGGGCCATCCTCTTCAATCTCAAGGTGAAGATAACTAAAGCCCTCTCACCTATGTTAAGCAATACTACAACGTTTCCTGGTTTTATGTTTCAGTAATTTGCAGCACGCATCAGTTGCCCAAGATATTCATTTGCAGCTCTAGATATCATGATCTTTGGATTTACGAAGCATTCTTGTAGGGCCATCCTCTTCAATCTCAAGGTGAATATGTTAAGCAATGCTACAGTGTTTCCTAGTTTTATGTTTTGGTAAGTTAATGTTTTCAATTTCTAATTCTAATTATGATAGGAATAAACTGAGTATTCAAATTATATGGTTATTCTGAGAACTTCAAATTGATGCCACTATTTTGAAGTTATCATTAATTTCATATTCCAGATTTAAGCAAACATTGTTTTATGACTAATCTGCACTCGTGTTGCAAGTGATGTCGAGATTTGTTCAAAGTTTACTGTCTCGTGAGAATTGTAATTTGTTCAAAGGACGTTGTGTAGACTTTCTTTTTTGATTATTCTCAGTGATTCATATAGGCAGTTGTACTTCTTTGTAATGTTTAGGGTTTGTTATTTGTTATAGAATGTTCGTTTTTTTTTAATAATTATTATAAGGACATTGTTTAATAACAATTCTTTCAAGTACGTTCTACACATATCACTCATATTTTTACACTGCAACTTGTTTTAATATAAACAAGTGTTTGTTCATTTTTGATGATCTTGCAACTTGTTTTAATATATACAAGTGTTTGTTCATTTTTGATGATCTTAAAGTCATTGTCCTTTTAAAAATGATAGCTATGATAGTTTTTAAAAAACCAAGTGATAGAATATTTCAAAATTTTCAGATTTATGGAATTTATTGCGCAAGTTTTTTCACATCAATTTGAAAACATTGTTTGTTTTTAACACAAAATTGTATTATTTTCTTTTATAAACATTTATATGAACATTCTGTTAGTTACATTAGTGGCTGTGACACTTATTCTATGTAATATAATGGATTTTATTCTGTGACACTTAAAATTTGACAACAATATTATCTTTGGGTACAAATTAGCATCTGTCTAAAATTTATACGGTCCTAACAAATAAATATATACTTTTTAAAATGTATGTTGTTTGGTTTAACGTTATGAGTGACAAATTACTGAGGTTGTGTATATCTCGGTGGATGCTTTGAAGTGGATATTCTGGTTAATCAAGGCACGCTATGCATCCTTAAGTGAGACTTTCATGTCTGATTCCTTGGTTGAATAGTTCTCCTTGGGTGATTCCTTGCTTTGCCACCTTTGGATTATCTTACATCTTCACTGGAGTTTCACTCAGAGTGACAAATTCTGGAAAGAAGGAATGAGATAGCCCTATTCTTTTACACAGTATGAAGTTTGGAGTTTAGGCGGTATTTTGAATTTTGGTGCCTAGAACTTACTTTGTTGACATTCTTATGGCTAAACTCACAACATGAGAAGTATTTAATTGGTTTTAGGGAAAGAGAAATTTCTGAAATATTGAATTATCCATTACTTTGAGATTTTTTTAAAAATTAAGGAACGGTAACCCTTGGTTATTTCATACCTAATCATTTCCATGAAAGATCTGTTGCTCAAATAGGTAGAGCGCTCAGAGCATTTTTTGAATTTGGAGTCTCTAAGAGGTGGTGGTTCGAATCCATCCAGATCTATAATTTTATTTTATTTTTTTATTTGTATTCAGTGGATATTACCGCTGAATGAAGCTGTTGAAGACACAATATGGTAGATCTTGTGAGGATACGACCATCAACACAGCGGGTGGTGTGAGGTCAGGTTTATGATAAGAATATCCAATTTGTTTATAATATTTGATGTTTATATATGACTGGTTGATGTGATTGCTTGTAACAATTGGGACCATTGTATGTTTTGGCCAAGTGTTCGACTCGGGAAGTATTTCTTGTAGAAAGTCCTTGAATTTCAAAGATCTGCTTAGAATTTCAAAGAGGACATTGTGTTTATTATGAAAGAGAATTGTAGCACTTTGTTTTCACAAGTCACAAAACTTAACCAATTAGGTAGAAAAGCTTGATTGGATGACCCTTGTTTTTTTCATAGACCCTTGTTTTTTTCATAAAGTTCTGCGTAGAATTTCAAAGAGGACATTGTGTTTATTATGTAGGAGAATTGTAACATTTTATTTTCACAAGTCACTAAACTTAACCAATTAGGTAGGAAAGCTTGATTGGATGACCCTTGTTTTTTTTCCTAAAGTCCTTGAATTTGCTTGATTGGATGACCCTTGTTTTTTTCCTAAAGTCCTTGAATTTGCTTGATTGGATGACCCTTGTTTTTTTCCTAAAGTCCTTGAATTTCAAAGATCTGCGTAGAATTTCAAAGAGGACATTGTGTTTATTATGTAGGAGAATTGTAACACTTTTTTTTCACAAGTCACATAACTTAACCAATTAGGTAGGAAAGCTTGATTGGATGACCTTTGTTTTTTTCATAAAGTCCTTGAATTTCAAAGATCTGCGTAGAATTTCAAAGAGGACATTGTGTTTATTATGTTGGAGAATTGTAACACTTTGTTTTCACAAGTCACAAAAGTTAACCAATTAGGTAGGAAAGCTTGATTGGATGACCCTTATTTTTTTCATAAAGTCTTTTGAATTTCAAAGAGGACATTGTGTTTATTATGTAGGAGAATTGTAACACTTTGTTTTCACAAGTCACTAAAGTTAACCAATTAGGTAGGAAAGCTTGATTGGATGACCCTTGTTTTTTTCATAAAGTCTTTTGAATTTCAAAGAGGACATTGTGTTTATTATGTAGGAGAATTGTAACACTCTGTTTTCACACGTCACAAAACTTAACCAATTAGGTAGGAAAGCTTTGATTGGATGACTCTTGTTTTTTTCATAAAGTCCCTGCCTTGAATTTCAAAGATCTGCTTACAATTTCAAAGAGGACGTTGTGTTTATTATGTAGGAGAATTGTAACACTTTGTTTTCACAAGTCACAAAAGTTAACCAATTAGGTAGGAAAGCTTGATTGGATGACCCTTGTTTTTTTCATAAAGTCTTTGAATTTCAAAGATCTGCGTAGAATATCAAAGAGGACATTGTGTTTATTATGTAGGAGAATTGTAACACTTTGTTTTCACACGTCACAAAACTTAACCAATTAGGTAGGAAAGCTTGATTGGATGGCCCTTGATTTTTTCATAAAGTCCCTGCCTTGAATTTCAAAGATCTGCGTAGAATTTCAAAGAGGACATTGTGTTTATTATGTAGGAGAATTGTAACACTTTTTTTTCACAAGTCACATAACTTAACCAATTAGGTAGGAAAGCTTGATTGGATGACCTTTGTTTTTTTCATAAAGTCCTTGAATTTCAAAGATCTGCGTAGAATTTCAAAGAGGACATTGTGTTTATTATGTTGGAGAATTGTAACACTTTGTTTTCACAAGTCACAAAAGTTAACCAATTAGGTAGGAAAGCTTGATTGGATGACCCTTATTTTTTTCATAAAGTCTTTTGAATTTCAAAGAGGACATTGTGTTTATTATGTAGGAGAATTGTAACACTTTGTTTTCACAAGTCACTAAAGTTAACCAATTAGGTAGGAAAGCTTGATTGGATGACCCTTGTTTTTTTCATAAAGTCTTTTGAATTTCAAAGAGGACATTGTGTTTATTATGTAGGAGAATTGTAACACTCTGTTTTCACACGTCACAAAACTTAACCAATTGGGTAGGAAAGCTTTGATTGGATGACTCTTGTTTTTTTCATAAAGTCCCTGCCTTGAATTTCAAAGATCTGCTTACAATTTCAAAGAGGACGTTGTGTTTATTATGTAGGAGAATTGTAACACTTTGTTTTCACAAGTCACAAAAGTTAACCAATTAGGTAGGAAAGCTTGATTGGATGACCCTTGTTTTTTTCATAAAGTCTTTGAATTTCAAAGATCTGCGTAGAATATCAAAGAGGACATTGTGTTTATTATGTAGGAGAATTGTAACACTTTGTTTTCACACGTCACAAAACTTAACCAATTAGGTAGGAAAGCTTGATTGGATGGCCCTTGATTTTTTCATAAAGTCCCTGCCTTGAATTTCAAAGATCTGCGTAGAATTTCAAAGAGGACATTGTGTTTATTATGTAGGAGAATTGTAACATGTTTCACAAGTCACAAAACTTAACCAATTAAGTAGGAAAACTTGATTGGATGACCCTTGTTTTTTTCATAAATATCTTGGTACACATCGTGGTGCTGTCCAATATTTTGATTGTGGAGAATTTGTTTACTATTGAAACTGTTGTTTCCATGCACAAGCTAATATTTGCTTTGTTAATATAGTCTTGAGCCTGTCCCTCGTAATCTACAAAATGAAAGGTGTACCGAAGTTACGAGTGATGAAGAATTTAACATATATATGCAGTTTTGGAGGTTATGTATCTTTTAACTTCGTCACTATCATTCCATGTCCTTCTGAGTGTCAGTTTTGTGAGAATCCAAAGAAACATGTAAGGCATGTTTTCTTTGGATGTGATGTTACCCAGGCCTGTCGCATATTATTGACCCGTTTATATTCTTTTGATGATGCTAAATCCTTGTTTTTCGATATTTGTAGATAGGAAGATAGGATGACGGCGGGAATAGTTGCGGTTATGTTAGAGATGATTTGGAAGAACAAGAATAATATGATTTGGAATAATGAGCAAGAAGAGTCTTCTATTCTAAACTTGATATAGAGGCGTATTGTAGTTGGCATGATTGGTCTATGTTGTCATGTTGTTAAAAGCGGTTGGAGCGGCTGCTATAGCGGTGCAATGCGGAAAATTCGGCCAGGCTGCTTCCGGTAGTACCTGCACAGCACGAAATGGAGATGCGGCTTGGGTCCTGGAGCGGGTAGTACCTGCACAGCACGAAATGGAGATGCGGCTTGGGTCCTGGAGCGGGTCACGTGCGGCGAAAGCAACCACTTTTCTATTTTCGCGGGTTGGATACACCCAGTTGCTTTTAAAACGGTTAAAACCCTATTTCTAACTGTTACAAAGCAATTTCAGTAGCGGCTCTTCTCTCATCGCACACTCTTCTCTCCTATTCCGTTGCTTCCTCTTGCTCTTCCTCCATCGCCCAACCTTCATCATCCTCTGCTTCAGCGCCTTCATCATCTCTGCATTGTGCTGTGTTTCTTTTCAGTATTTTTGTGTGCAGGGAAACGAAGAGAAAACCATGGGTAAAGCTTGAAAAAAAAAACGATGAAAGGGAAGAGAGAATATGGGAGCGTACGGCTTATTGGAGAGAGAACATTTGACTTTTTTTTTCTTTATTCGTTTTTGTTGAGGCCTTGGGATTATTAATTTGATATAACTAATAATTAATTAAATTAACGATGAAAATTACTTGGGAAGGGTGGAACATTAAATTAATGATGACAGTTAATTGGGATGGGTGGAACGGCGCCTTCCTCAAAGCTAGTTTTTTGTGCATTTTCTTTTCTCATGAGTCTGATGTTGGATCCGAGTGGGCTTAGCCCCAAGGGGGGCCCAAAACCTTTTTGTTTTCATTCACACCAGTAAACCTTTAGGAAGTAAGTAGACATTGCTAGTATGTTTTCGGCATGTACATGCTTTTTTTTAGTGTCTGTGTCACTAAAATAGTGCCCATGCCGCTCCCTGCATCCGTGCTGCTCCTATTTTGGGGTTGACTGTGCCACACCACTTTCTGAGATTAACAACATAGTGATTGGTATACAGTTCAAGAGAGCAATGATAGAGTGAAATGCAACGTAGAGGCTGAAATGCAACGTAGGAGTGGGTTTTAACATAACTTGTGGGACTACAAATATAGGAGTGGGTTTTAACATAACTTGTGGGACTACAAATAGGGGCTGATGTGTGAGAAATATTTTGCGAAGCTTTGTTTTTCGCAGGTGTAGTTTGAGATTTTGGTTTCCATTCAATTCTAGCCGGTGTAGCTTGGGATTTTGGTTTCCATTCAATTCTAGAAGCAGAGGCTCTGGTGCTATAGAAATGCAATTGAAAACTGACATTTATGAGTTTAGTTTTATTATTTCATCTATTTATAGTTACCGTCTTATCCTATCTATTCTATCTTTGAGGTAAAGTTTGTCAAACGTCAAACGAATATGATTGATTTAGCAAAGATGACCGATTCCAGATTAGATGTTGTTTTATTCATTTTCTATTACTTCTTCAATTTTAACTTTTTTTTCTACTACTTCAATTTATACGTCCCGTCCCGTCTTCATTTTTTTTTTCATTTTCTTTTGTTTACATTAATTTATTCCTATTTCTATGTTTATTTGATTCAGATTTACTTCGATTTCTTTTTTCTATTTTGTTAAACAGGTTTTTTTAAATTCCTTTTCTGTTTCATGTTTATTGGAGAAATGGTCTTTTGAACAAAACCATTTGTAGTAAATAGAGTAATCAATCATATTGATTGAGTTTAAAAGAATAGTGTTCCAATTGTTACATTGTTTGTCAATGTTCTGATACATTGATGAATAAATAGCTTCTTTATTAGACATATACAAATATATTGTAAAATCCTTGTAAGGAAAAGCATTATCACAATATAAAATTATTTGTGATGTGTATTTTGGTTTCAATCTGTTGAGATCTGACATAACAGAGCATCCTTATGTTGTAAACAAGATGTTTATGTACCAAATATGATACATTTAATTGGTTTTTATCAAATGCTTCAAAAATTTGTTAAAATATGAAAATTTGGAAAAACTACTTATGAATTTATAGGAGTAACAGGTAGGTAAGATCTTATGAATAAACTATAACAAAGTACCAAATCTATTATTGAAAGTTAAACTTCATTTTATCCAAAATCTTTGACAGCAAATTAAAGTGAATTTTAATTTGCTTTCATACATTTGTTGTTGAGTTTACTATCCTAGTCCTGTTTGATAGTAGGTTAACATCACTTCTACAATTTTAACTCAAATGAAACCAACACTTTTATACAAGTTTCAAAATTAAAACATGGCTGTTTGGTTTCACACTTTCTCGCTGGGTGTAACATGTTTGATGCCACACCTTTTCTCACAAATTGTTGTAGTAAAACTATTTTTCATGCAACATTGTATAGCAACATGATTGTGATATGCACTCACAATTAAATTAGACAACCTCAAAAACTGAGAGGGAGGGACACTAGCAATCTTTGAATTTTAACTATTATGTTTGGTAAGAGTTAAAATTGGAAATCTTTTATTAGGCAAGCTTATGCTTTTGTAGCTATCATTTTCTGTATTATTATGATGCATGTAAGGGTTTGATACACATATTTAAGGCTATGTTTACCTCACATGAGCGACTTTGCGATTCTGACATATTTTTCTTGCATTTAGAGGGGTTAGTAACTCTAAAAAAATAAAAAATCTCATAAAATATTAATGAATATTACCATTTTTATGAATAGTAAAAATAAATAAGGAAGGTTTTGAATATCTAAAAAAAAGTTATATATTAAAAAAGTTTTTTAAAAAAGATATATTAAAAATCTATATTACATTAAAAATATATATGAAAAGTTATATACTAAAAAAAAATTTTAAATTTTTTTATTTTAAATAGAGCTGTTGGGAATATATAATAACGTATAATAAATAAATATAACAGGCGGATATTTTTAACTGTTGGATATTCAAAATATTATTTAACTATGTTAAAATTTAAAAAAGTAATAGGTGGCATTAATGGACAGGAAAATGAATGTTGGTGTGCAGAGGAACGGTTTCAAATTAATGATTTCAGATATATGTAAAACTCTGCCAAATCATTTTGAAAAAAAATTGAAAAACCACTTAAAACTATGGATAAATAGATTGTTGACCCGTGCAATGTACATGTATTTTAAAATTAAATATTTATATTATTTATTAAAAATTGATATTTTATTTTATTTTTTTAAAAAAAAGAAAATTTATATTAAACTAAAAAAAATAAGAAAGATATAAGACGATCGCTCGGATTTAGTCAACCAAACAAATAAATAAGATAAAGAAAAAGATCAACGAAGCATCAATCTAGCTATGTGGGTTTTGAGATCTTACAAAACCAACTCCTATATACAATATTGCTAATGATATCTATCACAACTTGATTTCTATCTATGTTTTTACCAAGCAAATTCTGTTACGATACATCCAACAATCATAGAGTTTTTGATGCACCAAACTTGAGTAATTTCGTTTTTCATCCTTTGCCTTTATCAATAGTGAGGATCCACTTCAACTGATCTTCCCACTTTATAGGAGTATGCAAAAATTGAATCCAAGTAAGCACATCTTGCCAAATATCTTTTAACTGCACACAATAAAAAAACAAGTGATTGATAGTTTCAACTTTTTTTTTACAGAAAACGCAGTCACTATTGTCAACCATGTCAAATCTCAACAATCTATTTTTGGTTGCAAGATCGCAATGACAAGCAAGCCAAATAATCAAGCGAGCACGAGGTCTGGCCGGATTGTTAAGCAGAAGATTGCTCCAAGGAATAGCAGGGCCATTAACCATATTCAAATACACATATTTAGAACTAAAATGGTTCTTTTGAATTATATCATTCCAAAAATTAGACTTCTCAAGAATGATATGTTGCTCCAATATTTTACGCATAATCCAAGTGCTATTACTTTTAATCTCGGCCTCCATAATATTTTTGTGCTTAAGATAATAGGCATAAACCCACTTCACCCATAAGTTGTCATCTTTGTTACAAATATTCCATAACGGTTTTAATATGGTACAAGTGTTCCAATGAACCATATTAATAAGCGCCAAACCACTCTGCTTAATAGGCTTACACACCACATCATAAGCAGCTAAACTCTTCGTACTAGGAGTATTTTTATCTGTCCAAAGGAAATAACGACAAATAGAATCAATTTTCCTGATGACCACTTTAGGAAGAGGGAAGCATAACATCCAATAATTAGTCATCACAAAGGAGATACTCTTTATGAGCTGGAGCCTCCCAGCATAACTAAGGAGCTTAGAGGACCAATGATGAATACGAGACATAATTTTATCAACCATCCCCATGTAGTGATTAATGGAAAGCTTCTTACAAATGAGGGGAACCCCTAAGTATCTGAAGGGGAGAGAGCCTTCATGAAAATCAGAAAGCCGAAGAATCATATCCTTGGTCATAACATCAACAACACCAAAGAAAAATTTACTTTTACAAGTGTTCAACTTCATGTATGTAGATCTGAAGAAAACATTGAAAGCTTTGAGCATTAAATCACAGAATGAAAATCACCTCTAGAGAAAAGGAGCACGTCATCAACAAACATAAGATTCACTATTTGCAATTTCTCACATTTGGAATGATGGTTGAAATTAGGATCAAGTTACATTTGGACAAGACACTTATACAAATATTCCATGACAATAGCAAAAAGGTAAGGGGAAATAGGGTCCCCTTGCCTAATGCCTCTCTTGCCCTGTAGAATTTGAGACAAAGATCCATTCACATTGAACCTGTAAGAAATAGATGAGAGGCCAGACATAATCCAACTAATAAATTTATAGGGAATACCAATCTCCTGCATTATCATCTCTAAAGGTTTCCAGTTGAACATATCATATGCTTTTTGCATATCTATTTGAAACATACATCTAAGAGGGTTCCCCAGATCTGCTATAACCCTTAATTAATTCATAGGCCAAAAGAATATGGCTTTGAATTTTCTTCCTAGGAATGAAAGTAAACTGAGAAGGGTTAATGATGTTAATGATAGAACCAATAACTTTACTTAACCTGACTGTCAAAATCCTAGACATCACTTTATAAATTATGGTACAAACATATATAGGTCTGAAATCCTTTATGTTATGTGCTTAGCTGAGGCATGCTTGGGAATAAGAGAGACCAAGGTACAATTAAAAGCTTTGTAGAGATTCCTTTATCAAAAAATTCCTGAATAGTAGAAATCAAGTCAGCCTTTATGGTATCCCAATTGTATTTGAAAAATTTGGCATTGAACCCATCTAGGCTAGGAGCAGATAAGTGATCAATCCCTTTCAAAGCAGCAAAAATCTCATAATCACTAATAGGCAGAAGTAGACTGTCCCTCTACAACCTCGGAAGTTGGCCCCCCTCCTCATAGCCTCAATATTAATGCAGTTCAGATCATTCACCTTTTTACCCATCAGATTTCTATAATAATCAAGGATTTCTTCTTCAATCTTATCCCGAGAAGTTAGACGAGTACCATTATCTTTTTCTAGCATAGTTAGAGAATTCTTATTAAGTTTAACTTTAACGGAGGCATGAAAATACTGATTATTACCATTACCAACCTTTAACCAGGTTATTTTGGATCTTTGTCTCAGATTAGCCTCATCCATATCATTCCATTTAATGAGCTCATCAGTGCAATATTTAACTCTTTGAATCTCGAAAGAGTTTATCTTATCAACTGCCAACTCCGTTTGAGCATGAAAAGTTATCTCTAGTCTTCAAGATATTCTGCTGAGCAAGGATCAAAGGTTTATTCATCTTGAAAAGAACTAGCAACAACCTTTTTAACTTGTGCTAAAGAACATAACTAGGCATGCCATCTATATGTTCATTCCAACTATTTATTATTGATATCTTCATTGTACCCATCAGAATCAATAACAAAGTTAATAAACTGAAATCTTCTGTGAAACCTAGTGTCATACCCCGAATTTGCCCTACCTCCACGATCATATTTTTCAAGATTAAAAATAAAAGAGAATGCTTTAATTAAGGATGGTCCAACAATATCCGAGGGCCCATTCTTAAATCCAAGACAATTAGGGGGTGTATTTTAATTCAAGAGAGCGGGGTTTTCTAAATCAGAAAGACCCATTGTGATACGGTGGCAGAATCGACTGTTATACTGGTTTGCATTTTATATTCTCAAATGTCGCGGTAAGCAAGAGTCACCACCGACTTTTATTTTATCCAATAAAAGAAAAGGAAAAAGAACAGAAAAAACCTTTTCGAGAGTTTTTGAGTACGGGGGGTAGATTATAGAAAAGGAAGGTGTTAGCACCCTTTCTATCCGTGGTTTTCCACGGGCTCTTAGATACTTTGCTCATTTTTAAAATTGCTTGTGTGTGCTTGTTCTGAAAAAAAGTTTTACTTCGTGATAACCCTTGTATCAGTCCTCAAGAGTGTGATGAAGTTGTTTTGAAAATTGTTTTGAAAAGTGTTGGTGTGAAAAGCTTTGTTTGAGCAAGTATCTAGGAACCAATCTACCTACTTGAAAAAAAGTTTGTTCGTTTTCCTTTAGGCAACGCTATCCTATTATTAAAGAATAGGTAGCACCGTCGTTGGAGTTTTAAGGGACGTTTGAAGGGACCAATACGATCACAAAAGCAATGTTAGGAAATTTTAGTAATCGTCCTAAAGCCTTAAATATCTTTTTCTGAGGCAACATTCGATTGGGTCATTTTAGATCTTTTGAGACTAGAGGACAACCACTAACATTCCCTATACTTTATGACCGTTTACCGAAGGCAACCGGAGTGGAGTAAACCCTAGGAGTGAGTATGTGCAAGTGTATTTTTTCAATTAATTATCTTTGCATAATTAGGGTTTTCTACTGTTTTAATTTCAATTCGTCTTTCCATACAATCCTATATATACATCTAAGTAGTTTATAGTTTCCAGAGATAAAAGTGCGAGAAATTAGAGTCCTAATTATTACATGGCTTTGAGCAGATACATAACTATTTTGACTGAAAATAAAATGCGGAATTAAAATCCTATTTAAATCTATTACAAACTCGAAGCAATTACAAATGATAATAAAGAAAAAAAGGGAAATTAAAAGCGCGCGGTAAATTAAATGCGAGAAATTATCAGACGACCTAAAAATCTAAATTGAGAAAATATTTATGTTATTTTTACGGAAAAATTAGGCTAAGGATAAAATTAAACCCTAATTCTAATTATTTTGAATTATAATGAAAGACATTAAATTACCCTAATTTAATTAAACTAATTAATTAATAAAATATTTTTTATATAAAAAAGATTTTTGATGTTTTTTATGATTTTTGATTAAAAGAAAAATATGATTTTTTTGGTGTTATTAAAAAAAAAAGATGTAATTAACAAATAATAAAAAAAAAGAATAAAAAAAAAGCAGGACTTGGGCCTGTATGAGCAACCCAGGGGGGGGTGTGTTTCTGAATTTTGTTAGGCCCATTATGGCCAGGCCCACTCCTGCGCTTGGTTCTGTGTTGGCACGCTTGGGAGGTGCACCATAGTCTCTCTTTGATTGGAACGTTGGATCTGTACTGGCAACGATCCAGTGGCTGGATCAGTGGGGCGTATGATGGACGTCTGGCTTTGGAATGTATGGAATCTGCAAGTCTATATTGAGAAAATAAAGAAAATGCTGGGACTTGGGATCAAACCCAGGTCCTTCCACTCATTCCACACTTGCCCTGGACATTTGTGTTACGCTGCTTAGTTGAAATAAATAACATTAAAGCATAATATATAAAACAAAATGGATGGACTGAAAAATGCGCGATTATTCAAACTGGCCACTGGGATGGTGACAAATCATCATCTTCTTCCCTGTCCGTCGTCTTAGGTATCAGATCTATACCTACGGACAAAGCTCAATAGCCGTAACACTGAAATCCTCCAAAATCCATACAACGCATGATAAATTAATTCTAAAGACACCAATCAACTCGCCTTGATCTCACGAGTATCATGGCATCATTTTCTTGGCCTAATTTCACCTGTACAGAAAAGCCCCAAAATGGCTCCTTAAACCCTAGCCATGGTAATCATCAGTATAAGCATCAAAACGCAAAATTGAATAAACCAAAACATTCCAAATGATGATACAAATAAAATGCTATGCTTAAAAGTAGTTAATCATGCGTAAATTGTAAAATCAAAGTCAGGCTTATATGTGCAAATCGTGAGTTTACCAGGCGCGATTCTGGGCTTGAGAGGGCTTGCAATGGATCATGCTAGCTTCAGGAGATGTCCAGGAAGCGATTGGAAGCCTTGGAATGTCATGAATCACCCTCTATGTGAGAAAATGATCCACCACTTTTTGCCAAAAAATTCAAGTTTCTTTCTCTGTTTTCACGACTGCAAACCTTATCCTCTTGCCTTGTTTTTGTTCATTATATGTAGTATGATGAATTAGGGTAACAAAAGCGACCTGAATCCTTTGGAAATATGGAGATTGAATGTGATTTTCTTGCCATATGATATATTTCCATTACCATCCAAATCATGCTATTTTTGCCTCAAATTTCCTTAATTCGTTTTGGTGTGATTAGGCCATCATAATTAGATTTGATTTCTAACAAAATCAGATCATCAAAACAATCTTTCATATTTTTTGTTATTTATTTGATTTAATGTGATTTTTAATAAATAAAAATCAAAATAAAATAAATAAATAGAGAAAATAAGATATGGCTGTTGATTTGGGTCGTGGACCATCTCCTTAACAAGATATAATCCTAAAATGCTAGGCCCTTTTGGCAAAAAATGCATTTTTGAGCACATTTGACTTTTGGCAATTTTCCAAAAATGGTCAACTTTGACAATGCATAACTCTTCCAATTTTAACCCTAGAGAGGTGTTCTTGGACTTTTTATAAATATTAGGATTTCCCCTAAAAAACCCTTTTGGTCTCATCTCAGTTGGGTCTTCCATGTTCATGTAAGAAGCTTTGACCCAAAAGGTGTTTTTGTTGACTTTTCAAAAGGACCTATAATATAGAAATTTATATCTTTTAATGGGTGAATTTTTTTAACTTGAGGGATGAATATGAGTTGTAGGAAATTGAATTCCATTCAAAATGAGCCTTGGATGAGAAATTTCTGATAAAGTATGAGAAAGTTATGCTTGGTCAAAGTTTGGTTGACTTTTCCTAAGAAACCCTAATTTAGCAACTTTTGAGTTTTGATGAATTAGGAGCATTCCTTGAGGAATCATGATAAAACCTTGATAAAATGATGGATATCACTTCAAAATGTTGATGTTGACCAAAAATCTTGAAGTTTGACTGTATGTGGGCCACAGTTGACTTTTGAACTAGTTCAGTTGATTTTTAGGCATTTGAGGAGTTGACTGAGCAAAATTCTTGTGCAAGGCATGAAACTTGGCATGGATGATCTTGAGAACATATTAGGACCATGGAAAAGGTTTGAGACCTTTTGGGTTCACCCCTCTTGATGAAAATGGAAACCCTAGTTTGAGGTTCATTGTCTTAGGAGAGCATTTGTTTGGTTAGTTCTTGGGCATCCTTGAGCAAGTTAAGGACTTCAATGAGTATGTTTTGAGTAAAATGAGAGGGAAAATTTTGGGGTACAACAACTTCCCCTATTCAATCTTCTTAAACCTGAGGATTTAGATTGGCTGGCCTGCCCTTCGCGATCTGAAGGTGGAAGATGATTGAACACTAGAGTGCCCAGAAATTTGCACTCGCATAAAGTGAATGTCGATCGATAATATCAGGAATGGGATTACAGATTCCATTTGGAAGTTGACAGAGAAACTTCAGAGATGGGCTTAAACATGCCATCCAGAGAAGATATCGATTGCATAAAAGATTCCTTCGCGAGAATTCCTGTACCTGCCACTGAGGAGGACTTCATCGGGGAATGTTAATTTATGTCTTGGGAAATGGAGTATAGGAGCTTTAGCTGTCCATTACTCTACTGGGGAATTGTGAAATTGACCGTATCTGGTCGGGTCCAGGTCTTACGGTGTTGTAGACTGGTGTCTGGAGATAAGAGAGAAGGAACCTGGGTCGTGGGGTTACTTCGCAGTGAGAGCCTGGATAGTAGGGCTTATGAGGAGGAACCTGAATAGTAGGGTAACTTCTAAATGAAAGCCTGGATAGTAGGGCTATGAGAAGGAACCTGGATAGTAGGGTAACTTCGAAATGAAAGCCTGGATAGTAGGGCTTATGGGAAGGAACTTGGGTAGTAGGGTAACTTCGAAATGAAGGCATGGATAGTAGGGCTTATGGGAAGGAACCTGGATAGTAGGGTAACTTCGAAATGAAAGCCTGGATAGTAGGGCTACAAGAAGGAACCTGGATAATAGGGTTACTTCGAAATGAAAGCCTGGATAGTAGGGCTATAAGAAGGAACCTGGATAGTAGGGTTACTTCAAAGCGATAGTGTAGATTAGTTGACCCTTTTGGTTTCGGGAACTGAGTTTCCATTAGTCGTTTGCAGACGTGACATGTATAAATGCTGGATTTGTTGAAGCTAATCGTCTTTCCTGAAAAGATATCAGGGTTAATTATATGCGATGCATGAAATGCATGGTGGAATGATATTCTCAAAATATATGAGATTATGTTGTATATGATATGTGTGTGCATGTCATGATGTATGTACATGAAATGCTATCGGGGTATGTCCGAGTCTGGGAAAATAAATCCCTGATTGCTGCTGGAGATTTATGAATATTCTGTCAGGAAGAGATTCTGCTTGAGAATAAACTCTGCAGGGAGCAAACTTAGAAAGTGAATTTTTGTAGCTGAAGTAATGAGCTCTGTCGGGGATTGAGCTTCTGCATCCAGAGAAATAAACTCTGCTTGAAATTTACTGACCTGCTCGCGATTATGAAATTCGGCTGGGGGATATAACTGTCAGGTTTCTGAATGACCCTGGCTGGGGAGGTTACTTCCTGTTTCGGGAAAACCGACATCAATGCTTTTGAATACTTTTACTCTGTGGGGAGTGTATGTACTGATGATTATGCTCCAAAGCTGTTTCTGTCCTAGCACCTGCTGGGCAGAGTAACTGTCGGGTTTGACACTTCTTGTTTTTGCCCCTGTTTCTGGAATTACGAGTAATTGTCTTTTTGTTTCTTATGTAACTATTTATGAGCAGCAATCATATTCAAATGCATATGTCAAGAATAAATCATTGGACGTTCTAGTAAAACAAAACAAAAAAAAAGGGAAAACTCAAAGTTTCTTGTGAAAATGGTTTTATATTGATTTTGAAGTTGGCTTGTAATAGGCGTTTTCGTACAAGGAGGCTGACGTTCTAGTAAGAGAACGCCGCCGTAAAAATAGAATCTATACAAATTTTTATAAAAGAAAACAGCTATGTGAAACAATCCCATTGAGTTCCAACTCTACTATTGTCCCTATGTCTTCGAGCGTCTCATCACTTTGTTGTTTATCCGAAGTTGATTAGGTTGATTGGGGCTGTCCGAGCTTGATAGTCGATACTGAAGTCTGGTCACAAGATGATCCAATTGGACATAGTGATACGCTTTATATCCCTAACTTTTTCCTGGACTGCCCTTTCGGGTTTTCAGTCCACCGGGATACCCTTTTTTGCCTAAGCCACCCTTTCAGGTTTTCGACTTGCCGGGTGTATAGATTTTTCATTTTCATCCCTTATTTTTGCCCAAACCCTTTTGGTTCGCTGGGAAGCCCCTATTTTTGCCTAGGCCAGTCAACCTAACGAGTCTTTTAATTAGGCGTAGTATCTTTTCACTATGTCTGCATTGACAGGGTGTGGAAGGTCATCACCGTCCATGGTGGTTAGAATCATAGCTCCACCCGAGAAGATGTTTTTAACCACAAATGGCCCTTCGTATGTGGGTGTCCACTTTCCCTTGGGATCACCTTGCGGTAGTATGATGCACTTGATCACAAGATCTCCGACTTGATATTCTTGACGTCTTACTTTCTTGTTAAAAGCCTTGATCATTCACTTTTGATACGTCTGACCATGGAAGATAGCAGCAAGTCTCTTCTCATCAATTAGATTTAGCTGATCAAGCCGAGTTTGGATCCAGTCGTCTTCATTCAATCCCGCATCCTTCATAATCCTGAGAGAAGGTATATAGACTTCGATGGGTAGGACTGCCTCCATACCATATACCAGAGAGTAGGGTGTTGCCCCTGTCGACGTCCATGCTGAAGTACGATATCCATGAAGAACAAATGGTAACATCTCATGCCAGTCTTTATACGTCACCGTCATCTTCTGTACAATTTTCTTGACGTTCTTATTAGCCGCTTCAACATCGCCATTCATCTTCAGCCGGTAGGGAGAAGAGTTATGGTGCTGTATCTTGAACTGTTTACAGAGCTCGGTGATCATTGTGTTGTTGAGATTCGTACCATTGTCAGTAATAATTCTCTTTGGCACACCATATCGTAGATCAGATTATGTCGGATAAATCGCGCCACGACGTTCTTGGTTATTGTAGCAAAAGAGGTCGCCTCAACCCACTTCGTGAAGTAATCAATGGCTACTAGGATGAAACGATGCCCATTGGAAGCAGTAGGCCTGATTTCTCCGATCATGTCAATGCCCCACATTGCAAAGGGCCACAGAGCTGTCAAGACGTTTAAGGGGACCAGAGGCACATGCACCTTATCAACGTACATTTGGCACTTATGACAAGTTCGAGAGTGCTGATAACAATCGGCTTCCATAGTGGACCAGTAATATCCTGCCCACAAGATCTTCTTAGCCATGGTGTATCCACTGGAATGGGTTCTGAAGGTGCCTTCATGTAGATCTGTCATGATCCTCTCTGCTTCGCTCTTGTCTAAACACCGTAGTAATATGGAGTTATGATTGCGCTTGTATAGGATTCCATTACTGAGGAAGAACTTCGCAGCGAACCTTCTCAGAAACTTCTTATCATTGACAGATGCCCCTTCGGGATACTCTTGAGCCTCAAGATACCTTTTGACTTCGTGAAAACTGGGTTTTTCTGCCACCTCATCGGTATCAATCTCACAAAGTGTGCTGGTTCATCCAACCTCTCAATGGTGATTTGGGGAGCTTCATTGTCCCACCTAACTTTGAACATAGAAGACATGGTAGCTAGCGCGTCTGCTAACTGGTTCTCCTCTCGTGGGAAATGTTCAAAAGTTACCTCCTCAAAGTGCGGGAGCAATGTCAACACGTACTCTTTATATGGGATGAGATTCAGGTGCTTCGTATCCCATTCGCCTTTGATCTGACTTATTACCAAGGCTGAATCCCCGAAAACGTCCAAGAACTTGATGCTGAGGTCAATAGCGGCCTTGAGACCCATGATGCAGGCTTCATACTCCGCCATGTTATTAGTGCAGTTGAAACATAGTCGGGCGGTGAAATGAGTATGACATCCCTCAGGGGATATGATTACAGCGCCGATGCCATTACCAAGTGCGTTTGAAGCTCCATAAAAAACCATGGTCCATCAGGATCCCTCTTCTGGTCCTTCATCCGGTCCAGGTTCTTCGTAGTCAGTCACCAGCATAATATTCTCATACGAGAACTCAAAATTCATGGACTGGTAGTTATCCATGGCCTGATGAGCCAAATGATCATCCAATACACTCCCCTTGATTTCTTTATGGGTTGTATACTATATATCGTACTCACTTAAGATCATCTGTCATCTTGCTATTCTTCCGGAGAGAGCGGGTTTCTCGAAGATGTATTTGATCGAATCCATCTTGGATATCAACAAAGTAGTGTGGGTCAGCATATACTGTCTTAGTCGGAGAGCATCCCATGCCAAAGTGCAGCAAGTTTTCTCGAGCAGTGAGTATCTTGTCTCACAGTCGGTAAACTTTTTGCTAAGGTAGTATATTGTGTGCTCTTTTCGACCTGACTCGTCATGCTACCCCAGCACACACCCCATTGAATTGTCTAACACTGTTAAGTACAATATCAAAGGTCTTCCTTCAACCAGAGGCATTAGAATCGGCAATTCTTGTAGGTATTCTTTGATTCTTTCGAAAGCTGTCTGACATTCGTCATTCCACTTTACCACTTGATCTTTCTTCAGAAGCTTGAAGATGGGCTCACAAGTAGCAGTCAGATGTGAAATGAGCCTGGCGATGTAATTCAAGCGTCCCAAGAAACCTCTAACTTCCTTCTCTGTACGGGGAGCTGGCATTTCTTATATGGCCTTTACCTTCGCAGGATCTACTTGGATACCTTTGTCGCTGACAATGAAGCCCAGAAGTTTACCAGACCTTACCCCGAAGGTGCACTTGTTCGGATTTAACCTCAGCTTGTATATCTTCAACCTGTCGAACAATTTTTGTAGATGATCAAGGTGCTCTTCCTCAGTTTGAGACCTGGCTATCATGTCATCAACATAAACTTCGATCTCGTGATGAATCATATCGTGGAACAAAGCGACCATGGCGCGCTGATAAGTTACCCCAGCATTCTTCAACCCAAAAGGCATCACCTTGTAGCAGAAGGTGCCCCACTGTGTGACGAAGGTTGTCTTCTCCATGACTTCGGGAGACATCTTGATCTGGTTGTAGCCAGAGAAACCATCCATGAAGGAGAAGCTTTTGTGCTGCGCGGTGTTGTCAACCAGAACATCAATGAGAGGAAGTGGGAAGTCATCCTTGGGGCTTGCCCTGTTCAGATCTCTGTAATCCACACACATATGTACCTTACCGTCCTTCTTAGGTACCGGAACAAAGTTATCCATCCACTGTGGATAGGAGGTGACAACTAAGAACCCTGCGTTGAGCTGCTTCATGACCTCTGCCTTGATCTTCTCTGACATTTCAGGGCATATACGGCAAACCTTCTGTTTAACTGAAGGACAGTCTTCCTTATTCGGAAGACGATGTACCATAATATCAGTGTCTAAAGCTGGCATGTCTTCATATGACCAGGCAAAGATCTCAACGTAGTCGTGCAACATTTATATCAACCGTTGTTTGATCTTAACTTCCAGATTTGTGCCTATCTTGACTTCTTTTCTGTCTGTCTCCGTGCCCAGGTTTATCGTCTCAACTGGCTCTTCATGAGGCTGTATAGCCCTTTCTTCTTGCTGTAATAGTCTAGCAAGTTCTCCAGGCACCTCACAATCATCCTCACCTTCGTCTTCGACTTGGTTGATCGGATTTTCGAAGTCATAACTGGCAGTAGTAGAGCTGTTATCAATGGGATCCAGAGTGGATATGGATCTGTAGTATGATACATGAGTGTGAGTAAGAGCGTAGCTGTTTTAATAAAGTAAAAACAGAAAAGAAAAATAGAGAGCGTAAAATTTGCATGCAAGGAACATCCAATGTTTTATTGATGATATATGAAATGACAAATAATAGCCCTCACAAACAAAGCCAATGTGCCTCGGGAAAGGCACAAGGCTGTAGAGTTTTAAATTTTTTATTACAAATCTCAAAACAAGTAAGACAATTACTGCGGAATAAAAGAAACTAGTATAAAGTCCCTAGCCATCCAGTTACTCGGTCCACCGTTGGTAGTTGGGTAGATCCAAATGTCAATGTCTGAGTCTTCCTCGCTGTCTTCAATGGCATTAATTCTCCGATTGCTGATGCGTAGGGGAGGTCCTCCATCCCGAGCGTGTCGAACAACCCTTTGAGCTCCTGAAGTAAAGCCCAAACTAAACTTGTCAGTTTTGTGAGTAAAATCAGGGAGTTGTCCCCAATTGGTATACCCACCTTCTTCAACCACTGCTCTGGCATCTTTGAGGGAAGCCATCTTCAGAGGAGGTTTGTTGGTAGTAGTTTCAGCCGATGCCAAGATCTGGGGAACCTCTTCAAAGTTCTGGCAAGGAGTCTCTATGAATTCCCCATCCATCTCTACGTACCTGAAGGAATTGAGGTGGCTTACCATATATTCCTCCTCACCACGCATAGTGACAATCTTCCCTTTTACTGGATACTTCAACATTTAGTGTAGTGTAGAAGTAACTTCCCCAACTTCATGGATCCAAGGACGACCCAACAAACAAGAGTATGACGGCCGGATGTCCATTACATAGAAAGTGGACTCAAAAGTCTGGTAACCTACTTTGACGGGGATGTCCACTTCCCCATGCACCATTCTCTTCGACCCATCAAAAGCCCTCACCATAATGTTACTAGGCTTTAAGGTCAATCCCTCGCAATCCAACCGATCCAATACCTTCTTAGGCAAAACATTCAGCAAAGACCCAGTATCTACCAACACATAAGCCATAGTGGTGCCCCTGCATTCAATCTAGACATGCAGAGCATCATTATGCTTCCTCCCGTTCGATGTTAAGTCTGCATATGAAAAACCCAGCCCATTGTCAGCAGTCAGGCTGGCCACACAATCTTTGAATTGATCAGCTGGGGTCTCTTACGACACATGCGCAGTCTTGAGGAATGCAATCAAAGCCTTCGCATGGGCCTCAGAGCACAATAGCAGGGACAACATGGATATCTTGGAGGGGGTCTTCCCCATCTGCTCGACCACATTGTAGTAGCTGTTTTTGATTATTTTTAGTATTTCCTCTATCTCTTGCTTGGAGGCTTCCACGATAATTTTTCTAGGCGCCTCCGTCCGGGCAGACTCACCTATAACTTCTTTGCCTCGGGTCCTAGATGACTCGAAGACGTGAGTGATAATTGGAGTAAGCACAAGAGTAGTAGTTGATGTACCAACAGAAGTAGCAGACAGAATAACAATAGTCCTATTGACAGTCTTCGGGGAAATCTCGGGAGAGAAAACCCTTCCACTTCAGGTAACCTTGCTGGTCCCGACAATGTCACTGACATTAGGATCAACCTCTTTATTTTTCAGATCTTGTTTGATGCCATGATAGTACACATCGACACCATAATGCCAAGGGACAACTTTGTCCGAGGCATACGGGACAGGACCAGGAACGGTGATTATTAGTGGAGCGACTCTTGGAACAGATGTAATCCTAACAGGACTTCTCGAGGAGACCTTGGAAGGATTGGCGGAAATGGTTATAATAGCAACGTCTTTAAATGGAACAATGGGAATCAAAGTTTTCTCAAACAAAATTTCTTTTCTGTCCATCAGGCGCTGAACACCTAACTTCAACAAACGGAAACCAGAAGGCAGGCATGAACACATGTGGCAACCTTCACCACAACCCAGAAATAAACCGGCCGACAATAAATTCTTCTTAACCGTCATAAGAGGATTAGAAACTTTATCTATTAAGGTCACAAACAGATCGATGTCAACAACATTAACTCCACGACCGTGCTTAGGCATGGGAGCGGTTATGACATTGGGCTTTTCCGAAGCATCAAACTCAATCTCCTTGGCTTCGATCAGATCCTGTACCTTATTTCTTAGAGCCCAGTAGTCGTCGGTGTCGTGGCTAGGACTCTCAAAATGATAGGCACACCGAGCATTTGGGTTATATCGGGGAGATATGGTGTTTGGATTCTTGGGAGCCTCTTTCAAAGTTGTCAAGTTGGACCTCAGCAGATGGGGTAGAACTTCAGCCAACGTCATGTTGATCCGGGTAAACTTTCGTTGTGGTCTTTCCTCCCTTTGTTGATTGTTGCGTTGTGGAGCAACTGCAGGCCTATGTATCATTACGGCACTTACTGTTTGAAGGTGTTCAGCTCTGCTTTGGCCTCTCAGACTATAGATGGCATTGGCTTCCTTCTTACCAGTAAAAGGCTTCTTTACCGAACTCGAAGAGGCATCCTTCTGTATTTTACCGCTCCGAATCCCAGCTTCTACTCTCTCTCCAGTTAGAATCATCTCGATGAAACAAGCTGACGAGCTGCCGATCAAATGATTAAAGAATGGACCAGATAGTATCCCTAGAAACATATCGACCAACTCCCTATCAGACAATGGGGGTTGGACTCTTCCAGCTAAGTCTCTCCACTTCTGTGCATAATCCTTAAAGCCTTCACCTGCACCCATGGACATACTCTGGAGTTGATTACGAGTAGGAGCAAGGTCGGTGTTGTATTGATACTGCTTATAAAAAGCAGCAGCCAGATCTTCCCAATTTCAGAAATTGGCTCTCTCCAGTTGGTAGAACCATTCAAGCTGAGTCCCTGACAGACTATCTTGAAAGAAGTGAACCCACAAATTTCTATCAGTGGTGTGGGGTTGGATCTTTCTGACGTAGGAACGGAGATGGAGCTTTGGGATAGACACCCCATCTTACTTAGCAAAAATTGGAGCCTTGAACTTCTGTGGGATGACCACTCCTGACACCAATCCCAATTCTTCGAAATCCAACCCATGTATCCTCTGAACTTCCATAGCGCTCAGACGATCTTCCAACTGCTTGTATTTATCCTCAGTAGGAGGATAATGCTCATCATTGTAATTTGTGTCATTGTCAGAAACATCAGGACTGGGGTCCTTTTCCCTTGTCTCTTCTTCTTGATTCTCCCCTTCTTTGGATGAAGATGTCAAATTGACTTGCTGCTTCAACGGCCCTCTGAACCTTCTGCCCATATTCAGAATACCGACAACCTTCTTCTTTTTCTTTTTCTCCTTCAGGATGAGGGCTTTCAGATCTTCCTGCCCTTTCACCAGATTTATAAACATCTGTAGGAATTGGGCATTTTGTGCCTGAAGATCTTTGATTCTTTGTTCAGAAGACATTTATGCTGAAATAAACAGCGAAGAAGATGAGAACCCCGTAATGGTACCTGTTTATGAAATGCTATGGATGGGATGCGTATGCAATGATTTCAAGGATTTTTAAAGGCTCAGATTTGTTTAACAAAAAGAAACACATGTTAATTGCATTAATAAGTTCCAATTGCTACAAAGAATGCCTTTTGGGCTTACAATTAAACAAAACAAAACTTAAAGAAAAAAAAAGAAACTAGGTCTCCCAGGAGCGCATCCTCTTTGGTGAGATGTAGGCGTTTATGCTCCTTTCTTCATGAAGTAGCCTAGTGAGCTCCAGGACCTTCTTCTCGCTGGAATAAAACTGGGCTTCAAACGTGTCCCGCTCCTCTTTGAGTTGAACCCAAGATTTCTGTAACTCTTCATGATCGATTGGCATGTCAGGATGATGACCAAGTGAAGTAGTATCTCCTTCAATAGCTGGCTCCAGAGTTACTGGTAGGACAGCAGGGTAAGGCATCATGAGACTTTGGGCACGAGCTCGTTCCCATCGGAGATAAGGCTCAAGAGGAATGGAATTATTATGCCCTAGCGTCTTGCTATCAATTTTATGCACCATGCCCCAAGCTTTTATGAACCTTCTACGGTATCACTGAGCATCATTCTTATAGTTGAAGGAGATTCCTTGGATAAGCGTGTCGTGAGGACCATCTCTTCTCGCATAACAAAACTGACGCAATGCCAAATAAGGGTTGTAAGTGATTCCTCCCCTAATTCCTAAGAGAGGGACATTAGAGAATTCACCACAGCGATCGATGATGGTAATATCTTCCGAGAACCGTGAACACCAATGAATGTCTGAATGCTTAAGGGATATTAGCATACAAGACCATTTCAAACCCTGCTCGTTCTTCAAAATAGACTTGGGTAGGTGCGAAATAAACCACCTAGCCAATAGAGGAGTGCAATACAGGAGGGCCCCCCTTCTCTTTAGAGTGCGAGCATGCAGAAAGTGCATAATATCCCCGAGTAATGTAGGCACTGGGTTATGAGACAGAAAAACCTTAATAGTGCTCACATCTACGAGTTGATCCACATTAGGGAAAAGTACCATCCCGTAAACGAGAAGTGCCAGTACCTCTTCGAAAGCTTGTAAATCTAAGGTATCCCAAAAATGGTAAGCCTTATCGAACATAAGCTTAACCGGAATTCCTTGGACACTCCCTTTAGTCTCCCAATTTGTCACTATGTCAGACCGTTGTAAAGACAGAGCTCTAGCAATCTCTTCAGGCTTTGGGATGTTCTTCCGTATCGTTGAAAGGTGTGATACAGTGGGAGAAATGACTTGAGGTTTTGTGCTTGTGTTTGCAAATATTCCGGTTTAGCAAGAGTCGCCACCGACTTTTTATTTTATCCAAAGGAAAGGTCAAAAAGCACAGGAAAGACCTTTGAGATGTTTTCTTGGGTTCGGGGGGTAGATTATGAAAAGGGAAGGTGCTATCACCCTTTTCATCCATGGTTTTCCATGGGCTCTTAGTTACTTGTTTAGATCACTTGCTTTTTCTTTTCAATTGTTTGAAATGGTGCTTTGTGTGTGGTTTTGAAAATATTTTTAAAAGAGGCCTTTGTCTAGGCAACCTTTGTAATAATTCTTGTTTTAATGTATACAAAGGTGTTTGTCTTTTGAAAAGATGTTTCAATGTTTGAAAGTTTGTTTTGGGAAAATGTTTTGAAATTGTGTTGTGTGTTTTTGAAAATAGCAAGGATGTTTGCAAGTTTGATCAAGTAACTAGGAGTTGTCTACCTTACTCAAAGATCTTTCCTATACATTTTTAACCCTTTGACATTGTTGTTTAACCATTGTATTTGGTAAACAACCTTGTGTTTGGATGTTAAACGGGACAGGCGCGGGTCATTGTATGACCATGATAACAATTGTGCTAAGTATCTTTAGCAAGTTTTTTGTGGGTCTAGATCATTTTTGTATAGGCAACCAAGATAGCGTCATCGAGGGACTATGATCTTTTTGTTTTGTTTTTTCTTTGCCAAGACACCTAGCATGCATACCATGGCCATTTTTAAGGCAACAAGTGGATGAAACCCTAGGGGTACTTGTGTGCATTGTGTTGTCAATTTTCATGCATTTTTGTCTTGTATTAGTCAAGCTATTTGTTGATTTTGGATTTTTGCATACAAACCCTAATCTTTCTATCATGGCATATTTGAAAGCAATAAATGCGTAAAAGTAAATCTACAACTATTACAACATGATTATGGGGAGGGGGATACAAATTTGGATAGGGGGATATTTGCAAGAAATTAAAACCCTAAGTCAACTATTACAACCCAATTGAACTCATTGTGCAAATAAATAAATAGACAATATTTAAATATGCAAATAAATATGAATATACAAAAGTGTTTTCGTATTATTTTTTATGTATGTAAAAATAAGTTTATTTAATGTTTCAAAAATAAGAAGATAAAAAGATTATTTTTATTAAGGGTGGAAACCCTAATTTGTTTTAAGAAAGTATATATATTATAATTATTTATTTATGTATAAGTAAATAAAATAAAATATATACAAATGTTTTAGAAAATAAAAATATGTGAGAAAATATCATTTAAGTGTGTAAATAATAAAAGTAAAAATATATGATATTTTTTGTATTATTTATAAGCTTTTATTTAAGAAAATAAAAGTATATTATTTAAGAAACTATTTTTATGCTAGAAAAAATAATAAAAATAATAAAATAAAATATGAAAATTTAAGAAAATATTTTTGGTAATTTTTAATGTTTAGAAAAATAAAATAAAGTCAGAAATGAAAAAGAAATAGAAAAATATACAAAATAAAATCAAATGGGCCAAGGGGGTGTAAACAACAAGCTAAGGGGTGTAAAAAGCATGAACAAGCCAAGCCCAGCCCAGATCTCATCATCCCTGTCCTCCAGAAACACCAAACACGCGTGCTTCTTGTTCAAATTGCTAACTCCTGCATTTGTGCTTAAAAATAAAAACTTGCAACATGAAAGTTATAGAGCATGATCACACGATTCTAACCATGTAAAAAACTTAATCTAACTCTCAAAGACCTGAGAGAATTTCTATGGCCCTAATTTCTAACCTAGTTTTTTTAGAAAGTTCATCATTCAAATTCTCCCAACTCAGTTAACTTAAATGAAATCTATGCATATGTACAACTCAAGAGAAATGAGTACTACATTTTTTATTCACAAACCTAAGCCTAATGATTCCTAAATAGAGAGATAGAAGTTTGAAATTTACCTGTTTCAGTCAAGCTCAAGTATGGCAATGTAGGGGTTTTCAGTGAGGCCTGAGATGCTTGTGAGCTTGCTTGAAGTTCCTTTGAGCTTTCCCAATGCTTACCTAGCTTTGAACTTGCTTGAATCTCTCTATAGAACTCAACCTGCAAACTCAAAATTCAGAAATGGTGAAGTGTGTAAATGGGGTTACAGTGACTTGGGAATGGTTGGGATAGTTTAGGTAGGTTGTATGGAATGTGTTGGAACTGATTGCAAGCAAAACGCACAAGTAGATTTTGTTTTGGAGATCAAAATGCAGAACCTGCCCTGTTTTGCAAGAAAATGTGATTTTGGTGTTTTGGAAGGTTTGAGGACTTGTAAACTCGTGTTTCTGGCTTAGTGTATTATGTCAAAGTTGTTTTAAATGTTTACAAGCTTTGGTTTTAACAGATACAAGAGTTGTGGTGATTTTGCAAGGTTTCTTGTTTTTGAAGTAAAAGTGATTTTGACAATGCTCAAAAGCCTGTACAGGCCTCCTTCCTAGCTGCACAAAGTTGGTGTACCTTTGCTTAAGTTTGTGGAGTTGGTTTGCTGCAAAGGGATGGGTTTAAGGCTCAAGGGAAACAAAAATACATAAAGTGAACTTTATCAAAATGACATTGTTAACTTTTTGCCATTTTTAGATTAATCCTTTGTGTAATCTTCCATTGATCAGAACAATGCCTTAATCCATTGTGTTTTCATTCAATTTTTGAGTGTGGAAGGGTTTAAGGACCTGTAAACAAGTACAAGCATGGCTGGACATAAATCCCAACTTGTGTCAACATGAAAAATGCCATGAACCAAAGTGATATTTTGCCAAATTCAAACCTTCGATTCTCCCTAACCACAAATGATCTTGGAGAGTTCTTGGACATTTTGGAAATCTTGTAACATTATCTACAATCCATATTTGAAATGAATTTTGAGATTCCACTTGGAACTATGTGAAAAATCGTCATGAAGATAGGTCAAAATCCTGCCTAAACTAGGGCAAAATTTCACTAAGTTAAAAGTTTCATGGACCCTTATTCCAAAAATCATAACTTGAGATCCAAGCATCTTTTGGGAAAACTTTGTGAATAAAAGTTGTAGATTTTGTGGAAGACTACAACTTTCATGTTGGAAGTTTTGTTCGAATCCAATTGAATCATGGTGAAAAAGTTAGGAAAAAATAAGAAATTTTCATAACTTAGAAAATTTCTAAGTTATGAAAATTTTCCATTTTAAACCCTAATTTGCAAAATTAGGTTTCTTGGTCAAAAAGTTTCATGTTTTGACACATCTTGATGAAAAATGACCCTTGGCACTTGATTTTGACCAAAAAGTCAAAGTTTGACTTTTCAGTGTATAGTTGATTTTTGATCAGTTGACTGGAAAATTCATCTGTCAATCCAATGCATTTGAGATCTTTTGAACCTTGTGATTAGGTTAAGATGATGCCATTGAGTCCTTGAATCCATTCTTGAACCAAATTTGCCATTGGCTAGGTGAAAAATCACTAATTGCCCTTCTTCAGTCAAAACCCTAAAAATGACCATTTTACCCTTTTGATGATCTGATCAAATTTCTTGAGGAGTTGTGGTCCAAACTTGATCAAATGGTTCATATGAGTCTATAATGTTGATATGGATAAAAAATTATGAGGTTTAACTGTAAATTGGCCACATTTGACTTTTTCCTCAATACAACTGATTTTTAGGTCAACTGTCCAATCGACTGGGCAAAAATTTGATTCAAGGCTTGAAATTTGGTATGAGCAATCTTAGGAGTCCAACATGAAGTATGAAAGTCACATGAGACATTAGAAGTCCAAAATTCCTTGTGTAAACTCAAACCCTAATTTCAGGTCAACAGTGCAAGGAGATGCCTTGAGCTGAGCAAACCCTAGCTTGGTCTTGAGTTCAAAGAGTCTTATGAGGGGAAATCTTGACAAAATGAGAGGGCAAATTTTGGGGTACAACAAAAGGTAAATGATCAAGAATAGGTACTTTTAACCCAAAATTTTCCCTCTCATTTATCAAGATTTTTTCTCACAAGATCTCTTTGACTCAAGACTGGATTAGGGTTTGACTAGCTCAAGACATCTCATCATGCACTGATGACCAAAATTAGGGTTCGAATTTGCACAAATATTTTTGGATTATCAATGCTTCATTTGACTTTCAAGGATCATTATAGACCCCCAAGATTATTCATGCCAAGTTTCAAGCTTTGAATCACACTTTTGATCAGTCAATTGGACAGTTGACCCAAAAAATCAGCTGTATTGGGGAAAAAGTCAACCATGGCCAATTTACAGTCAAACTTCATAATTTTTGATCCAAATCAACATTTTAGACTCATATGTATCATTTGATCAAGTTTGGACCACAATTCCTCAAAATTTGATCAAAGCATCAAAAGGGCAAAATGGTCAAAATTAGGGTTTTGACTGAGACGGGGCAATTTCTGATTTTTGACCTAGCAAGTGATCAAGTGGTTTAGAGCATGATTTCAAGAGTTCAATTTCATCATATTGACCTAATTACATGGTTCAAAATATTACAAATGCATTGGATTGACAGATGAATTTTCAGTCAACTGATCAAAAGTCAACTGTATATTGAAAAGTCAAACTTTGACTTTTTGGTCAAACTCAAGTGTCAAAGATCACAATCCATAAAAACATGTCAAAATATGAAACTTTTTCATCAAGAAATCAAGGATTGAAGATTTTGTTTTGAATTTTGAAATTTCTTAACTTAGAAAATTTTCTAAGTATAGAAAATTTCTTATTTTTTCTCAACTTAGAGCCAAAATTTCATCATGATGCAAGATGATTAAAAGGAAGTTCCCAACATGAAAGTTGTAGATCTCCATGAAATATACAACTTTGCTTCATACAATTTCTCCTAAAGATGCTTGGATCTCAAGATATAATTTTGTAAATACATGCTCATGAACTAAAATAACTTAGTGAAATTTTGCCCTAGTTAGGCAGGTTTTTGACCTAACTTCATGCTAATTTTTCACATAGTTAAAAGGGTAATATTTGAAAGAAATTCAAATATGATATGTATAGCACATTTCAAGATTTCCAAAATGTCCAAGAACTCCTTGAGACCATTCTTGAGTAGGGAGAATCGAAGAGATGAAGTTGGCAATTTCTCACTTTGATTTCAAGCCATTTCATGATGAACCAAAATTCAAATTCAAACCTAGGCTGCATAATCTTTGCTTTGCAGGCCTCAAACTTGTTTCTCACTACATAATTAAATGTTTACACAACTGATAGAGTTTTGATCCAAGCTACAATTCCATTTATGGCACAAAGTTTCCATTTCCATTTTGATAAAGCACAACTTTTGCAATTGTCAACTCCTTGAGCTTTTCACTTGTTCTTTCTGCACACACAAACCCTATAAAACAAAAGCAATGTGTCTAGAACCTCTACCAACTCAGATCAGGCTTCTACAAGCACATAGAGACTTGTGTCCTCACTTTTCTTCAAAAGCAAGTAATAGAGCCAAAAGGCTATAACTCAGAAATCTTGAGAAAGCTTGATCCCTAATCCTTTCCATACATATACACAAATGTATTGTGACCTAGAAAACGGATGAAAAAGCTCAGAAACTCTCCAAAACACTCTATAATTGAAAATCTGCCATAACTTGCAGTTTGGCACCTTACATAGCAATCTCAAAAACCACTTGTGCGTTTTGAGTTTTAACCACCTAAACACTTAATATACATCATATCTAAGTGTTCCAGACCCCTGTTCCTTCACTGTAACTCCTCCTTCTCCATCTGCCATTTTTGCATTTCAAGCTTGCAGGTTGACTTGAGTAGGGAGATTAAGGAGCTTCCAAGGCAAAGTAAGGATTGGAACACACTCAGGGAGGTCCAGGAAAGATAAACAGATCCCCATGCCTTCTCAAAACGTGCTCAAACTCCATTCACGATCTCAACTGAAAGAGGTAAAAACTCAAACTTCTATTTCTTTATACAAGTATCCTTTGGTCTTGATTTGTGAAAACAAAATGTAGATATCCTTGCACTAAAGCCAACCATGTTCATAGATTTCATTTACATTCATTGTGTATAGAGAATTTTGGATTTGAAATTTCTGTAAAAATTAGGTTTTAAATTAGGGACAGTAAAATTAGCTTTGATCTTTGACTTTTAGTTTACATGAGTTATATGGTTGAAATCGTGGGAAGAAATACTATCACTTTCATGTTTGGATTTTCCATTTTCATGGAGAAATGAGAGAGATACAGGTGGTCCAGCCATGGCTCAAGGTTGAAGATGAAGTTGCCTTCAGGAGGCGTTTTGTAATATATATTTATCTTTGTGTTTCTATAAACGGATGTACAACCACCCCAGTGGTAAGGCAACGCATAAAAATTCCATAGGTCATGGGTTTGAGCCTTGGCGCCTGCCTTTTGCAATTTTTCTCACATTTGTTTCATTTTTGTGTCCTATTGCAGCTTGGGCTTCAGTTTCTTGGGCCTCTTGTTTTTTGGCTAATAAAATCTTATTTATTTATTTTACTTCCTATTTATTTTATTAAATATTTTTCTTAATATTAAAAAAATCACAAAAAATATAAAAATGATAGATTTTATTTTGACTTATTTTATTTCATTTTCCCCCAAAAAAATATATTTTACTTAGTTATATATATTATCTATTTTATTAAATAACTTTGTAAATTAATTTAAAATTAGTTTAATAGTTATTTATTTTTCTTCACACCTATTAAATATTTATTTTAATATATAAAAAGACCAAAATACCTCATAAATACCATATATTATTTTTCAAGATAAAAATGTAAAAATATTTACTTTTTCTTAAAGAAATTTACTTCCTTTTAAATAAGTAGAATTAGGGTTTAGTAAAAAAATCCTCTCTAAAAATAATTTTCTTTCCTAATTAATTTAAGATAATCTTGATTGATTTTTTAGGTTTATGTTAAAACTTTTTCACATAAAAAACAAAACAAAATCTTCTTTTGCATTTACATAACTTTGCATATTTAATTTATCTTGTATATTATTTATTCCAATTTTTGTATAAATTCAATTTGGTTGTAATAGATTAATTAGGTTTATATTATTGCATTCTCCATTCATAAATTGTATACCCCCTCCCACAAGTGTTGTAATAGCATAGTAATCTTTAAATTTCGCAATTTATCGCTTTTATATAACGTGCTAGTAATTAGGGTTTGTATGGTAAGATAAAACCAATCAAATAGAAAACCCTAATTCAAGACAAAATCAAGCATGAAAATGACACACTTGCACACAAGCACCCCTAGGGTTACTCCACTTGGTTGCCTTATACAAAAATGGCCATATTACTCATGTAAGGTGTCTTAGAAAAATAAACAAATACAAGATCATAATCCCTCAATGACACTATACAAAGTTTCCTTACAAAAATGATTTTAGTCCCTCAAAAAATACTAAGATACTTTGCAACATTGCTAATCATGGCTATACGATGACCCACGCCCGTCCCGTTTACATCCAAAGATAGGGTTGTTTACCAAATCAATAGTAAGACTACAATGTCAAAGGAAAAGAAAATAAACAAGAAAGACATTTGAGTAGGTAGATTACTCTTAATTACTTGCTCCATTTCAAAACAAATATCCTTGCTATTTTCAAAATAAACACACACATTTCCAAACATCTTACAAACATTGAATTTTTTTTCAAAAAGACAAACATCTTTGTATACATTCTTACGAATGAGAATCATTACAAAGATTGCCTAAACGATGGCCTCTTTTACAAAATACTTTCAAAAACCATATAAAGCACAATTTCAAACAAAAAGGCAAGTGATCTAGCAAGTAACTAAGAGCCCATGGAAAACCATGGATGAAAAGAGTGCTAATACCTTCCCTTTTCATAATCTACCCCCCGAACTCAAGAAATAATCTCAAAGGTCTTTCCTGTGCTTTTTCACCTTTCCTTTTGGATAAAAGAAAAGTCGGTGGAGACTCTTGCTAACTGCAACATTTGTGATAAAACGCAAAACGATCAAGTCAGTTCTCCCACCGTATCACAGAACTGGCGACTCTGCTGGGGAAAATTCTAAAAGTGGGGTTAACTTAGGGATAGATCATATTTACTTGCTTACATTGTTTGACTTGTATGCTTTACATTATGGTTCTTTGTTTAGGTTTGAATCCTCTACCCGGATTTGGGATACATTATAGGTAAGTAGCAATACATTGTGGAAACTGTTTGGGGTATACCGACATGGTCTAAGTAATAGCTACGTTAGTGCGACATATTTGTGGGTACCGGTAGCCTTTGAGTTAATCAAAGAGAATACGTGGCCGCTGAGTGATGTCATGGAGCACTAATAAACTTCTAGAACCTTTACTTGACCAACTTGGCCTTTAGGATGTAGTGAAATGATCGACTTTGGTGCAGTCCGAAGTTGGTAGATACTCGATACTACACTCATTGAGGTTTGGTTTCTTGGGATATTTCGGTCGCTATTAAAGAGGCTTGAGCTGAAACAATGACCAAGGAAACAATCCAGTGATATTGAGCTCCTTAGAACCCGATTACTATTACTAGGACAAGTTTAAGCCAACTAAACTTCAAGAGGGTACTTACCTATAAAACTCCATGCAAGCCTAAACTAAGGACTTGTTTGCTTTGCTTGTATATGCATACTTGTACATAACATCATGGACATCATGAACATCATATACATCCACTAACCATTTCGAGGATTTTGGGATTCATCTTTGTCCTTGTTTTATAGGATATGGATTCACTTCGCTGGAAAACTATTCAAGTCAACCTTGTGAGAATTCCTCCACAACTTAAGGAGCTAGCTTTAAAGATTCCTGAGAACTCTCCATTCACCGAAATACATGGCCGTCTACTCAACTTGGTCACCTCCAACACAGATGAGGATATGATGAGGGTGCTCTTTCAGTTCTTTGATCCTTTGCACCATTGCTTCACATTCCCCGACTATCAACTTGTACATACTTTGGAAGAATTCTCCCAGCTCTTGAGGATTCCCATTCTCAATCAACTACATTTCAATGGTACGGAAAGAGACCCAAAGCCATAAGAGATTGCTCAAGCTCTACACTTGCACTCATATGATGTCACAACTCATTGGGAAACAAGGAGTGGTGTCAAAGGTTTCTTAGCAAAGTTCCTGTTTGAGAAAGCCCAAAGCTGTTGGAATTCCCTAGAATTGCAAGAATTTGAGGAAATTGTGGCTCTTCTCATCTATGGGATGGTTTTGTTTCCAAATCCTGACCAACTCATAGATGTGAATGCCGTCAAAATCTTAATATCACGCAACCCGGTGCCTACATTGCTAGGGGATATCCTACACTCTTTTCACACTCGCAGAATGAGGAAAAGAGGTGTCCTCATGTGTTGCACTCCTCTCTTGGCAATATGGTTTATTTCTCATCTTCCCCGATCAGTCTTAAAGAATGAGCAAGGTTTAAGGTGGTCATAAAGGTTGATGATGCTCAAACATTCAGACATTTATTGGCGCTCTCGATCCAAAGAGAATGTTATCATCATCGATCATTATAGAGAATTCCCTAATGTCCCTCTACTTGGCATTAGAGGAGGCATCACCTACAACCCATGTTTAGCCTTAAAACAGTTTGGTTACGCCCAAAGGGATGGCCCTCACAAGATGCTAATTCAAGGTTTAGTATTCGACTACGACAATGACGATCAAGGTCTTCACCAGAGATTTATCCGAGCTTGGAGGATGCTAAAAAAGGTGGATAGCAAGACTTTGGGGCATAAGAATTCCATCCTTCTTGAGCCTTACCACAAATGGGTACGAACTCGCACTCAGAGTCTTATGATGCCTTACCCCTCCATTCTCCCGGTAATCATTGAGCCTATCAAGGAGGGAGATGTTCCATACACTATCCTACATCCTGACGTGCCCACATCTCTTGAAGACCTACAAAGGGATTGGATACAACTCAAAGGAGAGCGAGATACTTTCGAAGCCCAATTCTACGCAACCGAGAAGAAGGTTTTTGAAATCACTAGGCTACTTCATGAGGAGCGAACTCTGAATGCCTACATTGCACCAAAGAGGATGCATACTAATTTTTTTATCTTAGTGTTTTTGTATTATTTTGTCCAAGGGGCATTAATGTATTCAAACTTTATCTTATTAATATAACGTGTGTTTCCTTTTTGGTCTAAAACAAATTTGAATCTTTGAAATCCTTGAAAACATTGCATATGCATATATCATTCATCATAACATAAACATGTCTTTTGCAACAAGTCTCCTCATCTCTCTACTGTTTATTTAAGTAAGATGGATATCGAGCAAACAGTGAAAGATCTCTAAGCTCAGAATACGCAGTTTCAACAGTTGCTCATGACCCTAGCCAAGGGGCAAGAAGAATTGAAGACTCTGCTAGCTGAAGAAAGGAAAAAGAAGGACTCTGAGGAACAACATCCTCCAGCTGATGACAAGTACAAACATCAGAATCATAAGAGGGGAAAGGCAAGGAAAGAGCTGTCCCATCAGAATCAGAAGAAGAGGAAGACTACCCTGAGGAACAATATCCTCCAGCTGATGACAAGTACAGACATCTTGAAGAGCGGTTGAGTGCGATGGAAATACAAAAGGTGCCAGGCTTAAACTTTGAGGAATTGGGACTAGTGTCGGGGATTGTGATTCCTCTGAAATTCAAAGTGCCTATGTTTCCTGAATATGATGGAATGTCATTCCCTAAAATGCATCTCCGGTCATATGTGAGAAAAATCCAACCCCATACCGCTGATAAAGACTTATGGGTGCACTTTTTCCAAGACAGTCTGTCTGGAACACAACTTGACTGGTTTTACCAACTAGAAAGAGCCAACGTCCACAATTGGGAAGATCTTGCCACAACTTTCTACAAGCAATATCAATACAATGCTGATTTGGCGCCTACCCGTACTCAACTCCAGAGTATGGCCATGGCTTCTAATGAAGGTTTCAAGGATTACGCCCAAAAATGGAGAGATTTGGCTGGAAGAGTTTAACCCCCTCTGTCTGAAAGGGAATTGGTGGACATGTTCTTAGGCACCTTATCTGGTCCCTTCTTCAACCATTTAATCGGAAGTTCATCTGCAGGATTTACTGAACTAATATTGACCGGAGAGAGGGTGGAAGCTGACATAAAAAGTGGAAAGATTTAGAAGGATTCATCTTCTTCTACAACTGTAAGGAAGCCTTTCATCGGGAAGAAAGAGGTAGCTGCTGTATATCCACAAAGGAACCAAGATAGGGCCGAACGCCGACCAATGGTGGGGGCTGTTATGATTCCCAAGCCTACATCTGATCAACAAAGAAGTAATCAACCAAGGGTGGAAAGGCCAGTCAGGCAATTCACCAGAATTAACATGACTCTGTCTCAAGTTCTACCGCATCTTCTGAGATCCAATTTGGTAATCCTGAAAGAAGCTCTGAAAAACCCCAATACAACATCCCCTCATTATCATCCCAATGCCCGTTGCGCATATCACTCTGAAAGTCTTGGTCGCAATACTAATAACTTTTGGGCCTTGAAAAACAAAATACAAGACCTCATTGAAGCAAAAGAAATTGAGTTTGATGTGCCCGAGAAGCTAAATGTCATTTCTGCTCCTATGCCCAGACATCGTCACAATACCAATGCCATTGAAGAAGATTTATTTGTCACCACAATTGATGACTCATGACCCCACTTTCGACTATTAAGATAAACTTGTTGAAAGCTGGTGTGTTCCCGGGCTGTAATGAAGTTTCCCATCTATGCTTATCATCACCAACTAGCTGTCCTTTGTTGAAGGCAGACATTTAGTACCTGATAGATAACAAAGAAATATTGTTTGAAAAGACTCCTGTTTCACCTATTCCTGTTGAAGATGTTTCAATCATTACCATTTCCGCCAATTCTTCCAGGGTCTCCACCAAAAGACCCGTTAGAATTACATCAGTTCCGAAAGAAACTCCTTTAATAATTACAATGCCTATTCCAGTCCCATATGAATCAGACAAAACCGTGCCGTGGAATTACGGAGGGGACATTTACTACCATGGCATCAAACAAGACTGGCCGGCCACCGAAGAGATAAACTCTGAAAAAGAAGATTCCAACATCAATAATATTGCCGAAACTAGTAAAATTACCTGAAGCGGTAGGATCTTTTCTCCAGAGATTTCTCCCTCAAAGCAGTTTCTGGACCCGTGGTCATCCCTGTGGCTTCTCCAAAGGTTACTCCTGTACCCATAATCATCTCTGCAAGTACTCCCATTGATAAAGTTGTTACAACCCCTGATATCATTCCTACCAACACTCCTGCTGCTGAAATTCGAGGAAAAAGTATTTTGGTCGAGCCTGTCCAGACGAAGGCCCAACCATTGACTATCCCCGAGACTTCTAAGAAAGAAATGGAGGAGATCCTAAAAATTATAAAGAAGAGCAACTACGATGTAGTTGAAAAATTGGGGAAAACTCCCTCTAAAATCTCCATGCTGGCGTTACTACTGTGTTCCGAGGCACATGCGAAAGCCTTGGTGAAGTTCCTAAAAATAGCCCATGTACCTCAAGAGACGTCTGCTGATCAATTCTAAGACTGCGTGGCCAACTTGACAGCGAATAATGGCCTCGGTTTCTCAGATGCTGATCTAACACCGAGGGGAAGAAAGCATAATGAGGCATTGCATGTCTCAATGGAATGCAGGGGCACAACTCTGGCCCATGTTTTGGTGGACACAGGCTCATCCTTGAATGTATTACCGAAAAAAGCTCTTGACAGACGTGACTGCGAGGGACTGACGTTAAAGCCAAGCAACATAGTAGTAAGGGCATTTGATGGCTCAAAGAGAATGGTGCACGGGGAAGTGGATATACCCATAAAGGTTGGAACCCAAACTTTCAATTCGACCTTTTATGTAATGGACATCCTCCCTTCGTATTCCTGTTTGCTAGGTCGGCCATGGATCCGTAATGCTGGCGTTGTTACCTCTACATTGCACCAGATGCTGAAGTATCCGGTTCAAGGGAAGATTATCATTGTCCATGGAGAGGAAGAATACATGATCATCCATCTCAATTCTTTCAGATATGTGGAATTGGACGGCGAATTCATTGAAACTCCATTTCAACACTTCGAAGAGGTCCCGCAAGAGGTGGCAGTAACCAAGGCTACTTCTCAGGTTCCCAAGGTTACATGGCCTTCACTCCGGATGTCATCACTGAAAGACGCCAAAGCAGTGGTAGAGGAAGGTGGATGCACTATCTGGGGGCAACTTCCAGATATCCCGTATAAGTCTGACAAGTTTGGCATAAGTTTCACTTCAAGCGCTCAAAAGGCTATACGTTGTGCTGTGCTGGAGGTCTACCCTTGAAGATTAGAAACCATGAGGTCAACGCGTTGGAAGATGGTGAAGATGATTGCGACCTAGAGCATTGGATCTTTCCGACTGTCAATGGAGGGCTCAACAATTGGGAGGCTAGAGACTTTGTCCCGATCACTTTTATCCCACAGTAATTTATCTTTACCTTTTGTTGGATCTGTAATATTCAAAAACAATTCGCACTCTTAAAACCTTGTGTCTTACCCGAGGCACAATGGTCCATTTGTAAGGGTTATTATTTCATCTTCATATGACATCAATGAATCATGGATGTTTTCGCATACAAACTTTTGTGCTCATTGTTTTTCTTTTACATTTTCTTTTCTTTCAAAGATAGCTATACCCTTACACACACCCACACTCACAATGTAGGTATCCATCTATTCTGGATCCCATGGGTAACGATACTGCTATGGCCTTTTGTGACTCTGAGAATCTAATCTACCAAGCCGAAGACGAAGGTGAGGAAGATTGTGAAGTACCAGGGGAACTTGCCAGACTGCTACAACAAGAAGAAAGAACCATTCAGCCTCACGAGGAACCTGTGGATACAATCAACCTGGGTACCGAAGAAGACAAAAAAGAGGTCAAGGTGGGTGCCAATATGGAACCCAGTGTCAAGGAGCGTCTGATTCAGTTGTTGCACGATTATGTTGAAGTCTTCGCCTGGTCATATGAGGACATTCCAGGACTTGATACAAACATCATGGTACATCGTCTGCCTACAAGAGAAGATTGTCCGCCAGTAAAGCAAAAGGTTCACCGCATGAGACCTGATATGTCAGAAAAGATTAAAGCAGAGGTCATGAAACAATTCAATGCTGGATTCATGGCTGGCACTTCCTACCCTCAATGGGTTGCCAACATTGTTCCCGTACCTAAAAAAGACGACAAAGTACGAATGTGTATAGACTACATAGATTTGAATAGGGTGAGCCCTAAGGATGATTTTCCACTTCCCCACATTGATATCCTAGTTGACAATACAACACAACACAAAGTGTTTTCCTTCATGGACAGATTCTCAGGTTACAGCCAAATCAAAATTGCACCTGAGGACATGGAGAAAACAACATTTGTCACACAGTGGGGCACATTCTGCTACAAGGTGATGCCATTCGGACTGAAGAATCTTGATCATTTACAAAATATTTTTGAGAGACTGAAGAAGTACAAGCTGAGGTTGAATCCAAACAAGTGCACATTTGGGGTACGGTCTGGTAAACTCATAGGTTTTATCATCAGCAACAAAGGTATCAAGGTCGATCCTGCCAAAGTTAAATCAATACAAGAGATGCCCGCTCCTCGTGCTAAAAAGGAAGTCATAGGATTCTTGGGACGTCTGAACTATATTTCCAGATTCATTTCTCACCTGACAACTACTTGTGAGCCAATCTTCAAGCTCTTGAAGAAAGATCAAGTAGTAAAATGGAATGATGAGTGCCAAGTTGCTTTTGATAAAATCAAAGAATACTTACAAGAGCCTCCTGTATTGATGCCACCAGTCAAGGAAAGACCGTTGATCATGTATCTGATTGTTTTAGAAAACTCAATGGGGTGTGTATTGGAGCAGCATGACGAGTCTGGCCGAAAAGAGAACGCTATTTATTACCTGAACAAATAGTTTACCGACTGTGAAACCCGATATTCACTGCTCGAGAAAACTTGCTGCGCTCTGGCATGGGCTGCTCGCCGGCTAAGACAGTATATGCTGAATGATACTACCTTGTTGATATCTAAAATGGATCCGATAAAATACATCTTCGAGAAGCCTGCTCTTTCTGGGAGAATAGCGAGATGGAAGATGATCCTGACAGAGTACGATATACAGTATACTACCCAGAAAGCTATAAAGGGCAGTGTACTAGCTGATCACCTTGCTCACCAAGTTGTAGAAGACTGTCCGTCCATGAAGTTTGAATTCCCAGACAAAGACATCATGACATTAGACAACTGTGAAGAAATCGGGCCATATGACGGACCTGAACAAGGATCCCGATGGACCCTATTCTTTGATGGAGCCTCCAATGCACTCGACAATGGTATTAGTGATGTACTCATATCTCCGGAAGGGTGTCATACTCCCTTTACTGCCAGACTTTGTTTCAATTATACAAACAAAATGCCAGAATACGAAGCACATATCTTTGGTCTCAGAGCTGCCATAGACTTGGGGATCAAATCATTGGATGTATTCAGAGACTCAGCCTTGGTCATCAGTCAGATCAAAGGGGAATGGGACACCAAACACCCTAACCTTATCCCTTACAAAGAACATGTTTTGACGTTGCTACCACATTTTGAGATGATTACCTTCGAGCATTTCCTGCGAGAAGAAAATCAGCTAGCAGACGCTCTAGCCACAATGTCATCTATGTTTAAACTTAATTGGGATAACGAGGCTCCCCATATCACCATTGAACGAATGGATGAACCGGCACACTATCACGAGATTAATACTGAAGAAGTAGTGGACCAGCCTTGGTTTCACAAAGTCAAGAGGTATCTCGAGGCTCAAGAATATCCAAAAGGAGCTTCAATCAATGATAAGAAGTTCTTAAGGAGATTCTCTGCTAAATTCTTCCTTAGTAACGACATCCTGTACAAAGGCAACCATGACTCCGTATTGCTTCGGTGCGTAGATAAGGTTGAAGCTGAAAGGATCATGGCTGAATTGCATGAAGGCACTTTTGGAACCCATTCCAGTGGGCATACGATGACAAAGAAAATCGTACAGGCGGGCTATTACTGGTCTACCATGGAAGCAGATTGTTATCAACACTCTCGAACCTGCCATAAGTGTCAGATTTATGCTGACAAGGTGTATGTACCTCCGGTTCCTCTGAATGTCTTGATAGCTCCCTGGCCCTTTGCTATGTGGGGAACTGATATGATTGGGGAAATCAAGCCGACAACCTCCAATGGACACCGCTTCATCCTAGTGGCCATTGACTATTTTACAAAGTGGGTTGAAGCAGCCTCCTTCGCCTCTGTTACCAAGAATGTTCTTGCCCGCTTCATCAAGAAAAATCTCATTTGCCAGTATGGTATCCCGGAAAGGATCATCACTGACAATGGTACAAATCTCAACAACACTATGATCACCGCACTGTACGAATAATTCAAGATTCAGCATCACAATTCTTCTCCCTATCGGCCAAAGATGAATGGTGCTGTCGAAGCTGCAAATAAAAACATTAAAAAGATCATATAGAAAATGATACTCACATACAAAGACTGGCATGAGATGCTACCATTCGCTCTCCATGGGTATCGTACCACGGCTCGCACATCAACCAAGGCAACATCCTATTCTCTGGTTTATGGCATGGAGGCTGTCTTGCCTATCGAGGTCTAGATCCCTTCTCCGAGGATTATGAAGGATGCATGGTTGAATGAAGACGATTGGATCCAGACTCGACTTGATCAACTGAACCTGATTGATGAAAAGATACTTACTGTTGTTTGCCATGGTCAAATGTATCAAAAATAGATGATCAAGGCTTTCAACAAGAAAGTCAGACGCCAAGTATATCAAGTCGGAGATCTAGTGATCAAACGCATCATATTGCCACAAGGTGATCCCAAGGGCAAATGGACTCCTACATATGAAGGACCATTTGTAATCAAAAACATATTCTCCGGTGGGGCAATGATATTGACCACCATGGATGGCGACGACTTACCATACCCTGCGAACATGGACATAATCAAAAGATACTACACATAAGAGACCCGCTAGGTTGACATACCTAGGCAAAACAAGGGCATCCCGACGAACCAAAAGGTTCGGGCAAAAGTTAGGGATAAAAAAAAAATTAGTACACCCGGCAAATTGAAAACCCAAAAGGGCGACTTGGGCAAAAAGGGGTTTCCCGGTGGACTGAAAACCCGAAAGGGCGGTCCAGGAAAAAGTTAGGGGATTAAGGCGTACGACTATGTCCCATCGGATCACTTTACAAACAACCTTTGACTTCCACTAACAAACTCAGAGGTTCTGATCAATTCAGTCATCTTCGGACAAGGCAACAAATAGACAAGATGCTCAGAGATACGAAGGCCATAGTAGAATGGAAACCCCATGGGATTATTACACATAGCTATTTTCCTTTGTATCAAATTTTTCTTTTTTTATGATAGCATTCTCTTACTAGAATGTTTGTCCCCTTGTACTAAAATATTTACTCAAAGTCAATACAAAAATATCCCTTTGAAAGTGCAAAAACTATTTGTCTTTTTTCTTTACGCTTGTGTTTTATTTGCAAAAACGTCCAATGATTTATTTTTGAACATATGTATTTGAACATAATTACTGTTTACAAATAAACAAAATGGGAAAGACAATTACTAATAGGTTGAAAGGATAGGGAAATATCTCTAGGTCATTCCACAAATAATCCCCTGCAGTACTTCGTTTAAATCCCTAGTGGAACAAAGTATCAAATTATTGATCCCCAGTAGAAGTTGTCAAAATTTCACAGGACTCCCCAACAGGTTTTACAAGCAGTACATGGCATTACCCTCACAACAAAATTTATTTCTCTCGGCAGAAATCCATCAATACTTCGACTTCAAGACATGAAGACTTACATATCCTCAGCAGGATTCAAGGATTTATTTTCCTCAATACAACAGAAATGGAGCAGATTAGCTCACATACACATACATTGCATCCATATATCATAACATTGATATAGCAAATACATTACATCGTACATTTCATGCAACATGACTTTGCATTTTAGCTAACATTTTACCCTTTTCAGGATAAGATTAACATCTACCATTAACAATGTTCAAAACTCTCAGATACAGTTCAGATACGCTCCAGACACGGACTCCATTCTGATTCTCATTTAGATACAACTTCCAGATACGGTACAGATACGCTCCAAACACGGACGCCATTCTGATACTCATTCAGATACAACTTCCAGATATGATTTAGATACGCTCCAAATACGGATGCCATCCTGATACTCATTCAGATTCCATCTACAGATATGGTACAGATACGCTCCAGACACGGACTCCATCCTAATACTCATTCAGTTTCAACCTTCTGATACAGTTCAAGATACGCTCCAGACACTGATGCCATTCTGATACTCGTTCAGTTTCAACTTTCAGATAAAGTTCAGATACGCTCCAGACACGGATGCCATTCTGATACTCATTTAGATTCAACTTTCAAATACAATACAAATACTCTCCAGACACGGATGCCATTCGGATGTTCATTCAAACAAGGTTTTCAGATACAGTTCAGACACGCTCCAGACACGGACGACATTATGATACTCATCCTTTCAGCTTACAAATTAAAATTCAACAATCACTTTTAGATGGCATCTTTAAGCCCATCTACCACATATTTCTATAACCTCTCCAAATGGCATCTTTAAGCCTATTCCTTCTATCATCGCATCACCGAGTGCAAATTTCTGGGCACTCTAGTGTCCAATCATCTTCCACCTTCGAGTCACAAATGGCAAAACTCGCCAATCTAACTCTTCAGGTTTAAGAAGATTGAACAGGGGCAGCTGTTGTACCCCAAAATTTGCCCTCTCATTTATCAAGATTTTTTCTCATAAGATCTCTTTGGCTCAAGACTGGATTAGGGTTTGACCAGCTCAAGACATCTCATCATGCACTGATGACCAAAATTAGGGTTTGAGTTTGCACAAGGATTTTTGGACCATCAATGCTTCATTTGACTTTAAAGGATCATTATGGACCCACAAGATTATTCATGCCAAGTTTCAAGCTTTGAATCACACTTTTGATTAGTCAATTGGACAGTTGACCCAAAAATCAACTGTATTGGGGAAAAAGTCAACCATGGACAATTTACAGTCAAAACTCATAATTTTTGATCCACATCAACATTTTAGACTCATATATATCATTTGATCAAGTTTGGACCATAATTCCTCAAGAAATTTGATCAAAGCATCAAAAGGGCAAAATGGTCAAAATTAGGGTTTTGACTGAGAAGGGGCAATTTCTGATTTTTGACCTAGCAAGTGACCAAGTGGTTTAAAGAATGATTTCAAGAGTTCAATTGCATCATCTTGACCTAATTACATGGTTCAAAATATTACAAATGCATTGGATTGACAGATGAATTTTTAGTCCACTGATCAAAAGTCAACTGTATACTGAAAAGTCAAACTTTGACTTTTTGGTCAAAATCAAGTGCCAAAGATCATAATACATCAAAACATGTCAAAGTGTGGAACTTGTTCATCAAGAAATAAAGGATTGAAGATTTTGTTTTGAAATTTGAAATTTCTTAACTAGAAATTTTTCCAAGTATAGAAAATTTCTTATTTTTTCTCAACTTTGAGCCAAATTTTCATCATGATGCAAGATGATTTAAAGGAAGTTCCCAACATGAAAGTTGTATATCTCCATGAAATATACAACTTTTCTTCACACAATTTCTCCTAAAGATTCTTCGATCTCAAGATATAATTTTGTGAATACATGCTCATGAACTAAAATAACTTAGTGAAATTTTGCCCTAGTTAGGCAGGTTTTTAACCAAACTTCATGCCAAATTTTAACATAGTTCCAAGGGGAATATTTGAAAGCAATTAAAATATGAGTTATATATCACATTGCAAGCTTTCCAAAATGTCCGAGAACTCCTTGAGATAATTCTTGAGTAGGGAGAATCGAAGAGATGAAGTTAGCAATTTCTCACTTTGATTTCAAGCCATTTAATGATGAACCAAAATTCAAATTCAAACCTAGGCTGCATAATCATTGCTTTGTAGGCCTCAAACTTGTTTCTCACTCCATAATTAAATGTTTACGCAGGTGATAGAGCTTTGATCCAAGCATTAGAGCCTTTGTCCAAGCTACAATTCCATTTATGGCACAAAGTTGCCATTTCCATTTTGATAAAGCACAACTTTTGCAATTGTAAACTACTTGAGCTTTGCACTTGTTCTTTCTGCACACACAAACCCTATAAACCAAAAGCAATGTGTCTAGAACCTCTACCAACTCAAATCAGGCTTGTACAAGCACATAGAGACTTGTGTCCTCACTTTTCTTCAAAAGCAAGTAACAGAGCCAAAAGGCTATAACTCAGAAATCTTGAGAAAGCTTGATCCCTAATCCTTTCCATACATATACACAAATGTATTGTGACCTAGAAAACAGATGAAAAACCTCAGAAACTCTCCAAAACACTCTATCATTGAAAATCTACCATAACTTGCAGTTTGTCACCTTACATAGCAATCTCAAAAACCACTTGTGCGTTTTGAGTTTTAACCACCTAAACACTTAATATACATCATATCTAAGTGTTCCAGACCCCTGTTCCTTCACTGTAACTCCTCCTTCTCCATCTGCCATTTTTGCATTTCAAGCTTGCAGGTTGACTTGAGTAGGGAGATTCAGGAGCTTCCAAGGAAAAGTAAGGATTGGAACACACTCAGGGAGGTCCAGGAAAGCTAAACAGATCCCCAGGCCTTCTCAAAACGTGCTCAAACTCCATTCACGATCTCAACTGAAAGAGGTAAAAACTCAAACTTCTATTTCTTTATACAAGTATCCTTTGGTCTTGATTTGTGAAAACAAAATGTAGATATCCTTGCACTAAAGCCAACCATGTTCATAGATTTCATTTACATTCATTGTGCATAGAGAATTTTGGATTTGAAATTTCTGTAAAAATTAGGTTTTAAATTAGGGATAGTAAAATTAGCTTAGATCTTTGAATTTTAGTTTACATGAGTTATATGGTTGAAATCGTGGGAAGAAATACTATCACTTTCATGTTTGGATTTTCCATTTTCATGGAGAAATGAGAGAGATACAGGTGGTCCAGCCATGGCTCAAGGTTGAAGATGAAGTTGCCTTCAGGAAGCGTTTTATAATATATATTTATCTTTGTGTTTCTATAAACGGATGTACAGCCACCCCAGTGGTAAGGCAGCGTGCAAAATTCTATAGGTCATGGGTTTGAGCCTTGGCGCCTGCCTTTTGCAATTTTTCTCACATTTGTTTCATTTTTTTGTCCTCTTGCAGCTTGGGCTTCAGTTTCTTGGGCCTCTTGTTTTTTGGCTAATATGCTACTTCCAGTTTACTCATGACACCCCTGGCCTAATAAAATCTTATTTATTTATTTTACTTCCTATTTATTTTATTAAATATTTTTCTTAATATTAAAAAAATCACAAAAAATATAAAAATGATAGATTTTATTTTGACTTATTTTATTTCATTTTTCCCCAAAAAAATATATTTTCTTTAGTTATATATATTATCTATTTTATTAAATAACTTTGTAAATTAATTTAAAATTAGTTTAATAGTTATTTATTTTTCTTCACACCTATTAAATATTTATTTTAATATATAAAAAGACCAAAATACCTCATAAATACCATATATTATTTTTCAAGATAAAAATGTAAAAATATTTACTTTTTCTTAAAGAAATTTACTTCCTTTTAAATAAGTAGAATTAGGGTTTAGTAAAAAAATCCTCTCCAAAAATAATTTTCTTTCCTAATTAATTTAAGATAATCTTGATTGATTTTTTAGGTTTATGTTAAAACTTTTTCACATAAAAAACAAAACAAAATCTTCTTTTGCATTTACATAACTTTGCATATTTAATTTAACTTGTATACTATTTATTCCAATTTTTGTATAAATTTAATTTGGTTGTAATAAATTAATTAGGTTTATATTATTGCAATCTCCATTCATAAATTGTATACCCCCCTCCCACAAAGTGTTGTAATAGCATAGTAATCTTAAAATTTCGCAATTTATCGCTTTTATATAACGTGCTAGTAATTAGGGTTTGTATGGTAAGATAAAACCAATCAAATAGAAAACCCTAATTCAAGACAAAATCAAGCATGAAAATGACACACTTGTACACAAGCACCCCTAGGGTTACTCCACTTGGTTGCCTTATACAAAAATGGCCATATTACGCATGTAAGGTGTCTTAGCAAAACAAACAAATACAAGATCATAGTCCCTCAATGACGCTATACAAAGTTGCCTTACAAAAATGATCTTAGTCCCTCAAAAAATACTAAGATACTTTGCAACATTGCTAATCATGGCTATACGATGACCCACGCCCGTCCCATTTACATCCAAAGATAGGGTTGTTTACCAAATCAATAGTAAGACTACAATGTCAAAGGAAAAGAAAATAAACAAGAAAGACATTTGAGTAGGTAGATTACTCTTAATTACTTGCTCCATTTCAAAACAAATATCCTTGCTATTTTCAAAATAAACACACACATTTCCAAACATCTTACAAACATTGAAAACATTTTCAAAAAGACAAACATCTTTGTATACATTCTTACGAATGAGAATCATTACAAAGATTGCCTAAACGATTGCCTCTTTTACAAAATACTTTCAAAAACCACATAAAGCACAATTTCAAACAAAAAGGCAAGTGATCTAGCAAGTAACTAAGAGCCCATGGAAAACCATGGATGAAAAGGGTGCTAATACCTTCCCTTTTCATAATCTACCCCCCGAACTCAAGAAACAATCTCAAAGGTCTTTCCTGTGCTTTTTCACCTTTCCTTTTGGATAAAAGAAAAGTCGGTGGCGACTCTTGCTAACCACAAAATTTGTGATAAAACGCAAAATAATCAAGTCAGTTCTCCCACCGTATCACAAAACTGGCGACTATGCTGGGGAAAATTCTAAAAGTAGGGTTAACTTAGGGATAGATCATATTTACTTGCTTACATTGTTTGACTTGTATGCTTTACATTATGGTTCTTTGTTTGGGTTTGAATCCTCTACCCGGATTTATGATACATTATAGGTAAGTAGCAATACATTGTGGAAACTGTGTGGGGTATACCGACATGGTCTAAGTAATAGCTACGTTAGTGCGACATATTTGTGGGTACAGGTAGCCTTTGAGTTAATCAAAGAGAATACGGGGCCGCTGAGTGATGTCATGAAGCACTAATAAACTTCTAGAACCTTTACTTGACCAACTTGGCCTTTAGGATGTAGTGAGATGACCGACTTTGGTGCAGTCCGAAGTTGGTAGATACTCGATAATACACTCATTGAGGTTTGGTTTCTTGGGATATTTCGGTCGCTATTAAAGAGGCTTGAGCTGAAACAATGACCAAGGAAACAATCCAGTGATATTGAGCTCCTTAGAACCTGATTACTATTACTAGGACAAGTTTAAGCCAACTAAACTTCAAGAGGGTACTTACCTATAAAACTCCATGCAAGCCTAAACTAAGGACTTATTTGCTTTGCTTGTATATGCATACTTATACATAACATCATAGACATCATATACATCCACTAACCATTTCGAGGATTTTGTGATTCATCTTTGTCCTTGTTTTGTAGGATATGGATTCACTTCGCAGGAAAACTATTCAAGTCAACCTTGTGAGAGTTCCTCCACAACTTAAGGAGCTAGCTTTAAAGATTCCTGAGAACTCTCCATTCACCGAAAGACATGGTCGTCTACTCAACTTGGTCACCTCCAACACAGATGAGGATATGATGAGGGTGCTCTTTCAGTTCTTTGATCCTTTGCACCATTGCTTCACATTCCCTGACTATCAACTTGTGCCTACTTTGGAAGAATTCTCCCAGCTCTTGAGGATTCCAATTCTCAATTAACTACCTTTCAACGGTACGGAAAGAGACTCAAAGCCAGAAGAGATTGCTCAAGCTCTACACTTGCACTCATCTGATGTCACAACTCATTGGGAAACAAGGAGTGGTGTCAAAGGTTTCTTAGCAAAGTTCCTATTTGAGAAAGCCCAAAGCTGTTGGAATTCCCTAGACTTGCAAGCCTTTGAGGAAAATTGTGGCTCTTCTCATCTATGGGATGGTTTTGTTTCCAAATCCTGACCAACTCATAGATGTGAATGCCGTCAAAATCTTAATATCACGCAACCCAGTGCCTACATTGCTAGGGGATATCCTACACTCTTTCACACTCGCACAATGAGGAAAATAGGTGTCCTCATGTGTTTCACTCCTCTCTTGGCAAGATGGTTTATTTCTCATCTTCCCCAATCAGTCTTAAAGAATGAGCAAGGTTTAAGGTGGTCATAAAGGTTGATGACGCTCAAACATTCAGACATTTATTGGCGCTCTCGACCCAAAGAGAATTTTATCATCATCGATCATTGTGGAGAATTCCCTAATTTCCCTCTACTTGGAGTTAGGGGAGGAATCACCTACAACCCATGTTTAGCCTTAAAACAGTTTGGTTACGCCCAAAGGGATGGCCCGCACGAGATGCTGATTCAAGGTTTAGTATTCGACTACGACAACAACGATCAAGGTCTTCACCAGAGATTTATCCGAACTTGGAGGATGCTAAACAAGGTGGATAGAAAGACTTTGGGGCACAAGAATTCCATTCCTCTTGATCCTTACCACAAATGGGTACGAACTCGCGCTCAGAGTCTTATGATGCCTTACACCTCCATTCTCCCGGTAATCGTTGAGCCTATCAAGGAGGGAGATGTTCCATACACTATCCTATATCCTGACGTGCCCACATCTCTTGAAGACCTACAAAGGGATTGGATACAACTGAAAGGAGAGCGAGATACTTTCGAAGCCCAATTCTATGCAAGCGAGAAGAAGGTTTTGGAAATCACTAGGCTACTTCATGAGGAGCGGACTCTGAATGCCTACATTGCACCAAAGAGGATGCGTACTACTTTTTTATCTTAGAGTTTTTGTATTATTTTGTCCAAGGGGCATTAATGTATTCAAACTTTATCTTATTAATATAACGTGTGTTTCCTTTTTGGTCTAAAACAAATTTGAATCTTTGAAATCCTTGAAAACATTGCATATGCATATATCATTCATCATAACATAAACAGGTCTTTTGCAATAAGTCTCCTCATCTCTCTACTGTTTATTTCAGTAAGATGGATATCAAGCAAACAGTGAAAGATCTCCAAGCTCAGAATATGCAGTTTCAACAGTTGCTCATGACCCTAGCTAAGGGGCAAGAAGAATTGAAGACTCTGCTAGCTGAAGAAAGGAAAAAGAAGGACTCTGAGGAACAACATCCTCCAGCTGATGACAAGTACAAACATCAGAATCAGAAGAGGGGAAAGGCAAGGAAAGAGCAGTCCTGTCAGAATCATAAGAAGAGGAAGAAGAAGAGGAAGACTACTCTGAGGAACAATATCCTCCAGCTGATGACAAGTACAGACATCTTGAAGAGCGGTTGAGTGCGATGGAAATACAAAAGGTTCCAGGCTTAGACTTTGAGGAATTGGGACTAGTGTCGGGGATTGTGATTCCTCCGAAATTCAAAGTGCCTATGTTTGCTGAATATGATGGAATGTCATTCCCTAAAATGCATCTCCGGTCATATGTGAGAAAAATCCAACCCCATACCGCTGATAAAGACTTATGGGTGCACTTTTTCCAAGACAATCTGTCTGGAACACAACTCGACTGGTTTTACCAACTAGAAAGAGCCAACGTCCATAATTGGGAAGATCTTGCCGCATCTTTCTACAAGCAATATCAATACAATGCTGATTTGGCGCCTACCCGTACTCAACTCCAGAGTATGGCCATGGCTTCTAATGAAGGTTTCAAGGATTACGCCCAAAAATGGAGAGATTTGGCTGGAAGAGTTCAACCCCCTCTGTCTGAAAGGGAATTGGTGGACATGTTCTTAGGCACCTTATCTGGTCCCTTCTTCAACCATTTAATCGAAAGTTCATCTGCAGGATTTACTGAACTAATATTGACCGGAGAGAGGGTGGAAGCTGGCATAAAAAGTGGAAAGATTCAGAAGGATTCATCTTCTTCTACAACTGTAAGGAAGCCTTTCACCGAGAAGAAAGAGGTAGCTGCTGTATATCTGCAAAGGAACCAAGATAGGGCCGAACGCCAACCAATGGTGGGGGCTGTTATGATTCCCAAGCCTACATCTGATCAACAAAGAAGTAATAAACCAAGGGTGGAAAGGCCAGTCAGGAAATTCACCAGAATTAACATGACTCTGTCTCAAGTTCTACCGCATCTTCTGAGATCCAATTTGGTAATCCTGAAAGAAGCTCCGAAAAACCCCAATACAACATCCCCTCATTATCATCCCAATGCCCGTTGCGCATATCACTCTGAAAGTCCTGGTCGCAATACTAATAACTGTTGGGCCTTGAAAAGCAAAATACAAGACCTCATTGAAGCAAAAGAAATTGAGTTTGATGTACCCGAGAAGCCAAATGTCATTTCTGCTCCTATGCCCAGACATCATCACAATACCAATGCCATTGAAGAAGATTTGTTTGTCACCATAATTGATGAACTCATGACCCCACTTTCGACTATTAAGATAAACTTGTTGAAAGCTGGTGTGTTCCCGGGCTGTAATGAAGTTTTCCATCTATGCTTATCATCACCAACTAGCTGTCCTTTGTTGAAGGCAGGCATTTAGTGCCTGATAGATAACAAAGAAATATTGTTTGAAAAGACTCCTGTTTCACCTATTCCTGTTGAAGATGTTTCAATCATTACCATTTCCGCCAATTCTTCCAGGGTCTCCACCAAAAGACCCGTTAGAATTACATCAGTTCCGAAAGAAACTCCTTTAATAATTATAATGCCTATGCCAGTCCCATATGAATCAGACAAAAACGTGCCGTGGAATTACGGAGGGGACATTTACTACCATGGCATCAAACAAGACTGGTCGACCACCGAAGAGATAAACTCCGAAAAAGAAGATTCCAACATCAACAATATTGCCGAAACTAGTAAAATTACCTGAAGCGGTAAGATCTTTTCTCCAGAGATTTCTCCCCCAAAAGCAGTTTCTGGACCCGTGGTCATCCCTGTGGCTGCTCCAAAGGTTACTTCTGTACCCATAATCATCTCTGCAAGTACTCCCATTGATAAAGTTGTTACAACCCCTGATATCATTCCTACCAACACTCCTGCTGCTGAAATTCGAGGAAAAAGTATTTTGGTCGAGCCTGTCCAGACGAAGGCCCAGCCATTGACTATCCCCGAGACTTCCAAGAAAGAAATGGAGGAGATCCTAAAAATTATAAAGAAGAGCGACTATGATGTAGTTGAATAATTGGGGAAAACTCCCTCCAAAATCTCCATGCTGGCATTACTACTGTGTTCCGAGGCACATGCGAAAGCCTTGGTGAAGTTCCTAAAAATGGCCCATGTACCTCAAGAGACGTCTGCTGATCAATTCTAAGACTGCGTGCCCAGCTTGATAGCGGATAATGGCCTAGGTTTCTCGGATGCTGATCTGACACCGAGGGGAAGAAAGCATAATGAGGCATTGCATGTCTCAATGGAATGCAGGGGAAAACTCTGGCCTATGTTTTGGTGGACACAGGCTCATCCTTGAATGTATTACCGAAAAAAGCTCTTGACAGACGTGACTGCAAGGGACTGACATTAAAGCCAAGCAACATAGTAGTAAGGGCATTTGATGGATCAAAGAGAATGGTGCACGGGGAAGTGGATATCCCCATAAAGGTTGGAACCCAAACTTTCAATTCGACCTTTTATGTAATGGAAATCCGGCCTTCGTATTCCTGTTTTCTAGGTCGGCTATGGATCCGCAATGCTGGCGTTGTTACCTCTACATTGCACCAGATGCTGAAGTATCCGGTTCAAGGGAAGATTATCACTGTCCATGGAGAGGAAGAATACATGATCATCCATCTCAATTCTTTCAGATATGTGGAATTGGACGGAGAATTCATTGAAACTCCATTTCAACACTTCGAAGAGGTCCCACAAGAGGTGGAAGTAACCAAGGCTACTTCTCAGGTTCCCAAGGTTACAAGGCCTTCACTCCGGATGTCATCGCTGAAAGACGCCAAAGCAGTGGTAGAGGAAGGTGGATGCACTATCTGGGGGCAACTTCCAGATATACCGTATAAGTCTGACAAGTTTGGCATAGGTTTCACTTCAAGCGCTCAAAAGGCTATACGTTGTGCCGTGTTGGAGGTCTACCCTTGAAGATTAGAAACCATGAGGTCAACGCGTTGGAAGATGGTGAAGATGATTGCGACCTAGAGGATTGGATCTTTCTGACTGTCAATGGAGGGCTCAGCAATTGGGAGGTTAGAGACTTTGTCCCGATCAATTTTATCCCACAGTAATTTATCTTTACCTTTTGTTGGATCTGTAATATTCAAAAACAATTCGCACTCTTAAAACCTTGTGTCTTACCCGAGGCACAATGGTCCATTGTAAGGGTTATTATTTCATCTTCATATGACATTAATGAATCATGGATGTTTTCGCATACAAACTTTTGTGCTCATTGTTTTTCTTTTACATTTTATTTTCTTTCAAAGATAGCTATACCCTTACACACACCCACACTCACAATGTAGGTATCCATCTATTCTGGACCCCATGGGTAACGATATTGCTATGGCCTTTTGTGACTCTGAGAATCTAATCTACCAAGCCGAAGACGAAGGTGAGGAAGATTGTGAAGTACCAGGGGAACTTGCCAGACTGCTACAACAAGATGAAAGAACCATTCAGCCTCACGAGGAACCGTGGATACAATCAACCTGGGTACCGAAGAAGACAAAAAAGAGGTCAAGGTGGGTGCCAATATGGAACCCAGTGTCATGGAGCGTCTGATTCAGTTGTTGCACGATTATGTTGAAGTCTTCGCCTGGTCATATGAGGACATGCCAGGACTTGATACAAACATCGTGGTACATCGTCTTCCTACAAGAGAAGATTGTCCGCCAGTAAAGCAAAAGGTTCACCACATGAGACCTGATATGTCAGAAAAGATTAAAGCAGAGGTCATGAAACAATTCAATGTTGGATTCTTGGCTGTCACTTCCTACCCTCAATGGGTTGCAAACATTGTTCCCGTACCTAAAAAAGACGGCAAAGTACGAATGTGTATGGACTACATATATTTGAATAGGGCGAGCCCTAAGGATGATTTTCCACTTCCCCACATTGATATCCTAGTTGACAATACAACACAACACAAAGTGTTTTCCTTCATGGACAGATTCTCAGGTTACAGCCAAATCAAAATGGCACCTGAGGACATGGAGAAAACAACATTTGTCACACAGTGAGGCACATTCTGCTACAAGGTGATGCCATTCGGACTGAAGAATGTTGGGGCAACCTATCAGCGCGCCATGGTAGCTTTATTTCATGACATGATACATCACGAAATAGAGGTCTAAGTGGACGATATGATAGCCAAATCGCAAATAGAAGAAGAGCATCTTGATCATTTACAAAAGCTGTTTGAGAGACTGAAGAAGTACAAGCTGAGGTTGAATCCAAACAAGTGCACATTTAGGGTACGGTCTGGTAAACTCATAGGTTTTATCGTCAGCAACAAAGGTATCAAGGTCGATCCTGCCAAAGTTAAAGCAATACAAGAGATGCCTGCTCCTCGTGCTAAAAAGGAAGTCAGAGGATTCTTGGGACGTCTGAACTATATTGCCAGATTCATTTCTCACCTGACAACTACTTGTGAGCCAATCTTCAAGCTCTTGAAGAAAGATCAAGTAGTTAAATGGAATGATGAGTGCCAAGTTGCTTTTGATAAAATCAAAGAATACTTACAAGAGCCTCCTGTATTGATGCCACCAGTCAAGGGAAGACCGTTGATCATGTATCTAATTGTTTTAGAAAACTCAATGGGGTGTGTATTGGAGCAGCATGACGAGTCTGGCCGAAAAGAGCACGCTATTTATTACCTAAACAAAAAGTTTACCGACTGTGAAACCCGATATTCACTGCTCAAGAAAACTTGCTGCGCTCTGGCATGGGCTGCTCTCCGGCTAAGACAGTATATGCTGAATCATACTACCTTGTTGATATCTAAAATGGATCCGATAAAATACATCTTCGAGAAGCCTGCTCTTTCTGGGAGAATAACGAGATGGAAGATGATCCTGACAGAGTACGATATACAGTATACTACCCAGAAAGCTATAAAGGGAAGTGTACTAGCTGATCACCTTGCTCACCAAGCTGTAGAAGACTATCAATCCATGAAGTTTGAATTCCCAGACAAAGACATCATGACATTAGACAACTGTGAAGAAATCGGGCCATATGACGGACCTGAATAAGGATCCCGATGGACACTGTTCTTTGATGGAGCCTCCAATGCACTCGACAATGGTATCGGTGATGTACTCATATCTCCGGAAGGGTTTCATACTCCCTTTACTTCCAGACTTTGTTTCAATTATACAAACAACATGGCAGAATACGAAGCACGTATCTTTGGTCTCAGAGCTGCCATAGACTTGGGGATCAAATCATTGGATGTATTCGGAGACTCAGCCTTGGTCATCAGTCAGATCAAAGGGGAATGGGACACCAAACACCCTAACCTTATCCCTTACAAAGAACATGTTTTGACGTTGCTACCACATTTTGAGATGATTACCTTCGAGCATTTCCGGCGAGAAGAAAATCAGCTAGCAGACGCTCTAGCCACAATGTCATCTATGTTTAAACTTAATTGGGATAACGAAGCTCCCCATATCACCATTGAACGAATGGATGAAACGGCACACTTTCACGAGATTAATACTGAAGAAGTAGTGGACAAGCCTTGGTTTCACAAAGTCAAGAGGTATCTCGAGGCTCAAGAATATCCAAAAGGAGCTTCAATCAATGATAAGAAGTTCTTAAGGAGATTCTCTGCTAAATTCTTCCTTAGTAACGACACCCTGTATAAACGCAACCATGACTTTGTATTGCTTCGGTGTGTAGATAAGGTTGAAGTTGAAAGGATCATGGCTGAATTGCATGAAGGCAGTTTTGGCACCCATTCCAATGGGCATACGATGGCAAAGAAAATCCTACGGGTGGGCTATTACTGGTCTACCATGGAAGCAGATTGTTATCAACACTCTCGAACCTGCCATAAGTGTCAGATTTATGCTGACAAGGTGCATGTACCTCCGGTTCCTCTGAATGTCTTGACAGCTCCCTGGCCCTTTGCTATGTGGGGAATTGATATGATTGGGGAAATCGAGCCGATAACCTCCAATGGACACCGCTTCATCCTAGTGGCCATTGACTATTTTACAAAGTGGGTTGAAGTAGCCTCCTTCGCCTATGTTACCAAGAATGTTGTTGCCCGCTTCATCAAGAAAAATCTCATTTGCCAGTACGGTATCCCGGAAAGGATCATCACTGACAATGATACAAATATTAACAACACTATGATCACTGCACTGTGCAAATAATTCAAGATTCAGCATCACAATTCTTCTCCCTATCGGCCAAAGATGAATGGTGCTGTTGAAGCTGCAAATAAAGACATTAAAAAGATCATATAGAAAATGACACTCACATACAAAGACTGGCATGAGATTCTACCATTCGCTCTCCACGGGTATCGTACCACGGCTCACACATCAACCAGGGCAACACCCTATTCTCTAGTTTATGGCATGGAGGCTGTCTTGCCTATCGAGGTCTAGATCCCTTCTCTGAGGATTATGAAGGATGCAGGGTTGAATGGTGACGATTGGATCCAGACTCGACTTGATCAACTGAACCTGATTGATGAAAAGAGACTTACTGTTGTTTTCCATGGTCAAATGTATCAAAAATAGATGATCAATGCTTTCAACAAGAAAGTCAGACGCCAAGTATATCAAGTCGGAGATCTAGTGATCAAACGCATCATATTGCCACAAGGTGATCCCAAGGGAAAATGGACTCCTACATATGAAGGACCATTTGTAATAAAAAACATATTCTCCGGTGGGGCAATGATCTTGACCACCATGGATGGCGACGACTTGCCATACCCTACGAACGTGGACATAGTCAAAAGATACTACACATAAGAGACCCGCTAGGTTGACATACCTAGGCAAAACAAGGGCATTCCGACGAACCAAAAGGTTCGAGAAAAAGTTAGGGATAAAACAAAAAAAATCTGTACACCCGGCAAATTGAAAACCCAAAAGGGAGACTTGGGCAAAATGGGGTTTCCCGGTTGACTGAAAACCCAAAAGGGCGGTCCAGGAAAAAGTTAGGGGATTAAGGCGTACGACTATGTCCCGTCGAATCACTTTACAGACAACCTTTGACTTCCACTAACAAACTCAGAGGTTCTGATCAATTCAGTCATCTTCAGACAAGGCAACAAATAGACAAGATGCTCAGAGATACGAAGGCTATAGTATAATGGAAACCCCATGGGATTATTACACATAGCTATTTTTCTTTGTATCAAATTTTTCTTTTTTTTATGACAACATTCTCTTACTAGAATGTTTGTCCCCTTGTACTAAAATATTTACTCAAAGTCAATACAAAAATATCCCTTTGAAAGTGCAAAAACTATTTATCTTTTTTCTTTACGCTTGTGTTTTGTTTGCAAAAACGTCCAATGATTTATTTTTGAACATATGTATTTGAACATAATTACTATTTACAAATAAACAAAATGGGAAAGACAATTACTAATAGGTTGAAAGGATAGGGAAATATCTCTAGGTCATTGCACAAATAATCCCCTGCAGTACTTCATTTAAATCCCTAGTGGAACAAAGTTTCAAATTACTGATCCCCAGAAGAAGTTGTCAAAATTTCACAGGACTCCCCAACAGGTTTTACAAGCAGTACATGGCATTACCCTCACAACAAAATTTATTTCTCTCGACAGAAATCCATCAATACTTCGACTTCAAGACATGAAGACTCACATATCCTCAGCAGGATTCGGGGATTTATTTTCCTCAATCCAATAGCAATGCAGCAGATTAGCTCACATACACATACATTGCATCCATATATCATAACATTGATAAAGCAAATACATTACATCATACATTTCATGCAACATGACTTTGGATTTTAGCTAACATTTTACCCTTTTCAGGATAAGATTAACAACTACCATTAACAATGTTCAAAACTCTCAGATACAGTTCAGATACGCTCCAGACACGGACGCCATTCTGATACTCATTCAGATACAACTTCCAGATACGGTACAGATACGCTCCAGACACGGATGCCATTCTGATACTCATTCAGATACAACTTCCAGATACGATTTAGATACGCTCCAAATACGGATGCCATCCTGATACTCATTCAGATTCCATCTATAGATACAGTACAGATACGCTCCAGACACAGACTCCATCCTAATACTCATTCAGTTTCAACCTTCTGATACAGTTCAAGATACGCTCCAGACACGGATGCCATTCTGATACTCGTTCAGTTTCAACTTTCAGATACAGTTCAGATACGTTCTAGACACGGATGCCATTCTGATACTCATTCAGATTCGACTTTAAAATACAATACAAATACTCCCCAGACACGGATTTCATTCTGATGTTCATTCAAACAAGGTTTTCAGATACAGTTCAGACACGCTCCAGACACGGACGACATTATGATACTCATCCTTTCAGCTTACAAATTACAATTCAACAATCACTTTTAGATGGCATATTTAAGCCCATCTCCCACATATTTCTATCACCTCTCCAAATGGCATCTTTAAGCCTATTCCTTCTATCATCGCATCGCCGAGTGCAAATTTCTGGGCACTCTAGTGTCCAATCATCTTCCACCTTCGAGTCACAAATGGCAAAACTCGCCAATCTAACTCTTCAGGTTTAAGAAGATTGAACATGGGCAGCTGTTGTACCCCAAAATTTTCCCACTCATTTATCAAGATTTTTTCTCATAAGATCTCTTTGGCTCAAGACTGGATTAGGGTTTGACCAACTCAAGACATCTCATCATGCACTGATGACCAAAATTAGGGTTTGAGTTTGCACAAGGATTTTTGGACTAACAATACTTCATTTGACTTTAAAGGATCATTATGGACCCCCAAGATTATTCATGCCAAGTTTCAAGCTTTGAATCACACTTTTGATCAGTCAATTGGACAGTTGACCCAAAAATCAACTGTATTGGGGAAAAAGTCAACCATGGACAATTTACAGTCAAAATTCACAATTTTTGATCCAAATCAACATTTTAGACTCATATGTATCATTTGATCAAGTTTGGACCATAATTCCTCAAGAAATTTGATCAAAGCATCAAAAGGGAAAAATGGTCAAAATTAAGGTTTTGACTGAGAAGGGGCAATTTCTGATTTTTGACCTAGCAAGTGACCAAGTGGTTTAAAGAATGATTTCAAGAGTTCAATTGCATCATCTTGACCTAATTACATGGTTCAAAATATTACAAATGCATTGGATTGATAGATGAATTTTTAGTCAACTGATCAAAAGCCTATTCCTTCTATCATCGCATCGCCGAGTGCAAATTTCTGGGCACTCTAGTGTCCAATCATCTTCCACCTTTGAGTCACAAATGGCAAAACTCGCCAATCTAACTCTTCAGGTTTAAGAAGATTGAACAGGGGCAGCTGTTGTACCCCAAAATTTGCCCTCTCATTTATCAAGATTTTTTCTCATAAGATCTCTTTGGCTCAAGACTGGATTAGGGTTTGACTAGCTCAAGACATCTCATCATGCACTGATGACCAAAATTAGGGTTTGAGTTTGCACAAGGATTTTTGGACTAACAATGCTTCATTTGACTTTAAAGGATCATTATGGACCCCCAAGATTATTCATGCCAAGTTTCAAGCTTTGAATCACACTTTTGATCAATCAATTGGACAATTGACCCAAAAATCAACTGTATTGGGGAAAAGGTCAACCATGGACAATTTACAGTCAAAATTCACAATTTTTTATCCAAATCAACATTTTAGACTCATATGTATCATTTGATCAAGTTTGGACCATAATTCCTCAAGAAATTTGATCAAAGCATCAAAAGGGCAAAATGGTCTAAATTAAGGTTTTGACTGAGAAGGGGCAATTTCTGATTTTTGACCTAGAAAGTGACCAAGTGGTTTAAAGCATGATTTCAAGAGTTCAATTGCATCATCTTGACCTAATTACATGGTTCAAAATATTACAAATGCATTGGATTGATAGATGATTTTTTAGTCAACTGATCAAAAGTCAACTGTATACTAAAAAGTCAAACTTTGACTTTTTGGTCAAAATCAAGTGCCAAAGATCATAATACATCAAAACATGTCAAAATGTGGAACTTGTTCATCAAGAAATCAAGGATTGAAGATTTTGTTTTGAAATTTGAAATTTCTTAACTTAGAAATTTTTCCAAGTATAGAAAATTTCTTATTTTTTCTCAACTTTGAGCCAAATTTTCATCATGATGCAAGATGATTCAAAGGAAGTTCCCAACATGAAAGTTGTAGATCTCCATGAAATATACAACTTTGCTTCACACAATTTCTCCTAAAGATGCTTGGATCTCAAGATATAATTTTGTGAATACATGCTCATGAACTAAAATAACTTAGTGAAATTTTGCCCTAGTTAGGCAGGTTTTTAACCTAACTTCATGCCAAATTTTCACATAGTTCCAAAGGGAATATTTGAAAGCAATTCAAATATGAGTTATAGATCACATTTTAAGCTTTCCAAAATGTCCGAGAACTCTTTGAGATCATTCTTGAGTAGGGAGAATCAAAGAGATGAAGTTGGCAATTTCTCACTTTGATTTCAAGCCATTTCATGATGAACCAAAATTCCAATTCAAACCTAGGCTGCATAATCATTGCTTTGTAGGCCTCAAACTTGTTTCTCACTCCATAATTAAATGTTTACGCAGCTGATAGAGTTTTGATCCAAGCATTAGAGCCTTTGTCCAAGCTACAATTCCATTTATGGCACAAAGTTGCCATTTCCATTTTGATAAAGCACAACTTTTGCAATTGTCAACTCCTTGAGCTTTGCACTTGTTCTTTCTGCACACACAAACCCTATAAACCAAAAGAAATGTGTCTAGAACCTCTACCAACTCAAATCAGGCTTGTACAAGCACATAGAGACTTGTCTCCTCACTTTTCTTCAAAAGTAAGTAATAGAGCCAAAAGGCTATTACTCAGAAATATTGAGAAAGCTTGATCCCTAATCCTTTCCATACATATACACAAATGTATTGTGACCCAGAACACAGATGAAAAAACTCAGAAACTCTCCAAAACACTCTATCACTGAAAATCTGCCATAACTTGCAGTTTGGCACCTTACATAGCAATCTCAAAAACCACTCGTGCGTTTTGAGTTTTAACCACCTAAACACTTAATATACATCATATCTAAGTGTTCCAGACCCCTGTTCCTTCACTGTAACTCCTCCTTCTCCATCTGCCATTTTTGTATTTCAAGCTTGCAGGTTGACTTGAGTAGGGAGATTCAGGAGCTTCCAAGGCAAAGTAAGGATTGAAACACACTCAGGGAGGTCCAGGAAAGCTAAATAGATCCTCATGCCTTCTCAAAACGTGCTCAAACTCCATTCACGATCTCAACTGAAAGAGGTAAAAACTCAAACTTCTATCTCTTTATGCAAGCATCCTTTGATCTTGATTTGTGAAAACAAAATGTAGATATCCTTGCACTAAATCCAACCTTGTTCATAGATTTCATTTACATTCATTGTGTATAGAGAATTTTGGATTTGAAATTTCTGTAAAAATTAGGTTTTAAATTAGGGCCAGCAAAATTAGCTTTGATCTTTGACTTTTAGTTTACATGATTTTTATGGTTGAAATCGTGGGAAGAAATACTATCACTTTCATGTTTGGATTTTCCATTTTCATGGAGAATGAGAGAGATACAGGTGGTCCGGCCATGGCTCAAGGTTGAAGATGAAGTTGCCTTCAGGAGGCGTTTTGTAATATATATTTATCTTTGTGTTTCTGTAAACGGATGTACAGCCACCCTAGTGGTAAGGCAGCGCGCAAAAATGTCATAGGTCATGGGTTCGAGCCTTGGCGCCTGCCTTTTGCAATTTTTCTCACATCTGTTTCATTTTTTTGTCCTCTTGCAGCTTGGGCTACAGTTTCTTGGGCCTCTTGTTTTTTTTGCTAATATGCTACTTCCTGTTTACTCATGACACCCCTGGCCTAATAAAATCTTATTTATTTATTTATTTTACTTCCTATTTATTTTATTAAATATTTTTCTTAATATTAAAAAAATCACAAAAAATATAAAAATGATAGATTTTATTTTGACTTATTTTATTTCATTTTTCCCAAAAAAAAAATAATATTTTCTTTAGTTATATATGATATCTATTTTATTAAATAACTTTGTAAATTAATTTAAAATTAGTTTAATAGTTATTTATTTTTCTTCACACCTATTAAATATTTATTTTAATATATAAAAAGACCGAAATACCTCATAAATACCATATATTATTTTTCAAGATAAAAATGTAAAAATATTTACTTTTTCTTAAAGAAATTTACTTCCTTTTAAATAAGTAGAATTAGGGTTTAGTAAAAAAATCCTCTCTAAAAAATAATTTTCTTTCCTAATTAATTTAAGTTAATCTTGATTGATTTTTTAGGTTTAGGTTAAAACTTTTTCACATAAAAAAATAAAACAAAATCTTCTTTTGCATTTACATAACTTTGCATATTTAATTTATCTTGTATATTATTTATTCCAATTTTTGTATAAATTCAATTTGGTTGTAATAGATTAATTAGGTTTATATTATTGCAATCCCCATTCATAAATTGTATACCCCCCCTCCCACAAAGTGTTGTAATAGCGTAGTAATCTTTAAATTTCGTAATTTATCGCTTTTATATAACGTGCTAGTAATTAGGGTTTGTATGGCAAGATAAAACCAATCAAATAGAAAACTCTAATTTAAGACAAAATCAAGCATGAAAATGACACACTTGCACACAAGCACCCCTAGGGTTACTCCACTGGGTTTCCTTATACAAAAATGGCCATATTACGCATGTAAGGTGTCTTAGCAAAAACAAATAAATACAAGATCATAGTCCCTCAATGACGCTATTCAAAGTTGCCTTACAAAAATGATCTTAGTCCCTCAAAAAATGCTAAGATACTTTGCAACATTGCTAATCATGGCTATACAATGACCCATGTCCGTCCCGTTTACATCTAAAGATAGGGTTGTTTACCAAATCAATAGTAAGACTACAATGTCAATGGAAAAGAAAATAAACAAGAAAGACATTTGAGTAGGTAGATTACTCTTAATTACTTGCTCCATTTCAAAACAAATATCCTTGCTATTTTCAAAACAAACACACACATTTACAATCATCTTACAAACATTGAAAACATTTTCAAAAAGACAAACATATTTGTATACATTCTTACGAACGAGAATCATTACAAAGATTGCCTAAACGATGGCCTCTTTTACAAAATACTTTCAAAAACCACACAAAGCACAATTTCAAACAAAAAGGCAAGTGATCTAGCAAGTAACTAAGAGCCCATGGAAAACCATGGATGAAAAGGGTGCTAATACCTTCCCTTTTCATAATCTACCCCCCGAACTCAAGAAACAATCTCAAAGGTATTTCCTGTGCTTTTTCACCTTTCCTTTTGGATAAAAGAAAAGCCGATGGCGACTCTTGCTAACCGCAATATTTTCAATAAAACGCAAAACAATCAAGTCAGTTCTCCCACCATATCACAGTACCCCTAACAACTGAGAAAATTCCTCCATAGTAGGTACTAGCTGGTAATCCGGGAAGGTGAAACAACGATGCACATGATCGAAGAACTGAAATAACACTTTTACTAATTCTTCATCAGGTTTTGCAGTGACCAAATTGAGCAACTGACCATGCTTTTTAGTGAAATGAGAACTTTCAAGAACCCTTAATGACAGGTCCTTTAGTTGGAGAGATACTTTCACAAGGTTGATCTATATTGTGTTTCTACGGGCGGATGCCATGTCCTACAAAACAAAGCAAAAATGAGCCCTAGGAAAATCTTTGAAATGGTTAGTCATGATATTCCATGCTTATGATGTCATGATTATGTTAGAAAATCACAGGTATAGTAAACAACAAACAAGTCACACAAAGTCCTTAGATTTAAGGCTTGCATGAGTTTTAAGGTCATACCCTCTTGAAGCTGGATTGGTTCAACCTGTCCTATAAATAGTAACCGGGTTCTAAGGGATCTCAATATCACCGATCTTTCCCCCAGCTTCGTTCAATAGGCAATTTACTCGCAACCAAACAAAGCTCAAGAGTCAAACCTCAATGAGTGTAGCATCGAGTATTTGTCGACCATGGGAACACACCAAGGCCGACCACCTCGCTACGTCCTACTGTCCAAGTTGTGCAATTAAAGGTTCTAAGGTCAGTTGATGCTTCAAGATACCACGCGGCGGCCCTGTACTCTCCCTGATTAACTCAAGGGTTACCGGTACCAACCAAAGTGCCACATCAATGTAGCTACTACTTCAACCGGTACGGTATACCCTGCACAGTTCCCTCATAGTTTATTGCTACTTACCTAAAAGGTGTCCCCAGATCCGGGTGTAGGATCTACGTAACCCAAACAATCCCTTAAAAGTAAAGCAATCAAGACAAGCAAGAGAAGCAATTAAATGACCTAGATCCTAAGGTATACCCCACTTATTATGTCTCCACCAGAGTCTCCAATTCTGTGATACAGTGACAGAACCGACTGTTATACTGATTTGCATTTTGTATTTGCAAATGTCGCGGTAAGCAAGAGTTGCCACCGACTTTTATTTTATCCAACAAAGGAAAAGGAAAAAGAACAAAAAAAACCTTTTCAAGAGTTTCTGAGTACGGGGGGTAGATTATAGAAAGGGAAGGTGTTAGCACCCTTTCTATCCGTGATTTTCCACGGGCTCTTAGATACTTTGCTCATTTTTAAAATTGCTTGTGTGTGCTTGTTCTGAAAAAAAAGTTTTACTTCGTGATAACCCTTGTATCAGTCCTCAAGAGTGTGATGAAGTTGTTTTGAAAATTGTTTTGAAAAGTGTTGGTGTGAAAAGCTTTGTTTGAGCAAGTATCTAGGAACTAATCTACCTACTCGAAAAAAAGTCTGTTCGTTTTCCTTTAGGCAGCGTTATCCTATTATTAAGGAATAGGTAGCACCTTCGTTGGAGTTTTAAGGGACGTTTGAAGGGACAAATACGATCACAAAAGCAATGTTAGGAAATTTTAGTAATCGTCCTAAAGCCTTAAATATCTTTTTCCGAGGCAACATCCGATTGGGTCATTTTAGATCTTTTGAGACTAAAGGACAACCACTAACATTCCCTATACTTTATGACCATTTACCGAAGGCAACCATAGTGGAGTAAACCCTAGGAGTGAGCGTGTGCAAGTGTATTTTTTCAATTAATTATCTCTTCACAATTAAGGTTTTCTACTGTTTTAATTTCAATTCGTCTTTCCATACAATCCTATACATACATCTAAGCAGTTTATAGTTTGCGGAGATAAAAGTGCGAGAAATTAGAGTCCTAATTATTACATGGCTTTGAGCAGATACATAACTATTTTGACTGAAAATAAAATGCGGAATTAAAACCCTATTTAAATCTATTACAAACTCTGAGCAGTTACAAATAATAATAAAGAAAAAAGGGAAATTAAAAGCGCGCGGTAAATTAAATGCGAGAAATAATCAAACGACCTAAAAATCTAAATTGAGAAAATATTTATGTTATTTTTAAGGAAAAATTAGGCTAAGTATAAAATTAAACCCTAATTATAATTATTTTGAATTATAATAAAAAGACATAAAATTGCCCTAATTTAATTAAACTAATTAATTAATAAAATATTTTTTATATAAAAAAGATTTTTGATATTTTTTATGATTTTTGATTAAATGAAAAATATGATTTCTTTGGTGTTATTAAAAAAAGATGTAATTAACAAATAATAAGAAAAAGAATTAAAAATAAAAAAAGTAGGACTTGGGCCTGTATGAGCAACCCAGGGGGGGTGTGTTTCTGAATTTTGTTAGGCCCATTATGGCCAGGCCCACTCATGCGCTTGGTTCTATGTTGGCACGCTTGGGAGGTGCACCATAGTCTCTCTTTGATTGGAACGTTGGATCTGTACTAGCAACGATCCAGTGGCTGGACCAGTGGGGCGCATGATGGACGCCTGGCTTTGGAATGTATGGAATCTGGAAGTTTATATTGAGAAAATAAAGAAAATTCTGGGACTTGGGATCGAACTCAGGTCCTCCCACTCATTCCACGCTTGCCCTGGCCATCTGTGCTACGCTGCTTAGTTGAAATAATAATAACATTAAAGCATAATATATAAAACAAAGTGGATGGACTGAAAAACGCGCGATTATTCAAACTGGCCACTGGGATGGTGACAAATCATCACCTTCTTCCCTGTTCGTCGTCTTAGGTATCCGATCTATACCTACGGACAAAGCTCCATAGCCATAACCCAACAATCCTCCAAAATCTATACAACACATGATAAATTAATTCTAAAGACACCAATCAAATCGCCTTGATCTCACGAGTATCATGGCATCATTTTCTTGGCCTAATTTCACTTGTACGGAAAAGCCCCAAAATGGCTCCTTAGACCCTAGCCATGGCAATCATCAGTATAGGCATCAAAACGTAAAATTAAATAAACCAAAACATTCCAAATGATGATACAAATACAATGCTATGCTTAAAAGTAGTTAATCATGCGTAAATTGTAAAATCAAAGTCAGGCTTATATGTGCAAATCGTGAGTTTACCAGGCGCAATTCTGGGCTTAAGAGGGCTTGCAATGGATCGTGCTAGCTTCAGGAGACGTCCAGGAAGCGATTGGAAGCCTTGGAATGTCTTGAATAACCCTCTATGTGAGAAAACGATCCACCACTTTTTTCCAAAAAATTCAAGTTTCTTTCTCAGTTTTCACGACTGCAAACCTTGTCCTCTTGCCTTGTTTATGTTCATTATATGTAGTATGATGAATTAGGGTAACAAAAACGACCTGAATCCTTTGGAATTATGGATATTGAATGTGATTTTCTTGCCATATGATATCTTTCCATAACCATCCAAATCATGCTATTTTTTCCTCAAATTGCCTTGATTCATTTTGGTCTGATTAGGCCATCATAATTAGATTTGATTTTCATCAAAATCAGATCATCAAAACAATCTTTCATATTTTTGTTATTTATTTGATTTAAAGTGATTTTTAATAATTAAAAATAAAAATAAAATAAATAAATAGAGAAAATAAGATATGGATGTTGATTTGGGTCGTGGATCATGTCCTTAACAAGATACAATCCTAAAATGCTAGGCCCTTTTGGCAAAAAAATGCATTTTTGAGCACATTTGACTTTTGGCAATTTCCCAAAAATGGTAAACTTTGACAATGCATAACTCTTCCAATTTTAACCCTAGAGAGGTGTTCCTGGACTTTTTATAAATCTTAGGATGTCCCTAAACAACCCTTTTGGTATCATCTCAATTGGGTCTTCCATGTTCATGTAAGAAGCTTTGACCCAAAAGGCGTTTTTGTTGACTTTTCAAAAGGACCTATAATGTAGAAATTCATATCTTTTTATGGGTGCATTTTTTGAACTTGAGGGCTGAAGATGAGTTTTAAGAAATTGAATTCCATTAAATATGAGCCTTGGATGAGAAATTTATGATAAAGTATGAGAAAGTTATGCTTGGTCAAAGTTTGGTTGACTTTTCCTGAGAAACCCTAATTTAACAACTTTTGAGTTTTGATGAATTAGGAGCATTCCTTGAGGAATCATGATCAACCCTTGATAAAATGATGGATATCACTTCAAAATGTTGATGTTGACCAAAAATCTTGAAGTTTGACTGTATGTGGGCAATATTTGACTTTTGACTTAGTTCAATTGATTTTTAGGCATTGGAGGAGTTGACTGAGCAAACTTCTTGTGAAAGGCATGAAACTTGGCATGGATGATCTTGAGAACATATTAGGACCATGGAAAAGGTTTGAGACCTTTGGGGTTCACCCCTCTTGATGAAAATGGAAGCCCTAGTTTGAGGTTCATTGTCTTAGGAGAGCATTTGTCTGGTTAGTTCTTGGGCATCCTTGAGCAAGTTAAGGACTTCAATGAGTATGTTTTGAGTAAAATGAGAGGGTAAATTTTAGGGTATAACACCCATGTATCCATAGGCCCATTTGCGAAGCATGTTGGCCAATGACCCATGAGATTCGAATGTGGAAAACTATTTTAATAATAATAATAATTAAGTTCTTAATTAAAGCCCATTTGGGGGTTATTATTGTTAGCAAAGAAAAAGGGAGTGAAATGGCGATAAGAAGCTCACAAGAATGCGTATGGCCAATTAAGATTTTCAAAACTAGCCCATTTGACATTTTTTATTATTGATGTTCTATTTTAAATAAATTGTTTTACTGATTTTTTACACATATATAAACTATTTATTAAATATAAAGCCCATCGAGTTTTCTTAGCCACGGCCCATTTAACGTGTTATTATTTTATTGTAAGAAAAGCATTATTTTATTAAAAAAACTATTTTTTATTTTCATCTTATTAAAAGTATCTCTTCTATTATTGCTGTTGGATTTTTTTTTTATGATAATGTTGTCATTGCATTAAATTTTATTAAGATCTGTTGTTTTGAAAATATCTGCTTGGATCAATTTTTTGGGACCCAATCCAAGTGCAGTAAAAGGAAAAAACATGTGGTTGAAATTGTTGGACCGAAAACGCTTACCCCAGTTCATAATGTAAAAAAACCAATTCAAGAAAAAACCGGTACTGTACCAATTAACCAAAGATTCGTGCACGTTTCAGCCAGTTAACAGTTACTGTAGAAATTTGAAAAAAAAAATCAAATCATCACCTAAATCTCAGTTCCCAGCCCAGAATAGCAGAAAATCATATCTTTTACAACAATCACTCAAAATCAAACATTTTCATTCAATATATATATATATAAACCAAATTAACAGAAAATCTTAACATACTAAATCCAGAAAATTGTAGAATATATCACAATTAAAAAACTCAATCTATTACAAAAATCAATTAACAATCTTTAATTGATTCACAATTCCTAAAATTGTGCTAATCTAACCGTAACAACAATTCAACTAAAATCTATATATACAGAAGATAGGGGAGAGTGATTAGGGGGAGAAATCTAGGGACTGATATCGCGAAGAAGAACTGGAAAAAAAGGGCTTGAAGCCATGGAGGATTGAAAAGACGTAGACAGCTGGAAATCAAAAAAGAAGAATCTGGTCGCCTTAAAGCTCGAAGAAGGAGTAAAGTGGTTAGGGTTTCAATATCTGAAACTCTAACTACTGCTGACCACCTCGCCTTCAATCTCTCATCACCGTCATCTTCGACCTTCGATTCCATCTCCACAGCAACCTACGAAATCAAAGAAGAAGAAGGGTCAACGGATCAGACACTTGAAGAACGCAGAAGATAGAAACGCGCAAGGGGTAATACTTACATTTTCGTTTTCTTTCTATATTGTTGGGTAAGGGTTTGTTTAGGGGAGCCACCGCTGCGGTGAAAGGGAGGAAAATTGGGGTTTGAGGGATAGGAAAATTAGGGTTGTGTCGCGGTTAAAGAGAGAAAGAAGAAGAGGCTTTTCTTCTTCTTCTGTAAATGAACAAACTGAGCAAAACAAATTAATGAAAAATGAACTAAAACAAGATATTTAATCCGTTGCTATCCCGTACCTGTGCACTTACAATAATTATCATGCTCCCTCATTCTTGACCGCGCGATATAGATCAGACGGCCATTTGGCCAAGTCTGCACCGTAGGCCAACTCCCTCGCCACACTCTATCAAGTCGGATCCAACTAGCCTCTTCAATTTGCTTATGGGCCAAGCCCGTTAACTTCCTGCACCCCCTTTCTACCAGTTTACTGCAATCCAAGACAATTAGCACCCCATGTCCAGCCTGTACAATGGGCCTAACCCAAGCTACTTTCAGCACCCCTCTCTTTTTACTCTATAACTGATAATACACCCCCTGGTAATTATTTATTTTCTATCTTTTTTTTTATATTTTAATTTTTATTATTATTATATTACATTATTATAATAATCATTATTTTTATCATTATTATTTATTTTCATGATTGTTATTATTATTAATTTTTATATTTTACTTTTATATTATATTATCATCCAAATTATGTTTATTCAAAAACGCGTTCATATATCTTTTCTTATATTATTTGCATTAAATATTTTTAATCATGCATTAATAAGATATTTCACAATTAACACGATTAAAAAACACTCAACAAACATCAAACTATATTTCACAATCAACTAATCTAATCAACTGTTTTTTTGTAAAAGAGTTTCAAAAAGATTTTGACTTACCGCGCATTTAGTCAAAATCTCCGCAACACTACTCCCGACCAAAATGCGAGGTAATTCAAAATACGTTTGCAACCCCTAAAAAAAACCAACTCATATGAACTACGAATTGGGACTCTGATTCCTCATAAGAGGATACGTAATGTAAAATCAAGCTTCTCAAATGAACTTTTGTTTTGATGAAGACAAACCATGATTGACAAAGAAGGCAAAGATTTTTTGATCAAGCTCAAGGCATCTAGTGAAAAATTCTCCAGTTCAAGCTCTTAGCAACTTTCAAGGTATAATGATAATACTTACTTTGAACTTAAGACATAGATGCTCAACGGTGAAAAGAAATGTTTTATAAATCCTTACTCAAGTTTTTCTAAGTTAAAATTCTTTTTTCACTCGAGTGCAATCAATTTGCATATTAGTGCAATCGATTGCATGCTTCAATTTTTCAGATCTTTTGCTACTGTTTCTCAGTGCAATCGATTTGCATATTAGTGAAGTCAATTGCATGCTTAAAATTTTCAAAACATTTGCTTTTGTTTCTCAGTGCAATTGATTTACATTGCTTGTGCAACCGATTGCACTCAATCATTTTTTGCTACTGACTTCACATGCAATCGATTTACACTCTTGTGCAATCGATTGCACACTTAAAACTTTTGAAAATATAGCTGTTGAAACCCCGTGCAATCGATTTACATAAAGGGTGAAATCGATTGCATGCTGCACGATTTTGAAAAACAGCAGCTTTGCACATGCCTGTTCATAATACCTTTTCATGAAAACCTTTCACTCAATCTTGACAATTATTCATGATTCATTTACAAAACTTTATGATGTTTCAAAAAGGTGCTATGAACATATAAATACTCATTTTCAAAATCATTTTCAACACCTCTTCCAAATATATTTTCTGAATTTTCAAAATACAAACTCAAGCTTTTCTTCACTTTCATACATAAGTTTTATGCACACTTTCACATTTTGTTAACCAAAAAACTTTGAGCATTATATCTTGAGTCATTGTACAATATTATCATTGGAAGAGAATATCATTCATTGATAAATCACTCTAAGTGATCATTACTACTCAACTCACTCAAAGTCAAATATTGATAGATACTTACTTAATTTTCCAGGATTGTTGGAAATAAGTTTAAGTGGTTTTATAAAACTTGTCTTTCCAGGATTGTTGGATACAAGTGTAGTCACTTTGAGAGGATTGTTCTCATTGTTGACATAGTGAAAATCCAAGAGGATTGTTCTTGGTCCAAGAGGATTGTTCTTGGCTTTTTGGTAGTTCTTGTTTAAGTTTGCCATAATAAGGAAATCTCTTTCATGTTGAAAGGGGACTTGAGTACTCTCGGACTGTGAGGGGAACCAAGATATATCGCTTGTGTCTCTTTATTTTTCTGCACTTTACTCTTTCCTAAACTCACCATAATCCAGAAAAATAATATCCATCATCACTAAAACCAAAATTTTTTAAAGTACCTAATTCACCCCCCTCTTAGGCGCACTTCATACTTACAATTGGCATCAGAGCAGGTTATAGGTAACCTGTTCCTAAAAGATCCAGAATGGCTTCCGGAAATCAAAATCCCGTTTTCAGAGATGGTGGTAGTAACAACAAGCCTCCTCTATTTTATGGTGAATATTTTGACTTCTGGAAAATACGCATGAAGGCACATCTAGAAGCACAAGGAGAAGAAATATGGGATGCCGTCGAGAATGGTCCATTTATCCCTATAACGGTAATCAATTGTGCTGGCTCATCAAAGCCTAAAACTGCATGGGAAGAAGATGATAAGAAGAAAGTTCTCTATGATAAAAAGGAAATAAACCTTCTTCAAGGTGCACTTAGCATGGATGAGTTCTTCCGTGTCTCGGCATGCAAAACAACAAAAGAAATATGGGATACCTTGGTACAAACTCATGAAGGAACGGTTGAAGTAAAAAGATCAAGACTAAATACCCCGAGTCAAGAATACGAATTATTTTGAATGCAGCCCGGAGAAACCATTCTTGACCTACAAAAGAGATTTGTGCACTTGACAAATCATCTAAGTGATCTTGGTAAAACTTTGACGAATGATGAACTAAATCTGAAAGTACTTAGGTCCTTAACTAGGGAATGGCAACCAAAGGTAATGGCTATCTCAGAAAAGAAAAGTCTTTCCTCCATGACATCCGCAACATTGTTTGGGAAACTTCAAGAATATGAAACGGAACTCGAAAGACTTGAAAAACATGAAAATCAAGAGAAGAAATCCAAGAATATTGATTTGAAGATAGATTCCAAGGAAGTTGAAAAGGAAGACAATCCAGAAGAAGATGAAAAATACATGCTTCGTGTTAAAAGGCTTGGTAAGTTCTTTGGTAGAAATGACAAATCCTTTTCTCATTCAAAAGGAAATAAACAATTTAAGAAAAAAGAAGCTTCCATATCAACACAAGAAGTCACATGTTATGAATGTGGTAAGCAAGGTCATATCAAGCCGAATTGTCCAAAACTCTCCAAGAAAGGTGCCTTCAAAAGCAAAAAGGGATTCAAGAACAAAAAGGCCTATGTTGCATGGGAGGATAATGAAATAAGTTCCTCATCCGATTCCGATAGTGATGAAAGTGCAAATCTAGTGTTGATGGCCTCACACCATTCCGATGATGAAGACAATAAGGTTAGTAATGAATTTTATCTTTTTGATAGTGATGCACAAGGTGCTATAGATGAACTATTGAATGAATGCAAAATTCTGTATAAAACTATTTCATCACAAAAGAAACAAATTTCATCCTTAGAAGAAAAATGTGAATCTATGGAAAAAGATTTCAAAGAAGAAAAACAAAAATCAAGTGATGAACAAAAATAGAATTTTGTATGAAAAAATTGTGAATCATTCTCTTTCCAAATTGTCCAATTAAAAATAGTCATTGAAAGATATGAAAAAGGCCAAATTGGATTGGAAGGTGTTCTTAGCCAAGAAAGATACTACAATGATAAAAGTGGACTTGGATATTCAAAGTTTTCAAAACCAAGTTCTAATAAAACTATCTTTGTTAAGGCTAGTGATCAATCATCCAAAGAGAAAGTGAACAAACCTAAAATAGTTCATCACTATCCTAAAAAGAAAACATTTCCTAAGAAGAAATCTTATCCTTCTAGATATAGAAGTAACTTTGAACCTACTTGTTTTTATTGTGGCATTAAAGGCCATACACCTAATGCTTGCTATGTTAGAAACCTTAGTGTGGAAAGTGGGTATTATGTGTGGGTAAAGAAAGGCACTAATTACGAAGGACCTAAAGCAACTTGGGTACCTAACAAAGCCTAATTTGTTTTGCAGGTATGCTTGAAGACCATATGCAATCTTTGGTATCTTGATAGTGGTTGTTCAAAGCATATGACGGGAGACATAAACCAATTTTCAAATCTAGTGCTAAAGGCCAAGGGTTTTGTCACTTATGGAGATAATAATAAGGGAAGAATTCTTGGCAAAGGCAAAGTTGGTGCTCCACCTTTCACATCCATTGAAGATGTTCTTTATGTTGAAGGACTAAAGCACAATCTTCTTAGTATTAGCCAAATTTGTGACAAAGGCTTCAAGATCAAGTTCACCAAGGATGAATGCTTGATAGAAGATGAAGTCACACATGAGGTTATACTTAAAGGCAAAAGAATAAATATTATATTCATGATTTCCCTTGATGATCCATCTTTGAAGGTAAAATGTCTCATGGCGAACAACGATGATTCATGGCCGTGGCACAAAAGAATTGCTCATATTCACATGGAACACTTGAATAAACTAATCAAGCATGATCTTGTCATTGGGTTGCCTAAAAGAAATTCCGTCAAAGATAGACTCTGTGATGCTTGTCAAAAGGGGAAACAAACAAAATCAAATTTCAAATCTAAGAATGTGGTGTCTACTACAAAGCCACTACAATTGTTACATATGGACTTATTTGGTCCATCAAGAATAAGAAGTTTTGAAGGTAATGTATTTGCTTTGGTTATTGTTGACGATTTCTCTAGATATACTTGGACATTCTTTTTAGTGCAGAAAAGTGATGCATTCAAGGCGTTCAAGAAATATGCTAAACAAATTCAAAATGAGAAGTCTCTAACAATTGCCTCCATAAGAAGTGATCATGGCGGAGAATTTCAAAATGCTCTATTTGAAGAATTTTATGGAGAACATGGAATATCTCACAACTTCTCGGCACCAAGGACTCCTTAACAAAATGGAGTGGTAGAAAGAAAGAATAGGTCTCTTGTGGAACTTGCTAGAACAATGCTTAGCGATTCAAATCTTCCAAAATATTTTTTGGCGGATGTTGTGAGCACGACATATTTTGTTAGCAATAGAGTTAACATAAGACCGATCTTGAAGAAAACTCCATATGAACTCTTCAAAGGGAGGAAACCAAACATTGCTTTCTTTCACATTTTCGGATGCAAATGCTTTGTCTTAAACAACGACAAAGACAACCGTGATAAGTTTGATGAAAAATCCGATGAAGGTATTTTTCTTGGCTACTCTCTTTCTAGTAAGGCATATAAAATCTACAACAAAAGAACTTTAACAATTGAAGAATCAATGCATGTATATTTTGATGAATCTAACCCCTCCAAGGAGGATAATATTGTTTGTGATAATGATGATGAAATACTAGATGGTCCTCAAGAAAATTCTTCCAAAGATCAACCAATTCAACACGAAGAATCACCCCAACAAGAATAAAATCTCAATGATCTACCAAAAGAATGAAGAACTCATAGAGATCATCCTATCGATAAAGTAATTGGTGATATAAGTCAAGGTGTGTCAACAAGATTAAATCTCAAAGATGCTTGCCTAAACATGGCATTTGTCTCTCAAATTGAACCTTCCAAAGTTGATGAAGCCTTAGGCGATGACCAATGGATTATCACGATGCAAGAAGAATTAAATCAATTTGAAAGGAATCAAGTTTGGGAAATTGTCCCTAGGCCAAGAAACAAACACATTATTGGAACAAGATGGGTGTTTAAAAACAAACTTGACGAAAATGGAATAATTGTTCGTAACAAAGCAAGGTTGGTAGCACAAGGCTACAATCAAGAAGAAGGAATAGATTTTGAAGAAACTTTCGCTCCGGTTGCAAGGTTAGAAGCTATTCATCTCTTACTTGCCTATGCTTGCTCATTAAATTTTCAGCTTTTCCAAATGGATGTCAAAAGCGCATTCTTGAATGGATATATCACTGAAGAAGTCTACGTTAAGCAACCCCCGGGGTTCGAAGATTTCAAGAATCCATATCATGTATTTAAATTGAGAAAAGCTCTCTATGGATTGAAACAAGCACCAAGGGCATGGTATGATCATTTAAGCAACTTCTTATGCGAAAAAGGTTTTGAAAAGGGCAAAGTTGACAAGACTCTGTTTATCAAGAAAATCAAAGATGACACTTTGCTAGCTCAAGTCTATGTTGATGATATCATTTTAGGTTCTTCAAATCAAGAAATGTGTGAAGAATTTTCAGCAATGATGCAAGGAGAATTTGAGATGTCCATGATGGGCAAAATGAATTATTTTCTTGGACTTCAAATCAAACAATTTAAAGATGGCATCTTCATCAACCAATCCAAGTATTGCAAGGAACTCTTGAAAAGATTTGACATGGATAACTGTAAGGCAATGTCTACACCAATGGGTTCCGGTACATATGTTGATCAAGATGAATTAGGTGTTTCCATCGAAATTACAAAGTATCAAGGTATGATTGGCTCCTTATTATATTTGACGGCAAGCCGTCCTGACATAATGTTTAGTGTTTGTCTTTGTGCTTGCTTTCAAGCAAATCCAAAGGAATCTCATCTCACGGCGGTAAAGAGGATCATGAAGTATCTCAAAGGAACAACAAATGTCAGATTATGGTATCCTAAAGGTAGTGTTTGCAACTTAGTTGGTTATTCTGACACGGATTATGCAGGTTGTAAAACAGATAGAAAAAGCACAAGTGGTACTTGTCACATCCTTGGAAATGCATTAGTATCATGAGCCTGCAAGAAACAAGCATGCGTTGCTCTTAGCACGGACGAAGCAGAATATATTGCAGCGGGTAGTAGTTACACTCAAATTTTGTGGCTCAAACAACAACTTCGTGACTACAGACTCGATCTAGGATGCATTCCTCTTCGGTGCGACAATACAAGTGCAATAAATATTATGAAGAATCTAATCATGCATTCAAGAACTAAACACATAGACATACGACATCATTTCCTTCGTGATCATGTACTTCAAGGAGATGTCGAGGTAACCTTTGTAGATACTCATAATCAACTTGCCGATATCTTCACTAAACCTTTGGCAAGAGAACCATTTTACAAGATTTGACGAGAGCTTGGCATACTTGACGAACACGAAATATAAGGTTCCTTCTATCCTTGTTATAATTTTATATGTATGTTTTTAACCATTCTATATGTGAATATATATGTTAAATGGTGTTTAATTTTAAGAAAAATATGTTTTGGTCATTTTTGGTTGATGCAAATCGATTGCACAATAGTGTAAATCGATTGTTCACTGAGTGTTTTTAATTTTGACCTTTCTGTTTCAAGTGCAAATTGATTGCACCATAAGTGCAAATCGATTGCACTCTGTGTGTTTCAGTTTTATTTTGGTTCTGTTTTATGTGCAAATCGATTGCACCTACTGTAACTTGCTTTTATGAAAAAATATTTGTTGGTAAGAATTCCTCTCTCTCTCTCTCTCTCTCTCTCTCTCTCATATTCCCAATCCAAATAAACTTTAATACAACCCACTCATTTCTATCTACTCAAATCATATCCAAACTTCAGCTCTCAAACACCCTTTCCCTCTCAAAAATCTAAAATCCTCAAAACCCTAAAAAACATTACCCATGGCTTCAAGACAAAAAAGGAAGGTGCCAGCTTCAGAAAAAGGGAAGAAAAATGTTGATTCATCCTATAATCCATTACTTTCATCTCTCTCTGAAGAACAAGAAGCCAGATTCACAAAGGACTTTCAAAGGAAGATAGTGTCCAATCCTAAATATGGTATGCTATCATCCTTTCCCCAGAAATGTTTCTCCTTTCAAAATGATTTAAATGCTTATGGTCTAGAAACATTAATTTCATCATTTGGTCCATATTATCCAGATCTGGTAAGAGTGTTTTTCAACAATTTAACTCCCCACAAAGGAAAAATGGTGACATATGTGTTGGGTACTCGAATCTCGCTAACTCCTGAGGTTGTTGGTGAGATTCTTCATATTCCTTACACTAGAAGTTCCCTGCATGACCCTGAAAACGAAGCATGGGATGATTACCAGAAAAAGGATTTCTATTACAGCATTGGGAGATTAAGTGAAGCTGAAATCTGTGCCAAAAGGATTCGTGGTCTAGGCGGAGTAATTCCATCCAGAGACTCATGGAGTGCAGGTAACTTTTATATAGACGATCGACTATTTCATTACTTTATGGTCTATATTATGTTTCCAAGAGCTGGAAACCACTGCACTGTGACCGACCTGGAAATGCAGCTGATTTATGCAAGAAAGAAAGGAATAAGTGTTAATTGGGAAAGACTTATAATGGTTCATATGCTGAGAGTCGATGCAAAATCGGAATTTCTACCATATGCTTATTTTGTTACATTAATTATGGAGGAATTTGGAGTGGATTTTGCTGGGTTTGAGAAAGTCAATATGGATCAAAATCTTCATAAGATTTCCATCAAGAATGTTGACTCAAGAATGGCTGTACATTACAATCCGGAAACAAAAACTATCACTTACATTGGTGAAGATGTGGTTGGTGATGAAGGGAACGATCAAGAAGTCGAAGGTGGTGAAGCTATACCTCCTCCACCTACTACTCCCTCTAGTCCAAGCAATCAAGATCTTATGGATTTCACGTCTCAACAATTTGCTTCCATGAACACCAACATTAATAACCAATGGAATGCGATCAATGATTCTACAACAACCCGAATTAATGACTTCCACACAGATGTGAATCAACAATTTCCGTACCTGTACTCTCATCTTCATATTCCACCATATGATCCAAATAATCCAGCTGCACCTTCAGAACATTACACATAACCTCCTCTACAACAAAAATTTCCGAATCAAGGATCTTGGTCCTATAACAACCCGGACATGCATCAACCATAAAAGTTCTGTCCACCTTTATTATGTCTACGATTTTTTGTTATGTCCTTGTCCTGTTATTCTATGTTTTGTTTAAATTTCTGTGTAATCTTTAGACAATTTGCATTGCATGTTTAATTAAAGTTTTCCTCGAAATTTTGCTTTATTACTGTTTGTTTTTTGCATCTTTCCCTTCTTTTTGATAATGTCAAAGGGGGAGAAGGATGTGGTACTTTATGCTTGTATATTTCCTTGTCTTAATTTCTTAAGGTACTTTCCAACCAAGATGAACAAATACAAAGGATTCTAACCTTCTCATACATAGGGGGAGTTATGCATCTTAGGGGGAGAAGCTCTTTCCGGAAATTACAACGCATCAAGCAAGATTGTTTGTCATCATCAAAAAGGGGGAGAATGTAAAATCAAGCTTCTCAAATGAACTTTTTTTTTGATGAAGACAAACCATGATTGACAAAGAAGGCAAAGATTTTTTTATCAAGCTCAAGGCATCTATGGACAAAGTCTTCAGTTCAAGCTCTTAGAAACTTTCAAGGTATAATGATAATACTTACTTTGAACTTAAGACATAAATGCTCAATGGTGAAAAGAAATGTTTTATAAATCATTACTCAAGTTTTTCTAAGTTAAAATTCCCTTTTCACTTGAGTGCAATCGATTTGCATATTAGTGCAATCAATTGCATGCTTCAATTTTTCAGATCTTTTGCTACTGTCTCTCAGTGCAATCGATTTGCATATTAGTGAAATCGATTGCATGCTTAAAATTTTCAAAACATTTGCTTATGTTTCTCAGTGCAATTGATTTACATTGCTTGTGCAATCGATTGCACTCAATCATTTTTTGCTACTGACTTCACATGCAATCGATTTACACTCTTGTGCAATCGATTGCATACTTAAAACTTTTGAAAATATAGCTGTTGAAACCCCGTGCAATCGATTTATACAAAGGGTGAAATCGATTGCATGCTGCACGATTTTGAAAAACAGCAGCTTTTCACATGCCTGTTCATAAAACCTTTTCATGGAAACCTTTCACTCAATCTTGGCAATTGTTCATGATTCATTTAGAGAACTTTATGATGTTTCAAAAAGGTGCTATGAACATATAAATACTCATTTTCAAAATCATTTTCAACACCTCTTCCAAATATATTTTCTGAATTTTGAAAATACAAACTCAAGCTTTTCTTCACTTTCATACATAAGTTTTCTGCACACTTTCACATTTTGTTAACCAGAAAACTTTGAGCATTATATCTTGAGTCATTTTACAATATTATCATTGGAAGAGAAGATAATTCATTGATAAATCACTCTAAGTGATCATTACTACTCAACTCACTCAAAATCAAACATTGATAGATACTTACTTAATTTTCCAGGATTGTTGGAAATAAGTTTGAGAGGATTGTTCTCATTGTTGACATAGTGAAAATCCAAGAGGATTATTCTTGGTCCAAGAGGATTGTTCTTGGATTTTTGGTAGTTCTTGTTTAAGTTTTCCACAATAAGGAAATCTTTTTCATGTTGAAAGGGGACTGGAGTACTCTCGGCTTGTGAGTGGAACCAGGATATATCGCTTGTGTCTCTTTATTTTTCTGCACATTACTCTTTCCTAAACTCACCATAATCCAGAAAAATAATATCCATTATCACTAAAACCAAATTTTTTTAAAGTACCTAATTCCCCCCCCCCCCCCCTCTTAGGTGCACTTCGTACTTACAACGTAGGCATACGATCAAAAATCATAGCGAGTTCCCCTATAAAAATATTTAAACCCTTTCCCCCAATTAAAATTTAAAACCATATTTTACCCGAACCTAAACCTAAAACCTAGTATCCTTGTGAACAAGGTAGATGAAAGGTGCATAACACCTTCTTTTCGTCTATTGAAGTTCGAAACCTAGAATCTCTGTCTGCGAACTAGGGTTTCCTATTAGATGCCCTTCCCTAGGATAAAAACTAATAGTGGCGAATCTTGATTTAAAAACCAGTCGCTGCAGCTGGCGACTCTGCTGGGGACTTCAACTTTAGGTTTAGGGTTTTTACTTTAGGGTTATTTATTTATTTTATTGCTTTTTTTATTTATTGCTTTCATTTATTCATTGCATTTATTTAATTATTGGCTATTGTTTATCATCATATGTACTGTGTGGCAGGATTTTTTATTTCTCAAAATATTTTCAGTAACCCTCAGAAAGAAGGTTCGCCTATTAGCTTAGGGGGTACATCATCCCTGCGAGTTTATGTGACGACTTCTCCTAGAGTCGGCGAACTTCCAAAAAAGGAATACTTATCAAGAGATACCCTATTGACGAGTAGGACTTTGGAAGGACACCCATGACTCTTTGTAACGAACTTAACCTAAAATCTCATGACGAGACCTTTCACGACTTTGAGATGAGAGTTTCAGTCCGTAAAGAGGCTCCACCTAAGGGAGGCCCTTATGCCTTTTCCCTCTGGTGTTATTCATGATAACCTTAAGGAAACCACCTTCTGGGAGGGTAGACTAACCGTAGGTCAAAATCAAGGAACCTACCTTCTAAGGGTACTCATCACAAAACCCCGTCACTGAACCATACACCCCTACCTTATAGGGGTACTTATCACAAAAGTATCGTCACTCAACCCTACACCTATGCATTCATACATCTCATATATTCGTTATACATTTCATATATTCTTCACCCGTTTCTTTGTCTTATTCACAGGGGGTACAAAAAATGATAATAAATAAAAGATAATTATGTACCCAAATGAATAAGACATTCAAAATAAGAAACCATTTCATGTTCATACACATTCATCTGCATGGATGCATTCATAAAGACCTGCATATCATATCAAAACTTATCCTTTTTTCAAAAAAAAAATCTCTCCAGTAAACTAGTGGTAGAAGAAGATCTCCACCTCCTTGGCCTTCATATCAAACAAGGGCCTATCAACAAAAAGCAATGGAACAAATAGAGGAGACTCAGGCTACATTCAAAGAAGATCTCGACCAAGTAAAGGGTGATGTAACTTCAATGAAAGGAGATCTGAGTCAAGTTCTCCTAGCTTTGAAGAACATCACTGACAGGCAAGACCAGATTCCCAGGGTAGATTTTGAAGAAGTAGCCTAAACTATTAGTGCATCAAGCGGCCACCAACTAAAGAAAGAGCCAGAAGCAGGGATCCAGAAGTCCATCATGGCCCAACAAGAAGCTAAAACTGAAGGGTTTGTCCTACCGCCACCAAAAGAAGGGGCATCACATACCCTACAAATTCCAGTCAACAATATAGACAACTACTTGGACCTACAATACGGAGATCACGACACAAAAGATGCCAACCAGGCACCCTTAAAGACGATTGGTACTCATGTTGTTGATAATCCACTGGTAATGAATCAGTACAAAGCTCTGGAGGAAAGATTAAAAGCTGTGGAGGGTTTTGATGCTTTTGAAGTAAACGCTCTTGAAATGGGCCTAGTTCATAACATGGTGATTCCACCAAAGTTCAAAGTACCTGACTTTGAAAAATACAAGGGGCTCACTTGTCCAAGAAATCATCTTCGTATGTATTGTACGAAGAAGCATGCCCATGCCCATGATCAGAAGTTAATGATTCACTATTTTCAAGATAGCTTGAGTGGGGCATCTTTAGATTGGTATATGCAATTAGAGCAAACAGACATTCGGACATGGGAAGATCTTACTAATGCTTTCTTAAAGCATTACAAATATAACTTGGACATGGCGCCTACCCACATGCAACTCCAGAATCTATCCCAGAAGAAAGAAGAATCCTTCAAAGAATATGCTAAGAGATGGAGAGAGATGGAATCCCGTGTGCAACCTCCAATGTTGGAAAAGGAGCTAGTAGACATGTTCATGGGATCTTTGTAGGGGCTTTATTATGAGAAGATGTTTGCAAGTATCTCCTCGGGATTCTTAGATCTAGTGACTATCGGAGAAAGAATCAAGACTGGAATAAAAATGGTAAAATATCAGGGAGACCATCAAGTACCCTGTTGTACCCCAAAATTTGCCCTCCCATATTCTTCTAGAAATTGCCAAGCCAGGTCATAAAATTCCCCAAGGGTTGCATAGTTCAACTGTCTCCTATACAGTCAAAACTAGGGTTTGTGTTCTGATCAAGAAATTGAAGGTTTCAAAAGCCCAATCAAGTCCCATATGCCTACAAATGTGGTCAAGCATCCTCATATCAAGTTTCAAGGCATTCAGCTCAAAATTGCATAGTGAAAACCCTAGATTGCACTACAGTCAACTGTAGGGGCAAAATGGTCATTTGACAGTCAAAAGTTCAAATTTTTGGTCAACATATCATTTTGAAGCCACAAACATCATTTGATCAATTCTTGATCATGATTCTCAAAATTTGGCTCAGAAATCATCAAAGATGCAAAAGTTACTATATTTGGACAGTTGAAAAAGTCAACTGAAATTGACCAGGGCATAACTTTCACATGGATTATCAGAAAAATTCCATCCAAAACTCATTTTGAAGAGAAAGACATTTCCTACAACTCATCTTCATATTCCAAGTCCAAGAAATGCTCTCACAAAAAGTTATCAATTTCAACATTATAGGTCATTTTCAAAAGTCAACAAAAAGGGACTTTAAGTCAAAGGCCATAACTTGAGATTGGTAAATCAAAATGACATGGGACCAAAGGTATTGGTTAAAGGACTCAAAGACCTTTCCAAAATGTCCAAGAACATGTGAAAATCTTAAAAATTGAGCAAGATATGCCTTGTGGAAGTTGGGAAATTTTTGGGTGTTTTGAAAAGTCAACTTTGATTCAAATGGTCTAAAATTGCCAATGGGCCTACTTTTCTTCCATGATTCATCATTCTAAGCCTATGCACGACCACTTGGCCCAAAGGGAAATATTTTCTCAATTTTTATTTATTTATTTGAATTTATATTAATATTAATTCATTTAAATTATTTAAATACATGAAAAATATCTAACCTAACAAAACCAATCTTTTTATGCATGATTTGGACTCAATATTTCGTGCTTGTTCAATTATGGAAAGAATTGGTGTGATTGGAGCCTAATTGACACAAGGAATACTTGAAAAAGATATGAAAAAGATATAAGGAAATCAAATATTGAAAACAATGAATGGAAGAGATTTGATCCAATTTTCTTAACCTAATGCCTTCACTATATGATCAGGAATCAAAACCTAATGGAAAACACTGAAATGCTGCGCAGGAAACACACTTGCACACTTGAAAAAATTGCCATAAAACCAAATTCTGAAATCAGTGTTGAAACACGATTCAAAGCCTAATTCCTTTCACAACAGCTTCCTTGTGGTTCACTAAGCATATTCCAATTCATAACACTCATCAAAAGGCAGAAAATCGCTGTACAGAACTCAAAGTTTTCTCACAAAATTGCATACACGCATCTTGAGTTTAAGGCATTTTCATGACATTTGATTTACATATTCTTATTCAATGATGTTTGCTGATGCTTATCATGTGATTTAATTTGGTTTTTACGCGTCATACACGATAATGCCATGTTTAAATTCTAGGGTTTACAGGTTGTGATTTTAGGGCTTTTGCAATACAGTAAAATTAGCCCTTAAGACCACCATGGTTGGACTCAGCGCCTAGAGACGAAGAAATCCCAACTATCGCGCCTAATTTATGTTTGGAATTGAGCTATTCGCTATTTTCTTATAGCCCACCTAACGCAACGCCATGAAAACCGTTGTCTAATATTTTTGTCTTTCAGGCACATGAGGAAGACGACTCCGTGGCACGCAGGGATTGGTTGCATTTGAATTTCGCGCGTCTAACCACTACGCGTTGGTTTTGTTCTTTTTGTTATTTGTTTACCATTATATATTAAATTGAAACCAAGCGCTTCAGTGGCACAGGTGTTAAGCTTGCAACGTCCAAGACCTGGGTTCGAACCCCAGGACTGAACAATTTCGCTATTATTTTTCTATACTCATTCCTATGCAGGTTCAACTTTGAAGATCATCATATACGCCCAGATCAGACCATACACGCGTCCAGCAAATCCAATCCAAAGGCCAGGATCCATGGAGCACCGTGAGTGCTAGTCAACGCCTAGGCATGTTGCTTGGAAAGTCAACAAGGCCATGTCTTATTGGGCCAGGCTTTACCATCTATACCTCCAATTGGGGCTACCCCCTGGTTTGCCTTCACTAATCTTTTTATTTATTTTTTATTCTTGTTTTAATAATTACTTTTATTCAATTGTGTTTATTTAATTAATTAGTTTTTTTTATAACAAAAATACATTAAAAACTTCATTAAAAATCAGAAAAGACCAAAAATAATAAATATTTTTATTATAATTATTTTCTTGTAAATAAATTAACATATAATGAATTTAGTTTTAATTAGGATGTTTGCAATTTAATTCTTTTCATATTAAATAAAAAATAATTAGAATTAGGTTAATTAACAATTTCTATTCCTTTTAATTTTTCCTTTTTATCATAATACTTATTTATTTATTATTTTCATAATTAAATTGTACATAAATATAATTAGGTCTAAATTAGGTCAAATTTCAATATTTTCATAATAAAACTTAAAAATCATTAGAATTAGGGTTTGCATTTCCAATTTCATTCTAATAAATTCTCCTTCTTTTAAATCTTAAAAAACACAAAAATACCAAAAACATTTAATTTTCATTTTTTATTTTAATTCCTTATTAATTCAATTTTTTGCAAAAGGGTCCAACGCCCATTGTTTTAATTATTTTATTTCGCACATTTACTTTATTGCTATAATAATTATGTATATGTCCCAAAGCCTTGTAACAATTTAACTTTTCGCACTTTTATTCGCTTTATTTATTTTCCGTCAAATCGGGTCCGGTTTAATTTTTGGCGATGTGGACCCACGCCCTTTGTAATAGCCTTAGATTTATTTTCCCGCAAACTTTATAACTGCTAAAAAGCATGCAAGAATGAATGTCTTAATTAAAATCAAGCGTAGATCACAATAAACATGACAAGACAAATATCAATGAAAATGACACACAAATTCACACACACCACCCCTAGGGTACGCCTCACTGTTGCCTTTCGAAAGGTGATCGTCGAGTAGAGGATGTCTTAGTAAGTCCTCATGATCCGGGAACCTGGCATGAGGGTAGCTTCTAAGGTGTCTTCCCATTGCTCTGGTGATCACCACGTCCCGAACCTTCGAATTGACCCGAACACCTCCAACGGTGGTGCTACCTACCTCTCAATGGTGGGATGGCACTACTTTAAAGGACATCTACACAGACGAATTCCTTAGGGTAGGTAGGTTCTCAAGGATATTTGCTCTAATTTCAAACAAATCAAAATACTTTTCACACCAACACATTTTCAAAAGCTTTCAAAGCAAATTTTTCAAACACTCTGACGTACGAGTCGAACTGGAATTTTCAAAGAAACTTTTTTAAACCCACATTGAAAAGCAGACAAACAATTTTGAAAACACATTGAGCAAGTATCTAAGAGCCCATGGATAACCATGGATAGAAAGGGTGCTAACACCTTCCCTTTCTATAATCTACCTCCCGAACCGAGAGCAATCTCTTTAAGGAATTTTTCTGTGCTTTTGTCCTTTCCATTTGGAGAAAATAAAAGACGGTGGCGACTCTTGCTTCCGCGACATTTCGCGAACCAGCGTTAAACAGTCAGTTCCAGATCCACCGATCACAGAACTGGCGACTCTGCTGGGGATATCTTATAAAGTGGGGTGTACCTTAGGGCTAGTTCATAACTGTGTTTTCAATTGTTTTCCTTGTGTGCTTTAAATTGTGGGTTGCTTGGGAGTTCTATAGATCCTAACCCGGATCTGGGGGATACCTTCTTAGAAAGTAGCAACAAGGCTGTGAGGGAACTGTGCGGGGTATACCGACATGGTTGAAACAGTCTGCTACGTTGATGTGGCACTTTGGTGTGTACCGGTAACCCTTGAGTTCAGTCAAGGAGAGTACGGGGCCTCCGCGTGGTGTCGTGAAGCATCAACAGACCTTAGGAACCTTAATTGAACTATCTTGGCCTCTTTAGGGTAGTGAGATAACTGACTTTGGTGCAGTCCGAGGTTGGTTGATACTCGATACTACACTCAATTGAGGGTTGCTTTCCTGGAATATTTCGGTCGCCAGTTCAGTGGCTAAATCGAAACGATGAACAATGAAAGCAATCCCGTGATATTGGGAACCTTAGAACCCGGTTACTTCTAATAGGACAGGTTGAGCCCACCAACTTCAAGAGGGTACTACCCAGACCCCATGCTGGCCTAAACTCTAAGGGTTTTCCCTTGTGTGACTTGTGTGCCTTCCAACTTGACTATTTGCATGCTTGTTACCTGACACTTGTTTCTTGCAGGTCTTGTTTATAGTCCTTAATCGGGACTCATAACAGGGTACTAAGTTTCTTGCAGGTTTTGTTTATAGTCCTTAACTGGGACTCATAACAGGGTTTACTAGATCTCTTGCAGGTTTTGTTTGTAGTCCTTAATTGGGACTCATAACAAAGTATACTGAATTTCTTGCAGGGTCTGTTTATAGTCCTTAGTTGGGGCTCATAACAGGGTTTACCTACATCACCCCATGCATAGCATGACATCATACCATTGCATACATCCTAACCCATTTCAAGGATCTCAAGGGCTTGTGATGCAGGACAGGATGAATCAACATCTAGCCAGGGGCAAAGAGGATTTATTTTCCTCTAGCCAAGGTTGTCAGGGGCTATGACCCACTGGATATGGTGAGCCTTTGACCCTTGAAGAAAGATTTTCTACAACAGGAAGTTTCTTCAATCAAATTACCAGTTTTCAAATCTAACAAGTTTCTCTGTTTACCCCGCGAGATCCTTGAAGTCATTGCATGCATGTCATACACATCATTGCATTACAGGTATCCCTTCTGCAGGTCACTTACCCTTCTCGCTGTTTATTTCAGCCATGACTTCCCAACAAGATAACCAGGACTTTCTGGCTCAAGAGACTCGGTTCGGGGAAATCCTCCTGAATCTATCGAAGGGGCAAGAAGAGCTAAGGATACTTCTCACGGAGACCTTCGTCAGGGGCAATGCTGAGGATGAAAAGTTGGAACACCTACGAGCTGAGATGGATGCTATGAAAGCCCAGATGCTGGGACAGAGGAATGTCATTCACTGCCTAGTTCAAAGACAAGAGGAGCTCTGGTTTCTCGTCAACCAACTGCTTCAGGGTAACCAACTGGGGCAAACATCTAAGGGCAAAAGGCCATTCATCATCCAATCATCCTCGAGACAAGAGGATAAAGGGAAAGCTCCTCAAATGACTCCAGTGCCACAAATTCAGCACCAACCTCGCAAAGTTCAGCCAGACAAGCCCAAGAGGCAATTCACCTAGCTCAACATGTCGCTGTTTCAAGCTTTGCAACGCCTATTGAGGTTGAATCTGATCACATTAAAGGCTCATCCCCGGAACCCCAACACAGCATCTCCTGCCTATGATCCCAATAAGAGGTGTGCCTACCACTCTGCTAGCCTAGGACATGATACCAATGAATGTTGGGATCTGAGGAACAAAATCCAGGACCTGATCGATGAAGGGGCATTGGAGTTCACACAAGATGGACAGGCTGAATTTTTCTACCGTTCCTCCAAGGCTCATCAGTTGAAGTGACAAGCTCCGAGACTAGGAAACTTTTGTTCATTTGAATGTTCAAGTTGTGTTTTTCTTTTGACCGTTTAAACATTTATTCATGTTAAAACATTGTTGTTCCATTAATGCATCGCTTATGTCTATTTTGAATCAATATATTCACATTTACTATATGCAAATTGTTTCATATTTTTTCTGATGTCAACTCTCGTTAATTCTAAGCCTCTTGAGGGAGGATGACGAAAACGATACCGCGATCATTACAGTATGCTTTTGAACAAACCCCGCTGAGGAGGTACAGGCATTGTTTCAACCCCTAAACACTGGAGTTATAAGGATGATAATCCCTCGTCAACCCATCAGAGCCAAAGAAGTAGGAGTTTTTATTTTCGAAAATCAAAACCCTTAATCATAACCTGGGGCAGGGTAGTTCTCTCAGTTGATCCAAGTGCATCTCTACAAAACGAACAAAGACAGTGATGGTTCAGAACAATCAAAAGGACAGGCAGTCACCATCAAAATTCATAAATGAAAAGCCCAAAAAGTCTAAACCTATGAAAAGAGACTTATGAAACTGGGGCATCCCGCTGACTGTAATTCCAAAAAGGAAACAGTTCAGGCAAAAATAGGGATAACGAAATCAAAAAAAAGAGGTCTCACAAACCCTCAACAAAAACAAAGAAGGACTGCCTATTCAAAATAAGCTATCAACATCTGAACCATTACTGGTACATCAAAGCAAAGACTCAAGCAAGGTCTAACGCATGATCAACTGAGTTTAGGTTTGGAGAACATCACGAAGAGTGGGTGGGTACAAATAAAATTTGAGCCTTTATCCTTTGTTTCTTAAACCGTGAACCAGGCCACGTTATAACCCTCAAAAGTCCTAGCTGAAGCATGGGTTAGTTCGAAAGCATACTATTAAGAAGGTATCCTGACTCCTTAAGGCTACGGTAAATACAGAGTGGACATCATGTTTTACAAACATTCACATGTTTTATGAAAAAAAACGCATTTTCAAAATCTTCAAGACAGACATAAGCTTTGCATTTTTAACATAACTTTGTTTGCATATGACTTTTTGTTTGAACAATATAGAAGTTTACACGACGAATGCCTAATGAACAGAAGTACCTCCGATCAAGGGGCATGGCACGACTATTGTCCATCATCTGGGGCAGTCCAATCAAGATTCGGAGAATCTCTCAAAAGGCCAACCAGCCTGGGGCAAATCTCTACCTGAGTCACTTGGGGCATTTCAACAACAAATCTCGCCTGATCAAACATCTTCTGGTGACAAAACACTACTGACAGGGGCATCTCCCTGCATTCTAAGAGCGTGGACATAGTCGAAAAGATACTACGCAAAATCAAAGACCCGCTAGGTTGACATACCTAGGCAAAAATAAGGGCTTCCCGGTGAACCAAAAGGGTTCGGGCAAAATGAGGGACGAAATGAAAAAATCTGTACACCCGGCAAGTCGAAAACCTGAAAAGGCGGCTTGAGTAAAAATGGGTACCCCGGTGGACTGAAAACCCGAAAGGGCAGTCCAGGCAAAAGTTAGGGATCAAAGCGTACGACTATGTCCCGTCATCCTGCCATCTGTCTACCGGAAGAAGGTCTGTCCGTCAATAGCTATCAGCGCCTCACAGGTCTCCCCCTCCATAGAAACAGGGGCAATAAAGAATGGTCTAAGCAATCTGATTGTTCCATCCTCCAAGGTATCAGGGTAGGTTCCGTGGAAGAACATAACCAATACAGTTCAATACTTCCCCAGGAGAGTCTAATCCAGTCCCCCAGGAAAGTTGGAATCATCTCCCCAAGCAGCAAGCTTACCCCCAGTATGATTCTGGAAGCTTATCCCTCGCAAAATATGAACGCGTCGTCCGGCTTGATTTAAAGAGTTTATTTCCTTAACAGGATATAACTGGGTTATCCTCAGCCAAAACCCACGGAAAGAGAGTCCTCGACAAAGTCTTCCTATCCCCAGCGAAGTCTATCAGCACTTCCAATACAGCAGAGATATCTTCAGCAAGTCATTCTCACCAATTCAGCAAGAGCATCTCTATCCCCACAGAGTATCACTCCCCAACATGGTCGTTAGAGTACTTCTCTCCCTGCAGAATAGTCCATTTGCCAAGTACATCCCTCAACGGAGTCATCTTTTCCTATCGGTATACTTGCAACTATCATCCCCAGCGGAAACAAAAAAGCTATTCTTCAACATCAGCCCAGGATACGACTTCCCGGCACCCGTCAAGGATTTATTTTCCTGAGACGAAAACATATGTTCATAAACATCATATCTTCGTACATTATAACATGCATATGCATCATATGGCACGAATCTCATTAATTCTGAAGACATACAGTTCATGCATCATGATTTTGCATACAATTATGTTTTGCCTTTTCAGGAAAAAGGTCAATACAAAAATGATTACTATCAACTAACGCAATTCTTTCTAGATATAGTTTCAGATATGATCCAGAGATGGTGACGTTCTGATGCTGCTTCCAGAATTCCTTCTCGATATAGTTTCAGATATGATCTCGAGATGGTGACGTTCTGATGCTGCTTCCAGATTTCCTTCCAGATATAGTTTCAGATGTAAACCAGATATGGTGACGTTCTGATACTGCTTCCAGAAGTCCTTCTTCAGATGTTTCCCTCTCCGACGATGAGTGTGAGGTGATATTCTCTTATGGTCCCCTCTCCGACGATGAGTGTGAGGTGGTAATTCCTTCTTCAGATGGTCCCCTCTCCGACGATGAGTGTGAGGTGGTAATTCCTTCTTCAGATGGTCCCCTCTCCGACGATGAGTGTGAGGTGATATTCTCTTATGGTCCCCTCTCCGACGATGAGTGTGAGGTGGTAATTCCTTCTTCAGATGGTCCCCTCTCCGACGATGAGTGTGAGGTGATATTCTCTTATGGTCCCCTCTCCGACGATGAGTGTGAGGTGGTAATTCCTTTTTTTAGATGTTTCCCTCTCCGACGATGAGTGTGAGGTGATATTCTCCTATGGTCCCCTCTCCGACGATGAGTGTGAGGTGGTAATTCCTTTTTTAGATGTTTCCCTCTCTGACGATGAGTGTGAGGTGATATTCTCTTATGGTCCCCTCTCCGACGATGAGTGTGAGGTGGTAATTCCTTTTTTAGATATTTCCCTCTCCGACGATGAGTGTGAGGTGATATTCTCTTATGGTCCCCTCTCTGACGATGAGTGTGAGGTGGTAATTCCTTTTTTCAGATGTTTCCCTCTCCGACGATGAGTGTGAGGTGATAGTCTCCTATGGTCCCCTCTTCGGCAAGTGCGTGAGGTGGTAATTCCTTTTTCAGATGTTTCCCTCTCCGACGATGAGTGTGAGGTGATAGTCTCCCATGGTTCCCTCTCCGACGGTGTGTGAGGTAGTAAGTCCTTTTCAGATGATTCCCTCTCCGACGATGAGTGTGAGGTGATAGTCTCCTATGGTCCCCTCTCCGACGGTGTGTCCTTTTCAGATGATTCCCTCTCCGACGATGAGTGTGAGGTAATAGTCTCTTATGTTTCTCTCTCCAACGGTGTGTGAGGTGACAATTCCTTTTCCTATGATTCCCTCTCCGACGGCGAGTGAGGTGATTCCCTTTCAGATTATAATAGCTTATGGTTTGCTTCCCGATATTGCAAAGATGGTAATTCCCGCCAAGATTTTTCTCAACGAGCATTGTTGAAGCTAAAGTCTCTCAAGGTTCTCTTACCATTCATGCTAAGGCAGTAACCATCCCTGGTTCATTCATCAGCGTTTGAAGCTCCAGACTCAGCTCCTGTAACCAGTCAGGACATATCTATACCAAGCATCTGAAAATCAAGTCCTGCAACGTGTCAGGTACTCATTTTTTCTTTTGCAGGTATGCAGGTTCTAGCTAAAGAATCTCCTACGCGATCAATATCCAGATGGCATCTATAAGCCCATCACCCTATCCCGCAATCAACATTCAGATGGCATCTATAAGCCCATTCCCATCACACTGCTACTATGTAAGCGCAAATTTCTGGGCACTCTAGTGTTCAATCATCTTCTACCCTCGGATTACGAAAGGCACGTCAGCCAATCTGCATCCTCAGGTCTAAGAAGATTGAACAGGGGCAACTGTTGTACCCCAAAATTTGCCCTCCCATATTCTTCTAGAAATTGCCAAGCCAGGTCATAAAATTCCCCAAGGGTTGCATAGTTCAACTGTCTCCTATACAGTCAAAACTAGGGTTTGTGTTCTGATCAAGAAATTGAAGGTTTCAAAAGCCCAATCAAGTCCCATATGCCTACAAATGTGGTCAAGCATCCTCATATCAAGTTTCAAGGCATTCAGCTCAAAATTGCATAGTGAAAACCCTAGATTGCACTACAGTCAACTGTAGGGGCAAAATGGTCATTTGACAGTCAAAAGTTCAAATTTTTGGTCAACATATCATTTTGAAGCCACAAACATCATTTGATCAATGCTTGGTCATGATTCTCAAAATTTGGCTCAGAAATCATCAAAGATGCAAAAGTTACTATATTTGGACAGTTGAAAAAGTCAACTGAAATTGACCAGGGCATAACTTTCACATGGATTATCAGAAAAATTCCATCCAAAACTCATTTTGAAGAGAAAGACATTTCCTACAACTCATCTTCATATTCCAAGTCCAAGAAATGCTCTCACAAAAAGTTATCAATTTCAACATTATAGGTCATTTTCAAAAGTCAACAAAAAGGGACTTTAAGTCAAAGGCCATAACTTGAGATTGGTAAATCAAAATGACATGGGACCAAAGGCATTGGTTAAAGGACTCAAAGACCTTTCCAAAATGTCCAAGAACGTGTGAAAAGCTTAAAAATTGAGCAAGATATGCCTTGTGGAAGTTGGGAAATATTTGGGTGTTTTGAAAAGTCAACTTTGATTCAAATGGTCTAAAATTGCCAATGGGCCTACTTTTCTTCCATGATTCATCATTCTAAGCCTATGCACGACCACTTGGCCCAAAGGGAAATATTTTCTCAATTTTTATTTATTTATTTGAATTTATATTAATATTAATTCATTTAAATTATTTAAATACATGAAAAATATCTAACCTAACAAAACCAATCTTTTTATGCATGATTTGGACTCAATATTTCGTGCTTGTTCAATTATGGAAAGAATTGGTGTGATTGGAGCCTAATTGACACAAGGAATACTTGAAAAAGATATGAAAAAGATATAAGGAAATCAAATATTGAAAACAATGAATGGAAGAGATTTGATCCAATTTTCTTAACCTAATGCCTTCACTATATGATCAGGAATCAAAACCTAATGGAAAACACTGAAATGCTGCGCAGGAAACACACTTGCACACTTGAAAAAATTGCCATAAAACCAAATTCTGAAATCAGTGTTGAAACACGATTCAAAGCCTAATTCCTTTCACAACAGCTTCCTTGTGGTTCACTAAGCATATTCCAATTCATAACACTCATCAAAAGGCAGAAAATCGCTGTACAGAACTCAAAGTTTTCTCACAAAATTGCATACACGCATCTTGAGTTTAAGGCATTTTCATGACATTTGATTTACATATTCTTATTCAATGATGTTTGCTGATGCTTATCATGTGATTTAATTTGGTTTTTACGCGTCATACACGATAATGCCATGTTTAAATTCTAGGGTTTACAGGTTGTGATTTTAGGGCTTTTGCAATACAGTAAAATTAGCCCTTAAGACCACCATGGTTGGACTCAGCGCCTAGAGACGAAGAAATCCCAACTATCGCGCCTAATTTATGTTTGGAATTGAGCTATTCGCTATTTTCTTATAGCCCACCTAACGCAACGCCATGAAAACCGTTGTCTAATATTTTTGTCTTTCAGGCACATGAGGAAGACGACTCCGTGGCACGCATGGATTGGTTGCATTTGAATTTCGCGCGTCTAACCACTACGCGTTGGTTTTGTTCTTTTTGTTATTTGTTTACCATTATATATTAAATTGAAACCAAGCGCTTCAGTGGCACAGGTGTTAAGCTTGCAACGTCCAAGACCTGGGTTCGAACCCCAGGACTGAACAATTTCGCTATTATTTTTCTATACTCATTCCTATGCAGGTTCAACTTTGAAGATCATCATATACGCCCAGATCAGACCATACACGCGTCCAGCAAATCCAATCCAAAGGCCAGGATCCATGGAGCACCGTGAGTGCTAGTCAACGCCTAGGCATGTTGCTTGGAAAGTCAACAAGGCCATGTCTTATTGGGCCAGGCTTTACCATCTATACCTCCAATTGGGGCTACCCCCCTGGTTTGCCTTCACTAATCTTTTTATTTATTTTTTATTCTTGTTTTAATAATTACTTTTATTCAATTGTGTTTATTTAATTAATTAGTTTTTTTTTTAACAAAAATACATTAAAAACTTCATTAAAAATCAGAAAAGACCAAAAATAATAAATATTTTTATTATAATTATTTTCTTGTAAATAAATTAACATATAATGAATTTAGTTTTAATTAGGATGTTTGCAATTTAATTCTTTTCATATTAAATAAAAAATAATTAGAATTAGGTTAATTAACAATTTCTATTCCTTTTAATTTTTCCTTTTTATCATAATACTTATTTATTTATTATTTTCATAATTAAATTGTACATAAATATAATTAGGTCTAAATTAGGTCAAATTTCAATATTTTCATAATAAAACTTAAAAATCATTAGAATTAGGGTTTGCATTTCCAATTTCATTCTAATAAATTCTCCTTCTTTTAAATCTTAAAAAACACAAAAATACCAAAAACATTTAATTTTCATTTTTTATTTTAATTCCTTATTAATTCAATTTTTTGCAAAAGGGTCCAACGCCCATTGTTTTAATTATTTTATTTCGCACATTTACTTTATTGCTATAATAATTATGTATATGTCCCAAAGCCTTGTAACAATTTAACTTTTCGCACTTTTATTCGCTTTATTTATTTTCCGTCAAATCGGGTCCGGTTTAATTTTTGGCGATGTGGACCCGCGCCCTTTGTAATAGCCTTAGATTTATTTTCCCGCAAACTTTATAACTGCTAAAAAGCATGCAAGAATGAATGTCTTAATTAAAATCAAGCGTAGATCACAATAAACATGACAAGACAAATATCAATGAAAATGACACACAAATTCGCACACACCACCCCTAGGGTACGCCTCACTGTTGCCTTTCGAAAGGTGATCGTCGAGTAGAGGATGTCTTAGTAAGTCCTCATGATCCGGGAACCTGGCATGAGGGTAGCTTCTAAGGTGTCTTCCCATTGCTCTGGTGATCACCACGTCCCGAACCTTCGAATTGACCCGAACACCTCCAACGGTGGTGCTACCTACCTCTCAATGGTGGGATGGCACTACTTTAAAGGACATCTACACAGACGAATTCCTTAGGGTAGGTAGGTTCTCAAGGATATTTGCTCTAATTTCAAACAAATCAAAATACTTTTCACACCAACACATTTTCAAAAGCTTTCAAAGCAAATTTTTCAAACACTCTGACGTACGAGTCGAACTGGAATTTTCAAAGAAACTTTTTTAAACCCACATTGAAAAGCAGACAAACAATTTTGAAAACACATTGAGCAAGTATCTAAGAGCCCATGGATAACCATGGATAGAAAGGGTGCTAACACCTTCCCTTTCTATAATCTACCTCCCGAACCGAGAGCAATCTCTTTAAGGAATTTTTCTGTGCTTTTGTCCTTTCCATTTGGAGAAAATAAAAGACGGTGGCGACTCTTGCTTCCGCGACATTTCGCGAACCAGCGTTAAACAGTCAGTTCCAGATCCACCGATCACATACCCCCTACAATTCAAGAAGGCCTTCTTTAAACTTCCCCAAAGGAAAAGAGGGAGAAATTAATGTTGTAGCGTCATAACCCAGGGTACAACAACCATTAGTGATCCCACAAAGGCAGCAACAAGGCAGGAGGCCACAAAGAAATTTTGATCCAATCTCGATGCCATCCAGTCACTTATTACAACAGCTAGTTAAGGCATCCTTGGTAGAAATCAAGCCTCTAGCTCCCCCAGTCGGGCCGCTCCTGGGAAAGTACAACGCCAACGCCAGATGTGAGTATCATGCTAATTCTCTTGGACATACCTTAGAGCAATATTGTCCATTCAAGCATAAGGTCCAAGACTTGTTATAATCTCAAGGAATCACTTTTGAGAAACCTAACATCAAATTAAATCCTATGCCTCCTGTGATACGGTGGGAGAACTGACTTGGGTGTTTTGCGTTTGATCATAAATGTTACGGTTAGCAAGAGTCGCCATCGACTTTTCTTTTATCCAAAAGGAAAGGTGAAAAAGCACAGGAAAGACCTTTGAGATTATTTCTTGAGTTCGGGGGGTAGATTATGAAAAGGGAAGGTATTAGCACCCTTTTCATCCATGGTTTTCCATGGGCTCTTAGTTACTTTCTAGATCACTTGCTTTTGTTTGAAATTGTGCTTTTTGTGGTTTTTGAAAGTATTTTGTAAATAGGCCATTGTTTAGGCAATCTTTGTAATGATTCTCGTTCGTAAGAATGTATACAAAGATGTTGATCTTTTGAAAATGTTTTCAAGTTTGTAAGATGTTTTAAAAGTGTAGGTGCTTGTTTTGAAAATAACAAGGATGTTTGTTTCGAGATTGGGCAAGTAATTAGGAGCATTCTACCTACTCAAAAGTCTTTCTTGTTCATTTTCCTTTTCCTTTGACATTGTTATCTTACCATTGATTTGGTAAGTAACCCTATCTTTGGATGTAAACGGGACGAGCGTGGGTCATCGTTTAACCATGATTAGCAATGTTGCAAGGTATCTTAGTATTCCTTTTTAGGGACTAAGATCATTTGAAAATCAACTTAGATAGCGTCATCGAGGGACTATGATCTTGTATTTGCTTGTTCTTGCTAAGATACCTTACATGCGTAATATGGCCATTTTGTATAAGGCAACCAAGTGGAATAACCCTAGGGGTGCTTGTGTGCAAGTGTATTGTTTTCATGCTTGTTTTTGTCTTTGAATTAGGGTTTTCTAAGTATTGGTTTTAGTATTTCCATACAAACCCTAATTACTAGCATATTATGTATAAAAGCGATAAATTGCAGAATTTAAAGTTACTACGCTATTACAATCATTGAGGGATGGGGGTACAAATTTACAAATGAGGATTGCAAATAAAATTAAATCCTAAGTTACTATTACAACCTGTTGTACCCCAAAATTTGCCCTCTTATTTTCTCAAGAAATCACCCTGGATCCTCAGGTTTACTTCCATCCAATCCCGAGCTTTGAATTACAAATTTTTCAAGAAAGTCTCCTGCAAGGGAAAAATAGTCATTTTCACATTAAAAGGTCAAACTTTGACTTTTGGATCAGAATCAAATCTCTGAACTCATATTTCATCAGAACATGTTGGAATATGAAGTTGGTATCATCAAAAAGTTCAAAAGCCAAATTTACTATGGAAAAGCCAATTTTCTAAATATTTGGAAATTTTCTAAGTATTTAATAAAAATGACACTTCAGAACTTCTGAGCCAGCCTCCAGGCAGGTGCAGTCAGAAGTTACAAACATGGTTCAGAATATAGCCTTAAGTCAGAACATGGCTCTTCAGCCTCTACGCAAGCTCAATCAGAGTTTTCCAGAGTAATTCAAAGAAGGCTAAGAAGCGTGTTGCAAGTTTTCTGGAAAGTATGAAAGCTCCTTCAGAACATGCTAGAGCCAGAAGATAAGAGGATCAAAAGATGGGGATGCCACACTGAAGCAGAACTTCTGATCCAAAACTAAGCCTTGGTGTAGAGTTTCACGTTGCAGGATTTCTGGTTGTGATAAGTCTCATCATTATTTAATGCTCATTTAATGCTCACAACCACCATCTGAGTCTTTATCCAAAGGATCTTCACCACGTGTACCTCTACTGTCTTGGGATAACAACTTTGCTACTAAGCCCATGCTTTACTTTTTTGCTTTTCCTTAATTCCTGTTGACAACCACCATGCTTGCTTCAAAGACAAGACAACGCTTCAGCACATGAAGGCTATTTTCAAAGCTTTAGTCAGAACTTGACCAAATCCCAAAATCTTGCTTATACAACTTGCTGCAGACCTATGACTAACAGCTGGCTCAGCCTACGCTTGCATCTCATGATTACACCAAACTAGCATACGAAAAATGTGATGAAAAAGCAAAGGAACAGGATGCCAAAACACGTTCAAATCCTATTTGTTTTTTTCCAAAGTCACAGCAAATTAATCTATAAATACTTGGCTCCATCACACGTTCAAGGGGCTGGCTTTTGAAGAGAGAGATTGGCCAAAAGAGAGAAAAGGAAGTTGTGAAACCTTAATAAAAATCCATATTTCTCATACATAAAAAACAAACCTTTGTTCTTCCCTTTGAACAAAAGGACACAACCACTCTTCCGTCTCTCTTGCTGACTCAGAACATCCAAAGGCAGCCACTCAAAGCTCCAAGCACGCTCCAGGTAAGTCTTTCTGACTTTACTTGCTTTTCATTCTGAACATCATTACCATGTAAATATCATAGTATTAATATTGTACATATCATTGTATGAATAGAAAAACTATGGATCAGAACTTCTAGAATAATGCTAGGCTCAGACTTAGGATTGGAACTTCTGGATTTGTTGTGCTGTGATTATTCTGATTTACTGAACTGAATAAATTGTTGTTGTGCTGATTAAGAGATGAAATGTAACACATAACTTCTGTTTTTTACTCATCATTTTAACACACAGAACTTCTAGGATTTTCTCACTGTTTAAGCACGTAGAACTTCTGAGTTCTCTTCACTGTTTTAACACACAGAACTTCCATGATTTTTTCTCACTGTTAACACACACTGAACTTCTGATGTTCACCCACTGGCTCAGCACAATATTGAACTTCTAATGTTCACTCACAATCTTAATACAACACAGAAATTTTGAGTTATCCTTACATGTCAAATACACTGAACTGCTGACGTTTGCTCGCTGTTTCAATGTAATACAGAACTTCTGACTTTTGGTTCACTGGTTGGACACCACCCAAAACCTCTGTGTTTTTCCCTCTAACATTTTTGCAGGACTTCAGAGTGTATCCATCCAGAAACTCTGTTACCTTTCCCTTTGACGTTTTTTGCAGGACCTCAGAGTGTACGAATCCAGAACTTCTGATCACACTGACTTTTTCTGCTAAGTCACGCGCCTGGCTTCAGAACTTCTGATCCTTGTTTCTTTGTTTGCAGCAACACGCTTTTTCTATTTTGCGTTTATTTTCCTTTTCATCATTTTAACATTAACTTTCTTTTAATATCAACAAAAAAAGACATAAAAACATTTTCCTTTTAACTTATTTCCTTTTTTCATTAAAACAAAATAAATCTTCACTTTTATTTCTTGCATTGTACATTTCAATATGGTTGTAATAGTAACTTAGGACTTATTTTTACTTGCAACCCCCATTCGTAAACTTGTACCACCATCCCCTAAATATTGTAATAGTGTAGGACTTTACATTTCTGCAATTTATCGCTTTCCAATGTAAATGTTAGTAATTAGTCGTGTATGGCAAGATAAAACCAACAAGTAGACCACCAAAAATCAAAGACAAATGCATGCAATCAAACACATTTGCACACATGCACCCTTAGGGTAATATCACTTGTTTCCTTACAAAAATGGCCATGTTATGCATGTGGGATGTCTTAGCACAAACAAATTGAAAATACAAGATCATAGTCCCTCGATGACGCCATCAAAGTTGCCTTTCGAAAATGATCTTAGTCCCTAAAGAAAATGTGCTAAGTCATTTCACAACATTGCTATCATGGTCATACGATGACCCAACGCTCGTCCCTTCACATCCAACGATGAGGCTTCTTACCAAATCAATGGTAAGATAGCAACATCTAAAGGAGGAGGAAAAGCACATCTAAGACCTTTTGAGTAGGTAGGTTCGCTCTCGGTTACTTGCTTGCTCACAATAAAAACATTTTTACACCAACACTCTCACTTTGAAACATTTTCAAAAGACAACACTTTGTACGCGTTCTTATAGAGACGAGAGCCATTACAAAGGAAACCCTTTTCATAGTCACTTTCAAAAACACATCTCACAAACACTTTCCTGAAAACATTTTCGAAACAACACTTCGTATGCATTCTTATAGAAATGAGAATCATTACAAAGTTACATTTTCAAAATACTTTCAAAAACCACACCACAAGAAAATTCAAACAAAAGCAAGTGATCTAGCAAGTAACTAAGAGCCCACGGAAAACCATGGATGAAAAGGGTGCTAACACCTTCCTTTTTCATAATCTACCCCCCGAACTCAAAACATCTCTAAAGGTCTTTCCTGTGCTTTTTCACCTTTCGTTTTGGATAAAAGAAAAGTCGGTGGCGACTCTTGCTAAACCACAACATTTGCAAACACAAACGCAAAACCTCAAGTCAGTTCTCCCACCGTATCATAGAACTGGAGACTCTGCTGGGGATGTTGAAGTGGGGTTACCTTAAGGATAGATCACATTTATTTGCTTACATTGTTTGATTTGTTTGATTTACATTTTTTTCCTTGTTTGGGTTTGTTTTAAATCTTACACCCAGATTTGGGGACACCTCTTAGGTAAGTAGTAATAAACTGTGAGGGAACTGTGCAGGGTATACCGAAAAGGTTGAAACAGTAGCTACATTGATGTGGCACTTTGGTTGGTATCGGTAACCCTTGAGTCAGTCAAGGAGAGTACGGGGCCGCCGCATGGTGTCGTAAAGCATCAACCAACCTTAGAACCTTACTTGAACAACTTGGCCATTAGGTCGTAGTGAGATGATCGACTTTGGTGCAGTCCGAAGTTGGTAGATACTCGATGCTACACTCATTGAGACTTGACTTCCAACTTTCGTTTGGTTGCAAGTCAATTGCCTACCGAACGAAGCTTGTGGGAAAGGTCAGTGATATTGAGATCCCTTAGAACCCGGTTACTATTAACTAGGACAGGTTGAGCCAACTGAACTTCAAGAGGGTACTTACCTACAAACTCCATGCAAGCCTAAACCTAAGGACTTATCTGCTTTGTGTGAATATGATTATTTGTATACACTTGCTTACCTCGCATATTTGTACATAACATCATAACATCATATTATAGCATTTTCAAATAACCATTTCAAGGATCTCGAGGGTCTTTGGTGCAGGTTGTGATGAACCAAACGTCTAGCAAGGGGCAGGGGGATTTATTTTCCTATGACTAAACTCCGTCAAAGATCAAGTACAACAAACTTGAGTCAAGGGCTATGACCCACTTGACACAGTGAGCTTAATTCTCATGGAAAGACATCCACCGATACAAAGTTCTCCAATAAAAAATGATTGATCAAAGTTCAACTTCTAACAGTTTCTTGTTTACCCCGCGAGATCCTTGAAAACATGCATCCACATATCATGCATCATATCATGACATGTTTCTCATACAGGTTTCCTTATCTTCCTACTATTTATTTCAGTAGAGATGGCCCTAGAACAAACCATAAAGAGCATTCAGATTCAAAATGATCAACTTCAAGAGATGTTCTTGAACCTATCCAGGGGGCAAGAAGAGGTGAAAGCTCTTCTCACAAGGGGCATGGTCATGGGGAATCCGGAGGGCACCAAAGATGATCAGTTGGAAAGGTTACAAACTGAAATAGCCATAATGAGGGTCCAAATGATGGGACAACTGGTGGGCCAGATGGCTCTTATCCAAAATCTGGCTCAAGGACAAGAAGAGCTGAAAGTTCTTATCAACCAACTTCGTTAAGACGTGTGCAACCGTATGGGGAAAACAATCAAGATTAGAAATCAGGTCACTGCTCAGCCTCCCATGAGACAAGAAGCCAGAAGACCTCCCCAATTTGCCACTACCTCACGGGTCCAACAACAACGTCGCCAACAACAACGAAACAGTCAGCCAAGGGTAGAAAGACCTCAAAGGAAGTTCACCCAAATCAACATGCCACTGTCACAAGCATTGCAACACATGTTGAAGATGAAGCTGATTACGGTGATAAACCCTCATCCGAGCCCAAAGACTTCATCTCCTAACTACAATCCGGAGGCAAGGTGTGCTTATCATTCTGACAGCCCAGGGCACGATACTAACGATTGTTGGGCGCTGGAGTACAAGATTCAAAACCCGATCGACGAAGGAATTTTGGAGTTCACACAAGATGGCCAGACTGAGTTCTTCCGCCATTCCTAGGCTCGCCACCTAAAGTGACAAGTTCAAACAAAGAGGCTTCTGTTTATTTTGAATTTTGAATTGTAATTTCTTTTGTTATTCAAACAATTATCTATTAATGTCAAACTTTGTTTCATTAATGCATTGAATATGTTTGTATTGATTTGATCCACTCATTTTCATTACATTTAAACTATGCTTTTTACTCTCTCTATGACATTCAACTCTTGCTAAAAGTTACAAGCCTTTAGAGGGAGGATGACGAAAACAATGCCATAATCTCATACAGTATGATTTTGAACAGACCTTGCTGACGATGTACATGCGTTTTTTTTCAAATCCTAAACACTGGAGTTATAAGGAAGATAATCCCTAGTCAACCCCTTCGAGCCAAATAAGTAGAAGTTTTCTGTTTTAACACAAATTGAAACCTTTAAATCAAAACCTGGGGCATGGTAGTCTCTCAGTTAATTCAAACGCGAGTTGAGCCGCAAACTCTCATCTCGTAATACAACGAATGGCGTCAAGAAACATTCCTCTGGAATCAAAAGGCGGTGATGGTTCCCTATCACATAGGCAGTTATTATCTCTCAAAAAAGAAAATCCCACTAAGTCAAAACCTACAAAGGAGACTTAAGAAAACTGGGGCATCCCGCTGACTGTAATCTCAAAAACAATAACAGTCAGGCAAAAATCATGGATAAGAAATCGAAAAAAGAGGTCACTACAAATCCTCAACAATAAAAAAAGAATGTTGCAAAAATGACTGCCTTCCGATAAACTTAACTTGTCTGAACTATCACTAAAAAGTTCACTCCAGACTCAATTGGAGTTCAAACGTACAATTAACTGAGTTTAGGATTGAAGAACATCACGAAGAACGGGTGGGTACAAATACACTTTGAGCCTTTATCCTTTGTTTCTTAAACCGTGAACCAAGCCACGTTACAACCCTTCAAAAGTCCTAATTGAAGCATGGGTTAGTTCGAAAGCATACTGTTACAAAAGGTATCCTGACTCCTGTAAGGCTTTACTCTAAATCCAGTGTTGAATTACAAACTTCTATATTTGCTAAAAACACATTTTTCAAAACTTCAAGACAAGCATAAACTTTGCATTACTTGAATATCACTGTTTGCATTTGGCTATTTGTTTGACAGCGGATAAATTCACACAACGAATATCCAGTGAACGAAAGCTCTCTCAGTGAACAAAATCACTTCAAGAAGGATGACACTTCCTTTGAAAAATCTCCTATTAACAAGGGGGCATGACATGTCACTATCCAGCACACCTGGGGAAGTCCAGTCAAGATTCCAGGAAATCCCTCAAAGAAATGCAGAGTAACCAAGGGCAGGTCTCCATCTCCGTCACTTGGGGAATGAAACGCAAATCCCAACAAAAGGGTACGTACAATCAAACATTCTTTGGCAGTGCCACAAACACTCGTTACTAGGGACATTGGTAAATCTCCCCAAAATCCTTCTCATAGGATGATTCCCCAGCCAAAGTTTAAACTCTGAAAATCTTTCCCCAACGAAGTCATCACCTCTCTAGCAGACCGACAACAAGGTTTATTTCCCCAACAAATGGCAGAAATCCCCAGCTTGAGTTTGCCTCTCCGACTACTACAAATCAAAGGACCACAACCCCTAATCCCCAATAAAGTCGTCAGCAAAGCCTTTATTATTACCAAGAAATGCTATGAAGCCTGGATCCGACCAGATATTAGCATAATTTTCAAATTATTACTGAAACCTGGACCCGACCAGATAACAGTTTGACTTCATGAATTACTGAAACCCGGACCCGACCAGATAACAGGTGATCTTAAAGATGCTTGAAACCTGGACCCGACCAGATAATAATCTAGATCTTCAAAGATATAGAAGAACATGAACTCAATCCGACCAAGGTTTAACTTCTTTTCCCCAGTAGAGTTAACCTCTCTATCCCCAACAAAGGACTGAGAAACCTGGATCCGACCAGATATCATTCCTCATTTCCAACTTTTCAAGAAATTCATTGTGAAGCCTGGATCCGACCAGATAGAAATCACCCTCCGAGATTCGTTGTGAAACCTGGAAACTGACCAGATAACAACTAAATCCCCAAGCAGTTCATTGTGAAGCCTGGACCCGACCAGATAGCAATTGACTTCATCAAAGAAATCTGCGAAGCCTGGACCCGACCAGATAACAGTTTTCAACCAGTTTATTGTGAAGCCTGGACCCGACCAGATAACAATTAACCATGATTCCCGGAAAGACACTATGAAGCCTAGATTCGACTAGATAATAGTACAGCTTTCCAAAAGACCATAAAGCCTGGACCCGACCAGATGACTATTCAATTTCAAGAATTTTTTTGCGAAGCCTGGATCCGACCAGATAACAGTTAATTCATCATTCCCTCCGGTAAATTACTGTGAAGCCTGGATCCGACCAGATAATAGTTAACCTCTACAATCCCCAGCAAGTTACTGTGAACCTGGACCCGACCAGATATCAGTTCAACTCCGACCCCAGTAGAGCAACGGACAATTGAGACTCCTGAATTCTTTTCCCAAGCAGGAATAAAAATTCTCCCCACAGAGTTTTCAATATCCCCCAACAGAGTTCTCCTCAAACAACAAAACAGAAATCCCCGGTGGAAACATTCTAAGAAAATTTTGAAGACTCACCTACTCTTCAATAGCAGTCCGGGATTTAATGACTCTCCAGCATTTGTCAAGGATTTATTTTCCCAGAAAAAAATACATTCATTAACATCTCACATTTCATATATCATATTACATGCATGACAAGTGCACACGACCCAAATCTCATTTATTTTGAGAACATCATTACACAACGCATACATCATGACATTGCATACTACTAACTCTTTTCCTTTTCAGGAAAGATAAATCAAAAGACAAAGATCATCATCTTTTGGAGTAGTAATCATTCCAGACTCCTTCATCATCCTGCTGAGCTTTCGATACAGTCCAGATATGCTCCAGATACGGATGCCATCCTGATACTCATTCAGATCCAGCTTTCAGATACAGTTCAGATACGCTCCAGATATGGATGCCATCATGATACTCATTCAAATTCAGCTTTCAGATACAGTTTAGATATGCTCCAGATACGGATGCCATCCTGATACTCATTCAGATTCAGCTTTCAGATACAGTTCAAATACGCTCTAGATACGTATGCCATCCTAATACTCATTCAGATTCAACTTTCAGATACAGTTCAGATACGCTCCAGATACGGATGTCATCCTAATACTCATTCAAATTCAGCTTTCAGATACAGTTCAGATGCGCTCCAGATACGGATGCCATCCTGATACTCATTCAAATTAAGCTTTCAGTTACAGTTCAGATATGCTCCAGATACGGATGCCATCCTGATACTCATTCAGATTCAGCTTTCAGATACAGTTCAGATACACTCCAGATACAGATGCCATTCTGATACTCATTCAGATTCAGCTTTCAGTTATAGTTCAGATACGCTCCAGATACGGATGTCATCCTGATACTCATTCAGATTTAGCTTTCAGTTACAGTTCAGATATGGATGCCATCCTGATACTCATTCAGATTCATCTTTTAGATACAGTTCAGATACGCTCTAGACACGGAAGCCATTCTAATATTAATTCAAAGACACCTCCTGATACAGTTCAGATACGCTCCAGACACAGAAGCCATTCTGATACTCATTCAGACTCAACTTTCGATATAGTCCAGATACGATCCAGACACGAAAGCCATTCTGATACTCATTCAGACTCAATACAGATAGGCTCCAGACACGGACGCCATTCTGATGTTCAACTTACAGATTACATTTCAACAAACATTCTTGGATGGCATCTACAAGCCCATCCCTGGAAAGATTCTATCACCTCTCTAAATGGCATCTTTAAGCCTATTCCTCCTATCGGCGCCGAGTGCAAATTTCTAGGCACTCTAGTGTCCAATCATCTTCCACCTTCGAGTCACGAATGGCAAATCTCGCCAATCTAACTCTTCAGGTTAAAGAAGATTGAACAGGGGCAGCTGTTGTACCCCAAAATTTGCCCTTTCATTTTCTCAAGAAATCACCCTGGATCCTCAGGTTTACTTCCATCCAATCCCGAGCTTTGAATTACAAATTTTTCAAGAAAGTCTCCTGCAAGGGAAAAATAGTCATTTTCACATTAAAAGGTCAAACTTTGACTTTTGGATCAGAATCAAATCTCTGAACTCATATTTCATCAAAATATGTTGGAATATGAAGTTGGTATCATCAAAAAGTTCAAAAGCCAAATTTACTATGGAAAAGCCAAATTTCTAAATATTTGGAAATTTTCTAAGTATTTAAGAAAAATGACACTTCAGAACTTCTGAGCCAGCCTCCAGGCAGGTGCAGTCAGAAGTTATAAACATGGTTCAGAACATAGCCTTGAGTCAGAACATGGCTCTTCAGCCTCTACGCAAGCTCAATCAGAGTTTTCTAGAGTAATTCAAAGAAGGCTAAGAACCGTGTTGCAAGTTTTCTGGAAAGTTTGAAAGCTCCTTCAGAATATGCTGGAGCCAGAAGATAAGAGGATCAAAAGATGGGGATGCCACGCTGAAGCAGAACTTCTGATCCAGAACTAAGCCTTGGTGTAGAGTTTCACGTTGCAGGATTTCTGGTTGTGATAAGTCTCATCATCATTTAATTCCCATTTAATGCTCACAACCACCTTCTGAGTCTTTATCCAAAGGATCTTCACCACGTGTACCTCTACTATCTTGGGATAACAACTTTGCTACTAAGCCCATGCTTTTCTTTTTTTCTTTTCCTTAATTCCTGCTAACAGCCACCATGCTTGCTCCAAAGACAAGGCAGCGCTTCAACACATGAAGGCTATTTTTAAAGCTTTGGTCAGAACTTGACCAAATCCCAAAACCTTGCTTATACAACTTGTTGCAGACCTATGACCAACAGCTGGCTCAGCCTACGCCTGCATCTCATGATTATACCAAACTAGCATACGAAAACTGTGATGAAAAAGCAAAGGAACAGGATTCCAAAACAGGTTCAAATCCTATTTGTTTTTTCCCCAAAGTCACAACAAATTCATCTATAAATACTTGGCTCCATCACACGTTCAAGGGGCTGGATTTTGAAGAGAGAGATTGGCCAAAAGAGAGAAAAGGAAGTTGTGAAACCTTCATAAAAATCTAGATTTCTCATACATAAAAAGCAAACCTTTGTTCTTCCCTTTGAACAAAAGGACACAACCACTCTTCCATCTCTCTTGCTGACTCAGAACATCCAAAGGCAGCCACTCAAAGCTCCAAGCACGCTCTAGGTAAGTCTTTCTGACTTTACTTGCTTTTCATTCTAAACATCATTACCATGTAAATATCATAGTATTAATGTTGTACATATAATTGTATGAATAGAAAAACTATGAATCAGAACTTCTAGAATAATGCTAGGCTCAGACTTAGGATTGGAACTTCTGGATTTGTTGTGTTGTGATTATTCTGATTTGCTGAACTGAATAAATTGTTGTTGTGCTGATTAAGAGCTGAAATGTAACATAGAACTTCTGTTTTTCACTCATCATTTTAACACACAGAACTTCTAGGATTTTCTCACTGTTTAAGCACGTAGAACTTCTGAGTTCTCTTCACTGTTTTAACACACAGAACTTCCATGATTTTTTCTCACTGTTAACACACACTGAACTTCTGATGTTCACCCACTGGCTCAGCACAATATTGAACTTCTAATGTTCACTCACAATCTTAATACAACACTGAACTTCTGAGTTATCCTTACATGTCAAATACACTGAACTGCTGACGTTTGCTCACGGTTTCAATATAATATATAACTTCTGACTTTTGGTTCATTGGTTGGACACCACCCAGAACCTCTTTGTTTTTCCCTCTAACGTTTTTGCAGGACTTCAGAGTGTATTCATCCAGAACCTCTGTTCCCTTTCCCTCTAACGTTTTTTGCAGGACCTCAGAGTGTACGAATCTAGAACTTCTGATCCCACTGACTTTTTCTGCTAAGTCACGAGCCTGGCTTCAGAACTTTTGATCCTTGTTTCTTTGTTTGCAGCAACACGCTTTTTCTATTTTGCGTTTATTTTCCTTTTCATCATTTTAACATTAACTTTATTTTAATATCAACATAAAAAGACATAAAAACATTTTACTTTTAACTTATTTTTACTTGCAACCCCCATTCGTAAACTTGTACCCCTATCCCCTAAATATTGTAATAGCGTAGAACTTTACATTTCTGCAATTTATTGCTTTCCAATGTAAATGTTAGTAATTAGGCGTGTATGGCAAGATAAAACCAACAAGTAGACCACCAAAAATCAAAGACAAATGCATGTAATCAAACACATTTGCACACATGCACCCTTAGGATAATCTCACTTGTTTCCTTACAAAAATGGACATGTTATGTATGTGGGATGTCTTAGCACAAACAAATCGAAAATACAAGATCATAGTCCCTCGATGACGCTATCAAAGTTGCCTTTCAAAAATGATCTTAGTCCCTAAAGAAAATGTGCTAAGTCATTTCACAACATTGCTATCATGGTCATACGATGACCCAACGCTCGTCCCTTCACATCCAACGATGGGGCTTCTTACCAAATCAATGGTAAGATAGAAACATCTAAAGGATGAGGAAAAGCACATCTAAGACCTTTTTGAGTAGGTAGGTTCTCTCTCGGTTACTTGCTTGCTCACAACAAAAACGTTTTTACACCAACACTCTCACTTTGAAACATTTTCAAAAGACAACACTTTGTACGCGTTCTTATAGAGATGAGAGTCATTACAAAGGAAACCCTTTTCATAGTCACTTTCAAAAACACATCTCATAAACACTTTCCTGAAAACATTTTTGAAACAACACTTCGTATGCATTCTTATAGAAACGAGAATCATTACAAAGTTACATTTTCAAAATACTTTCAAAAACCACACCACAAGCACATTCAAACAAAAGCAAGTGATCTAGCAAGTAACTAAGAGCCCATGGAAAACCATGGATGAAAATGGTGCTAACACCTTCCCTTTTCATAATCTACCCCCCGAACTCAAAACATCTCTAAAGGTCTTTCCTGTGCTTTTTTACCTTTCCTTTTAGATAAAAGAAAAGTCGGTGGCGACTCTTGCTAAACCGCAACATTTGCGAACACAAATGCAAAACCTCAAGTCAATTCTCCCACCGTATCACACAACCATATTGAATGGATAAGAATGTACAAGAAATGTAAAATGGACTTGTTTTGTTTAAGAAAAGAAATAAGTTTTGTTTAAGAAAAATAAATAAGTTTTGTTTAAGAAAATATTTTGATCTTTTTATGCTAAATAAAATAAGACATGTGAATATGAAATATTTTTTTGGTGTTTGGTAAATATAATAAGGAGAAAGAAAACGGAATCAGCGCTTTGCTGACATAAAAGAAATCAGAAATTCTGACTCTGGCATGCTGGAAGACAGAAATAACATGTTAGCAAAAATCAGGGAAGGTCAGAGGTTCTGGGTCCACTAGAAACAAAGAAAATTTTAGAATTTCTGATGCCGCTGGAAGAACTTCGTCTCCTTCTCCATGCTAGTTAGAGCATCTGCAACTTAGTCATTTCTCAATAAAACAGAAGATGTGCATATAGCACTTATGGCAAGTTTCATAATGTTTCAGAAACAAGAGATATCAGAACTATAAATTAGAATCAAGCATGAATTTTCTAATCCTAATTCTGAGTCCTAATTTCTTCAAGAAGTTCTGAAATGAAATTTTTCTCTACTTAGGTAGGAAAATACATGAAACCTCAGAATATGTACAACATCATAATCTGGATGTCTACATTGTATTTTGAACATGCAAGTCTAATAATGCCTAAGTAATATAACGAGAGTTAGCAGAAGCTTACCTTATAGCTGGAAAATGTTCTGTGAGATGGAGTCTGGCTCTGATCGCTTGTGATGTTCTGACCAGCTTCCTCAAGTGCCCAGCAAGCTAGAAACCTTTGACTTGAACTATGAATGGATGGAAAATTCTGGAACAGCCAAAGAGCAAAGTTCTGACTTCTTTGAAGTGGATATTGATGGAGGGTATGTCACAGTCTTAACACGGAAGTTAGGATGGTTTCTAAATATATATCAGAAACTGTATGGATGGTTTTGGTCAAGAAACACTTGAGGAAAAATGGAGTTTGAATGCAAGAATCAAAAGCTAATAGGTTTTGTATTTTGTGTTTGCATTTTTGGACTCTTGGAATTTTAGCAGGGGTTAAAGGCTTTTTCTTTCTCAAATTTCCCCCCTTTTTACAGTTTCCAATAAAGTCCAATTTATAAGCAAAGGTTTAGTAGCTTGGAGAGGTCAAGGGGCACAACCATCATATGCTAGGCGCTGACTTGTTCTTGAAGTAAGTTCAAATAGATATGGTGGTTAGCAGTTTTAGCAGCGCCTAAGCTGGATTTGTAAGCAGGAATTAAGGAAAGGTAACCTCAAAAGCAAAAGCAACGTATGGGCCCAACACACTCTTGTACAAAAGTTTTCTTTTCCAAGACAGTAAAGGTACTTCTATGCCACACGTGGGGAAATCCTTTAGATAAAGACCCAAAAGTGGTTGTGAGCATTAAATGATGATGAGATTTATCAAACCAAAAATCCTGCAATGTGAGATTCTGCATCATTGCTTAATTCTGGATCAGAAGTTCAACTTCAACGTAACTTAGGATGGGCCTCCAACTTTTGATCTTTGTATCTCCTTGCTCCAGCATGTTCTGAAGGAGATCTCAGACTTTCCAAGAAACTTGCAACACGCTTTGTAAACCTTCTTTGAATTGCTCTTGCAACTTCTGACTGAGCCTATATGAAAACTGATCCAGAAGTTGTAGACAACTTCTGACTTGAAAATGCTCAGAATTTGCTAAATTCCTAAGCTTCAGAGACGTGCATTTCTATAACTTGAAATCTCAGCATTTCTAGAATAAATTCTGTTATGCAGATTTTTAGATCTCATAGGGATCTAAAAATCTTGAGTTAGAAGTTCTTCCAGAATCAACTTGCGTCATGGTGATAATCTGATCAGAAGTTCGGAACTTGTCATATTTCTTAAACACTTAGAAAAATTCTAAGTATTTAGAAATTTGACTTTTCCAAAGTAATTTTGAATTTTGAATTTCTTGACGAAACAAACTTCATATTTCAACATGTCTTGATTAAATATGATTCTTGAAACTTGATTTTGATCCAAAAGTCAAAGTTTGACTTTTTAGTATGCAAATGACCATTTTGCCCTTATGGATGACTTTCTTGGAAAATTTGTAATTCAAGGCTTGAAATTGGATGGAAGCAAACCTGAGGGTCCAGGATGATCCTTTGAGAAATGAGAGGGAAAATTTTGGGGTACAACAACTTCCCCTGTTCAATCTTCTTACGCTTGAAGAGTTAGATTGGCGAATTTGCCATTCGTGACTTAAAGGTGGAAGATGATTGAACACTAGAGTGCCCAGAAATTTGCACTCGATGATGTGGTGGTTGATTATTTAGGGAATGGGCTTAAAGATTCCATTTGGAGAAATGATGGATAGTTGTTGGAGATGGGCTTAAAGATGCCATGCGAAGGTGATTGTATCTGGACTGTATTTGAGTGACAGAATAACATCCAAATCTGGATCGTATCTGGACGGTATTTGAATGAGTGACTGAATGACATCCGAATCTAGATTGTATCTGGACTATATTTGAATGAGTGAATGAATGAAATCAGAATCTGGATCGTATCTGAACTGTATCTGAAAGCTGGATCTGAATGAGTATCAGGATGACATCCGTATCTGGAGCGTATCTGAACTGTATTTGAAAGTTGAATCTGAATGAGTATCAGGATGGCATTCGTATCTGGAGCATACCTGAACTATATCTGAAAGCTGGATCTGAATGAGTATCAGGATAACATTCGTATCTGAAGTGTATCTGAATTGTATTTGAAAGCTGAATCTGAATGAGTATCAGGATGGCATCCATATCTGGAGCGTATCTGAACTGTATCTGAAAGCTGAATCTGAATGAGTATCAGGATGGCATCTGTATCTGGAGCGTATCTGAACTATTTCTGAAAGCTGGATCTGAATGAGTATCAGGATGGCATCCGTATTTGGAGCGTATCTGAACTGTATCTGAAAGCTGGATCTGAATGAGTATCAGGATGACATCTGTATCTGGAGCGTATCTGAACTGTATCTAAAAGCTGAATTTGAATGAGTATCAGGATGGCATCCGTATCTGGAGTGTATCTGAACTGTATCTGAAAGCTGAATCTGAATGAGTATCAGGATGGCATCCGTATCTGGAGCGTATTTGAACTGTATCTGAAAGCTCAGCGGGATGATGAAGGAATCTGAGACGATTACTACTCTAAAAAGATGATGACCTTTATCTGTTGGTTGATCTTTCTTGAAAAGGTAAAGAGTTAGTTGTATGCAATGTCATGATGTATGCATTGCGTAATGATGAGATTTGTGTTATATGTATTTTGCATGCATATGCTATGAATGTTGTTGAAATGTAATTTTGTCTTGGAGAATAAATCCTTGACAAATGCTAGGGAGTTATTAAATCCTAGATTTCTGTTGAAGAGTAGGTGTGTCTTCAAACTTTGCTTATAATATTTCCACTATGGATCCCTGTTTTGTTGAGGAGAACTCTGCTGGGGAAAGTTGAAAACTCTATGGAGAGTGTTGATTCCTGCTTGGGGAAAAAGTTCAGGAGTCTCGGTTGTCCGTTTCTCTACTGGGGAGTCGAAGTTGAACTAATGTCTGGTTGGGTTCAGGCTTCACAGTAACTTGTTGGGGATTGTAGAGTAGTCTATTGGGGAAGAGGAGTTTTGGTCCTCTAATTTTTAATAGTCGAAGAGGCAAACTCAAGTTGGGGAATCCTACCATTGTTTAGGAAATAAACCCTGTTTCTCAGTCTGTTGGAGAGGCGGCGACTTCACTGGAGAAAATCCTCGAGGATTCTTGAGGTCAACTTAGCTAGGGAAAAGGTTTTCAGAGATTGAAACTCTGGCTGGGAGTCATCCCATGAGAAGGATCTTGGGAAGATTTGTCACTGCCCCTAATAGCAGGTGATTGTGGCACTACCAGGAACTATTTGATTGTAAGTAAACCTCAATCGGGATTTGCATTCAATGCCCCAAGTGATGGAGACCTGCCCCTGGTTATTCAACAATTATTTGAGAGATTCTTTGAATCTTGACTTGACTGCCCCAGGTGTGCTGGATAGTGACATGTCATGCCCCCTTGTTGACATTAGATTTGCCATTGGAAATGTCATCCCAATTGAAGTGATTTTGTTCACTGAGAGAGCTTTCGTTCATCGGATATTCGTTGTGTGAATTTCTCCGCTGTCAAACAAATAGCCATATGCAAACAGCGATATTCAAATAAATGAAAAATTTATGCTTGTCTTAAAGTTTTGAAAATGTGTTTTTAGCAAGTAAATAAGTTTTGTAAGAAAATTCAACTCAGGATTTAGGGTAAAGCCTTACAGGAGTCAGGATACCTTTTGTAATAGTATGCTTTCAAACTAACCCATGCTTCAATTAGGACTTTTGAAGGGTTGTAACGTGGCTTGGTTCACGGTTTAAGAAACAAAGGATAAAGGCTCAAAATGTATTTGTACCCACCTGCTCTTCGTGATGTTCTTCAGTCCTAAACTCAGTTAATTGTACGTTTGAACTCCAATTGAGTCTGGAAAGACATTTTGGTGATGGTTCAGACAAGTTAAGTTTGTCGGAAGGCAGTCATTTTTGCAATATTTTTTTCATGTTGTTGAGGATTTGTAGTGACCTCTTTCTTTTGATTTGTTATCCCTAATTTTTGCCTGACTGTTCTTATTTTTAGATTACGGTCAGCGGGATGCCCCCAGTTTTTCTTAAGCCTCCTTTGTAGGTTTTGACTTAGTGGGCTTTTCTTTTTGAGATATAATGACTGCCTATTTGGTAGGGAACCATCACCGTCTCTTGATTCTTGAGGAATGTTTTGATGTCATTCATTGTATTTACGAGATGAGAGTTTGTGATTTGAACACGCATTTGAATTAACTGAGAGACTACCCTGCCCCAGGTTTTGATTAAAGGTTTCAATTTTTGTGAAAAAAGGAAAAACTTCTACTTCTTTGGGTCGAAGGGGTTGACTAGGGATTATATTCCTTATAACTCCAGTGTTTAGGATTTGAAAGAATGCATGTACATCATCAGTAAAGACTGTTCAAAAACATACTGTATGAGATTTATGGCATTGTTTTCGTCATCCTCCCTCTAAAGGCTTGTAACTTTTAGCAAGAGTTAAATGTCATAAGGAGAGTAAAAAGCATAGTTTAAATATAGTGAAAACGAATGGATGAATTCAAGACAAACATATGCAATGCATTAATGAAACAAAGTTTGACATTAATAGATAAGTGTTTGAACAAGCAAAAGAAATTACAACTGAAAATTCAAATGAATATAAGCCTCTTTGTCTGAACTTGTCACTTTAGGTGGTGAGCCTTTGAGGGACGGCAGAAGAATTCAGTCTGGCCATCTTGTGTGAACTCCAGCATTCCTTCGTCGATCAGGTTTTGAATCTTGTACTTCAGCACCCAACGATCGTTTGTATCATGCCTAAGACTATCAGAATGATAGGCACACCTGGCATCGGGATTGTAGCTGGGAGAAAAAGTTTTGGGATTTGGATGAGGTCTTATTGGTGTAATCAGATTCATCCTCAGCATGTGTTACAAAGCTTGGGACAATGGTATGTTGATGTTGGTAAACTGTCTTTTGGGCTCGCTTTGCCTTTGTTGATTTTCTGGTTGATGTTGACGAAGTCGTTGTTGGGCTCGTGATGTGGAAGCAAATTGGGAAGGTCTTCTCTCCCTTAAACCGACTTCTTGTCTCATGGGAGGCTGAATGATAATTTGATCCCCAATTCTAGATGTTTGCCCCATTTGGTTACATCCGTCTTGATGAAGCTTGTTTATGAGGACTCTCAACTCTTCTTGTCCCTGAGCCAAGTTTTGGATGAGAGCCATCTGGCCCACCAGTTGTCCCATCATCTAGACTTTCATTATGGCTATCTCGGTTTGTAGCCGTTCCAACTCGTCATTTCTGTCGTCCCTAGAATTCCCCATGATCATGCCCCTGGTAAGGAGTGCCTTGACCTCTTCTTGTCCCTTAGATATGTTTAAGAACATCTCTTGAAGTTGAGCGTTTTGAGCCTGGATGCCCTTCACCGTTTGTTCCATAGCCATCTTACTGAAATAAACAGTAGGAAGATAAGGAGACCTGTATGGGACAAACCTGTCATGATATGATGCGTGATATGTGGATGCATGTTTTCAAGGATCTCGTAGGGTAAATGCAAGAAAATGTTAGAAGTTGAACTTTGATCAACAACTTTGATTGGAGAACTTTGTATCGGTGGATGTCCTTCCACGAGAATTAAGCTCACCATGTCATGTGGGTCATAGCCCTTGACTCAAATTGTTGTACTTGATCTTTGACGGTGTTTGGTTAGAGGGAAATAAATCCTCTTGCCCCTTGCTAGATGTCTGGTTCAACGTGACCTGCATCCTTGGCCCTTGAGATCCTTGAAATGCTATGGTTTGATGTTATTGAAAAATGATATGGTATGATTTCATGATGTTATGTACAAGTATGCAAAGTAAATAATCATATTTACATAAAGAAGACAAGTCCTTAGGTTTAGGCTTGCATGGAGTCTCATAGGTAAGTACCCTCTTGAAGTTTAGTTGGCTTAACCTGTCCTAGTAATAGTAATCAGGTTCTAAGGAGCTCAATATCACTGGTCTATTTCCTTGGTCATTGTTTTAGCACAAGCCTCTTTAATGGTGACCGAAATATCCAAAGAAACCAAACCTCAATGAGTGTAGTATAAAGTATCTACCAACTTCGGACTGCACCAAAGCCGGTCATCTCACTACATCCTAAAGGCCAAGTTGGTCAAGTAAAGGTTCTAGAAGTTCATTAGTGCTTCATGACATCACTCAGCGGCCCCGTATTCTCTTTGATTAACTCAAAGTTACCGGTACCCACAAATATGTCGCACTAATGTAGCTATTGCTTAGACCATGTCGGTATACCCCACACAGTTTCCACAATGTATTGCTACTTACCTATAATGTATCCCAAATATGGGTAGAGGATTCAAACCCAAACAAAGAACCATAATGTAAAGCATACAAGTCAAACAATGCAAGCAAGTAAATGTGATCCAACCCTAAGGTAACCCCACTTTTAAAAGTTCCCCAGCAGATTCGCCAGTTATGTGATATGGTGGGAGAACTGACTTGGGTGTTTTGCGTTTGATTGCAAATGTTGCGGTTATTGTGATACGGTGGGAGAACTGACTTGAGGTTTTGCGTTTCATAGCAAATGTCGGGGTTAGCAAGAGTCGCCACCGACTTTTATTTTATCCAAAAGGAAAGGTAAAAAAGCACAGGAAAAACCTTTGAGATGTTTTCTTGAGTTTGGGGGGTAGATTATGAAAAGGGAAGGTGCTAGCACCATTTTCATCCATGGTTTTCCATGGGCTCTTAGTTACTTGCTTAGATTACTTGCTTTGCTTTGAAATTGTTTGAAATAGTGCTTGGTGTTTGGTGTGATTTTGAAAGTATTTTGAAAAGAGGCCATTCGTTTAGGAAATCTTTGTAATTATTCTCGTTCGTAAGAATGTATACAAAGATGTTTGTCTTTTGAAAAATGTTTCAATGTTTTGAAAGTTGTTTGGAAATGTGTGTGTGTTTGTTTTTGAAAATAGCAAGGATTGTTTTTGAAATGGAGCAAGTTACTTAGAAGCTATCTACCTACTCATATGTCTTTCTTGTGCATTTTTATTCCTTTGACATTGTTGATTTACCATTGATTTGGTAAACAACCCTATCTTTGGATGTTAAACAGGACGGGCGTGAGTCATCGTATGACCATGATAGAAATGTTGCCAAGTATCTTAGCATGTTTGAGGGACCAAGATCATTTTGTTTTAGGAAACCTTTTAATAGCGTCATCAAGGGACTATGATCTTATTTTTGTTTTGTTTTGCCAAGATACGTCACATGCGTAACATGGCCATTTTTGTTTAGGCAACCAAGTGGGTGAAACCCTAAGGGTACTTGTGTGCAATGTGTGTCATTTTACATGCATTTGATTTGTCTTGGATTAGGTCTTTTCTATTTGTTTGTTTTTGGTTCTTGTCATGCAAACCCTAGTTTACTAAACATGGTATAAATGCGATAAATTGCGTAAATGTAAACTAAGCTATTACAACAATTATTATGGGAGGGGGGATACAAGTTTTTGAATGGGGATATTGCATCCCTAAAAATACTATTACAACCCAATTGAATATTGTGCGCATTAAATAAATGTACAAATAATTAAAATGCAATGCAAATGTATTTATGCAAAAAAAATGTTTTGAATTTGTTTAAGGTATGAGAAAAATAAAATTAATTAACCCTAGAAAATAAGGAAAAACAATATTATTATTTTTTGAAAGGGTGAAACCCTAATTTTCAATTAAAATAAAATATATGTTCTATATTATTATTTTGTCCATTTTTGTACAAGAAAATAATAAATAATATTATGTACAAATATTAAAAATTAAGTATGTATGAAAATAAATAGTTTATGTGTATAAATAATATAATAAAAATAATAAGTATTTTTTATATTGTATTTACAAATTTATTTAAGAAAATAAAATCTATAAACCCAATAAACTATTTTTATGTGAGAAAATAAATTAAAAAAAAATAAAACAAAAGTGTGAAAATAAATAAATTATTTTTGGGCATTTTTTATCATTAGAAAAAATAAATGCAAGCAATAAATATAAAAATATGCAAGAAAATGCAAAAATATAAGAAAATAGTCAGGGGGTGCAAAAGTAATCCAGGGGGTGTGAAAAGTAGAAACAAAAAGGCCAAAGCTGCAAAAAGCCCAGATGAAGCTTCGTCCCTGTCCTTCAGCTTCTCTGCGCGCGCGTTCTTCTTCAAATCTGTAACTTGCTATTGCTTGCATAAAAACAAAAACTTATAACACAAAACATGTAGCATTTTATCTCACGATTCCAATGATATAAAATTTGTAACCTAACTCTCAAAGATCAGGGAGAATTTTAATGTCCCTAAATCGTGACCTAAATATTTTAGCAACTTCAAGCTTCAAATTCTCTTAGCTCAGTTAATATAAATGACAAGTATGCATATGTATAACTTTACCATGTTATGGACTACATCTTTCCTTCACAAATCGTGGCTTGAGGATGTCTAAATAGAGAGATAGAGATTTGAAAAATACCTCATTCAGCTGGATTTGGATATGACAATGTGGGGACTTTGAGTAAGGCCTGAGGATCGTGTGAGCTTCCTTGAACTTCCTTCAAGCTACTCCAATGCCTAGTTTGCTTTGTGGATGGCCAAAACTCACTGCACAAGTCAAGCTGCAACCTCCAAATTTGGAAATCGCAATGGATGAAACATGGCTTATAGATGCAGGGAAAGGGCTTGGATAGCTTTGGTAGGATGTGTATGAAGTGTTTCAAATGTCAACCCACAAAACGCACGAGCAAAAATGAAGTTGGCAATGATTTTGTAGAACTGCAATGTTTGGGCAGAAAAATGATGTTTTTGTGTTTGGGAGAGTTTTGGATGCAATGCCTTATTTTCTGAGTTGTGACAAGTTTGTATACTTGTATAGAATGGATACAAAGTCCACTCTTCATCTGATGTGCCAGCTTTTTTCTTTTCACCCACCTTATTGCTTTTTAAGTAAAGTGACATGACTTATGCAACATGCTTGTACTGGCTACCTCAAGGGCTGATAAGAGTTGTTATACATTGCTTGAGACCAATGGAAATTGTTTGCATCAAAGGGACAGGTCCAAGGCTCAAGGTTGACAAAATTGCAAAAGCTCACCTTTATGAAAATGGCATTGTGAACTTTTGGCCAAAAATGGAATTACAACTTATACAATGCTTCAAAAGTGAAAATAAAGCATTTATCTTCTGACTTTGAATTTAATTATGGAGTGTAGAATGAGTTTAGGACCTGTAATTCAAGGTACAAGCATCATGGATCTGATTTGCAACTTGATACTTTGTGAAAATGGCATGAACAAAAGTGATAAAATGCCAACTTCTCCTCTTCGATTCTCCCTAACCACAAATGATCTTGGAGATTTCTTGGACATTTTAGAAAGCTTGAAATGTGCTCTATAATCCATCTTTGAAATTAATTTTTATATACCTCTTGGAACTAGGTGAAAAATGTCCATGAAGTTGGGTCAAAAAACTGCCTAAATTAGGGCAAATTTTCACTAAGTTATTTAGTTCATGGACCTATGTTCACAAATTCATAACTTGAGATCCAAGCATCTTTTAGGAAAAGTTTGTGAAGAAAAGTTGTAGATTTCATGGAGGACTACAACTTTCATGTTGGAAGTTTTCTTTGAATCAACTTGCATCATGATGAAAAAGTGGTGGAAAGTTGGGAAAAAATAAGAAAATTTCCATACTTAGAAAAATTTTAAGTTATGAAAATTTTCAAATTCAAAACCCTAATTTTCAAAATTAGTTTTCTTGGTGAACAAGTTTCATGTTTTGATACATCTTGATGAATTATGACCCTTGGTATTTGATTTTGACCAAAAAGTCAAAGTTTGACTTTTCAGTGTACAATTGACTTTTGATCAGTTGACTGCAAAATTCATCTGTCAATCCTATGAACTTGAGATCTTTTGAACTATGTGATTAGGTCAAGATGATGCCATTGAACCCTTGAAATAATTCTTGAACTCAATTGGTCATTGGCTAGGATAAAAATCAGAAATTTCCCTTTCTCAGTCAAAACCCAAATTTGACCATTTCGCCCTTTTGATGATTTGATCAAATTTTTGAGGAGTTGTGATCCAAACTTGATCAAATGGTACATAGGAGTCTAAAATGTTGTTGTGGATAAAAAATTATGAAGTTTGACTGTAAATTGGCCATGGTTGACTTTTTCCCCAATACAGGTGATTTTTAGGTCAATTGTCCAATTGACTGATCAAAAATGTGGTTCAAGGCTTGAAACTTAACATGAGCAATCTTAGGGGTCCAAGATGGTGTATGAAAGTCACATGAAGCATTGATGGTCCAAAAATCCTTGTGCAAACTCAAACCCTAATTTTAGGTTATCAGTGCAAGATGAGGTGTCTTGAGCTAATCAAACCCTAATCTTGTCTTGAGTCCAAGAAGTCTTGTGAGAAAAGTCTTGATAAATGAGAGGGAAAATTTTGGGGTACAACAACTGTCCCTATTCAATCTTCTTGAACCTGAAGAGTTAGATTGGCGAGTTTTGTCGTTCGTGACTCGAAGGTAAAAGATGATTGGACACTAGAGTGCCCGTAAATTTGCACTCGTCAAAGTGTAGTTGAGGGAATGGGCTTAAAGATGTCATTTGGAGAGGTGATAGAATTTTTTCGGAGATGGGCTTGTAAATGCCATCCAAGAATGTTTGCTGAATTGTAAGTTGTAAGTCAAAAGAATGAGTATCAGAATGGTGTCTGCGTCTGGAACATTTCTGAACTGTATCTGAAGACTGAACCTGAATGAGAAATGGAATAGCGTCCGTGTCTGGAGCATATCCGAGCTTGAATCTGAATAAGAATCTGAATGAGTAATGGAATAACGTCTGTGTCTGGAGCGTACCCGAGCTTGAATCTGAATAAGAATCTGAATGAGTAACAAAATGACTTATGTGTCTGGAGTGTATCTGTACTGTATCTAGAATTTGAAATCTGAATAAGCGACAAAATGGCATCCGTATCTGGAGCGTATCTGAACTAGGATCTGAATAAGTGACAGAATGGAATCCGTATCTGGAGCGTATCTGTACTGTATCTGAAAGCTGGATCTGAATGAGTAACAGAATGACATCCTTGTCTGGAGTGTATCTATACTGTATCTGAAGTTGAAATCTGAATGAGTATCAGAATAGAATCCTTGTATGGAGCGTATCTGAACTGTATCTGAAATCTTTGAACATTGTTAAAGGTAGCTGTTAATCTTATCCTAAAAAGGGTAAAATGTTAGCTGCAACACAAAGTTATGTTGCATAAAATGTATGATGCAATAAATGTGCCTTATCAATGTTTATGATATATGGATGTAATGTATGCGTATGTAAGCTGATGTGCTGTATCGCTGAGGAAAAATAAATCCTTGACTGCTGCCGGGGAAAATAAATCCTTGACTGCTGAGGATAAGAAATCCTTGGCGTCTGTTGGGGATTAAAAATTCTTGATGACTTCTCTGGGGATATAGGGATTCTTCATGTCTTGAAGTTGGAGTATTGACAAAAATTCCATTGTGAGAGTAACGCCATGTACTTCTGGAGAAATCTTCTTGGAGAATCCAGAGAACTTTGATGACTTCTGCTGGGAATTAAGAATGAGAATCTTCATTTTGTTAGGGAGAAATGAAAACTCTGTGGGGAAGAAAGCTATACTGCTGGGGAGTAGGTTCAGGAGTTTGGGTTATCTGCCATTCTATTGGGGAGTTATCAGAAGTTGTTGTCTGGTTGGTTTTCATGCTTCAAGATAACTTGCTGGGGAATTTGGAGCAACTAAATGGTTTCCGCTGGGGATTAACAGTTGGAAATTTCAGCTCCGCTGGGGATTGAAAGTTGGTAGTTTCAGCTCCGTTGGGGATCTGTAGTTCAAAGTTTTGGCTCCGCTGGGGATCTTAATGACGTACTGTAGGGATTGCTCATGGAATAGCCTAAAGACGTTTTCCTATCCTATCAACCTGTCAGTAATTGTTCTTTTTCATCCTGTTTATTTGTAAACAGTAATTATGTTCAAATGCATATGTTCATTAATGAATCATTGGACGTTTTTGCACATAAAAACACAAGTGTAAAGAAGAAGTCAAATAGTTTTATGTACTTTGAAAGAGATATCTTTGTATTTACTTTGAATAAGTGTTTTGTACAAAGGAGACAGACATCCTAGTAAGAGGATGGTGTCAAAAAAGTAAGAAAAATTTATAGAAAGAAAGATAGCTATGTGTAAAAAAATCCCATGGGGTTCCCATTCTGCTATAGCCTTCGTATCTCTGAATATCTTATCCATTCGTTGCTTCGTCTGAAGATTAATGGATTGATCAGAAGCTTAGAGTTTGTCAGTGAAGAGATTGTCCTTAAAGTGATCCGAGGAGACATAGTCATACGCTTTAATTCCCCAACTTTTGCATGGACCACCCTTTCGGGTTTTCAGTCCACCGGGAAACCCTTTTTTGCCCAAGTCGCCCTTTCAGGTTTTCAACTTGCCGGGTGTACAGATTTTTTTTGTTTTTACCCCTAATGTTTTCCCGAACCTTTTTGGTTCGCCGAGATGCCCTTGTTTTACCTAGGTGTGTCAACCTAGCGGGTGTCTTATTTGTAGTATCTTTAGACTATGTCTGTGTTCGCAGGGTGTGGCAGGTCGTCGCCGTCCATGGTGGTTAAGATCATTGCCCCACCAGAAAAGATGTTCTTGATTACAAATGGTCCTTCATAGGTAGGAGTCCATTTTCCCCTGGGATCACTTTGTGGCAAAATGATGCGCTTGATCACTAGATCTCCAACTTGATATATCTAGCGTCTGACTTTCTTGTTGAAAGCCTTGATCATCCATTTTTGATACGTATGACCGTGGCAAATAGCAGTAAGTATCTTTTTGTCAATTAGGTTTAACTGATCAAGTCGGGTTTGAATCCAATCGTCTTCACTCAAACCTGCATCTTTCATGATTCTCAAAGAGGGGATCTGAACTTCGATAGGTAGAACAACCTCCATGCCATAAACTAAAGAATATGGTGTTGCCCCAATTGATGTACGTATCGTGGTACAGTACCCGTGGAGAGTAAACGGTAGCATCTCGTGCCAGTCCTTGTAGGTGACTGTCATCTTTTGTATGATCTTTTTGATGTTTTTGTTCGCAGCTTCGACTGCACCATTCATCTTTGGACGATAGGGGGATGAATTGTGGTGTTGAATCTTGAACTGCTCGCACAGGGCGGTGATCATAGTATTGTTAAGGTTTGTACCGTTATCAGTGATGATCCTTTCGGGGATATCGCACCGGCAAACAAGGTTCTGCTTGATGAAGCGGGCAACAACATTCTTAGTAACGGATGCGAAGGAAGCTGCTTAGACCCACTTGGTGAAGTAATCAATGGCCACCAGAATGAAGCGACGTCCATTGGAAGCTGTAGGCTTGATCTCCCCAACCATGTCGATTCCCCATATAGCGAAGGGCCAAGGAGCTGTTAAGACATTTAGAGGAACCGGAGGCACGTGCACCTTGTCTGCATAAATTTGGAATTTGTGGCAGGTCCGGGAGTGTTGATAGCAGTTAGCTTCCATGGTAGACCAGTAATATCCCGCCCATAGAATTTTCTTTGCCATCGTATGCCCGCTAGAGTGAGTGCCAAAGGTACCTTCATGCAATTCAGCCATAATCCTTTCAGCTTCAATCTTGTCCACACAACGGAGAAGAATAGAATCATGATTGAATTTGTACAAGATGCCATTACTTAGTAAGAACTTAGTTGAGAATCTCCTTAAGAACTTTTTGTCATTGACTGAAGCTCCTTCTGGATATTCTTGAGCCTCGAGATATCTTTTGACTTCATGAAACCAAGGCTGGTCGACTACTTCTTCGGTATTAATCTCGTGACAGTGTGCATGTTCTTCCATTCGTTCAATGGTGATTTGGGGAGCCTCGTTATCCCAATTAAGGTTAAACATGATTGACATTGTAGCTAGAGCATCTGCTAGCTGATTTTCTTCTCGCGGGAAATGCTCGAAGGTAATCTGCTCGAAATGTGGTAACAATGTCAAAACATGTTCTTTGTAAGGGATGAGGTTTGGATGCTTAGTGTCCCATTCTCCTTTGATCTGACTGATGACCAAATCTGAATCCCCAAACACAATCAAAGATTTGATTCCCAAGTCTATGGCAGCCTTGAGTCCAAAGATGCATGCTTCATACTCTGCCATGTTGTTCGTACAGTTGAAGCAAAGTCTGGAGGTGAAAGGAGTATGGCATCCTTCTGGAGATATAAGTACAGCATCGATACCGTTACTAAGTGCATTGGATGCCCCATCAAAGTACAGGGTCCATCGGGATCCTTGTTCAGGTCCGTCATGTGGCATGATTTCTTCAATGTTGTCCAATGTCATGATGTCTTCGTCAGGGAAGTCAAACTTCATGGACTGGTAATCTTCGACAGCTTGATGGGCCAGATGATCAGCTAGCACACTGCCCTTTATAGCTTTTTGGGTAGTGTAATGTATATCGTATTCTGTTAAGATCATCTGCCATCTATCTATCCTTCCAGACAAAGCAGGCTTCTCAAAGATGTACTTTATCGGATCCATCTTAGATATCAGCATAGTGGTATGAGTCAACATATACTTCCTTAGCCGACGAGCAGCCCATACCAAAGCGCAGCAAGTTTTCTCGAGCAATGAATATCTGGTTTCACAGTCGGTAAACTTTTTGCTAAGGTAATAAATGGCGTGCTCTTTTCGGCCAGACTCGTCATGCTGCCCCAGTACGCACCCCATTGAATTCTCTAAGACGATCAGATACATGATTAGCGGTCTTCCCTCGACTGGTGGCATCAGGATATGAGGCTCTAGTAAATACTCCTTGATTTTATCGAAAGCAATCTGACAGTCATTATTCCATCTAATTACCTGATCTTTCTTCAACAGCTTGAAGATTGGTTCACAAGTAGATGTTAGGTGAGAAATGAACCTAGCAATGTAGTTTAGGCGTCCCAAAAAACTTATGACCTCCTTCTCAGTGCGAGGAGCAGGTATTTCTTGTATCGCTTTGACTTTGGCAGGATCAACCTTGATGCCCTTGTTGCTGACAATGAAACCTAAGAGCTTACTGGACCGGACTCCGAATGTGCACTTGTTTGGGTTCAACCTTAGCTTGTACTCCTTCAACCTGACAAACAGCTTTTGCAAGTGATCAAGATGTTCTTCTTCAGTTTGTGATCGGGCTATCATGTCATCTAAGTAGACCTCTATCTCATGATGTATCATATCATGAAACAAAGCTACCATGGCGCGTTGATAGGTTGCCCCGACATTCTTCAGTCCGAATGGCATCACTTTGTAGAAGAACGTATCCCACTATGTGACAAATGTAGTTTTCTCCATGTCCTCAGGCGCCATTTTGATCTTGTTATAGCCTGAGAATCCGTCCATGAAAGAAAATACTTTGTGCTGAGCTGTATTGTCAACCAGGATGTCGATGTGTGGAAGTGGAAAGTCATCTTTAGGGCTGGCCCTGTTTAAATCTCTATAATCCACGCACATCCTCACTTTTCCGTCCTTCTTAGGCACATGAACAATGTTAGCAACCCATTGTGGATAGGAAGTAACAGCCAAAAATCTAGCATTGAACTGCTTCATAACTTCTGCTTTGATCTTCTCTGACATGTCAGGTCTCATGCGGCGGACTTTTTGCTTCACTAGTGGACAATCTTCTCTTATGGGTAGACGGTGTACCACAATGTCGGTATCAAGTCCCGACATGTCTTCGTATGACCAGGCAAAGATCTCAACATAATCATGCAATAGCTGAATTAGGAGCTCCTTGACACTCGGCTCTAGATTGGCACCCACTCTGATTTCCTTTTTATCATCCTCGGTACCCAAGTTGATTGTATCCAACAGCTCCTCATGAGGTTGAATAGCTCTTTCCTCTTGTTGTAATAGTCTGGCCAATTCCCCTGGCACCTCACAATCTTCCTCACCTTCGTATTCGGCTTGGTAGATCAGATCTTCAGAGTCACTGAAGGCTATAGCAGTATCGTTACCCATGGGATCCAGAATGGAAGGGTACCTGCATTTGTGAGTGTGGATGTGTGTAAGGGTATAGCCATCTTAAAACAATAAAATGTAAAAGAAAGACAATGACCACAAAAGGTTTATATATGAAAAAGCGTCCATGATTCATTGAAATGACATATGAAAAAGAAATAAAAACCCTTACAAATGGACCGTTGTGCCTCGGGTAAGACACAAGGTTTTTAAAGTTCAAATTGTTCGTGAATTATTACAAGTCCAACAGAAATGTAAAAGATAAATTACTGCGGTATGAAAGTAATTGGGATGAAGTCTTTGGCTTCCCAGTTGCATAGTCCTCCACTGACAGTAGGAAATATCCAATCTTCCAAGCTTCTCTCCTCTTCACTGTCCTCTAGTGCATTAATCCCTTGGTGGCTGATCTTCACAGGTGGCCCTCCGGCACGGGCGCGACGCACAGCCTTCTGAGCGGTTGATGTAAACCCCAAGCCGAACTTGTCTAATTTGTAAGGAATGTCTGGAAGTTTCCCCCAGATGGTGCATCCCCCTTCTTCCACTACTGCCTTTGCATCTTTTAGGGAAGACATCCGAGGTGGAGGTCTTGTGATCATAGGAATTGAGGATACCGCCTTGGTCGCTGCTATCTTTGGAGAGACTTCTTCAAAATGTTGGAAAGGGGTTTCGATGAACTCGCCATCCAATTCCACGTATCAAAAAGAATTTAGATGACTAATCATGTATTCCTCTTCCCCATGGACAGTTACGATCTTCCCTTGGACCGGGGTACTTCAGCATCTAATGCAGAGTGGAGGTGACAACACCGGCATTGTGAATCCAGGGACGTCCCAACAGACAAGAGTAGGAAGGACGAATGTCCATCACACAGAATGTTGAATTGAATGTCTGAGTACCCACCTTGATCGGGATGTCCACCTCCCCATGGACCATCCTCTTAGATCCTTCAAATGTTCTCACAATTATATTACTGGGTTTTAATGTCAGCCCCTCACAATCCAATCTATCCAGGGCTTTCTTTGGCAAGACATTTAAAGATGATCCAGTATCAACCAAAACATGGGCTAGGGTGGTTCCTCTACACTCCACTGAGACATGTAGTGTGTCGTTGTGTTTTCTCCCTTTGGACGTCAAGTCAGCATCAAAGAAACCCATGCCATTGTCAGCTGTCAAACTGGCCACACACTCTTGGAATTGATCTGCAGACGTCTCTTGCGGCACATGAGCTGTCTTCAGAAATTTTACCAAAGCTTTAGCATGTGCTTCAGAGCACAACATCAATGCTAACATAGAGATTTTAGAGGGGGTCTTCCCCGGTTGTTTAACCACATTATAATCACTCTTCTTTATGATCCTCAGGATTTCTTCCATCTCCTTCTTGGATGTTTCAGGAATAACTAGTGATTGAGCCTTCGTCAGGACAGGCTCCTCTTGAACATTATTTCCTTTATTCTCAGCAGTGGAAGTAGGGATAGGAATTGTATTGTCTTTGTTGGTAGGTACGCTTGCAGGTACAATCACTGGTACAAATGTAATCTTCGGAACCGCCACGGGTCCAAAGACTGCTATTGGAGGAGCAATCTCTGGAGAGAAAATCCTCCCACTACGGGTAACCTTGCTTGTTCCGGCAATGTTACTGATGTTGGAATTGTCCTCTTCGGAGCTCTCTTCTTCGGCAGTCTGTTATATTTGTTTGACACCATGGTAGTAGATTTCTCCACCATAATTCCATGGTACTGCACTGTCTGATTTGTAAGGGGCCGGCCCGGGCATTGTTATCTTAAGTGGAGTAGTCACTGGAGCAGATGTAATCCTAACGGGTCTTTTAGGGACCCTGGAAGGATTGGCGTAGATGGTTATTATTAAAACTTCTTTAACTGGAACGGGTGAAATAAGAGCTTTCTCAAACAAGATTTCTTGATTATCAATCAGTTGTTGGATACCTTTTTTCAACAGAGGGCAGTCAAATGATGAGGATCGGCAAACATGGCAATCTTTGTCACAACCTGGGAAAATACCAGCTTTTAATAAATTAAACTTGATGATTGGGAGCGAAGTTATCAGTTCATCCACAGTAGAAACAAACAGATCTTCCTCAATAGCATTGGCATTGTGACCATGCCTAGGCATCGGAGTGGAGATAACATTCGATTTCTCATGCACTTCAAACTCAACTTCCTTTGCATCTATCAAGTCTTAAATCTTGTTCTTAAGAGCCCAACAGTTGTCGGTGTCGTGCCCTGGACTTTCTGAATGGTATGCGCACCTGGCATTCGGATGGTAGTGTGGAGACACAGTATTGGGATTTTTAGGGGCCTCTTTTAGCATGGCCAGATTCAACTTCAGAAGATGTTCTAGGACTTGGGGTGGAGTCATGTTTATCTTGGTGAATTGGCGTACTAGCCTTTCAACCCTTTGCTGATTATTTCTCGGCTGATTATTTCTTGGCTGGTCTGATGCAAGATTTTGAATCATAACGGCCCCATCGTTGGTCGGCGCTCGGTTCTTTCCTGATTCCTCTGCGTAGACAGCAAACACTTCCTTCTTTCCAGTGAAGGGCTTTTTTAAAGCTGTAGAGGAGGATGCATCCTTTTGAATCTTCCCACTTCTTATATCAGCCTCTACTCTTTCGCCAGTTAAAATCAATTTAGTAAACCCTGCAGAGGAACTCCCAATCAGATGATTAAAGAAAGGACCTGATAGAGTTCCCAGGAACATGTCCACTAGCTCCCTTTCAGATAAAGGTGGTTGCACCCTTCCGGATAGATCCCTCCACCTTTGTGCGTAGTCTTTGAAGCCCTCATTGGATACCATGGCCATACTCTGGAGTTGAGTATGGGTTGGTGCCAAATCGGTGTTGTATTGATACTGTTTATAGAAGGCTGCTGCCAAGTCTTCCCAATTATGGACATCTGCCCTCTCCAACTGGTAGAACCAATCAAGCTACGTTCCTAATAAACTGTCCTGGAAAAAGTGGACCCACAAGTCTTTGTCAGCAGAATGCGGCTGAATTTTCCTGACATAAGATCGTAAGTGCATCTTGGGACAAGACACCCCATCATACTTGGCAAATAGTGGCACTTTAAACTTAGGAGGGATTACTATTCCTGACACCAGCCCTAGTTCCTCAAAGTCTAGCCCCAGTACTCTCTGTATCTCCATAGAAGTTAGGCGCTCTTCCAGGTGTTTGTATTTGTCATCAGTCGGAGGGTATTGTTGTTCAGAGTAGTCCTCTTCTTCCTCTTCTTCTGCTTCAGAATCTAATGGTATTGCCGTTTCTTTTCCTTTTATTTCCCCTTCATCAGAGGTTGTTGGAAAATCTAAAGTCCTTATGGCTTGTCCTTGGAACCTTCTGCCCATGATAACCACACCAGCTGTCTTCTTCTTCTTTTTCTCTTTTTCTTTCTCTAGCAAAGTCTTCAGCTCCTCCTGCCCCTTGGCTAAGGTCATGAGTAACTGTTGAAATTGTGAATTCTGAGCTTGCAAATCTTTGACCGTTTGTTCAAGATCCATCTTGCTGAAATAAACAGTAGAAGGATGAGGAAACTTGGTGTGAAGACTTGTTTATGCTTATGATGAATGATATGTATTCATGCAATGCATTCAAGGATTCATAAATTCAAAAAAAATTTAAACAAAAAAGAAACACACGTCATATTAATAAGATAGAATTGTTAGTACATCAATGCCCCTTGGGAAAAATAATACAAAACTCTAAGGTAAAAAGACGTTGCGCATCCTCTTTGGTGCAATGTAGGTGTTGAGAGTCTGCTCTTCATGAAGTAATCGAGTGAGTTCCAAAACCTTCTTCTCGCTTGCTTAGAATTGGGTTTCGAAAGTATCGTGTTCTCCCTTGAGCTGTATCCAACTCCTTTGTAGATCTTCGAGTGATGTTGGCATGTCAGGATGTAGGATGGTGTATGAAACCTCTCCTTCCTTAACAGGCTCTATAATCACTGGGAGAATGGAGGAGTAAGGCATCATAATACTTTGGGCGCGGGTTCGTACCCACCTGAGGTAAGGCTCAAGAGGGATGGAATTCTTGTATCCCAAGGTCTTACTATCTACCTTGTTGGGCATCCTCCAAGCTCGGATGAACCTTTGTCGAAGTCCTTGATCGTTGTTGTCGTAGTCGAAAACCAATCCTTGAACCAGCATGTCATATGGGCCATCCCTTAGGGCATAACCAAACTGTCTCAGAGCTAAGCAAGGGTTGTAGGTGATGCCTCCCCTAATGCCAAGTAGAGGGACATTAGGGAATTCCCCACAATGGTCGACAATAATAACATTCTCTTTGGATCGAGAACACCAATGAATGTCTGAATGCGTAAGTGTCATCAACCTTTGTGACCACCTCAAACCTTGCTCATTCTTCAAGACTGATTAGGGAAGATGAGAAATAAACCATCTTTCCATGAGAGGAGTGAAACACATGAGAACACCTCTTTTCCTCATTGTACGAGTGTGAAAAGAGTGTAGGATATCCCCAAGCAATGTAGGCACCAGGTTGCGAGACATGAAGATTTTGACAACACTTACATATATGAGTTAGTCAGGATTAGGGAACAAGACCATCCCATAGATGAGAAGAGCTACAATCTCCTCAAAAGCTTTCTATTCTAGGGAATTCCAACAGCTTTGGGCCTTCTCAAACATAAAATTTGACAAGAAGCCTTTGACACCACTTCTAGTTTCCCAATGGGTTGTGACATCAGATGAGTGCAAGTGTAAGGCTTGAGCAATATCTTCTGGCTTTGGATCTCTTTCCGTACCATTGAAAGGCAGTTGATTAAGAATAGGAACCTTCAAGAGTTGAGAAAATTCCTCCAAAGTGGGCACAAGTTGGTAGTCAGGAAATGTGAAGCAGTGATGCAAGGGGTCAAAGAACTGGAAGAGAACTTTCATCACGTCTTCCTCTGTGTTGGAAGTAACCAAGTTGAGTAGACGACCATGTCTCTCGGTGAATGGAGAGTTCTCAGGAATCCTTGAAGCTAGCTCCTTGAGTTGTGGAGGATTTCTAACAAGGTTGACTTGGATAGTTTTCCTGCGAAGTGAATCCATATCCTACAAAACAAGAACAAAGATGAATTTCCAAAATCCTTGAAATGGTTAGTCGATGTAAATGATGCTCATGATGTCCATGATGTTATACACAAGTGTATATGTACAAGCAAATCACACAAGTTCCTAGTTTAGGCTTGCATGGGGTTTCATAGGTAAGTACCCTCTTGAAGTTTAGTTGGCTCAACCTATCCTAGAAATAGTAACCGGGTTCTAAGGAGCTCAATATCACTAGATTGTTTCCTTGTTTATTGTTTCAATTCAAGCTTCTTGAATGGCGACCGAAATATTCCAAGGAACCAACCCTTAATGAGTGTAGTATCGAGTATCTACCAACTTCGGACTGCACCAAAGCCGGTCATCTCACTACATCCTAAAAGGCCAAGTTGGTCAAGTAAAGGTTCTAGAAGTTCGTTAGTGCTTCATGACATCACTCAGCGGCCCCGTGTTCTCTTTGATTGACTCAAAGGCTACCGGTACCCACAAATATGTCACACTAACATAGCTATTGCTTAGACCGTGTCGGTATACCCCGCACAATTTCCACAACGTATTGCTATTTACCTTTAATGTTTCCCAAATCCGGGTGGAGGATTCAAACCCAAACAATAGAACCAAAGTGTAAAACAAACAAGTCAAACAAATGTAAGCAAATAGAGGTGATCTAAACCCTAAGGTAACCCCACTTTTATAATTATCCCCAGCAGAGTCTCCAGTTTTATGATACGGTGGGAGAACTGACTTGAAGTTTTGCATTTCGTCGCAAATGTCGCGGTTAGCAAGAGTCGCCACCGAATTTTATTTTATCCAAAAGGAAAGGTAAAAAAGCACAGGAAAGACCTTTGAGATGTTTTCTTGAGTTCGGGCGGTAGATTATGAAAAGGGAAGGTGCTAGCACCCTTTTCATCCATGGTTTTCCATGGGCTCTTAGTTACTTGCTTAGATCACTTGCTTTGCTTTGAAATTGTTTGAAATGGTGGTTGGTGTTTGGTGTGATTTTGAAAGTATTTTGAAAAGAGGCCCTTCCTTTAGGCAATCTTTGTAATGATTCTCGTTCGTAAGAATGTATAAAAAGATGTTTGTCTTTTGAAAAATGTTTCAATATTTTGAAAGTTGTTTGGAAATGTGTGTGTGTTTGTTTTTGAAAATATCAAGGATTGTTTTTGAAATGGAGCAAGTAACTTAGAAGCTATCTACCTACTCAAATGTCTTTCTTGTGCATTTTTATTCCTTTGACATTGTTGATTTACCATTGATTTGGTAAACAACCCTATCTTTGGATGTTAAACGGGACGGGCGTGGGTCATCGTATGACCATGATAGCAATGTTGCCAAGTATCTTAGCATGTTTAGGGACCAAGATCATTTTGTTTTAGGCAACCTTTTGATAGCGTCATCGAGGGACTATGATCTTATTTTTGTTTTGTTTTGCCAAGATACTTCGCATGCGTAACATGGCCATTTTTGTTTAGGAAACCAAGTGTGTGAAACCCTAAGGGTTCTTGTGTGCAATGTGTGTCATTTTACATGCATTTGATTTGTCTTGGATTAGGTCTTTTCTATTTGTTTGTTTTTGGTTCTTGTCATGCAAACCCTAGTTTACTAAACATGGTATAAATGCGATAAATTGCGTAAATGTAAACTAAGCTATTACAATAATTATTATGGGGGGGGGGGGGGGGGAGGGATACAGGTTTTTGAATGGGGATATTGCACAAAATAAACCCTAAAAATACTATTACAACCCAATTGAATATTGTGCACATTAAATAAATGTACAAATAATTAAAATGCAATGCAAATGTATTTATGCAAAAAAAATGTTTTGTATTTGTTTAAGGTATGAGAAAAATAAAATTAATTAACCCTAGAAAATAAGGAAAAATAATATTATTATTTTTTGAAAGGGTGAAACCCTAATTTTCAATTAAAATAAAATATATGTTCTATATTATTATTTTGTCCATTTTTGTACAAGAAAATAATAAATAATATTATGTACAAATATTAAAAATTAAGTATGTATGAAAATAAATAGTTTATGTGTATAAATAATATAATAAAAATAATAAGTATTTTTTATATTGTATTTACAAATTTATTTAAGAAAATAAAATCTATAAACCTAATAAACTATTTTTATGTGAGAAAATAAATAAAAAAAAAATAAAACAAAAGTGTGAAAATAAATAAATTATTTTTGGGCATTTTTTATCATTAGACAAAATAAATGCAAGCAATAAATATAAAAATATGCAAGAAAATGAAAAAATATAAGAAAATAGTCAGGGGGTGCAAAAGTAATCCAGGGGGTGTGAAAAGTAGAAACAAAAAGGCCAAAGCTACAAAAAGCCCAGATGAAGCTTCGTCCCTGTCCTTCAGATTCTCTGCGCGCGTTCTTCTTTAAATCTGTAACTTGCTATTGCTTGCATAAAAACAAAAACTTATAACACAAAACATGTAGCATTTTATCTTACGATTCCAATAATATAAAATTTGTAACCTAACTCTCAAAGATCAGGGAGAATTTTAATGGCCCTAAATCGTGACCTATATATTTCAGCAACTTCAAGCTTCAAATTCTCTTAGCTCAGTTAATATAAATGACAAGTATGCATATGTACAGCTTCACCATGTTATAGACTACATCTTTCCTTCACAAATCGTGGCTTGAGGATGTCTAAATAGAAAGATAGGGATTTGAAAAATACCTCCTTCAGCTGGATTTGGATATGACAATTTGGGGACTTTGAGTGAGGCCTGAGGATCATGTGAGCTTCCTTGAACTTCCTTCAAGCTACTCCAATGCCTAGTTTTCTTTGTGGATGGCCAGAACTCACTGCACAAGTCAAGCTGCAACCTCCAAATTTGAAAATGGCAATGGCTGAAACAGGGCTTACAGATGCAGGGAAAGGGCTTAGATAGATTTGGTAGGATGTGTATGAAGTGTTTCAAATGTCAATCCATAAAACGCACGAGCAAAAATGAAGTTGGCAATGATTTTGCAGAACTGCAATGTTTGGGCAGAAAAATGATGTTTTTGTGTTTGAGAGAGTTTTGGATGCAATGCCTTCTTTTCTGAGTTGTGAAAAGTTTGTATACTTGTATAGAATGGATACAAAGTCCACTCTTCATCTGATGTGCCAGCTTTTTTCTTTTCACCCACTTTCTTGCTTTTTAAGTAAAGTGACATGACTTATGCAACATGCTTGTACTGGCTACCTCAAGGGCTGATAAGAGTTGTTATACATTACTTGAGACATGTGGAAATTGTTTGCATCAAAGGGACAGGTCCAAGGCTCAAGGTTGACAAAATTGCAAAAGCTCACCTTTATGAAAATAACATTGTGCACTTTTGGCCAAAAATGGAATTACAACTTGTACAATACTTCAAAAGTGAAAATAAAGCATTTATCTTATGAGTTTGCATTTAATTATGGAGTGTAGAATGAGTTTAGGACCTGTAATGCAAGGTACAAGCATCATGAATCTGATTTGCAACTTGATACTTTGTGAAAATGGCATGAACAAAAGGGATAAAATGCCAACTTCTCCTCTTCGATTCTCCCTAACCACAAATGATCTTGGAGAGTTCTTGGACGTTTTAGAAATCTTGAAATGTTCTCTATAATCCATCTTTGAAATTCATTTTGAGATACCTCTTGGAACTAGGTGAAAAATGTCCATGAAGTTGGGTCAAAAAACTGCCTAAATTAGGGCAAATTTTCACTAAGTTATTTAGTTCATGGACCTATGATCACAAATTCATAACTTGAGATCCAAGAATCTTTTTGGAAAAGTTTGTGAAGCAAAGTTGTAGCTTTAATAGAGGACTACAACTTTCATGTTGGAAGTTTTCTTTGAATCAACTTGCATCATGATGAAAAAGTGGTGGAAAGTTGGGAAAAAATAAGAAAATTTCCATACTTAGAAAAATTTTAAGTTATGAAATTTTTCAAATTCAAAACCCTAATTTTCAAAATTAGTTTTCTTGGTGAAAAAGTTTCATGTTTTGATACATCTTGATGAATTATGACCCTTGGTATTTGATTTGGACCAAAAAGTCAAAGTTTGACTTTTCAATGTACAGTTGACTGCAAAATTCATCTGTCAATCCTATGAACTTGAGATCTTTTGAACTATGTGATTATGTCAAGATGATGCCATTGAACCCTTGAAATCATGCTTGAACTCAATTGGTAATTGTCTAGGTTAAAAATCAGAAATTTCCCTTTCTCAGTCGAAACCCTAATTTTGACCATTTTGCCCTTTTGATGATTTGATCAAATTTCTTGAGGAGTTGTGATCCAAACTTGATCAAATGGTACATATGAGTCTAAAATGTTGTTGTGGATCAAAAATTATGAAGTTTGACTGTAAATTGGCCATGGTTGGCTTTTTCCCCAATACAATTGATTTTTAGGTCAACTGTCCAATTGACTGATCAAAAATGAGGTTCAAGGCTTGAAACTTAACATGAGCAATCTTAGGGGTCCAAGATGGTGTATGAAAGTCACATGAAGCATTGATGGTCCAAAAATCCTTGTGCAAACTCAAACCCTAATTGTAGGTTATTAGTGCAAGATGAGGTGTCTTGAGCTGATCAAACCCTAATCTTGTCTTGAGTCCAAGAAGTCTTGTGAGAAAAGTCTTGATAAATGAGAGGGAAAGTTTTGGGGTACAACAGTTATCAAGAGTCGCCACCAACTTTTCTTTTATCCAAAAGGAAAGGTGAAAAAGCACAAGAAAGACCTTTGAGATTATTTCTTGAGTTCGGGGGGTAGATTATGAAAAGGGAAGGTATTAGCACCCTTTTCATCCATGGTTTTCCATGGGCTCTTAGTTACTTTCTAGATCACTTGCTTTTGTTTGAAATTGTGCTTTGCGTGGTTTTTGAAAGTATTTTGTAAAGAGGCCATTGTTTAGGAAATCTTTGTAATGATTCTCGTTCGTAAGAATGTATACAAAGATGTTGATCTTTTGAAAATGTTTTCAAGTTTGTAAGATGTTTTAAAAGTGTAGGTGCTTGTTTTTAAAATAGCAAGGATGTTTGTTTCGAGATTGAGAAAGTAATTAGGAGCATTCTACCTACTCAAAAGTCTTTCTTGTTCATTTTCCTTTTCCTTTGACATTGTTATCTTACCATTGATTTGGTAAGTAACCATATCTTTGGAAGTAAACGGGACGAGCGTGGGTCATTGTTTAACCATGATTAGCAATGTTGCAAGGTATCTTAGCATTCTTTTTTAGGGACTAAGATCATTTGAAAAGCAACTTAGATAGCGTCATCGAGGGACTATGATCTTGTATTTTCTTGTTCTTGCTAAGATACCTTACATGCGTAATATGACCATTTTGTATAAGGAAACCAAGTGGAATAACACTAGGGGTGCTTGTGTACAAGTGTATTGTTTTCATGCTTGTTTTTGTCTTTGAATTAGGGTTTTCTAAGTATTGGTTTTAGTCTTTCCATAAAACCCTAATTACTAGCATATTATGTATAAAAGCGATAAATTGCGGAATTTAAAGTTACTACGCTATTACAATCATTGAGGGATGGGGGTACAAATTTACAAATGAGGATTGCAAATAAAATTAAATCCTAAGTTACTATTACAACCATATTGAATGGATAAGAATGTACCATAAATGTAAAATGGACTTGTTTTGTTTAAGAAAAGAAATACGTTTTGTTTAAGAAAAATAAATAAGTTTTGTTTAAGAAAATATTTTGATCTTTTTATGTTAAATAAAATAAGACATGTGAATATGAAATATTTTTTTGGTGTTTTTAATTAATAAAAGTGATGGCAAAAATAATAAGGAGAAAGAAAACAGAATCAACGCTTTACTGACATAAAAGATATCAGAAGTTCTGACTCTGGCATGCTGCAAGACAGAAATAACATGTTAGCAAAAAATAGGGAAGGTCGGAGGTTCTGGGTCCACTGGAAACAAAGAAAATTTCAGAAGTTGTGATGCCGCTGGCAGAACTTCATCTCCCTCTCCATGCTAGTCAGAGCATCTGCAACTTAGTCATTTTTCAATAAAATTGAAGATGCGCATATAACAGTTATGGCAAGTTTCGTAATGTTTCAGAAATAAGAGATATCAGAACTATAAATCAGAAGCAAGCATGAATTTGCTAATCCTAATTCTGTGTCCTAATTTCTTCAAGAAGTTCTGAACTGAAATTTTCTCTACTTAGGCAGGAAAATACATGAAACCTCAAAATATGTACAACATCAGAATCAGGATGTCTACATTGTATTTTGAACATGCAAGTCTAACAATGCCTAAGTAATATAACGAGAGTTAGCATAAGCTTACCTTGCAGCTGGAAAATGTTCTATGAGCTAGAGTCTGGCTCTGACCGCTTGTGATATTCTGACCAGCTTCCTCACGTGCCCAGCAAGCTAGAAACCTTTGACTTGAACTATGAATGGCTGGAAAATTATGGAACAACCAAAGAGAAAAGTTCTAACTTCTTTGAAGTGGATACTGATGGAGGGTATGTCACAAATCTGAACACGGAAGTTAGGATGGTTTCTAAATGTATATCAGAAACTGTATGGATGGTTTTGGTCAAGAAACACTTGAGGAAAAATGGAGTTTGAATGTAAGAATCAAAAGCTAACATGTTTTGTATTTTGTGTTTGCAGTTTTGGACTCTTGGAATTTTAGCAGGGGTTCAAGGATTTTTCTTTCTCAATTTTCCCCCTTTTTAGAGTTGCCAATAAAGTCCAATTTATAGGAAAAGGTTTAGTAGTTTGGAGAGGTCAAGGGGAACAACCATCATATGCTAGGCGCTGACTTGTTCTTGAAGTAAGTTCAAATAGGTATATTGGTTAGCAGTTTTAGCAGCGCCTAAGCTGGATTTGTAAGCAGGAATTAAGGAAAGGTAACCTCAAAAGAAAAAGCAACGTATGGGCCCAACACACTCTTGTATAAAAGTTTTCTTTTCCAAGACAGTAAAGGTACTTCTATGCCACACATAGGGAAATCCATTGGATAAAGACCCAAAAGTGGTTGTGAGCATTAAATGATGATGAGATTTATCAAACCAGAAATCCTGCAATGTGAGATTTTGCATCATTGCTTAATTCTGGATCAGAAGCTTAGCTTCAGTGTAACTTAGGATGGACCTCCAATTTCTGATCTTTGTATCTCCTTGCTCCAACATGTTCTGAAGGAGCTCTCAGACTTTCCAGGAAACTTGCAACACGCTTTGTAAACCTTCTTTGAATTGCTCTTGCAACTTCTGAATGAGCCTTCATGAAAACTGATCCAGAAGTTGTAGACAACTTCTGACTTGAAAATGCTCAGAATTTGCTAAATGCGTAAGCTTTAGAGACGTGGCTTTGTATAACTTGAAATCTCAGCATTTCTAGAAGAAATTTCGTTCTGCAGTTTTTTAGATCTCATAGGGATGTAAAACTCTTGAGTTAGAAGTTCTTCCAGAATCAGCTTGCGTCATGGTAATAATCTGATCAGAAGTTCGAATCTTGTCATATTTGTTAAACACTTAGAAAAATTCTAAGTATTTAGAAATTTGACTTTTCCAAAGTAATTTTGACTTTTGAATTTCTTGATGAAACAAACTTCATATTTCAACATGTCTTGATTAAATATGATTCTTGAAACTTAATTTTGATCCAAAAGTCAAAGTTTAACTTTTTAGTATGCAAATGACCATTTTGCCCTTATGGATGACTTTCTTGGAAAATTTGTAATTCAAGGCTTGAAATTGGATGGAAGCAAACCTGAGGGTCCAGGATGATCCTTTGAGAAATGAGAGGGCAAATTTTGGGGTACAACACCTCCACAATGCGGGCCGACAATAAATACAATCGATGTAGCCAATGATTGTGGGGCAATCAGACAAGCAAAAACTCTGATAAGCTTTTTGAAGAAGTATTTGTTCGAATGTGGATTCCTACTGGAGCATAGTGAAGCCTTCGAGAAAACTCCGCTAAAGCTAGTGGATCAGGGGATAGTCCAGTTCAGACAATACCCTGAAGGAAAATATGTAGCTACTCTAAGGGATAAAGCATGGGATCCTCCAATCAAAGAAACCTCCATCAACAAGGGAATAAAGCATGGCAGATGTTGTACCCCAAAATTTGCCCTCTCATTCCTCAAGGAATTTCTCACAAGGATTCTCAAGATTCAAGCTTGCACAAGTACAATTGGATTTTTCAGTATCAAGTTAAATATGAAACTATTAAAAAAGGGGAAAACAGATAAAAATAATCTTTTTGACAAAATTGAAGGAAAAACAAGTTTCCTTCAATTCACATCTTTCGATTGGACTTTTGGAATCTTTCAATGCAAGCTTGGCTTGCATCCTTCGATTGGGCGTGGGCCTCTGGCACGTTGGCTTTAATTCACAAGGCAGGAGCTTCCTGCATGCCACCTTCGATTGCATATTTGGCCCCACAGGGTTCACAATGCAATGGCTGCCTATGTGCCTACTTCAATTGGATGCTTGCATGCCTGTGTTGACTGGACAAATATTTCCCCATGTTTGCTTTGATTCACAAGTTGATGACTAGCTGCATACAAGCCTTTGATTGAGCCACAACTTCTTTCTTGCGCACTAGAGGCTCCCACCATACTAGCATGCACAAGGCAAAAATCCTTTTGTAGCCTCCTTCAATTCCAAGGCAAAAATCCTCCTTTTGGCATCCTTCGATTACACAATTTTCTTCTTGTATGCCTCTTTCGTCTGGGCATCTTTGCAAGCCTAGCACGCCTCTTTCGTTTGGGCATGTGGCCCTCCTTTGATGCAAGCCTAGCATGCCTCTTTCATTTGGGCATGTGGCCCCTTTGTTGCAAGCTTCTTTGTGCCCTTTACTTCCTGCATGTTTTCTTCGTCTGGGCGTGTGACTTTCTTCAAAGACAAGCTTGGGTTTACATTCTTCATTTGAGCTTGTGGTTTCCTTAAAATGCAAGTTCGTTTGGCCATGTGGACCTTTGGAAGACAAACTTTTGTTTAAGAAAAGGCCTCTTACATGTTTTGTTTGAAGTCACAAAGCAAGAGCCTCCTGTAATTCCCCTTCGACTCAGAAGCCTTTGGTTTTGCATGTTTGCCAAACTCTCAAGGCATAATTTCCTCTTTGTGCTAGCACCCCAAAGCAGGGACCTCCTGTATGCACCCTTTCGTTTGGCTATGTAACTTCTGGCAGGCAAGCCTTCGACTGGACAAAAACCACCTTCACACAAGGCTTCAATTGGAACCTTGATTCCCTTCAAATTAGTATCTTTTGAACCCAACTCTGGACCCTTCAAAGAAAGTTTATTTAAAGAATTTTGAGCAAATCTCATAATATTACCCTACTTGTTAGGCTATGTTGCTTCCAAATCTTTATATGACCAGAGGCATGTACAAAGGTTTTAAGCTTTGTCTACTGGATAATACCATTCTTGGTTAAAATAGCAAAAGGCTACTGTTTTACCCCAAAATTTTCCCTCCCATTTCTCAAAAGATCATCCTGGCCCCCTAGGTTTGCTTCTGACAAGTTTCAAGTCTAGGATTAAATCTTCCAAGAAAGTCATTCACAAGGGAAAAATGGTCAAAAGCACACTGAAAAGTCAAATGTTGACTTTTGGATCATAATCATGTTTCAACAATCATATTTCATCAGGACAGGAAATTGGTTCATCAAGAAATCAAAAGTCAGAAATTACTTTGAAAAAATCAAATTTCTAAACACTTGGAAAATTTTCTAAGTATTAAGAAAATATGACAATTTCAGAACTTCTGGGCCAATTTTCACACAAGCGCGGTCAGAATTTACAAAAAATGATTCAGAACATGACTCTTCAATCAAAACATATGGAAACTGTATTCTTCGATCAGGACATGACTCTTCAGCATATGGAGACTATGTTATACACTTCGATCAGAACATCACCCTTCGAATCTCATTCTGGTCGTCTTCGATCAGAACATCACCAAGCCCCAAAGCCTCAATTTGAACAGTCTTCTACACTGCTATGGTAGAGTCATGTATCCAGCTGCCACAACACTCCAAATTGCTGTTGATCCAGTCCACGCTTGCACTTTCTAAAACCCCATATTTGCACCAAATTAGCACATAAAAGCTGTATTTAAAAAGCAATGGAACAATATGCCAAAAAGGTTCAAATCCAATTTGTTTCCCCCCCAAAAATCACAGTAAACTCATCTATAAATAAGTTGTTCCACCACACGTCTAAGGGGCTGGCTTTTGGAGAGAGAGAGAGAGAGAGAGAGAGAGAGAGAGAGAGAGAGACAGAGAGAGAGATCAAATACAAAAAAAAGAGAGAAAAGAAAACATTCAAACATTCTTAAACCCAGAATTCCCAAAACAATACCTTTGTTCTTCCCTTTTGAATAAAAGAACATAACATTTTCTATTTCGTTTCTTGCTAACCCCAGAACATTCGAAGGCAGCAGTTCAGGTCCCAAACACACGCTTCAGATTTAAGGTAAGTCATTCTGACTTTGAACTTTTCATTCCGAACATCATTAAATATGTAAATATCATAGTGTTGATCCATTCCATATCATTTCCTAAGTAGAAAAACTGTGGATCAGAACTTCTTGAAGAAAACTAGGCTCAGAATTAGGATTAGAACTTCTATAATCTGTCGTGCTTTTATTTTTCTATTTTGTTGTTGTTAAGAACAGAATAAGTTGCAGATGCTCTGGCTAATGTAAAGAAGGAGGTGAAGTGTAACACATAACTTCTAGGCTTTCTTACTGTTTTAACACACACAAAACTTCTAGGCTTTCGTACTATTTTAACACACAGAACTTCTAGGCTTTCTTACTATTTTAACACACACAAAACTTCTAGGCTTTCTTACTGTTTTAACACAACACAGAACTTCTAGGATTTCTTATTGTTTTAACACAACACATAACTTCTAGGCTTTCTTATTGTTTTAACACACACAAAACTTCTAGGCTTTCTTACTGTTTTAACATACACAGAACTTCTAGGCTTTCTTACTGTTTTAACACAACATAGAACTTCTAGGCTTTCTTACTGTTTTAACATAACACAGAACTTCTAGGCTTTCTTACTGTTTTAACACAACACAGAAGTTCCAGGCTTTCTTACTATTTTAACACAACACACAAAACTTGTGGTTTCCTCTAACATTTCTTTCATAACTTCAGCGCGCAGCAACCCAGAACTTCTGGTTTCCTCTAATGTTTCTTTTAGAACTTCAGTGCACATCAACCTAGAACTTCTAGTTTCCTCTAACGTTTCTTTCTGAACTACAGCGTGCATAGCATCAGAACTTCTGATCCCCCTCATTTTTGTTTTTCAGCAACGTGCTGATCCTGTTTTCATTATTTTTCTCCTTTTCTTTCTTACTCTTATTATTTTCATCATTAATATTATTTTTTATTAATATAAAAAAGGCATAAAAAATATTTTCTTAACTAATTGTTTTCCTTTTAATTTATTAAGACAAAAAACCATTTTCAAAAGAAATCCTTTCCTTTTCTTGCATTGTACAATTCAATATGGTTGTATTAGATAGTTAGGATTTAAATTCTTGCAATCCCCATTTGTAAATATGTATCCCCATCCCTGAAATGATGTAATAGCTTAGGATTTATTTTCCGCATTTTATTTGCTTTCATATATTGTTAGTAATTAGGATGTATGGCAAGATAAAATCAATAAATAGATAACCCTAATCAAAGACTAAATGCATGTAAATCGAACACACTTGCACACTAGCACCTCTAGGGTAATCTCACTTTGTTTCCTTTCAGAAAATAGTCACGTCCCTCAAATATGGGCGTTTTAGCAAAGACCCTCGATAAAATATCGTAGTCCCTCGATGACCCTCAATGTTGCCTTTGGTAAATGATCTAGTCTCTAAACAACATTGCTAAAATGTCCCTTAGGTTTCCTTCTATGACTATACAAAACGTCTCGCGCCCGTCCCTTCACATCCAACAATGGGGTTTCTTAGCAAAACAATGGTGAGATAACATCATCTAAAGGAGGAGGAAAAGAAAGTTTAAGACCTTTTGAGTAGGTAGGATGCTCCTAGTTGCTCGCTTGCTCACATCAAAAACCTTTTATACACCCACAATTTCACTTTGAAACATTTTTCAAAAGACAAAACACTTTGTACGCGTTCTTATAGAGACGAGAACCTTTACAAAGGCACTCCTTTTCAAAATAATTTCAAAACCCACATCACAAACACACTTTCAAACAAAAGCAAGTGATCTAGCAAGCAACTAAGAGCCCGTAGATAACTACGGATGAAAAGGGTGCTAATACCTTCCCTTTTCATAACCTACCCCCCGAACTCAAGAAATAATCTCAAAAGGTCTTTCCTGTTATTTTCAACCTTTCCTTTTGGATAAAAGAAAAGTCGGTGGCGACTCTTGCTATCTGCAACAATTGCGATCAAACGCAAAACACCGAAGTCAGTTCTCCCACCGTATTATAGAACTGGTGACTCTGCTGGGGATTTTATTAAAAAGTGGGGTTACCTTAGGGCTAGATCACCTTTACTTACTTTCCTTTGTTTTGTTTGCTTTACATTATGGTTCCTTGTTTGGGCTTGTTTTGATCCTCTACCTGGATCTGGGGCACCTTTTTAGGTAAGTAGCAATAAGTTGTGGAAACTATGCGGGGTATATCGACATGGTCTAAGAAATAGCTACGTTAGTGTGACACATTTGTTGGATACCGGTAGCCCTTGAGTAGTCAAGGAGAATACGGGGCCGCTGTGTGGTGTCATGAAGCACTAACTTACTTTAGAACCTTACTTGAACAACTTGGCCATTAGGAAGTAGTGAGGTAGCCGGCTTTGGTGCAGTCCGAAGTTGGTTGAAACTCGATACTACGCTCATTAATATCGGACTTTCAGGATATTTCGATCGCCAATAAAGAGGCTTGTGCTTAAACAATGTCCGGTGAAGAAAGATCAGTGATATTGAGATCCCGTAGAACTCATTACTTTCTAGGACAGGTTGAACCAACTAAACTTCAAGAGGGTACTCACCTATAAACCTCATGCAATCCTAAACCTAAGGACTTGTTTGATTTAACTTGTGCATATGCTTGTACATAACATCATGACATCATACCATATCATTTTAGACTAACCATTTCAAGGATTTTGAGATTCATCTTTATTCAGTTTTGTAGGATATGACTCTCACTCGCAGGAACATAATCCAAGTCAACCTTGTACGAGTACCTTTTCAGCTCAAAGAGTTAGCATCAAGGGTCCCTGAGAATTCTCCGTTCACCAAAAGACATGGATGACTTTTCAACTTGGTTACCTCAAGCTCTGATGAAGATATGATGAAGGTGCTTTTCCAGTTCTTTGACCCATTGCACCATTATTTTACCTTCCCTGATTACCAGCTTGTACCAACTATGGAAGAATTCTCTTAACTTTTGGGAATTCCTATTCTCGATCAACTACCTTTCAACGGTACTGAGAGAGACCCAAGCCCTGAAGAGGTTTCCTGAGCTTTATACTTGCAACAATCTGACGTCACGGCTAATTAGGAAACAAGAAGTGGTGTCAAAGGGTTCTTAGCCAAGTTCTTATTGGAAAAAGCTCATGACTGTTGGAACAATCTGGATTTACAAGCTTTTGAAGAAATTTTGGCTCTTCTCATCTATGGGTTGGTCCTATTTCCAAATCCTGACCAACTTATAGATGTGAATGTTGTCAAAATATTTTTATCTCACAATCCAGTGCCTATTTTGTTGGGGGATATATTGAATTCTCTCCACTCTCGCACCATGAAGAGAAGAGGAATCCTCATGTGATGTATTCCTCTATTGGCTAGATGGTTTATTTCGCATCTCCCCCGATCTGTTATGAAGAACGAGCAAGGTTTGAGATGGTCTAATAGGCTGATGTAACTCAGACATTCGGATATCCACTAGTGTCCTCGGTCCTTGGAGGACATTATTATCATCGATCATTGTGGGAAATTCCCTAATGTCGCTCTTCTTAGCATTAGGGGAGGTATCACTTATAACCCTTTCTTAGCTCTGCGACAGTTTGGGTACGCGCGAAGAGATGGTCCACATGATGCACTCATCTAAGGTGTGGTGTTCGACTATGAAAGCGACAAACAAGGCTACCATCATAGGTTTATACGAGCTTGGAGGATGGTAAACAAGGTGGATAGTAGGACATTGGGACACAAAAATTCTATTCCCCTTGAGCCTTACCTTAAGTGGGTACGAGCTCGTGCTCATAGTCTCGCAATGCCTTACCCCTCCTTCCTCCTTGTCATCATAGAGCCTGTGGTTGAAGGAGATGTCTCGTATACTTTCCTTAATCCCAACATGCCTACCTCCCTCAAAGACTTGCAAAAGGATTAGATTCAACTAAAGGAAGAACGAGACACTTTCGAAGCCCGATTCTATGCCAGTGAGAAGAAAGTTATGGAACTCACCAAGCAGCTTCATGAAGAGCAGAGTCTGAACGCCTACATCGTGCCAAAGAGGATGCGTTCAACCTTTTTGTCTTAGGAGTTTTTGTATTTTATTTATTTCATTGTAAGCCCAAAGAGGCATGATATACTCGAACCAGGATTTATTAATGCAACATGTGTTCCTTTTTGTCTAAAGCAAATTTAAATCTCTAATCTCCTTGAAATCATTTGCATATGCATTTTCATTCATCATAACACAAATGGGTTTCTTACAACATGTCTCCTTATCTTTCTACTATTTATTTTAGTGAGATAGATATTAAACAGACAATAAAGGATCTCCTAGCGCAAAACGCTCAATTCCAACAAATGTTCTTGGCTCTGGTAAAAGGACAAGAGGATTTGAAAACTTTGTTGATCAAAGAGAAGAAGAAGAAAGCGAAGAAACCAATCGGTGTTTTGAATCTGGGAAGAAGGTTCAAGGGACCAGCCAGATGAACTCTAGATTTCACAACCTCGCTGGGTGAAGAAGATAATCAAGAAGGGAAGAATAGGGAAGGAAATGACCATACGAAATCTGAAGAGGAGGAAGAAGTGGACTACTCTGAAGAACACTATCCCCCAGTTGACGATAAATACAAGCAGCTGGAGGATCGCCTCAATGTTATGGAGATCTATAGGGTACCTGGTTTAAATTTTGAAGAGCTAGGACTTGTCTCAGGGGTTGTCATCCCACAAAAATTCAAGGTCCCAACTTTCTCTAAATATGACGGTGTCTCTTGTCCAAAGCTACATTTAAGGTCATACGTTAGGAAAATTCAACCCCATACTGCCGATAGGAACCTATGGGTGCATTTATTCCAAGAAATTTTGTCAGGGACGCAGTTGGACTGGTTCTATCAATTGGAAGGGACCAATATTCACAATTGAGAAGATTTGGCTGCCGATTTCTACAAATAATATCAGTATAATGCTGACTTAGCTCCAACTCGAACACAATTGCAAGGCATGTCTATGGGTGCTGGTGAAGGTTTCAAAACTTATGCTCAAAAATGGCGAGATCTCACGGGAAGAGTCCAACCTCCTCTATCTGACAGAGAATTGGTGGATATGTTCTTAGGCACGTTATCTGGTCCATTCTTCAACCATTTGAGTAGAAGCTCTTCGGCTGGATTTACTAAACTAATTATGACTGGTGAACGGGTAGTAGCCGGTATAAAAAGTGGCAAAATTCAAAGAGATGTATCCTCGAGCACGATGAAGAAACCCTTTACCGGAAAGAAGGAGGTCAATGTTGCATACGACCATAGAAATCAAAACAAAACTGAACATCACCCGACAGTAGGGGCTGTTATGATTTCTAATCCGGTACCAAATCAGTAGCGAAACTATCAACACAGACCAGAGGCGCCCATGAGACGATTCACCTAAATCAACATGACTTTGTCCCAAGTTTTGCCACATCTTTTGAAGTCCAATATGGTGACCCTAAAGGAAGCTCCCAAGAACCCCAATACTGCCTCTCCTTGCTACAAACCGAATGCTCGATGTGCCTATCATTCTGAAAGCCCGGGGCATGATACAAATGATTGTTGGGCCTTGAAGAATAAGGTACAAGACCTTATCGAGGCGAAAGAGATTGAGTTTGATCCCCCAGAAACACCTAATGTAATAACGGCGCCAATGCCCAAACATGGTCAAGGTGTCAATGCTATTGATGATGATTGTTTTGTTTCCTCCGTGAATGATTTGACTACTCCTCTTTTGACTATTAAACAAAATCTCTTGCAAGCCGATCTGTTTCCAGGATATGATGAAAGTTGTCGTTTATGTATGTCTCTGCCAGATGGTTGTTTGTTACTGAAGATGGGCGTCCAGCGCCTGATGTCTAACAAAGAAATCCTATTTGAAAAAGTTCCCCTTACCAGAAACTCCTGTGAAGATGTCTCAATAATCACCATCTTCGACAATCCTCCCAGTGTCTCCACCAAAAGACCCGCCAGGATTACATCTGTTCCAAAGTATGCTCTCCTAATCATTACCATGCCAGGGCCAATACCATATTTTTCGGATAAAGTTGTTCCCTGGAACTATGGGGTTGACGTCTATTACTATGGCGTCAAGCAAGATCTGTTGGCTGTCAAAGACAAAGTTATGAAAGACATTGATCCTGACGTCAACAATATCGTTGGGACCAGTAAGATAACAAGAAGTGGAAGAGTCTTCTCACCCGAGATCTCTCCAAAGACCATTTCTACTCCTGTAATTATTCCCGCTATCGCTCCTACCAACATTCCCAGTGACACTCCCGTTGACAATCCTACTGTTATCCCTGCTGCCAAGACAAAGGGCAAGGATGTATTATTTGAGCCTGTCCAGAAGAAGGCACACCCAGAGGTCATTCTTGAAGCTTCTAGCAAAGAGATGGAAGAGATACTAAAGATAATCAAGAAAAGTGACTACAATGTTGTGGAACAGTTGGGGCAGACCCCCTCGAAAATATCAATGTTGGCCTTACTCTTGTGTTTTGAGGCTCATGCTAAGGCCTCGGTAAAAATTTTAAAGACCGCCCACGTGACCCAAGAGACTTCCATTAATCAATTTGAGAATTGCGTGGCCAGTCTAACTGTTGATAACGGATTGGGCTTTTCTGACGCAGATTTAACTCCTAAAGGAAGGAAACACAATGATGCCTTGCACGTTTCCATTGAGTTTAGGGGCACTACGCTAGCCCATGTTCTGGTGGATACCGGTTCATCGCTGAACATCTTGCCCAAAAATGCTCTTGACCGACTAGATTGCGAGGGACTTACTTTAAAGCCTAGCAACATTGTGGTGAGGGCCTTTGATGGATCTAAAAGGACAGTTCACGAAGAAGTTTACATCCCTATAAAAGTTGGAACTCAGACTTTTAATTCAACTTTCTATGTGATGGATATCCTCCCTTCCTGATCCTGTCTATTAGGTCGACCCTGGATTCATGGCGTTGGAGCCGTCACTTCTACCCTACATCAGATGTTGAAATACCCAATCAAGGGAAAGATCATCATTGTCCATGGGGAGGAGGAATACATGGTTAGTCACCTGAACTCTTTCAGGTATGTGGAAATGGATGGTGAGTTCATTGATACTCCATGTCAGCATTTTTAGGAGGTCCTACAAACAGTTGCGGAAACCAAGACTACTACCAAGACTCCGAAGGTTACCAGACCGCCATTGAAAATTGCCTCTTTGAAGGATGCTAGAGCAGTAGTTGAGAAGGGTGGATGTACCATCTAGGGTCAACTTCCGGATATTCCCTTCAAGTCCAACAAATTTGGTTTGGGTTTTACTTCGGAGGCTGAAAGAGCTGTTTGACGAACACCCGCCGGGGGCCACCTTTACGTATTAGCAATCAGGGAGTCAACACAATGGAAGACAGTGATGGCAGCTGCGACATGGACGAGTGGATTTTTCCAACCATCAGCGGAGGACTCAACAATTGGGAGGCCAAAGAATTTTTCCCTATTACTTTTATTCAAGAGTAATTATCTTTTAATTTTCTTGTCAGACTTGTAATAATTAAACAATTTAGACTTTAAAACCTTATGTCTTACCCGAGGCACAATGGCCCATTTGTGAGGGTTGTTACTTCATCTTCATATGTCATCAATAAATCATGGACGTTTTTGCATGAAAATTTTTACGCTCTTTGTTTTTCTTTTTCCCACCTTTTATTTTATCAAAGATAGCTATGCTCTTACACACACTCACATATCGAAATGCATATCCACATCCATCCAGGGTCCCATGGGTAACGATTCTGCTATGGCCTATTGTGACTTTGAAAATCCGATCTACTGCCGAAGACGAAGGTAAGGAAGATTGTGAGGTATCAGAGGAAAGAGCCAGGTTATTGCAACAGGAAGGAAGGACCATACAACCCCACGAAGAGCCGGTTGAAACAGTTAACTTAGGTACCAAAGTGGACAAGAAAGAAGTTAAGGTAGGTGCCAACCTGAAGCCTAGTGTCAAGAAGCGCTTAACTTAGTTACTACATGACTATGTTGAGGTCTTTTCCTGGTCATACGAAGACATTCTAGGACTCAACACTGATATCGTGGTCCATCGCCTGTCGACAAAAGAAGACTGCCCTCCGGTAAAACAGAAGGTCCATCGCATGCAGCCAGAAATATCAGAGAAAATCAAGACTGAAGTCACGAAGCAGTTCAATGCTGGATTCTTAGCTGTCACCTCCTGTTGTACCCCAAAATTTCCCCTCCCATATTTCTCAATACATTTCAAGTGAGGTCCTCAAATTGCTCAAGGAAGTCCAAGGGTTGACCAGACAAACTCTATCCTAAGGCAGTCTACCTCAAACTAGGGTTTCAGTTTGCATCAAGATGTTTGAGTCCAAAGGATCCCAAATGCTCACCATTGTCCTAATATGTTCTCAAGATCATCCATGCCAAGTTTCAAGCCTTGCAGAGGAAGTTTGCTCAGTCAATTGCTCAAAGGCCTACAAATCGACTGTAGTAGGGCAAAAGTCAATTGTGGCCCACATACAGTTAAACTTCAATATTTTTGGTCAACATTCTAATTTTGAAGTATTATTCATCATTTGATCAAGGATTGATCATGATTCCTCAAGGATTGCTCACAATTCATCAAAACCCAAAAGTTGCTAAATTAGGGTTTTGCAGGAAAAGTCAACTTAATTTTGACCAATCATAACTTTCTCATACTTTATCAAAAATGACCCATCCAAATCTCATTTTGAATAGGATGTAATTTTGTACAATCCATCTTCAGCTTCCAAGTTCAAAATATGCACTCACAAAAAGATATGAATTTGGACATCATATGTCATTTTGAAAAGTCAACAAAAAACACGTTTTGGGTCAAAGCTTCATACATGAACATGGAAGACTCAATTGAGATGAGACCAAAAGGGTTGCTTAGAGGACATATTAAGCTTTCTAAAAGTCCAAGAACAAATTTCTAGGGTCAAAATTGAAGGATTTGTGCATTGGTAAAGTTGACCCTTTTTGCAAAGTTGCCAAAAGTAAAATATGTCCAAAATTGCATTTTTTGCTAAATGGGCCCAACTTTTTATGCTTGCACTGAGTTTGTAATGTAACCCACGACCCATGATCCCTTCCATTTGTAATTCTTTTATTTTTGTCATTTATTTTGATTTTATTTCAATTAAATCAAATAAAATCAAAATAAAATAATGAAAATATCAAAAACTGATCAAATCATGAGATTTTGTGCATGTTTAGGTCTATTATATAGCTAGAAGTGAGATCAAGTCGTGCAAGGTTCATTTGGACACAAAAAGATTGCATTTTTCTTGATTTGGAAAGATTTGCACAAGGATCAAATCATGAATCAATGATCATAATTGGAGAAGATTTGAAACAAGTTTGCAACCCTAATTCATTCTAGGGTACATAAGGAATATTTGCAGACCAAAAATGAGAGGATTGGAGGCATGTAAAAGAGAAAGCAAGTTTCAAAAAATTGAAGAAAAGTAGCAAACTGATTTCCACGTTTCAGATCAATTCAAAGCATTCTAACCATCCCAAACGTTTGCTGGACATCCCAGGAACGTGTTTCAACCATTAACAAGCTTTCCCACGTTCAGAATTGTATTGTAAGTACCACACGGTTTTCATATTTTCTTGAAATTGAATACCATCATTCTAGAATCTTTAACGTGATTTGTTAGCATATTCTTAATCCATGAGTTATTTGAAAGCTAATGGTTGTAATTAATTGCATTTTTATTGACTATACAACAAGATGCCATAGTTAGGGTTCTTGCTTCATTTTTAGGGTTTTTCTGTACAGGGACAATTGGCCATGGATAATGGTACCATGATGCTCGTGAGGTTGCAACGAGTTGATTGGTACCATTTTTTTTTGCATTTATCATGCTTGTATAGGATTTTGGAAAGGCACAGGGTTGTACCTACACCCAGGTGACTGTAGGTAAAAGTCCAGAAACTTTTAGCAACGGTGGGGAAGAAGAAAGTAGCGTGCCACTCCCTGACTTGCCCATTCAAAATTTCGCACGTTTTATAATATCATTTTGTTTTTTACCATATAATGTTTGTTTGATATTACATGTACAACTAAACATGCCAGCTCAGTTGGCAAGCATGCAGGGTGAAAACGCTCAAGGACCTGGGTTCGATCCCCAAGTCCCAACTTTGCTTCATGTTATTTTTTCTTACATATTCAGGCGCGCTAGCATCCAATGAGCCTACCGTACGTCCTCAGCATCCAACCATTCCATCCATCAAAACTCCAGATCCAAGGGCCATCCCTTGGAGGTCCACAATACACCCAGTCAAGCACATGCATAGGATTAGGAAAGTCAACAAAGGCCATCAGCAGTTGAGCCCAGATTTGCCAGCCACACCCCCCTTTTTCTGAAAACCACCAGGCACATTCTATTTCTTTTCTAATTTTTCTTATTTAATTTAATTTGTTTAAATGGTTTCCTAACACAAATAATTTCTTTTTTTTTTCACAAAAAATCATAAAATCAAATTTTCATAAATTTAGAATTAGGTTTTTATTTTTTATCAAATTTAATTTTATATTAGTTTTAATTTAATTTAGGGTAATTCTAACTTTTTGTGTATAATTAAAATAAATTCGAAAAATTAGAATTTTTTTATTAATAACCATGTATTAAAATAATATTTCGCAAATAACCGGGTTTCGGAAAAAATTACGCAAATAACCATGTTTCAGATGACTCCCCAAAGGAGGAGCCATCTGAAATGGCGCATGCACCTAGCATTTTGCCCTAGGCGCCATCTCATTTGGCTCCTCCCTTGGATTTTAGCCAAGTGAGATGGCGCATGCTCCTTAAAAGTGAGAGGAGGCGCCATCTCACTTGGCTCCTAAGGCAAAACTAGGGCAAAATGCTATTTTATAAATAATTCGTCCTTTTCTCCGAAATTTCTCACACTTTCTCGCACTGTATTTTTATTTCGTACTCTGTTATTTGCGTCATGACGTCGCCTATGATTTTTAGCAGAGATGGTTACGTTATCTTCTCCGCCACGAAACATGCGATGAAAATGAAATTCTGGCACATTCACTCAATGGAGCGTTTGAAGCGGGAGTTGATGCGATGGCTAGATGGAGACATTGCGGAGGGGGAAAAAATTCGAAGGATCCAGTGAAAACGAACAACAACCTCACATGCGACAGGAAGACCTAATGTGTGGTTGGAGGAAGTCAAAACAGACAACGATGTAATGTTGATGATGCATGGGTCAGATGAAATTGTGTTAACAGTTGTAATTTCCTAGATGGAATATCGTTAATTATTCTTGTACACGTTTTATTAATTGTAGCAAAATCTGTTAACGGAAAACCCAAATGTTTACAACACAATTATGAAAAGATTTTATGTATTACAATATTTATGTGGTCGAGGCAGACGCCCGATTCAGACAGGTTTTGCGATTGTGTCCGACCTGACGGCATAAACCACACTTTCTTTCCAACCTGTCAAGATCGTCCATTTCTGTTGTGATGCGCTTACTTTTGGGACGACCCTTCTTGTTCCTTCGCATTTGGTCATTGTGCCACACTATTTCGCCGTCGTATTCAGGCCAATAATCTGGTTTGGCTACCAAAGGAAAGTTGTTGTTGTAAATGTTGAGCAACGTTTCAGATTTGTAAATGTTCGACAGAAGTTGCAGCGCGTCTTGATGGGTATGAGCACAAGCGGCAATGACATGAGAGCAAGGCATACGAAATGCTTGAAACCTCCCACAATCGCACCATTGAGAAGGTAGAATGACCCTATATTCTTGTCTTGGCAGGCCTTCATTGTGGTCGGTTGTCTCTTTCACAATGAAGTTGTGGCTGTGTCGGTCAAACCGTATAACCATGTGAGTGTTGGCTTTAGCACTTTCAGCCTTAATGTATTTCATGCAGCTTTCACTCCATAGTTGTCCAGATTGCAACACCGCATTCCACATTTCACCTCTTTTGGCAAATAACGCAGCCATCCTAAAATACGTAGATTTTACCAAGGCAGTGATTGGGAGGTTTTGTATGCCTTTGAATACCCCATTCATTGATTCAATAAGATTCGTTGTCATATGCCCCCATCTTTGGCCATTGTCGTATGACCTAGTCCATTTTTCCACCGGAATATTGTCGATCCACCTACCGGCTTCCGGATTAGACAAACGGATCTCGTTGCGGTAATATTTGAATGTGGGTTGTGTCAATGCATATCCCGCATTCATAACCGCTTTCCTCAATGTTTTGTCCTTGATCTCTCTCGAGAAATTCTGGACGATATGCCTAACGCAATAGACATGCGTAGAAGGAGGGTCATGCCAACCATTTGCTGGATTATTGTAGGCACTTTCAATGGAGGCATGTCTGTCCGAGATCAAACAGAGATCTGGTTGAGGAGCCACGTGTGTCCGCAGATTTTTCAGGAAAAATCTCCAAGCACCACCGGTCTCCCCCTCGACAAGGGCAAAGGCAATGGGGGAAAATGTTGTTGTTGCCATCTTGTGCAACTGCCATCAATAGCGTGCCTTTGTACTTCCCATACAACCAAGTCCCATCAATTTGTATAATTGGTTTGCATGATGCAAACCCTGTGATGCATGGTTGAAATGCCCAAAACACGCGACTGAATATTCTGTTGCCATTTAGTAGACTACCATCTTGGGCGTATGCTGGCACTGTTTCCAGAACGTAAACACTACCTGGAGAATACGTCTTGAGTGCATTCAGGTAGCGGGGAAGTTCTTGGTATGACTCCTCCCAGTTTCCGTACACCCTTTCAATTGCCTTAGTCTTTGCTAACCACGCCTTACGGTAAGACGGAGTGTAGTTAAAAATCATGGTGATGTGGGAGATGATTGTTTTCACCTTCAAAGATGGGTCGTTGCTGACCAGGGGTAGGATTTCTTGACAGATTAGATCATAGTTGAGTTTTCGGTGGTCCTGTGATTGAGTGGAACTTACATAAGTGTGGGTAGTCATGGAACCTATGACCCAACAGTCACCCCTTAATCTGTATGATGCATTCAGCTTGAACATACAGTCAGGGTGGACACACTTGATCTTGTACCTTTCCGGGTTGACACGATCCACCTTAAAATCAACCGAGTTGAGCATGTGGAATTTTTTAATGGCCCTGCTGCATTCCTCTCTGTTATGAAACTTATCCTTCTCTTTTAAATTTTCATCCGACTGCATATACAGATTGAAAAATAAGTCAGTAGAAGGTTCATCTCCGCCCATGTTGAAGTTTGTCATGTGCGGAGGTGGTGTGTATATTTTGTTTGCAGGAATACTTGGGATGTCATCATCGTCGGAATCATCATTCACCATTTCGTCAAACTCTAACTCATTATCTTCTTCTTCATCATCAACTGCATCTACCTCAGCTTGTTCATTCTCCAAAGGATCAACCTCCTGTGTCACCTGAGGCTGAGGCTGAGGCTCTCGCAGCATAACGTACAACTCAATAGAGTCGTACCCAGAATAGACATGGCTGGAAAACATATTCTGGAGATCCTCGTCATCTTGAACTTCAACCTTATAAAAAATTACTTGGTTGTTTCCAAAGAAAACTGGATTCTGATAAAATATCTGGGACACCGGGCCTCGTTCAAGTTTGGCCTCCAATCTTTTTTTGAAGTACGAGAAATTGGCTTTCTCGTTTAAGAGAAATCAGATGTTGTTCGTGTCTCTAAACAAAAACCCAGCGGTGGGACAAATGTATGTCTCACCGTTGAAATGTGCTTTGACGACAAATTATGGTGCGGAGGCCATTGCGTAGAATTGTTTTAAGGTTTGAAGGTTGGAATGTTTGAAGGTTGGAATGTTTAAATTTTATGAGTGATTCAAAGGTTGGAATGTTTGAGGTTTATTGATTGTATGAAGGTTTGAATGTTGTAATGTTTGAAGGTTGGAATGTTTGAACTTTACGAGTGATTCGAAAGTTTATATGTTTGATTGTTTGCAGGTTTGAAGGTTTGGTTGTAAGAACGTTTGAAGGTTGGAAGATTTGACAGATTATGTGAATCAATGTTATGATAAACGTAAGGCTAAAAATTTCAATTAAGTGAGGATGCAACCCCCCAAGGCTGCCAATAATGTGACATGCAAGGAATCCCAAAGGCTGTCACTTAGCCTAACCCTAGGCTGCAACAAAGGACACCTCTTATTCGCCAATTGGGGTGGCGACACCATTCATTTTTGTACTCTTTTGCCAAGTCCAATGGCGCCTCCCTTACTGTCCAATTGTGACACATGCATGCAGATAAGTAACCCCCTAGGCTGCCACCTAGCCTGCCCATAGTCTGCACCTATACATGTATGTTGTAAGTCTCCTCCCATCACCTCCAATGGGCTTATATGCATTCAGGCAAGGAATCCCAAAGGCTGTCACATAGCCTGAGCCTAGGCTGCAACAAAGGACACCTCTTATTCGCCAATTGGGGTGGCGACACCATTCATTTTTGTACTCTTTCGCCAAGTCCAATGGCATCTCCCTTACTGTCCAATCGTGATACATGCATGCAGATATGTAACCCCCTAGGCTGCTACCTAGCCTGCCCATAGTCTGCACCTATACATGTATGTTATAAGTCTCCTCCCATCACCTCCAATGGGCTTACATGCATTTAGGCACGGAATCCCAAAGGCTGTCACGTAGCCTGAGCCTAGGCTGCAACAAAGGACACCTCTTATTCGCCAATTGGGGTGGCGACACCATTCATTTTTGTACTCTTTCGCCAAGTCCAATGGCGCCTCCCTTACTGTCCAACCGTGATACATGCATGCAGATATGTAACCCCATAGGCTGCCACCTAGCCTGCCCATAGTCTGCACCTATACATGTATGTTGTAAGTCTCCTCCCATCACCTCCAATGGGCTTACATGCATTCAGGCAAGGAATCCCAGAGGCTGTCACGTAGCCTGAGCCTAGGCTGCAACAAAGGACACCTCTTATTCGCCAATTGGGGTGGCGACACCATTCTTTTTTGTACTCTTTCGACAAGTCCAATGACGCCTCCCTTACTGTCCAATCGTGATACATGCATGTAGATATGTAACCCTCTTGGCTGCCACCTAGCTTGCCCATAGTCTGTACCTATACATGTATGTTGTAAGTCTCCTCCCATCACCTCCAATGGGCTTACATGCATTCAGGCAAGGAATCCCAAAGGCTGTCACGTAACCTGAGCCTGGGATGCAACAAAGGACACCTCTTATTCGCCAATTGGGGTGGCGACACCATTCATTTTTGTACTCTTTCGCCAAGTCCAATGGCGCCTCCCTTACTGTCCAATCGTGATACATGCATGCAGATATGTAACCCCCTAGGCTGCCACCTAGCCTGCCCATAGTCTGCACCTATACATGTATGTTGTAAGTCTCCTCCCATCACCTCCAATGGGCTTACATGCATTCAGCCAAGGAATCCCAAAGGCTGTCACGTAGCCTGAGCCTAGGCTGCAACAAAGGACACCTCTTATTCGCCAATTGGGGTGGCGACACCATTCATTTTTGTACTCTTTCTCCAAGTCCAATGGCGCCTCCCTTACTGTCCAATCGTGATACATGCATGCAGATATGTAACCCCTTAGGCTGCCACCTAGCCTTCCCATAGTCTGCACCTATACATGTATGTTGTTAGTCTACTCCCATCACCTCTAATGGGCTTACATGCATTCAGGCAAGGAATCCCAATGGCTGTCACATAGCATAAGCCTAGGCTGCAACAAAGGACACCTCTTATTCACCAATTGGGGTGGCGACACCATTCATTTTTATACTCTTTCGCCAAGTCCAATGGCGCCTCCCTTACTGTCCAATCGTGATACATGCATGCAGATATGTAACCCCCTAGGCTGCCACCTAGCCTGCCCATAGTCTCCACCTATACATGTATGTTGTAAGTCTCCTCCCATCAACTCCAATGGGCTTACATGCATTCAGGCAAGGAATCCCAAAGGCTGTCACGTAGCCTGAGCCTAGGCTGCAACAAAGGACACCTCTTATTCGCCAATTGGGTTGGCGACACCATTCTTTTTTGTACTTTTTCGCCAAGTCCAATGGCGCCTCCCTTACTATCCAATTGTGATACATGCATGCAGATATGTAACCCCCTAGGCTTCCACCTAGCCTGCCCATAGTCTGCACCTATACATGTATGTTTTAAGTCTCCTCCCATCACCTCCAATGGGCTTACATGCATTCAGGCAAGGAATCCTAAAGGCTGTCACGTAGCCTAACCCTAGGCTGCAACAAAGGACACCTCTTATTCGCCAATTGGGGTGGCGACACCATTCTTTTTTGTACTCTTTCGCCAAGTCCAATGGCGCCTCCCTTACTGTCCAATCGTGATACATGCATGCAGATATGTAATCCCCTAGGCTGTCACCTAGCCTGCCCATAGTCTGCACCTATACATGTATGTTGTAAGTCTCCTCCCATCACCTCCAATGGGCTTACATGCATTCAGGAAAGGAATCCCAAAGGTTGTCACGTAGCCTGAGCCTAGGCTGCAATAAAGGACACCTCTTATTCGCCAATTGGGGTGGCGACACCATTCTTTTTTGTACTCTTTCGCCAAGTCCAATGGCGCCTCCCTTACTGTCCAATCGTGATACATCCTTAGGCTTCCACCTAGCCTGCAAGAGTGACACCTTTCATTTTTTGTACATGCATGCATTCATATATGTAACCCCCCAGGCTGCCACCTAGCCTGCAAGAGTGACACTTCGCTTGCATGCAAGCACCAGCAACCACTATATGAAATTTATTTGCCTATAAATACATACCATATCATACATCTCTCACACCCACACAAGTCTCACTCTCTACTACGAAATCTTTCATAATCTCTTAAACTTTCTAAGTCTATCATACTCTCTATCTCTTCCTAAGTCTTTCATAATCTTAAGCATTTTAAACAATGGCTCTTCTAACAATGGGCGATACTCACAAAGGCACAAGGGAAAACATTGCCGCATTTGTAAGTTTCTTTTTTGGTTATACATTTTTCATACTTCAGATAATGTGTTGTTCTTCTTACTTAATCTTACACATGTTACATTATGAACTCAGGACACAAAAAGATTCAGAATCCATTCTTACAACTACCTGGCTCCCGACCCATTTATCGTACCATATCTGGAATACGTAGGTTTTGGACATGTCATAAAGATCTCCAACTGCACCATTGACTCGAAGTTCATTCTTGCAATGTTGGAAAGGTGGAGACCAGAGACCCATACATTTCACCTACCAATAGGTGAATGTACCATCACGCTAGAGGATGTGTACATGCTACTAGGTCTCCCTGTCGACGGTAAGGTCGTGAATGGGTCGGTTCAACAACCCAACTCTCAGTGTGAAGAACTGTTGGGCAGGGATATGGTAGAAGGTGGTGGTGCGAGAGGTCAGGGAATACTACTCACTAGGCTGAAAAGTCATTATGCAAGTTTGGAATTAAATGAAAATTCCTCTGAGAATGACAGGGTAGTAAAAGCCAGAACTTATCTTATGATACTTTTTGGTACATTTTTATTTCCCGAAAGTACGGGAAATAGTGTAAATTTGATGTATTTACATTTACTAAGAAATTTTGAAAAAACAAGAAAATATAGTTGGGGTTCTGCAGTTTTAGCCCACATATACAGTTCCTTGTGCAAAAATGCAGTCAAGGAAAAATGTACATTTTATGGGTGCGCTTTTTTACTACAAGCCTGGGGTTGGTGGAGGATGGAGTCCTTAAACCCCGTCAACAACAACACTTTCGGTTTCCCGTACGCAACAAAGTAAGTCATCAAGTTATAACATTTATAATTATTCATCTCTTCCCCAAATATATGCTAAGAATAAAATGTTTCTCATTTCCTTTAGGTACTTCGTGAGGGGTATGGATTACGGCAAGAATCCAAGATTCAATGTCGCACTCTACCGCAATCTGTTGGATCACTTAGGCCCGGATGACGTACGTTGTAGCTTTTAACTTTTGTTCATTTAAATTATTTATACATTACTTTTGCGTTAACCTGATTTAAATTTTATCGCAGTTCGTCTGGAGACCATATTTGGGTTTGGGCCATGATCCAAACCCGGAGGATGCAGCAACTTGGACTGCGAAGACTGCAATCATTCGGTTCAACATTATGGAGATGCACCACAGCGACCGTGTGAAGATGCAGTTCGAAATGCATCAGGAGATACCAAGTGATCCAACTTGTTTGTCCCTATGGCATCTTAAAAGGGTCGACGCCCAGTGGGGTCTTACCAACTGGAAAGACTTCGCTCCGGAATGGTGTAAGATGTGGCAGAGGTGTCACCGATACGTCTTGCAATTCTCGGTTTTCCTTAATCAAGGTAATATGCAACACACGGATCAATATTTGTCTTGGTACAGGTCGGTTAGTAACCCTGAGATGCACGTGTCTCATCCAAGGTACTTGGTTGACCCACGCACACAATGGGCACAACCCTCATTTCCATATCAACAAACCCAAAACCCATCAACCTCCCACCAACCCCCAAGAAGAAACAGACCCACAAACACCCAACCACAGTCCCCACCACAACACAACTACACTCAAATGCCACACAACCAACCACAATCACCACCACACTACCAATACCCCGATATGCCTCACACCCAACCACAATACCAATCACAATACCAGCACACCCGCATACCCCACATACAATTTCAGTCTTCCGCATATCCCAATATGGGCCCCTCAACATCCAGCCTTAGCCCTGATATGGGAATGTCGGAAGATTACGAACAAACCGACCCAACCTACCATCAACCACAATATCACCAAACCACCCAACATCCTCAATACCAAACACCCCAAGATCCATTTCCTTTCTACCCACATTACTCAGACGATCAATGCTACAGACCCACTATGGAACCCCACCCACCGCCAACACGACCAAACTTTGAGGGTATGGGTAACCGGCTGTACCAAAGCGGATCTTCTAGATATGGAGATCTGACTGATTTTATGGATCTGGACCGCATTGACTTCGCTGGGCCATCGACTTTTCCGCAGCGGGAAACACGACGACACCTAGCACGAGAAAGGCGAGGACAGGGATGCGGAACCAGGGGTCATTACCGGGTTCCGGGGGATCACTGATTTATCTGTTTTTTTTTCCTGTATTTTTTTATCCGTTTTTTTTCCTGTTATTTTAATGTAATACAGTTAGATGTAATTATTTTTTTTTTAATAAAAAGTCCATTTTGTTGATCCTCTATCGAACACGCAATGCACTGGACAAAAAAAAATCACATTTTTCCCTAAATTAACACCTAGGCGCCATCTCACTTGGCTTAGGGCATGCCCTAAGTACCTATGCGCCAAGTGAGATGGCGCCTCCCCTTAAAATATAGGTGCATGCGCCATTTCAGATGGCTCCTCCTTTGGGGAGTCATCTGAAACATGGTTATTTGCGTATTTTTTTTCCGAAACGCGGTTATTTGCGAAATATTATTTTAATACATGGTTATTAATAAAAAAAATTCAAAAAATTAGGGTTTGCTTTTGATTTAATTTTTATTTCTTTCTCAAAATAAAAAAAATCAAAAATAGGTTAATTTAATTATCTTTCTTAATTTAAAATTAATTAGCAATTAGGTTTTTATTTATTCAATTAAACCTTATTTTCTTAAAATAATAAAAAAAATGATTTTTCTTTTAATTGGGTTTAGTCGGGGTCAAAACCCTAATTCTCTCGTTTTCGTTTCATCGCGTGCGCTTATTATTTTTGCAATATTAATGTAACTGCTTACGGTATGTAATAGCTTAATCTAGGGTTTTCTTTTATTTATCGTTTATGGGTTTTTTGGCTATGTAATTAATCCCCCTCCCCGAAGCCTTGTAATAGCGTAGGTTTTATTTTCTCGCATTTTATTTCTTGCAAATATTAACTGTTAGATGTATGCTAATAGGATTGTATGACAAGATTGCATGATAATTTAAAATGGCTAGAAAACCCTAATGTGCAAAGATAATAACTGAAATCAAATCACTCGCACATGCGCACTCTTAGGGTATACCCTCACTTCGGTTGCCTTCGGTAAACGATCATTAAGTATAAGGTGACTTAGTGGTTGCCCTCCTGTCTAAACAAAGATCAAATGTCCCATTCAGAAATGTTGCCTCGGAAAGGTTACCTCGGAAATGTTGCCTCGAATATGATCTTAAGACATTAGGGTTATTACTAAGACGTCCTAACATTGCTTTAGTGATCGTACGTCCCTTACGAATTGACCCTTACAACTCTAACGACGGTGCTACCTATTTCTCAATAGTAGGATAGAGCTGTCAAAAGGAAACAAAAACAGAAACGATCCTTTTTCGAGTAGGTATATACTGTTAGGTACTTGCTCAAAACAAACTTTTTCACACCAAACACTTCTTTCAAACAAAGTTTTCAAAAACACTTCGTAACACTCTTGAAGACAGAAGCAAGGGTTAAAACGAAGTAAAACAAAAAACATTTTCAAGACAAACACACACAAGCAATTTTAAAAGATGAGCAAGTACCAAAGAGCCCATGGAAAACCATGGATAAAAAGGGTGCTAACACCTTCCATTTCTATAATCTACCCCTCGTACTCAAAATCTCGAAAAAGGAATTTTTCTGTTCTTTTTTCCTTTCCAGTTGGATAAAATAAAAGTCGGTGGCGACTCTTGCTTACCGCGACATTTTGCAAACACAAACGCAAAACCAAACTAGCATTTTCCAAAATAGTCAGTTCTGCCACCGTATCACACCTCCTATCCACTATGGGTCGCCAACGTTGTTCCAGTATCTAAAAAGGACAGTAAGGTACATATGTGTGTGTACTACAGAGACTTGAATAGGGCAAGCCCCAAGGATGACTTCCTGCTTCCCCACATCAATATTCTGGTTGACAACACCACACAACATAAAGTATTTTCCTTCATGGATGGTTTCTTCGGATACAACTAGATCAAAATGACACATGGGGACATGGAGAAAACGACCTTCATCACACAGTGGGGTACATTCTATTAGAAAGTTATGCCATTTAGGTTGAGGAATGTTGGGGATACCTATCAGCGTGCCATGGTAGCTCTGTTTCACGACATGATCCATCACGAGATAGAGGTCTACGTGGATGACATGATAGCCAGATCTCAAACTGAAGAGGAACACCTGGACCATCTGCAGAAACTGTTTGAAAGACTGAAGAGGTACAAACTAAGGATGAATACGAATAAATGCACTTTTGGAGTGAGGTCTGGCAAGCTCTTAGGCTTCATTGTCGGTGGCAACGGTATCAAAGTGGACCCTGCAAAGGTAAAAGCAATACAAGAAATGCCTGATCCTCGCATAGAGAAGGAAGTTAGGGGATTCTTAGGACGGCTAAACTACATCGCCAGGTTCATTTCCCACCTAACCGCTACTTGTGAACCGATCTTCAAATTGCTAAAGAAAGATCTATTGGTGGAATGGATCAACGACTTCCAGACTGCCTTCGATAGGATCAAAGAGTACCTTCAAGAGCCTCTCATTTTGATGCCGCCAGTCGAAGGAAGACCTCTGATCATGTATCTAACTGTATTGGAAAATTCAATGGGGTGTGTACCGGGGTAGCATGACGAGTTTGTCCGAAAAGAGCATGCAATATACTACTTGAGAAAAAAGTTTACCAAATCTGAAAACAGATATTCACTGCTCAAGAAAAATTGCTACGCTCTGCATGGGATGCTCGCCGGCTAAGACAGTATATGCTGACTCACACTACCTTATTAATATTCAAGATGGATCCAATTAAATACATATTCGAGAAGCCCACCCTCTCTGGAAGAATAACAACATGGAAGATGGTCCTAACTGAATACGAAATTCAATACACTACCCAAAAAGCAATAAAGGGAAGTGTGCTAGTCGATCACCTTGCTCATTAGGCTGTGGATGACTATCAATCCATGAATTTCGAATTCCCGGACGAAGACATCATGTGGTAAATAATTGTGAAGAACTCAAACCACATGACAGACCTGAACAAGGATCCCGATGGACCTTGGTTTTTGACAGAGCTTCCAACACACTCAGCAATGCCATAGGCGCTATGATCATATCCCCCAAAGGCTACCATACTCCCTTCACTGCTAGATTGTGTTTCAACTGTACCAATAATATGGTGGAATATGAAGTGTGTATTATGGGTCTCAAAGCTGACATAGATTTTGGAATAAAGTCCTTAAGTGTATTTAGAGATTAAACCTTAGTCATCAGTCAGATCAAAGGAGAATGGGACACGAAGCACCCTAATCTCATCCCTTACAAAGAACATGTGTTGACATTAATCCCACATTTTAAGGAAATTACCTTTGAGCATTTTCCACGAGAGAAAAATCAGCTAGCAGACGCGCTAGCCACCATGTCATCCATGTTCAAATACAGGTGGGGTAATGAAGCTCCTCAGATCACTATTGAGCGGATGGACGAGCCATCTTACTGTCACGAGATTGATACTTATGAAGTAGTGGCCAAGCCTTGGTTCCATGAAATTAAGAGATATCTCGAGGCCTAAGAATATCCGGAGGGAGCTTCAGTCAACGACAAGAAATTTTTGAGAAGATTCTCTGCTAAGTTCTTCCTCAGTAATGGAGTTCTCTATAAGCGCAATCACGAATCTACTTTGCTTCGGTGTGTAGACAAGAGTGAGGCAGAAAAGATCATGGCTGATTTACATGAAGGTACCTTTGGCACTCATTCTAATGGACACACGATGGCTAAAAAGATCCTCCGAGAAGGATACTACTGGTCCACCATGGAAGCAGATTGTCATCAACATTCATGAACCTGCCACAAGTGTGAGATCTATTCTGACAAGGTGCATGTGCCTCCAGCTCCCCTAAATATCCTGACTGCTCCTTGGCCATTCGTAATGTGGGGCATTGACATGATTGGAGAAATCAAACCTACAACTTCTAATGGACACCACTTCATCTTGGTTGCCATTGATTACTTCACGAAGTGGGTTAAGGCACCTTCATTCGCTTCTGTCACCAAGAACGTTGTGGCACGATTCATAAAACAGAATCTTATCTGTCAGTACGGTATTCCAGAAAGAATCACCACAAATAATGGTACTAATCTCAACAATATTATGATCACTGCACTATGCGCACAATTCAAGATCCAGCATCATAACTCTTCTCCCTACCGGCCAAAGATGAATGGCATTGTGGAAGCCGCTAATGAAAACATTAAGAAGATCATACAAAAAATGACAGTGACCTACAAGGACTGGAATGAGATCTTACCATTTTCTCTCCATGGTTACCGTACCACGGCGCGCACATCAACATGTGCAACTCTTTTCTCTTTGGTATACGGCATGGAAGTTGTCTTACCAATTGAAGTCCAAATACCTTATTTGATGATCATGAGGGATGTAGGGTTAAATGAAGATGAATGGTGTTGTACCCCAAAATTTTCCCTCCTATTTTCACAAAGACATACTCCTAGTGGTTCCCAACTTGCCCTAAGTTGACCAAGAGTTGACCAAACAATTCTCCTCCTAAGGCAATGAACCCCCAACTAGGGTTTCAATTTTCATCAAGATGGATGAACTCCAAAGGTCTCAAATGATTTCCGTGATCCTAATTTGTCTTCAAGATCATCCATGCCAAGTTTCATGCCTTGCTCAATAAGCTTGCTCAGTCAATTGCTTAAGTATTGGAAAATCAACTGTGTTAGGTCAAAAGTCAACTGTGGCCCATGTACAGTCAAACTTCAAGATTTTTGGTCAACATCAACATTTTGAAGTGATATCCATCATTTGATCAAATGTTGATCATGATTCCTCAAAAAATGCTCCTAACTCATCAAAAGTCAAAAATGGCAAATTAGGGTTTCTATAGGAAAAGTCAACCAAACTTTAACATAGCATAACTTTCTCATACTTTGTCAGATATTTTCCAACCAAAGCTCATTTTGAAGATAATACAATTCCCTACAACTTCTCTTCATTCCTTAAGTTCAAGAAATGCACCATTTGAAAGATACAAGTTCATAGATTACAGGTCATTTTTAGAAAGTCAACAAAAGCCACTTTTTGCCAAGACCTTTTACATTAAGATCACATATTCAAATGCAAAACTGACAAAACTAAGGATCGAATTAGACATCTTGGGCTTTTAAAAAAGTACAAGATCATCATCATGAGATAAAAATTGAGAAAGTTATGTCTTGTCCAAGTTGGGAAAATTTTGGAAATTTCAAGAATGGTGCATTGAGCAAATTTGAACTTTTGAAGCAATGGCTTATTTTCTTAGGCCTCAAACATCTTCCTAAGCTTATGAAGGACCTCTAATTTCACTCTTGCCTTGATTTGAAATTTTTAGCTATTTTATTCATATTTATTTTGTTTTTATTCACATAAATACAAGATAAATCATATATAATAGCAAATGATTGGATCATGACCTTTGGGATTTTGTTTTGATTCAATTTCAGGCCCACAAATTTGTACAAAGAATGACCAGGTTCATTCATGCATGGAAAGGGCAAGATTTGCAAATATGGAAGATTTTAATTTGGTTGGATTTTGACAAGAAAACATAGCATTATGACTTGATTCTTTCCATGTTATATTGTCTCCTCCATCTACACTATAAGAACAACACATTGGCAAGCCAAAGACATGCACACAGAACCTAGAGAACCCCTGCCTATTTTGAAAAAAAATCAAAGTTGTCAAACTCGGATTTCAAATTACAGCCTCCCTTGCTCCAAACCAAGGATTCTAATCCACTCCTGGAGATCCCTCGAACCATTTGCAGCCATTATCAAGCCAGGAAGCATCGTCTAATGCGTCCACAAACATCCATGGTTTGCTCCATTTTCAAATTTTGTTTTGTACAGTTCATGTAATTTCCATGTGATTTAACCATGCATTTCTGGTTTATTAATCATTTGCAAGCTTCCTATATGGTTGGATTGAGTTTTTGATGCAGGAACTATGCGTTACCATTTCTAGGGTTTAAAGCTTAGATTTGAGCAATTTTGCATTGGCCAAAATTAGGTTTAAATAGGGGCACCATCATGCCCAGGAGAGTGAGGCCAATCGATTCATGACCTCATATATAATTTCTATTGCGAATTTGGATTATTTCAGGGAGCTAAGGTTGTAGTGACAGACAAAAATTTGTCACTATAGGTATTTCTACCTAAGACGACAGAGAGAGGTAGGAGATGAATTCGTACCAGACCCCTACTGGCTCATTCAAATCCAGCGCACGTTTTTATTTTTTTGGAATACTTCTGAATAATTTTTGTATATAATATTATTTTGTTGTTTGGATTAACAAATGGTCATGTAGCTCAAATGGTGAAGCAGCGCCCTTGTGAGGGAAGATACCTGGGTTCGAATCCCAGGTCCAATGTTTTCCATTTTCTTAATATTCCATACAAGATCCAGCGTTACACATGGCCAGAAGTGTATCATGGACCACCAATCTGAGCCATCAGATTACCACTGGATCTAGATCTAGCGCCTCCAATGTATAGACCACCATGTACCCCTTCAGCTTGGACGCACATGATCTTTGACAAAGGCTGTGGGTTCTGCGTTATTGGGCCTAGCGTTTTTTTGGATCAATACCCCTTGTTTTGCTAAAAAAAAACCAGGCCCATTTGTCTTGTTTTAATATTTTCCTTTTTTAATTTTTGCTTTCATTTATTTAATTAACCATTAAAAAAATCAGAAAATCACCAAAAATATTAGGTTAGTTTTTTTTTTAATTAAACTAATTTTGTAAATGATTTAAATAAATATTTTAACTATTTTTTTAAATTTAAAATGAAGTAGAACTTAGGATTTAATTAGATTTAATTATTTTCTTTTCATAATAAAAAACAAAAACTTAGACTATTTTTCTTAATAGACTTTAGCATGTTTTATTTAATTATTTTTCTTAATTAAAACAAAAATCAAACAAATAAGTTTTTTTTTACTTAGACCTTTTTTTAGGTTGTTAGACGCTTCTTTCCATTTTCACGCGCGTTTATCTTATTCTTGCATCTTTTATAATATTGTAACTGCTTACGGTTGTAATAGTTTAGGACTTAAATTCCCGCATTTTTAATTTCACACTTTACTTTTCGCCCATTATTATGTATCTACACCAAATCCCTGTAATAGCGTTGGAACCTTTATTTCTCGCCTTTTACATTTTTTGTATGCTTGTATATATTTGCTAGTAAGTAGGAGTGCATGACAAGATTAATCAAATTAATCGTAGATCACTAACTTCAAGATAATATAAGTGAAAAAACACACTTCTCACACTTGCACCCTTAGGGTATTCCTCACTCGGTTGCCTCGGAAATGGTCATGTCCCTTAAACGTAGGGATATCTTAGCAAAGACCCTCGGTATAAAAGTCATCATAAAAGATCATGGTCCCTAAACGTCCCTCGAGTTGCCTTTCGGTAAATGATCTTGTCTCTCGATGTTGCCTATATGATGACAGTCCCTTTGAACGCTAAGATATCCATATGTTGCCTTCGATGACCATAGCATCCCTTTCTATAGTTCCTCAACATCCGACGATAGGGCTACCTACTCACTAATAATAGGATATCACTATCTAAAGGAAAGGAGGAAAAGAACATCCTTTTTCGAGTAGGTAGACAATTCTTAAGTACTTGCTCAAAAACTATTTTAAAAAACGCTTTATCACACTCTTGAGGACTGATACAGGAGTTACCATAAAGCAAAAATATTTCAAAACACACAAACACAAACATTTTTCAAAAATGAGCAAGTACCTAAGAGCCCGTGGAAAACCACGGATGAAAAGGGTGCTAATACATTCCCTTTCCATAATCTACCCCCCTTACTCAGAAAATCTCGAAAAAATGTATTTTTCTGTTCTTTTCACCCTTTCCTTTGTTGGATAAAAGAAAAGTCGATGGCGACTCTTGCTTACTGCATATTTGCGAATACAAAACACAAACCAGTATTAAATAGTCGATTCTGCCACCGTTTCACAAATAGATTCAAACTCGACTTGACCAGCTGAACTTGATTAATGAGAAGAGGCTTACGACTGTCTGCCATGGCCAGATGTACCAAAAATGTATGATCAAGGCTTTTAACAAGAAAGTAAGATGTCGGGTATATCAAATTGGTGACTTGGTAATCAAATGTATCATACTGCCACAAGGTGATCCCAGGGGAAAATGGACTCCTACCTACGAAGGAACATTTATGATTAAAAACATATTTTCTGGTGGGGCAATGATCTTAGCCACTATGGACGGCGACGACCTTCCACACCCTGTAAACGCGGACATAGTTAAAAGATACTACGCATGAAAAAAACCACTAGATCGACTGGACTAGGAAAAAATTAGGGATAAAACAAAAAAATCTGTACACCCGGTAAGCTGAAAACCTGAAAAGGTGGGTTGGGCAAAAAAGGGTATCCCGGTGGACTGAAAACCCGAAAGGGTGGTCCAGGCAAAAGTTAGGGATTTAAAGCGTATGACTATGTCTCTTTGGATCACCTTACAACCAATCTCCGGCCTCAATCGTCAAACTCGAATGGTTCTAATCAATCCAATCAACTTCGGACAAATTAGCAAGTGGATGAGACGCTCTGAGACATGAAGGCTATAGCAGAATGGGAACCCCATGGGATTATTTTACATAGCTATTTTTTCTTTGTATCAATTTTTCATTTTTACGATGACATTCTCTTATTAGGATGTTCGTCTCTTTGTACAAAAATACTTATTCAAGTTAATACAAAGATATTCCTTTAAAAGTGCAAAACTATCTGTTTCTCTTTTACTGTTCCTGTTTTGTTTGCAAAAAATGTCCAGTATTTATTTTTGAACATATGCATTTGAATGTAATTACTGTTTATAAATGAACGCATAAAAAAGGGAAAACTAAACATAAATACAATTACTAATGGCTTTAAGAAACATGACAATATTTATGGGTCATTCCATAAGATCCCCGCAGATACTTTCCATAAACAGGGCAGAAGCAAGAACATCCTGCTACAGGATCTTTGTCATATATCCAACATGCAGCCTAATGGTATCCCCAACATGATTAAAACTTCCAGTTACTATTCCAAGGGCTCCCCAGTGAAAGTCACCCAGCTTCTCAGGAATTCCCCAGTAGGATTTCACCAAGTCCACAAGCAATGCGTGGCGTTTCACTTCCCCGACAAAGTTTACTTATCTAATGATGGAAATCCATCTATCAATGGTTCAACTTCAACAAAGTATGAAGACTTACACTCCACATTCCCAACAGCAGTCATGGATTTATTTTCCCCAGTCCAGCAACACTGTAGCAGAACAAATGCATATACCGCAATATCATTTATTTTGAGAAACATCATTACACCATGCATTTCATGCATCATGACATTACTCTTTACCTTTTCAGGAGGGATCAATCAACAAGAAAATTATCATCAACAAATTTCTGACAAGACATGACATATTTGTCGACAAATCAATTACATATCAATTCCCAAGAAAGGACTGCTTGACTATCTACATCACAAATATTTCCTTTAGACTTCTGTTGGTTCAGTTTAATTCTCTCAACGATTTATCCTGATACTTTCCCGCAGACATCTTCTCTGGTTTAGATAAATCGCTCCAAGATTTATTCTGATTCATTCTGGTTTAAGAGCATTCAATACCTTTGCTGGTTCAGTTTAAATCTCTCAGCGGTTTATCTTGATTCTTTCCCCAATAGACACTTCCTCTAGTTCAGATAAGTCACTCCAAGATTTATTCTGATTCTTTCCAAACCTCTGTTGGTTCAGTTTAAATCTCTCAACGGTTTATCCTGATTCTTTCCCCAGTAGACATTTTCTCTGGTTCAGATAAATCACCCCAAGATTTATTCTGATTCTTTCTAGACCTCTGCTGGTTCAGTTTAAATCCCTCAACGGTTATCCTGATGCTTTCCCAGTAGACACTTTCTCTGCTTCAGATAAATTGCTCCAAGATTCATTCTGATTCTTTCTAGACCTCTGCTGGTTCAGTTTAAATCTCTCGACAGTTTATCCTGATTCTTTCCCCAGTAGACATTTTCTCTAGTTCAGATAAATCTCCCCAAGATTTGTTCTGATTCTTTCCAGACCTCTGCTGTTTTAGTTTAAATCTCTCAACGGTTTATCCTGATTCTTTCCCCAGTAGACACTTTCTCTAGTTCAGATAAGCCGCTCCAAGATTTATTCGGATTCTTTTCCAGACTTCTGTTGGTTCAGTTTAAATCTCTCAACAGTTTATCTTGATTCTTTCTCCAGTAGACACCTTCTCTAGTTCAGATAAATATCTCCAAATATTTATCCTAATTCTTTCCAGTTATAGATTATTCAAGACTTCTGCTAGATTTAGTTTTAAATCGACCAAAGGTTTATTCTGATTCTTTCCCCAGTTGAAGTCAAGCTTGGACTTAGTCTAATTTCTAACAACAGTCACCTTCAGATGGCATCTATAAGCCCATCTCCACCAACTCTCCATCATTTCTCCAAATTACATCTTTAAGCCCATTCCTTACACCTCAACCACAACATCATCAAGTGCAAATTTCTGGGCACTCTAGTGTTCAATCATCTTCCACCTTCAAGTCACGAATGGCAGATTCGCCAATCTAACTCTTCAGGTTTAAGAAGATTGAACAGGGGCAGATGTTGTACCCCAAAATTTTCCCTCCCATTTCTCAAAAGATCATCCTGGACCCCCAGGTTTGCTTCTGTCAAGTTTTAAGTCTAGGATTACAATCTTCCGAGAAAGTCGTTCACAAGGGATAATGGTCAAAAGCACACTAAAAAGTTAAACATTGACTTTTGGATCATAATCAAGTTTCAACAATCATATTTCATCAGGACAGGAAATTGGTTCATCAAGAAATCAAAAGTAAAAAATTACTTTGAAAAAATCAAATTTCTAAACACTTGGAAAATTTTCTAAGTATTAAGAAAATATGACAATTTCAGAACTTCTGGGCCAGTTTTCACACAAGCATGGTCAGAATTTGCAAAAAATGATTCAGAACATGACTCTTCAATCAGAACATATGGAAAATATGTTCTTCGATCAGAATATGAATCTTTAGCATATGGAGACTATGTTCTACGCTTCGACCAGAACATCACCCTTCGAATCTCATTCTGGTCGTCTTCGATCAGAACATCACCAAGCCCCAAAACCTCATTTTGAACAGTCTGCTGCACTGTATGGCACTGTCCTGCATCCAGCTGCCACAATACTCCAAATTGCTGTTGATCCAATCGACGCCTCCACTTTCTCAAACCCCATATTTGCACCAAATTAGCACATAAAAGTTGTATTTAAAAATCAATGGAATAGTATGCAAAAAAGGTCCAAACCCTATTTGTTTCCCCCCCCCCCCCCCCAAAATCACAGCAAACACATCTATAAATAAGTTGTTCCACCACACGTCTAAGGGGCTGGCTTTTGGAGAGAGAGAGTGATCAAATACAAAAAAAAAGAGAAAAGAAAACATTCAAATATTCTTAAACCCATAATTCCCATAACAATACCTTTATTCTACCCTTTTGAATCAAAGAACTCAACATTTTCTATTCCATTTCTTGCTGACCCCAGAACATTCGAAGGCAGCAGCTCAGGTCCCAAACACACGCTTCATATTTAAGATAAGTCATTATTACTTTGACCTTTTCATTCCGAACATCATTAAATATGTAAATATTATAGTGTTGATCTTGTCCATATCACTGCCTAAGTAGAAAAACTATGGATCAGAACTTCTTGAAGAAAACTAGGCTCAGAATTAGGATTAGAACTTCTATAAATTGTCGTGCTTTTATTTTTCTGTTTTACTGTTGTTAAGAACTGAATAAGTTGTAGTTGCTTTGGCTAATGTAAAGAAGGAGGTGAAGTGTAACACATAACTTCTAGGCTTTCTTACTGTTTTAACACACACAAAACTTCTAGGCTTTCTTACTGTTTTAACACACAGAACTTCTAGGCTTTCTTACTATTTTAACACACACATAACTTCTAGGCTTTCTTACTGTTTTAACATACAAAACTTCTAGGCTTTCTTACTATTTTAACATACACATAACTTCTAGGCTTTCTTACTGTTTTAACACAACACAAAACTTCTAGGCTTCCTTATTGTTTTAACACAACACAAAACTTCTAGGGTTTCTTATTGTTTTAACACACACAAAACTTCTAGGCTTTCTTATTGTTTTAACATACACATAACTTCTAGGCTTTCATATTGTTTTAACACAATACAAAACTTCTAGGCTTTCTTACTATTTTAACACAACACATAACTTCTAGGATTTCTTACTGTTTTAAAACAACACATAACTTCTAGGCTTTATTACTGTTTTACCACAACACACATAACTTTTGGTTTCCTGTAACGTTTCTTTCAGAACTTCAGTGCGCAACAACCCAGAACTTCTATTTTCCTCTAACGTTTCTTTCAGAACTTCAGTGCGCGGCAACCCAGAACTTCTGGTTTCCTCTAACGTTTCTTTCTGAACTACAGCGTGCCTAGCATCAAAACTTCTGATCCCCCTCATTTTTGTTTTTCAACAACGTGTTAATCTTGTTTTCGTTATTTTTTCTCCTTTTCTTTCTTACTCTTATTATTCTCAGCATTAATATTATTTTTTATTAATATAAAAAAGGCATAAAAAATATTTTCTTAACTAATTATTTTCCTTTTAATTTATTAAGACAATAAACCATTTCAAAAGAAATCCTTTCCTTTTCTTGCATTGTAAAATTCAATATGGTTGTAATAGATAATTAGGATTTATATTCTTGTAATCCCCATTTGTAAATATGTATCCCCATCCCTGAAATGATGTAATAGCTTAGGATTTATTTTCCGCATTTTATTTGCTTTCATACATTGTTAGTAATTAGGATGTATGGAAAGATAAAATCAATAAATATATAACCCTAATAAAAGACTAAATGCACTAGCACCTCTAGGGTAATCTCATTTTGTTGCATTTCGGAAAATAGTCACGTCCCTCAAATATGGGCGTTTTAGAAAAGAACCTCGATAAAATATCATAGTCCCTCGATGACCCTCAATGTTGCCTTCGGTAAATGATCTAGTCCCTAAACGACATTGCTAAAACGTCTCGTAGGTTTCCTTTTATGAGTATACAAAACTTCTCACGCTTGTCCCTTCACATTCAACGATGGGGTTTTTTACCAAAACAATAGTGAGATAACAACATCTAAAGGAGGAGGAAAAGAACGTTTAAGACCTTTTGAGTAGGTAGGATGCTCCTAGTTGCTCGCTTGCTCACAACAAAAATCTTTTATACACCCAAAATTTCACTTTGAAACATTTTTCAAAAGACAAAACACTTTGTATGCGTTCTTATAGAGACGAGAACCATTACAAAGGCACTCCTTTTCAAAATACTTTAAAAACCTACATCACAAACACACTTTCAAATAAAAGCAAGTGATCTAGCAAGCAACTAAGAGCATGTAGATAACTATGGATGAAAAGGGTGCTAATACCTTCCCTTTTCATAACCTACCCCCCGAACTCAAGAAATAATCTTGAAAGGTCTTTCCTGTTCTTTTCAACCTTTCCTTTTGGATAAAAGAAAAGTCGGCGGAGACTCTTGCTATCCGCAACAATTGTGATCAAACGCAAAACACCCAAGTCAGTTCTCCCACCGTATTACAGCTACGTACCCTTTTTCCATAAAGAGTACTTTTATCACAAAATCAGCTTCCAACCTGATTCATGTCTGAACGAAAAGCAGTGCCAAAAGCACAAGTCCAATATCCTACCAGCATGCCCCCACTTGTACTAGAAACTTGGGATCAACGAAAAGGAACTAATTTTGTTTCATTTTCAACCAAACCATGGTTTATTATCCTACAAACCTGGTTACTTTAAACACCTTCAACCTTTTCTCTATAAATAGAGAAGCATTTGCAAGCTCAAAGGGGACTTTTTGCTGGAGGAACGAATTTTCAAAATCATCAAACACTGTCAAACACTCTCAAACACTTAAACACATATTTAAACCTGAAATCTAAACATTTTCCTCTTTCGAATCTGAAACATCCCCATATTTTGTTTTCCTTTGAATCCAGTAGAAAGAACATCACACTTGTTCTTCTCTTTCGAATCCAGCATTAGAAACGTCATCTTCGTTTCTTTCTATCAAATCAAGGGACAACTGTAATATGGTGGGAGAACTGACTTGGGGTGTTTTGTGTTTTATCGCAATTGTTGCAGTTAGCAAGAGTCGCTACCGACTTTTATTTTATCAAAAAGGAAAGGTGGAAAAGAACAGGAAAGACCTTTGAGATTTTTTCTTGAGTTCGGGGGGTAGATTATGAAAAGGGAAGGTGTTAGCACCGTTTTCATACATAGTTATCCATGGGCTCTTAGTTTCTTTCTAGATCACTTGCTTTGTTTGAAAATGTGCTTTGTAGTGGTTTTGAAAGTATTTTTGAAAAGGAGCCTTCGTTTAGGCAAACTTTGTAATGGTTCTTGTTCGTAAGAACGTATACAAAGTGTTGGACTTTTTGAGAACATTTCATGTTTTGAAAGTGTTTGGCATTTGTTTTGAAAGTGAGCAAGCAACTAGGAATCATCTATCTACTCAAAAGTCTTTTGTTCATTTCTTCCTTTCCTTTAATATTGATATCTGTGATACGGTGGGAGAACTAACTTGGGTGTTTTGCATTTTATCGCAAATGTTACAGTTAGCAAGAGTCGCCACCGACTTTTCTTTTATCCAAAAGGAAAGGTGAAAAGGCACATGAAAGACCTTTGAGATTATTTCTTGAGTTCGTGGGGTAGATTATGAAAAGGGAAGGTATTAGCACCATTTTCATCCATGGTTTTCCATGGGATCTTAGTTACTTGTTAGATCACTTTCTTTTGTTTGAAATTGTGCTTTGTGTGGTTTTTGAAAGTATTTTGTAAAGAGGCCATTGTTTAGGCAAACTTTGTAATGATTCTCGTTCGTAAGAATGTATACAAAGTGTTTGATCTTTTGAAAATGTTTTCAAGTTTGTAAGATGTTTGAAAGTGTAGGTTTTTGTTTTAAAAATAACAAGGATGTTTGTTTTGAAATGGAGCAAGTAATTATGATCATTCTACCTACTCAAAAGTCTTTCTTGTTCATTTTCTTTTCCTTTGACATTGTTGTCTTACCATTGATTTGGTAAACAATCCTATCTTTGGATGTAAACGGGACAGGCATGGGTCATCGTATAACCATGATTAGCAATGTTGAAAGGTATCTTACCATTATTTTTGAGGGACTAAGATCATTTGTAAGGAAACTTTGATAGCGTCATCGAGGGACTATGATCTTGTATTTGCTTGTTTTTGCTAAGATACCTTACATGCGTAATATGGCCATTTTGTATAAGGCAACCAAGTGGAGTAATCCTAGGCGTGCTTGTGTGCAAATGTATTATTTTCATGCTTGTCTTTGTCTTGAATTAGGGTTTTCTAAGTATTGGTTTTAATCTTTCCATACAAACCCTAATTACTAGCATGTTATATAAAAAGCGATAAATTGCGGAATTTAAAGTTACTACGCTATTACAACATTTGTGGGGAGGGGGTGTACAATTTGTAAATGGGGAATACAAGAATTTAAACCTAATTAGTCTATTACAACCATATTGAATTGGTATAAATATACAAGGAATTAAATAAATACTAAGTATAAAAATGAATAAATGTACAAGGATGCAAAATGTAAAGAAAAATGAATTTTTGTTTGATTTTTTTTATGAAAAAGGGATTTTGTCTTAACCTAATTAAATGAAGAAAATAATTAAGTAAGTTTAAATTTATTAAGAAAATATTTTTGAATAAAACCCTAATTCTATTTAGTTGATTAAAAGAAGATAAATTTAGAAAAAATTATTTTAAGTATTTTTGTCTTGAAAATATTTATAGCATTATAAAAATATTTTTGACCTTTTTTTTATCAAAAATAATATATTTAAATTAGTATGAAAGAAAATAATTAATAACCTAACTTTAATTATATTTACAAGATAATAAGTAAAAAATAAATAAAGTATAGTTAATAAAAATATTTTTTGTGAAAAAAATAAAATAAACTAAGTCAAAATATAAATATATCATTTTTTGTATTTTTATGATTTTTTTAAATATTAAAAAATATATTTAAGAAAATAAAAATGAAATAAATAAATAAACTTGGGTCAGGGGCGTATAAAGGAAACAGGGTGTTAACTAGCAAAATAAAAAAATAAGCCAGGCCCAAAGAGGCCCAGCGCCCTGCAAACAAAAAAGTCAGAATTTGTAAAACATGTAAAAATGCAAAAGGGTACCACTGGGGATCGAACCCATGTCCCATAGGTTACAGGTGCGCGCTTCTACCACTGGGGTAGCTATACATCCGTTAATACAAACAAAACAATAAATATGTAAGGCAAAACGCGCCCTGAAGACTTCATCTTCAACCTCCAGCCAGACCAACTGTAACTTGCTCATTTCTCATCAAAAATGAAAACTGTAAACATGAAACTTGTAACAAATTTTCTCACGATTCCAGAAATGTAATGTATTAAAACTATAGATCAAAGATAAGAAATAATTTTGATGGCCCTAATCTGAACTCTAAAATTTCAGAAATTTCAGTTTCAAATTTCTCTAAGCTCAAGCAAAATTAATGGAAACTAAGGACATGGTTAGCTTCAGGGCAATGATATCTACATGTTTTATTCATAAATAAACTATTGATGATGCCTGTATGAAGAGTTCAAGTTGAGAAAACTTACCTCAAAACTGGAAATCGTGTTTTGAGTTTGAGCTTGTTTCAAGTGATGGTAATGATCAGGTTAGCTTCCTTGAGGTCCTAGGAAGCTAATGCAATGGTTTGCTTGAGTTAAGAGTGGCTGAAATGACTTGGAGAAGTCAATGTGCAATGCTCTCTTTTTGGTTATGGAGGATATGGTAAATGATGTTACAATAATGAAACAGGGACATTGATAGGTTACACTTGATGTAAGGAAGCTTTAGAAACTAAAAGGCCAAGAAACACACGAGGGAAATGTGAGTTTGATGTTCAAGGTCAGAAACTGTGCAACAATGGAGTTTTTGGGCAATTTCTAATTTGAGAGTTTTGGTGTATTCCAGGGTGCTTAAGCTCATCCTTTAGCTTACAAATAGTGACTCTATTTATAAGCAACAAATTTGAAGTGCTCTAGTTGATCAGAATTAAAATTTACATGTTTAAGTTAAACATGTGATATTTTGACAAAACAAGTTTTCATGCCTTGTACTTGCTAAGATAGAGTAGTTATGCTTTAAAAAGCTTTCTTCTGACTTTGTGGATGGGGTGTGATCAGAGGGAACAGGTTAGAGGCTCAAGAATGATCTTTATGCAAAAGCTTGCTTTACAAGAATGGCAATGTTAACTTTGTGCCATTAATGGAAATGCAACTTGGATAATAGCTCAATTGCTTGGATCAAAGCCGTAACAGCTGTGTAAACATTTAATTATGGAGTGACAAACAAGTTTGAGGCCTGAAAAGCAAATATTATGCAGCCTAGCATGTATTTGGTTCATGTGTTCATCAAAAATGACTTGTAATTCAAGTGACAAAACCCTAACTTCATCTCTTCGATTCTCCCTCCTCAAGAATGATATCAAGAAGTTCTTGGACATTTTGGAAAGCTTGCAATGTGTTCTACAACCCATATTTGAATTTCTTTTGAATATTCCCCTTGTAACTATATGAAAAAGTGTCATGAAGTTGGATCAAAATCCTGACCAAATTAGGGCAAAATTTCACTAAGTGTTTAGTTTCATGACCACATGTTCATAAAGTTATAACTCGAGATCCAAGCATTTTTAGAAGGAGTTGTGTAAAGTAAAGTTGTAGATTTTATGGAGATCTACAACTTTCATGTTGGAAGTTTCTCTTGAATCATCCTGCATCATAGGGAAAATTTGGCTCAAAGTTATGAAAAAAACATGAAATTTCCAACACTTAGAAAAATTTCTAGTTTAGAAATTTTGACTTTCCAAAATGAAATCTTGACTTTTTTATTTATTGATGAATAAGTTTCATATTTTGATATGTTTTGATGAATTGTGATCTTTGGCACTTGAATTTGACCAAAAAGTCAAAGTTTGACTTTTTAGTATACAGTTGACTTTTGATCAATTGACTGCAAAATTCATCTATCAATCCAATGGACTTGCAATATTTTGAACCATGTCATTAGGTCAAATGATGCAATTGGAATCTTGAGGTCATTCCTTAAACCAATTGACCATTTTCCAGATCAAAAATCAGAAATTTCCTTTTCCCAATCAAAACTTTAATTTTGACCATTTTGCCCTTTTAGAGATTTGGTCAAATTTCTTGAGGAGTTGTGGTACAAACTTGATCAAATGATACATATGATTTTAAAATGTTGATGTGGATAAAAAATTATGAAGTTTGACTGTAAATTGGCCATAGTTGACTTTTTCCCCAATAAAACTGATTTTTAGGTCAACTGCTCAATTGACTTGATCAAAAATGTGATTCAAAGCTTGAAACTTGACATGAGTAATCTTGGGGGTACATAATGATCCATGAAGGTCATATGATTCATTGAAAGTTCAAATGTCCTTGTGCAAACACAAACCCTAATTTTGGTCATCAGTGCTTAAGGAGGTGTCTTGAGCTGATCAAACCCTAGTGCAATCTTGAGCCCAAGGAGATCTTGTGAGAAAATTCTTGATAAGTGAGAGGGAAAATTTTGGGGTACAACAGCTTCCCCTGTTCAATCTTCTTAAGCCTGAAGAGTTAGATTGACAAGTTTTGTCATTTGTGCCTCAAAGGTGGAAGATGATTGGACACTAGAGTGCCCAGAAATTTGCACTTGGTGATGTGATGATAGAGGGAATGGGCTCAAAGATGCCATTTGGGGAGATGATAGAAAGTTGTTGGAGATGGGCTTGTAGATGCCATCTAGAAGTGATTGTTAAATCGTAAGCTGAAACTGAATGAGTATTAGAATGGCATCTGCGTCTAGAGCGTATCTGAATTGTATCTGAGAAGTTGAATTTGAATGAGTATCAGGATGGCATCCGTGTCTGGAACGTATCTGAACTATATTTGAAAGCTGAATCTGGATAAGTATCAGAACGACATCCGTGTCTGGAGCGTATCTGAACTGTATCTGAGAAGTTGAATTTGAATGAGTATCAGGATGGCATCCGTGTCTGGAGCATATATGAACTATATCTGAATGAGTATCAGAATGGCATCCGTGTCTGGAGCGTATCTGAACTATATCTGAAAGTTGAATCTGAATGATTATCAGAACGACATTCATGTATGGAGTGTATCTGAACTATATCTGAGAAGTTGAATTTGAATGAGTATCAGGATGGCATCCGTGTCTGGAGCGTATATGAACTATATCTGAATGAGTATAAGAATGGCATCCGTGTTTGGAATCTGAACTATATCTGAGAGTTGAATCTGTATGAGTATCAGAATGGCATCCGTGTCTAGAGCGTATCTGAACTGTATCTAAAAACTGGATCTGAATGACTATCAGAATAGCATCCGTGTCTGGAGCGTATCTGAACTGTATCTGAAAACTTTGAACATTGTCAATGGTAGCTGTTAACCTTATCCTGAAAAGGGTAAAATGTTAACTAAAATGCAAAGTCGTGTTGTATGGAATTCATGGTATAATGCATTTGTATTATCAATGTTTATGATATATGGATGCAATGTATGCACATGTGAGCTTAATCTGTTACGTTGTTTGTTGGATTTGGGGAAAATAAGTCCCTGACCACCGCTGAGGATATGGAGTATAAGTCTTCATGTTTTGTGAAGTTAAAGTGCTGATGCATTTCCCTTTAGAGAAATAAACTCTGTTGTAAGGGGAATGTCGTGTACTGTTGGAAAAATCCTGGTTGGGGAATTTTGAGAAATTTGGTGACTTCTACAGGGGATTGATAAACTAGAAGCTTTGTTCCGCTGGAGATTAAACTGCACATTGTGGGTAATTTTATGGAGATAAACTTAGAGAGATTCCCCTATCCCTTAAAGCCATCAACGATTGTCTTTTATTTTGTTTATTTGTAAACAATAATTATGTTCAAATTCATATGTTCAACAATGAATCATTGGACGTTTTTGTAAACAAAACACAAGCGAAAAGAAAAAACAGATAGTTTTTGCACTTTCAAAAGGGATATCTTTGTATTGACTTTGAGTAAGTATTTTTGTATAACGAGGAAAACACTCTAGTAATAGAACACCGTCGTGAAAATTTTGATACAAAGAAAAGATAGCTATGTGCAATAATCCCATGAGGTTCCCATTATGCTATAGCCTTCGTGTCTCTGAGCATCTTGTCTATTTATTGCCTTGTCTGAAGATGGTTGAATTGATCAGAACCTCTAAGTTTGTCAGTGGAAGCCAAAGGTTGTCCGTACGGTGATCCAACTGGACATAGTCATACGCTTTAATTCCCTAACTTTTTCCTGGACCGCCCTTTCGGGTTTTCAGTCCACCGGGAAACCCCTTTTTTCCCAAGTCGCCCTTTCGGGTTTTCAACTTTCCAGGTGTACAATTTTTTTTGTTTTTATCCCTAATTTTTTCCCGAACCTTTTTGGTCTGCCGGGATGCCCTTGTTTTGCCTAGGTGTGTCAACCTAGCAGGCCTCTTACGCGTAGTATCTTTTGACTATGTCCGCATTTGCATGGTGCGGTAGGTCGTCACCATCCATGGTGGTCAAGATCATTGCGCCACCAGAGAATATGCTTTTAATTACAAATGGTCCTTCGTATGTAGGAGTCCATTTTCCCCTGGGATCACCTTGCGGCAATATGATACGTTTGATCACTAAATCCCCGACTTGATACACTTACCGTCTGACCTTTTTGTTGAAAGCCTTGATCATCCATTTTTGATACATTTGACCATGACAGACAGCAGTAAATCTTTTCTTATCAATTAAGTTCAGTTGATCAAGTCGAGTCTGGATCCAATTGTCTTCATTCAACCCTGCATCCTTCATAATTCTTAGAGAGGGGATCTGGACGAAGGACAACTTCCATGTCGTATACTAGAGAATAGGGTGTTGCCCTGGTTGATGTGCGAGCTGTGCTGCAATACCCGTGGAGAGAAAATGGTAACATCTCATGCCAGTATTTGTATGTGACTATCATTTTTTGTATGATCTTTTTAATGTTCTTATTTGCGGCTTCGACAGCACCATTCATCTTCGGCCGGTAAGGGGAAGAATTGTAATGATGGATCTTGAATTGCTCGCACAAGGCGGTGATCATAGTATTGTTCAAGTTTGTACCATTGTCTGTAATGATCCTCTCTGGGATACCGTAACGACATATGAGATTCTGCTTGATGAACCGGGCGACAACATTCTTGGTCACGGAAGCGAAAGAAGCTGCCTCCACCCACTTTGTAAAATAGTCAATGGCCACCAAGATGAAGCGATGTCCATTGGAGGATGTTGGTTTGATTTCCCCAATCATATTGATACCCCACATAGCAAAGGGCCAAGGAGCTGTCAAGACATTCAGAGGAACCGGGGGTACGTGCACCTTGTCAGCATAAATCTGACACTTGTGGAAAGTTTGAGAGTGTTGATAGAAATCTTCTCCCATGGTAGACCAGTAATAGCCTTCCCGTAGGATTTTCTTTGCCATCGTATGCCCACTGGAAGGGGTGCCAAAAGTGTCTTCATGTAACTCAGCCATGATCCTTTCAGCTTCAACCTTGTCTATGCACCGAAGTAATACAGAGTCATGGTTGCGTTTGTAAAGAATGCCATTACTAAGGAAGAATTTAGCAGAGAATATCCTTAAGAACTTCTTATCGTTTACTGAAGCTCCTTATGGATATTCTTGAGCCTCGAGATACCTCTTGACTTCGTGAAACCAAGGCTGGTTCACTACTTCTTCAGTATTAATCTCGTAACAGTGTGCTGGTTTATCCCTTCGTTCAATGGTGATTTGGGGAGCCTCGTTATCCCATTTAAGTTTAAACATAGATGACATCATGGTTAGTGCGTCTGCTAGCAGATTTTCTTCTTGCGGGAAGTGCTCGAAGGTAATCTTCTCAAAATGTGGGAGCAACGTCAAAACATGTTCTTTGTAAGGGATAATGTTAGGGTGTTTAGAATCCCATTCCCCTTTGATCTAGATGATAACCAATGTTGAATCTCCAAATACATTTAAGGATTTGATCCCCAAGTCTATGGCAACTTTGAGACCAAAGATGCACGCTTCGTATTCTGCCATGTTATTTATACAATTGAAGCAGAGTCTTGCAGTAAAGGGAGTATGACACCCTTCAGGAGATATGAGTACATCACTAATACCATTGCCGAGTGTGTTAGATGCCCCATCAAAAACTAGGGTCCATCGGGATCCTTGTTCAGGTCCGTCATATGGCCTGAGTTCTTCACAGTTGTTTACCATCATGATGTCTTCATCTGGGAATTCGAACTTCATGGACTGGTAGTCTTCCGCAGCTTGGTGAGCAAGGTGATCAGCTAGTACAATGCCCTTTATTTCTTTCTGGGTAGTATACTGTATGTCATGTTCTGTCAGGATCATCTGCCATCTTGCTATTCTCCCAGAGAGGGCAGGCTTCTCGAAGATGTATTTTATAGGATCCATTTTAGATATCAACAAGGTGGTATGGGTCAGCATATACTATCTTAGCCGGTGAGCAGCCTATGTTAGAGCGGAACAAGTTTTCTCGAGTAGTGAATATCTTGTTTCACAGTCGGTAAAATGTTTGCTCAGGTAATAAATAGCGTGCTCTTTTAGGCCAGACTCGTCATGCTGCCCCAACACACACCCCATTGAATTGTCCAAAATGGTCACATACATGATCAATGATCTTCCCTCGACTGGTGGCATCAAAACATAAGGCTCTTGCAGGTACTCTTTGATCTTGTCGAAAGCGGTTTGGCATTCATTATTCCATTTGACTACTTGATCTTTCTTCAGTAACTTGAAGATTGGTTCACAAGTAGCTGTCAGGTGAGAAATGAATTTGGCAATGTAGTTTAAACGTCCCAAGAATCCTATGACTTCCTTCTCAGTACGAGGAGCAGGCATCTCTTGTATCGCTTTCACTTTGGCAGGATCTACTTCAATACCCTTATTGCTGACGACAAAATCTAGGAGGTTACCAGACCTTACTCCAAACGTGCATTTATTTGGGTTCAACCTCAGCTTGTACTTCTTTAGTCTCTCAAACAGTTTCTGTAAATGATCAAGATGCTCTTCTTCTGTTTGAGATCTCGCTATCATGTCGTCCACATAGACCTCTATTTCGTGATGTATCATGTCGTGAAATAGAGCTACCATGGCACGCCGATAGGTTTCCCCAACATTCTTCAGTCCGAATGGCACAACCTTGTAGCAGAATGTCTCTCATTGTGTGACAAAAGTTGTTTTTTCCATGTCCTCAGGCGCCATTTTTATTTGGTTGTAGCCTGAGAAACCGTCTATGAAGGAAAACACTTTGTGTTGTGCCGTATTGTCAACTAGGATGTCAATGTGGGGAAGTGGGAAATCATCTTTAGGGCTTTCTCTATTCAAATCTCTATAGTCCATGCACATTCGTACCTTGCCGTCCTTTTTGGGTACGGGAACAACATTGGAAACCCATTGCGGATAGGAGGTGATGGCCAAGAACCTATCATTGAATTGTTTCATGACTTCTACTTTAATCTTCTCTGAAATATCTGGTCGCATTCGACGAACCTTTTGTTTTACTGGTGATCAATCCTATTTTATAGGCAGATGATGTACCACAATATATGCATCAAGTCATGGAATATCTTTATACGACCAGGCAAAGACCTCAACATACTCGTGTAGCAACTGAATCAGACGCTCTTTGACACTTGGTTCCAGATTGGTACCCAACTTGACTTCTCTTTTATCTTCCTCGGTACCTAGGTTGATTGTATCCACGGGTTCCTCGTAGGGTTGAATGGTCCTCTCTTCTTGTTGTAGTAATATGGCAAGTTCCCCTGGTACTTCACAATCTTCCTCACCTTCGTCTTCGGCTTGGTAGATTAGATTTTCAGAGTTACAAAAGGCCATAGAAGAACCGTTACCCATGGGATCCCGAATGGATGTAGACCTGCATTGTAAGTGTGAGTGCGTGTAAGAGTATAGCTATCTTTGAAAGAAATAAAAATGTAAAAAGAAAAACAATGAGCACAAAGTTTTATGCAAAAACGTCCATGATTCATTGATGTCATATGGAAATGAGATAATAACCCTTGCAAATGGACCGTTGTGCCTCAGGTAAGACACAAGGCTTTAAGAGTCTGAATTGTTTTAATATTATAGATCCAACAAAATGTCAAGACAAATTAATATGGGATAAAAGTGATGGGGACAAAATCTCTAGCCTCCTAATTGCTTAGCCCTCCACTGACAGTTGGGAAGATCCAATCCTCTAGGTTACAGCCATCTTCATCATCCTCTACCTCATTGACTTCACGGTTGCTGATCTTCAGCGGTGGTCCTCCAGCACGAGCGCGGCGTACAGCCTACTGAGCACCTGAAGTGAAAACCAGGCCAAACTTGTCAGATTTGTATGGGATATCTGGGAGTTGTCCCCAGATAGTGCACCCACCTTCTTCTATCACTGCCTTGGCATCCTTCAAAGATGACATCCTGAGTGGAGGCCTTGTGATCTTGGGAACAACCCTGGTTACTGCCACATCTTGCGGGACTTCTTCAAAGTGTTGGAATGGAGTTTCAATAAATTCACCATCTAATTCCATATATCTGAAGGAATTGAGATGGCTGATCATATACTCTTCTTCTCAATAAACGGTGATAATCTTCCCTTGAATTGGATACTTCAGCATTTGGTGCAATGTAGAAGTAACAGCACCAGCATTGTGAATCCATGGTCGGCCTAACAAGCAGGAGTTTGAAGGGCGAATATCCATTACATAAAAAGTTAAATCAAATGTTTGGGTTCCAACCTTTATGGGGATATCCACTTCCCCATCCACCATCCTTTTCAAGCCGTCAAAAGCCTTCACTACTATGTTGCTTGGCTTTAATGTCAATCCCTCGCAGTCAAGCCTATCAAGAGCCTTTTTAGGCAATACATTCAGAGATGAGCCAGTGTCCACCAAGACATGAGCTAGAGTTGTGCCCCTACATTCCACTGAGATATGTAATGCCTCATTATGCTTCCTCCCTCTTGGAATTAAATCAGCATCCGAAAAACCTAAACCATTATCTGCGGTCAAGCTGGCTACGCAGTCTTGGAACTGATCGGCAGATGTTTATTGGGGTACATGAACAGTTTTCAGAAATTTTACCAAGGCCTTTGCATGCGCCTCGGAACATAGTAGTAAAGTCAGCATGGAAATTTTAGATGGAGTTTGCCCCAGTTTCTCAACTACATCGTAGTCGCTTCTTTTTATGATTTTTAGAATTTCCTCCATCTCTTTCCGGGAGGTCTCAGGGATAGCCAATGATTGTGCCTTCGTCCGGACAGGCTCAATCAGAATACTTTCACCTCGAGTTTCGGTTAACTCGGAAGTTGGAATGTCAGTAGGAGTGATAGCAGGGATTGTAACAGCTTTGTCAGTTGGAGTATTGATGGAGATGATTGTGGGACTGGGAATAGCCTTCGGAGGAGCAACAAAAACAAGAATGATTATGGGTCCAGAAACTACTTTTAGGGGAGAAATTTCTGGAGAGAATATCCTTCTGCTTCGAGTAATCTTGCTAGTCTCTACAATATTACTGATATCTGAGTCAACTTTCTCAGAACCGGAATCTTCGGCAGCTGGCCAATCTTGCTTGATACCGTGGTAGTAGACATTCCCTCCATAATTCCATGGTATGGTTTTTTTTGATGAATACAGGACTGGTCCAAGCATTATAATTATCAAAGGGGTTACTTTTGGAACTGATGTAATTCTAACGGGTCTTTTGGTGGAGGTCCTGGAAAAATTGGCGGAAATGGTAATGATAGAAACATCATTATAAGGAACAGGTGGAACAGAAGTCTTTTCAAACGAAATTTCCTTGTTATCTATTAGGCACTAAATGTCTGCTTTCAACAAAGTACAATTGGTTGGTGAGGACAAACAAAAATGGCATCTTTCATCACAGCCTGGGAATACACTGGCATTTAATAAGTTCTTTTTTATAATCAGGAGTGGGGTCATAAGTTTATCAACTGAAGTAACAAACATATCTTCCCCAATGGCATTGGCATTATGGTCGTGTTTGGGCATAGGGGCAGAAATTACATTTGGCTTTATGGCGCATCGAATTCAATTTCTTTGGCTTCAAGGAGGTATTGTACTTTGTTCTTTAGAGCCCAACAGTTGTTAGTGTCATTGCCGGGACTCTCAGAGTGGTATGCACAATGGGCATTAGGATGATAATGAGGAGAGGTTCTGTTAGGGTTATTTGGAGCTTCTTTCAAGGTCACTAGGTTGGATCTTAACAGATGTGGCAATACCTGAGATAGTGTCATGTTAATTCTGGTGAATTGTCTGACTGGTCTTTCCATTCTTGGCTGATTGTTTCTTTGCTGATCAGGTGCAGGTTTAGGAATCATAACAGCCCCCACCATTGGACGGTGTTCAGCCCTGTCTTAATTTCTGAGGATACACAACAACCACTTCTTTCTTTCCGATGAATGGCTTCCTTACAGCAGCAGATGATGCATCTTTTTGAATCTTTCCATTCTTTATCCCGGCTTATACCCTTTCTCTGGTCAATATCAGTTCGGTAAAACCTGCCGATGAACTCCCAATTAAGTGATTGAAGAAGGGACCGGACAAGGTGCCCAAAAACATGTCCACCAACTCTATTTTAGATAGGGGAGGTTGAAATCTTCCAGCCAAGTCCCTCCATTTTTGCACATAGTCCTTGAAGCCTTCATTTGAGACCATGGCCATACTTTGGAGTTGAGTACGGGTAGGCGCAAGATCAGTGTTGTATTGGTATTGTTTGTAAAAGGCTGCTGCAAGATCTTCCCAGTTATGAACATTGGCTCTTTCTAACTGATAAAACCAATCAAGTTGAGTTCCAGACAGACTGTCTTGGAAGAAGTGTACCCCTAGATCCTTGTCAGTGGTATGGGGATGGATTTTCCTCACATAGGACCGGAGATGCATTTTAGGGCATGAAACTCCGTCAAACTTGGCGAATACAAGTGCTTTGAATTTTGGAGGAATGACAATCCCTGATACTAACCCCAACTCCTCAAAGTCCAACACATACACTTTTTGGATTTCCATCGCACTCAACCGCTCTTCTAGATGCTTATACTTGTCGTCGGCCGAAGGGTATTGTTCTTCAGAATAGTCTTCTTCTTCCTCTTCCTCTTCTGACTATGACTGGACAACTATTTCTTTGCCTTTCCCATCTTGATTGTCTCTCTCACCGGATGTCGTTGCAAAGTCTAGGGTCCTTCTTATCTGCCCATGGAATCTTCTCCCCATGTTTAGAACTCCAGTTATCTTCTTTGTCTTCTTTTTCTTCTCTTTAACCAGCAAGGTCTTCAACTCTTCTTGTCCTTTGGCTAGAGTTAAGAACAACTGTTGAAACTTTGCATTATGAACTTGGAGGTCCTTTACCGTTTGCTCGAGATCCATCTTACTGAAATAAATAGTAGAAGATGAGGAGACTTTTTGTAAAAAACCTGCTTATGTTATGATGCATGGTAAATGCATATGCAATGATTTCAAGGATTTTAAGATTCAAATTTGTTTTAGACAAAAATGAAACACATGTTATATTAATAGATTAAAGCTTGAGTACATCAATGCCTCCTTGGGAAAAACAAATACAAGAAACTCTAAGATAGAAAGGTAGTACGCATCCTCTTTGGTGCAATGTAGGCATTTAAAGTCTGCTCCTCATGAAGTAGTCTAGTGAGTTCAAAAACCTTCTTCTCGCTTGCATAGAATTGGGCTTCGAAAGAATCTCGCTCCCCCTTGAGTTGTATCCAATCCCTTTGTAGGTCTTCAAGAGAGGTGGGCATGTCAGGATGTAGGATAGTGTATGGAACATCTCCTTCCATGACAGGCTCTATGATTACCGGGATAATGGAGGGATAATGCATCATAAGACTCTGAGCACGAGTTCGTACCCATTTGAGGTAAGGCTAGAGAGGGATGGAATTCTTGTGCCCCAAAGTCTTGATATCTACCTTATTTAACATCCTCCAAGCTCGGATAAATCTCTGGCGAAGACCTTGATCATTGTTGTCGTAGTCAAATACAAAACCTTGAATAAGCATCTCATGTGGGCCATCCCTTCGGGCATAACCAAACTGTCTTAAGGCTAAGTAGGGGTTGTAGGTGATACCTACCCTAATTCCAAGTAAAGGGACATTAGGAAATTCTCCATAACGGTCGACAATAGTAACATTCTCTATGGATCGGGAGCACCAATGAATGTCTGAATGTTTGAGCGTCATCAACCTTTGTGACCACCTTGAACCTTGCTCGTTCTTAAATACAGATTGGGGAAGATGCAAAATAAACCATCTTGCCAAGAGAGGAGTGCAACACATAAGGACACCTCTTTTCCTTATTGTGCGAGTGTGAAAAGAGTGTAAGATGTCTCCTAGCAAAGTAGGCACCGGGTTGCGTGATATGAAGATTTTGACGATGTTCACATCTATGAGTTGATGAGGATTTGGAAATAAAACCATCCCATAGATGAGGAGAGCCACAATTTCCTCAAAAGCTTGCAGGTCCAAAGAATTCCAACAGTTTTGGGCTTTCTCAAACAAGAACTTTGCTAGGAAACCTTTGACACCACTCCTTGTTTCCTAATGAGTTGTGACATCAGATGAGTGCAAGTGTAGAGCTTGAGCAATCTCTTCTGGCTTTGGGTCTCTTTCTGTATCGTTGAAAGGTAGTTGGTTGAGAATGGGAATCCTCAAGAGTCGGTAGAATTCTTCCAAAGTAGGCACAAATTGATAGTCGGGAAATGTGAAGCAATGGTTTAAAGGATCAAAGAACTAAAAGAGCACCTTCACCATGTCCTCATCTGTGTTGGAGGTGACCAAGTTAAGTAGGCGACCATGTCTCTTGGTGAATGGAGAGTTTTCAGGAATCCTTGAAGTTAGCTCCTTAAGTTGTGGAGGGATCCTTACAAGGTTGACTTGAATAGTTTTCCTGCAAAGAGAATCCATGTCCTACAAAATAAAATAAAGATAAATCCCAAGATCCTTGAAATGGTTAGTGAATGAGTATGATGTTATGATGTTCATGATGTTATGTACAAGTATGTATATACAAACAAAGCAGACAAGTCCTTAGGTTTAGGCTTGCATGGAGTCTCATAGGTAAGTACCCTCTTGAAGTTTAGTTGGCTCAAATTTGTCCTAGTAATAGTAACTGGGTACTAAGGAGCTCAATATCACTGGATTGTTTCCTTGGTCATTGTTTCAACACAAGCCTCTTTAATGGCGACCGAAATATCCCAAGAAACCAAACCTCAATGAGTGTAGTATCGAGTATCTACCAACTTCGGACTGCATCAAAGTCGGTCATCTCACTACATCCTAAAGGCCAAGTTGGTCAAGTAAAAGTTCTAGAAGTTCATTAGTGCTTCATGACATCACTCAGCGGCCCCGTATTCTCTTTGATTAACTCAAAGGCCACTGGTACCCACAAGTATGTCGCACTAACATAGCTATTGCTTAGACCATGTCAGTATACCCCGTACAGTTTCCGCAACGTATTGCTACTTACCTATAAGGTATCCCAAATCCGGGTAGAGGATTCAAACCCAAACAAAGAACCATAATATAAAGCAAATAAGTCAAACAAAGAAATAAAGTAAATGTGATCTAACCCTAAGGTAACCTCACTTTTAGTATTCTCACCAGCAGAGTCGCCAGTTCTATGATACCGTGGGAGAACTGACTTGGGTGTTTTGCATTTTATCGCAAATGTTGCAGTTAGCAAGAGTCTCCACCGACTTTTTTTTTATCCAAAAGGAAAGGTGAAAAAGCACAGGAAAGACCTTTGAGATTATTTCTTGAGTTCAGGGGGTAGATTATGAAAAGGGAAGGTATTATCATCCTTTTCATCCATGGTTTTCCATGGGCTCTTAGTTACTTGCTAAATCACTTTCTTTTGTTTGAAATTATGCTTTGTGTGGTTTTTGAAAGTATTTTGTAAAGAGGCCATCGTTTAGGAAAACTTTGTAATGATTCTCGTTCATAAGAATGTATACAAAGTGTTTGATCTTTTGAAAATGTTTTCAAGTTTGTAAGATGTTTGAAAGTGTAGGTGTTTGTTTTAAAAATAGAAAGGATGTTTGTTTTGAAATGGAGCAAGTAATTAGGAGCATTCTACCTACTCAAAAGTCTTTCTTGTTCATTTTGTTTTCCTTTGACATTGTTGTCTTACCATTGATTTGGTAAACAACCTTATCTTTGGATGTAAAAGGGACGGGCATGGGTCATCGTATAACTATAATTAGGAATGTTGCAAGGTATCTTAGCATTCTTTTTGAGGGACTAAGATTATTTGTAAGGCAACTTTGATAGCGTCATCGAGGGACTATGATCTTGTATTTGCTTGTTCTTGCTAAGATACCTTACATGCGTAATATGACCATTTTGTATAAGGCAACCAAGTGGAGTAATCCTAGGGGTGCTTGTGTTCAAATGTATTATTTTCATGCTTGTCTTTGTCTTGAGTTAGGATTTTCTAAGTATTGGTTTTAGTCTTTCCATACAAACCCTAATTACTAGCATGTTATATAAAAAGCGATAAATTGCGGAATTTAAAGTTACTACGCTATTACAACATTTGTGGGGAGGGGGGTGTACAATTTGTAAATGGGGAATGCAAGAATTTAAACTTAATTAGTCTATTACAACCATATTGAATAAGTATAAATATACAAGGAATTAAATAAATACTAAGTATAAAAATTAATAAATGTACAAGGATGCAAAATGTAAAGAAAAATGAATTTTTGTTTGATTTTTTTTTTATGAAAAAGGGATTTTGTCTTAACCTAATTAAATGAAGAAAATAATTAAGTAAGTTTAAATTTATTAAGAAAAGATTTTTGAATAAAACCCTAATTCTATTTAGTTGATTAAAAGAAGATAAATTTAGAAAAAAGTATTTGAAGTATTTTTGTCTTGAAAATATTTATAGCATTATAAAAATATTTTTGACCCTTTTTTTTTTATCAAAAATAATATATTTAAATTAGTAAGAAAGAAAATAATTAATAACCTAACTTTAATTATATTTACAAGATAATAAGTAATAAATAAATAAACTATAGTTAATAAAAATATTTTTTGTGAAAAAAATAAAATAAACTAAGTCAAAATATAAATATATCATTTTTTGTATTTTTATGATTTTTTTAAATATTAAAAAATATATTTAAGAAAATAAAAATGAAATAAATAAATAAATAAATAAATAAATAAACTTGGGCCAGGGGCGTATAAAGGAAACTAGGGGTTAACTAGCAAAATAAAAAAATAAGCCAGACCCAAAGAGGCCCAGCGCCCTGCAAACAAAAAAGTCAGAATTTGTAAAACATGTAAAAATGCAAAAGGGTACCACTGAGGCTCGAACCCAGGTCCCATAGGTTATAGGCGCGCGCTTCTACCACTGGGATGGCTATACATCCGTTGATACAAACAAAACAATAAATATGTAAGGTAAAACGCGCCCTGAAGACTTCATCTTCAACCTCCAGCCAGACCAACTGTAACTTGCTCATTTCTCATCAAAAATGAAAACTGTAAACATCAAACTTGTAGAAAATTTTCTCACGATTTCAGAAATGTAAAGTATTAAAACTATATATCAAAGATAAGCAAGAATTTTAATGGCCCTAATTTGAATCCTAAAAATTTCAGAAATTTCAATTTCAAAATTCTCTAAGCTCAAGCAAAATTAATAGAAACTAAGGACATGGTTAGCTTCAGGGTAATGATATCTACATGTTTTATTCATAAATAAACTATTGATGATGCCTATATGAAGAGTTCCAAGTTGAGAAAACTTACCTCAAAACTGGAAATTGTGTTTTGAGTTTGAGCTTGTTTCAAGTGATGGTGATGATCGGGTTAGCTTCCTTGAGGTCCTAGGAAGCTAATGCAATGGTTTGCTTGAGTTGAGAGTGGCTGAAATGACTTGGAGAAGTCAATGTGAAATGCTCTGTTTTTGGTTATGGAGGATATGGTAAATGATGTTATAGTAATAAAAACAGGGACAAGGATAGGTTACACTTGATTTAAGGAAGCTTTAGAAACTAAAAGGCCAAGAAACGCACGAGGGAAATGTGAGTTTGACGTTCAAGGTCAGAAACTGTGCAACAATGGAGTTTTTGGGAAATTTATGATTTGAGAGAGTTTTGGTGTATTTCAGGGTGCTTAAGCTCGTCTTTTAGCTCACAAATAGTGACTATTTATATGCAACAAGTTTGGAGTGCTCTAGTTGATCAGAATTCAAATTTACATGTTTAAGTTAAACATGTGATTTTTTGACAAAACAAGTTTCCATGCCTTGTACATGCTAAGATAGAGTGGTTATGCTTTAAAGAAGCTTGCTTCTGACTTTGTGGATGGAGTGTGATCAGAGGGAACAAGTTAGAAGCTCAAGAATGAACTTTATGGAAAAGCTTGCTTTACAAGAATGACAATGTTAACTTTGTGCCATTAATGGAAATGCAACTTGGATAATAGCTCAATTGCTTGGACCAAAGCCGTAACAGATGTGTAAACATTTAATTATGGAGTGACAAACAATTTTGAGGGCTGCAAAGCAAATATTATGCAGCCCAGCATGGATTTGGTTCATGTGTTCATCAAAAATGACTTGTAATTCAAGTGACAAAACCCTAACTTCATCTCTTCGATTCTCCCTCCTCAAGAATGATCTCAAGGAGTTCTTGGAAATTTTGGAAAGTTTGAAATGTGATATACAACCAATCTTTGAATTGCTTTTTAATATTCCCCTTGGAACTATATGAAAAAGTTCAATGAAGTCGGGTCAAAATCCTGACCAAATTAGGGCAAATTTTCACTAAGTGTTTAGTTTCATGACCACATGTTCATAAAATTATAACTTGAGATCCAAGAATTTTTGGAAGGAGTTGTGTAAATAAAAGTTGTAGATTTCATGGAGATCTACAACTTTCATGTTGGAATTTTCTCTTGAATCATCTTGCATCATGGTGAAAATTTGGCTCAAACTTATGAAAAAAACATGAAATTTCCAACACTTGGAAAATTTTCTAAGTTTAGAAATTTTGACTTTTCAAAATGAAATCTTGACTTTTTGATTTCTTGATGACTAAGTTTCATATTTTGACATGTTTTGATGAATTTTGATCTTTGGCACTTGAATTTGACCAAAAAGTCAAAGTTTAACTTTTTAGTATACAGTTGACTTTTGATCAGTTGACTGCAAAATTCATATGTCAATCCAATGGACTTGCAATGTTTTGAACCATGTAATTAGGTAAAAATGATGCAATTGGACTCTTAGTTCATGCCTTAAACCAATTGACCATTTTCCAGATCAAAAATCAGAAATTGCCTTTTCCCAGTCAAAACCCTAATTTTGACCATTTTGCCCTTTTGGAGATTTGATCAGATTTTTTGAGGAGTTGTGGTCCAAACTTGATCAAATGATACATATGAGTTTAAAATGGTTATGTGGATATAAAATTATGAAGTTTGACTGTAAATTGGCCATAGTTGACTTTTTCCCCAATACAACTGATTTTTAGGTCAACTACTCAATTGACTTGATCAAAAATGTGATTCAAAGCTTGAAACTTGACATGAGTAATCTTGGGGGTCCATAATGATACATGAAGGTCATATGAGGCATTGAAAGTTCAAATGTCCTTGTGCAAACTCAAACCCTAATTTTGATCATCAGTGCTTAAGGAGGTGTCTTGAGCTGATCAAACCCTAGTGCAGTTTTGAGCCCAAGGAGATCTTGTGAGAAAATTATTGATAAGTGAGAGGGAAAATTTTGGGGTAAAACATTATCTTATCATTGATTGGTAAGAAGCCTTATCTTTGGATGTAAAGGGACCGGCGTGGGTCATCGTATAGTCATGATAGCAATGTTGTAAGATGTCTTAGCATTTCTCTTTGAGGGACTAAGATCATTTGAAAGGCAACATTTATAGCGTCATTAAGGGACTATGATCTTGTATTTTGATTATTTTTGCTAAGACATCTCATATGCATAACATAACCATTTTTAGGCAACAAGTGGAGTTAACCCTAGGGGTGCATGTGTGAATAATGTGTTTGACTTGCATGCATTTAGTATTTCATTAGTGGTGGCCTACTTGTTGTTTTTATCTTCCCATACAAATCCTACTTTACTAGCATTTATATGAAAGCGATAAATTGTGAAAAGTAAATATTCTATGCTATTACAACCGTTAGGGGGAGGGGGTGTACAAATTTATAAATGAGGATTGCAAGAAATTAAAGTCCTAATTATCTATTACATCCATATTGAAATCATGTACAAGAAATGTAAAATGGACTTTTTTTGTTTTTGTTAAGAGAAGAAATAAATTTGCTTAAGAAAATATTTTTTTAGTCTTTTTTTTTGTTTTAAAAGAAATAAAAAATAAAGCATGTGAATATAAAAATATTTTTGGTGTTTTTGATTAATGAAAATAAAAGTGATGGTAAAAATAATAAGAGAAAAAGGGGTCGGAATCAGCGCATTGCTGGCATAAGAGAGAACCGAAATACGAGGCAGAAACTGACTCTGATACGCTGCAAGAAAGATAATGTTAGCAGAAAAGGGGAAGGCCAGAAGTTCTGGATCAAGACGCACTGACATTCTGAGGTTACTGGGAACAAAGGAAATCCTAGAAGCTCTGATTGCTGAGAGAGCCTAGAAATTCTGATGCAACTGGGAACCTAGAAGTTCTAATATCACCGGTAGGTCAAAAGTTATGGTTGTTTGAGAGAGTGAGGTGATAATGATGTTGGGTGAGGATATCTAGAAGTTATGGTCTAGGAATATTGTCTGACAGATAAATGGGTGAAAATGTCAATAAATAAACCTAAAAAAGATGCTTCTAGTGCTAGAACCCAAGACCCTTAGCACTAATATCTTATGCGCGCGCTTTCTACCACTGGGGTGGCTGTACATCCAGTATTAGAAGAAAAAGCATAAACATGTATCAAGAAGTTCTATGATGATGAACTTCATATCCTTCTTCATGCTATTCAGAGCATCTACAACTTAGTCATTTCTCAATAAAACAGAAAATGCGCACATAGCAGTTATGGCAGGTTTCATCATGGTTTCATAAACATAAAAATATCAAGATTGTAAATCAGAAACAAGCATGTATCTACTAATCCTAATTCTGAATCCTAATTTCCTCAAGAAGATCGGAACTGAAGTTCTCTCTACTTAGGCAAAAATACATGAAATCTATGAATATGTACAGAATCAGAATCAGGATGTCTACATTGTATTTTTGAACATGAGAGTCTAACAATTTCTAAGTAATATGATGAGAGTCAACTGAAGCTTACCTTGCAGCTGGAAAAGGTTCTGTGAACTAGAGCCTGGTTCTGACTGTTTGTAATGTTCTGATCAGCTTCCTCATATGCTCAGCAGGCTGGAATAATCTTTAACTTGGGCTATGAATGGATGGAAAATTCTGGAACAGCCAAGAAGCAAAGTTTTGACTTTTTGAGACGGAGATTGATGGAGAGCGTATTACAGTCTGGAAGCGAAAGTTGGAATAGTTTCTAAATGTGTATCAGAAACTGTGTTGATAATTTGGTCAAGAAACACTTGAGGAAAATTAGAGTTTGAAAGCAAAAATCAGAAACTAGCAGGTTTTGTATTTGTGTTTGCAGTTTCGGATTCTTAGAATTTTTAGCAAGGCCTCAAGGCTTTTCTTTTCAATCTTTCCACCTCTTTACAGTTTCCAATGAAGTTCAATTTATAGGCAAGGATTTTGTAGCTTGGAGAGATCAAGGGTACGACCATCGTATGCTAGGCGCTGACTTGTTCTTGAAGCAAGTTAAACAAGTATAGGGGTTAGCAGCTTTAGTCGCGCTTAAGCTGGATTTGTAAGCAAGAATTAAGGAAAAGTGCCCTCAGAAGCAAAGGCAAAGCATGGTCCCTGCATAAACTTGTACAAAAAGTTTGCTTTTCAAGGACAACTATGTGCTTCTATGCCACATGTGGGGAAATCCTTTGGATAAAAACTCAAAAGTGGTTGTGAGCATTAAATGATGATGAGATTTATCAAACCAGAAATCCTGCAATATGAGATTATACATCATAGCTTAATTATGGGTCAGAAGTTCAGCACTAGCGCAACTTAGAACTAACATCCAACTTCTGATCTTTGAATCTCTTTGCTCCAGCATGTTCGAAGGGAGTTCTCAGACTTTCCAGAAAGCTTATAACATGCTTTAAAGACCCTTTTTGAATTACTCTTGCAAATTCTTACTGGACCTACATGAAAACTGGCCCAGAAGTTCTAATTAAATCCTGTTTTTGAAAGGTCCAGAATTTACTGAATGTTTCAGTTTCAATGTCGTGTCTTTGAAGACGTATAACTTGAAATCTCAGCATTTCTAGGAGAAGTTCTGTTCTACAATGTTTTAGATCTCATTTAGGTCTACAACTCTTGTGTTAGAATTTCTTCCAGAATCAACTTACATCATGGTGAAAATCTGGCCAGAAGTTCTGAATTTATCATATTTCTTAAACACTTAGAAAATTTTCTAAGTATTTAGAATTTGACTTTTTCAATATAATCTTGGCTTTTGATTTTCTTAATGAAACAAACTTCATATTCCAACATGTCTTGATGAAATATGATTCTTGGAACTTGATTTTGATCCAAAAGTCAAAGTTTGACTTTTCAGTATGCAATTGACCATTTTGCCCTTGTGCTAATTCCAAACCTAAATTAATGTATTAGTGCTGCAAGCTTGAGGTCATGGGAGATCTTGTGAGAATCCTTGAGAAATGAGAGGGAAAATTTTGGGGTACAACAACATCCAAGGAAGCCACTCAAGGTCCAACACACGTCCCAACTCCAAACTAGGTAAGTCACTCTTAACTTTGAACATTTCGTTTCTAACATAACATGTGAATAATCTTTTATTTCGTTCCAAACATGTACATCACATTTATTTCCTTTTTGTTTCCACCCTTTTAATTTGTTTTCATGACTAATCTTTTTTGGTTTTGTTTCTTGATTTATTAAATATGCTTTAAGAACTAACATGGCCATAAGGTGATGCTAGCATGGCCTTAGGCCATGTTGCTATTCAAAAATCTCAAACGAAAGAAACAGGAGGAAGGAAGCATGAAACGAAGCCTTAGGCTTCCACACTAACTTATAGGTCCAAACGAAAGAAGCATCCAGAAAGTCAGGCTACATGACACTGACTTCCAGGCCCCAGTCGAAAGGCATGCCCATACTGACTTCCAGGCCCCAGTTGAAAGAGGTAGAAAGGCATAATCGAAGGTTGTATCTCCTACCTTAGGCTAAGACCAAATTGAAAGGCACGCCTTCACTACTTCTAGGCCAAATCAAAGGGAGCCAGAGGAGCAGAATCGAAAGATGCTTCTGCCTGAATCAAAAGAGCCCATTTTCCTTTCTTTATTTTTGTTGTCTTTATATTTTCTTGCTATTCGATATGGTTGTAATAGTGTAGGATTTATTTTTATGCATTCTTTTATTACTTACGTACAAATGTTAGTAATTAGGATGTATGGTAAGATAAAAACCAACAAGTAGACAACCTAAAATTCAAAGACTAAATGCATGCAAATCAAACACACTATTCACACATGCACCCTTAGGATAATATCACTTGTTGCCTCGAAAAAATAGTCATGTCCCTCGAATATGGGCGTTTTAGCAAAGACCCTTGATAAAAGATCGTAGTCCCTCGACGACCCTCAATGTTGCTTTCGGTAAACGATCTAGTCCCTAAATGACATTGCTAAAACGTCCCATAGGTTGCCTTCTATGACTATACAAACGTCCCACGCTCGTCCCTTCACATCCAATGATGGGGCTTCTTGCCAAAACAATGGTAATATAGCAACATCTAAAGGAGGAGGAAAAGAACATTAAGACCTTTTGAGTAGGTAGGATGCTCCTAGTTGCTCGCTTGCTCACAACAAAAACATTTTATACACCAACACTTTAATTTTGAAACTTTTTCAAAAGACAAAGCTTTTTGTACGCGTTCTTATAGAAACGAGAGTCATTACAAAGACACTTTTCAAAATCACTTTCAAAAACACATTCCAAAAACACCTCTTTGAATTATTTTCAAAACCAACACTTTGTACGCGTTCTTATAGAAACGAGAACCATTACAAAGACGTTTTCAAAATAATTTCAAAACCCACACCACAAGCACATTTTCAAACAAAAGCAAGTGATCTAGCAAGCAACTAAGAGCCCCTAGATAACTATGGGTGAAAAGAGTGCTAATACCTTCCCTTTTCATAACCTACCCCCCGAAATCAAGAAATAATCTCGAAAGGTCTTTTGTGTTCTTTTCAACCTTTCCTTATTGGATAAAAGAAAAGTCGTTGGCGACTCTTTCTATCCGCAACAATTGCAATCAAATGCAAAACAACCAAGTCAGTTCTCCCACCGTGTTACAACGGACATATGGCGAGGATATCTAACAAAGTCAATAACAATAGGGTCCAATGACTTCATTCGAGAATGTGCCCCAGAAGAAGAACTCAAAAGATGGATTGCCGTGGAGATTCCCGAGATCTTTTTCTTTCCTAAGTAATTTTTCTTGTTTTTGATAGAACCTATGTCAAGCCCGGGGCTTAGGGTTGCTTGTAAGGGTTCCCCCGTTTTGTTTCAGACAATATTGGCAATTAATAAAAGTTATATTTTGTTTTCAATTAAGATCCCTTTCTTTCTCTTGCATTTATATCTTAAATTTAATAATGACAATACTTTCTCTGCATATACATTTTCAAATATTCATATACTAAAATATGCGCTAAAACATGATAAAGGTGAAAATCCATGCCCAAAAACACCGATAATGCTATTGCTGCGACCTGATATAATTTTGATGCTCCTATCAACCAAGCTGAAGAGGAAGATGATGAAGATCTTGAAATCTCTGAGGAAATGGCAAGGGAAATAGAACGAAAGGCTGACAATATACAACCATATTAAAAGACCATTAAGCTAAGCACAAGGGAAGATCCAGTAGAAACCAGGGTAAAGGGCAATGTTAGAGAGGATCCACAAAGAAGCTGATCAAATTATTGCACATATTTGCTTATTCCTACAGAAACAGACCAAGGTTAGATATAGAGATGACTGGGGACAGACCACTTCTTCAAAGAAGGTTGTTCGCCAGTTAGGCAAAAATAAGTGACTATGAAATACCAAGACCTGACGAAGAACCCGAGTTAGGGGCACGTTGGACATTCACGTTCGACGGGGCTTCAAATACACTAGGGCACGATATAGGGGAAATTTTGACTTCTCTAAAGAATTTTCACAAGCCATATGTCTGGTCAATGGGGAACGGGATACTAAATATCCAAAATTGATTCCATATCGGGATCATGTTTTAAAACTAACTATGGAATTCACAAAGATCATTTTCACCCACATCCCACACAAAGAAAATCAAATGGCAGATGCCCTGGAAACTCTCTCAGCTATGTTCAAAGTAACTTGGTCAAACCACGAACCACACATCACAATCAAGAGCCCGCACACTGTCTTTCTATCAAAGAAAGACCGGATGGCAATCCTTGGTTTTACGACATCAAGAAATACCTCAACATGCCTCCAGCATCGACAAACGAACACTATAGAAATTAAGCCTCAAAATTCTTTTTAGGTGACGGTGTACTGCACAAGATGAACCACAACATGGTCTAGTACTACAAAAGATTCTGCTACCTTGCCTCGACTCACGTGGTAAATGGAAAACCAACTACGAAGGTCCATACGTAGTGAAAACAACATTCTCTAGTGGTGGTCTTATCTTCACAACAATGGATGGGGAAGAACTACCGCATCCGGCAAACTCAGACACAGTCAAAAAAATACTATGTATAAGAAGCTCGCTAAGCTCAAACCCTAAACGGGAGACTTAAAAAGGAGCGTCCCGGTGGACTGAAAACCATAAAGGGCAATCCAAGCAAAAATTAGAGGCATATAAACAAAAAATTTATCCCGATGAATTGAAAACCCGAAAGGGCAATCCAGGCAAAAGTTAGGGATTTCATACAAAGAAATAAAAACAAAAAGACTGCAATCTGAGAACTACGACTACAAAACACGAAGGGAGAGATGAACCTAAATTATACGTATGATACGGTGGCAGAACCGACTGTTTAATATTGGTTTATGTTTTGCGTTTTTTGTTTGCAAAATGTCGCGGTAAGCAAGAGTCGCCACCGACTTTTATTTCATCCAATCATGGAAAAGGAAAAAGAACAGAAAAAACCTTTTTTCGAGATATTCTGAGTACGGGGGGTAGATTATAGAAAGGGAAGGTGTTAGCACCCTTTCAATCTGTAGTTATCTACGGGCTCTTAGGTACTTTCTCATATTCTTAAAATTGCTTGTGTGTGTGCTTGCTTTGAAAATGTTTTACTTCGTGATAACCCTTGTATCATTCCTCAAGGGTGTGACGAAGTTGTTTTTTGAAAATTGTTTTGAAAAGGTGTTAGTGTGAAAATATTTATTTTGAGCAAGTACTTAAGATTCTACCTACTCGAAAAAAGATTGTTCATTATAGTTCCTTTAGACAGCGTTATCCCACTATTAAGGAGTAGGTAGCATTGTCGTTGGAGTTGTAAGGGACATTCGAAAGGTACGAATACAATCACTAAAGCAATAGTTAGAAAACCTTAGTAGCAACCCTAGAGTCTTAAGATCTTTTCGAGGCAACGTTTCCGAGGCAACATTTCCGAGGCAACATTTCTGAGGCAACATTCAAATGGGACACTTGATCTTTTAGACAGGAGGGCGGCCACTAAAATTTCCTATGCTTAATGACTGTTTACCGAAGGAAACCGAAGTGAGGTAAACCCTAGGAGTGAACGTGTGCGAGTGATTTGTTTCAGTTATTTTAATCTTTGCACATTAGGGTTTTCTAACTATTTTAGTTTTTCCATGCATTCTTGCCATACAATCCTATTTGCCATACATCTAACAGTTGATAATTTGCAGGAAGTAAAAGTGGAAATAAACCTAGCTATTACATGGATTTGACAGTTACATAATTGCCTTGATGGGAAATAAAAGTGCGGAATTTAAAACTCTAATTAAAACTATTACAACCTCGATATAGTTACAAAATAACAAAAAAGGGTAAATGAAATACGCGCGACGAATTAAATGCGAGAAGGAATTGAAAACCCTAAAAATATAATTAGGAAAATATTTAAGTTATTTTTTGAGAAAAGAATTAATTAAGTTATGTACAATTAAAACCCTAATTCTATTTAATTTTAATTATGAAAAAGAAATTAAATTTGCTTAACTTACTAATTATATTAAATAAATATTTTATATAAAAAAAACTCTTTTTTTATTTGTTAATTTTTTTTAGTTTTTTTTATAAAAATAATAATTTTTTTGTTAATTAATTAAAACAAAAATGAAAAAAATTAATTCAAGAAATTACAAAAGGAAATAGAAAGAAAATGCAAACTGGGCATGTATGCTAGCAAATGGGGGGGTGTTGAACTTCTGAAACCCAGAAGGATGGCTCAGAGTCTGGCGCCTGATCCAATGAGACCATCTTCTGGGGACTCACGGTGGACCTGCGTATGTTGGCGTTAGATCTGGTTGGAGATGGATCTAGAGGATGAGATCGGAGGACGCGTGATGATCCTCAAAAGGTGTGTGTTGGATCTGGCTGGAGATGGATCCAGAGGATGAGATCAGAGGGCGCTTGATGATCCTCAGAAGGTGAGGTGTGCTGGATCTGGCTGGAGCTAGATCCAGAGGATGAGATCAGAGGGGCGTGATGATCCTCATAAGGTGAGGTGTGTTGGATCTGGCTAGAGATGGATCCAGAGGATGAGATCAGAGGGCGCTTGATGATCCTCAGAAGGCGACGTCTGCTGGATCTGTTGAAAATAATAAAGAAAATGCCAAAAGCTCACGCCTGGGATCGAACCCAGGACATGAGCTTCTGACTTCCTTCCTCTGACCAACTGCGCTGGATGTTAACTCATACATATAATCAAAAGATAAAACAAAAAGTGTAAAATAATGATTATGCCAAAAACGTGCCAGAATTCAAACCAGCCAGTCAGGTTGTAACACGCTGTTGTCTTCTTCCCTATTTGTCGTTTTACGTTTCTAAACCTTTACCTACATATGCAAGTCTGTTGCTAAAAACCTGTGTTATTCAATAATCAAGCACACGCAATATAAATTCAATTGGGGACCATGAATCAACTGGGTTTGAAGCTCTGATCATCATGGTACCCATTATCAGGCCTAATTTTGCTTAAATCACAAAACCCCAAATTGGAGCACGAAACTCTAGCAATGGCAAAAGCTTGTTCCTGCACTGTAACTTAAACCAAACTATCCAGAAACATTTCAAACATGATGATGAACACAAATATATGGGTAAAATACATTTATAATGCGTAAATCATAGAAATTGAATTTGAGTTTTTTTGTGCAAACCGTGATGTTGTAACTTTGTGATTCTTTACACTTTGAGGCTTTCAAATGAATGGAGAAGCTTCTTGAGATGTCCAGGAATGTATTGCTAGCCTTGAAACTCCTTGAGGACGAACCTAAGATGGATTTCGATCTCACACTTTTTGTCCAAAATTTCAGTTTTGTTCTTGCTGTTTCACGCCTCCAATCCATGTTTTTTGCTTTGTTCTTGTCCAATATATACCTAGGGATGAATTAAGGTTACAAACTTGGACTAAATCTTGAAGTTTAATGAGATTTGATTTGATTCTTTAACCATATGCAAACTTGCTATTTTGAGCCAAATCTTCCCTTTCTTGTACCAATTATGCTCGATTCGTCTTGGCCTTGATAATTCAGCATATTATGATTGCCAACCTGTCCAAAAACCAAATCAAATGATATCTTTGCTATTATTCATCAATTATTTGATTTAATTCACTTTTTAATTAATAAAAAATCAAGATAAATTGAAAAATGAAGCAAAGAATGTGTGGGTGAATATTTGAGTCGTGGACCACATTATAAGTGAGGTGCAAGCATAAAAAGTTAGGCCCATTTAGCAAAAAAATGCATTTTTGAGCACATTTGACTTTTGGCAATTTTGCAAAAAAGGTCAACTTTGACAAGGCATATCTCCTCCAATTTTAACCCTAGAGAGGTGTTCTTGGACTTTTTCGAAATCTTAGGGTGTCCCCTAAGCAACCCTTTTGGTTTCATCTCAATTGAGTCTTCCATGTTCATGTAAGAAGCTTTGACCCAAAAGGTGTTTTTGTTGACTTTTTAAAAGGACCTATAATGTCAAAATTCATATCTTTTTATGAGTGCATATTTTGAACTTGTGAGATAAAGATTAATTGTATTAAATTGCATCCTATCCAAAATGAGCTTTGGATGGAAAATTTCTGATAAAGTATGAAGAAGTTATGCTTGGTCAAAGTTGGGTTGACTTTTCCTACAAAACCCTAATTTAGCAACTTTTGGGTTTTGATGAATTTGGAGCATCCCTTGAGGAATTATGATCAACCCTTGATCAAATGATGGATATCACTTCCAAATGTTGATGTTGATCAAAAATATTGAAGTTTGACTGTATGTGGGCCACATTTGACTTTTGACCTAGTACACTCGATTCTCAAGCATCTGAGCAGTTGGCTGAGCAAACTTCTTGTGCTAGGCATGAAAATTGACATGGATGATCTTGGGAACATATTGGGACCTTAGAAGGAATTTGGGATCCTTTGGACTCAAGCATCTTGATAAAAAATGAAACCCTAATTTGAGGTATACTACCTTAGGAGAGAGTTTGTTTGGTCAACTCTTGGGCAACCTTGAGCAAATTGGGGACCTCACTTGACATTTGTTGAGTAAAATGAGAGGGGAAATTTTGGGGTACAACAGTTGCCCCTGTTCAATCTTCTTAAACCTGAGGATGTAGATTGGCTGCTCTGCCTTTCGTAATCTGAAGGTGGAAGATGATTGAACACTAGAGTGCCCAGAAATTTGCACTCGTATGAAGTGGCACTTGATTTGTGATATCAGGAATGGGCTTACAGATGCCATTTGGAGGTTGAGGATTGAAGATTGTCGGAGATGGGCTTAAAGATGCCATCCTGGATGCGGCGGAGAATTACAGGAGATGGGCTTAAAGATGCCATCTAGGGGATGCTGATTTCCTGTCTTGGGAGATATAGAATTTAGGAGCTTCAGTTGTCCGTTACTCTACTGGGGAATTAACTCTGGAGGTGAACTGCATGTCTAGTTAGTGTACAGGCTGCACCGCGACTTACTGGGGCAATGCGAACCCAACCGGGTTTGATCAGGTCCAGGTCTTACAGTGTTGTGGACCGCTGTTTGGGGATAAGAGAGGAGGAACCTGGATAGTAAGGTTATAAGAAGGAACCTGGATAGTAGGGTTGCTTCGATATGAAAGCCCGGATAGTAGGGTTGTGAGAAGGAACCTGGATAATAGGGTTACTTCGATATGAAAGTCTGGATAGTAGTTCTGTGAGAAGGAACCTGGATAGTAGGGTTACTTCGATATGAAAGCCTGAATAGTAGGGCTGTGAGAAGGAACCTGGATAGTAGGGTTACTTCGATATGAAATCCTGGATAGTAGGGCTGTAAGAAGGAACCTGGATAGTAGGGTTACTTCGATTGAAAGCCTGGATAGTAGGGCTATAAGAAGGAACCTATATAGTAGGGTTACTTCGATATGAAAGCTTATATAGTAGGGATGTGAGAAGGAACATGGATAGTAGGGTTACTCCGATGTGAAAGCCTGGATAGTAGGGCTGTGAGAAGGAACCTGGATAGTAGGGTTACTTCGATATGAAAACATGGATAGTAGGGCTGTGAGAAGGAACCTGGATAGTAGGGTTACTTAGGTATGAAATCCTGGATAGTAGGGCTGTGAGAAGGAACCTGGATAGTAGGGTTACTTCGATATGAAAGCCTGGATAGTAGGGCTATGAGAAGGAACCTGGATAGTAGGGTTACTTAGATATGAAAGCCTCGATAGTAGGACTGTGAGAAGGAACCTGGATAGTAGGGTTTCTTAGATATGAAAGCCTGGATAGTAGGGTTGTGAGAAGGAGCCTGGATAGTAGGGTTACTTCGGTATGAAATCCTGGATAGTAGGGTTGTGAGAAGGAACCTGGATAGTAGGGTTACTTCGGTATGAAAGCCTGGATAGTAGGGCTGTGAGAAGGAACCTGGATAGTAGGGTTACTTCGATATGAGAGCCTGGATAGTCGGGCTGTCAGAAGGAACCTGGATAGTAGGGTTACTTCGATATGAAAGCCTGGATAGTAGGGCTGTGAGAAGGAACCTGGATAGTAGGGTTACTTCGATATGAAAGCCTGGATAGTAGGGCTATGAGAAGGAACCTGGATAGTAGGGTTACTTCGATATGAAAGTCTGGATAGTAGGGCTGTGAGAAGGAACTTGGATAGTAGGGTTTCTTCGGTATGAAAGCCTGGATAGTAGGGTTGTGAGAAGGAACCTGGATAGTAGGGTCACTTCGATATGAAAGCCTGCATAGTAGGGTTACTTCAAGATGAAAGCCTGGATAGTAGGGCTTATGGGAAGAAACCTGGATAGTAGGGTTACTTCAAGATGAAAGCCTGGATAGCAGGGCTTATGGGAAGGAACCTAGATAGTAGGGTTACTTCAAGATGAAAGCCTGGATTGTAGGGCTTGTGGGAAGGAACCTGGATAGTAGGGTTACTTCAAGATGAAAGCCTAGATAGTAGGGCTTGTGGGAAGGAACCCTGATAGTAGGGTTACTTCAAGATGAAAGCCTGGATAGTAGGGCTTGCGGGAAGGAACCTGGATAGTAGGGTTACTTCAAGATGAAAGCCTGGATAGTAGGGCTTGTGGGAAGGAACCTGGATAGTAGGGTTACTTCAAGATGAAAGCCTGGATAGTAGGGCTTGTGGGAAGGAACTTGGATAGTAGGGTTACTTCGTGGGGAGTTTTGGTAAAACTGCATCTGAACCGGGAAGGAACCTAGGTAAGGTTACTTCGTGAGGAGTTTGGGTAAAACTGCATCTGAACCGAGAAGGAACCTAGGTAAGGTTACTTCGTGAGGAGTTTGGGTAAAACTGCATCTGAACCGAGAAGGAACCTAGGTAAGGTTGCTTTGTTTGATCATGTAGATTAGTTGACCCGTTTGGTTTTGGGAACTGATTTTCCATTAGTCGTCTGCAAATATGGTTTATATAACTGCTGGATTCGTTGAAGCTAGTCGTCTTTTCCTGAAAAGATATCGGGGTTAGTTATATGCGATGCATGAAATACAGGGTGAGATGATGTTCTCAAAATAAATGAGATTATGCTGTATATGTCATGTATGCGTATGTCATGATGTATGTTCATGAAATGTTATCGGGGTATGCTCGCGTCTGGGAAAATAAATTCCTGATTATTGCTGGAGAGTACTGGAAATTACATTCCTGATCATAGTAGAAAAAGTGGTTCTTCTACTTCCGGTGGGGATTGTGATCGAAGATGATTAGCTTTCTGAAAGGAACCTGCTGGGGAAGGAATTCCTGCTTGGGGACCTGGAGATTGGACTTTGGTTGTCTCGGCTCTGTGGGGAATATAGGTATCACTGGCTTGTATGTGATAGTGACTTTGTTTCCAACTGTCTCCGCCCCTTGTACCATGCTGGAAAAAGTACATGCAGAGATTTTATGGATGGATCTATATCGTGATTGTACTTGAACATGTATTTAATGAGTATCAGGATGACATCCGTCTCGGGATCGTATCTGAGTTGTACTTGAAACATGTGTTGAATGAGTGTCAGAATGACATCCGTCTCTGGATCGTATCTGAACTGTACTTGGAACATGTGTTGAATGAGTGTCAGAATGACATCCGTCTCTGGATCGTATCTGAACTATACTTGAAACATGTGTTGAATGAGTGTCAGAATGACACCCGTCTCTGGATCGTATCTGAACTGTACTTGAAACATGTGTTGAATAAGTTTCAGAATGACATCTGTATCTGGATCGTATCTGAACTGTACTTGAAACATGTGTTGAATGAGTGTCAGAATGACATCCGTATCTGGACCGTATCTGAATTGTATCTGAAAGCTGAATCTGAATGAGTATCATAATGGAATCTGTATCTGGATCGTATCTGAACTGTATCTGAAAGCTGAATCTGAATGAGTATCAGAATGGAATCTGTATCTTGAGCGTATCTGAATTGTATCTGAAAGTTGAATCTGAATGAGTATCATAATGGCATCAGTATCTGGAGCGTATCTGAACTGTATCTAATGTATGAAAATCTTGAATAAGTAGCAGAATGACATCCGCATCTGTATCGTATCTGAATCGTTTCTAGATGAAAGTATGGAATAAGTGTCAGGATGACATCCGTCTCTGGATCGTACCTGAACCGTTTCTAGATTAAAGTCTGGAATAAGTGTCAGGATGACATCCGTCTTTGGATCGTACCTGAACCGTTTCTAGATGTATGAAAATCTTGAATAAGTAGCAGAATGACATCCGTATCTGGATCGTATCTGAATTGTTTCTAGATGTATGAAAATCTTGAATAAGTAGCAGAATGACATCCGCATTTGGATCGTATCTGAACCGTTTCTCGATTCTAGTGCTCTTGATGAATGCTGATCAAGGTATAAGTCTTCCACTGATAGACAGGTGACGGGACATAGTCGTACGTTTTAAATCCCTAACTTTTCCTGGACCGCCCTTTCAGGTTTTCAGTCCACCGGGATACCCTTTTTTTGCCCAAGCTGCCTTTTCAAGTTTTCGACTTGCCGGGTGTACTATTTTTTCATATGTATATCCCTAAATTTTGCCCAAACCCTTTTGGTTCGCCGGGATGCCCTTATTTTTGCCTAGGCCAGTCAACCTAGCGGGTCTTTGTTCATGCATAGTATTTTTTTGACTATGTCCACGCTCTCAGGGTGTAGGGAGTTGTCACTGTCGGTAGTGTTGTGTTGCCACACTACCAGAAGATGTTTGTTTGATTATACGGGATTCGTTGCTGGAATTCATGCCCAATGCCCCCAAGGGATTCAGATGGAGATCTCCCCATGGCTATTTGGCATCTTTGAGAGGTTCCTTGAATCTTGACTTGACTGCCCCAGATGATGGATAATGATCATGCTGTTAGAACAAAGTTTGAATCTACTACCCTATGTTTAAGTTTTAATGATAACAAAATGAAAAGATATATTATTTATATGATTCATGTATGAACTATTTGCTGCCTAAATTATTACGTTCTGATTTGCAGATACTCTGATAGGTATAAGCAAGATCACACCTAATCAGCATCAGAAATTTGGTTCTTGACATCAGCATCAGAAGTTGCTATATCAGAATACCAGAATCAGAAGATCAACTCACGTGTATGATTGAAGTTTGATGAATAGAACTGCGCTCAACACTCTGATAAAGAAAACAACAGTTCATCAGCAGTTAAGCAGAGTCAGAATGAGCCAAGCCAGAACATGCATTAAGTAAGCAACGGTACTGTGCATTGAAAGCAAATTATTACCAACGGCCTCATTCCAGACAAGATCTGCTCGATAAGGAAAGTTTGTTATTAGCATTGAATCAAGAATATTGCTCCAACGTTCAACAATCTCAGTGCTATATAAACAAGACTATGAAGATTGAATTGGCTAATGCTCTCCAACATCTTACACGCCTAAAAGCTAATCATAATCTTCCTTCTCCCAGTTTTCTAAACACTGCATATCTTCTTACTCAATCATTGTTTAGCAATCTAGTTTTCATAAGCTTAAGTTGTGTATACATCACAGTTGTGATACAGTTTTGTAGAAAACATTCACACCTAGATTTATCTTCTTTGTAAGAAAGTGTTTCCTTGACAAACCGGGTTGTGGTTTGCATCAAGAAGGCTTTAGCAGTTGTTAAAGCAGTTTGTAATATTCAGTTGAATATAGTGGATTAAGACCTCGTTGGAGAGAGACGAAATCACCTTGACGGGTGGACTGGAGTAGTTTGAGATCAAACGAACCAGGATAAAAATATCTTGTTCATTGCATTGATTTTCAGTTTTACAATTCAACCCCCCCTTCTTGTGTTTTTTCACTTCTTCAATTGGCATCAGAGCGCCTGGTTCTTAGCTAAAACACTTAACCGTGTCAGTACAAGATCCAGCGTCAGAAAAACAGAATGGCAGGAAACTATTCTCACACCAGCAATGACAACCATGAGGACAGAGACAGATTCAGCGGAAAACCTCCAGTCTTTGATGGAGAAAACTTTGATTACTGGAAAGACAGAATTGAAAGCTTCTTTCTGGCACATGATGCTGATCTGTGGGATATGGTGACAGATGGATACACGCACCCTGTGAATGCAAGCGGCCAGAAGATTGATAGAAAAACAATGTCTGACCAACAAAAGAGTGACTTCAAGAATCACCACAAGGCCAGAACCATCCTCCTCAGCGCCATCTCCTATACTGAATATGAAAATATCTCAAACAGAGACACAACAAAGAACATTTTTTACTCACTCAGAATGACGCATGGAGGCAACGTTCAGGTCAAAGAAACTAAAGCTCTGGCACTCATTCAGAAGTATGAGGCGTTCAAAATGGAAGAATCTGAATCCATTGAAACAATGTTCTCAAGATTCCAGATTCTGGTAGCTGGTCTCAAGGTTCTAGACAAAGGATACTCTACTGCTGACCATGTCAAGAAAATCATCAGAAGTTTACCTAAGCAGTGGAGACCTATGGTTACAGCTCTGAAGCTAGCAAAAGATCTCAACAAAATCACTCTGGAGGAACTTATCAGCTCCCTCGGAAGTCATGAGATAGAGCTAGAAGCTGACGAGCCTCAGAAGCAAGGTAAGCCTTTAGCATTAAAATCTAACAAAAAAATCTGAGTCTAAAGTTTTGCAGGCAGTTGAAGAAACATCTGATGGATCCTCATCAGAAGAAGACGAACTCTCCCTCCTCTCCAGAAGAGTAAATCAACTGTGGAAGCAAAGACAAAGGAAGTTCAGGAATCCCAGAAGATCTGATCAGAACGAGTCCTCTTCCAGATACAGAAGGACAGATTCTTCCTCTGGATACAGAAGATTTGAAGGCTCCTCAAGTAGCAAAAAGCCAAACACCAAGGACATCATCTGCTATGAGTGCAATGAGCAGGGACACTACAAGAGTGACTGCCCAAAGCTTCAGAGGGAAAAGCCCAAAAAGAAGTTTGGAAGAGAGAAGAAGAAAAGTCTCATGGCTACATGGGATGACTCTGACTCGTCTGAAGCTGACTCAGAATCAGATGATGAAAGGGCAAACATAGCTCTCATGGCTAACATTTCAGAAGATAGTGAAGCTTCTGAATCAGACTCTGAATCAGACACTGAAGAGGTATTTCCTAACTTTGCTGTTAATTTTACCAAGGCTGAACTTGCTGAAAGCCTTAATGAGATTCTGGAAAGGTATCAGCAAATTAGAGTTAAATTCAGAGACCTGAAAAGGAATCTTGAATCTGACTCTAATAAGACTGAGAGTCTCAAATTGGAGAATTCTGAGCTGAGAAATAAGATTTCAAAATTAGAAAACACTTTACAAAACTCTCAGAAGGAACCAATTTCTGAAACTCCCAGCAACGCTGATGAGATCATCAAGGAGTATGATCACAGTTTCCAGAAGTTCCTTGCTAAAAGCATAGATAGAAGCAAAATGGCTTCAATGATCTATGGAGTTAGCAGAAACGGCAGGAAAGGAATAGGATACCAAGGTAAGGTTCCTACACCAAAGAATGTCATGGACTTAACCATTAAACACACTCCTCTGAATTCACATTTTGTGTATGGTCACACACATGATATTAAATACACTAGCAGTAAGTACTCTGAAACCAAAATTCAACCAGAGTTTTGGTAAAACTAACAAATCAGGACCCAAGAAAATCTGGGTACCTAAGGATAAAATAATACATGTTGCAGATATCTTTAGCAGCAAGTCAGAAACACCAGTCATGGTACCTGGACTCTGGCTGCTCGCGACACATGACGGGAAGAAGGCATATGTTCCAAAGCCTGGAACTTAAGCCTGGAGGCCACGTTGGCTTTGGAGGCAATCAGAGGGGAAAGATAATTGGCTCTGGAACTGTAGGTAATGGAAATCTTCCCTCTATCAATAATGTTCTGCTAGTAGATGGATTAATGCATAATCTGTTATCCATAAGTCAATTAAGTGATAACGGTTATGATATAATCTTTAATCAAAAATCATGTAAAGCTGTTAGTCAGAAAGATGGGACTATCCTGTTTAATGGTAAGAGGAAAAACAACATTTACAAAATCAAACTTTCTGAACTAAAGAGTCAGAATGTAAAGTGCCTTCTGTCTGTTAACAACGAGCAGTGGATCTGGCACAGAAGATTGGGGCATGTTAGTATGAGAAGAATATCTCAGATTAACAAACTCAATCTGGTCAGAGGACTTCCTAATTGAAGTTCAATTCAGATGCTTTGTGTGAAGCATGTCAGAAAGGCAAGTTTGCAAAACCTTCTTTTAAATCTAAAAATGTTGTTTCTACCTCTAAGCCATTAGAACTTCTGCATATTGACTTATTTGGACCAGTTAAAACTGCTTCAGTCAGTGGCAAGAAGTATGGGTTAGTAATCGTAGATGACTATAGCAGATGGACATGGGTAAAGTTCTTAAGACACAAGGACGAGTCACACTCTGTGTTTGTTACCTTCTGTAACCAAGTTCAGAATGAAAAGGATCTTAGAATCGTTAAAGTCAGAAGTAATCATGGTGGAGAATTTGAAAACAAAGATTTTGAGTCATTCTTTAATGACAGAGGCATTCTGCATGATTTCTCTTGTCCTAGAACTCCCCAACAAAATGGAGTTGTAGAACGAAAGAACAGAACATTGCAAGAAATGGCCAGAACCATGATCAATGAGACAAACGTTGCTAAGATCTTCTGGGCAGAGGCAATAAACACAGCGTGCTACATTCAGAATAGAATCTCAATAAGACCTATTCTGGAAAAGACTCCATATGAATTGTGGAAGAACAGAAAGCCCAACATTTCATATTTTCATCCATTTGGATGTACCTGTTTTATGTTAAATACAAAGAATTATTTGAACAAGTTTGACTCTAAAGCACAGAAGTGTATTATGTTAGGATACTCTGAACGCTCAAGAGGGTACATAGTATACAATACAGAAACACAGATTGTGGAAGAATCAATCAGTGTTCGTTTTGATGACAAGCTTGACTCTGAAAAGTCAAAGCAGAATGAAGTTTTTGCAGGTATGGAAATTGAATTTACAGGTTCTGAAGACAAGTCATCAGAAGCTCTCAACATAGACACTCCTTCAACGTCTGAAAGGAGCACTGCTAGCAATCCTACAACAGCTGCTGATCAACCTCAGAAGAGATTACCCAGAAGCAGCTTGGATCACCCAGAAGAGACTATCTTAGGAAGAAAGGAAGATCCAATCAGAACAAGAGCAAGCTTCAGAAACTCTGAAGAAACTCTCATGGGACTTGTGTCTTTGATTGAACCTTCTTCTATTGATGAAGCACTTCTGGATAATGACTGGATTCTGGCAATGCAAGAAGAGCTGAATCAATTCACCAGAAATGACGTATGGGATCTTGTTCCCGGACCAAAAGGATTCAACGTCATTGGAACAAGATGGGTGTTCAGAAACAAGCTAAATGAACAAGGTGAAGTCATCAGAAACAAGGCACGACTGGTTGCACAAGGTTATAGTCAGCAAGAGGGGATAGACTATACAGAAACCTTTGCCCCAGTCGCCAGGTTAGAATCTATCAGACTTTTAATTTCATTTGCTGTTAATAGAGGAATCACTCTGTATCAGATGGATGTCAAGAGTGCATTCTTAAATGGTTATATAGAAGAAGAGGTTTATGTGCACCAACCCCCTGGTTTTGAAAATACAAAACATCCAGAACATGTTTTCAAACTAAAGAAGTCACTATATGGTCTGAAACAAGCTCCCAGAGCTTGGTATGAAAGGCTAAGTAACTTTCTGTTAGAAAATGAATTCACCAGAGGGAAGGTGGACACTACCTTATTCTGTAAATCAGTTAAGAATGACATCTTAGTCTGTCAAATTTACGTTGATGATATTATTTTTGGTTCTACTAATCCTTCTCTTGGAAGAAAATTTGCTAAGTGTATGCAGGCAGAATTTGAGATGAGCCTCATGGGGGAACTGAAATTATTTCTAGGAATTCAGATCAATCAAACTCCAGAGGGAACTTACATTCATCAGAGCAAATACATCAGAGATCTTCTGAAGAAATTTGACCTCTCAGAATGTAAGCCATCAAAGATTCCAATGCATCCCACGTGCATTCTGGAAAGAGAAGAGGTAAGCAAAAATGTAGAACAGAAAGTCTACAGAGGTATGATTGGTTCTCTCCTCTATCTGACTGCTTCAAGACCTGATATATTATTCAGTGTTTGTATTTGTGCTAGATTCCAATCAGATCCTAGAGAATCTCACTTAACAGTTGTTAAGCGAATTTTCAAGTATCTGAAAGGTACTACTAATCTGGGTTTGTTTTATAGAAAATCTAGTGATTACAGTTTAGTAGGCTACTGCGATGCTGACTTTGCTGGAGACAGAGTGGAGCGTAAAAGTACTTCTAGAAGCTGCCAGTTTCTGGGAGAAAATCTGATCTCTTGGTCCAGCAAAAGGCAATCAACAATTGCGCTATCAACAGCAGAAGCTGAGTACATAGAAGCAGCAGGATGTAGCACACAAATGCTCTGGATGAAAAGTCAGCTTGAAGACTTCCAGATTTTTGAGAGTAACATTCCTATACTCTGTGATAATACTTCTGCTATTTGCTTAAAAAGATAGAACATGCAGATTGAATCAGATGCAAGTCTAAAGATCTGAGAGTCTAAGCTTAAAGATAGACGTGCTGATCACTACATCAAACAAGTGTCATCCAATCATCAGCAAATCTCTGAAGCAGAACGCGTGCACGCTTCTGAGAAGGCAAAACGCTGATTGGGTGCATTGAGACACATGTCTGGTAACCGTTTTTAAGTATCTTTCTCAAATCCCCCAAAATCAGCAAGCATTAAATGAAAGTAATCATGCTTTTAAAACGTAATCATGATTTTATTTCTCTCTCTTAAAAACGTTTACAATTTCAAAATATTCTGAACCCTATTTAAACATGTTAACCTCTCATTTTAATTTTTTACAGTTTCTCACTATTTCTCAAGCATTCTCTGCATTTTTCTGTGTTCATCTCTCTCAAACCCTTTTTCTCAGTTTTTCTCAAAATCTTTAAGTGTGAACATGGCAACCTCCAGCAGTGCTTCTGCAGGTTCTCAGAAGAAAGCATCATCTGAACAGTATCAAGTGCCATTCAGAACACTCCTCACTCCTGTGAAGAATCTTGAAGTGTTATCTGAATTGATCATTGATTTTGGAAGTCTGAAGGAAAACGGTTTTGACCTAACAGAAGAAGTTAGGGCACAAAAATGGGAAAGGTATTTTGACAGGTTGGTTGGACCAACATTCCCTATGTTAGTCAAGGAGTTTTGGATTCATGCGACGGCTTCAACGCATCAAGTCACCTCCTACATTATGGGGAAGAAGATTGTGATCACTGAGGATCACATAGCAAGGTTAATAGGTTACAGTGGCGGTGGCGTCCGCTGTATTGATATGGCTGAGAGATGTGCTGACGTGGGTGTCATAGCTGAAAGGATTTTCACCCATGGGGTGCCCAGCAGCAAGATCAAAGATCTGAAGGATCATCACAGAGTTTGGGCGAAGATAATTCTGGGGTGCTTCAACCATAGGAATCCAACTAGTTCCCCTGATTACATAAATGTGGATCAGCAGTTTCTGATCTACTTTATCAATCAGAAGGTAAAAATCAACTTGGCTCATCTTCTGTTCAACCACCTCATAACAAGCGTGAAGGAAACCAGGGAAGAAGAAAGAACAAAGAGGGATTGGATACCCTTTGGAAGGTTGATATCAGATATTCTGACAGAGAATAGGCTGATAGAGCATCTGATAGAAGCTCAAGAGTTAAGCACCATTGAACCAACGGTTGGGAAGCCTCTGAACGCGAAGAACTTGAAGAAAATGAAGTTGATAGAGAATATCAAAAAGGAACCCAGCGCTACTCCTATTGCTGATATCACCAGCAGAAGAGTTCCACTGGGTGACTTTCCTTTATTCTCTCAGATAGAATCCAAGCCAGTGGTAGTTCTCAGATATATGGACGCGTGCAAAGCTGATGGTACAGATCCCAATCTGAAGATCAAAGATCTGCACCAACCTCAACCAGAAGTGACTCTGAAGAAGACGAAGAAAAGGAAGGCACATTCAGAAGGATCATCCCAGCAGACACCCAAGAAAAAAGGTAATTTATCTGCTGCTTCTATTTTAAATTCTTCTACTATTCCAGCATCAATTCCACCTCCAACCTCTCATAGAATCTTAATCCCCATCCCAACAATAGATGAAACTGAACCAGAAGATGACCCTTCTGAGGCATTAAAACTCAGAAGACCCAGAACCAAACATCACAAACCAACAATATCAACAACATCAGCAATTGACAAAGTGTTGTCTGACATTGATCAACACACTTATGATCACTCCTCCAATCCAAACTCTGAACCACAAATCGTCCCTCCTCCACAACCAGAACAACAGCAATCTGCTGAAGAACCAGAACAACAACAACCTCTCTCATCCATTCCAGAAGAACCTCTTATCCCTGAACAAACAGAAATTCCAACAACTTCTCCACAACCAGCAATTTCGTCTCCCTCTCCTCAACCAGAAATTCATCCACCATCACCTCAACCTGAGTTTCATCACTCTGAAACTCCTTCTCCTCCACCTTCTGAACCTCATTCACCTCAACCATCACCTCTGGAAATCCAGCTGCCATGTGGAACAACAGTCACAATGGCCCAGCTGCCATCCTCATCAGAATCTACACCACCAAACACTCCCAAAACACCAAACAGTCCAATCATAATTTCTGATTCTCCCACTCCATCTCCAAAACAAACAGCTCTCAAGCAAACCACTGAAAACCCCAGCAGGACCTTCATAGAATTAACAATCTTTGACCGTCTTGCTGATCTAAAACATAAAATTTCCATTCCAAAACCAAAACAACCAGATGTTGGCTCTGGTATTATGAATTTTGAAACAGGTTTGCAGCAGTGGATTGCTTCTTTGAAGCAAGTCTGTCCTGGAATGATTGACCCAGCTGCCTCTGACCAGCTCTGGTCACAATTCAGAATTTGGGTACGTGCTGAAGCCCTCAAGTTGCAGGATATCAACTATGAGCAGGCACAACAGAACTTCAGCAAGCTGTTGAAGGAAGTTGAAAGTCAGCTGCCTCAGGAAGCCGTGCTCCCTTTGGATAGTGAGCCATGGTCTGAGAAACAGCTAGCTTCAAAGGTGCAACCAGAAGAAGACAAGACCATTCAAGCTGAAGCAAGTCAAGCAGAAGATGTTGCAGAAAGCTCTCAGAAGCTCCCTGCTTCTGATGTTTCTCAAGCTGCCTTGGACAAGCAGACTCTGGAAGAGCTGAAGCTGAATGACATGCGTCTGCAGCAGAGGATGGATGAAAACGACCAGAAGATGAAAGAAAGAATGCATGTGAAGGATAGCAAGATTGACACTGTTGTCAGCATGGTACACAAGCAGAATGAGACTGCTGATCAGATCAAAGCCATGCTGGAGAACCTGTTCACACGCTTTCCTCCCCAACCTTAGTTTTTTTTTCATTCATGTCATTTTCATGTTTTCTTTGATTATCTGATGTACTGTTTTAATATGTTCTGTCTGATTCTGAACCTTTTAATATGACAAGTTTTTCTGATCTTAATATTTTAGCACATCACTTACACTTTTTGATTGCTGACAAAAAAGGGGAGATCAAGAATGATATTTTAAACAATAACGAATTACTAAGACAGAGATTCTCGAACATTCTAACTCTGATATACTTGAATATGTTTTCTGTTTTGCTTAAGTCTACAGGTAAGCTCCATGATACCCTGAAGACTAAAGCTCTGATACTCTGACCCGCTCTGATACTCTGACCCAAAGCAAAGCTCTGACAAGAAAAGCTCTGATACGCTGATCTGAAGCTCTGCTCTGATATGCTGATCTAAAGCTTCTGATAGTCAAAGACTCTGATACTCTGATGTTCAAAGAAAGGCAAAAAGATCTGATCCTGAAGAACTCTTGGAATCAAAAAGGGAAGCAATAAATTCAGGGGGAGTATCTCTCAACTCTTATACCTTATCTTTGATAACCTCTTACTCTGATACATCTCTCTGATACCTTTTCACGTTATTTTCAATTAAAAATATCTAGTTTTTGTCATCATCAAAAAGGGGGAGATTGTTAGAACAAAGTTTGAATCTACTACCCTATGTTTAAGTTTTGATGATAACAAAATGAAAAGATATATTATTTATATGATTCATGTATGAACTATTTGCTGCGTAAATTATTACGTTCTAATTTGCAGATACTCTAATAGGTATAAGCAAGATCACACCTAATCAGCATCAGAAATTTCGTTCTTGACATCAGCATCTGAAGTTGCTATACAGAATACCAGAATCAGAAGATCAACTCACGTGTATGACTGAAGCTTGATGAACAGAACTGCGCTCAACACTCTGATAAAGAAAACAACAGTTCATCAGCAGTTAAGCAGAGTCAGAATGAGCCAAGCCAGAACATGCATTAAGTAAGCAACGGTATTGTGCATTGAAAGCAAATTATTACCAACGGCCTCATTCCAGACAAGATCTGCTCGATAAGGAAAGTTTGTTATTAGCATTGAATCAAGAATATTGCTCCAACGCTCAACAATCTCAGTGCTATATAAACAAGACTATGAAGATTGAATTGGCTAATGCTCTCCAACATCTTACACGCCTAAAAGCTAATCATAATCTTCCTGCTCCCAGTTTGCTAAACACTGCATATCTTCTTACTCAATCATTGTTTAGCAATCTAGTTTTCATAAGCTTAAGTTGTGTATACATCACAGTTGTGATACAGTTTTGTAGAAAACATTCACACCTAGATTTATCTTCTTTGTAAGAAAGTGTTTCCTTGACAAACCGGGTTGTGGTTTGCATCAAGAAGGCTTTAGCAGTTGTTAAAGCAGTTTGTAATATTCAGTTGAATATAGTGGATTAAGACCTCGTTGGAGAGAGGCGAAATCACCTTGACGGGTGGACTGGAGTAGTTTGAGATCAAACGAACCAGGATAAAAATATCTTGTTCATTACATTGATTTTCAGTTTTACAATTCAACCCCCCCTTCTTGTGTTTTTTCACTTCTTCACATGCCGTGCCCCTTGGTTGGAAGTGTTTTTCAACTTGAGGTGATCCTTTTCATTGAGAAGGTTTTTGTTCACTAGATATTTGTCATGCAAATTTCTCTGTTGTTGATCAAATAGTCATATGCAAACAATGTTATTTTAAGAATGCAAAGCTTATGTCTGTCTTGAGGTTTTGAAAATGTAGTTTTTTTTAGTAAAATAGAATTTTGCAAAGATGTGATATCAACTCAGGATTTGTAGTGGACCTTGCAGGAGTCAGGATACCTTTTGTAACAGTATGCTTTCGAACTAACCCATACTTCAGCTAGGACTTTTAAGGGTTATAACGTGGCCTGGTTCATGGTTCAAGAAATAAAGGATAAAGGCTTAAAATTTATTTGTACCCACCCGCTCTTCGTGATGTTCTTCAGTCCTATGCTCAGTTAATTGCGCGTTTAGAATCCCTGTTGAGTTCTGGAATATTGTCCTTGATGTTCCGGTGATGGTTCAGATACTAAAAGTTTACTTGAAAAAGGCAGTCATTTTGTAATCTTTTTTTTTTGCCGAGGATTTGTAGTAACCTCTTTTTTTGGTTTTACTATCCCTGTCTTTTGCCTGAACTGTTTCTTTTTTGATTATAGTCAGCGGGATGCCCTAGTTTTTTTCTTAAGTCTCCTTCATAGGTTTTGACTTAGCGGGCTTTTATTTTGAGAGATAATGACTGCCTGTCTTGACGATTATGCGGAACCATCACCGTCTTTTGATTTGGAAGGACGTCTTTGATGCCATTCTATGTATACGAAGCTGCAAATTGTGACTGAATGTGCCTCTGAATTAATTGAGAAAACTACCCTGCCCCAGGTTATGATTAAGGGTTTTAACTTGTGTGAAAAGAAAAACTCCTACTTCTTTGGCTCGAAGGGGTTAACTAGGGATTATCTTCCTTATATCTCCGGTGTTTAGGATTTGAAAAAATGCCTGTACATCGTCAGTCAGGTCTGTCCAAAAGCATAATGTATGGAATATGGTATTTTTCGTCATCCTCCCTCTAAGGCTTAGAGTTTTTAATCGAGAGTTGAATATCACAAAAAATAAGTACAAACACAGTTTAAATATAATGAATTACTTCAAGACAAACATATGTGATGCATTAATGGGAACACTAAAGTTTGACATTACAGTAATTGTTCGAACAAGCAAAAGAAATTACAATTGAGAAATCACAAATGAATTGGACACTCTCAATGATTTGGCCTAGGAGCAGTGATCACTTTATGAGTCTCTAGAGGGTCGAATTCAATCTCCTTGGCGTCAATCAAATCCTGAATTTTGTTCTTCAGGGCCCAGCAGCCATTCGTATCATGTCCAGGACTATCAGAATGGTATGCACATCTTTTGTTGGGGTGGTAACTGGGAGCAGAAGTGTCGGGATTCTGTAGAGGAGCCTTTAACGTAATCATCCCTGCCTTCAACATGTGTTGTAACGCTTGTGCTAGTGACATGTTGATCTTGGTGAATTGTCTTTTAGGTGCGACCTCCTTACGCTAATTCCCCTGTTGATTCCGTTGCACCGGCGTAGGATTAGAGACCAGCACTTCCCCGCAGATTGGTGGTAATCTATCTTGTTACGACCCTTCTGGCCATACACAACATTGGCTTCCCTCTTACCCGCAAATAGCTTCTTATCAGCATTAGAAGATGCAACCATCGGGATCTTCCCACTCTTGATACCACTTTCAATCCTTTCTCCAGTCAGGACCATACCTGTGAAACCGGATGAGGAACTCCCAATTAGCAGATTAAAGAACGGGCCTGTCAGAGTGCCCATGAACATGTCTACCATTTCCCAATCATTCAGAGGAGGTTGTACCCTTCCAGCTAGATCCCTCCATTTCTGGGCATAGTCTTTAAAGCCCTCGCTCGAACCCATAGACATATTTTGGAGTTGTGTATGGGTGGGAGCAAGGTCTGCATTATACTGATATTGCTTATAAAATGCAGTAGCAAGGTCTTCCCAATTTCGGACATTGGCTCTCTCCAGTTGGTAGAACCATTCAAGCTGAGTCCCTGACAGACTATCTTGAAAGAAATGAACCCACAAATTTCTATCAGCGGTGTGGGGCTGGATCTTTCTGACATAAAAGCGAAGATGGAGTTTTGGGCAGGACACCCCATCATACTTTTCAAAAATTGGAGCTTTGAACTTCTGCGGGATGACTACTTCCGATACCAATCCCAATTCTTCAAAATCTAGTCCAGGTATCCTCTGAACTTCCATGGCACTCAGGCAATCTTCCAACTGTTTGTATTTATCCTTAGCAGGAGGATATTTCTCATTGTTGTAATCAGTATCATTATCAGAGACTGCAGGACTAGGGTCCCTCTCTCCTTCTTGGTTCTCATCTTCCTTGGACGAAGAGGTCAAATCAATTTGACGCTTCAACCGCTCTCCAAACCTTCGGCCCATATTCAGAATACCGACAGCCTTAATCTTCTTCTTCTTCTCGTTCAGTATGAGGGCCTTCAGATCCTCTTGCCTTTTTGCCAGACTGATGAACATTTGTTTGAACTGGGCGTTTTGTGCCTGAAGGTCCTTGATGCTTTGTTCAGAAGACATTTATGCTGAAATAAACAGCGAAGAAGGTGAGAAACCTGTAATGGTATCTGTAATGATGTGCTATGGATGGGATGCGAATGAAATGATTTCAAAGACCTCTAGAAATTTAAATTTGCAAGCCACGATAAACAAAAACTTTATTAGCTGAATTTGAAGTTCAAATGCCTTTTAGGCGTTACAATTTAAAAAATAAATCTAAAACTATAAAAGACATAAAAATTCCTATGGATGCTTCCTCTTCGTGCCGGGATAGTCATCGAGTCCTCTTTCTTCATGCAACTGCTTTGTGAGCTCTAAAACCTTCCTCTTCTCAGCATGGAACTGATCCTTATAAGCATCCCGCTCCTCCATCAACTGAATCCAAGACCTCTGTAATTCTCCAAGATCAGTGGGCATATAAGGATAGAGAATTGTGTAAGGAATGCCCTCCTCCGTAGTGAGTTCCACAATCACTGGCAAAACAGCCACATAGGGCATCATAAGCTGTTGGGAACGAGCTCGTACCCATTATAGGTAAGGTTCCATAGGAATGGAATTCTTTAGTCCCAAAGCCCTGGCGCCAGATCTGTTTACCATGCCCCAAGCTCGTATGAATCTTCGGCGATACTCCTTGACATCATCCTTATAGTTGAATACAATAACCTCGATAAGTAACTCATGGGGACCATCCCTTCGAGCATAAACAAATTTTCACAGGGCTAAACAAAGGTTGTAGGTTATACCCCCTCTGATGCCAAGTAGCGGGACATTAGGGTACTCTATATAGCGATCAATAATAGCAGTATTTTCTATAGCTCGAGAACACCATAGAATATCTGTATGAGCAAGCGACATTATCCTTTGCGACCAACCCAAACCTTCTTCATTCTTCAGTGCCGACTTAGGGAGGTGAGAAATAAACCACCTCGATAGCAATGGCATACAGCACATAAGAATCCCTCTTCTCTTCGTGGTACGAGTATGGAGAGCGTGCAAAATATCTCCGAGCAAAGTAGGCACCGGGTTGCGAGAGAGAAAGATCTTGATAGAATTCACATCTACGAATGAGCCCGGATTATGGAATAGGACTAACCCATAGATTAGAAGAGCCAAGACCTCCTCGAAAGCCTGTAAATATGCATCATCCCAAAACAGTTGGGCTTTGTTTATCAGAAACTTAACTAGAAAACCCTTGACTCCGCTTCTTGTTTCCCAATTGGATACCACATCGGCCCGTTTCAGGTGCAAAGCTGAGGCAATGACTTCTGGCTTAGGAGGTTCTTCTAAACCTGTGAAGGGTAACTGCTCCAGAATGGGTATGTCCAACAGCTGAGAGAATTCTTCCAAGGTAGGTACCAACTGATAATCTGGAAAGGTGAAGCAGTGGTGCTTGGGATCAAAGAACTGAAAAAGTACACTCATCATCTTTTCATCAAAGTTTGAAGTAACCAGGTCGAGAAGTCGACCATGTCTCTTGGTGAACGCATAAGTTCCAGAAACCCTTGATACTAGCTCTTTGAGTTGGGAAGGTATCTTCACGAAGTTGATTCAGATAGTGTTTCTACGGACATAAGCCATGATCTGTAAAACAGGGCAAAGATAAATTCCCTTGGTCTTTGAAATGGTTAGTGCAATAAGAATGGATGCTATGTTATGATGCATGATGTCATGATAAAACATAGGTATAGAAAACACAAGTATAGCAAGCACAGTCAAATCACACAATGCCCTTAAGTTTAAGGCTTGCATGAGGTCAAAGGTAATACCCTCTTGAAGTTAGTTGGTTTCAACCTGTCTTAGAAATATTAATCGGGTTCTAGAGGATCTCAATATCACTTACCATCCTTTATCGGCATTGTCTCAGCTCACACAATCTTTTCTTGCGGCTGAAATATCCTGAAAGTCTGATCTCAATGAGTGTAGCATCGAGTATCAACCAGTTCTCAGCTCTACACCGAGGCCGGCTATCTCACTACTTTCTAATGGCCAAGTTGTGCAATTAAAGGTTCTAAGGTCAGTTGATGCTTCACGACACCACGCGGCGGCCCCGTACTCTCCCTGATTGACTCAATGGTTACCGATACCAACCAAAGTGCCACATCAATGTAGCTATTACTTCAACTGTGCCGGTATACCCCAGTATAGTTCCCTCACAGTTTATTTCTACTTACCTAAAAGGTGTTCCCCAGTGTGATCGGTGGAAATAGAACTGACTTTTTTGGAATGCTGGTTCGCGTTTGCGTTTCGCAAAATGTCGCGGTAAGCAAGAGTCGCCACCGTCTTTTATTTTCTCCAACAAGGAAAGGACAAAAGCACAGCAAAATTCCTTTTCGAGATGTTTCTCGGATTCGGGAGGTAGATTATAGAAAGGGAAGGTGTTTGCACCCTTTCTATCCGTTGTTATCCACGGGCTCTTAGGTACTTGCTCACTATGTTTTCAAAAGATTTTGCTTTTCTTGTGTTTGTGGGTTTTGAAAAAAGTTTTGTTTGAAAACTTCGATTTGACTCTTGTATCTGTCCTCAAGAGTGTATGAAGTGTTTGTTTGAAAACTTTTGTCAGAAAAGTGTAGGTGCGAAAAGTATTTTTGTTTTGAAAGAGCAAGTACCTGAGAACCTCTACCTACTCAAAAGAAATTAAGCTGTGTAAATGTCCTTAAGACAGTACTATCCCACTATTGAGAAGTAGGTAGCACTGTCGTTGGAGTTTCGGGTCAATTCGATGTTAGGGACATGTGGTCACTAAAGCAATGGTAGGACGCCTTAGCGGTAACCCTAATGTCTTAGATCGTTTTTTATCGAGGCAACCATTTTGAGGCAACTTTGATCTTTAGACAGGAGGGCGACCTCTAAAACACCCTATACTCAATGACCACGTCGAGGCAACCAAGTGAGGCGTACCCTAAGAGTGGCATGTGCGAGTGTGTCAGGTTTCAGTTATGTTATCTTTGTACATGTTATGGTGATCTACGATTGATTTTAATTTAAGAGAGATTTTGACATGCATAGCCTAGTTAGCATACATCTAGCAGTTAATAGTTGTGGAAAATAAAGCTAAACTATTACAAGGCGTCGGGTATTTACATTGCCAAAAACAAACCCTTGAAAAAGTAAATTGCGGAAAATAAATAAAAGCGACAAATAAAGTCCTAATTAAAGCTATTACATCCTCGGAGCAAATACAATTATATGATAAAAATATGAATCAAAAATAATCACACACGCTTGAAAAATTGAATCAGAGTGTTTTTAGAGTTTTGACCCCTTTTTGAGAAAGAAGGAAGTTTTTATTATTTATGAATTGAATTAAATTAAACCTAAACTAATTAATTAATAAAAAGAAATATTTTTGGTTTTTTTAATAAAAAATAAAATGATTAAAAGTTATCAAAAACCCTAATTCTATATTACTTTTATTTATTGTGAAAATATTAAAATTAACCTAATTAAAAAAACTAAATTAATTATGTTAGTATTTATTTACAAAAAATAACTAATTAGATTTAATAAATAAAAATATTATATTTTTTATGTTTTTCTGAATTTATTATGAAAATAAATATTAATTTGTTAGTTAAAATAATAATTATAAAAATAATTAAATGAAAGAAATAAAAAAGAAAAGAAAAGAAATAAACTTGAAGGGGGGTGTTGGGCCAATTTCGTGGTGTCTTTGGCAATTCTGAAGCCCATTTACATCCAGCCTGTTTGACTTTCTGGATTAGCTATGCGTGTGCTGACCAGGGAGCATGGTAGTTCTTCATCTTTGGCCATTGGATCTTGGCCTGAAGCCACATGGCGTGCTGAGATTTGAAGCATATGGTGGTCTTCATACCTGGAAATCTATTGGAATATGCACAAGAAAATAATAATAAGAATTTTGGGGGACCTGGGATTCGATCCCAGGTTCCATTGTTCACATGCCAACGCCTTTGCCATCCAACCAAGCTGCTTCAATTGTTATTAAAATAAGGAGTAACAATTATATATGAAAACAACTCAATATGCTGTAAAATAAAAACAAACGCGCGCTTTTTCAAATTAACCAATAAGATGCCAACACATCAGCGTCTTCAACCTTCGTCCTGTGTAAATAACATTAAATAGCTGGGGTTTTTAACCTCCACTAACTCCTGCAAGGAAAAATAGCGAATAGAACCACAACAATCATAAATATTTCGCGAAGTATGGGTTGTGTTCGTCTTGGTCTCACGATTTCAATCATGTATCTCATTAGTCCCAATTTTTCCTGGATTGAAAAGCCCCATTTAAAAGCTCAAGAACCCTAGAAATTCAGTCATGGTGTCTTTCGATTCAGGGCGTTACAGTTCAATTCAATCATGCCATTAGCTTTGTATGATCTCTAGCAATGCAAAACAATCACAAACACATGTTAAATGCGCATGAATTAAGATATATAGTTTTAAATCAAAAGTGCAAACCGTGGGACTGTATGTGACGATTCTTTGAGCTTTGGTGTGTGAATTCGATTGCAAAACGTTCCTGGAACCTCCGGCAATGTATTTGAATGGTCAAAACACCTTGAATTAGCCTAGGATGCAAGAACAGATTTTCAATTTTCTTGAAATTTCTTGAATTTGACAGGGTCGTTTCTGCAGCTTTCTCACATGTCCTAGGTCATGTTTTGCTTGCATACATATAGGAGAATCAAATTAGGTTAAAAGCTTGGATCCAATCCATGTGCATTGATGTTTAAATCTTTGATTGAAAATCAAATATTCTTGATTTTTCATGATTGAACAATGTTGCCAAAATTGGATTTTTTTTGTATCTTTGACTTGTGCACGAATTTGCCAGCATATTTTGATCATATTTGGTTCACAAAGATGTTTGAGAATCAAATCTTTTATTTTCTTATGATTTAAATTAATTAAATGAATTAATATTAATTAAAAATCCAATTAATCAATAAAAATAAGAAAATAAATCCAATTCGTCTTGGTGGGTCGTGCATAAGTCATGGGTGAAGTTTCAAGAAGAGATTTGAGGCCCATTAGCAAAAAGAAGGTGTTTTGAGCAAAGTTGACTTTTGCAAATTCATGAAAATTTCCCAACTTCTCCAATGCACAACTTGCTCAATTTTGATCATATGACCATGTTCTTTGACATTTTGGAAATCTCTTGAAGTCCTCTAACCAATGCCTTTGGTCCCATGTCATTTTGATTTACCAATCTCAAGTTATGGCCTTTGACTCAAAGTGTACTTTTGTTGACTTTTGAATTTGACCTATAATGTAAAAATTGGTAACTTCTTGTGAGAGCATTTTCTGATCTTGGAGTATGAAGATGGATTGTAGTAAATTGCATCCTCTTCAAAATGAGCATTGGATGGGATTTTTATGATAAACCATAAAAAAGTTATGCCCTGGTTAAGATACAGTTGACTTTTCTACTGTCCAAAAATAGTAACTTTTTGCACCTTGATGATTTTTGAGTTATTCTTGTGGAATCATGATCAAGACTTGATCAAATGATGATTGTGAACCCAAAATAATATGTTGACCAAAAATTCTGACTTTTGACTGCAAAATGACCATTTTGCCCTTGTAGTTGACTGTAGATCAAATGGGGCTCTTGACTGTGCAAATTGGCACTGTGAGTCTTGAAACTTGGCATGTAGATGCTTGAGAATGTATATAGGCCTATGAGACTTGATTGAACCATTGAAAACCCCAAATTCTTTGAAAGAACCAAAACCCTAATTTCAGCTGTCTTAGGAGATGGTTGGACTGTACAATCCTTGAGCCATCTTGAGCAATTTGAAAATCAATCTTGACAAATCTTGAGGAATATGGGAGGGAAAATTTTGGGGTACAACAGTTGCCCCTGTTCAATCTTCTTAAACCTGAGGATGTAGTTTGGCTTGCGGGCCTTTCGTGATCCGAAGGTGGAAGATGATTGAACACTAAAGTGCCCAGAAATTTGCACTCGCATGGTGTAGTGTCAGCAATGTGATGTCGGGAATGGGCTTACAGATGCCATTTGGAGAGATGATGGATAGGAGGATGGGCTTATAGATGCCACCTGGAGATTGTTGGTAGGTAGTTTTGTCTTTGTTGACAGGTTGTCTTTATTGACGGGTTGTCTTCATTGACAGGTTGTCTCTATTGACGGGTTGTCTTCATTGACGGGTCGTCTCTATTGACAGGTTGTCTCTATTGACGGGTTATCACCAGAAAAATCTTTAGGAATCGATTTAGCTGGGTTTGTCTCCATTGACTGACTTCAGAAAAATCTTTAGGAATTAACTTAACTGGTTTTGTCTTCTTTGACTGGATTGCCTCAGAAAAATCTTTAGGAATCGATTTAACTGATTTTGTCTCCATTGAATGAATTAGCATTAGAAAAATCTTTAGGAATCGATTTAACTGGTTTTGTCTCCATTGACTGGCTTCAGAAAAATCTTTAGGAATCGATTTAACTGGTTTTGTCTCCATTGACTGGATTTGTCTCCTTTGACTGGATTTGTCTCCTTTGACTGGGTTTGTCTCCTTTGACTGGATTTGGATCAGAAAAATCTTTAGGAATCGATTTAACTGGTTTTGTCTCCACTGACATAGTTGAGAATTTAACTGCATCTTTCCTGAAAGGTAAAGGTCAGTCATATGCAATGCATGATATGGATCAAGCAATGATGTTCTCAACATAAATGAGATTGTATGATATGATGCATATATGCATGTATCATGATGTATGAAAATGTGATGTTTTAGCTGGGGAAAATAAATCCCGGAGCTGCTGGAGAATGGAGTTGAGTTCTTCGTTTCCGCTGGGGATGATGAACGAAGATGATAAACTTGCAAGAGAGGATGACTCCGTTGGGGAATAAACTGGTGAAGAGATTACTCTGCAGGGAATTACTCTGTAGGGAGGAGATGCTTTGCTGAGATTTTAACGATAACTCCGTTGGGGATTCCGTTGATAAGCTCTATTGGGGATTTTGATGACGAACTCCGCTGGGGATAGAAAGAACTTCGCTGGGGATGATCTTTCTGTTGCAATTTGCTGAGGATAACCCAGTTAGACTCTTGTAGGGATAACCTTCTGAATATGGATGGGGAGATACATTTGTACTCTACAGGCGACAAGCTTCCAGAATCTATTGGGGAAGATGATTCAACTCTGGCGGGGAAACTTTTTTAGACTACGCTGGGAAATGGCTCCACTGGGGGTATCTTGTATTCCACCGGGGAACATTCTTATACTCTGTCGAGGAATATTAAGACTGTCGGGGATGCTTGCTGAGGAATATCTGTATACTCCGCTGGGGAATATTAAGATCTACTGGGGATTCCCAACCTGATGGTAGACTAACTCTGCTTGGAGAGAGTACTGCTGATTTGTTCATAGTTGCAAGGCTCAGCTGGGGAGAGCTACCATTACTGCCTTATTCTTGGGGAGTGAAGGTATCTTGGTCACATTCTTTAGCTGAACCTACCTTGGTACCTTGCGGATGAAGCAACTACACATCTTAGACAATTCTTATTGCCCCTACTTCTGATATCACCCGTAATTAGTCCTTTGTTTCGCATGCAAATATTTATGAGCAGCAATTAATGTCAAATGCATATATCAAAAATGAACATTGGACGTTCTTTGCAAAACAAAACAGATAAAGGAAGAAACAATTCGTAATTTGTCTGAAAAATGAACTTGTATTGATTTTGAAGTTTGCCTGTAAATAGGCGTTTTTGTACAAGAGGCTGAAGTCCTAGTAAGAGAACGCCGCCGAACAAATAGGATTTATACAATCTGTAAAAAGAAAACAAAACAGCTATGTGAATAACCCCACTGGGTTCCAACTCTGCTATCGCCTTTATGTCTTCAAGCATCTCATCACTTTGCTGCTTAGTTGGAGATGAATCTGATTGATTGGTGCCGTCCGAGCCTGATAGTTGATACCAAAGTCCAGATGTGAGGTGATCCAATGAGACATAGTGTTACGCTTATCTCTAACTTTTGCCTGGACCGCCCTTTCGGGTTTTCAGTCCACCGAGATACCCATTTTTGCCCAAGCCGCCTTTTCAGGTTTTCGACTTGCCGGGTGTACAGATTTTTTATTTTCATCCCTTATTTTTGCCCGAACCCTTTTGGTTCGCCGGGAAGCCCTTATTTTTACCTAGGCCAGTCAACCTAGCGGGTCTTTAATCATGCGTAGTATCTTTTCACTATGTCTGCATTGGCGGGGTGAGGAAGGTCGTCACCATCCATGGTGGTCAGAATCATCGCTCCTCCTGAGAAGATGTTCTTAACCACAAATGGCCCTTCGTACGTAGGGGTCCATTTTCCCCTGGGATCACCTTGAGGTAGAATGATGCGCTTGATTACCAGGTCCCCGACTTGATACTCTTGTCGTCTGACTTTCTTGTTAAATGCCTTGATCATCCGTTTTTGGTACGTCTGACCATAACAAATAGCAGTGAGTCTCTTTTGGTCGATTAGGTTTCGTTGATCAAGCCGGGTCTGGATCCAGTCGTCTTCGCTTAAACCTGCATCCTTTATGATCCGGAGAGAGGGTATCTGAACTTCAATGGGCAGGACTGCCTCCATGCCGTATACCAAGGAATAGGGTGTTGCCCCTGTTGACGTCCGTGCTGAGGTACGGTACCCATGAAGAGCAAATGGTAACATCTCGTGCCAGTCTTTGTAGGTCACTGTCATCTTCTGCACAATCTTCTTAATGTTCTTATTAACTGCTTATACAGCCCCATTCATCTTCGGCCGGTAAGGAGAAGAATTGTGGTGCTGTATCTTGAATTGCTCGCAGAGCTCAGTGATCATCTTGTTGTTAAGATTGGTACCATTATCCGTAATGATCCTCTCTGGTACACCGTATCGACAGATCAGGTTGTGCCGAATGAACCGTGCCACGACGTTCTTGGTTACGGTAGCAAAGGAAGCTGCTTCAACCCACTTCGTAAAGTAATCAATCGCTACCAGGATGAAGCGATGCCCGTTGGATGCTGTGGGTCTGATCTCGCCGATCATGTCAATGCCCCACATTGCAAAAGGCCAAGGTGCTGTCAATACGTTCAAAGGAACTGGAGGAATGTGCACCTTATCAGCGTAGATCTAGCACTTGTGACACGTCCGAAAATGTTGAAAACAGTCGGCTTCCATTGTGGACCAGTAATATCCTGCCCGAAGGATTTTCTTTTCCATGGTATGTCCACTGGAATGCGTTCCGAAGGTACCTTCATGCAGCTCTGTCATGATCCTTTCTGCTTCAATCTTATCCACACAATGCAGTAAGGTTGAATCATGGTTACATTTGTAAAGAATGCCATTGCTGACGAAGAACTTTGCCGCGAACCTTCTCAGAAACTTCTTGTCATTAACGGATGCACCCTCGGGGTATTCTTGAGCTTCAAGGTACCTCTTTACTTCATGATACCAAGGCTTTTCTGTTACCTCTTCAGTCTCAAGATCACAGTAATGTGTAGGTTCATCCAATTTCCAAATAATGATCTGGGGAGCCTCGTTGTCCCATTTGACTTTGAACATGGAAGACATCGTAACTAGCGCGTCCTCCAACTGATTCTCCTCTCTTGGGAAGTGTTCAAAGATTATCTCCTCGAAATGGGGAAGCAACATCAACACATACTCCTTGTAAGGAATAAGATTTGGGTGTTTCGTAGCCCACTCGCCTTTGATCTGACTGATCACGAGAGTGGAATCTCCGAAGACACTCAGAAACTTGATCCTTAGGTCAATTGCAGCTTGAAGACCCATGATGCATGCTTCATACTCCGCCATGTTGTTGGTGCAGTTGAAACATAGTCGGGCGGTAAGTGGAGTATGAGAGCCTTTACGAGATATGATCACAGCGCCAATGCCGTTACCCAAAGCGTTTGAGGCTCCGTCAAAGTTCATAGACCATCAGGATCCTTCCTCAGGTCCTTCATCCGGTCCAATTCTTTCACAATCAGTCACTACCGTGATATTCTCGTCTGGGAATTCAAAGTTCATGGATCGGTAATCATCCACTGCCTGATGTGCCAAATGGTCTGCCAACACACTTCCCTTGATTTCTTTTTGAGTCGTGTACTGGATGTCATACTCAGTCAAGATCATCTTCCATCTTGCTATTCTTCCGGACAAGGCAGGCTTTTCGAAGATATACTTGATTGGATCCATTTTTGAAATCAATAGAGTAGTGTGAGTCAACATATACTGTCTCAGTCGGCGAGCAGCCCATACCAAAGCACAACAAGTTTTCTCGAGCAGTGAGTATCGGGTCTCACAGTCGGTAAACTTTTTGCTAAGGTAATAAATAGCGTGCTCTTTTCGGCCAGACTCGTCATGCTGACCTAGCACACACCCCATTGAGTTGTCCAGTACTGTCAAATATAAGATTAGAGGTCTCCCTTCAACCGGTGGCATAATAATGGGTGGCTCTTAGAGATACTCTTTGATTCTTTCGAAGGCGGCCTGACATTCATCGTTCCAACGTACTACTTGATCTTTCTTCAGTAGCTTGAAGATTGGCTCACAAGTAGCAGTTAAGTGCGAGATGAATCGGGCAATGTAGTTCAGCCGTCCTAGAAAGCCTCTGACCTCTTTCTCTGTCCTTGGAGTTGGCATCTCTTGTATGGATTTCACTTTGGCAGGGTCCACTTGAATACCTTTGTCACTTACGACGAAACCCAGTAGTTTTCCAGATCTCACCCCGAAGGTGCACTTGTTCGGGTTTAATCTCAGCTTGTACAGCTTCAATCGGTCAAACAGCTTATGTAGATGGTCAAGGTGTTCTTCCTCAGTTTGGGACCTTGCGATCATATCGTCGACATATACTTTAATCTCATGATGGATCATATCATGAAACAAAGCAACCATGGCACGTTGATACGTTGCCCAGCATTTTTCAACCCAAAAGGCATGACCTTGTAACAAAAGGTACCCCACTGAGTAACAAAAGTGGTCTTTTCCATGTCTTCAGGAGCCATCTTTATCTGATTATAACCGGAGAAATCGTCCATGAAGGAGAATACCTTATGCTGAGCAGTGTTGTCAACCAGCACGTCGATGTGAGGCAGAGGGAAGTCATCCTTAGGGCTCGCCCTGTTCAAATCCCTGTAGTTGACACACATTCGGACCTTACCATCTTTCTTCGGTACCGGAACCACATTGGCAACCCACTGAGGGTAAGAAGTTACTGCTAGAAAACCGGCGTTAAATTGTTTCATAACCTCAGCCTTGATTTTCTCGGACATCTCTGGACGCATACGGCGAACCTTCTGTTTTACCGGAGGGCAGTCTTCCTTGGTAGGCAGATGATGAACCACAATGTCGGTATCCAACCCAGGCATGTCTTCGTAGGACCAGGCAAAGATCTCGACATAGTCACGCATCATCTGAATCAACCGTTGTTTCACATTAAGCTCCAGATTTGCACCGATCTTGACTTCCTTCCTGTCTGTCTCAGTACCCAGATTCACTGTTTCCACTGGCTCCTCATGTGGCTGAATGGCCCTCTCTACCTGGAGTAGTAGTCTTGCAAGCTCACCAGGTACTTCGCAATCATCTTCACCTTCATCTTCGGCTAAGTTGATCAGATTTTCGAAGTCATAACTGGCAGTAGCAGAGTCGTTACCAGTGAGATCCAGAGTGGATTGGGACCTGTATATGTGAGTGTGTAAAATAGCTGTTTTGCAATATATATTAAAGAAAGACAAGGAGCGCAAGATTTTTAATGCAAAAAACGTCCAATGCTTTTATTAATGATATATGAAAATGACACACAAAAGCCCTCACAAATGAAGCCACGGTGCCCCGGGTAAGACACCGGGCCATAAAGTTTCACAATATTGTCTGTTACAAATTCAAAACAAAGGAGTTCATTACTGAGTAACAAAAGTAATAGGGACGAAGTCTTTCGCTGTCCAGTTGTTTGGTCCACCGTTGGTCGTAGGGTAGATCCAGCTGTTGAATTCAGATTCCTCCACGTCATCTTCAATGGCATTTACCCCTGAGTTGCTGATGAACACAGAAGGTCTTCCAATCCTTGCACTACGAACAACCTTTTGAGCTTCTACAATGAAACCCAAACCAAACTTGTCAGTCTTCTAAGTGAAATCAGGAAGTCGGCCCCAGTTTGCATACTCACCCTTCTCAATAAGAGCTCGGGCATCCTTTAAGGAAGCCATCTTCAAAGGAGAATCTTCAATCACAGTCTCAGCTGATGCCAGTGTCTGAGGAACCTCTTCAAAGTGTTGGAATGGGGTCTCAATGAACTCCCCATCCATCTCTATGTAACGGAATGAGTTGAGGTGGCTGACCATATACTCTTCCTCCCCCTGTACTGTCACAATCTTCCCTCTGACCGGGTACTTCAGCTTCTGATGGAGTGTGGAGGTCACAGCTCCAGCCTTGTGGATCCATGGACGACCCAGCAAACAAGAATAGGACGGTCGAATGTCTATCACGTAGAATGTAGAATCGAAGACCTGAGAGCCAACTCTAATTGGAATATCGACCTCACCATGCACCATCCTTTTAGACCCATCAAAGGCCCGGACAACAATGTTACTTGGCTTTAGCTCCAAACCCTCGCAATCCAACCTGTCTAGAGCTTTATTGGGTAAGACGTTTAATGAGGAACCAGTGTCAACCAGCACATGTGCAAGAGTAGTGCCCCTGCATTCAATAGAGACATGAAGGGCATCGTTATGGCTCTTCCCTTTAGCAGTCAGATCAGCATCGGAGAAACCCAAACCATTATCAGCAGTTAAATTGGCCACACACTCAGTAAACCGATCAACTGATGTCTCTTGTGGCACGTGGGCCGTCTTCAGGAAGGTAATCAGAGCCTTGGCATGGGTCTCTGAACACAACAACAGTGATAACATATAAATCTTGGAGGGGGTTTGGCCCAGCTGCTCTACTACATTATAATCACTCTTCTTGATGATCTTCAGAATCTCTTCCATCTCCTGTTTGGAAGCTTCAACATTAATGGTCTTTGGTGCCTCCGTCTGGGCAGGCATATCAGTGGCTATCCCTTTGCCCCGAGCATCAGATGACTCGGCAGTAGGGGTAGAAATAGGAACTTGATCAGGAAGGGAAGTAGGCACACTTGCAGGTGTGATGACAATAGGTCTCTGGATAGTTGGTGGCGCAATATCTGGTGATAAAAGTCTACCACTGCGGGTGACTTTAGCAGGCCTGGTGATGTTGCTGACGCCGGTATTAGTATCAAACTCTTGCTTAACTCCAAGTACATAAACATCTGCCCCGTAGTGCCAAGGGACAGCTTTGTCAGATGTGTAGGGAATAGGCCCCGGAACAGTGATGATTATGGGAGCAACCTTCTGGACATGCGTAATTTTGACAGGCTTCCTTGAGGGAGCCTTGGGAGAATTGTTGAAAATGGTGATAATGGACACTTCTTCAGTAGGGGTGGCAGGAACGGCAATCTTCTCGAACAGGATCTCTTTATTATCCATCAGGTTTTGGATGCCTGACTTCAAAGATGGACAACCAGTAGGTGAAACAGAACACAGATGGCAACCCTCACTACATCTCGGAAATAAACCGGCTAGCAATAGGTTCCTCTTGACAGTCATCAGCGGGGTAACAATATCATTCACCGAGGCTATAAACAAGTCTTCCTCTACAGCATTTACTCCATGTTTGGGCATGGGAGCGGTCCCAACGTTAGGCCTTTTGGGCGCCTCAAACTTGATCTCTTTTGCATCAATCAAGTCTTGGATCTTATTCTTCAAAGTCCAACAATCATCCGTATTATGCCCCGGGCTCTCAGAATGATAAGCGCAGCGGGCGTTGGGGTTATACTTTGATGATGTAGTATTCAGATTCTTTGGGGCTTCCCTTAGAGTCACCAAATTGGTCTTCAGCAACTGTGGCAATATCTGGGACAAGGTCATGCTGAGACGAGTGAATTGCCTTCTAGGTCTCTCACCCCTTTGTTGGTTGTGATGCTGAGGAGCACCAGCAGGTTTTAAAATAACCCCCGCGTTGACAGCTTGGCGGTGTTCAAATCTATTTGGTCTCCTTGAACCATAGACAGCACTAGATTCTTTCTTGAATGGCTTCTTCTCGGTGCTCGATGAGGCCCCCTTCTGTATCTTCCCAGCCTTGATACCAGCTTCGATCCTCTCACCAGTCAAGATAAGGTCTGTAAACTCGGCTGAAGAATTTCCAATCAAATGGTTGAAGAATGGACCGGACAGGGTCCCCAGAAAAATTTCAACAAGTTCACGGTCAGTTAGAGGTGGCTGCACCCTTCCAGCCAGGTCTCTCCATTTTTGAGCATACTCTTTAAATCCTTCATCCGTCCCTATTGACATACCCTGGAGTTGGGTACGCGTAGGAGCGAGGTCGAAATTATACTGATACTGCTTATAGAACGCAGTAGCCAAATCTTCCCAGTTACGGATACTGGCCCCATCCAGCTGATAAAACCATTCCAACTGAGTCCCTGAAAGACTGTCCTGAAAGAAATGGATCCACAAATTCTTGTCAGCAGTGTAAGGCTGGATCTTCCTTACATACGACCGGAGGTGCAGCTTTGGGCAGGAGGCTCCGTCATATTTGGCAAAGGCAGGTGCCTTGAATTTATGGGGAATCACCACCCCATAGGATAAGTCTAGGTCTCCAAAGTCCAGTCCGGGCACATTCTGTATCTCCATGGCGCTCAAGTGGTCCTCCAACTATTTGTACCTATCCTCAGCAGGAGGGTACTGTTCTTCATCATAATCTGTCTCGTTGTCAGAGACCACGGGGCTATGAACCCTTCTCTCTTGTGGACTGTCTTTCCCTACAGATGAGGTAGTCAGATCAACCTCATTCTGCAGTCCATTCCCAAATCTGTGTCCAGTGTTGAACAAGACGGCCCTCTTCTTCTTCTTCTTCCTCTCTTTCAGAATCAGAGTCTTCAAATCTTGTTGACCCTGGGCTAGGCTCATAACCAACTCTTGGAACTGGGCATTCTGGGACTAGAGGGCCCTGATAGCTTGTTCAGTGGAAGGTTCAGTAGACATGATGATTGCTGAAATAAACATCGAAGAAGATAAGTGACCTGTAAAAAGGGTACCTGTTATGCATATGATGAAATGAAATGCGTATGATTTATGTTTTCAAAGACAATCGGGATTCAAATTTGTAGACAAGAAAAGGAAACACACTTTATTAGATTTAAACTTCGGAATTTAAATTGTTCAACAAATTGCCCTTAGGCGTTACAAGAATGAAAATACTGAAAAGTAAATAAAACCGTAAAAGAAATCATCAATAGATCCATCAATGCTCCCATGGCCTCTTCTTTTCAGTGTGGATATAATCATTCAGGATCCGTTCGTTCTCCAATTGCTTAGTCAGCTTCTGGATTTTCTGTTCTTGTTCGTTGAACCTTTCCCGATAAGAATCCCGTTCTTCCTGTAGTTATGCCCAAGATCTCTTTAGTGTGCCAACATCAGTGGGCATATGAGGATGAAGAATAGTTGGAGGAACCCCTTCTTTATCAGCAGCTTCAAGAGTAATAGGCCTGACAGCTTCGTATGGCATACCTAACTTCTGGGCACGGATGCAGACCCATCTGAAATAGGACTCCATTGGCAGAGAAGTCTTTGGTCCCAACTCATGTGGGTCAGCTTTGTGAACTCTATCCCAAGCCCTGATGAATCTACGACGCAACTCGTCGCTATCTACCTGAAAATCAAAGACGATATGAGGTATCAACATCTCATGAGGCCCTTCTCTTCTGGCTCTTCCAAACTGACAGAGAGCTAAGCATGGGTTATAAGAGATTCCTCCACGGGTTCCGATCAATGGAACATTAGGATACTCTCCACAACGATCAATGACAGCCACCTCATTTAAGCCTCTGAGAGTCCAAATAATGTCTTTATCAGTAAGAGACATTATCCTATGAGCCCAGCCCCTTCCTTCTTTGTTCTTCAGTACGAACTTGGGGAGGTGCGAAATAAACTACCTCGCCAATAAAGGAGCACAGCACAACAAAGTTCCCCGCCTTTGGGCAGTACGAGTATAGAGCTGGTAAAGGATATCACCCAAGAGAGTGGGTACAGGGTTCCGAGAGATGAAGATCCTTATGGCATTAACATCAATGAAGGTGTCAGGATTTGGAAACAATATTAGACCATAGATTAAGAGAGCCATAATGTCTTCGTACGCCATTAAGTCTAAGTCATTCCAGAAACTATTAGCTTTGCCAACCAGAAACTTAGCCAAAAAGCCCTTAACTCCATTTCTAGTCTCCCAGTTAGCCATTACTTCTTCTTTGGTCAGGTGAAGGGTTGTTGCAATCTCTTCAGGCCTAAGAGTCTTTTCCCAACCAGTGAATGGAGTCTGCTCCAAAACATGGATACCAAGCAACTCAGATAATTCTTCCAGGGTAGGGACCAGCTGGAAGTCTTGAAAGGTGAAGCAATGGTATAGTGGATCATAAAACTGGACCAGAACACTCATCAATTGTTGGTCCCACTTTGAGGTGACTAAACCGAGAAGATAACCATGCTTCCTGATGAAAGTAGTAGTGTCTGGAATCCTGTCAACCAATTCTTTAAGCAAAGCGGGGGGTTGAACAAAGTTGAGCCGGATAGTATTCCTACGCATGGGCATCATAATGTCCTACAAAACAGAGCAAAGATGAAACCTTCTTGTCTTTGAAATGGGTTAGTCCTTATGCAGGATGCATGCAATGTTATGATGTTATGATGTCATGATAAAGGCACACCACAAGTATTCACAAAAGGCAAACATGGTAAAGGCACACAAGTCACACAAGACAACCCTTAGAGTTCAGGCTGGCATGAAGTTTAGGTACTACCCTCTTTCAGTTTCAGTTGGTTAAGACCTGTCCTAGAAATAGTAACCGGGTTCTAGAGGATCTCAATATCACTGACTAACCTCAATCGGTCATAATTCCAGTTTGGCAACCTTTTCTTGCGACCGGAACCATCGCGAGAGTTTAGTCTCAATGAGCGTAGCATACTGCTACTGTTCTATGGCCAAGTTGGTCAATTTAAGGTTCTAAGGTCAGTTGGTGCTTAATGACTCCTCAGAAGACCCATATTCTCCTCGTTCCAACATAAGGGATATCGGTACAGACCAAGGTGTCACACCAACGTAGCTACTACTTCATCCGTGTCGGTCTACGCCAGACAGATCCCTCACAGTGTATTGCTACTTACCTAAAAAGGGTATTCCCCAGACCCGGGTTAGGATCTATAAAACTCTGATACAAGCCCACAAAGTTTAAATCATGCAAAGCATACAATTGAAAACACAAGTGATCTAATCCTAAGGTACACCTCACTTATAAAGTCCCCAGCAGAGTCGCCAGTTCTGTGATCGGTGGAAATAGAATTGACTGTTTTGGAATGCTGGTTCGCGTTTGCGTTTCGCAAAATGTCGCGGTAAGCAAGAGTCGCCACCGTCTTTTATTTTCTCCAACAAGGTAAGGACAAAAGCACAACAAAATTCCTTTTCGAGATGTTTCTCAGATTCGGGAGGTAGATTATAGAAAGGAAAGGTGTTAGCACCCTTTCTATCCGTGGTTATCCACGGGCTCTTAGGTACTTGCTCACTATGTTTTCAAAAGATTTTTCTTTTCTTGTGTTTGTGGGTTTTGAAAAAAGTTTTGTTTGAAAACTTTGATTTGACTCTTGTATCTGTCCTCAAGAGTGTATGAAGTGTTTGTTTGAAAACTTTTGTCAGAAAAGTGTAGGTGTGAAAAGTATTTTTATTTTGAAAGAGAAAGTACCTGAGAACCTCTACCTACTCAAAAGAAATAAAGCTGTGTAAATGTCCTTAAGACAGTACTATCCCACTATTGAGAAGTAGGTAGCACCGTCGTTGGAGTTTCGGGTCAATTCGATGTTAGGGACATGTGGTCACTAAAGCAATGGTAGGACGCCTTAGCGGTAACCCTAATGTCTTAGATATTTTTTATCGAGGCAACTTTGATCTTTAAACAGGAGGGCGACCTCTAAAACACCCTATACTCAATGACCACGTCGAGGCAACCAAGTGAGGCGTACCCTAAGAGTGGTATGTGCGAGTGTGTCAGGTTTCAGTTATGTTATCTTTGTACATGTTATGGTGATCTACGATTGATTTTAATTTAAGAGAGATCTTGACATGCATAGCCTAGTTAGCATACATCTAGCAGTTAATAGTTGCGGAAAATAAAGCTAAATTATTACAAGGCGTCGGGTATTTACATCGCCAAAAACAAACCCTTGAAAAAGTAAATTGCGGAAAATAAATAAAAGCGACAAATAAAGTCCTAATTAAAGCTATTACATCCTCAGAGAAAATACAATTATATGATAAAAATATGAATAAAAAATAATCACACGCGCGAGAAAAATTGAATCGGAGTGTTTTTAGGGTTTTGACCCCTTTTTCAGAAAGAAGGAAGTTTTTATTATTTATGAATTGAATTAAAATATAACCTAAACTAATTAATTAATAAAAAGAAATATTTTTGGTTTTTTTAATAAAAAATAAAATGATTAAAAGTTATCAAAAACCCTAATTCTATATTAACTTTATTTATTGTGAAAATATTAAAATTAACCTAATTAAAAAAACTAAATTAATTATGTTAGTATTTATTTAAAAAAATAACTAATTAGATTTAATAAATAAAAATATTATATTTTTTTATGTTTTTCTGAATTTATTATGAAAATAAATATTAATTTGTTAGTTAAAATAATAATTATAAAAATAATTAAATGAAAGAAATAAAAAAGAAAAGAAAAGAAATAAACTTGAAGGGGGGTGTTGGGCCAATTTCGTGGTGTCTTTGGCAATTCTGAAGCCCATTTACATCCAGCATGTTTGACTTTCTGGATTAGCTATGCATGCGCTGACCAGTGAGCATGGTAGTTCTTCATCTTTGGCTACTGGATCTTGGCCTGAAGCCACATGGCGTGCTGAGATTTGAAGCATATGGTGGTCTTCATACCTGGAAATCTATTGGAATATGCACAAGAAAATAATAATAAGAATTTTGGGGGACCTGGGATTCGACCCCAGGTCCCAGTGTTCACATGCCAACGCCTTTTCCATCCAACCAAGCTGCTTCAATTGTTATTAAAATAAGGAGTAACAATTATATATGAAAACAACTCAATATGCTGTAAAATAAAAACAAACGCGCGCTTTTTCAAATTAACCAATCAGATGCCAACACATCAGTGTCTTCAACCTTCGTCATGTGTAAATAACATCAAATAGCGAGGGGTTTTTAACCTCCACTAACTCCTGCAAGGAAAAATAGCGAATAGAACCACAACAATCATAAATATTTCGCGAAGTATGGGTTGTGTTCGTCTTGGTCTCACGATTTCAATCATGTATCTCATTAGTCCCAATTTTTCCTGGATTGAAAAGCCCCATTTAAAAGCTCAAGAACCCTAGAAATTCAGTCATGCTGTCTTTCGATTCAGGGCGTTACAGTTCAATTCAATCATGCCATTAGCTTTGTATGATCTCTAGCAATGCAAAACAATCACAAACACATGTTAAATGCACATGAATTAAGATATATAGTTTTGAATCAAAAGTGCAAACTGTGGGACTGTATGTGACGATTCTTTGAGCTTTGGTGCGTGAATTCGATTGCAAAACGTTCCTGGAACCTCCTGCAATGTATTTGAATGGTCAAAACACCTTGAATTAGCCTAGGATGCAAGAACAAATTTTCAGTTTTCTTGAAATTTCTTGAATTTGACAGGGTCGTTTCTGCAGCTTTCTTACGTGTCCTAGGTCATGTTTTGCTTGCATACATATAGGAGAATCAAATTAGGTTAAAAGCTTGGATCCAATCCATGTGCATTGATGTTTAAATCTTTGATTGAAAATCAAATATTCTTGATTTTTCATGATTGAACAATGTTGCCAAAATTGTATTTTTTTGTATCTTTGACTTGTGCACGAATTTTCTAGCATGTTTTGATCATATTTAGTTCACAAAGATGTTTGAGAATCAAATCTTTTATTTTCTTATGATTTAAATTAATTAAATGAATTAATATTAATTAAAAATCCAATTAATCAATAAAAATAAGAAAATAAATCCAATTCGTCTTGGTGGGTCGTGCATAAGTCATGGGTGAAGTTTCAAGAAGAGATTTGAGGCCCATTAGCAAAAAGAAGGTGTTTTGAGCAAAGTTGACTTTTGCAAATTCATGAAAATTTCCCAACTTCTCCAATGCACAACTTGCTCAATTTTGATCATATGACCATGTTCTTGGACATTTTGGAAATCTCTTGAAGTCCTCTAACCAATGCCTTTGGTCCCATGTCATTTCGATTTACCAATCTCAAGTTATGGCCTTTGACTCAAAGTGTACTTTTGTTGACTTTTGAATTTGACCTATAATGTAAAAATTGGTAACTTCTTGTGAGAGAATTTTCTGATCTTGGAGTATGAAGATGGATTGTAGGAAATTGCATCCTATTAAAAATGATCATTGGATGGGATTTTTCTGATAAACCATGAAAAAGTTATGCCCTGGTCAAGATACAGTTGACTTTTCTGTTGTCCAAAAATAGTAACTTTTTGCACCTTGATGATTTTTGAGCTATTCTTGTGGAATCATGATCAAGACTTGATCAAATGATGATTGTGAACCCAAATTAAGATGTTGACCAAAAATTCTGACTTTTGACTGCAAAATGACCATTTTGCCCTTGTAGTTGACTGTAGATCAAATGGGGCTCTTGACTGTGCAAATTGGCACTGTGAGTCTTGAAACTTGGCATGTAGATGCTTGAGAATGTATATAGGCCTATGAGACTTGATTGAACCATTGAAAACCCCAAATTCCTTGAAAGAACCAAAACCCTAATTTCAGCTGTCTTAGGAGATGGTTGGATTGTACAATCCTTGAGCCATCTTGAGCAATTTGAAAATCAATCTTGACAAATATTGAGGAATATGGGAGGGCAAATTTTGGGGTACAACACCCAGATCCGGGTGTAGGATCGAATAACCCAAACAGATCCTATAAATATAAAGAAAGCAAGACAATCAAGAGAAAACAATTAAATATAACCTAGATCCTAAGGTTTGCCCCACTTTATATTTATCCCCAGCAGAGTCGCCAGTTTTGTGATACGGTGGCAGAATCGACTGTTTAATACTGGTTTGTGTTTTGCGTTTTTTGTTCGCAAAATGTCGCGGTAAGCAAGAGTCGCCACCGACTTTTATTTCATCCAATCATGGAAAAGGAAAAAGAACAGAAAAAACCTTTTTTCAAGATATTCTGAGTACGGGGGGTAGATTATAGAAAGGGGATGTGTTAGCACCCTTTCTATCCGTAGTTATCTACGGGCTCTTAGGTACTTGCTCATATTCTTAAAATTGCTTGTGTGTGTGCTTGCTTTGAAAATGTTTTACTTCATGATAACCCTTGTATCATTCCTCAAGGGTGTGACGAAGTTGTTTTTTGAAAATTGTTTTGAAAAGGTGTTAGTGTGAAAATATTTATTTTGAGCAAGTACTTAAGATTCTACCTACTCGAATAAATATTGTTCATTCTATTTCCTTTAGACAGCGTTATCCCACTATTAAAGAGTAGGTAGCACTGTCGTTGGAGTTATAAGGGACATTCGAAAGGGACGAATACAATCACTAAAGCAATAGTTAGAAAACCTTAGTAGCAACCCTAGAGTCTTAAGATCTTTTCGAGGCAACGTTTCCGAGGCAACATTTCTGAGGCAACATTTCCGATGCAACATTCAAATGGGACACTTGATCTTTTAGACAGGAGGGCGGCCACTAAAACTTCCTATGCTTAATGACTGTTTACCGAAGGAAACCGAAGTGAGATAAACCCTAGGAGTGAACGTGTGCGAGTGATTTGTTTAAGTTATTTTAATCTTTACACATTAGGGTTTTCTAACTGTTTTAGTTTTTCCATGAATTCTTGCCATACAATCCTATTTGCCATACATCTAACAGTTGATAATTTGTAGGAAGTAAAAGTGGAAATAAACCTAGCTATTACATGGCTTTGACAGTTACATAATTGCCTTGACAGGAAATAAAAGTGCGGAATTTAAAACCCTAATTAAAACTATTACAACCTCGAAACAGTCACAAAATAACAAAAAAAAGGTAAATAAAATACGCTCGACGAATTAAATGCGAGAAGGAATTGAAAACCCTAAAAATCTAATTGGAAAATATATAAGTTATTTTTTGAGAAAAGAATTAATTAAGTTATGTACAATTAAAACCCTAATTCTATTTAATTTTAATAATGAAAAAGAAATTAAATTTTCTTAACTTACTAATTATATTAAATAAATATTTTATATAAAAAAAACTCTTTTTTTTTATTTGTTGATTTTTTTTAGTTTTTTTTATAAAAATAATAATTTTTGGGTTAATTAATTAAAACAAAAATGGAAAAAATTAGTTCAAGAAATTAAAAAATAAAATAGAAAGAAAATGCAAACTGGGTCTGTATGCTAGCAAATGGGGGGTGCTGAACTTCTGAAACCCAGAAGGATGGCTCAGAGTCTGGCGCCTGATCCAATGAGACCATCTTCTGGGGACTCACGGTGGACCTGCGTATGTTGGCGTTGGATCTGTTTGGAGATGGATCCAGAGGATGAGATCAGAGGGTGCGTGATGATCCTCAGAAGGTGTGTGCTGGATCTGGCTGGAGATGGATCTAAAGAATGAGATCAGAGGGCGCTTGATGATCCTCAGAAGGTGAGGTGTGCTGGATCTGGCTGGAGCTAGATCCAGAGGATGAGATCAGAGGGGCATGATGATCCTCAGAAGGTGAGGTGTGCTGGATCTGGCTGGAGATGGATCCAGAGGATGAGATCAGAGGGCGCTTGATGATCCTCAGAAGGTGAGGTGTGCTGGATCTGGTGAAAATAATGGAGAAAATTCCAAAAGCTCACGCCTGGGATCGAATCCAAGACACGAGCTTCTGACTTCCTTCCTCTGACCAATTGCGCTGGATGTTAACTCATACATATAATCAAAAGATAAAACAAAAAGTGTAAAATAATGATTATGCCAAAAACGCGCCAGAATTCAAACCAGCCAGTCAGGTTATGACACACTGTTGTCTTCTTCCCTATCCATCGTTTTACGTTTCTAAACCTTTACCTACATACGCAAGTCTGTTGCTAAAAACCTATGTTATTCAATAATCAAGCACACGCAATATAAATTCAATTGGGGGACCATGAATCAACTGGTTTTGAAGCTCTGATCATCATGGTACCCATTATCAGGCCTAATTTTGCTTAAATCACAAAACCGCAAATTGGAGCACGAAACCCTAGCAATGGCAAAAGCTTGTTCCTGCACTGTAACTTAAATCAAACTATCCAGAAACATTTCAAACATGATGATGAACACAAATATATGGGTAAAATACATTTATAATGCATAAATCATAGAAATCGAATTTGAGTTTTTTTGTGCAAACCGTGACGTTGTAACGTGCGATTCTTTACACTTTGAGGCTTTCAAATGAATGGAGAAGCTTCCTGAGATGTACAGGAATGTATTGCTAGCCTTTAAACTCCTTGAGGACGAACCTAAGATGGATTTCGATCTCACACTTTTTGTCCAAAATTTCAGTTTTGTTCTTGCTGTTTCACGCCTCCAATCCTTGATTTTTGCTTTGTTCTTGTCCAATATATACCTAGGGATGAATTAGGGTTACAAACTTGGACTAAATCTTGAAGTTTGATGAGATTTGATTTGATTCTTTAACCATATGCAAACTTGCTATTTTGAGCCAAATCTTCCCTTTCTTGTACCAATTATGCTTGATTCGTCTTGGCCTTGATAATTCAGCATATTATGATTGTCAACCTGTCCAAAAACCAAATCAAATCATATCTTTGCTATTATTCATCAATTATTTGATTTAATTCACTTTTTAATTAATAAAAAATCAAGATAAATTCAAAAATGAAGCAAATAATATGTGGGTGAATATTTGAGTCGTGGACCACATTATAAGTGAGGTGCAAGCATAAAAAGTTAGGCCCATTTAGCAAAAAAATGCATTTTTGAGCACATTTGACTTTTGGCAATTTTGCAAAAAAGGTCAACTTTGACAATGCATATCTCCTCCAATTTTAACCCTAGAGAGGTGTTCTTGGACTTTTTCGAAAGCTTAGGGTGTCCCCTAAGCAACCCTTTTGGTCTCATATCAATTGAGTCTTCCATGTTCATGTAAGAATCTTTGACCCAAAAGGTGTTTTTGTTGACTTTTCAAAAGGACCTATAATGTCAAAATTCATATCTTTTTATAAGTGCATATTTTGAACTTGTGAGCTGAAGATGAATTTAGTGAATTGAATCCTCTCCAAAATGAGCTTTGGATGGAAAATTTCTGATAAAGTATGAAGAAGTTATGCTTGGTCAAAGTTGGGTTGACTTTTCCTACAAAACCCTAATTTAGCAACTTTTGGGTTTTGATGAATTTGGAGCATCCCTTGAGGAATCATGATCAACCCTTGATCAAATGATGGATATCACTTCCAAATGTTGATGTTGATCAAAAATATTGAAGTTTGACTGTATGTGGGCCACATTTGACTTTTGACATAGTATAGTTGATTCTCAAGCATCTGAGCAGTTGGCTGAGCAAACTTCTTGTGCTAGGCATGAAACTTGACATGGATGATCTTGGGAACACATTGGGACCTTGGAAGGAATTTGGGATCCTTTGGACTCAAGCATCTTGATAAAAAATGAAACCCTAATTTGAGGTATACTGCCTTAGGAGAGAGTTTGTCTGGTCAACTCTTGGGCAACCTTGAGCAAATTGGGAACCTCACTTGACATTTGTTGAGTAAAATGAGAGGGGAAATTTTGGGGTACAACAGTTGCCCCTGTTCAATCTTCTTAAACCTGAGGATGTAGATTGGCTGCTCTGCCTTTCGTAATCTGAAGGTGGAAGATGATTGAACACTAGAGTGCCTAGAAATTTGCACTCGCATGAAGTAGCACTTGATTTGTGATATCGGGAATGGGCTTACAGATTCCATTTGGAGGTCGAGGGTTGAAGATTGTCGAAGATGGGCTTAAAGATGCCATCCTGGATGCGGCGGAGAATTGCATGAGATGGGCTTAAAGATACCATCTAGGGGATGTCGATTTCCTATCTTGGGAGATATAGAATTTAGGAGCTTCAGTTATCCGTTACTCTACTGTGGAATTAACTCTGGAGGTGAACTGCATGTCTGGTCAGTGTACAGGCTGCACCGCGACTTACTGGGGCAATGCGAACCCAACCGTTTTTTATCAGGTCCAAGTCTTAAAGTATTATGGACCGCTGTTTGGGGATAAGAGAGGAGGAACCTAGATAGTAAGGTTATGAGAAGGAACCTGGATAGTAGGGTTGCTTCGATATGAAATCTCGGATGGTAGGGCTGTAATAAGGAACCTGGATAGTAGGGTTACTTCGATATGAGAGCCTGGATAGTAGGGCTGTCAGAAGGAACCTGGATAGTAGGGTTACTTCGATATGAAAGCTTGGATAATAGGGTTGTGAGAAGGAACCTGGATAGTAGGGTTACTTCGATATGAAAGCCTGGATAGTAGGGCTATGAGAAGGAACCTGGATAGTAGGGTTACTTCGATATGAAAGTCTGGATAGTAGGGTTGTGAGAAGGAACCTGGATAGTAGGGTTTCTTCGGTATGAAAGCCTGGATAGTAGGGCTGTGAGAAGGAACCTGGATAGTAGGCTTACTTCGATATGAAAGCCTGGATAGTAGGGTTACTTCAAGATGAAATCCTGGATAGTAGGGCTTATGGGAAGGAACCTGGATAGTAGGGTTACTTCAAGATGAAAGCCTGGATAGTAGGGCTTATGGGAAGGAACCTGGATAGTAGGGTTACTTCAAGATGAAAGCCTGGATTGTAGGGCTTGTGGGAAGGAACCTGGATAGTAGGGTTACTTCAAGATGAAAGCCTAGATAGTAGGGCTTGTGGGAAGGAACCTGGATATTAGGGTTACTTCAAGATGAAAGCTTGGATAGTAGGGCTTGCAGGAAGGAACCTGGATAGTAGGGTTACTTCAAGATGAAAGCCTAGATAGTAGGGCTTGTGGGAAGGAACTTGGATAGTAGGGTTACTTAAAGATGAAAGCCTGGATAGTAGGGATTGTGAGAAGGAACCTAGATAGTAGGGTTACTTTGTGGGGAGTTCTGGTAAAACTGCATCTGAACTGGGAAGGAACCTAGGTAAGGTTACTTCGTGAGTAGTTTGGGTAAAACTGCATCTGAACCGAGAAGGAACCTAGGTAAGGTTACTTCGTGAGGAGTTTGGGTAAAACTACATCTGAACCGAGAAGGAACCTAGGTAAGGTTGCTTCATTTGATCATGTAGATTAGTTGACCTGTTTGGTTTTGGGAACTGATTTTCCATTAGTCGTCTGCAAATATGGTTTGTATAATTGCTGGATTCGTTGAAGCTGGTCGTCTTTTCCTGAAAAGATATCGGGGTTAGTTATATGTGATGCATGAAATGCAGGGTGATGATGTTCTCAAAATAAATGAGATTATGTTGTATATGTCATGTATGCGTATGTCATGATGTATGTTCATGAAATGTTATCAGGGTATGCTCGCGTCTGGGAAAATAAATCCCTGATTATTACTCGAGAGTATTGGAAATTACATTCCTGATCATAGTAGAAAAAGTTGTTCTTCTACTTCCGTTGGGGATACTGATCGAAGATGATTAGCTTTCTGAAGGAACTTGCTAGGGAAGGAATTCCTGCTTGGGGACCTGTAGATCGGACTTTGGTTGTCTCGACTCTGTGGGGAATATAGGTATCACTGGCTTGTATATGATAGTGACTTTGTTTCCAACTGTCTCCGCCCCTTGTACCATGTTGGAAAAAGTACATGCAGAGATTTCGTGGATGGATCTATATCGTGATTGTACTTGAACATGTATTTAATGAGTGTCAGGATGACATCCGTCTTGGGATCATATCTGAGTTGTACTTGAAACATGTGTTGAATGAGTGTCAGAATGACATCCGTCTCTGGATCGTATCTGAACTATACTTGAAATATGTATTGAATGACTGTCAGAATGACATCCGTCTCTGGATCATATCTGAATTGTACTTGAAACATGTGTTGAATGAGTGTCAGAATGACATCTGTATCTGGATCGTATCTGAACTGTACTTGAAACATGTGTTGAATGAGTGTTAGAATGACATCCGTATCTGGACCATATCTGAATTGTATCTGAAAGCTGAATCTGAATGAGTATCATAATGGAATCCGTATCTGGATCGTATCTGAATTGTATCTGAAAGTTGAATCAGAATGAGTATCAGAATGGAATCAGTATCTGGAGCGTATCTGAACTGTATCTGATGTATGAAAATCTTGAATAAGTAGCAGAATGACATCTGCATCTGGATCGTATCTGAATCGTTTCTAGATGAAAGTCTGGAATAAGTGTCAGGATGACATCCGTCTCTGGATCGTACCTGAATCGTTTCTAGATTAAAGTCTGGAATAAGTGTCAGGATGACATCCGTCTTTGGATCGTACCTGAACCATTTCTAGATGTATGAAAATCTTGAATAAGTAGCAGAATGACATCCGTATCTAGATCGTATCTGAATTGTTTCTAGATGTATGAAAATCTTGAATAAGTAGCAGAATGACATCCACATTTGGATCGTATCTGAACCGTTTCTCGATTCTGGTGCTCTTGATGAATGCTGATCAAGGTATAAGTCTTCCACTGATAGACAGGTGACAGGACATAGTCATACATTTTAAATCCCTAACTTTTGCCTGGACCGCCCTTTTGGGTTTTCAGTCCACCGGGATACCCTTTTTTTTGCCCAAGCTGCCTTTTCAAGTTTTCGAGTTGCCAGGTGTACTGTTTTTTCATATGTATATCCCTAAATTTTGCCCAAACCCTTTTGGTTCGCCAGGATGCCCTTATTTTTGCCTAGGCCAGTCAACCTAGCGGGTCTTTGTTCATGCGTAGTATTTTCTGACTATGTCCATGCTCTCAGGGTGTAGGGAGTTGTCACTGTCGGTAGTGTTGTGTTGCCACACTACCAGAAGATGTTTGTTTAATCATACATGATTCGTTGCTGGAATTCATGCCCAATTCCCCCAAGGGATTCAGATGGAGATCTGCCCCTGGCTATTTGGAATCTTTGAGAGGTTCCTTGAATCTTGACTTGACTGCCCCAGATGATGGATAATGATCATGCCGTGCCCCTTGGTTGGAAGTGTTTTTCCACTTGAGGTGATCCTTTTCATTGAGAAGGTTTTTGTTCACTAGATATTCGTCATGCGAATTTCTCTGCTGTTGAATAAATAGTCATATGCAAACAATTTTATTTTAAGAATGCAAAGCTTATGTCTGTCTTGAGGTTTTGAAAATGTAGTTTTTTTTAGTAAAATAGAATTTTGTAAAGATGTGATATCAACTCAGGATTTGTAGCGGACCTTACAGGAGTCAGGATACCTTTTATAACAGTATGCTTTCGAACTAACCCATACTTCAGCTAGGACTTTTAAGGGTTATAACATGGCCTGGTTCACGGTTCAAGAAATAAAGAATAAAGGCTCAAAATTTATTTGTACCCACCCGCTCTTCGTGATGTTCTTCAGTCCTATGCTCAGTTAATTGCATGTTTAGAATCCCAGTTGAGTTCTGGAATATTGTCCTTGATGTTCCGGTGATGGTTCGGATACTGAAAGTTTACTTGAAAAAGGCAGTCATTTTGTAATCTTTTTTTTGCCGAGGATTTGTAGTAACTTCTTTTTTTGGTTTTACTATCCCTGTCTTTTGCCTGAACTGTTTCTTTTGTGATTATAGTCAGCGAGATGCCCTATTTTTTTTCTTAAGTCTCCTTCATAGGTTTTGACTTAACGGGCTTTTATTTTGAGAGATAATGACTGCCTGTCTTGACGATTATGCGGAACCATCACCGTCTTTTGATTTAGAAGGACGTCTTCGATGCCATTCATTGTGTACGAAGCGGAAAATTGTGACTGAATGTGCCTCTGAATTAATTGAGAAAACTACCCTGCCCCAGGTTATGATTAAGGGTTTTAACTTGTGTGAAAAGAAAAACTCCTACTTATTTGGCTCGAAGGGGTTAACTAGGGATTATCTTCCTTATATCTCCAATGTTTAGGATTTGAAAAAATGCTTGTACATCATCAGTCAGGTCTGTCCAAAAGCATAATGTATGGAATATGGTATTTTTCGTCATCCTCCCTCTAAGGCTTAGAGTTTTTAATCGAGAGTTGAATATCACAAAAAATAAGTAAAAACACAGTTTAAATATAATGAATTACTTCAAGACAAACATATGTGATGCATTAATGGGAACACCAAAGTTTGACATTACAGTAATTGTTCGAACAAGCAAAAGAAATTACAATTGAGAAATCACAAATGAATTGGACACTCTCAATGATTTGGCCTAGGAGCAGTGATCACTTTATGAGTCTCTAGAGGGTCGAATTCAATCTCCTTGGTGTCAATCATATCCTGAATTTTGTTCTTCAGGGCCCAGCAGCCATTCGTATCATGTCCAGGACTATCAGAATGGTATGTACACCTTTTGTTGGGGTGGTAACTGGGAGCAGAAGTGTCGGGATTCATTAGAGGAGCCTTTAACGTAATCATCCCTGCCTTCAACATGTGTTGTAACGCTTGTGCTAGTGACATGTTGATCTTGGTGAATTGTCTTTTAGGTGCGACCTTCTTACGCTGATTCCCCTGTTGATGCCGTTGCGCGGGCGTAGGATTAGAGACCAGCACTTCCCCGCAGATTGGTGGTAATCTGTCTTGTTACGACCCTTTTGGCCATACACAGCATTGGCTTCCCTCTTACCCGCAAATAGCTTCTTATGAGCATTAGAAGATGCAGACATCGGGATCTTCCCACTCTTGATACCACTTTCAATCCTTTCTCCAGTCAGGACCATACTTGTGAAACCGGATGAGGAACTCCCAATTAGCATATTAAAGAACGGGCCTGTCAGAGTGCCCATGAACATGTCTACCATTTCCCAATCATTCAGAGGAGGTTGTACCCTTCCAGCTAGATCCCTCCATTTCTGGGCATAGTCTTTAAAGCCCTCGTTCGAACCCATAGACATATTTTGGAGTTGTGTACGGGTGGGAGCAAGGTCTGCATTATACTGATATTGCTTATAAAATGCAGCAACAAGGTCTTCCCAATTTCGGACATTGGCTCTCTCCAGTTGGTAGAACCATTCAAGCTGAGTCCCTAACAGACTATCCTGAAAGAAATGAACCCACAAATTTCTATCAGCGGTGTGGGGCTGGATCTTTCTGACATAAGAGCGAAGATGGAGTTTTGGGCAGGACACCCCATCATACTTTTCAAAAATTGGAGCTTTGAACTTCTGCGGGATGACTACTTCCGATACCAATCCCAGTTCTTCAAAATCTAGTCCAGGTATCCACTGAACTTCCATGGCACTCAGGCAATCTTCCAACTGTTTGTATTTATCCTTAGCAGGAGGATATTGCTCATCATTGTAATCAGTATCATTATCAGAGACTGCAGGACTAGGGTCCCTCTCTCCTTCTTGGTTCTCATCTTCCTTGGACGAAGAGGTCAAATCAGTTTGACGCTTCAACCGCTCTCAAAACCTTCGGCCCATATTCAGAATACCGACAACCTTATTCTTCTTCTTCTTCTCTTTCAGTATGAGGGCCTTCAGATCCTCTTGCCCTTTTGCCAGACTGATGAACATTTGTTGGAACTGGGCGTTCTGTGCCTACAGGTCCTTGATGCTTTGTTCAGAAGACATTTATGCTGAAATAAACAGCGAAGAAGGTGAGAAACTTGTAATGGTACCTGTAATGATGTGCTATGGATGGGATGCGAATGCAATGATTTCAAAGACCTCAAGAAATTTAAATTTGCAAGCCACGATAAACAAAAACTTTATTAGCTGAATTTGAAGTTCAAATGCCTTTTAGGCGTTACAATTTAAAAAATAAATCTAAAACTATAAAAGACATAAAAATTCCTATGGATGCTTCCTCTTCGTGTCGGGATAGTCATCGAGTCCTCTTTCTTCATGCAACTGCTTTGTGAGCTCTAAAACCTTCCTCTTCTCAGCATGGAACTGATCCTTATAAGCATCCCGCTCCTCCATCAACTGAATCCAAGACCTCTATAATTCTCAAAGATCAGTGGGCATATAAGGATAGAGAACTGTGTAAGGAATGCCTTCCTCCGTAGTGGGTTCCACAATCACTGGCAAAACAGCCACATAGGGCATTACGCTGTTGGGCACGAGCTCGTACCCATTGTAGGTAAGGTTCCATAGGAATGGAATTCTTTGGTCCCAAAGCCCTGGCGCCAGATCTGTTTACCATGCCCCAGGCTCGTATGAATCTTCGGAGATACTCCTTGACATCATCCTTATAGTTGAATACAATACCCTCGATAAGTAACTCATGGGGACCATCCCTTCGAGCATAACCAAATTTTCACAGGGCTAAACAAAGGTTGTAGGTTATACCCCCTCTGATGCCAAGTAGCGGGACATTAGGGTACTCTACGCAGCGATCAATAATAGCAGTATTTTCCATAGCTCGAGAACACCAGAGAATATCCGTATGAGCAAGCGACATTATCCTTTGCGACCAACCCAAACCTTCTTCATTCTTCAGTGCCGACTTAGGAAGGTGAGAAATAAACCACCTCGACAGCAATGGCATACAGCACATAAGAATCCCTCTTCTCTTTGTGGTACGAGTATGGAGAGCGTGCAAAATATCTCCGAGCAAAGTAGGCACCGGGTTGCGAGAGAGAAAGATATTGATAGAATTCACATCTACGAATGAGCCCGGATTATGGAATAGGACTAACCCATAGATTAGAAGAGCCAATACCTCCTCGAAAGCCTGTAAATATGCATCATCCCAAAACAACTGGGCTTTGTTTATCAGAAACTTAGCTAGAAAACCCTTGACTCCGCTTCTTGTTTCCTAATTGGATACCACATCGGCCCGTTTCAGGTGCAAAGCTGAGGAAATGACTTCTGGCTTAGGAGGTTCTTCTAAACCTGTGAAGGGTAACTGCTCCAGAATGGGTATGTCCAACAGCTGAGAGAATTCTTCCAAGGTAGGTACCAACTGATAATCTGGAAAGGTGAAGCAGTGGTGCTTGGGATCAAAGAACTGAAAAAGTACACTCATCATCTTTTCATCAAAGTTTGAAGTAACCAGGTCGAGAAGTTGACCATGTCTCTTGGTGAACGCATAAGTTCCAGAAACCCTTGATACTAGCTCTTTGAGTTGGGAAGGTATCTTCACGAAGCTGATTCAGATAGTGTTTCTACGGACAGAAGCCATGATCTGTAAAACAGGGCAAAGATAAATTCCCTTGGTCTTTGAAATGGTTAGTGCAATAAGAATGGATGCTATGTTATGATGCATGATGTCATGATAAAACATAGGTATAGAAAACACAGGTATAGCAAGCACAGTCAAATCACACAATGCCCTTAAGTTTAAGGCTTGCATGAGGTCAAAGGTAATACCCTCTTGAAGTTAGTTGGTTTCAACCTGTCTTAGAAATAGTTACCGGGTTCTAGAGGATCTCAATATCACTTACCATCCTTTATCGGCATTGTCTCAGCTCACACAATCTTTTCTTGCGGCTGAAATATCCTGAAAGTCTGATCTCAATGAATGTAGCATCGAGTATCAACCAGTTCTCAGCTCTACACCGAGGCTGGCTATCTCACTACTTTCTAATGGCCAAGTTGTGCAATTAAAGGTTCTAAGGTCAGTTGATGCTTCACGATACCACGCGGCAGCCCCGTACTCTCCCTGATTGACTCAAGGGTTACCGGTACCAAACAAAGTGCGACATCAACGTAGCTACTGCTTCAACCGTGCCGGTATACCCCAGTATAGTTCCCTCACAGTTTATTTCTACTTACCTAAAAGGTGTTCCCCAGATCCGGGTGTAAGATCGAATAACCCAAACAGTTCCCATAAATATAAAGCAAGCAAGACAATCAAGAGAAAACAATTAAATATGACCTTGATCCTAAGGTTTTCCCCACTTTATATTTATCCCCAGTTGAGTCGCCAGTTCTGTGATACGGTGGCAGAACCGACTGTTTAATACTGGTTTGTGTTTTGTGTTTTTTGTTCGCAAAATGTCGCGGTAAGCAAGAGTCGCCACCGTCTTTTATTTCATCCAATCATGGAAAAGGAAAAAGAACAGAAAAAACCTTTTTTTTCAAGATATTCTGAGTACGGGGGGTAGATTATAGAAAGGGGATGTGTTAGCACCCTTTCTATCTGTAGTTATCTACGGGCTCTTAGGTACTTGCTCATATTCTTAAAATTGCTTGTGTGTGTGCTTGCTTTGAAAATGTTTTACTTCGTGATAACCCTTGTATCATTCCTCAAGGGTGTGACGAAGTTGTTTTTTGAAAATTGTTTTGAAAAGGTGTTAGTGTGAAAATATTTATTTTGAGCAAGTACTTAAGATTCTACCTAATCGAAAAAATATTGTTCATTCTATTTCCTTTAGACAGCGTTATCCCACTATTAAGGAGTAGGTAGCACTGTCGTTGGAGTTATAAGGTACATTCGAAAGGGACGAATACAATCACTAAAGCAATAGTTAGAAAACCTTAGTAGCAACCCTAGAGTCTTAAGATCTTTTCGAGGCAATGTTTCCGAGGCAACATTTCCGAGGAAACATTTCCGAGGAAACATTCAAATGGGACACTTGATCTTTTAGACAGGAGTGCGGCCACTAAAATTTCCTATGCTTAATGACCCTTTACCGAAGGAAACCGAAGTGAGATAAACCCTAGGAGTGAACGTGTGCGAGTGATTTGTTTCAGTTATTTTAATCTTTACACATTAGGGTTTTCTAACTGTTTTAGTTTTTCCATGCATTCTTGCCATACAATCCTATTTGCCATATGTTGAACCCCAAAATTTTCCCTCCCATATTCTTCAAGATATGTCATGAATAATCTCCAAGTGGCTCAAGTTAGCTCAAGAGTTGGACAGTCAAGTCACCTCCTAAGGCAGTCAAGTCAAAATTAGGGTTTTGTGTTGCATCAGGGTCCTCACATCCAAATGGTCTCAAGTGCTTCCCAATGTCCTAATATGTTCTCAAGTTCATCCATGTCAATTTTCAAGCCTTGCAGAGAAAGTTTGGTCAGTCAATTGCTCAAGAGGTCCAAAAATCGACTGTGCTAGGGCAAAAGTCAACTGTGTCCCAAATACAGTCAAACCTCAAGAATTTTTGTCAACATTCTCATTTTGAAGGTTAATTCATCATTTGATCAAGGGTTGATCATGATTCATCAAGGATTGCCCAAGATCCATCAAGATTCAAAAGTTGCTAAATTAGGGTTTTGCAGGAAAAGTCAACCCAACTTTGACCAAGCATAACTTTCTCATACTTTATGAGAAACGACCCATCCAAATATAATTTTTAAGATGATGCAATTTCCTACAATCCATCTTCACACCCCAAGATCAAGAAATGCTCTCACAAAAAGTTACTAATTTGGACATTATAGGTCATTTTTGAAAGTCAACAATAACACCTTTTTTGCCAAAGCTTATAACTTGAGCATGGAATATCAAAATGAGATGAGACGAAAAGGGTTGATTAGAGGACATCTCAAGGTTTCCTAACAGTCCAATAACACCTCCAAAAGTTCAAAATTGAAGAAGTTATGCATTGTTGAAGTTGGGCATTTTTCCAAATTTGCCAAAAGTCAACTATCCTCAAATCTCCAATTTTTGACAAAAGGGCCCACTTTTTCCACTTGATTTGGTCTTGTCATGCCACACACGTGTCCCATATTTAATTTCATGACCATTCATTTATTTTTCTATTTTATTTTTGTTGATTTAATTCATTTTAAATCAATATTAAATCAAATAAAATCTAAAAATTGATGTAAATGGATCTTTGTGATTTGTACAACTTGCAATTATCATTGTTCACTCAATCAAATCGCATCACGGCTCATTCAAGCATAAAAAATTAGATCTTGCCTATATTTGGAAATATGGTTATGGTGATCAAAATCAAATCCCAATTCTTCAATGCACATGGATATTGGCCCATATTCTGACCTAGAATCATTCTATTATATGCAAGCAAGCCTCACAAACCTAGAAGACACCCAGACCACTGCAGAAACGGCCATAAGAATTGGAGAAAAAAGCTTGAAAACTTTGGATCTGAAATTTCACTTAGAGACCTTTTCAGGATCAAACAAAGGTGCCAATCGCTTCCTTGGATCTCACTGAAGCAGTACCAATCATTATCGCGTGCTCTCCTGCCTCCAAAAGCCCTGTAAGTATCACTCTGAACCGCCATATTCATGGAATCGTGAAGCTCCAATCTTGCATCCATTCTTTAAAATAATTGCATATTTGAACTCCTGACATCATTTGCAAAGTTTCTGTATTATTCAATTTCATTATTATGCCCTATATCACAAAACGCCATGGTAGATTATTTTAGGGTTCTTTCAGGGATTTTCATTACAGGACAAATTGGTCAACAAAAGGACCATGGTTGGAACCAGGGTGGAGAGATGAGCATAACCATGCCTTTAGTTTGCATTTTAGTGGCTTGTGGTGGATTTTTAGATAGCACGAGGTGTAGCTACGGACAATCGTCCGTTGGTATAGGTAAAGGACTTTTAGCCACAGTCCCCATGACAGGAATGATAACGTGGTTGGGCGTGATTGGTTCATTTGAATCAATTGCGCGTTTTTTTATTTTTGGCAGGCATAATTGATTGTTTGTTTTATAGTATTTGTTGTGTATTCCATTAACAAGTTAACAATATGGCTCAGCTGGCAAAGCGTTGGTGTGTAATACCCTTGGGAACTGGGTTCGAATCCCAGGTCCCCCAAAATGCTTCTTATTATTTTCTTGCATATATTCCAGTGGATTTCCAGGTATGAAGACTACCATACACTTCAAGGATCAGCATGCCAAGTGGCCCACCAGGCAGATCTAGTAACCCAGATTGCACGCCTACCATGGTCTCCAGTCAACAAGCACGCATGGGAATCCAAAAAGTCCAACGAGGCTGAAGGTTGATGGGCCTGGAAATTGCAACTCAAACACCTTATTCAGGCCCAGCACCCCCCCCCCCTGAGTTTGTTTATTTTATTTTTCTTTTTCATTACTTTCTATTTCTATTTTATTATTATTAGTATTTTAATTAACCAACTAAAAAATTAACTTTTTATTTCATAAAATCAGAAGAAAAAAAATATTTTTTTATTTGAAATTCCATTAATGTTATTATTTATTTTTGTAAATAAAATTAACCAATTAATTTAGTTTTAATTAGGTTCAATTTCAATATATTTTGTATTAAATTAAAATCAATATAGAATTAGGGTTTTTAATATTTTTAACCATTTTTTTTATTTCCTTAATTAAAATAAAAACTCAAAAATATTTTCTTTTAATTAATTAATTATTAATTTAGACTTAATTCTTAAATCAAAAATAACAAAAAAAATATGCTTTATTTAATGAAAAAAGGGTCAAAACCCTAGGACATTCCAATTCAATTTTTCTCGCACGATTTATTTTTGATCCATATATTGTAATTGCTCCGAGGATGTAATGGTTTTAACTTAGGACTTTAATTATTTATCGCTTTATTTTACTTTCCGCATTTTAATTTCAAGGGTTGTTTTTGGCGATGTAAATACCCGATGCCTTGTAATAGTTTAGATTTAATTTCCGCAATTTAAATTCCGCAACTATTAAGTGTTAGATGTTTGATAAATAGGGAATGCATGACAAGATCAAATGTATGAACTTAAAATCAACATAGCTCACCCATGACATGTACAAAGATAAAATTAATTGAAAAATAATACACTCGCACATGCCACTCTTAGGGTACACCTCACTTGGTTGCCTCGAACATGGTCATTAAGTATAGGAAGTTTTAGAGGTCGTCCTTTTTTCCAAAGATCATAAGTTGCCTCGAAACGGTTGCCTCGGAAAAGATGATCTAAGACATTAGGGTTACCGCTAAGGTGTCCTAACATTGCTTTAGTGGCCACACGTCCCTTAAATCAAATTGACCCGAAAACTCCAACGACGGTGCTACCTACTCCTCAATAGTGGGATAGCATTGTCTTAAGGACATTTGCACAGTTTAATTCTTTTTTGAGTAGGTAGATGTTCTTAAGTACTTGCTCTTTTGAAAACAAAAACAAAACTTTTCGCACTTACACTCTCTTTCAAACAAAAACTCTTTTCAAACCCACAATCACAAAGAAAAGCAAACTTTTGAAAACATAATGAGCAAGTACCTAAGAGCCCGTGGATAACCACAGATAGAAAGGGTGCTAACACCTTCCCTTTCTACAATCTACCTCCTGAACCCGAGAAATATCTCAAAAAGGAATTTTTCTGTGCTTTTGTTCTTTCCTTGTTGGATAAAATAAAAGACGGTGGCGACTCTTGCTTACCGCGACATTTTGCGAAAACAAATGCAAACGCGAACCAGCATTCTGAAACAGTCAGTTCTCATTCCCACCGATCACAGAACTGGCGACTCTGCTGGGGATTCTCTATAAGTGAGGTGTACCTTAGGATTAGATCACTTGTGTTTTCAATTGTATGCTTTGTATGCTTTAATTTTGTGGGCTTGTATCGGAGTTCTATAGATATTAACCCGGATCTGGGGATACCCTTTAGGTAAGTAGCAATAAACTGTGAGGGATCTGTCCAGCGTAGACCGACACGGATGAAGCAGTAGCTACATTGGTGTGGCACCTTAGTCTGTACCGATATCCCTTGTGTTGGAACGAGGAGAATATGGGTCTTCTAAGGAGTCATTAAGCACCAACTGACCTTAGAACCTTAAATTGACCAACTTGGCCATAGAACAGTAGCAGTATGCTACACTCATTGAGGCTAAACTCTCGCGATGATTCCGGCCGCAAGAAAAGGTTGCTAAACTGGAATTATGACCGATTGATGGTAGTCAGTGATATTGAGATCCTCTAGAACCCGGTTACTATTTTTTAGGACAGGTCTTAGCCAACTGAACTGAAAGAGGGTAGTACCTAAGCTCCATGCCAGCCTGAAATTTAAGGGCTATTGTGTGACTTGTGTGCCTTCAAAACTTGAACTACTTGCACATTCTTGTTATCTGACAACATGAGTTCCTTGCAGGTTTTGTTTACAGTCCTTATCCAATAATTTGGATTTATTACAGGGTTTACTGACATCGCTTCACACTTTTGCTTAAACGCATAGCATACACATCATAACATCATGCCTTAACATTTCTTTAACCATTTCAAGGATCTCAAGGGTCTGTGATGCAGGTTATGGTAAATCAAAAGTCTAGCAAGGGGCAAAGGGGATTTATTTTCCTCTAGCCAAGTTGTTTAGAAATCAAAACACGATAACTTGAGTCAGGGGCTATGAACCACTCGATATGGTGAGCTTGACTCTTGAAGAAGGACTCTCAGCAACATGAAGTTCCTTCAATCAAGCTACTAGATTCAAATTCTAACCGTTTCTTGTTTACCCCGCGAGATCCTTGAAAACATTACATACATATATCATACCTATCATTGCATAACAGGTCATCCAGTACAGGTCTCTCATATTCCCGCTGTTTATTTCAGCAATGGCTCTCCCACAAGACAACCAAGATCTCTAGGCTCAAAACGCTCAACTTCAAGAAATGTTCCTGAACCTATCCCAGGGGCATGAAGAAATAAAAGCTCTCCTCACAAGGGGCTTAGTCCTAGGGAATCCAGGCGGCGTCAGGAATGATCAGTTGGAAGGGCTACAAATTGAGTTGGCAACAATGAAGATCCAGATGATGGGACAGCTGGTGGGCCAGATGGCTCTCATTCAAGACCTGGCTCAAAGACAAGAAGAGCTCAGGGTACTCGTCAACAAACTACTTCAAAATGACCAAGTGGGGCAAATAACTAGGGTTGAAGATCAAGTCATCATTCAACCACCTTTGGGGCAAGAAGACAAGGGAAAAACTCCTCAGCTTGCTTCAGGGTCACAAGCCCAGCATCAACCTCGCCAGCGTCAACGGGGTAATCAGCGTAAGCAAAATACGTCTGGAAGACATTTCTCTGAGACTGATATACCATCATCTCTAATACTGAAACGCTTGTTGGAGGTCAATCTGATTCTTTTAAAGGATCCTCCCCGGAATCCCAATACCTCTGCTCCTAGCTATCATCCGGATGCAGTTTGTGCATACCACTCCTATAGTCCTGGACATGACACCGACGACTGTTGGGCTTTGAAAAACAAGATCCAAGACTTGATTGACGGAAGAGTGCTGGAATTCATGCCGGATGGCGAAATGAAAATCTTCCGTTGAGGGTTCTCCACCTGAAATGACTAAGTTCAAATTAAGAGACTTTTGTTCATTTAAATTCTGAAGTTGTATCTTTCTTTGCTTATTCAAACAATTATTATCATGTTAAAATTTATTACTTTATCAATGCATTGCATATGTCTGTTCTAAATCTATCCATTTGTATTCACTATATTCAAATTGCTTTCATTTTTTGTGATGTTCAACTCTCGATTAAAAAATTCTAAGCCTTTTGAGGGAGGATGACGAAAATGATATCAAAATCTCTACAGTATGCTTTTGAACAGACCCCGCTGACAAGGTACAGGCATTGTTTCAAATCCTAAACAGTGGAGTTATAAGGAAGATAATCCCTAGTCAACCCCTTTGAGCCAAAGAAGTTGGAGTTTTTCTTTTCACAAATTAAAACCCTTAATTATAACCTGGGGCAGGGTAGTTTTATCAGTTAATTCAGGTGCATAATGAATGGCATCAAAGAAGTCCTTCCGAAACAAAAAACGGTGTTGGTTCCGTATAATCGTAAGGACAGGCAATCATTATCTCTCAAAATAAAAGCCCAATAAGTCAAAACCTGTGAAGGAGACTTAAGAAAAACTGGGGCATCCCGCTGACTGTAATCACAAAAAAGAAACAGTTCAAGCAAAAGACAGGGATAATAAAAACCAAAAAGAAGGAGATCCTACAAACTCTCAACAAAATGACTGCATGTTCAAAATAAACTGTCAGTATCCGAACCATCACTGGAATATCAGAGCAAAGACTCAAACAAGATCTAATGCATGATTAGCTAAGTTTAGGATCGAAAAACATCATGAAGAACGGGTGGGTACAAATAAAATTTGAGCCTTTATCCTTTGTTTCTTAAACCGTGAACCAGACCACGTTATAACCCTTAAAAAGTCCTAGCTGAAGCATGGGTTAGTCCGAAAGCACATTGTTACAAAAGGTATCCTGACTCCTATAGGGCTTGCTGTACATCCTGAGTTGACATCACATTTTACAAAATTTGCTTGTTTTACTGAAAAATGCATTTTCAAAAACTTCAAGACGGACATAAGCTTTGCATTCTTAAAATAACATTGTTTGCATATGACTATTTGTTCAACAACAGAGAAATTCGCACGACGAATATCTAGGGGAAAAAAAACCTTCTCAATAAAAAGGATCACCTCAAGTGGAAAAACACTTCCAACCAAGGGGCACGGCATGAGCATTGTCCATCATCTGGGGAAGTTAAGTCAAGATTCAAGGAATCTCTCAAAATGCCAAATAGCCAGGGGAAAATCTCCATCTAAATCAATTGGGGCATTGGACGTGAATTCCAGCAACGAATCTTGCACGATCAAATGAATATCTTCTGGTAGTATGGTAACACAACACTACCAACAGTGGCACCTCCCTACATCCTGAGAGCATGGACATAGTCAGAAAAGTACTATGCATAATCAAAGACCCGCTAGGTTGACTGGCCTAGGAAAAAATAAGGGCTTCCCGGCGAACCAAAAGGGTTCGGGCAAAAATAAGGGATGAAAATGACAAATTTGTACACCCGGCAAGTCGAAAACCTGAAAAGGCGGCTTGGGCAAAAAAGGGTATCCCGGTGAACTGAAAACCCGAAAGGGCGGTCCAGGAAAAAATTAGGGATCAAAGCGTACGACTATGTCTCGTCATCTCGTCACTTGCCTACCAGAAGAAGACTTGTCATTTCAATCGAAAGATACCAAGCACCTCATAGGTTGGGATAATACTCGATCCACAAGGCCTCCGCAGGCACCTTCTCCCGCAGAAACAGGGGCAATAAAATTGTCTAAACTGTACATCTGCTCTGCTCACCAGGTACCAAGGTATATTCAGCTGAAGAATATGGCTACGATACCTTTACTCCCCGCAGAATAAGACAATAATGGTAGCTCTCTCGGCTGAGACTTGCAACCATGAACGAATCAGCAATACTCTCCCTAAGTAGTGTTAATCTACCATCAGCCCCAAAAAGGTTGGGTATCCCCAGAAGGTCTTAATATTCCCCAGCGGAGTATAAAGATATTCCCCAGCAAGTATAAGAACATCCCCGGCAGTCTTAATATTCCTCAACAGAATATAAGAATGTTCCCCGGTGGAATACAAGATACCCCAGTGGATTCATTTCCCCAGCGCAGTCTAAAAAAGGCTTCCCCGCCAGAGTTGAATCATCTTCCCCAGTAGATTCTGGAAGCTTATCCCCTGCAGAGCGCAAATAAATCTCCCCAGCCAAATTCAGAAGGTTATCCTCACAAGAGTCTAACTGGGTTATCCTCAGCAAGTTGCAACTGAAGGATCATCCCCAGTGAAGTTCTTTCTATCCCCAGCGGAGTTCATCATTAAAATCCCCAACAGAGCTTATCAACAGAATCCCCAGCAGAGTTATCGGTAAAATCTTCAGCAGAGCATCTCTCCCCCACAAAGTAGTCCCCTCTGAGTAATCTCTTCATCAGTTTATTCCCCCAACTGAGTTCTTCTCTCCTGCAGGCTTCTTCTCACAATTATCTTCGTTCATCATCCCCAGCGGAAACGAAGAACTCTACTCTCTTCTCCAGCAGCTCCGGGATTTATTTTCCCCAGCTAAAACATCACATTTCCATACATCATGATACATGCATATACGCATCATACCATACAATTTCATTTATGTTGAGAACACCATTGCTTGGCCCATATCATGCATTGCATACGACTGACCTTTACCTTTCAGGAAAGATGCAGTTAAGTTCCTAGCTTAGTCGAAGATCTGACCAGTTCTTAAATCTCAATTGAATTATCCTTGGTTGAATTTCAGATAAGGTTCTCAATCTCGACAGTTTCTCTACGTCATAGTGTGGACGAGTACTATAACCTCAACGATATACTCTCGGTGAGCACGAGTCAGTTCCTAGATCTTGATGTTTTCCTCCGTCATAGTGTGGACAAGTTCTATAACCTCAACGGTATACTCCCGGTGAGCATGAGACAGTTCCTAGATCTTGATGAAGTTGTTTCCCTGTGTCATAGTGTGGACGAGTACTATAACCTCAACGGTATACTCCCGGTGAGCACGAGTCAGTTCCTAGATCTTGATGTTTTCCTCCGTCATAGTGTGCACAAGTTCTATAACCTCAACGGTATACTCCCGGTGAGCACGAGACAGTTCCTAGATCTTGATGAATATGCTTCCCTACGTCATAGTGTGGACGAGTACTATAACCTCAACGGTATACTCCGGTGAGAACGAGTCAGTTCCTAGATCTTGATGTTTTCCTCTGTCATAGTGTGAACAAGTTCTATAACCTCAACGGTATACTCCCGGTGAGCATGAGACAGTTCCTAGGTCTTGATGAAGATTCTTCCCTACGTCATAGTGTGGACGAGTACTATAACCTCAACGGTATACTCCCGGTGAGCACGAGTCAGTTCCTAGATCTTGATGTTTTCCTCTGTCATAGTGTGAACAAGTTCTATAACCTCAACGGTATACTCCTGGTGAGCACGAGACAGTTCCTAGATCTTAATGAAGATGCTTCCCTACGTCATAGTGTAGACGAGTACTATAACCTGAACGGTATACTCCCGGTGAGCACGAGTCAGTTCCTAGATCTTGATGTTTTCCTCCGTCATAGTGTGGACAAGTTCTATAACCTCAACGGAATACTCCCGGTGAGCACGAGACAGTTCCTAGATCTTGATGAAGATGCTTCCCAACGTTATAGTGTGGACGAGTACTATAACCTCAACGATATACTCCTGGTGAGCACGAGTCAGTTCCTAGATCTTGATGTTTCCCTCTGTCACAGTATGAACAAGTTCTATAACCTCAACGGTATACTCCCATTGAGCACGAGACAGTTCCTAGATCTTGATGAAGATGATTCCCTATGTCATAGTGTGGACGAGTACTATAACCTCAACGGTATACTCCGGTGAGCACGAGTCAGTTCCTAGATCTTGATGTTTTCCTCTGTCATAGTGTGAACAAGTTCTATAACCTCAACGGTATACTCCCGGTGAGCACGAGACAGTTCCTAGGTCTTGATAAAGATGCTTCCCTATGTCATAGTGTGGGCGAGTACTATAACCTCAACGGTATACTCTCGGTGAGCACGAGTCAATTCCTAGATCTTGATTTTTTCCTCCGTCATAGTGTGGACAAGTTCTATAACCTCAACGATATACTCCCGGTGAGCACGAGACAGTTCCTAGATCTTGATGAAGATGCTTCCCTGCGTCATAGTGTGGACGAGTACTATAACCTCAACGGTATACTCCCGGTGAGCACAAGTCAGTTCCTAGATCTTGATGTTTTCCTCCGTCATAGTGTGGACAAAATCTATAACCTCAATGGTATACTCCCAGTGAGCACGAGACAGTTCCTAGATATTGATGAAGATGCTTCACAACGTCATAGTGTGGACGAGTACTATAACCTCAACGGTATACTCCCGGTGAGTACGAGTCAGTTCCTAGATCTTGATGTTTCCCTCTATCACAGCATGAACAAGTTCTATAACCTCAACGGTATACTCCCATTGAGCACGAGACATTTCCTAGATCTTGATGAAGATGTTTCCCTGCGTCATAGTGTGGACGAGTACTATAACCTCAACGGTATACTCCCGGTGAGCACGAGTCAGTTCCTAGATCTTGATGTTTTCCTCCGTCATAGTGTGGACAAGTTCTATAACCTCAACAGTATACTCCCGGTGAGCACGGGACAGTTCCTAGATCTTGATGAAGATGCTTCCCTACGTCATAGTGTGGACGAGTACTATAACCTCAACGGTATACTCCCGGTGAGCATGAGTCAGTTCCTAGATCTTGATGTTTTCCTCCGTCATAGTGTGGACAAGTTCTATAACCTCAACGGTATACTCCCGGTGAGCACGAGATAGTTCCTAGATCTTGATGAAGATGCTTCCCGACGTCATAGTGTGGACGAGTACTATAACCTCAACGGTATACTCCCGGTGAGAACAAGTCAGTTCCTAGATCTTGATGTTTCCCTCCGTCACAGTATGAACAAGTTCTATAACCTCAACGGTATACTCCCATTGAGCACGAGACAGTTCCTAGATCTTGATGAAGATTACCCCCCAGTTGAATTATGGACAAGTTTTTAATACTAACCCGAGACATTCTCTCAGTTGAAGTACATGCAAGTTCCTAAATCTAAACAAAAGTTAGACTTCCCCAGCGGAATCTTCTACAACAACAAGTATGCAAATTCTCGCTAAGGAATCTCTTATGCGATCGACACTCATGCAGATGGAATCTGTAAGCCCATCCTCCTATCAACAATCTCCAAATGGCATCTGTAAGCCCATTCCCGACATCACAACGCTGATACTACACCATGCGAGTGCAAATTTTTGGGCACTCTAGTGTTCAATTATCTTCCACCTTCGGATCACGAGAGGCCCAAAAGCCAATCTATATCCTCAGGTCTAAGAAAATTGAACAGGGGCAACTGTTGTACCCCAAAATTTGCCCTCCCATATTCTTCAAGATATGTCAAGAATAATCTCCAAGTGGCTCAAGTTAGCTCAAGAGTTGGACAGTCAAGTCACCTCCTAAGGCAGTCAAGTCAAAATTAGGGTTTTGTGTTGCATCAAGGTCCTCACATCCAAATGGTCTCAAGTTCTTCTCAATGTCCTAATATGTTCTCAAGTTCATCCATGTCAATTTTTAAGCCTTGCAGAGAAAGTTTGGTCAGTCAATTGCTCAAGAGGTCCAAAAATCGACTATGCTAGGGCAAACGTCAACTGTGTCCCAAATATAGTCAAACCTCAAGAATTTTTGTCAACATTATCATTTTGAAGGTTAATTCATCATTTTATCAAGTGTTGATCATGATTCATCAAGGATTGCCCAAGATCCATCAAGATTCAAAAGTTGCTAAATTAGGGTTTTGTAGGAAAAGTCAACCCAACTTTGACCAAGCATAACTTTCTCATACTTTATGATAAATGAACCATACAAAGCTCATTTTGAAGATGATTCAATTTCCTACAATCCATCTTCACACCCCCAAGATCAAGAAATGCTCTCACAAAAAGTTACTAATTTGGACATTATAGGTCATTTTTGAAAGTCAACAAAAACACCTTTTTTTTTCAAAGCTTATAACTTGAGCATGGAATATCAAAATGCGATGAGACCAAAAGGGTTGATTAGAGGACATCTCAAGGTTTCTAAACAGTCCAAGAACACCTCCAAAAGTTCAAAATTGAAGAAGTTATGCATTGTTGAAATTGGGCATTTTTCCAAATTTGCCAAAAGTCAATTATCCTCAAAACTCCAATTTTTGACAAAAGGGCCCACTTTTTTCCACTTGATTTGGTCTTGTCATGCCACACACGTGTCCCATACTTAATTTCATGACCATTCATTTATTTTTCTATTTTATTTTTGTTGATTTAATTCATTTTAAATCAATATTAAATCAAATAAAATCTAAAAATTGATGTAAATGGATCTTTGTGATTTGTACAACTTGCAATTATCATTATTCACTCAATCAAATCGCATCATGTCTCATTCAAGCATAAAAAATCAGATCTTGCCTATATTTGGAAATATGGTTATGGTGATCAAAATCAAATCCCAATTCTTCAATGCACATGGATATTGGCCCATATTCTGACCTAGAATCATTCTATTATATGCAAGCAAGCCTCACAAACCTAGAACACGCCCAAACCACTGCAGAAACGGCCATAAGAATTGGAGAAAAAAGCTTGAAAACCTTGGATCTGAAATTGCACTTAGAGACCTTTTCAGGATCAAACAAAGGTGCCAATCGCTTCCTTGGATCTCACTGAAGCAGTATCAATCATTATCGCGTGCTCTCCTGCCTCCAAAAGCCCTGTAAGTATCGCTCTGAACCGCCATATTCATGGAATCGTGAAGCTCCAATCTTGCATCCATTCTTTAAAATAATTGCATATTTGAACTCCTGACATCATTTGCAAAGTTTCTGTATTATTCAATTTCATTATTATGCCATATATCACAAAACGCCATGGTAGATTGTTTTAGGGTTCTTTCAGGGATTTTCATTACAGGACAAATTGGTCAACAAACGGACCATGGTTGGAACCAGGGCGGAGAGACGAGCATAACCATGCCTTTAGTTTGCATTTTAGTGGCTTGTGGTGGATTTTGAGATAGCACGAGGTGTAGCTACGGACAATCGTCTGTTGGTATAGGTAAAGGACTTTTACCCATAGTCCCCATGACAGGGATGATAACGTGGTTGGGCGTGATTGGTTCATTTGAATCAATTGCGCATTTTTTTATTTTTGGCAGTCATAATTTATTGTTTGTTTTATAGTATTTGTTGTGTATTCCATTAACAAGTTAACAATATGGCTCAGCTGGCAAAGCGTTGGTGTGTAATACCCTTGGGACCTGGGTTCGAATCCCAGGTCCCCCAAAATGCTTCTTATTATTTTCTTGCATATATTCCAGTGGATTTCCAGGTATGAAGACTACCATACACTTCAAGGATCAGCATGCCAAGTGGCCCACCAGGCAGATCTAGTAACCCAGATTGCACGCCTACCATGGTCTCCAGTCAACAAGCACGTATGGGAATCCAAAAAGTCCAACGAGGCTGAAGCTTGATGGGCCTGGAAATTGCAACTCAAACACCTTCTTCAGGCCCAGCACCCCCCCCCCCCCTGAGTTTGTTTATTTTATTTTTCTTTTTCATTATTTTCTATTTTTATTTTATTATTATTAGTATTTTAATTAACCAACTAACAAATTAACTTTTTATTTCATAAAATCAGAAAACAAAAAAATATTTTTATTTGAAATTCCATTAATGTTATTATTTATTTTTGTAAATAAAATTAACCAATTAATTTAGTTTTAATTAGGTTCAATTTCAATATCTTTTGCATTAAATTAAAATCAATATAGAATTACGGTTTTTAATATTTTTAACCATTTTTTTTTATTTCCTTAATTAAAATAAAAACTCAAAAATATTTTCTTTTAATTAATTAATTATTAATTTATACTTAATTCTTAAATCAAAAATAACAAAAAAAATATGCTTTATTTAATGAAAAAAGGGTCAAAACCCTAGGACATTCCGATTCAATTTTTCTCGCGCGATTTATTTTTGATCCATATATTGTAATTGCTCCGAGGATGTAATATTTTTAACTTAGGACTTTAATTATTTATCGCTTTATTTTACTTTCCGCATTTTAATTTCAAGGATTATTTTTGGCGATGTAAATACCCGACGCCTTGTAATAGTTTAGATTAAATTTCCGCAATTTAAATTCCGCAACTATTAAGTGTTAGATGTTTGATAAATAGAGAATGCATGACAAGATCAAATGTATGAACTTAAAATCAACATAGCTCACCCATGACATGTACAAAGATAAAAATAACTGAAAAACAATACACTCGCACATGCCACTCTTAGGGTACACCTCACTTGATTGCCTCGAACATGGTCATTAAGTATAGGAAGTTTTAGAGGTCGTCCTTTTGTCCAAAGATCATAAGTTACCTCGAAACGGTTGACTCGGAAAAGATGATCTAAGACATTAGGGTTACCGCTAAGGTGTCCTAACATTGCTTTAGTGGCCACACGTCCCTTAAATCGAATTGACCCGAAAACTCCAACGACGGTGCTACCTACTCCTCAATAGTGGGATAGCATTGTCTTAAGGACATTTGCACAGTTTAATTCCTTTTTGAGTAGGTAGATGTTCTTAAGTACTTGCTCTTTTGAAAACAAAAACAAAACTTTTCGCACTTACACTCTCTTTCAAACAAAAACTCTTTTCAAACCCACAATCACAAAGAAAAGCAAACTTTTGAAAACATAATGAGCAAGTACCTAAGAGCCCATGGATAACCACAGATAGAAAGGGTGCTAACACCTTCCCTTTCTATAATCTACCTCCCGAACCCGAGAAATATCTCAAAAAGGAATTTTTCTGTGCTTTTTTCCTTTCCTTGTTGGATAAAATAAAAGACGGTGGCGAACCTTGCTTACCGCGACATTTTGCAAAAACAAACGCAAACGCGAACCAGCATTCTGAAACAGTCAGTTCTCATTCCCACCGATCACACCATACATCTAACAGTTGATAATTTGTAGGAAGTAAAAGTGGAAATAAACCTAGCTATTACATGGCTTTGACAGTTACATAATTGCCTTGACGGGAAATAAAAGTGCGGAATTTAAAACCCTAATTAAAACTATTACAACCTCGAAACAGTCACAAAATAACAAAAAAAAGGGTAACTAAAATACGCTCGACGAATTAAATGCGAGAAGGAATTGAAAACCCTAAAAATCTAATTGGAAAATATATAAGTTATTTTTTAAGAAAATAATTAATTAAGTTATGTACAATTAAAACCCTAATTCTATTTAATTTTAATAATGAAAAAGAAATTAAATTTGCTTAACTTACTAATTATATTAAGTAAATATTTTATATAAAAAAAACTCTTTTTTTTATTTGTTGATTTTTTTTAGTTTTTTTTTATAAAAATAATAATTTTTGTGTTAATTAATTAAAACAAAAATGAAAAAAATTAGTTCAAGAAATTAAAAAAGGAAATAGAAAGAAAATGCAAACTGGGCCTGTATGCTAGCAAATGGGGGGTGCTGAACTTCTGAAACCCAGAAGGATGGCTCAGAGTCTGGCGCCTGATCCAATGAGACCATCTTCTGGGGACTCACGGTGGACCTGCGTATGTTGGTGTTGGATCTGGTTGGAGATGGATCCAGAGGATGAGATCAGAGGGTGCGTGATGATCCTCAAAAGGTGTGTGCTGGATCTGGTTGGAGATGGATCTAGAGGATGAGATCAGAGGGCGCTTGATGATGCTCAGAAGGTGAGGTGTGCTGGATCTGGCTGGAGCTAGATCCAGAGGATGAGATCAGAGGGGCGTGATGATCCTCAGAAGGTGAGGTGTGCTGGATCTGGCTAGAGATGGATCCAGAGGATGAGATCAGAGGGCGCTTGATGATCCTCAGAAGGTGAGGTGTGCTGGATCTGGTGAAAATAATGGAGAAAAATCCAAAAGCTCACGCCTGGGATCGAACCCAGGACACGAGCTTCTGACTTCCTTCCTCTGACCAATTGTGCTGGATGTTAACTCATACATATAATCAAAAGATAAAACAAAAAGTGTAAAATAATATTATGCCAAAAACGCGCCAGAATTCAAACCAGCCAGTCAGGTTATGACACGCTGGTGTCTTCTTCCCTATCCGTCGTTTTACATTTCTAAACCTTTACCTACATACGCAAGTCTGTTGCTAAAAACCTATGTAATTCAATAATCAAGCACACGTAATATAAATTCAATTGGGGACCATGAATCAACTGGTTTTGAAGCTCTGATCATCATGGTACCCATTATCAGGCCTAATTTTGCTTAAATCACAAAACCCCAAATTGGAGCACGAAACCCTAGCAACGGCAAAAGCTTGTTCCTGCACTGTAACTTAAATCAAACTATCCAGAAACATTTCAAACATGATGATGAACACAAATATATGGGTAAAATACATTTATAATGCGTAAATCATAGAAATCGAATTTGAGTTTTTTTGTGCAAACCGTGATGTTGTAACGTGCGATTCTTTACACTTTGAGGCTTTCAAATGAATGGAGAAGGTTCCTAAGATGTCCAGGAATGTATTGCTAGCCTTGAAACTCCTTGAGGACGGACCTAAGATGGATTTCGATCTCACACTTTTTGTCCAAAATTTCAGTTTTGTTCTTGCTGTTTCACGCCTCCAATCCTTGATTTTTGCTTTGTTCTTGTCCAATATATACCTAGCGATGAATTAGGGTTACAAACTTGGACTAAATCTTGAAGTTTGATGAGATTTGATTTGATTCTTTAACCATATGCAAACTTGCTATTTTGAGCCAAATCTTCCCTTTCTTGTACCAATTATGCTTGATTCGTCTTGGCCTTGATAATTCAGCATATTATGATTGTCAACTTGTCCAAAAACCAAATCAAATCATATCTTTGCTATTACTCATCAATTATTTGATTTAATTCACTTTTTAATTAATAAAAAATCAAGATAAATTGAAAAATGAAGCAAATAATGTGTGGGTGAATATTTGAGTCGTGGACCACATTATAAGTGAGGTGCAAGCATAAAAAGTTAGGCCCATTTAGCAAAAAAATGCATTTTTGAGCACATTTGACTTTTGGCAATTTTGCAAAAAAGATCAACTTTGACAAGGCATATCTCCTCCAATTTTAACCCTAGAGAGGTGTTCTTGGACTTTTTCGAAAGCTTATGGTGTCCCCTAAGCAACCCTTTTTGTCTCATCTCAATTGAGTCTTCCATGTTCATGTAAGAATCTTTGACCCAAAAGGTGTTTTTGTTGACTTTTCAAAAGGACCTATAATGTCAAAATTCATATCTTTTTATGAGTGCATATTTTGAACTTGTGAGTTGAAGATGAATTTAGTGAATTGAATCCTCTCCAAAATGAGCTTTGGATGGAAAATTTCTGATAAAGTATGAAGAAGTTATGCTTGGTCAAATTTGGGTTGACTTTTCCTACAAAACCCTAATTTAGCAACTTTTGGGTTTTGATGAATTTGGAGCATCCCTTGAGGAATCATGATCAATCCTTGATCAAATGATGGATATCACTTCTAAATGTTGATTTTGATCAAAAATCTTGAAGTTTGACTGTATGTGGGCCATAGTTGACTTTTGACCTAGTACAGTCGATTCTCAAGCATATGAGCAGTTGGCTGAGCAAACTTCTTTTGCTAGGCATGAAACTTGACATGGATGATCTCGGGAACATATTGGGACCTTGGAAGGAATTTGGGATCCTTTGGACTCAAGCATCTTGATAAAAAATGAAACCCTAATTTGAGGTATACTGCCTTAGGAGAGAGTTTGTCTGGTCAACTCTTGGGCAACCTTGAGCAAATTGGGGACCTCACTTGACATTTGTTGAGTAAAATGAGAGGTAAAATTTTGGGGTACAACAATACGACTAAGAAGAAAAGTAGATAAGGGCTATTAAAAGGGTATTGGGGAAACAGCAGCAGCAATTATCATTTTTCATTGCCATTTACAGTTTTAAAAATTTCTGTAATTACCTCTTTCTAGGAATTGCATCTTGTATTTTCGCCTATTCAGAGGCATATCAATAAAACATTTGCTTTCTTTGCATCTTTCAAATTGAATTTTTCTTTTCTCTGACTTGTTTACAAAGTACTACGATTATTGCTTGTGAATATTATCTTGAAATCATTTCGGGGAAATTAACAAATAAAAGCATTTGACAAAACATCGAAAAAGCATTTTGGTTAGAAAAACAGCAACAGAAAATCCACGACCGCGTCCATACCCACGCCTACGCCTATGCTTGCACTCACAATACAAAAATCTATACATATCTACTCCTACATCTACGCATCCATACACAAAGTCTATGTCCATATATATGTCTGCGCCTATGCCTACACTTGCAACACAAGAGTCTATACACATGTCTACGCCTGCAACATAAAGTTTACGTTCGCACATGTGTCCACGCCTACGCCTGCACTTACAACATAAAAATATACCCATATGCCAATACATACCTCTACGTCTACGTACTCGCTTACAGTACAACAAAATCAATGTTCAAAATTTTGCTAACGCTTTTCACCGCATTCAAATCAAATTCAACAATGCTACGACAACACAACATACAGCGCCAGAGAATTGGTAATTCTAAGCCAATGGTTCAAAGGAGAGAATGCCAAAAATAGTCTTCATAACATTTCAAGGCATACACACATTTTACACACATTTCACACATACATTTTACAAAGTATACATACATTATACATTTTTTCATATACAAACATTCAATACACATATAATCAGGGTTCCACACATCAAACATCATACATTTTGCATACATCCAAACATCTCAATATCAGATACCATACGCATGTATCATACAACAAATGAAAAGTCTCACCCTCGGTTTAGCTATCTAAGGGTCAACCAAGAAAATACTTCTCCTACGATTCAACCTGTCGCCTAAGTCTTCATTTTGTGACACGTTCAACCCATTTCCTAAGACTTCATGCAGCAATGTGTTCCCTTATTCCGAGACACAAATCATCCCCTCAGACTTCATGAAGCGAGGCTAGAAAACAAAATCTAGCCTATCGCCTCAGACTTTATGCAGCGATGCTCAAAAACAAAATTTAGCTTATCGCCTCATACTTCACGCAGTGATTTACGAATCAAACCCATTACCTAAGACTTCATGCAACAATGTGTTCTGCGACACAGACCATTGCCTCAGACTTCATGCAGCGATGCTCGAAAACAAAATTTAGCTTATCGCCTCAGACTTCACGCATAAATTTGCGAACCAAACCCATTGCCTAAGACTTCATGCAGCAATGTGTTCCACGAAACAGACCATCGCCTCAGACTTTATGCAGCGATGCTCGAAAACAAAATTTAGCTTATCGCCTCAGACATCACGCAGCGATTTGTGAACCTAACCCAGTGCCTAAGTCTTCATGCAGCAGTGCGTTCCCTTATTCTGTAACCCAGACCATCGCCTCAGACTTCATGTAGCAATGCTCGAAAACATAATTTTCCTATCGCCTCAGACTTCACGCAGTGATTTGTGAACCTAACCCATTGCCTAATACTTCATGCAACAATATGTTCCCTTATTCTGTGACACAGATCATCGCCTCAGACTTCATGCAGTGATTTGCGAACCTAACCCATTGCCTAAGACTTCATGCAGCAATGTGTTCCCTTATTCTGCGACACAGATCATCGCCTCAGACTTCATGCCGTAATGCTCGAAAACAAAATCTATCCTATTGCCTCAGACTTCACGCAGCGATTTGCGAACCTAACCCATTGCCTAAGTCTTCATGCAGCAATGTGTTTCTTTATTCTGCGACATCGATCATCGCCTCAGACTTCATGCAGCGATGCTCGAAAATACAAAACCCAACCTATCGCCTCAGATTTCATGTAGCGATCTGTGAGCATGACCCATGGCCTCAGTCTTCAAGCAGCCATACACCATCAAGTATTGCTCATCCCCCCAAATGGAGGAACAAGCTAAAGCAAAACCAAGACATACAAGATTGCGCTCTCAAGCTCAGGACCATCTGCCTCGAACCCTGGTAAGCGATATATCATCAGCTGCGCCTATTTCCTCAAGATTCATAAGGGTATGCTATATCAGCGCAACCTTATGATTGGTTGGCCAAATTTTGGGTATTCCAAGTATTCAATAAACTCCCAATTAGAATGCGTAAGACTCGTGTTTTCTCGCGCTATTCGATTGGAAGATAATTGAATAGGGGAAGCTGTCATACCCCAAATTTACCCTACCTCCACGATCATACTTTCAAGATTAAAAATAAAAGAGAATGCTTTAATTAAGGATGGTCCAACAATATCTGAGGGCCCATTCTTAAATCCAAGACAATCAGGGGGGTGTATTTTAATTCAAGAGAGCGGGGTTTTCTAAATAAGAAAGACCCATGTATCCATAGGCCCATTTGTGAAGCATGTTGGCCAATGGCCCATGAGATTCGAATGTGGAAAACTATTTCAATAGAAATAATTAAGTTCTTAATTAAAGCCCATATAGGGTATGAAAGAAAAAGGGAGTGAAATGGCGATAAGAAGCTCACAAGAATGCGTATGGCCCATTAAGATTTTCAAAACTAGCCCATTTGACATTTTTTATTATTGATGTTCAATTTTAAATAAATTGTTTTACTGATTTTTTACATATATATAAACTATTTATTAAATATAAAGCCCATCGAGTTTTCTTAGCCACAACCCATTTAACGTGTTATTATTTTATTGTAAGAAAAAGCATTATTTTATTAAAAAAACTATTTTTTATTTTCATCTTATTAAAAATATCTCTTCTATTATTGTTGTTGGATTTTTTTTATGATAATGTTGTCATTGCATTAAGTTTTATTAAGATTTGTTGTTTTGAAAAGATCTGTTTGGATCAATTTTTTGGGGCCCAATCCAAGTGCAGTAAAATGAAAAAAAACATGTGGTTGAAATTGTTGGACCGAAAACGTTAACCCCAGTTCATAATGAAAAAAACCAATTCAAGAAAAAATTGGTACTGTACCAATTAACCAAAGATTCGCGCACGTTTAAGCCAATTAGCAGTTACTTTAGAAGAAAAAAAACAAATCAAATCATCATCTAAATCTCAGTTCCAAGCCCAGAATAGCAGAAAATCAAATCTTTTACAACAATCACTCATAATCAAATATTTTCATTCAGTATATATAAACCAAATTAACAGAAAATCTTTACATACTAAATCCAGAAAATTGCAGAATATATCAAAATTACAAAACTCAATCTATTACAAAAATCAATTAACAATCTCTAATTGATTCACAATTCCTAAGATTGTGCTAATCTAACCGTAACAAGAATTCAACTAAACTCTATATATACAGAAGACATGGGAAAGTGATTAGGGGGAGAAATCTAGGAACTGATGCCGCAAAGAAGAACTGGAACAAAAGGGCTTGAAGCCATGGAGGATTGAAAAGACGGAGACGGCTGGAAATCAAAAAAGAAGAATTCGGTCGCCTTGAAGCTCGAAGAAGGAGTAAAGAGGTTAGGGTTTCAATATCTGAAACCCTAACCTCCGCTGACCACCTCGCTGTCCACCGTGCCTTCAATCTCTCATCACCGCCATCGTCGACCTTCGCTTCCATCTCCATAGCAACCTACAAAATCAAAGAAAAAGAAGGGTCAGTGGGTCAGACACTTGAAGAATGCAGAAGATAGAAATGCTCAAGGGGTAATACTTAGCTTCTCGTTTTATTTCTGGATTGTTGGGTAATGGCTTGTTTAGGGGATCCGCCGCCGCGGTGAAAGGGAGGAAAATTGGGGTTTGAGGGATAGGAAAATTAGGGTTGCGACGCGGTGAAAGAGAGAAAGAAGAAGAGGCTTTTTTTTCTTCTCTAAATGAACAAACTAGGCAAAACAAATTAATGAAAAATGAATTAAAACAAGATATTTAATATGTTGCTATGCCGTATCCGTGCGCTTACAATAATTATCATGCTCCCTCATTCTTGACCGCACGATATAGATCAGACAACCATTTGGCCAATTCTGCACCGTAGGCCATACTCCCTCGCCACACTCAATCAAGCTGGATCCAACTAGCCTCTTCAATTTGCTTATGGGCCAAGCCGGTTAACTTCTTGCACCCCCTTTCTACCAGTTTACTACAATCCAAAACAATTAGCACCCCCTGTCCAGCCTGTACAATGGGCCTAACCCAAGCTACTTTCAAGACCCTTCTCTTTTTACTCTATAACTGATAATACACCCCCTGGTAATTATTTATTTTCTATCTTTTTTATATATTTTAATTTTTATTATTATTATATTACATTATTATAATAATCATTATTTTTATCATTATTATTTATATTCATGATTTTTATTATTATTAATTTTTATATTTTACTTTTATATTATATTATCATCCAAATTATTTTTATTCAAAAACGCGTTCATATATCTTTTCTTATATTATTTGCATTATATATATTTAATCATGCATTAATAAGATATTTCACAATTAACACGATTAAAAAACACCCAACAAACATCAAACTATTTTTTGCAATCAACTAATCTAATCAACTGTTTTTTTGCAAAAGAGTTTCAAACAGATTTTGACTTACTGCGCATTTAGTCAAAATCTCCGCAATCACTACTCCCGGCCAAAATGCGAGGTGATTCAAAATATGTTTGCAACCCCTAAAAAACACCAACTCATACGAACTATGAATTGGGGCTCTGATTCCTCATAAGAGGATACGTTGGCATACGATCAAAAATCGTAGCGAGTTCCCCTATAAAAATATTTAAACCCTTTCCCCCAATTAAAATTTAAAACCCTATTTTACCCGAACCTAAACCTAAAATCTAGTATCCTTGTGAACAAGGTAGATGAAAGGTTCCTAACACCTTCCTTTCGTCTAGTGAAGTCTGAAACCTAGAATCTCTGTTTGCGAATTAGGGTTTCCTATTAGATGCCCTTCCCTAGGATAAAAACTAATAGTGGTGACTCTCGATTTAAAAACCAGTCTCTACACCTAGCAGGGTGTTGTACCCCAAAATTTTCCCTCTCATTTTATCAATATTTCTCATCACAAGGCTCTTGGAACTCAAGATCAAGCTAGGGTTTGCTCTGCTCAAGACATCTCCTTGCACTGATGACCTAAACTAGGGTTTGAGTTTGCACAAGGATTTTTGGACCTTCAATGCTCAAATTTACTTTCATACTTCATATTGGACTCATAAGTTTGTCCATACCAAGTTGCAAGCCTTGAATCAAATTTTTGCCCAGTCAATTGGACAATTGACCTACAAATCAGCTGTATTGGGGGAAAAGTCAACTGTGGCCAATTTACAGTCAAACCTCATGAATTTTGACCCACATCAACATTATGAACTCATATTAACCATTGGATCAAGCTTGGACCAAAACTCCACAAGAAATTTGATCAGATCACCAAAAGGGCAAAATGGTCATTTTTAGGGTTTTGACTGTACAAAGGCAATTTCTGACTTTTTTACCTAGCCAATGGTAAATTAGGTTCAACCATGGACTCAAGGACTCAATGACATCATCTTGACTTATTCAACAAATTCAAAAGACCTCAATTGCATTGGATTGACAGATGATTTTTTCAGTCAACTGATCAAAATTTGACTGTACACTGAAAAGTCAAACTTTGACTTTTTGGTCAAAATCAAGTGTCAAGGGTCATTTTTCATCAAGATGTGTCAAATTATGAAACTTGTTCATCAAGAAACCCAAAATTGCAAATTAGGGTTTAAAGTTGAAAAATTTTCATAACTTAGAAATTTTCTAAGTTATGAAATTTTCTTAATTTTTCCTAACTTTGCCCCACATTTTCACCATGATGCAAATGGATTCAAACAAAACCTCCAACATGAAAGTTGTAGTCCTCAGAAAATTCTACAACTTTGATTCACAAAGTTTTCTCAAAAGAATCTTGGATCTCAAGCTATGATTTTTGGAACAAGGGTCCCTAAAACTTTTAACTTAGTGAAATTTTGCCCTAGTTTAGGCAGGATTTTGACCTATCTTCTTGGCCATTTTTCACATAGTTTAACTTGGAATCTCAAGTTGAATTTCAAAGATGGATTATAGAGCATGTTGCAAGATTTCCAAATTGTACAAGAACTCCTCAAACACATTTGTGGTTAGGGAGAATCGAAGGCTTGAAGTTGGCAAAAACTCATTTTTCATCCATGGCAAATTCATATTCATACAAGTTGCATTTTCAAGTCAGCATGCCTTGCACTAGATTACAGGCCTCTAAACCACTTCACACTCAATAATTTAATGCAAATCCATTGGGCTAATACATTGTTTTGGTCATTAGAGCATTGTACACAAGATTAATCCCTAAATGGTAAAAGGCACATTTCCATTTTTGCCAAAGTTTGCTTTATGTCAAAACCATAATCCTTGAGCATAGAGCCAAATCTCTTGCAGCTAAACAAATCCACTAATTAGGGGGGCCAAGAGCAGAGGTTATAGGATGTTGTATAGCCTGTACAAGCCTGTTACATATCACTTCCACTTTCTTACTTCAAAAACAAGAAATTTGTCCAAATCCTGAGAACTTGAAAAACCAGCCAATACCAACTTATGCAAACAGTTTGAACATCTTTCTCACACCCTTTTGAGTTAGAAACACGATTTCTTGAGCCTCTAAACACCCCATAGCCATAAATCACATTCCTTTGGCAAAATAGGGAAAGTTCTGCAACTTGAGTTCCATAGCTCATTTGGCTCGTGCGTTTTGCCCCAAGTAGCTTCAAACACCTTCCATTCAACTCACCCAAGCTATCCCATACCTCAAACACCAACTGTAACTCCATTTACAGTGTTCACCATTTTCATTTTGAGCTTGTGCAGGTTGAGTTCTATAGGTTGATTCAAGGAAATTCAAGGCAAACTAGCTATTGGAGAAGGTCAAGTGAAGTTCAAGCAAGCTACCAGACATCTCAAGCCTTGTTGAAAAGCACTACATTTCCCTACACGAATCCAACTAAAATAGGTTTTTCTCCACTTTCTATCTCTCTATTTAGGAACATTTAGCCTTAGGTTTGTGAATAAAAAATGTAGTGTTCATTGCCATGAAGCTGTACATATGCTCAGTTTTCATTTATATTAAGTGTGTTAGGAGAATTTCATCCATGAACATGCTGAAAAAACTAGGTCAGATTTTAGGGCCAGAGAAATTCTCTCTGGTCTTTGAGAGTTAGGATTAGTTTTTTATATGGTTGGAATCGTCTTGAAATTCTTTACAAGTTTGGTGTTATGTGTTTTTGCAATGGAGCTCATATGCAGGATATCCAAGTTTGTACAGGGCGCGCGCGCATTTTTAAAACATCTGAAGGTTGAAGATGAAGCTGGCTTGGGCTGGGCTTAGCCTGGCTTGCTTTTAACACCTTCCATTTTCATTTTTGCACCCTCTGGCCCAATTTCTTGTATTTTTACATTTTTGCATTTTTGTTTTCATTTCTGATTTTGTTTATTTATTTCCAAATATAAAAAATGCTTAAAAATATTTTCATAAATTTTTTACATTTATCTGGCATTTTATTTTAATTTTTCTAACATAAAAAGGCATTTAAATACTTTTATATTATTTATTAAGACTTCAAAAAATATATATGATTTATACTTTTATTTTTGTTCTTTATTTTTATTCATACTAAAAATATTTTCCTAAATATATTTTATTTTTGTACATATTTTATTTTATATTGTACATATTTAATTTGATTAATATACATATATAAATATATACTTTTTATTTTATTAAATACTCTAGAATAAAAAATATAAAATATTACATTTTTATTTTTATTATTATTTATACTAAAAAATATTTTTTCTAAGTATATTTCATTTTGTATATATTAATATATTTTATTGTATATAAATAATATAACATTTTATTTTCTTAAAGAAATTAGGGTTTTACCCTTAAACAATTAAAATAAATCTTTTATTTTATTTCTTTATTTTTTACATTAAATACTTTTACATACATAAACAAACAAAAACCTTTTTTTTTGCATATTCCATGTCCTTTGATATATTTATTTATTTTGTTTATTTAAATATTATCCATTTATTATTCATGCAATTAAATTCAATTTGGATGTAATAGTAAACTAGGGTTTATATTTCTTGTCAAATCCCCCCCCCCCCCAATTCAAAGATTGTACCCCCATCCCTATAATCATGTTGTAATAGCTTAGAATTTTAATTCTCGCACTTTACGCTTTCAATTATTGCCATGATTAGAGAATTCGGGTTTGTATGCAAAAATCCAAATCAATAAATAGTTTGACCTAATCAAAGACAAAAATGCATGAAAATCAAACACAATGTACACTTGCACCCCTAGGGTTACAATCCACTTGTTTCCTTCAAAAATGGGCCATGTTATGCATGTTGGGTACTTTGGCAAAACAAAAACAAAACAAAAGATCATATTCCCTCGATGACGCTATCTTGGTTGTCTAAACAAAAATGATCAAGTCCCTTAAAAATTTGCCAAAAATACTTGACACAATTGTTATCATGGTCTATACGATGACCCGCGCCTGTCCCGTTTAACAACCTAACACAAGGTTGTTCACCAAATGCAATGGTTAAACAACACTGTCAAAAGGGTTAAAAACATTAGGAAAGATCTTTGAGTAAAATAGGGTAGATAGCTCTTATTTACTTGATCAAAGCTTGCAAAAAAACATCCTTGTTATTTTCAAACACACTTCACAACACAATTTCAAAACATTTTCCCAAATCAAACTTTCAAAACATTGAAATCTTTTCAAAAAGACAAAACACCTTTGTATACATTCAAACAAGAATCATTACAAAGGTTGCCACAATGATGGCCTCTTTTCAAAACATCTTTCAAAACCACACACAAAGCACCATTTCAAACAATAGGAAAAGCAAAGCAAGTGATCTAAACAAGTAACTAAGAGCCCATGGATAACCATGGATGAAAAGGTTGCTTGCACCTTCCCTTTTTCATAATCTACTCCCCGAACCCAAGAAAACATCTCAAAGGTCTTTCCTGTGCTTTTTGACCTTTCCTTAGGATAAAATAAAAAGTCGGTGGCGACTCTTGCTAAACCGAAACATTTGCGAACACCAAACGCAAAACCTCAAGTCAGTTCTCCCATCGTATCACAGAACTGGCGACTCTGCTGGGGAGTTCTTTAAAAGTGGAGTAACCTTAGGGTTTATATCACCTTTGCATGCTTATCTTGTTTGCTTTGATTGCTTTACATTTGGTTCTCTTGTTTGGGTTTGAATCCTCCACCCGTATTTTTGGGAAACATTCATAGGTAAATAGAAATACATTATGGAAACTGTGCGGGGTATACCGACATGGTTGAAGCAATAGCTATATTAATGCGACATATTTGTGGGTACCGGTAGCCTTTGAGTCAATCAAAGAGAATACGGGGCCGCTGAGTGATGTCATGAAGCACTAATGAACTCTTAGGACCTTACTTAACCATCTTGGCCTTTTTTTAGGGGTAGTGAGATGACCGGCTTTGGTGCAGTCCGAAGTTGGTAGATACTCGATACTACACTCATTGAGGGTTATTTTCTTGGAATATTTTGGTCTCCAGTTAAGTGGCTAAACCAAAACAATGAACACAAAAAATAATCCAGTGATATTGAGCTCCTTAGAACCCGGTTACTATTTATAGGACAGGTTGAGCCAACTAACTTCAAGAGGGTACTTACCTATGAAACCTCATGCAATCTTGAAACTAGGATCTTGTGTGATTTGCTTGTACATATGTTTGTGCATACATCATGAACATCATGAACATCATAAAGCATCATATGCATCCTCTAACCATTTCAAGGGTTTGGATCTTCATCTTTGTTCTTGTTTTGTAGGTCATGGAATCTCTTTGCAGGAAAACAATTAAAGTCAACCTTGTGAGAATCCCTCCTCAACTCAAGGAGCTTACTTCCAAGATTCCAGAGAATTCTCCTTTCAGTGAAAGACATGGTAGACTTCTCAACTTGGTCAACTCCAACATTGAAGAAGACATGGTGAAAGTTCTCTTCCAGTTCTTTGACCTCTAACACCATTGCTTTACATTTCCTGATTACCAACTAGTACCCACTTTGGAGGAATTTTCTCAACTCCTGAGGATTCCTATTCTCCATCAACTACCCTACAACGGTATGGAAAGAGAACCAAAGCCTGAAGATGTTGCTCAAGCATTACACTTGTAACCATCTGATATCAAAGGTCATTGGGAAACCAGAAGTGGTGTCAAGGGTTTCTTGGCAAAGTTTCTATTTGAGAAGGCACAAGACTGCTGGAATTCTCTAGATCTACAAGCCTTTGAGGAGATTGTAGCACTACTCATCTATGGGTTGGTCTTGTTCCCAAACCCTGATCAACTTATAGATGTGAATGCTGTCAAGATTTTCATATCTCGGAATCCAGTGCCTACATTGCTTGGGGACATCCTACACTCATTTTACACACGAACAATGAGGAAAAAATGTGTTCTCATGTGTTGTACTCCTCTTCTAGCAAGGTGGTTTATTTCTCACCTTCCCCAATCAGTTTTGAAGAATGAGCAGGGTTTAAGGTGGTCACAACGGTTGATGACTCTCACACATTCTGATGTTCATTGGTGTTCTCGGTCTAGAGAAAATGTAATCATAATTGATCGTTGTGGGGAGTTCCCTAATGTCCCACTACTTGGCATTAGGGGAGGCATTACCTACAACCCCTGTCTAGCTTTTAGGCAATTTGGGTATGCCCGGAGGGATGGCCTTCATGATATGCTGATTCCTGACTTAGTTTTTGACTTCGACAATGATGCACAAGGACTTCGATAAAGGTTTATCCGAGCTTGGAGGATACCCAACAAAGTGGATAGTAAGACACTGGGACACAAGAATTCCATCCCCCTTGAGCCTTATCTCAAGTGGGTACGAACCCGCTCCCAGAATCTTATGATGCCATACCCTCAAATTCTCCCCGTGATCAAAGAGCGTGTTATGGAAGGAGAGGTTCCATACACCCTCCTACATCCAGACATGCCAACATCATTGGAAGAATTGCAAATGAGTTGGATACAACTCAAGGAAGAATGGAACACTTTTGAAGCCAGCTTCTATGCCAGTGAGAAGAAGGTTTTGGAACTTACCCGTCGACTTCATGAAGAGGAGACTCTCAACACTTACATCCCACCAAAGAGGATGCACAACGTCTTTTTACATTAAGAATTTTGTAATATTTTTGTCCATGGGGCATTTATGTACTAACAAATTTCTTCTTATTAATATGACGTGTGTTCCTTTTGTTTGAAACAAATGAGAATTTCTGAATCCTTGAATGCATTACATGAATAACATATCATTCATCATATGCATAAACAGGTATTTACACCAGGTTTCCTCATCTTTCTGTTGTTTATTTCAGCCAGATGGATATAGAACAGACGGTTAAAGATCTGCAAGCATAGAATTTGCAGTTTCAACAACTCATCATGACCTTAGCAAAGGGTCAAGAGGACCTTAAAGCACTGTTGGAGAAAGAGAAAGATAAAGAGAAAAAGAATAAAAGGACTGGTGTGGCCACTATGGGAAGAAGGTTTGAAAGCCAGGCTAGAAAGGTCCTCGAGTTCCCCTCGACGTCTGATGAAGGGGTTAGTAAAGGTAGAGGCGTTGCAATGCCCTCCGAGTCTGAAGCTGAAGAGGAAGAGGAAGAAGAGGAGGAGGATTACTCTGAGCAGCAATATCCTCCTGTGGATGATAAATATAAAAACCTGGAAGAGCGATTGGCGGCCATGGAGTTGCAAAGGGTACCTGGGTTAGATTTCGAAGAACTAGGGTTGGTCGCTGGGATCGTTATTCCTCCCAAGTTCAAAGTACCTATATTTGCCAAATATGACAGTTTGTCTTGTCCAAAGATGCATCTGAGATCCTACGTCAGAAAGATCTAATCTCACTCCTCTGATAAGGATCTTTGGGTCCACTTTTTTCAAGATAGTTTGTCAGGCACGCAATTGGACTAGTTCTATCAACTTGAGAGATCTGATGTTCATAACTGGGAAGATATGGTTGCTGCTTTCTACCGACAATACCAATACAATGCAGATTTAGCTCCTACTCGTACTCAACTACAGAGTATGGGTATGGCCTCTAATGAAGGATTCAAGGAGTATGCCCAGAAGTGGCGAGATTTGGTTGGAAGGGTGCAGCCACCGTTGTCGGATAGAGAGCTGGTTGACATGTTTTTGGGGACCCTGTCAGGCCCATTCTTTAATCACTTAATCGGGAGCTCATCTGCAGGGTTTACCGAATTAATACTGACAGGTGAAAGGGTCAAAGCTGGCATTAAGAGTGGTAAAATTCAGAAGGATGCAACTACTTCCGCTGCTGTTAAGAAGACCTTCCCAGCTAAGAAAGAGGCTTCTGCTGTTTGTTCCCAGAGAAATCAAGGAAAGACGGAGCGCCGACCAACGGTGGGGGCTGTGATGATTCAGAACTCCTCAGCCGATCAACCTCGCAGCAGTCAACCAATAGCTAATCAGCAAAGGGTAGAAAGGCCACAACGGCAATTCACCCGAATCAATATGACACCAGCCCAGGTTCTCCCTCATCTGTTAAAGTTAAACCTTACCAACTTGAAAGAAGCGCCGAAAAACCCCAATACCTCTTCTCCTTATTATCATTCCAATGCAAAATGTGCATACCACTCGGACAGTGTAGGGCATGATACTAACAACTGTTGGGCTCTTAAAAACAAGATCCAAGATTTGATAGATGCCAAGGAGGTAGAGTTTGATGCTCCCGAAAAACCTAATGTGATATCCGCTCCTATGCCGAAACATGGTCATAATGTCCATGCCATTGTGGAAGATCTTCATGTTACCACTATTGATGACCTTTTGACTCTGTTACCAGTGATTAAGGTGAATTTGATGAAGGTCGGGATATTCCCAGGCTGTGGAAAAGACTGTTACTTTTGTTCAAACTTACAAACTGACTGCCCACTGTTGAAATCAGGCATCCAACTCCTGATGGATACCCAAGAGATCCTCTTTCAAAAGACTCCTATTGATACTATCACTCATGTTACTTCTGCTACCTTTGTTACTTCAATCAATGACATTGCTATAATTACCATCTCCGACGATCTTTCCAAGACCTGCAAGAGGCCTGTTAAGATTACGCCTGATCCTAAGTTTGTGCCGCTGAAAATTACCATGCCGAGGCCTATCCCGTATAAATCTAACAAGACGATACCATGGAATTATGGAGGAGAAATCTTCTACCATGGTATCAAGCAGATCAAATCAGCCGAAGAGAGTTCCGATGATGAAACCCCTGATATAGGGAATATTGCGGGAACGAGCAAGATAACTCGCAGCGGAAGGATCTTCTCTTTGGAGATTGCTCCTCCACGGGCAGTCTTCGGACCCTCGAGAGTTTTTGTGCATGTCAAGCCATCTGTGCAAAGCCCGGTAATTGAAGAATTTGATGCTCCTGAAGCTAGACCCTCTGATGTTACTACCAATAAGGGTAAGGGGATACAAGAAGCGCCTGTCAGGATGAAGGCTCAGACTGCGGTTATCCCCGAGACAACCCAAAAAGAGATGGAAGAAATCTTAAAGATAATCAAGAAGAGCGACTACGATGTCGTGGAGCAGCTAGGGCAAACCCCTTCAAAAATCTCCATGTTGGCTCTCTTACTCTGCTCCGAGGCTCATGCCAAAGCCTTGATCAAATTTTTGAAGACGACACACGTGCCTCAAGAAACTTCTGTGGACCAGTTTCAAGAGTGCGTGGCTAGCCTTACAGCCGGTAATGGTCTTGGTTTTTCTGATGCTGATTTGACTCCTAAGGGAAGAAAGCATAACGATGCACTGCATGTCTCGGTAGAGTGCAGGGGGACCACACTTGCTCATGTTCTGGTAGATATCGGTTCATCCTTAAATGTTCTACCAAAGAAGGCGTTGGACAGATTGGACTGTGAAGGTTTAACCCTAAAGCCCAGTAACATCATTGTTAGAGCCTTCGACGGTTCTAAAAGGATGGTTCACGGAGAAGTGGACATTCCAATCAAAGTGGGTACAGAAATTTTCAACTCTACTTTTTATGTGATGGACATCCGTCCTTCATATTCATGCTTGTTAGGAAGGCCATGGATCTACAATGCTGGGGCAGTCACTTCTTCTCTACACCAAATGCTAAAGTATCCATTTCAGGGTAAGATCATAACGGTTCATGGTGAGGAGGAGTATATGATAAGTCACCTTAACTCCTTCCTCTATGTGGAGTTAGATGGCGAATTCATAGAAACGCCTTTCCAACACTTTGAAGAGGTTTCTTCTGAAGTCGCAGTTGTAAAGACAATGACTGATGTGCCTATCATTTCCAAGCCTGTGTCTCGGATGGAATCCCTTAAAGATGCGGAGGCTGTAATCAAAGAAGGAAGGAGTACGGTGTGGGGGCTACTTCCAGATTTTTCTCACAAGACGGACAAGTTCGGACTAGGTTTTACTGCTGCTGGCCAGAAAGCTATGCGTCGCTCCCGGGCTGGAGGACCACCCTTAAAAATCACTCACCATGGAATTCATGCCTTAGAAGATGATGATGAAGAAGACAACTTTGAAGATTGGATCTTTCCAACCATTGAAGGAGGATTAAGCAACTGGGAGGCGAAAGACTCTGTTCCCATCACTTTCATCAATAAGTAATTTATCTTTGAACAATTTCTTGTTTGGTCTGTAATAATTAAACAATTCGTACACTCTTTTTTCCTTGTTCCTTTCCCGGGGCATATAGGTCCATTTGTAAGGGCTTGATTTCTTCATTATCATATGCCATTTTTAATGAATCATGGACGTTTTCATCTATAAACTGTTGTGTTTATTTTCTTTCATTTTACATTTTATTTTGTTTAAGGATGGCTATCCCTTACACACACCCACACTCACAAAATGCAGGTACCCATCCACTATGGATTCTATGGGTGACTATTCTGCTTTGGCCTTCAGTGACTCTGAAGATTTGGTCAATCATGCCGAGTACGAAGGTGATGAAGACTGTGAAGTGCCTGGAGAGTTAGCCAGACTTTTGCAACAAGAAGAAAGGGCTATTCTGCCCCATGAAGAATTACTAGAGGCTATCAATTTGGGAACAAAGGAAGACAAGAAAGAGGTTAAAGTGGGTGCCAACCTGGAGCCAAATGTCAAAGAGCGTTTAGTTCAGCTATTAAATGAATATGTTGAGATCTTCGCCTGGTCCTATGAAGACATGTCGGGATTGGATACAGATATTGTGGTTCACCGTCTCCCTACAAGAGAAGATTGTCCACCAATCAAACAGAAATTCCATCGAATGAGGCCCGACATGTCAGAAAAGATCAAAGCTGAGGTGATGAAGCAATTCAATGCTGGCTTTCTGGTTGTTACTTCCTATCCACAATGGGTTGCTAACATTGTGCCCGTGCCTAAGAAGGACGGCAAAGTCAGAATGTGTGTGGACTACAGAGACCGAAACAGGGCTAGCCCTAAATATGATTTTCCACTACCACACATCGACATCTTGGTTGACAACACAGCCCAACACAAAGTATTTTCTTTCATGGATGGATTCTCGGGATACAACCAGATCAAAATGGCCCCCGAGGACATGGAGAAGACTACTTTTGTTACGCAGCGGGGTACCTTCTGCTACAAAGTGATGCCATTCGGACTGAAGAATGTCGGGGCAACCTATCAGCGAGCTATGGTAGCTTTGTTTCATGACATGATACATCATGAGATTGAAGTCTACGTAGACGACATGATAGCCCGTTCACAGACAAATGAAGAACACCTCGACCATCTGCAAAAGCTATTTGTCAGATTGAAGGAATATAAGCTTAGATTGAACCCTAGCAAGTGCACTTTCGGAGTCAGGTCCAGTAAACTTTTGGGATTCATCGTCAGTAACAAAGGCATTGAAGTTGATCCTGCCAAGGTCAAAGCAATACAAGAAATGCCTTCCCCCCGCACTGGGAAGGAGGTTAGAGGTGTCTTGGGACACTTAAATTATATTGCAAGGTTCATCTCTCACCTAACATCTACCTGTGAGCCAATCTTCAAGCTGTTGAAGTAAGTTCGGGTGGTTGAACGGAACAATGATTGTCAAGTTACTTTTGATAAGATCAAGGAGTATTTGCTGGAGCCTCCTATCTTGATGCCACCCGTCGAAGGAAGACCTTTAATCATGTATCTGACTGTTTTGGATAATTCAATGGGGTGCGTATTGGGCCAACATGACGAGTCTGGCCGGAAAGAGCATGTTATTGATTACCTTAGCAAAAAATTTACCGACTGTGAGACTCGCTACTCACTGCTCAAGAAAACTTGTTGCGCTTTGGTATGGGCTGCTCGCCGGCTAAGGCAGTATATGTTGACACATACCACTTTGCTGATTTCCAAAATGGATCAGATCAAGTACATCTTCGAGAAGCCTGCTTTATCCGGAAGAATCGCTAGATGGCAGATGATCCTGACTGAATACGAGATTCAGTACACAACCCAAAAAGCTATAAAGGGGAGTGTACTAGCTGACCATCTAGCTCATCAAGCTGTCGAATATTACCAATCTATGAGGTTCGACTTCCCTGACGAAGACATTATGACATTGGACAACATTAAAGGTAACGGACCATATGACGGACCTAAACAAGAATCCCGATGGACTCTGTACTTTGATGGTGCTTCAAACGCACTTGGCAACGGTATTGGTGTGGTACTTATTTCTCCAGAAGGTTTCCATATGCCTTTCACTTCTAGACTCTACTTCAGCTGCACCAACAACATGGCCGAGTATGAAGCTTGTATCTTTGGTCTCAAGGCTGCTATTGACTTGGGAATCAAATCTTTGGTCGTATTTGGGGACTTAGCTTTGGTTATCAGTCAAATCAAAGGAGAGTGGGATACTAAACATCCTAATCTTATCCCATACAAAGAACATGTCCTGACATTGTTACCTCATTTCGAGCAGATTACCTTTGAGCACTTTCCGCGAGAGGAAAATCAGCTAGCTGGTGCTCTAGCTACAATGTATTCCATGTTTAAACTCAACTGGGATAATGAGGTTCCCTAAATCACCATTGAGTGAATGGATGAACCTGCACACTGTCATGAGATTAATACCGAAGAAGTAGTGGAACAACCTTGGTTTCATGAAATAAAAAGGTATCTCCAGACTCGAGAGTACCCTGAAGGAGCTTCAGTCAATGACAAAAAGTTCTTAAGGAGATTTGTTGCCAAGTTCTTCCTGAGCAATGGTATCCTATATAAGCGCAGCCATGATTGTGTTCTACTTCATTGTGTGGACAAAGTTGAAGCTGAGTTGATCATGACTGAAATACATAGTGGCACCTTTGGCACCCACTTGAGCGGACATACGATGGCTAAGAAGATTCTAAGGGCAGGCTACTACTGGTCTACCATGGAAGCTGACTATCATCAATACGCTCGTACTTGTCACAAATTCCAAGTCTACGCTGACAAGGTACATATTCCTCCAGTTCCTATCAACGTTCTAACAGCTCCTTGGCCATTCGCAATGTGGGGAATCGACATGATTGGAGAGATCAAGCCTACGGCATCCAATGGACATCGCTTCATCCTGGTGGCTATTGATTACTTCACCAAGTGGGTTGAAGCAGCTTCCTTTGCCTCCGTTACAAAGAATGTGGTTGCCCGCTTCATCAAGCAGAATCTCATATGCTGGTATGGTATCCCCGACAGGATCATCACGGACAACGGTACAAATTTGAACAACACTGTGATCACCACTCTGTGCGAGCAGTTCAAGATTCAACATCACAATTCATCTCCCTATCGGCCAAAGATGAACGGTGATGTTGAAGCCGCGAACAAAAATATCAAGAAGATCATTCAAAAGATGACAGTCACCTATAAGGACTGGCATGAGATGTTACCGTTTTCTCTTCACGGATATCGTACCACGGCGCGTACTTCAACTGGGGCAAGCCCCTTTTCTTTGGTATATGGCATGGAGGCTGTTTTACCTATGGAAGTTCAGATTCCTTCCTTAAGGATTATGAAGGACGTTGGTTTAAGTGAAGACGATTGGATTCAAACCCGGCTTGATCAACTTAATTTGATCGACGAGAAGAGACTTACTGCTGTTTGTCATGGTCAGACGTATCAAAAACGGATGATCAAGACTTTCAACAAGAAATTTAGGCGTCAAGTGTATCGAGTCAGAGATCTTGTAATCAAACGGATCATCTTGCCGCAAAGTGATCCCAGGGGCAAGTGGACTCCTACTTACGAGGGGCCATTTGTGATCAAAAACATTTTTTCTGGTGGGGCAATGATTCTGACCACCATGGACGGTGATGACCTGCCACACCCTGCGAACGCAGACATAGTCAAAAGATACTACGCATAAACGACCCGGCAAGTTGAAAACCCGAAAGGGCAACATGGGCAAAAATGGGCATCCCGGTGAATCGAAAACCCGAAAGGGCGGTTCAGGCAAAAATTAGGGATAAATAAAAAAATTTGTACACCCGGCAAGTTGAAAACCCGAAAGGGCGACTTGGGAAAAAAGGGGTTTCCCGGTGGATCGAAAACCCGAAAGGGCGGTCCTGGTAAAATTTAGGGAATTAAAGCGTATGACTATGTCTCGTCGGATCACTTTAAGAACAATCTCATCACGGACAAGCTCCAAGCTTCTGATCTATCCAATCATCTGCGGACGAAGCAACGAATGGACAAGATACTCAGAGTTGTGAAGGCTATAGTAGAATGGGAACCCCATGGAATTGTTACACATATCCATCTTTCTTTGTATAAAATTTTTCTCAATTTTTACGACAACATTCTCTTACTAGGATGACTGTCTCCTTTGTACAAAAATACTTACAAAATTAATACAAAGATACTTCAAAGTGTAGAAATTTGCTTGCCTTTTCTTTTACAATTATGTTTTATTTGAAAACGTCCAATGATTTGTTAAATGAGCATATGCATTTGAATATAATCACTGCTTACAAATAAAACGAAATAAGAAAGGATAATTACTGATAGGTCAAAAGTATAGGAAAACGTCTTTAGGCTATTCCAGAAGAAATCCCCTACAGTATGTCATTCAGATCCTCAACAAAGCTAAAACCTTAGAGTATATATCCCCAGCGGAGTTAAGTTCCAAAATTCCCATCAGAGTTAAGTCTCTAAAACTCCCGATCCCCAGTGGAGCCTGAATACTCTAAACTTTCTTCCCCAATGGAGTCCAAAACTCCAAATCTTAAACCCCAGTGGAATACTATCCAACTTCCTCCGATTCACCAGCGGAGTTTTCCACAAAACAAGGAATCCCTAGTAGACTGGCATACAACCCAAGCTCCTGATTTCCCCGGCAGAATAAACACTCTCCCCACAGAGTTATTTCCCAACAGAACGAAGATTCTATTTCCCGTTTCTCCATTTGAAGCCTCCTAGGTTTTAATTCCCCAGTAGAGGTCGTCGGATTTTTCCTTATTTCCCCAGGAAAGTAATGAAGGATTCTCACATCCCCACAGAAGTTGCCAAGGTTTTGGCAATCCCCGCAGGTTGCCAAGGATTTTCTATCCCCAACAGTAATCAGCAAGGTTCTCTCATCTTCAACAAATCGAAGAGTTTTGGAATCCCCAGCATCGGTCAAGGATTTACTTTCCCCGGCAGCAGTCAAAGATTTCATTATCTCCAACTATCAAGGATTTATTTTCCTCAACAAGACAGCTAATCAGCTTAGTTGCACATCCATTACATTCATATATCATAAACATTGATGGAACACATTTTATTGCATCATACATATCATGCAACATAACTATTGTGCTTTAGCTAACATTCTACCCTTTTTCAGGATAAGATTAAAATGCTATCGTTAACAACTATTCAGAGATTTCAGATACAATATGGATACACCCCCAGACACGGCGGTCATTCTATTACTCATTCAAAATTTCAAGTCAAGATACGGTATGGATACAACCCAGACGTGGCGGTTATTCTATTACTCATTCAGACTTCAGTAATCAGATACAGACTAGATGTGCTCCAGACACAGAAGCCATTCTATTTCTCATTCAGATTCAGCTATCAAACTCAAGTTCAGATACACTCCAGACACGGAAGTCATTCTGTCACTTGTCCAGATCCCAATTACAGTACGGATATACTCCAGACACGGAAGTCATTCTGCTACTCATACAGATCTCAACTTCAAATACAGTCCAGATACGCTCCAGACACGGTTGCCATTATGTCACTCATTCAGAATTTATCCCCAGCACATAGATGCTCCATACACAGATACAGCTTGGATACGCTCAAGACACGGACGCCATTCCCTTGCTCATACGAACCCAGTCTCCAGATACAACTCAGATACGTTCCAAATACGGATACCATTTTGATGTTCATTCTACTGATTTTCAACAAACAAGTTTTGGATGGCATCTCTAAGCCCATCTCTAGTAAGATTCTACCATTTCTAAATGTCATCTTTAAGCCCATTCCCTCAACTACATTTTAACGAGTGCAAATTTACGGGCACTCTAGTGTCCAATCCTCTTTTACCTTCGAGTCACGAAAGGAAAACTTGCCAATCTAACTCTTCAAGTTCAAGAAGATTGAACAGGGGCAACTGTTGTACCCCAAAATTTTCCCTCTCATTTTATCAATATTTCTCATCACAAGGCTCTTAGAACTCAAGATCAAGCTAGGGTTTGCTCTGCTCAAGACATCTCCTTGCACTGATGACCTAAACTAGGGTTTGAATTTGAACAAGGATTTTTGTACCTTCAATGCTCAAATTGACTTTCATACTTCATATTGGACTCATAAGTTTGTCCATACCAAGTTTCAAGCCTTGAATCAAATTTTTGCCCAGTCAATTGGACAGTTGACCTAGAAATCAGTTGTATTGGGGGAAAAGTAAACGGTGGCCAATTTACAGTAAAACCACATGAATTTTGACCCATATCAAAATTATGAACTCATATGAACCATTGGATCAAGCTTGGACCACAACTCAACAAGAAATTTGATCAGATCACCAAAAGGGCAAAATGGTCATTTTTAGGGTTTTGACTGTACAAAGGCAATTTCTGACTTTTTTACCTAGCCAATGGTAAATTAGGTTCAACCATGGACTCAAGGACTCAATTAAATCATCTTGACTTATTCAACAAGTTCAAAAGACCTCAATTGCATTGGATTGACAGATGAATCTTTCAGTCAACTGATCAAAATTTGACAGTACACTGAAAAGTCAAACTTTGACTTTTGGTCAAAATCAAGTGCCAAGGGTCATTTATCATCAAGATGTGTCAAATTATGAAACTTGTTCATCAAGAAACCCAAAGTTGCAAATTAGGGTTTAAAGTTGAAAATTTTCATAACTTAGAAATTTTCTAAGTTATGAAATTTTCTTAATTTTTCCTAACTTTGCCCCACATTTTCACCATGATGCAAATGGATTCAAACAAAACCTCCAACATGAAAGTTGTAGTCCTCCACAAATTATACAAATTTGATTCACAAAGTTTTCTCAAAAGAAGCTTGGATCTCAAGCTATGATTTTTGGAACAAGGGTCCCTAAAACTTTTAACTTAGTGAAATTTTGCCCTAGTTTAGGCAGGATTTTGACCTATCTTCTTGGCCATATTTCACATAGTTTCACTTGGAATATCAAGTTGCATTTCAAAGATGGATTATAGAGCATGTTGCAAGATTTCCAAATTGTCCAAGAAATCCTCAAACACATTTGTGGCTAGGGAGAATCGAAGGCTTGAAGTTGGCAAAAACTCACTTTTCATCCATGGCAAATTCATATTCATACAAGTTGCATTTTCAAGTCAGCATGCCTTGCACTAGATTACAGGCCTCAAAACCACTTCACACTCAATAATTTAATGCAAATCCATTGGGCAAATACATTTTTTTGGTCATTAGAGCATTGTACACAAGATTAATCCCTAAACGGTAAAAGGCATATTTCCATTTTTGCCAAAGTTTGCTTTATGTCAAAACCATAATCCTTGAGCATAGAGCCAAATCTCTTGCAGCTAAACAAATCCACTAATTAGGGGGGCCAAGAGCAGAGGTTAGAGGATGCTGTATAGCCTGTACAAGCCTGTTACATATCACTTCCACTTTCTTACTTCAAAAACAAGAAATTTGTCCAAATCCTGAGAACTTGAAAAACCAGCCAATACCAACTTATGAAAATAGTTTGAACATCTTTCTCACACCCTTTTGAGTTAGAAACACGATTGCTTGAGCCTCTAAACACCCCATATCCAAAAATCATATTCCTTTGGCAAAACAGGGCAAGTTCTGCAACTTGAGTTCCATAGCTCATTTGGCTTGTGCGTTTTGCCCCAAGTTGATTCAAACACCTTCCATTCAACTCACCCAAGCTATCCCATACCTAAAACACCAACTGTAACTCCATTTACAGTGTTCACCATTTTCATTTTGAGCTTGTGCAGGTTGAGTTCTATAGGTTGACTCAAGGACATTCAAGGCAAGCTAGCTATTGGAGAAGGTCAAGTGAAGTTCAAGCAAGCTACCAGACATCTCAAGCCTTGTTGAAAAGCACTACATTGCCCTACACGAATCCAACTAAAATAGGTTTTTCTCCACTTTCTATCTCTCTATTTAGGAACATTTAGCCTTAGGTTTATGAATAAAAAATGTAGTGTTCATTGCCATGAAGCTGTACATATGCTCAGTTTTCATTTATATTAAGTGTGCTAGGAGAATTTCATCCATGAACATGCTGAAAAAACTAGGTCAGATTTTAGGGCCAGAGAAATTCTCTCTGGTCTTTGAGATTTAGGATTAGTTTTTTATATGGTTGGAATCGTCTAGAAATTCTCTACAAGTTTGGTGTTATGTGTTTTTGCAATAGAGCTCATATGCAGGATATCCAAGTTTGTACAGGGCGCGCGCGCGTTTTTCATACATCTGAAGGTTGAAGATGAAGTTGGCTTGGACTGGGCTTGGCCTGGCTTGCTTTTAACACCTCCCATTTTCATTTTTGCACCCCCTGGCCCAATTTCTTGTATTTTTACATTTTTGCATTTTTGTTTTCATTTCTGATTTTGTTTATTTATTTCCAAATATAAAAAATGCTTAAAAATATTTTCATAAATTTTTTACATTTATTTGGCATTTTATTTTAATTTTTCTAACACAAAAAGGCATTTAAATACTTTTATATTATTTATTAAGACTTAAAAAAATATATATGATTTATACTTTTATTTTTGTTCTTTATTTTTATTCGTACTAAAAATATTTTCCTAAATATATTTTATTTTTGTATATATTTTATTTTATATTGTACATATTTAATTTGATTAATATACATATATAAATATATACTTTTTATTTTATTAAATACTCTAGAATAAAAAATATAAAATATTACATTTTTATTTTTATTATTATTTATACTAAAAAATACTTTTTCTAAGTATATTTCATTTTGTATATATTAATATATTTTACTGTATATAAATAATATAACATTTTATTTTCTTAAAGAAATTAGGGTTTTACTCTTAAACAATTAAAATAAATCTTTTATTTTATTTCTTTATTTTTTACATTAAATACTTTTACATACATAAACAAACAAAAACCTTTTTTTGCATATTCCATTTCCTTTGATATATTTATTTATTTTGTTTATTTAAATATTATCCATTTATTATTCATGCAATTAAATTCAATTTGGATGTAATAGTAAACTAGGGTTTATATTTCTTGTCAAATCCCCCCCCCCCCCCCCCCCCCATTCAAAGATTGTACCCCCATCCCTATAATCATGTTGTAATAGCTTAGAATTTTAATTCTCGCACTTTACGCTTTCAATTATGCCATGATTAGAGAATTCGGGTTTGTATGCAAAAATCCAAATCAACAAATAGTTTGACCTAATCAAAGACAAAAATGCATGAAAATCAAACACAATGCACACTTGCACCCCTAGGGTTACAATCCACTTGTTGCCTTCAAAAATGGGTCATGTTATGCATGTTGGTTACTTTGGCAAAACAAAAACAAAACAAAAGATCATAGTCTCTTGATGACGCTATCTTAGTTGCCTAAACAAAAATGATCAAGTCCCTTAAAAATTTGCCAAAAATACTTGACACAATTGCTATCATGGTTTATACGATGACCCGCGCCTGTCCCGTTTAACATCCTAACACAAGGTTGTTCACCAAATGCAATGGTGAAACAACACTGTCAAAAGGGTTAAAAACATTAGGAAAGATCTTTGAGTAAAATAGGGTAGATAGCTCTTAGTTACTTGATCAAAGCTTGCAAAAAACATCCTTGCTATTTTCAAACACACTTCACAACACAATTTCAAAACATTTTCCAAAATCAAACTTTCAAAACATTGAAATCTTTTCAAAAATACAAAACACCTTTGTATACATTCAAACAAGAATCATTACAAAGGTTGCCACAACGATGGCCTCTTTTCAAAACATCTTGCAAAACCACACACAAAGCACCATTTCAAACAATTGGAAAAGCAAAGCAAGTGATCTAAACAAGTAACTAAGAGCCCATGGATAACCATGGATGAAAAGGGTGCTTGCACCTTCCCTTTTTCATAATCTACTCCCCGAACCCAAGAAAACATCTCAAAGGTCTTTCCTGTGCTTTTTGACCTTTCCTTAGGATAAAATAAAAAGTCGGTGGCGGCTCTTGCTAAACCAAAACATTTGCGAACACCAAATGCAAAACCTCAAGTCAGTTCTCCCACCGTATCACACAGGGGATTGTTGATCAGAAATATACAGAAGAGAGTGGTCAGAAACATAGGGAGGTAAGTTCTTAAAAGTTACATTTAGATGAGCTTGAAACCAATCAGAATTAGCTAAGACTTTGTCAATTATAGAATATATAGTTCCATTACTTTACTTGTTTGACCAAGTGCAATAATCACCATTGATATCCATCTCAGCAAAGCCTTTTCTGTCCATTAGGTCTTGCAGATCTCTAACCTCAACATCAAAAACAATATTGCCACCTATTCTATCTTGAGATTTTAGAACATTGTTAAAATCTCAAAGAAGAATCCAGGGACCCTGAGGATGCATCTTAAAAATGTCTTTCCAAAGCACTTTCCTTTGATCAAGCTTATTAAGGCCATAGATTGCAGTAAGCCAATACCAAAAAACACCATGTCTATAAAAAAAACTCACAGTGAATCATTTGGCTGAAAGTGGATATAACTTTAATATCTGTGTTATTAGGATTCCAATGCAACCAAATTCAACCATTATCATGAAACATATAATTATCAACATAGTGACCACCAAGATTCAACATAGCTTGACCAGATTTTACTCTAGTCTCAATCAAAATATTGATATCGACCTTAAGCTCTAGGAGACAAGAGCTAATCTCCCTGAGCTTAGTAGCTTTATTCATACCCCTAATATTTCGGCAAACAATCATTGTCCTGTGTTTTGTAGCACCAACAAATCATTCAAAATCTGAAGGGTATCAAAGCCATTAACACAAGCTACACATCTAGAAAATGCATCAATAATTTTCTTACCTCTGTCTTTGTCACTCTTGTTAACTTCAATCCAAATATCTTCTCTATCAGCTGGGTCTTCAACAATTTCCTTTCCTCTATTGTATCCACTTTTCTCAGCAGGTGAAGATGTTGATATATTTTTTAGAATATTTTTATCTAGGATAGTCCTCTCATCAGTATCTTTAGTATCTTCTACATGGGACTTGGTCTCAGTTACTTTCTTTGTAATAATTGGAGGAGCTTTAGGCTTCCATTGCATAACTTTCACATTAGGTTTTTCACAATTATGCCCTAATTTTTTACATTTACCACAAAAAATAGGACGCCATTCATATTCAATTACTTGTTGGATCTTATCACCATCTTTATCACCAATGGTAATTTCCTTTGGAAGCTCTTTTTTTATGTCCATTTCAACAAAAATCCTAGCATACGAAATCCGAAATCTATTAGTTGTGCACTCATCTGTCACTACCAGGTTACCTAAGGCACTCCCTATTTTGTTGAGACTCGTTTCTCCCCAAAGATATAATGGCAGATGGGACAGTTTTACCCAGATTGGAAGTTTTCATAGGAGACCCTTCTTCAAGTTGAAATTCGGATGCCATTCACGAAGGAGCAATGGCATATTCCTAATTTAGAAAGGGCCCATCATCAGAACTTCATCCCGTTCCCTGGACGACTTAAATTGAAGGATGAAATATCCTTCCTCGTGATAATACATGTCTGGTAGTCAAACAAAGTTCCATTTCTTCGTCATGAAATTTTTCAGAGCACTCATACTTAGTTCCCCTCCCAAAGCATAAAGAACAAGTGACAGTTGCCAGAACTTAATTTCTCCAATTACATCTTCCTCGTTAATCAGAACCTCAATGTCTCCATTAACAATCTTAGGAGAAATATATTTCATGCTTCTACCTTTAGCAGGATTCCTATTGTCATTCAACACATCTACCCATAATTTTCTACCTTCAGCTGGTTTCAAGTTTAGGGTTTCATCACATGGGGGTTCTTCACTGATTTCCTCAATAACTTCATCTTCCACCACCAGACTAGGACTAACTTGATGATGTAGCAAAGCTGTATCAAACGGACTTTTTGAACCATCTGACGGAGTACATTGGTTAACAGATAATGACGACAGTGACATCGGTTTTATCGAATGACCTCGTTGTCCCATCCTTCTACTAATACTCTTAAATATTTTATTTATTATTAATATATTAAATTATATTATTAGTGTTAATTTATAACATTTACATGACATCAAAATATATTTTATTAATATAACTCTCTTATATATTTTATCTTTTATTCATCTTAAAAATTGAATCATTCATAATCTTATTAATATAACCAAAAAAATTTAATATTAATTTTAAGAATTTTGTAATAAAAATTTCTAAAAGTTAAATTTATAGGATTTTGAGGCTAGATATTTAAATTTTGTGTTGCACACATTTTTATAATAATATATTTATATGAGTTTTTCAGTTCCATAAGAAAATATAATTATTATTTTAAGAAAATTAATAATTTTGATAAATTATTATTTTACTCATAAATATGTGAGTTTTATGTTATTTCATATTACTTACTTCTTTTTTTATTTTTTAAGAATCTTCAAAACATTATAACAATATAATTGTAATTAGATATGAAAACATTAATAGATTAATATTATATGTTGTACTCCAAAATATGCCCTCCCATTTTCACTCAAGACATGCTCATTAAGGTTCTCAATTACCCAAGGATGACCAAGAATTGACCAGACAAATTCTCCTCCTAGGCAATAAACCTCTAACTAGGGTTTCAGTTTTCATCAAGGTGTGTGAACCCCAATGGTCTCAAATGTTTCACATGGTCCTAATACATCCTCAAGATCATCCATGCCAAATTTCATGCCCTACACAACAAGTTTGCTCAATCAACTGCTCAAATGCCTGAAAATCAACTGTACTAGATCAAAAGTCAATTGTGGCCTATATACAGTCAAACTTCAAGATTTTTGGTCAACATCAATATTTTGAGGTGATATCCATAATTTTATCAAGGGTTGATCATGATTCCTCAAGAAATGCCCCTAACTCATCAAAAGTCAAAAATGGCAAATTAGGGTTTCTATAAGAAAAGTCAACCAAACTTTGACCAGACATAACTTTCTCATACTTTATCAGAATTTTTTCCACCAAAGATCATTTTTAAGGGAATCAAATTCCTACAACTTATCTTCAGACCTCAAGATCAAGAAATACCCCAGTTAAAAGAAACAAACTCAGACATTATAGGTCCTTTCAGAAAGTCAACAAAAAACACCTTTTGGGTCAAAGCTCCTTACATGAACATGGAAGATCCAACTGAGATAAAACCAAAAGGGTTGTTTAGAGGACATCCTAAGCTCTCTAAAAACTCCAATAACACCTTCTTAGGGTTAAAATTGAGAAAGATATGCATTGCTAAAGTTGACCAATTTTATGAAAATGCACAAAAGTCAATGTGAGCAACTTGGATTTCTTTTTGAACTAATGGCTGTGGGTTTTGGATCTCAAACATATACATGGACTTATTCAAGATATTTAAATCTATTATTTTATTTTTATGAGATTTGTTTTTATTTATTTGAATTTTTATTCATTTAAATCTTAATAAATCAAATAAAATAGTAAATGATGAATTAAATCCAAAGATTTGTTTTATGATCAGGTCATGAGCCTAACATCAGAAGATTGAATCAAAATTTCGTGCAAGGGCTATTTGGAGAGAAAAGAGAAAGTTTTGGCCAAATTTAGAAACATATAATTCTAAGATTCAAATCAAATCTTTTCCAATCAATCTCCATGATTCTAACCATTTTTGTTGCCCTAATACATCCCAATATATAAACACAACATTTCCAGACAAAAAGAACAAGGGTTGGCCGCACAGAACTCGCGTTCCAATTCCAAATTTTCAAGAGAAAAGTGGCAATAGGATTTGGAGTTGCAGAAGGATTCAAGCCATTCTGAAACTTGCAATCAATTCCTGGAGGCATTCTGAAGCTAGCTGCATCACTCCCAAGCGCCAAAACTCCAAGAATCATGCTCAACACAGTCACAGCTTGTGCTCTCTTTTTTGAAAACAGTTATGGTCATACGTGCATTATAAATGAGTTTTGATCATGCATTCTTGCTTGTATGAATGATTATAACATATTTGAATCATTAATTGCCTGTTTTGATGAATGTATGACGATATGCCATTGTTAGGGTTTTGACCTTTGATTTAGGGTTTTCAGGTACAGGAAAAATTGGGCTTAAAGATGAGTGCCATCATGCTTGGGGGATCAAACCCAATTGATCCATGGATTTAGACTTAATTTATATTGCATCTTGTGAATTTTGAGAATTACAGGTGCTGTAGTGACGGACAATGTTCGTAGGTAAAAAGGCATAAGCAAAAACGCGGAGGAGTGAGGAAGACGATTACGTGGCGCAGCCCCACTAGCCAGTTCAAACCTGTGTGCGCGTTTTGTTTGGTTAATATATTTGACCTAATTTTATATATTATATTATTGTTTCATTTATGTACACGAATGAAGAGTCAGCGTAGATGGCAAAGCAAGGCATATGGGAAAGGGAGGACTTGGGTTTGAATCCTAGGTCCAGCATTTTATTTTTCTAAACAGGTTTCATGAAGATTCAGTAGGTCCAGGTTCAAGGTGCACACCATAGACCCTCAAACTCATGCCATCAGATCCCAATGGCTTAGATCCAGCGTCTCTAAGCTTGCAGCCTCATGGTGGACTTTCCAGAAGCAGTAACATGGGATTACACGCTGTATGGGCCACTAGATATGGGCCCTAACAAAAATTCCAGCCAGCACCCCCCAACTTGGGTTTCTCACCCCAGGCCCATTCATTTTTTTATTTATTTATTTATTTATTTTTTTAGTTTTTTTTAAATCCATTTTTTTTAAATCAGAAAATCATAAAAAATAGGACTTAGTTTTTTTTATTAAAATTAATTCTTGCAAATTAATTCAATTAAATTTTAACTGGTTTTCTTTAATTAAAATCAATTAGAAATTAGGTTAAATTTCAAGTTTTTTTCATAAAATACCAAAAAAAAATTCATTAAGCAATAAGATTTTTAGGGTTTTGAACTTATTCTCGTCTCAATTTTTGCGTGTTTTTTTCATACGATTACTTTCTTTTTATTATGTAATTGTGCTCGGTTTGTAATAGCCTAATTAGGGTTTTAATTTCTGCATTTTACATTTTCAGTCAGATATAGTTGTAATTTCCCTGAAGCTTTGTAATAGCCGTAGGTTTTACTTTTTGCACTCCATTATATGCATGTATATAAAATGTTAGTAAATTAGGCGTGTATGGCAAGAATTAATCAATTAATCTTAGATCACTAACATCAAGATAAAAATACTTGAAAAAGCACACTATTGCACACTTGCACCCTTAGGGTATTTCCCACTTTGGTTGCCTTCAGAAATGGTCATGTCCCTCGAACGTAGGGATACTCTTAGAAAATACCCTCAATTCAAAGTCATCATAAAGATCATAGTCCCTTAATGTCCCTCGAGTTTCCTACGAGAAATGATCTTGTTCCTCGATGTTGCCTATGAATATATGATGGCAGTCCCTTTGAAATGCTAAGGTATCTCTACATGTTGCCTTCAATGACCATAAACATCCCTTACGATAGTCCCTCAACTTCCAACGATAGGGCTACCTACTCATTAATAGTAGGATAGTGTTGTCTAAAGGAAAGGAGGAAAAGAACGCCTTTTTTCGAGTAGGTAGATAGTTCTTCAGTACTTGCTCAAATTTAATTCATTTTTACACCACACTTTCAAAAATCTTTTCAAAAAATGCTTTATCACACTCTTGAGGACTGATACAAGAGTTATCATGAAGCAAACAAAAACTATTCAAAACACACAAACACGAAAGCAATTTTAAAAAATGAGCAAGTACCTAAGAGCCCGTGGAAAACCACGGATGGAAAGCGTGCTAACACCTTCCCTTTCCATAATTTATCCCCCTTACTTAGAAAACTCTCGAAAGGTATTTTTCTATTCTTTTCACCCTTTCCTTTATTGGATAAAAGAAAAGTTGGTGGCGACTCCTACTTACCGCAACATTTGTGAATACAAAATGCAAAGCCAGTATAACAGTTGGTTCTGCCACTGTATCACAGAACTGGCGACTCTGCTGGAGAAAATAATAAAGTGGGGTTTACCTTAGGGTCTAGATCATTTTTGAATTGCTTTCTTTGTTTGCCTTGACTGCTTTACTCTTAAGGGTTTTGTTAGGGTACTTTTGTATATATCCTATAACCGGATTTGGGGACACTTTTTAGGTAAACAACAATAGATCATGGAGACTGTACGGCATAGACTGATATGGTTGAAGCGATAGCTATGTTAGTGTGACATTTTGGTTGGTACCGGTATCCCTTGTGTCAAATCGAGGAGAATACAGGGCCGTCGCGTGGTGTCGTGAAGCACTAACAAACCTTAGAACCTTAGTTGAACAAACTCGACCATTAGAAAGTAGTGAGATAGCTCGCCTCGGTGTAAAGCTGGGAATCGGTTAATACTTGATACTACACTCATTAAGATCGGACTTTCAGGATGTTTCAGCCGCAAGAAAAGATTGCTAAGCTGAGATAATACCTATAAATAAATATCAGTGATATTGAGACTCCTTAGAACCCAGTTACTATTTCTAGGACAGGTTTGAAACCAACTAAACTTGAAGAGGGTACTTGCCTTAAACCTCATGCAAGACTTTAAACCTAAGGCATATTGTGTGCTTTTCTTGTGTGTGATTAATTTGCTGAAACATGACATCATGCATCATAAACATTCATTCTTCATTACACTAACCATTTCAAGGATTAGGGTAATTTATCTTTGTTATGTTTTGCAGATCATGGCTTCCGCTCATAGAAATACCATCTGAATCAGCTTTGCGAGAATACCTCTTCAACTCAAAGAGCTAGTATCAAGGGTTTCTGAGACTTCTTCATTCACCAAGAACTATGGTCGACTTCTCAATCTGGTTACCTCAGGTTTGATGAGAAGATGATGAGTGTGTTCTTTCAATTCTTTGACCCTAAGCACCATTGCTTCACCTTTCCAGACTATCAGTTGGTACCCACCATGGAAGAGTTCTCTCAGATTTTGGGTATACCTATTTTGGATCAGTTGCCTTTCACCGGTTTGGAAGAAGCTCCAAAGCCAAAGATCATTGCAGCAGCTTTGCACCTGAAACGGTCTGACATTGTATCCAACTGGGAAACAAGAAGCAGAGTTAAGGGTTTTATAGCCAAGTTACTAATATAGATGGCTCAGCTGTTTTGGGATGATTTGGACTTCCAGGATTTTGAGGAGGTCTTGGCCCTTCTAGTCTATGGGTTAGTACTGTTCCCTAATCCAGACTTACTCATAGATGTGAATGCTATCAAGGTCTTCCTCTCTCGCAACCCTGTGCCCACTTTACTTGGAGACATCTTGCATACCTTCCACATCCGTACCACGAAGAAAAGAGGGATTATTATGTGCTATGTGTCATTGCTTTCGAGGTGGTTTATTTCTCACCTCCCCAAAACAGTACTGAAGAATGAAGAAGGTTTAGGTTGGTCGCAAAGTATAATGTCACTTTCTCAAGCGGATATTCTCTAGTATTCCTGATCTATGGGAGATATTTCTATTATTGACCGCTATTGGGAGTTCCCTAATGTCCCACTACTCGGCATTAGGGGAGGCATAACCTATAATCCTTCTATGGCACTGCGACAATTTGGTTACGCTCAAAGGGATGGTCCTCACGAGATGCTTATCCAGGGAATTATGTGTAATCATGAGGATGATGTTCAAGGGTATCGTCAGAGGTTCATACGATCCTGGGGCATGTTAAACAGACTTGACATCAAGACTTTAGGGCCGAAGACTTCTATCCTTATGGAACCTTATACGAGCTCGATTTCAGAACCTTATGATGCCATATATACAAGTTATGTGAAATTTGATGTCCCAATGCATGGTACAAAAGGGATCTGAAGTGGGTAGGAGTTTTTAGGCATGTTGCTTCTTGCTTTGACAGTGTGTATGCAGAAAAAATAGTTGAGAGGCTCAAGGAGAGCTGACTTTGTATAAATCATGCTTTATGTGAATGGAAATGGTGCCTTTGCACCATAAATGGCAAAATGGATTGGATAATGCCTTAACCACTTGGATCATAGCTCAAAAGTTTGTGTAAATAATTAGTTATTGTGAGATTTACAGGTTAGAAGGCCTTCAAAGTAAGATTATGCAGCATAGCATGAAGATTGTATTATGTGTTCTTCATAAAAATGACTAGTATTTCAAGAATGGATGCCCAACTTCATGCCTTTGAACCTCCTAGCTCAAGTATCATAAATTCATGCTCTTGGATGTTTTTGAAAGCTTGAAACATTGTCTACAACTTTCATGTTGACCATTTTGGATAAATCAAATTGGAACTTGATGAAAATTTGCCAAGAAGTTGAGATGAAAACTGACCAAAACCTGTTGAAAATTTATGTGTTTTATGAAAAATGTCATAACTTTAGGAATTTATAACTCAAAATCCATGCACTTCTAGGACTTGATCAGCAAAGCAAAGTTGTAGATCTCATCAAGATCTACAACTTTCATGTTGAAAGATTTCTTTGAATCATCGTGCATCTTGGTGAAACATTAGCATGAAGTAATGGAATTATCATATATAAAAACACTTAGAAAAAAATTTCCAAGTCTTGAAAAGTTTGACTTTTCACATTGAATTTTGACTTTCTTTATTTCTTAATGATAAAGCTTCATATTTTTGAATGTCTTGATGACTTGTGATCTTTGAAATTGAATTTTGACCAAAAAGTTATAGTTTGACTTTTTGGTGTACAATTGACTTTTTTCATCAGTTGACCAAATTTCAACTATCAATCAATTGATCTTGAGAGATGAATTGAGTCATGAAATTAAGTCAAGATGATGTATTTGAATCCTTGAGATCGTGTTTCAAATCAAAAAGTCATTCATTAGGTCAAAAATCAAAGATTGGTCATTATAATACGGTGGGAGAACTGACTTGGGTGTTTTGCGTTTTATCGCAGTTGTTGTGGATAGCAAGAGTCGCCATAGACTTTTCTTTTATCCAATAAAGGAAAGGGTGAAAAGAACATGAAATACCTTTTGATAATTTTCTAGAGTTCGAGGGGTAGGTTATGAAAAGGGAATGTGTTAGCACCCTTTTCATCTGTAGTTATCTACGGGCTCTTATTTGCTAGCTCACTTTGAAATGCTTTGTTTGAAATGTGTTTGTGATTGGTTTTGAAAGTATTTTTGAAAGGTGCCTTTGTTTAGGCGAACTTTGTAATGATTCTCATTTCGGCGAAAATGTATACAAAGTGTTAACTTTTGAAAATATTTCATTTTGAAAGTGTTGGTGTGTTTGAAAGATGTTTAAAAAATGGTTGTGAGCAAGAAACTACAAACGTTATACCTACTTAAAAATTCTTTGTTCATTTCCTCCTCCTTTAGATATTTCTATCTTACCATTGATTGATAAGAAAACCTATCATTGGATGTGAAGGGACATGCGTGGATCATCGTGTAGTCATAGAAGGCAGCATTGTAGGATACCTTAGCAATTTTTGTAAGGTTCTAAGATCGTTTACCGAAGGCAACACCGAAGGCTCATCGAGAGACTACGATCTTATATTCGAGGGTCTTTGCTAAAGTATCCCACGTTCGAGGGACATGACTATTTAAATTCGAGGCAACAAGTGTGGGTTACCCTAGAGGTGCAAGTGTGCAAGTGTTTTATTTTCATGCATTTTTATCTTTGAATTAGGATTTTCTATTTGTTGATTTTATATTGCCATACAAACCCTAATTACTAGCATTTATATTTGAAAGCGATAAATTACGGGATGTAAAGATTCTACGTTATTACATCATTTGGGGATGGGGGTACAAATTTACAAAGGGGGGAAGACAAGTAATTTAAACCTAAGTTACTTATTACAACCATATTGAATTGAATGATAATGTACAAGAAATGTAAACATAATGTACAAAGAATAAAGTGATATGAAAAGAAACGAAAAATGTTTTGTTTTGAAAAAATGGTTTTGACCTATTTAACTAAAAGAAAATAAATTAATTAAACTAAGAAAATTAAACTTAAGTTAACTAAGAAAATTAATTTGATTAAAGAAATAAGTTTAGGGTTTTTGTGAAAAGGTTTTAATTAAATTAAATTAATGTATATAAAAAAATTAATTAATTAAAAGCCCTAAGTTCTAAATTAATTTTAAATAAAAGAAAAGATAAACCTAAGTCTAAATATTAAATTAATTTTAAGAAAAGAAATTGATTTTAATAAGAAAATGTTTTTGGTTTTTGGTTTAGAAAGAAATAACAATAGGAATATATTAAAGTTATAAATGATAAATAAAATATTTTGGAGGCTCGCATTGGCTCATTTTTCTGTTTTGCATCGACACATATCTGCTTTGCGTCGACACATGTCATTTTCTTGCTCCTGGAAGTCAAAAACAGCTCAGTATGAGTCGATACATAATGGTATGTATCGACTCATTTCTTATTTGTGTTGACACATTCGTGATTTATGTCGACTCATACACCTTTTGTCTTTCTGTATTTGTCCTAGATAACAGTATGTATCGATGCATAAGACCTTGTATCGACTCATACCCTGTTCTGTAACTAAAATGAGTCGACTCATGTGAGTATGTATCGACTCATGCTGCAATTTTGTACCTCTAACATTGTTCTATTGCATGTACAAGTCAGTTCTCAACACATGGTTAGTGAAAATGAAAAAGCAAGCATATGGTTAGCTTCAAGGATATGATATCTACATTTATCTTCTAAATTGAATCACTAATGATGTTTGAAATGAAGAGCTCGAAGTTAAGAAGACTTACCTTGAAACTAAAATTTGTGCTTTGAGTTTGAGTTGGAGAAGTCAAGTTATAGGTGGCTGTTTTTGAGTTTGGAAAATAGTGATGTTACAGAAGTTGTTCTTGAGTTTAAACAACTTCTATATGATTTATGTGAATTGTTTGGATGGTTTGTTTGGACAGAACTTGCAAGGTGTGAGAGGTTCAAAGGGTTTGGACTTCAAAGCTCAAAGATGGAGATTTTTGTATACAGTTCTGGTTTTTAGAGTAAAGGGGGGTATAAGGATTTTCAACACACAAGAAGCTCTCTATTTTTTTGGCCTCTTTCTTTTGCAAATGCTCCCTCTATTTATAGGCAAAAGGTTTATGAACAAGAGCTGATTAGGTTTAGAAATTATGGAGTTATGGTTAGGTTGGATTGTAAATATCAAGTTATGTCAAATACTTCATAGTCCCAAGATGAAGTATCAAAGTTGCTGGTATAGAGGGGTTACTTTCCATTATTTATGGTGGAGTAAAATCAGAAGTAAATAAGGTATGGGCTTAAGACAAATTTTGTACCAAAAAGCTTGCTTTTCAAGAATAGCAATGGTGCCTTTATGCCATAAATGGAAAAATCTTTTGGGCAATGGCTCAAACACTTGGGTAATAGCTCAAGAGTAGGTGTAAGCATTAAATTATGGTGAGATTGGCAAGTTAGAAGGCTTGCAACACAATATTATGCATCATACCATAAGGGTTTTGTCATGTGTTCTTCAACAAAAAGACTTGCAATTCAAGGATGGATGCCCAACTTCATGCCCTTGAATCTCCTAGCTCAAGTATGATAAATTCATGCTATTTGATGTTTTGGAAAGCTTGAAACATTGACTACAACTTTCATGTTGGCCATTTTGACAAAATCATCTTGGAACTATGTGAAAAAATTCCAAGAAGTTGGGATAAAATCCTGACCAAAATCTGTTGAAAATTTCTCTAAGTGCTAGATGAAAATGTCATGACTTCATGAGCTTATATCTTCAAATCTAAGTGTTTTTTGGACATCAACCCTCTAATACAAAGTTGTATAATTCATCAAGATCTACAACTTTCATGTTGAAAGTTTATTTTGAATCATCTTGCACCTTGGTGAAAGAATGTCATGAAGTTATGAAATTATCATGTACGAAAACACTTAGAAAAATTTCTAAGTCTTGGAAAGTTTGACTTTTCAAATTAACTTTTGAATTTCATGACTTCTTGATGATCAATCTTGATATTCTTGAATATCTTGATGAATTTTGATCTTTGAAACTTAATATTGACCAAAAAGTCAAAGTTTGACTTTTTGTGCATCAGTTGACTTTTCATCAGTACAACTGATTTTTGATCATCTGGTCAATTGACTGAGCAGAATTTATGATACAAGACTTGAAACTTGACATGAGTATTCTTGAAGGTCCATAATGATCCATGAAAGTCATTTGAATTATTAGAAGTCCAATTGTCCTTGTGCAAGCTCAAACCTTAATTTTGAGGTATCAGTGTTGAGGATATGGCTTGACCTAGTCAATACTTATGCAAGCTTGAGCTATTGAAGATCTTGTGAAAAATGTTTTGAGAAATGAGAGGGAAAATTTTGGGGTACAACAGCTTCCCCTGTTTAATCTTCTTAAACTTGAAGAGTTAGATTGGCGGATCCGCCATTCGTGACTTGAAGGTGGAAGATGATTGAACACTAGAGTTCTCAGAAATTTGCACTTGATGATGTGTTGATTGATTGTGTCGAGAATGGGCTTAAAGATTCCATTTAGAGAAGTGATAAATATTTTGTCGGATATGGGCTTACAGATGCCATCCAGAGTGACTGTTGGTAGAAATTGGAAGAAGTATCAGAATAAATCTTTGGCCGATTTATACTGAAACAGTAGATGTAGTGGAATGAGTATCAGAATAATATCCATAACTGGATTGTATTTGACTTGTATCTAAAAGATATACTGAATGAGTGTCAGAATGACATCCTTATATAGATCGTATATGAATTGTATTCGGAAGATGTATTTGAATGAGTGTTAGAATGACATCTGCGTCTGAATTGTATCTGAATTGTATTTGAAAGATGTATTTGAATGAGTGTCAGAATGACATCCGCATCTAGATCATATCTGAATTGTATTTGAAAGATGTATTGAATGAGTGTCAGAATGACATCCGCATCTGGATCGTATCTGAACTGTATTTGAAAGATGTATTGAATGAGTGTCAGAATGACATCCGCAACTGGATCGTATTTGAACTGTATTTGAAAGATGTATTGAATGGGTGTTAGAATGACATCCGCATATGGATCGTATCTGAACTGTATTTGAAAGATGTATTGAATGAGTGTCAGAATGACATCCATATCTGGATCGTATCTGAACAATAGTTGAAAGATGTATTGAACGACTTTTAGAATGACATTCGCGTTTGGGTCGTATCTGAACTGTATTTGAAAGATGTATTGAATGAGTTTCAGAATGACATCCGTGTCTGGATCGTATCTTAATTGTATTTGAAAGATGTATTGAATGAGTGTCAGAATGACATCCGCATCTGGATCATATCTGAACTGTATCTAGGAGAAAATCTTGAATAAGTGTCAGAATGACATCCGTCTCTGGATCGTATCTGGACTCTATTTGAAAGAATCTGGAATAAGTATCAGAATGTCATCCATATCTGGATGGTATCTGAACTGTTTCTAGAGAGAATCTGGAATAAGCATCAAAAGGTCATTCGTATCTGGATCGTATATGAACCGTTTCTAGAGTGAATCTCGAATAAGTGTCAGAATGACATCCGTATCTGGATTGTTTCTAGAAGAGAATCTAGAAAATTTATCAGAATGTCATTCGTCTCTAGATCATATCTGAACCATTTCTAGAGAGAATCTGGAATAAGTATCATAATGTCATCCGCATTTGGATCGTATATGAACTGTATCGAGGAGAAAATCTGGAATAAGTATCAGAATGTCATCCGTCTTTGGATCATATCTAAATCGTTTCTAGAAGAGAATCTGGAATAAGTATCAAAATGACATCCGTCTTTGGGTCGTATCTAAACCATTTCTAGAAGAAAATCGTTGGCTAGTTGTATTTTACAGATGATATGTTATTGACGAGATCTACCTGTTCGGGAACCTTCCTGAAAAGATAAAGTTAGTTCCATGCAAGGGCATGATGTATGTAATGTATTGCGTAATGATGCTCTCATAATAAATGAGAATGTTATATGCATTTTGTATGCGTATATTATGATATTTTGTAACTGATGCATGTATGTGAAATGTTATTTGAAGTGCATTGATAAACCCATGGAGTATCTTGGTCTAGGAAAATAAATTCTTGACTGTTATCGGGGATGAAGAGTACGTGTATCTTCAAATTTGTCTAGAATGCTTCCGCTAGGGATTCCTGCTTATTTGTTTGAAGAAACTCCGTTGGGGAATGTCGGAATAAATCTAAGCCTTAATTGTATCTGAGGATGTATTGAATGAGTATTAGAATGACATCCATAATTGGATCGTATCTGAACTGTATCTGCAGGAGAGTCTGGAATGAATATCAGAATAAATTTTCATTTAGATTGTATCTGCATTGTATCTAGAAAATGATAAATTGTCGGTAATTTCCACCCGTTTGGGAACTAGAATGATGTGTGCGTTCGTCGGGGAGAAGATCAAACTCCTCTATCCATTGCTGAGTTTGACTATGCCATCGGTTTGAGGATGACCCACTTTTGTTTAAAGATGCTTTTGTGCTTGTCGGGGAAAACTTTGTGGGGGATCGTACCCTTATCCGTGAAAATTATTTTGTGGGGATAACCTTATAGAGGTGGCTCTGGTGAATTCACTGAGGATCTCTTTATGAAAGGGACTTTGTAGGAATTTTTCATTGTCCATAGTAGTAAGTAGTACTGCCAGAAAATGTTTGCTTGGTTATACGTGACCCTTTACTAGAATTCATGTTTAATGCCCTAAGTGATTCCGGTGGAGACTTGCCCCTGGCTATTCAGGACTTTATGAGAGATTTCTTGGAATTTTGATTTAACTGCCACTGATGAGTTGGACAATAACCTGTCATGCCCCTTGATTATGGGAGATTTGTCATTGGAAGTGTCTTCCAATTTGAAGTGATTTTCTGTTTCTTGAGATAATTTTGGTTCATTGGATATTCGCCGTGTGAATTTTCTCTGTTGTCGACCAATTGGCCATATGCAAACAACGACATTCAAACAATGCAAAGTTTATGTTTTTCTTCAAGTTTTTGAAAAAGAATTTTTAGCAAATAAAAGAATTTTGTAAGAATATGAATTCAACTCAGGATTTACAGTAAGCCTTATAGGAGTCAGGATACCTTTTGTAACAATATGCTTTCAAACTAACTTATGCTTCAATTAAGACTTTTAAAGGGTTGTAATGTGGCCTGGTTCACGGTTTAAGAAACAAAAGATAAGGCTCAAAGTTTATTTGTACCCAACCCGTTCTCCATGATGTTCTCCAGTCCTCTACTCAGTTAATTGTGCATTTATATCCCAATAGAATCTGGAATGATCTTTTGATGATGGTTCGGATACTGGAAGTTTATTTGAGAAGGCAGTCAATTTTGCAACATTTTTCTGTTGTTGAGGATTTGTAACGACCTCTCTTTTTGATTTATTATCCCTAATTTTTGCCTGGATGCTCTTGTTTTGAGACTACAGTCAGCGGGATGCCCTAGTTTTTTAAGTCTCCTTCATAGGTTTCGATTCAGTGGGCTTTTCTTTTGAGAGATAAAGACTGCCTATTTTTTTCGGGGAACCATCACCGTCTTTTGATTCAAAAGGATGTTTTTTTTATGTCATTCGTTGTGTACGAACTGAAAGCTTGTGAGTGAATGCGCATTTGAATTAGCTAAGAAACTACCCTTCCCCAGGTTATGATTAAAGGTTTCAATTTGTGCGAAAAAGAAAACTCCTACTTCTTTGGCTCAAAGGGGTTGACTAAGGATTATCTTTCTTATAACTCCACTATTTAGGAATTAAAATAATGCTTGTATAGTGTCAGCAAGGTCTGTCCAAAAGCATATTGTATGAGATTATGGTATTGTTTTCGCCATCCTCCCTTTAAAGGCTTAAAACTTTTAACGAGAGTTGAATATCACAAAAGGGAGTAAAAAGCACAGTTTAAATATAGTGAAAAAGAATGGATTAATTCAAGACAAACATATGTAATGTATTAATGAAACAAAGTTTGACATAATAGATAAGTGTTCGAACAAACAAAAGAAATTATAATTGAAAATTCAAAATGAAATGGACGCTCTCAATGATTTGGCATGGGAGCAGTGATTATGTTGGGGGTTTCAGGAGGGTCAAACTTAATCTCCTTAGCATCAATCATATCTTGAATTTTGTTCTTCAGGGCCTAGTAGCTATTCATATCATGTCCAGGACTATCGGAATGGTATGCACACCTTTCATTGGGATGGTAACTAGGAGCAGAAGTATTGGGATTCCGAAAAGGAGCCTTTAATGTAATCAGCTCTGCCTTCAACATGTGTTGTAATGCTTGAGCCAGTGACATGTTGATTTTGGTGAATTGTCTTTTAGGTGCGACCTCCTTACGTTGATTCCCTTGTTGATGTTGCTGAGCAGACATAGGGTTAGAGATTAGCACGGCTCCCACAGATTGGTTATGGTTACCTCTAACATGTCCCTCTTGGCCATATACAGCATTGGACTCTTTATTTCCAATGTACGTCTTCTTTTCAGTACTTGAAGATGCAACTATTTGGATTTTTCCACTTCTAATTCTAGCTTTAACTCGTTCCCCAGTTAGAATCAGCTCAGTGAATCCAGCTGAAGAGCTTTTGATTAGGTGATTGAAGAAAGGTCCTGTCAAAGTTCCCATAAAGATATCAACCAGCTCCCTGTCAGATAAAGGAGGTTGAACCCTTCCAGCTAGGTCTCTCCACTTTTGAGCGTATTCTTTGAAACCCTCATTGGAACCCATGGTCATTCCTTGTAATTGCACCCTAGTTGGCGCAAGATCGACATTATATTAATATTGGCGGTAAAAGGCGGCAGCCAAATCCTCCCAAGTATGGATGTTGGAACCTTCTAACTGGTAAAACCACTCCAATTAAGTCCCGGACAGACTCTCTTGAAATAAGTGCATCCATAACTTTTTATCAGTGGTATGCGGTTGAATTTTGCGGACGTAAGATCTCAAGTGAAGCTTAGGGCACGAGACACCAGCGTACTTGGCAAAGATTGGAATCTTGAATTTGTGGGGAATAACTACCCCAGGCACCAAACCTAAGTCTTCAAAGTCCACGCCAAGCACAACTTAGATCTCCACAAATTTCAGTCTATCTTCTAGTTGCTTATATGTGTCGTCAGTCGGTGGATATTGCTCATCAGAATAATCCTCGTCTTCAGAGATTTGATTGTTTCCACCCCTAGCGCGGGTGCTCCTAGCATATTCATCTTGATTCTCATCCTCCTCGGAGGAGTCTTCTACCACTTGAACTTGTCGGACGGGGCCCTTGAATCTCTTCCCCATGTTGATCACGGCCTTCTTCTTGGTCTTTTTCTTCGTAACCAGAAATGCCATTAGTTTTTGTTGCCCCTTTTCTAAGTGATACGGTGGCAGAACCGACTGTTAATACCGATTTTGCGTTTGTATTCGCAAATGTTGCGGTAAGCAAGAGTCGCCATCGAATTTTCTTTTATCCAACAAAGGAAAGGGTGAAAAGAACATAAAAAGACCTTTTTCGAGATTTATGAGTAAGGGGGTAGATTATGGAAAGGGAATGTGTTAGCACCCTTTACATCCATGGTTTTTCATGGGCTCTTAGGTACTTCCTCATTTTTGATATTTGCTTTCGTGTTTGTGTGGTTTGAAAAGTTTTGAAAATGCCTTAGTGCGGCGATTCACTTTATGGTAACTCTTATATCAGTCCTCAAGAGTGTGATAAAGCGTTTTGAAAACTTTGTTTGAAAAGTGTTTGAAAGTGTGGTGTGAGAATTTGTTTGAGCAAGTACCTAACAGTTATCTACCTACTCGAAAAAGGTTGGTTATTTTCCTCCTATCCTTTAGACCGTGTTATCCTACTATTAGTGAGTAGGTAACCTTAGTCATTGGATGTTGAGGGACTATCAAAAGGGACGTAATGGTCATTGAAGGCAACATGTAAGGATACCTTAGCATTTCGAAGGGACTATCATCATAAGATCATTTCTCATAGGCAACTCGAGGGACATTTACGGACTATGATCTTTATGATGACTTTAAATTGAGGGTCTTTGCTAAGAGTATCCATGCGTTCGAGGGACATGACCATTTTCAAAGGCAACCAAAGTGGGAAATACCCTAGGGGTGCAAGTGTGCAATAGTGTGTTATTTCAGATATATTTATCTTGAATTTAGTGATCTACTAATTGATTGATTAATCAAACACGCCTAGGTTGCTAGCAATTATATACAAGCATATAAAATATAAAAGCGGGAAATAAAGGTCCTACACTATTACAAGGCTTTGATTTAGATACATAAATAATTACTGAAAAAATAAAGTGCAGAAATAAAACCCTAATTAAGCTATTACAAATTGGGCACAGTTACATAATTAACAAAAAATGCTAAACTAAATAAACGCGCGCATGAATTGAAAATACGTCTACAATCCCAAGTGAAAGGAATTTTTTAGTTTGTTTTTGTTATGAAAAGAAATTGAATTAAAAAATCCTAAGTCTATTAAATTTTAGTTTTTTAAGAAAATATTAAAATAATTAATTAATTAATTGACAAAATTAATTTAATGTAAAAAATTAATCCTAATGTGTTTTGGGGTTCTTTTTAATGTTAATTAGAGCTTAGAAGAAGTAAGGACAAATAGCCAAAAGAAAGGAAACACAATCGAAAGACCAAAATAGGAAACGAAAAGAATGCATTCTCGGAAGTAAGTCCTGGAACAAAGAGGCTTAGGTTGCCTTTCGATCCAGAGGGTTGATCGAAGACCTCGTTCGAGGGTCTTAGGGGTGCTAGATCTACAAGCAAATTCATTAGAAATTAAAAATGCAAGGCCTGGGATTCCAACCCAGGTCCCTTCGATTGCACGAATTCCTTTTCACCACTTGAGCTGCTTGCTCATTTGAAATACATGACACCTGCTTTTGGTCCTGCAAATTAGTTAATTCGAAACTAAACAACACAAAAAAACATCCCATTCAAAATCAATCCCTGAACCCGGATCTGGGTTGGTTTTGATTTGTCACAGCCAGTATCATGGATTTCAAAAGTAGCCAGCTTCGAAAAACCCTATCCATGGTGTTCGAACGTATGAACACTGCAACTTGCATACACTTTGTTAAATCGTTCACAAATAATAACAAAAACTATGAACATGCAAACGTGAGTCTAATTTAAGATTAAGGGGAATGAATATTTTTACCACTGGAGGCGCCTGGATCTGCAGTCATGGGCGTGAGATGGTCGGGGCACAAACGAGTGTATGCCTGTGTGAACTCCAAGAACACGATCGAAGTGTTAACCTGGACGGAAGGTGCCTGCAATGGAGTTTTGACAACTTTGGAATTTGATGCTATTTTCTGGACTTTCGTAGGGCAGGCTGGTGCTTTTGAGAGGTGTGATACGGTGGCAAAACCGACTGTTAATACTGGTTTGCATTTTTTGTTCGCAAATGCCGCGTTAAGCAAAAGTCGCCACCGACTTTTCTTTTATCCAACAAAGGAAAGGGTGAAAAGAACAGAAAAAGACCTATTTTTCGAGATTGCTGAGTACGGGTGGTAGATTATGGAAAGAGAAGGTGTTAGCACCCTTTCCATCCATGGTTTTCCATGGGCTCTTAGGTACTTGCTCATTTCTAAAATTGCTTTCGTGTTTGTATGTTTTGAAAAGCTTTGAAAATGCCTTAGTGCGGCGATTCACTTTATGGTAATCCTTGTATCAGTCCTCAAGGGTGTGATAAAGTGTTTTTGAAAACTTTTGTTTGAAGAGTATGTTTGAAAGTGTATGGTATAAAAAGGATTATTTTAGCAAGTACCTAACAGTTATCTACCTACTCGAAAGAGGCATTATTTTCCTCCTTTCCTTTAGACCGTGTTATCCTACTATTAGTTAGTAGGTAACCCTAGTTGTTGGATGTTTTGAGGGACTATCGAAAGGGACATACGGTCATTGAAGTAATGGTTAGGAAACCTTAGTAGTTACCCTAGAGTCCTAAATATCTTTCCGAGGCAACATTCGAATGGGTCATTTTTTATCTTTTGGGACTAGAGGGTAACCACTAAAACTCTCTATACTTCATAACCATTTACGAAGGCAACCGGAGTGGGAGATACCCTAGGGGTGAGCATGTGCAAGTGTATTAATTTAGTTCATTTATCTTGTGCATTTAGGGTTATCTAATCATTTTCTTTTAGAATCTTTTCATACAATCTTATTAATCTAGCAGTTCAAATATTAGTGCAAGAATTTAAAATGCCAAAATTAAACCTAGCTATTACAGGGCCTCGGGGAGGGGGATACATGACCAAAAACTTTGGGGAGTACGGAAATCAAAAGCAGTAAATAAACCCTATTTCAAAAGCTATTACAAACCATCAACAGTTGTAATAATTGGAAAAGAAAATAAAATGGAAAATGATGAACGCATGAAGATCAAGACAGGAACAAGTTGAAAAGTCCTAAAAATCTAATTGATTTAGAAAAATATTTTTTGTATTTTATTGAGAAAAATATTTGAAATTTTAACCTAATTTCTAATTAATTTTATTTAATGAAATAATCAAGTTAAAGTAATTAAGTTAATTAATTTACAAAAATTAAAATTTAATTAAATTTTTTTTTTTTTTTTTGTGATTTTTGACTTTATGATTAAATGAAAAAATGATTTTTTTTATAAAAATGGTATAAAATAAATAAATAAATAAAGCTAAAACAAACTAAATAAAAAAGGGCAAATGGGCCTGATAGTATGTAGCAGTTGGGGGTGTAATCTGAAAATCTGTTAGGCCCATGACATGCAGAGCCCAATGTCCTGCGTAGATCTCATGTTGCCTGCTCCTGAGGGTCCATCATGGGATCTCAGATCTGGGACGTTAGATCTAGGGCTGCATATCTCCAACGATGAACACTTGATAACACATAGTGCGCGCGCATGACTCTGGAGCATTGGATCTGAAATAAGCTTGTTAGAAAATGAAAAATACTGATTTCTGGGATCGAACCCAGATCCTTCCCCTCACAAGCATGTGCCTTTGCCAATTGCGCTGTCAATTCATTCATGTATATAATAAAACGCAAATAATATAATGACAAATTCAGTCAAAGTGTCAAATTTTCAAAACGCGCCAGATCAGATTTTAACTGGACCAATGAAAGGATGACAATTAAGCCACCAGAGTCCAAGCCAGTCAATGGTGCCGGAGTCCAACTCCGGTCACCTTCTCTAGTTGACTCAAAATACCAAACCTGCAAAACACAGCGAATAAAGGTGCAAATGGTACCCTACCCCCTATTTCGAGGATTGTGATCATGATGGTGGTCTTCTTTTAAGCTGAAACGGCCTGCAAGCTCATATACGAAGAAAAAGAACCTTCGCGCCCTAACAATGGCACTTTGAGGATCCTGCGTGCATGCTTGAAACTAATGGTTCAAAACAACTTAGAATATCATTATGAACATATGCCAATGTAAAGAATCAGATTATATCACATGAATCAAAAGTTTGAGGTTTGAGAAATTTACCAAACCGTGAGTTGTGGGCTAGGACGATTCTGTGCGCTTTGGCCTTCAAAAATGGGTTGGTTCAACCCATGGGGTCCTCAGAAGGGTGATAGGATGCTTGGAGCTTATGGAGATTGGCTGGATCGAGAGTTTCTGAATTGCACCAATCTTTGAAATTTTTGAACTTTTGGCTAGGGCTTTAGGAGGCAGTTGCGCATGTCCAAACTTCCCCTTAGGGTTGAGAATGTTTGTGTATAAATATGTGAATCAAATTAGGTAACTATGTATGGAAAGAATCCAACAAATAATGCCTTTTCAATTTTTGCTTCCAATCTTTCCATATATGGAGATTTCCTCTCCTTTCAATCTTGCACGATTTTTTTTGGTGTTATACAGCATATTTGGATTGTAATTCAATGTGAAATCAAATCAAAACAAATCTTCATTATTTTTATATCATTTATTTGATTTAATTTGATCTTTTAAAGGATTAAAATCAAAATAAATTAAATGAATAAAGCCAATGATGCATGGGAAGGTGTTTGGGCGTGGACCAGGATAGGAATGTGTTTCAAGTATAAAAAGTTAGGCCCATTTGGAAAAATGCAAATTTGGGCATTGTTGACTGTATGCAAATTTCCAAAAATAGCCAACTTTGACAATGCATATCTCTCTCAATTTTAACCCTAAGAGGGTGTTCTTGGACTTTTTAGAAAGCTTAGGATGTCCTCTAAACAACCCTTTTTATTTCACCTCAATTGGATCTTCCATGTTCATGTAAGGAGATTTGACCCAAAAGGTGTTTTTGTTGACTTTTTGAAATGACCTATAACGTATGAGCTTACATCTTTTGATTGAGGCATTTATTGAACTTGAGGGATAAAGAGGATTTGTAGGGAATTAGATTCTCTTCAAAATAAGCCTTGGTTGGAAAATTTCTGAAAAAGTATGAGAAAGTTATGCCTGGTCAAAGTTTGGTTGACTTTTCCTATAGAAACCCTAAACTTCCATTTTTGACTTTTGATGAGTTAGGAGCATTTCTTTAGGAATCATGATCAACCCTTGATCAAATGATGGATAATACTTCAAAGTATTGATGTTGACCAAAAATCTTGAAGTTTGACTGTATTTAGGCCATAATTGACTTTTGACCTAGTACAGTTGATTTTCAGGCATTTGAGCAGTTGACTGAGCAAACTTGTTTTGCAAGGCATGAAACTTGGCATGGATGATCTTGAGGACATATTATGGAAATGGAGACCATTTGGGACCCTTGTAACTCAAACATCTTGATGAGAAGTGAAACCCTAGTTTGAGGCTTTTTGTCTTAAGAGGAGGATTTGTCTGGTCAATCCTTGGTCAACTTGAGCCATTGAGGACCTCTAAGAGTATGTCTTGTTTGAAAATGGGAGGGAAACTTTTGGGGTACAACAGCTGCCCATGTTCAATCTTCTTAACCTGAGGATTTAGATTGGCTTGTCCGCCTTTCGTGATCTGAGGGTGGAAGATGATTGAACACTAGAGTGCCCAGAAATTTGCACTCGCATGAAGTAATACTGATGGTTGATGACATCGGGAATGGGCTTACAGATGCCATCTAGATAATGTGATGGAGAGTCGTTGAAGATGGGCTTAAAGATGACATCCAAAACAATGATGATTTCGTGAGATATTCCTTCATGATAATTCTTGTTCCTGTTGTTAGGGAGGACTTCGCTAAGGAATGTTGGTCTCTGTCTTGGGGAATAGAGCCTAGGAGCTTCAGTTTGTCCATTACTCTACTGGGGAGTCATCTCTTGATTGAAGAGACGAAAGCGAACTGCTATCTGATCAGGATCCAGGCTTCACAGTGACTTGTTGAGGATGATAAGGATGACTGCTATCTGGTCGTATTCCAGGCTTCACAATGACTTACTGGGGAAATGAGATTAAACTGTTATCCGGTCAGGATCCGGGCTTCATAGTGTCTTGAATTATTGATTTAATATTATCCGGACAGTTTCTGGGCTTCATAGCTTTTTTAACTGGAATAGAAATCTTAGTATCGATTTGACTGAACCAGAGAAAGGTCTCAAGTTGTCTTCAACTGGGGTAGAAATCTTAGCATCGATTTGACTAAACCCGAGAAAGGCCTTTGTGATACGGTGGGAGAACTGACTTTTGTTTTGCGTTTGTATTTGCAAATGTTGCGGTTTAGCAAGAGTCTCCACCGACTTTTCTTTTATCCAAAAGGAAAGGTGAAAAAGCACAGGAAAGACCTTTGAGATTGTTTTCTTGAGTTCGGGGGGTAGATTATGGAAAGGGAAGGTGTTAGCACCCTTTTCATCCATGGTTTTCCATGGGCTCTTAGTTACTTGCTAGATCACTTACTTTTGTTTGAATGTGCTTGTGGTGTGGTTTTGAAAGTATTTTGAAAACGTTTTTGTAATGGTTCTCGTCTCTATAAGAACGCGTATAAAGTGTTTGTTTGGAAAATAGTTCAAAGATGTGTTTTTGAAAGTGATTTTGAAAAAGTGCCTTTGTAATGGTTCTCGTCTCTATGAGAACGCGTACAAAGTGTTGTCTTTCAAAAATATTTTCAAAAATGAGAGTGTGGGTGTATAAAAATGTTTTTGTTGTGAGCAAGTGAGAAACTAGGAGCAAATCTACCTACTCGAAAGGTTTTAGATGTTATTTCCTCCTCCTTTAGATGTGGCTATCTTACTATTGATTTAGTAAGAAGCCCCATCGTTGGATGTGAAGGGACGAACGTTGGGACGTTTGTATAGTCATAGCAGGCAACTTATGGGACGTCTTAGCAATGTCATTTTTAGGGACTAGATTGTTTAACGAAAGCAACATTGAGGGTTATCGAGGGACTACGATCTTTTATCGAGGGTCTTTTGCTAAAACGACCATGTTTGAGGGACATGACTATTTTTTTATAGGCCACAAGTGAGATTACCCTAAGGGTGCATGTGTGCAAAGTGTGTTTAATTGCATGCATTTTAGTCTTGATTAGGGTGATCTATTTGTTTATTTCATGTCTTTCCATACACACCCTAATTACTAACAATATATGAAAGCAATAAAAGTGCATAAAGTAAAGATTCTACGCTATTACAAATGGAGGGGTTGCAAGAAAATAAATCCTAATTATTTATTACAACCATATTGAAATGATAATGCAAGAAAGAAAAAGGACTTTGTTTAGAAAAATGTTTTTGTATTGATGAATTTTTTAAAGGGTTAATACCTATTTTCACCCCTGACATATGGGGTGTATTTGAAAAAACCCTCTGCCAAAAAAAAAGTTTCAATTGTTACTTGACAAATTTTAAAAGTTTCAGTTTTTACCTTGAGGGATGCCACATCACCTAAAAGGCTGATTTGGCTTATATTTTAATGACATGGCTTGATTAGTTGTCATTTTTAATTAATTTTTAATTTTTAATTTCATATGGCATTTATATTAATATTTTATTAATTGAGTGTTAATTCAAAGTTAAAAAGATTTTGTCCTTCAACAGGAATTGAACCATGGACATACTATTTGCAACGAACACTTCTTACCAATAGACCAATGCATTTTCTTTGTTATATATATGCATCAATAAATATTCATATCATTAACATATTAATTACAATTATCAATAAATTTTCTTAACTAGTTGGTTTAAATAATTTTTAAAAAAATGTTTTACATATTTTATCTTTTTACTGTAACTTTTTTTATATTTTAAATTTTCAAAAATCACTTAAATTTAAAAAAATCACTTAAATTTTCAAAAATCACTTAAATTTTCAAAAATCACTTAAATTTAAAAAAATCACTTAAATTTTCAAAAATCACTTAAATTTAAAATCACTTAAATTTTCAAAAATCACTTAAATTTTCAAAAATCACTTAAATTTAAAAAAATCACTTAAATTTTCAAAAATCACTTAAATTTTCAAAAATCACTTAAATTTAAAAAAATCACTTAAATTTTCAAAAATCACTTAAATTTAAATCACTTAAATTTAAAATCACTTAAATTTTCAAAAATCACTTAAGTGATTTTTGAAAATCACATAGTTTTGAAAATTTAAGTGATTTTTGAAAATTTAAATGATTTTTGAAAATTTAAGTGTTTTTAATTTTAAGTGATTTAAATTTAAGTGATTTTTGAAAATTTAAGTGATTTTTTTAAATTTAAGTGATTTTTTTTAATTTAACTTATTTTTTTAAATTTAAGTGATTTTTGAAAATTTAAGTGATTTTTGAAATTTTAAGTGATTTTAAATTTAAGTGATTTAAATTTAAGTGATTTTTGAAAATTTAAGTGATTTTTTTAAATTTAAGTGATTTTTGAAAATTTAAGTGATTTTTGAAAATTTAACTTATTTTTTTAAATTTAAGTGATTTTTTTAAATTTAAGTGATTTTTTTAAATTTAAGTGATTTTAAATTTAAGTGATTTAAATTTAAGTGATTTTTGAAAATTTAAGTGATTTTTTTAAATTTAAGTGATTTTTTTAAATTTAAGTGATTTTTTTAAATTTAACTTATTTTTTAAATTTAAGTGATTTTTTTAAATTTAAGTGATTTTTGAAAATTTAAAATTTAAAAAAAGTTACGGTAAAAAGATAAAATATGTAAAACATTTTTTTAAAAATTATTTAAACCAACTAGTTAAGAAAATTTATTGATAATTGTAATTAATATGTTAATGATATGAATATTTATTGATGCATATATGTAATGAAGAAAATGTATTGGTCTAGTGGTAAGTGGCGTTTATTGCAAATGGTATGTCTATGGTTCAATTCTTGCTGTAGGACAAAATTTTTTTAACTTTGAATTAACACTCAACTAATAAAATATTAATATAAATGCCATATGGAATTAAAAATTAAAAATTAATTAAAAATGACAACTAATCAAGCCATGTCATTAAAATAATAATAAAAATATAACAAATATAAGCCACATCAGCCTTTTAGGTGATGTGGCATCCTCAAGGTAAAAACTGAAACTTTTTGGCAGGGGGGTTTTTCAAATAGTATATGTCAGGGATGAAAATAGGTATTAACCCTTTTTTAAAAATAAGGGAATGAATTAGCTAGCAAAAATAAAAATTTTTTATGCTTTTTTATATTGATAAAAAGAGTATTAATATTGAAAGTGATAAAAAAGGAAAATAAATGAGATATGGAACCAGCGTGCTGCTGCCAGCGAAACAAAAGGAATCAGAAGTTTTGATGCTAGGAGTGTTGTGACTCAGAAAGAAACGTCTGTGGGCATCAGAAGTTCTGGATTGGTACATTCTGAGGTCCTGCAAAAAAACGTTAGGGGGAAAACACAGAGGTTCTGGGTGGTGTTTAGACAGTGAGCCAAAAGTCAGAAGTTTTGTGTTGTGATAAGCAGTGAGTGAGCATCAGAAATTTTGTGCGTTGTCAGCGTGTGAAAGTCAGAAGTTCTAAGCGTTAAAACAGTGAGTGGAAACATTAGAAATTATGTGTGTTGAAACAGCAAGAAAACCTAGAAGTTATGTGTGTGCTGGAATGGTAAGAAAACCTAGAAGTTATGTGTGTGTAAAACAGTAAGAAGAACTCAGAAGTTCTGTGTGTTAAAATAGTAAGAAGAACTCAGAAGTTCTGTGTGTTAAAACAGTAAGAAGAACTCGGAAGTTCTGTGTGTTAAAACAGTAAGAAGAACTCAGAAGTTCTGTGTTGTGCTAAAACAATAAGAAGAACTTAGAAGTTCTGTGTTGTGCTAAAACAGTGAGTGAGCATCAGAAGTTATGTGTTACATTTCAACTTTTTTCTCATATTAAACAGCCATCATCAATTTATTCAGTTCTTAATCACACAGCAAATCAGAAGGGTAAAAGCGCAACAGTTTATAGAAGTTCTAATCCTAATCCTAGGCCTACCTTTAACCAAAAAGTTCTGATCCACAGTCTTTCTACTTATGCAATGATTTGGACAACATCAATATTATGATATTTACATATTTAGTGATGTTCTGAATGAAAAGATGCAAAGTCATAAAGACTTACCTTGAATCCTAAAGTGTGCGTTTGGAGCTTGAACTGCTGCCTTCAGATGTTTTGGAGTCAGCAAGAGTAACAGAAGAGAAAATGCCAAGTTCTTTGGCTCAAAGGGAAGAACAAAGGTTATTGTTTTCTGTTTGAGAATTATGGATTTTTTATGAAGGTTTCACAGCTTTCTTTTCTCTCTTTTGACAATTCTCTCTCTCCAAAAGCCAGCCCCTTGAACGTGTGATGGAGCCAAATATTTATAGGTGGGTTTGTTGTGGTTTTGGAGGGAAAAACAAATGGGATTCAAACCCTTTTAGTATACTGTTTCATTGCTTTTTAATCATAGTTTTCGTATGCTAATTTGATGCAAACATGGGGTTGAGAAAGTGCAGGTGTGGACTGGGTCAGCAGCTGATTGCAGGACTGTGATATAGCAGTGCAGTAGGTTACTTATACGAGGTTTTGGGATTTGGTGGTGTTTTGATCGTAGAAGATCATAAACGTAACCTCCATGCGCTGAAGAGTCATATTCTGATTGAAGACTATGTTCTGAACTATGTTTGCAACTTCTGACTGCACTTGCATGGAGGTTGACTCAGAAGTTTTGAAGTATCATATTCTCTTAACACTTAGAAAATTTTCCAAATGTTTAGAAATTTGATTTTTTCAAAGTAATTTATGACTTCTGATTTTGATGAACTAGTTTCATGTCTTGCTGAAATATAATTGTTGAAACTTGGTTTTTGATCTAAAAGTCAAAGTTTGACTTTTTCAGTGTGCTTTTGACCATTTTGCCCTTGTGAGTGATTTTTCTTGAAAAATTGTAATTCAAGGCTTGAAATTGGATGGAAGCAAAACTGAGGGTGCAGAATGGTCTTTTGAGAAATGAGAGGGCAAATTTTGGGGTACAACAGTTGCCCCTGTTCAATCTTCTTACGCCTGAGGATGTAGATTGGTTGGTCTGCCTTTCATAATCTGAAGGTGGAAGATGATTGAACACTAGAGTGCCAAGAAATTTGCACTCGCATGAAGTAATATTGATTGGTGATATTGGAAATGGGCTTAAAGATTCCATTTGGAAGGCGACATAGAATCATCAGAGATGGGCTTAAAGATGCCATCTAGAAAATATTGGGTGCATAAGGGATTCCTTGGCGAGAATTCTTGTATCTGCTGTCGAGGAGGACTTCACCGGGGAATGTTGGTTTATGTCCTGGGAAGTAAAGTCTAGGAGCTTCGCTTGTCCATTACTCTAATGGTGAATTAACTCTTGATTGAGGGAGTGAAAGTGGAATGTATACCTGGTCAGGGTCCAGGCTGTACAACGACTTACTAGGGAAATATGAAAACGATCGTATATGGTCGGGTCCCGGCCTTACAGTGTTGTAAACTGTTGTCTGGAGATAAGGGAGAAGGAACCCGGATAGTATGGTTATTTCGAGATGAAAGCCTGGATAGTAGGGCTTATAGGAAGGAACCTGGATAGTAGGGTTACTTCGGAATGAGAGCCTGGATAGTAGGGCTTATGGGAAGGAACCTGGGTAGTAGGGCTATGAGAAGGAACCTGGGTAGTAGGGTTACTTCGAGATGAAAGCCTGGATAGTAGGGCTTGTGGGAAGGAACCCGGGTAGTAGGGTTACTTCGAGATGAAAGCCTGGATAGTAGGGCTATGAGAACGAACCTGGGTAGTAGGGTTACTTCGAGATGAAATCCTGGATAGTAGGGATAGTCGGAAGGAACCCGGGTAGTGGGGTTACTTTGAGATGAAAGCCTGGATAGTAGGGCTATGAGAAGGAACCTAGGTAGTAGGGTTACTTCGAGATGAAAGCCTGGATAGTAGGGCTATGAGAAGGAACCTGGGTAGTAGGGTTACTTCGAGATGAAAGCCTGGATAGTAGGGCTATGAGAAGGAACCTGGGTAGTAGGGTCACTTCGTTTGATCATGTAGAATAGTTGACCCGTTTGGTTTTGGGAGCTGATTTTTCCTTGGTTGCCTGCAGATATGACAGGTATAACTGCTTGAATTATTGGTGATAACTGTTTCCTAAAAAGATAACAGGGTTAGTTATATACGATGCATGAAATGCATTGTGAGATGATGTTCTCAAAATAAACGAGAATATGTCGTATGTGATATGTATGTGCATGTCATGATGTATGAGCATGTTAGTTGTGACATATCCGAGTCTGGGAAAATAAATCCATGACTGCTGCTGGAGAAAATAACATTTCTGACTGTTGTAGAGAAATATGGCTCTTCTACTCCCGCTGGGGATGATGAATGGAAGTGACTGTACTTCTGTCAGGGGGAGATTCTGTTTGAGAATAACTCTACAGGGAACAACTTGGAAGGTGAATTTTCGTAGCTGAAGTAATGAGATTTGTTGGGGATTGAGCTTCTATATCCAGAGAAATAAACTCTGCTTGGGGAGTTAAAAAATTTATGATGATCCGCTCGCGATTATGAAGTTCGACTGGGGGACATATTTGTCAGGTTTCTGGATGACCCTGGCTAGGGAGATTAATTCCTGTACTGAGAGAAATGATATCAAGGCTTTGATTACCTCTATTCTATGGGGAATATAGATGTTACAAGATCGCATGTATTGGTGACTGTGTTCCAAAGCTGTCTCTGCCCTGATACTTGCTGGATGGAGTAACTGTCGGGTTTGACATTTTTTTTGTCCCTGTTACTTAAATTATGAGCAATTGTCTTTCTTTTTCCTATGCAAATATTCGTGAACAGTAATCATATTCAAATGCATATGTCAAGAATAAATCATTGGACGTTCTTGCAAAAACAAAACAGAAAAAGAAGAACAAATAGTTTTGTAAAAATTACTTGTATTAATTTTTGAAGTTGGCCTATAACAGGCGTTTTTGTACAAGGAAGCTGACGCTCTAGTAAGAGAACGCCACCGTAAAAATGGAAGCTATGCAGTATTGTGTACAACGAAAATAAAACAGCTACGTGCAACAATCCCATTGCATTTCAAATCTGCTATTGCCGTTATGCCTTCAAGCGTCTCCTCATTTTGCTGCTTGTCCGAAGCTGACTAGATTGGTTGATGTCGTTCGAGCTTGATAATTGATATTGAGGTCAGATCGCAGGGTGACCCAATGGGACATAGTGATACTCTTTTCATCCCTAATTTTTTCCTGGACCGCCCTTTCAGATTTTCAGTCCATCGGGATACCCTTTTTTTCCCTAGTCGCCTATTCAGGTTTTCGACTTGCCGGGTGTATAGATTTTTTTCATTTTCATCCCTTATTTTTACCTGAACCCTTTTGGTTCGCCGGGAAGCCCTTATTTTTGCCTAGGCCAGTCAACCTAGCGGGTCTTTTAATCATGCGTAGTATCTTTTCACTATGTCCGCATTGACAGGGTGAGGAAGGTTGTCACTGTCCATGGTGGTCAGAATCATGGCTCCACCCGAGAAAATGTTTTTAACCCCAAATGGCCCTTTGTAGGTGGGAGTCCACTTGCCCCTAGGATCACCTTGCGGAAGTATGATGCGTTTGGTCACTAAATCCCCAACTTGATACTCTTGGCGTCTGACCTTCTTGTTAAAAGCCTTGATCATCCGTTTTTGATACGTTTGACCATGACAGACAGCAGTAAGTCTCTTATCATCGATCAAATTAAGTTGATCAAGTCGAGTCTGGATCCAGTCATCTTCATTTAAGCCCGCATCTTTCATAATCCTTAGGGAAGGAATCTGAACCTCAATGGGTAGGACTGCCTCCATGCCATATACCAGAGAGTAGGGTGTTGCCCCGATCGACGTCCGTGCTGAGGTACGGTATCCATGCAAAGTGAATGGTAACATCTCATGCTAGTCTTTGTATGTCACCGTCATGTTCTATATAATCTTCTTGATGTTCTTGTTAGCCGCTTCAACAGCGCCATTCATCTTCGGCCGGTAGGGAGAAGAGTTGTGATATTGTATCTTAAATTGCTTACAAAGCTCGGTGATCATCGTGTTATTGAGATTCGTACCATTATCGGTGATAATTCTCTCTGGTACCCCATACCAACAGATCAGGTTATGCTTGATAAACCGCGCTACGACATTCTTGGTAACGGTAGCGAAGGAGGCAGCCTCAACCCATTTTGTGAAGTAATCGATAGCTACCAGGATGAAGCGATGCCCATTGGAAGCGGTAGGCCTGATTTCTCCGATCATGTCAATGCCCCACATTGCAAAGGGCCACGGAGCTATCAAGACATTCAAAGGAACCGGAGGCACATGCACCTTATCAGCATAAATTTGGCATTTATGACAGGTTCGGGAGTGCTGATAACAGTCTGCTTCAATAGTGGATCAGTAGTATCCTGCCCGTAGGATCTTCTTAGCCATGGTATGTCCACTGGAATGGGTTCCGAAGGTACCTTCATGTAGGTCTGTCATAATCCTCTCTGCTTCGCTCTTGTCTATACACCGCAGTAAGGTAGAGTCGTGATTACGCTTGTAGAGGATTCCATTACTGAGGAAGAATTTCGCAGCGAACTTTCTCAGAAACTTATTATCATTGACAGATGCCCCTTCGGGATACTCTTGAGTCTCGATGTACCTTTTTACTTCGTGAAACCAGGGTTTGTCTGCCACCTCTTCAGTATCAATCTCGCATCATTGTGTCGGTTCATCCAACCTTTCAATGGTGATTCGGGAAGCTTCGTTGTCACACCTAACTTTGAACATATAAAACATGGTAGCTAGTGCGTCTTCTAACTGACTCTACTCTCGTGGGAAATGTTCAAAAGTTACCTTCTCAAAGTGTGGGAGCAATGTCAGTACGTGCCCTTTGTATGGGATGAGATTCAGATGCTTCGTATCCCATTCGCCTTTGATCTAACTTATCACCAAGGCTGAATCCCCGAAGACATTTAGGAACTTGATCCTGAGGTCAATAGCGGCTTTGAGACCCATGATGCAGGCTTCATACTCCGCCATGTTGTTAGTGCAGTTGGAACACAATCGGGCAGTGAAAGGAGTGTGACAGCCCTCAGGGGATATGATTATAGTGCCGATGCCATTACCAAGTGAGTTTGAGGCTCCATCGAAGACCATAGTCCATCGGGATCCTTCTTCAGGTCCTTCATCTGGTCTGGGTTCTTCATAGTCAGTCACCAGCATAATGTTCTCATCTGGGAACTCAAAATTCATGGACTGGTAGTCATCCACAGCCTGATGAGCCAAATGATCAGCCAATACACTCCCCTTGATTGCTTCTGGGTTGTATATTGTATATCTTACTCGGTTAAGATCATCTGCCATCTCGCTATTCTTCTGGAGAGAGCGGGCTTCTCGAAGATATATTTGATTGGATCCATCTTAGATATCAACAGAGTAGTGTGGGTCAGCATATACTGTCTTAGTCGGCGAGCAACCCATGCCAAAGCGCAGCAAGTTTTCTCGAGCAGTGAGTATCTTGTCTCACAGTCGGTAAACTTTTTGCTAAGGTAGTATATTGCATGCTCTTTTCGACCAGACTCGTCATGCTGCCCCAGCACACACCCCATTGAATTGTCTAGCACTGTTAAGTACAAAATCAAAGGTCTTCCTACAACCGGAGGCATCAGAATTGGTGGCTCTTGAAGGTATTCCTTGATTCTTTCAAAAACAGTTTGGCATTCGTCATTCCACTTTACCACTTGATCTTTCTTCAGAAGCTTGAAGATGGGCTCACAAGTAGCAGTCGGATGTGAAATGAATTTGGCGATATAATTTAGGCGTCCCAAGAAACCTCTAACTTCTTTCTCTGTATGGGGGGCGGGCATTTCTTGTATGGCCTTTACCTTTGCGGGGTCTACCTGGATACCTTTGTCATTGACGATGAAACCCAGAAGCTTACCAGACCTTACCCCGAAGGTGCACTTGTTTGGATTCAACCTCAACTTGTATATCTACAACCTGTCGAACAGCTTTTATAGGTGGTCGAGGTGCTCTTCTTCGGTTTGAGACCTGGCTATCATGTCATCCACATAAACCTCGATCTCACGGTGAATCATATCGTGGAACAAAGCGACCATGACACGTTGATAAGTTACCCCAACATTCTTCAACCCAAAAGGCATCACCTTGTAACAGAAGTTGCCCCATTGTGTGACGAAGGTTGTCTTTTCCATGTCTTCAGGAGCCATCTTGATCTGGTTGTAGCCAGAGAAACCATCCATGAAGTAGAAGATTTTGTGTTGTGCGGTGTTGTCAACCAGAACACCAATGTGGGGAAGCGGGAAGTCATCCTTGGGGCTTTCCCTATTCAGGTATCTGTAATCCATGCACATCTGTACCTTGCCATCCTTCTTAGGTACTGGAACGACGTTAGCAACCCACTACGGATAGGAGGTGACAGCTAAGAACCCTGCGTCGAACTGTTTCATGACCTCTGCCTTGATCTTCTCTGACATTTCAGGGTGCATACGGCAGACCTTCTGTTTCACCGGAGGACAATCCTCTTTAGTTGGCAGACGGTGTACCACGATATCAGTGTCTAAACCAGGCATGTCTTCATATGACCAGGCGAATATTTCAATGTAGTCGTGCAACATCTATATCAGTCGCTGTTTGATCTTGGTCTCCAAATTTGCGCCAATCTTGACTTATTTTCTGTCTATCTTTGTGCCCAAGTTTATTGTCTCAATTGGCTCTTCATGAGGCTGTATATCCCTCTCTTGTTGTTGTAGCAGTCTAGCAAGTTCTCTAGGTACCTCATAATCATCCTCACCTTCGTCCTCGGCTTGGTTGATCAGATTTTCGAAGTCATAACTGGAAATAGCAGGATTGTTATCAATGGGATCTAGAGTGGATACGGATCTGCAGTTTGATACGTGAGTGTGTGTAAGAGCATAGTTGTATTGATAAAGTAAAGGCAAAAAGAAAAATAGAGAGCACAAAATTTGTATGCAAAGAACGTCCAATGCTTCACTGATGATATATGAGATGACATATAATAACCCTCACAGATAGAACCATCGTGCCTCGGGTAAGACACAAGGCCAAAAAGAAGTTTAAATTATTCATTACAAACTTAGAAAACAAGTAATACAATTACTGAAGAATAAAAGAAACCAGTATAAAATCTCTGACCGTCCAGATACTCGGTCCACCGTTGGTAGTTGGGTAAATTCAGCTGTCAATATCAAAGTCTTCCTCACTATCTTCAATAGCATTGACCCCTCGATTGCTGATGCGTAGGGGAGGTCCTCCAACTCGAGCGCGTCGAACAGCCCTCTGAGCCCCTGAAGTAAAGCCCAAGCCAAACTTGTCAGTTTTGTGAATAAACTCAGGAAGTTGTCCCAAATTGGTAATCCTACCTTCTTCAACTACTGCTCTAGCTTCTTTGAGAGAAGCCATCTTCAGAGGAGGTTTGGTGCTGGTAGTGGTCTCAGTTGATGCCAAAATCTGGGGAACCTCTTCAAAGTTTTGACAAGGAGTCTCTATAAATTCCCCGTCCATCTCCACATACCTGAAGGAGTTCAGGTGGCTCACCATATACTCCTCTTCTCCATACAGAGACTATATTTCCCTTCACTGTTTACTTCAACATTTGGTGTAGTGTAGAAGTAACAGCCCCAGCTTCGTGGATCCAATGACGACCCAACAAACAAGAGTATGATGGCCTGATGTCCATCACATAGAAGGTGGACTCGAAAGTCTGAGAGCCTACCTTGACAGGGATGTCCACCTCCCCATGCACCATTCTTTTCGATCCATCAAAATCCCTTACCACAATGTTACTGGGCTTTAAGGTCAAACCCTCACAATCTAGTCGATCGAGAGCCTTCTTAGGCAGGACATTCAGTGAAGACCCGATATCCACCAGCACATGAGCCATAATGGTGCCCCTGCATTCGATCGAGACATGAAAAGTATCATTATGCTTCCTCCCTTTTGGTGTCAAGTCGGCGTCTGAAAAACCCAGCCCATTGTCAGCGGTCAAGCTGGCCACACAGTCTTTGAATTGATCGGTCGAGGTTTCTTGCGGCACGTGCGCGGTCTTGAGGAATGCAATCATAGCCTTTGCATGGGCCTTGGAACATAACAGCAAAGACAACATTGATATCTTCGAGGGGGTCTGCCCCAACTGCTCGACCACATTGTAGTCGCTCCTTTTGATTATTTTTAAAATTTCCTCTATCTCTTGCTTAGAGGATTCCACAACAACTTTCCTAGGTGCCTCCATTCGGGAAGGCTCACCTACAGCTCCTTTGCCTCGAATCCCAGATGACTCATCGGCAGGGGTAACAACTGGAGTAGGAACAGGAATAGTAATTGAAGTACTAGCAGGAACAGAAGATGAAATAAAGACAAGCTTAGTGACAGTCTTTGGGGAAATCTCGGGAGAGAAAACCCTTCCACTTCTGGTAATCTTGTTGGTCCCGACAATGTTACCAATATCAGGATCAGCCTCTTCATTTTTGAGATCTTGTTTGCTGCCATGATAGTACACATCAGCACCATAATGCCACGGGACAGCCTTGTCCGAGACTTACGGGACAGGACCAGGAACAGTGATTATTAGCGGAGTGATTCTTGGAGAAGATGTAATCTTAACAGGTCTTCTCGAGGAGACCTTGGAAGGATTGGCGGAAATGGTTATAATGGCAATGTCTTTAGATGGAACAATAGGAACCAAAGTTTTCTCTAACAAAATCTCTTTGCTATCCATCAGACGTTGAACACCTGACTTCAGCAAATGGCAACCAGAAGGCAGAAATGAACACATGTGGCAACCTTCACCACAACCCGGAAATAAACCGGCCAACAGTAAATTCTTCTTAACAGTCATAAGAGGAGTAGAAACTTCATCAACTGAGGTCACGAACAGATTGATATCAGCGGCGTTAACTCCATGGTTGTACGTAGGCATGGGGGAAGTTATGACATTGGGCTTCTCCGGAGCGTCAAACTCAATATCCTTAGCTTCAATTAGATCTTGTACTTTGTTTCTTAGAGCCCAGCAATCGTTTGTATCATGACCAGGACTCTCAGAATGATAGGCGCACCGAGCGTTCGGATTGTATCGAGGAGAGGAGGTATTAGGATTCTTAGGAGCCTCTTTTAAAGTTGCCAAGTTAGATCTCAGCAGATGGGGTAGAACTTCTGTCAATGTCATGTTAATCCGGGTGAACTACCTTTGTGGTCTTTCTAACCTTTGCTGATTATTGCATTGTGGGGCAGCCGCAGGCCTATGTATTATTACAGCACTTACCGTTGGACGGTATCCTGCTCTGTTATGTTCTCTCGGGCTATAAATGGCACTGGCCTCCTTTTTAACAGTGAAATGTTTCTTTGCTGAACTTGTCGAGGTATCTTTTTGTATTTTACCGCTCTGAATCCCAGCTTCTACCCTCTCCCCGGTTAATATCAGCTCAGTAAAACTAGCTGATGAACTACCGATCAAATGGTTGAAGAATAGGCCGGACAATATGCCTAAGAACATATCCACCAATTCTCTATCAGATAGAGGGGGCTGGACTCTGCCTGGGAGATCCATCCATTTTTGAGCATAGGTTTTGAAACCTTCACCTGCACCCATAGACATGCCTTGCAATTGTGTTCGAGTTGGAGCTAAGTCAGCATTATACTAGTATTGTTTGTAAAAGGCAGCAGCCAAATCTTCCCAATTGTGAATATTAGTCCCTTCCAACTGATAGAACCAATCCAACTGTGTTCCTGACAAGCTTTCTTGGAAAAAATGCACCCATAGATTTTTATCAGCCGTATGGGGTTGAATCTTTCTGACGTATGACCTTAAATGCAGCTTCGGGCAAGAGACACCATCATATTTAGAGAAAGTGGGGACCTTGAATTTCTGCGGGATGACAACCGCTGAGACAAGTTGTTGTACCCTAAAATTTTCCCTCTCATTTTTCAAGGAATCACCCTGGATCCTCAAGCGTGCTTTCATCCAATTTCAAGCCTTGAATTATCAAATTTTCCAAGCAAATCACTCATAAGGGCAAAATGGTCATTTGCACACTGAAAAGTCAAACTTTGACTTTTGGACCAAAATCAAACCTCAAAAATCATATTTCATCAAGACATGTTGGAATATGAAGTTTGTTTCATCTAAAAATTCAAAAGTCAAATTTACTATGGAAAAGTCAAATTTCAAAATACTTGGGATTTTTCTAAGTATTTAAGAAAAATGACCATTTCAGAACTTCTGACCATAGTATCACCATAACACTCAGTAAATTCTGGACATTCTCAAGAGAGTCTGGTCAGAACTTCTAGGAAAGTTTTCACAAAAGCTCAGTCAGAGTTTGCCAGGGTAATTCAAAGAAGGTTAAGAAGCGTGCTGCAAGCTTTCTAGAAAGTCTGAAAGCTCCTTCAGAACATGCTGGAGCCAGAAGATAAGAGGATCAGAAGATTGGATGCTACGCAAGCTCAGAACTTCTGATCCAGAACTAAGCCTTGGTGTAGAATCTCATGTTGCAGGATTTCTGGTTGTGATAAGTCTCATCATCATTTAATGCTCATTTAATGCTCACAACCACCTTCTGAGTCTTTATCCAAAGGATTTCCACCACGTGTACCTCTACTGTCTTGGGACGGCAAACTTTGGTACTAGGCCCATGCTTTGTTTTGCTTTTCCTTAAATCTTGTTGGCAACTCCAACTTAAGCATGGTTAGAAGCTCCTAATCAGCAACTAGGTTCAGCCTACGCCTGCATCCCATGATTACACCAAACTGGCATACGAAAACTGTGACGAAAAAGCAAAGAAACAGGATGCCAAAACAGGTTCAAATCCCATTTTTTTCCCCAAAGTCACAACAATTTCATCTATAAATACTTGGCTCCATCATACGTTAAAAGGGGGCGAGAGGCTGAAGGCTAGAGGCTGGCTTTTGAAGAGAGAGAGAGATTGGCCAAAAGAGAGAAAAGGAAGTTATGAAACCTTCATAAAAATCCATATTCCTCATACATAAAAATAAAACCTTTGTTCTTCTCTTTGAACAAAATAACACAACCACTCTTCCGTTTCTCTTGCTGGTTTAGAACATCCAGAGGCAGCCACTCAAAGCTCCAACCACGCCCCAGATTCAAGGTAAGTCTTTCTGACTTTGCTTGTTTTTTTTCATTCTGAACATCATTAACATGTAAATATCATAGTATTAATGTTGTAAATATCATTGCATGATTAGAAAAACTATGGATCAGAACTTCTAGAATAATGCTAGGCTCAGACTTAAGATCAGAACTTCTATAAACTGTTGTGCTGATTTACTGTTTATTAAAATGAATAAGTTATTGTTGTGCTGATTAAGAGGTGAGATGAAACACTGAACTTCTAATGACTCGCTCACTATTCAAAAACAGCACAGAACTTCTGATTTCTCCTTATATATTGTTGTACCCCAAAATTTTCCCTCCCATTTCATCAATATTTTCTCACCACAAGACCCTTGGAGCTCAAGAACAAGTTAGGGTTTACTCTGCTCAAGACTCCTCCTTGCACTGTTGACCCAAATTAGGGTTTGAGTTTGCACAAAGATGTTTTGACCTAAAATTCCCAAGATGACTTTCATGCTTCATGTTGGACTAACAAGTTTATCCATACCAAGTTTCAAGCCTTGATTCCAATCTTTGCCCAGTCAATTGGACAGTTGACCTAGAAATCAGCTATATTGGGGAAAAAGTCAATTGTGGTCAATTGACAGTCAAACCTCATGATTTTTTACCCACATCAACATTATGAACTCATATGGACCATTTGATCAAGTTTGGATCACAATTCCATAAGAAATTTGATCAGATCACCAAAAGGGCAAAATGGTCATTTTTAGGGTTTTGACTGCACAAAGGCAATTTTTGACTGTTTAACCTAGCCAATGGCAAACCAAGCTCACATATGGACTCAAGGACTCAATGGCATTGTCTTGACATGTTCAACAAATTCAAAAGATCCCAAATGCACAAGTTTGACAGATGAATTTTCCAGTCAACTGATCAATTTTTGACTGTATACTGAAAAGTCAAACTTTGACTTTTTGGTCAAAATCAAGTGTCAAGATTCATTTTTCATCAAGACATGTCAAATTATGAAACTTGTTTATCAAGAAATCAAAAATCACAAATTAGGGTTTGAAATGAAGAAATTTCATAACTTAGAAATTTTCTTAGTTATGAAAATTCCTAATTTTTTCCTAACTTTGTCCCATTCTTTCATCAAGATACATTTGGATTCAAACAAAACTCAAAACATGAAAGTTGTAGTCCATTGCAAAATCTACAACTTTGATTCACAAAGTTTCCTCAAAAGAAGCTTGTAGCTCAAGTTACAATTTTTGGAACAAGGGTGCAAAACATTCTTAACTTAGAAAAATTTTGACCTATTCTAGGCAGGATTTTTTCCTAACTTCATGGCCACTTTTCACATGCTTCCACTTGGAATTTCAACTTGCATTACAAAGATGGATTGTAGTACATATTCCAAGCTTTCCAAATTGTCCAAGAAATTCTCAAACACCCTTGTGGTTAGGGAGAATCGAATTTGTCAATATGGGCAAAAGTCACTTTGATTCATGGCCAAAGGCATGTTCATACACTTTGCATTTTTGAAATCAGCTTGCACAAGATAGTTACAGGCCTCTAATCTCATTTACACTCAATAATTAAATGCCAATCCATTGTGTTCTAGCATTATTTTGTGCATTTGGACATTACATGAAGAATTAAGCCATATTTGGAAAAAGTGACTTATCTATTCTTGTAAAGTATGGCTTTATGTCAAAACATGAATCAAAGAAGTACAATGCAAATCTCTGAGGCACAAGTTATTGAACTAATCCCACTGATCAAGACTAACTTTGCAGCATGTTTAGGGGGCCTGCATAAGCTTGTAAACCAACTTGACAACTTTGGCTTACATTAGAAGAAACTTGGCATTTTGAAACACAACTCTCATTCCTGTCAAGACAAGCCTAAGCAAACATTGTGAACACATTCCAAACATCAAACCTGACCTAAAACACGAGCCAACCACCTTCAATCCCTCCCCATTCACAGAAATACCTCCTTGCTGCAAAAACAGAGTCCCTTCTGCAACTTGACTTCCACAAACACTTCCACTCGTGCGTTTTGGCTGAAACCTTTGCAAACATATTCCATAACATCCATACAAACTATTCCAAGCATTGAACTGGAACTGTAACATCCATAGCCAAGTGTGCCATTTTCATTTTTCATCTGTACAGGTTAATTTCTGTAGCTCGATTCAGCAAGATTCAAAGCAAGCTAAGCATAGGAGAAGCATCCCTGGACCTCAAGCAAGCTATATAAGTCCTCACATTGCATTGAAAGTACCTCCATTGTCATACACGAATCAAGATGAACAGGTAAGTTTTTGAACTTCTATCTCTCTATCCAGGCATAGTTAGGTTTAAGTTTATGAAGAAAACATGTTCTAATCATAGCCCTGAAGCCATCCATATAGTTACTTTTCATTTATATTGTGTGTGCTAAGAGTATTTTGAACCTGAACATTGGAAAAAAGCTAGGTTAGGAATTGGGGGAGAAGAAATTCTCTCTCATTTCTGAGAGTTAGATTAACTTCTTTATATGTTTAGAATCGTGGCTTCAAGCTCTACAGGTTTCATGTTTTAAGTTTTTGTTAAAAATCAAAGGATCAAGAGATAGCAGGGACAAGGCAAGGCGTGTGTTTTTTGTTTGAATCTGGCCAGAGGTTGAAGACAAAGTTCTTCTGGGCTGGGCCTGTTTCATCTTTCTATTTGCACCACCTTTCCACACTTGCACCCCCTTAGCCCATTGTGTTTATTTTTTATCATTTTTTGACTTTTTCTTTTTGTTTCTGACTTATTATTTTTTGCCAAAATATAAAAAATATTAAAAACATTTTTTCAACCATTTTTGCATTTTTATTTGAATTTTATTTGTTTTATTTGAGTTTATACATATAAATAACATATATATCCTTTTATTCAAAAATACAAAAATAATACAAACACATTTTGTTTTCTAATTTTATTTTATTTTATCTTTTGAAAACATTTTTCTAAAAAATATATATTTTTGTAAATAATAAATACTTTTATTTTTTGTATATATTTAATATATTTAATACATAATATAAATATTTATATATTTAGAATATTTAGGATAAAAATACATAAAAATAATACATTTTTATTTTTATTAATATTTAACCTCAAAAATACTTTTTTTTACAATATACTTCCTTTTTATTTATTTTTTGTACATAATTAATAAATGTTGTATATAATAAATAATTAATACATTTTATTTAGCAAATTAGGGTTTTGCCCTAAACATGAAAATACCAAAAAAATTAATCCTTTTCATTTTTGTTTATTTGTCACATAAAAAAATACTTTTTACATACATATAAAAAATCATGTTTTGCATCTTGCATGTTTATTTTATTTTATTTAATTATTGTACAATTAAGTAATTTGTATATTCAATTTGGATGTAATAGTTTAGATTTAATTTTTCTTGCTAAATATTCCCATTTGAACATTTGTACCCCCCATCCCATAATTATGTTGTAATAATTTAGGACCTTTAAATTCCACACTTAAAAGCTTTCTAAATACGCCATGATAGACTTAGGGTTTGTATGCAAAAATCAACCAAACAAATAGCTTGACCTAATTCAAAAATAACAAAGCATGAAAATGGACAACACTTGCACACTTGCACCCCTAGGGTTACTCCATTTGTTGCCTTCAATAATGGGCCATGTTGCATGTTAGGTGTCTTTGGCAAAACAAAACAATTCAAATGATCATAGTCCCTCGATGACGCTTTCGAAAGTTGCCTAAAAATGATCAAGTCCCTTAAAGGAAAAATTGCCCAAAGACACTTGGCACCATTGCAATCATGGTCTAAACGATGACCCGCGCCCGTCCCGTTAACATCCTAACACAAGATTGTCCACCAAATACAATGGTGGAACAAAATTGCTAAAAGGGTTAAAACATAGGAAAGATCTTTGAGAAATTTAGGGTAGATAGCTCTTGGTTACTTGCCAACTTGCAAAACAAAAACACTTGCCTATTTTTCAAAACCACACACCACAACTCACTTTCAAAACAACTTTCAAAAACATTGAAAACTTTTCAAAAGATAAGTACACCTTTGTATACATCCCAACATGGATCATTACAAAGGTTGCCACCACATTGGCCTCTTTTCAAAACATTTTCAAAACCCACACACAAAGCACCATTTCAAACAATTGAAAATCAAAGGCAAGTTGATCTAAGCAAGTAACTAAGAGCCCATGGATAACCATGGATAGAAAGGGTGCTAATACCTTCCCTTTCTATAATCTACTCCCTGAACCCAAGAAAACCTCTCAAAGGTTTTTGTTGTGCTTTTTAAACCTTTCCTTAGGATAAAATAAAAAGTCGTTGGCGACTCTTGCTCAACCGAAACATTTGCGAAAACAAACGCAAAACCTCAAGTCAGTTCTCCCACCGTATCACACATATCAAATATATTGAAATGCTGACGTTCGCTCACTGTTTTAGTGTAATATAAAACTTCTGATTTTTGGTTCACTAGCTGAACACCACCCAGAACCTCTGTGTTTTCCCTCTAATGTTTTTTGTAGGACTTCAGAAGGTACCAACCCAGAACCTCTGTTCCATTTCCCTCTGACGTTTCTTGTAGGGTCTTAGAGCGTATCAACCCAGAACTTCTGATTTCACATATGATCCTTTCTGAGTCACGCGTCTGGCTTCAGAACTTTTGATCCTTGTTTCCTTGTTTGCAGCAACACGCTGTTTCTACCTTGCATTTATTTTCCTTTTCATCTTTTTAAATATTAACATAAAAAACATAAAAATATTTTCCTTTTAATTTATTTTCTTAAGACAAAAACATTTTTCTAACACAAGTCCATTCCTTTCTTATATTGTACATTTCAATATGGTTGTAATAATAACTTAGGATTTATTTTTACTTGCAACCCCCATCCCCTAAATATTGTAATAGCGTAGGACTTTATATTTCCGCACTTTTATTGCTTTCGTACATTGTTAGTAATTAGGGTGTGTATGGCAAGATAAAACCAACAAGTAGATCACCAAAAATCAAAGACAAATGCATGCAATCAAACACACTTGCACATATGCACCCCTAAGGTAATATCACTTGTTGCCTTTCGGAAAATAGTCATGTCCCTCGAACATGGGCGTTTTAGCAAAGACCCTCGATAAAAGATTGTAGTCCCTCGATGACCCTCGATGTTGCCTTTGGTAAACGATCTAGTCCCTAAACGACATTGCTAAAACGTCACATGGGTTGCCTTCTATGACTATACGAACGTCCCTACACCCGTCCCCTCACATATAACGATGGGGCTTCTTACCAAATAAATGGTAAGATAGCAACATCTAAAGGAGGAGGAAAAACACATCTAAGACCTTTTGAGTAGGTAGATTACTTTTAGTTACTTGCTCAATTTCAAAATAAACATCCTTGCTATTTTCAAAAACAATCACATACACTTTCAAAACAACTTCAAAACACTTTCCAAACATTGAAATATTTTCAAAAGCTTAACACTTTGTATGCATTCTTACAAACGGGAATCATTGCAAAGTTTGCCTAAACGATGGCACTTTTTCAAAATACTTTCAAAAACCACACCAAGCACATTTTCAAACAAAAGCAAGTGATCTAGCAAGTAACTAAGAGCCCATGGAAAACCATGGATGAAAAGGGTGATAATACCTTCCCTTTTCATAATCTACCCTCGAACTCAAAAACATCTCTAAAGGTCTTTCTTGTGCTTTTTCACCTTTCCTTTTTTTGGATAAAAGAAAAGTCAGTGGCGACTCTTTCTAAACTGCAACATTTGCGAATACAAACGTAAAAACCTCAAGTCAGTTCTCCCACCATATCACAGAACTTGCGACTCTACTGGGGACATTCTTAAAGTGGGGTTACCTTAGGAATAGATCACATTTACTTGCTTACATTGTTTGCTTTACATTTTGGTTCCTTGTTTGGGTTTGTTTTAAATCCTACACCCGGATTTGGGGACACCTTTTAGGTAAGTAGCAATAAACTGTAAGGGAACTGTGTGGGGTATACCGACACGGTTGAAGCAGTAGCTATGTTGATGTGGCACTTTGGTTGGTACCAGTAACCCTTGAGTCAGTCAAGGAGAGTACGGGGCCGCCGCGTGGTGTCGTGAAGCATCAACTGACCTTAGAACCTTACTTGACCAACTTGGCCATTAGGAAGTAGCGAGATAACCGGCTTTGGTGCAGTCCGAAGTTGGTTGATACTTGATGCTACACTCATTGAGGTTTAACTCTTAAGTTTTGTTTAGTTGCGATTCAATCGCTTATTGAACGAACTTGGGGGAAAGATCAGTGATATTGAGATCCCTTAGAACCCGGTTACTATTAACTAGGACAGGTTGAGCCAACTAAACTTCAAGAGGGTACTTACCTACAAACTCCATGCAAGCCTAAAACTAAGGACTTGTTCTGTTTTGTGTGAATATGGTTATAAACTTGCTTACCTTGCATATATGTACATAACATCATAACATCATACCATAGCATTTTCAATAACCATTTCAAGGATCTCGAGGGTCTTTGATGCAGCGACACGTTGAACCAGACGTCTACCGAAGGGCAAGAGGATTTATTTTCCTCTAAACAAACGCCGTCAAAGATCAAGTACAAACAATTTGAGTCAAGGGCTACAATCCACTTGGCGTGGTGGACTAAATCCTCGTGGAAAGACATCCACTGATACAAAGTTCTCCAATCAAAGTTGTTGATCAAAGTTCAACTTCTAACTTTTTCTTTTGTTTACCCCGCGAGATCCTTGAAAACATGCATCCACATATCATGAATCATATCATGACAGGTTTCTCCCACATAGGTCTCCTTATCTTCCTACTGTTTATTTCAATAAGATGGATATGGAACAGACTATGAAAGATCTTCAAGCTCAAAATGCTCAATTCTAACAAATGTTCCTGGCCATGGCTAAGGGGCAAGAAGACCTGAAAGATCTCCTTCTCAAAGATAAGAGGAAGAAATCCAAGAAGTCAGTAGGTGTCCTGAACTTGAGAAGAAGACCTAGAGAACCAGTCAAGAGAGCTCTAGATCTTTCAACTTCATCCAATATGGGGGATAGTCTTGAAAAAGACCACAATTTGGAAATTGATGAAGTTGAAGCTGACTACTCAGAGGAACAATATCCTCCCACTAATGACAAGTACAAACAGTTGGAGGATCGCCTCACTGCTATGGAGATTCAACACATACCTGGTTTGGATTTAGGAGACATGGGTTTGGTTTCTGGAGTGGTCATCCCGCCAAAGTTCAAAATCCCTACCTTTGCCTTGTATGATGGAGTATCTTGCCCTAAGATGCACTTAAAATCTTATGTTCGCAAGATTCAACCACACACAATTGATCCTAAGCTTTGGATCCATTTCTTCCAAGAAAGCCTAGTAGGGACTCAACTCGAATGGTTCTATCAATTAGAGAGTTCTCGCATCCACACCTGGGAGGATTTAGCTGTTGCTTTCTACAAGAAGTATCAGTACAATGCTGATCTTGCACCAACTCGTGTGCAATTGCAGAACATGACCATGGGTTCCAATGAGAGCTTCAAAGGGTACGCCCAAAAATGGAGAGATTTGGCTGGTAGGGTGCAGCCCCCTTTAACTGACAGGGAGCTGATTGACATCTTTATGGGAACTTTGACAGGGCCTTTCTTCAAACACTTGATCGGAAGCTCCTCAGCCGGGTTCACCGAGCTAATACTGACCGGTGAAAGAGTCAAAGCTGGCATCAAAAGTGGAAAGATTCAAGAAGCTACACCTTCTGATGCTCAGAAAAAGCCATATGATGGGAAGAAAGAGTCCAATGCTATGTACAGTCAAAAGAGTCATCGTGACCAACACGTAGGGGCAGTCCTGATCTCTGGTTATGCGTCACACCGACCACAGCAAAGGGGAAATCAAAGAAGGCCAGACGAGCCCAAAAGACAGTTCACCAACATCAACATGTCGTTGTCTCAAGCGCTACAACACTTTTTAAGGATGAATCTGATTGCATAAATAGGACCTCATCCAAATCCCATGACTTCTTCTCCTAACTACAATCCTAATGCAATGTGTGCTTATCATTCTGACAGTCCTGGGCATGACACTAACGAGTGTTGGGCATTGAAGTACAAGATTCAGAGTTTGATTGACGCCAAGGAGATCGAGTTCGACCCTCCGGAGACTCCAAACATGATCACTACTCCTTTGTCAAATCATTGAGAGAAACTTGTTTCATTTTGAATTTTCAATTTTAATTTCTTTTGTTATTCAAACAATTATCTATTAATGTCAAACTTTGTTTCATTAATGCACTGCATATGTTTGTCTTGATTTGATCCACTCATTTTCATTACATTTAAACTGTGCTTTTTACTCACTTTATGATATTCAACTCTTGCTAAAAGTTATAAGCCTTTAGGGGGAGGATGACGAAAACACTGCCATAATCTCATACTGTATGCTTTTGAACAGACCATGTTGATGATGTACAGGCATTTTTTTCAAATCTTAAACACTGGAGTTATAAGGAAGATAATCCCTAGTCAACCCCTTCGAGCTAAAGAAGTAGAAGTTTTCTGTTTTAACACAAATTGAAACCTTTAATCAAAACCTGGGGTAGGGTAGTCTCTCAGTTAATTCAAATGTGCATTAAGCCGCAAACTCTCATCTCGTAATACAACGAGTGACGTCAAGAAACATTCCTCTGGAATCAAAAGACGGTGATGGTTCCCTATCACATAGGCAGTAATTATCTCTCAAAAGGAAAAGCCTACTAAGTTAAAACCTACGAAGGAGACTTAAAGAAAACTGAGGCATCCCGCTGACTGTAATCTCAAAACAAGAACGGTCGGGCAAAAATTAGGGATAATAAATAAAGAAAGAGGTCACTAAAAATCCTCAACAACATGAAAAATGTTACAAGAAATGACTGCCTTCCGACAAACCTAACTTGTCGGAACCATCACCAAAACATCATTCCAGACTCAATTGGAGTTCACACGCACAATTAGCTGAGTTTTAGGACTGAAGAACATCACGAAGAGAGGGTGGGTACAAATATACTTTGAGCCTTTATCCTTTGTTTCTTAAACCGTGAACCAAGCCACATTACAACCCTTCAAAAGTCCTAATTTAAGCATGGGTTAGTTCGAAAGCATACTATTACAAAAGGTATCCTGACTCCTGTAAGGCTTTACTTAAAATCCAGAGTTGAATTACAAACCTCTTTACTTGCTAAAAATTCATTTTTCAAAACTTCAAGACAAACATAGACTTTGCATTACTTGAATATCACTGTTTGCATATGGCTATTTGTTTGACATCGGAGAAATTCACACAACGAATATCCGATGAACGAAAGCTCTCTCAGTGAACAAAATCAATTCAAATTCAAGTGGGATGACACTTCCATTGAAAAATCTCCCATCAACAAGGGGGCATGACATGTCACTATCTAGCACACCTGGGGCAGTCCAGTCAAGATTCCAGGAAAACCTCTCAAGAAGTGCAGAGTAACCAAGGGCAGGTCTCTATCTCCGTCACTTAGGGCATTGAACGTCAATCTCAGCGAAGGGTTACGTACAATAAAACATTTTTTGGCAATGCCACAAACATTTGCTGCTAGGGGAAATGACAAGTCTCCCCAAAGTCCTTCTCATAGGATGATTCCCCATCAAGGGTTTAACCTCTGAAAACCTTTCCCCAACAAACGGCAGGATTCCCCTAGCTTAAGTTTGCCTCTCCGACTACTACAAATTAAAGGACCACAACTCCTCTTCCCCAGTAGAATACTCTACAATCCCCAGCAAGTTACTGTGAAAGCTGGACCCGACCAGATATCAGTTCAACTTCGACTCCCCAGCAGAGCAACGGACAACCGAGACTCCTGAACTCTTTTCCCAAGCAGGAATAAACACTCTCCTCACAGAGTTTTCAATATTCCTCAGTGTAGTTCTCCTCAAACAAAAAAATAGGAATCCCCAGTGGAAACATTCTAAGCAAAGTTTGAAGACACACCAACTCTTCAACAGCAATCCAGGGTCTAACGACTCCCCAGCATTTGTCAAGGATTTATTTTCCCAGACAAAGATACACTTCAATAAACATTTCACATTTCATACATCCTATTTACATACATGATAAGTGCATACGACACAATCTCATTTATTTTGAGAGCATCATGACATCATGCATTTCATATATCATGACATTGCATACAACTAACATTCTACCTTTTTCAGGAAAGATCGATCAACAGATGGCTACCATCAACCTTTTCAAAGTTCCAGATTAATACATGTAACAAGCCAGGAAAACTATCTGTGGATGACTGATTGTAGATTAATACCTGTAACAAACCAAGAAAACTATCTACATGAAGAGATTGAAGATTAACACCTGTAATAAGCCAGGAAAACTGTCTTTCTTTCTCAGGTAAGAGATTAATACCTGAAACCAGACAGGACAACTATCTACTTGACCAACTAAAGCAACCCTACACGGGTTCCTTCTTTCCAAGATGAAGTTTTACACTGACTCATCATGAAGCAACCCTACATTGGTTCCTTCTCTTTCCAAGATGCAGTTTTACACGGACTCATCATCAGGCAACCCTACACAGGTTCCTCCTTTCTAAGATGCAGTTTTACACTGACTCATCATGAAGTAACCCTACACAGGTTCCTTCTCAGGAAATTTTAGATGTAGTTTTACACGGACTCATCATGAAGCAACCCTACACCGGTTCCTTCTCTTTCCAAGATGCAGTTTTACACGGACTCATCATCAGGCAACCCTACACAGGTTCCTCCTTTCTAAGATGCAGTTTTACACGGACTCATCATGAAGCAACCCTACACAGGTTCCTTCTCAGGAAATTTCAGATGCAGTTTTACACGGACTCATCATGAAGCAACCCTACACCGGTTCCTTCTCTTTCCAAAGATGCAGTTTTACACGAACTCATCATAAAGCAACCTTACACAGGTTCCTTCTTTCCAAGATGAAGTTTTACACGGACTCATCATCAGGAAACCCTACACAGGTTCCTCCTTTCTAAGATGAAGTTTTACACGGACTCATCATGAAGTAACCCTACGCAGGTTCCTTCTCAGGAAATTTCAGATGCAGTTTTACACGTACTCATCATGAAGCAACCCTACACCGGTTCCCTCTCTTTCCAAGATGCAGTTTTACACGGACTCATCATCAGGAAACCCTACACAGGTTCCAACTTTCCAAGATGCAGTTTTACACAGACTCATTATGAAGCAACCCTACACAGGTTCCTTCTCAGGAAATTTCAGATGCAGTTTTACACGGACTCATTATGAAGCAACCCTACACCAGTTCCTTCTCTTTCCAAAGATGCAGTTTTACACTGACTCATCATGAAGCAACCCTACACAGGTTCCTCCTTTCCAAGATGAAGTTTTACACGGGCTTGTCATGAAGTAACCCTACACAGGTTCCTTCTCAGGAAATTTCAGATGCAGTTTTACACGGACTCATCATGAAGCAACCCTACACAGGTTCCTTCTTTCCAAGATGAAGTTTTATACGGACTCATCATTAGGCAACCCTACACTGGTTCCTCCTTTCCAAGATGCAGTTTTACACTGACTCATCATGAAGTAACCCTACACAGGTTCATTCTCAGGAAATTTCAGATGCAGTTTTACACGGACTCATCATAAAGCAACCCTACACCGGTTCCTTCTATTTCCAAGATGCAGTTTTACACGGACTTATCATCAGGCAACCCTATACAGGTTCCTCCTTTCCAAGATGCAGTTTTACACTAACTCATCATGAAGTAACCCTACACAGGTTCCTTCTCAGGAAATTTCAGATGCAGTTTTACACGGACTCATCATGAAGCAACCCTACATCGGTTCCTTCTCTTTCCAAAGATGAAGTTTTATACTGACTCATCATCAGGAAACCCTACACAGGTTCCTTCTCTTTCCAAAGATGAATTTTTACACTGAATCATCATTAGACAACCCTACACAGGTTCCTTCTTTCCAAGATGAAGTTTTACACGGACCCATTATGAAGCAACCCTACACTGGTTCCTTCCTTCCAAGATGCAGTTTTACACGGACTCATCATGAAGCAACCCTACACAAGTTCCTTCTCAAGAAATTTTTAGATGCAGTTTTACACTGACTCATCTTGAAGCAACCCTACACTGGTTTCTTTCTCTTTCCAAGATGTAGTTTTACACGGACTCATCATCAAGAAACCCTACACCGGTTCCTTCTTTCCAAGATGAAGTTTTACATGGACTCATCATGAAGCAACCCTACACAGGTTCCTTCCATTCCCAAGATGCAGTTTTACACGGACTCATCATCAAACAACCCAACCTTCCGATACAGTTCAGATACGCTCCAGACACGGACGCCATTCTGACAATCATTCAGTTCCAGCTTACAGATACAGTCCAGCAATCATTTCTGGATGGCATCTTTAAGCCCATCTCCAACAACTTTATGTCACCTCCCCAAATGGCATCTTTAAGCCCATTCCCTACATAATCAACTAACACATCTTCGAGTGCAAATTTTCAGGGCACTCTAGTGTCCAATCATCTTCCACCTTCGAGTCACGAATGGCAAAGCTCGTCAATCTAACTCTTCAGGTTTAAGAAGATTGAACAGGGGAAGTTGTTGTACCCCAAAATTTGCCCTCTCATTTCTCAAGGAATCATCCTGGATCCTCAAGCTTGCTTTCATCCAATTTCAAGCTTTGAACTATCAAATTTTCCAAGCAAATCACTCATAAGGGCAAAATGGTCATTTGCACACTTATAAGTCAAACTTTGACTTTTGGACCAAAATCAAACCTCAAAAATTATATTTTATCAAGACATGTTGGAATATGAAGTTTGTTTCATCTAAAAATTCAAAAGTCAAATTTACTATGGAAAAACCAAATTTCTAAATACTTGGGATTTTTCTAAGTATTTAAGAAAAATGACTATTTCAGAACTTCTGACCATAGTATCACCATAACACTCAGTAAATTCTGGACATTCTCAAGACAGAGTTTGGTCTAAACTTTTAGGCAAGTTTTCACAAAAGCTCAGTCAGAGTTTTCCAGGGTAATTCAAAGAAGGTTAAGAAGCATGCTGCAAGCTTTCTAGAAAGTATGAAAGCTCCTTCAGAACATGCTGGAGCTAGAAGATAAGAGGATCAGAAGATTGGATGCTACGCAAGCTCAGAAATTCTGATCCAGAACTAAGCCTTGGTGTAGAATCTCACGTTGTAGGATTTCTGATTGTGATAAGTCTCATCATCATTTAATGCTCATTTAATGCTCACAACCACCTTCTGAGTCTTTATCCAAAGGATTTCCACCACGTGTACCTCTACTGTCTTGGGACCGCAAACTTTGGTACTAGGCCCATGCTTTGTTTTTCTTTTCCTTAAATCCGGCTGGAAACTCCAGGTTAAGCATGGTTAAAAGCTGCTAATCAGCAGCTAGGTTTAGCCTACACATGCATCATATGATTACACCAAACTGACATATGATAACTGTGACGAAAAAGAAAAGAAACATGATGCCAAAATAGGTCCAAATCCCATTTGTTTTCCCCCCAAAGTCACAACAATTTCATCTATAAATACTTGGCTCCATCATACGTTAAAAGGGGACGAGAGGCTGAAGGCTAGAGGATGGCTTTTGAAGAAAGAGATTGGCCAAAAGAGAGAAAAGGAAGTTGTGAAACCTTCATAAAAATACAGATTCCTCATACATAAAAACAAACCTTTGTTCTTATCTTTGAACAAAAGAACACAACCACTCTTTCGTTTCTCTTGCTGGTTCAGAACATCCAGAGGCAGCCACTCAAAGCTCCAACCACGCCCCATATTCAAGGTAAGTCTTTCTGACTTTGCTTTTTTTTTTCATTCTGAACATCATTAACATGTAAATATCATAGTATTAATATTGTACATATCATTGCATGATTAGAAAAACTATGGATCAAAACTTCTAGAATAATGCTAGGCTCAGACTTAAGATCAGAACTTCTATAAACTATTGTGCTGATTTGCTGTTTGTTAAAATGAATGTTATTGTTGTGCTGATTAAGAGGTGAGATGCAACACTAAACTTCTGATGACTTACTCACTGTTCAAACACAGCACAATACTTATGAGTTCTCCTTACATGTCAAATACACTGAACTGCTGACGTTCGCTCACTGTTTTAGTGTAATACAGAACTTTTGATTTTTGGTTCACTGGCTGAACACCACCCAGAACCTCTGTGTTTTCCCTCTAACGTTTTTTGCAGGACTTCAGAAGGTACCAATCCAAAACCTCTGTTCCCTTTCCCTCTGACGTTTCTTGCAGGGCCTTAGAGCGTATCAACCCAGAACTTCTGATTTCACATACGATCCTTTATGAGTCACGCGTCTGGCTTCAGAACTTTTGTTCCTTGTTTCCTTGTTTGCAGCAACACGCTGTTTCTACCTTGCATTTATTTTCCTTTTCATATTTTTAAATATTAACATAAAAAACATAAAAATATTTTGCTTTTAATTTATTTTCTTAAGACAAAAACATTTTTCTAAACAAGTCCATTCCTTTCTTATATTGTACATTTCAATATGGTTGTAATAATAACTTAGGATTTATTTTTACTTGCAACCCCCATTCATAAATATGTACCCCCATCCCCTAAATATTGTAATAGCGTAGGACTTTATATTTCCATACTTTTATTGCTTTCGTACATTGTTAGTAATTAGGGTGTGTATGGCAAGATAAAACCAATAAGTAGATCACCAAAAATCAAAGACAAATGCATGCAATCAAACATACTTGCACACATGCACCCCAAGGGTAATCTCACTTGTTTCCTTTCAGAAAATAGTCATGTCCCTAGAAATGAGAATTTTAGCAAAGACCCTCGATAAAAGATTGTATTCCCTCGATGACCCTTGATGTTGCCTTCGGTAAACGATCTAGTCCCTAAACGACATTGCTAAAACGTCATATGGGTTTCCTTCTATGACTATACGAACGTCCCTACACCTATCCCTTCACATCTAACGATGGGGCTTCTTACCAAATCAATGGTAAGATTGCAACATCTAAAGGAGGAGGAAAAGCACATCTAAGACCTTTTGAGTAGGTAAATTACTTTTAGTTACTTGCTCAATTTCAAAATAAACATCCTTGCTATTTTCAAAAACAATCACATACACTTTCAAAACACTTTCCAAACATTAAAATATTTTCAAAAGCTCAACACTTTGTATGCATTCTTACGAACGGGAATCATTGCAAAGTTTGCCTAAACGATGGCACCTTTTCAAAATACTTTCAAAAACCACACCAAGCACATTTTCAAACAAAGGCAGGTGATCTAGCAAGTAACTAAGAGCCCATGGAAAACCATGGATGAAAAGGGTGCTAATACCTTCCCTTTTCATAATCTACCCCCCAAACTCAAAAACATCTCTAAAGGTCTTTCCTGTGCTTTTTCACCTTTCCTTTTTTGGATAAAAGAAAAGTCGGTGGTGAGTCTTGCTAAACCGCAACATTTACGAATACAAACGTAAAAACCTCAAGTCAGTTCTCCCACCGTATCACACAAGTCCTAACTCTTCAAAATCCAATATGGGTACCCTCTGGATCTCCATAACATTCAAACGATCCTCTAGCTGTTTGTATTTATTATCAGCAGGAGGATACTGCTCCTCAGAGTAGTCAGTTTCTTCCTCTTCCTCGGATGTTGGGTCGTTGTTCACTTCCTTGGTCCTGTCTTCTTGGTTATCTCCTTCGCCCGATGATGTTGCGAAGTATAAAGTCTGTCTGGCTTGTCCTTTGAACCCTCTTCCCATGATTACAACACTGGGTGGTTTCTTCGCTTTCTTCTTCTTCTCTTTGGCCAGTAGAGTCTTCAACTCCTCTTGTCCTTTTGTCATAGTCAAGAGCATTTGTTGAAATTGAATGTTCTGCGCCTGAAGATCTTTCACTGTTTGTTCAATATCCATCTCACTGAAATAAACAGTAGAGGGATAAGGAGACTTGTTGTAAGAAACCTGTGTGATGTTATGATGAATGAAGATGCATATGCAAATGATTTTAAGGACATTAGAGATTTAAATTTGGTTAGACCAAAAAGAAACACACGTTATATTAATAAATCCAAGTTTGAGTGCATCATGCCTCTTTGGGCTTACAATGAAAGAAACAAAATACAACAAAAACTCCTAAGACAAAAAGGTTGAACACATCCTCTTTAGAGCGATGCAGGCGTTCAGATTCCGCTCTTCATGAAGCTGCTTGGTGAGTTCCAGAACCTTCTTCTCACTGGCGTAAAATTGGGCTTCAAAGGTGTTCTGCTCTTCCTTCAACTGAACCCAAGCTTTCTGCAAGTCTTCGAGAGAGGTAGGCATGTCAGGATGAAGGAAAGTGTATGGGACGTCTCCTTCAATAATAGGCTCTATGATAACAGGGAGGATAGAAGGGTAAGGCATTACGAGAATCTGAGCACAAGCCTCTACCCACCTAAGGTAAGGCTCGAGCGGGATGGCATTTTTGTGTCCCAGAGTTCTACTGTCCACCTTGTTCACCATTCTCCAAGCTCGTGTAAACCTCTGCCGATAACCTAGGTCTTCCTTGTCGTAGTCGAACACCAGACCTTGGATGAGCATCTTGTGAGGGCCGTCTCTTCGGGCATGCCCAAACTGTTGAAGAGCTAAGCAGGGATTGTAGGTGATACCTCCCCTAATACCAAGCAGAGGGACGTTAGGGAATTCCCTACAGCGGTCAATGATAGAGACATCTTCCAAGGATCTCGAACACCAACGGATGTCAGAATGGGTGAGGGACATCATCCTTTGGGACCATATCAGTCTTTGCTTGTTCTTCAATGTTGATTGAGGTAGGTGTGAAGTGAACCACTTAGCGAGTAGGGGGATACAACACAAGAGAGTACCTCTTTTCTTCATGGTGTGGGTGTGAAGGCAATGCAAGATGTCTCCCAGTAAAGTAAGTACGGGATTGCGAGAGAGAAAGATTTTGATGGCGTTAATATCTATGAATTGGTCCAAGTTTGGGAATAGAACCAAACCATAAATGAGAAGAGCCAGGATGTCTTCTAAAGCTTGGAAATCCATTTCGTCCCAGAATGAATGAGCCTTCTCCAATAGAAACTTGGCTAGGAAACCTTTAACCCCGCTTCTTGTCTCCCAATTGGCTATGATGTCATCTCTTTTCATATGCAAAGCTTCGACAATGACTTCAGGTTTTGGAATCCCCTCTAGACCGGTGAATGATATCTGATCAAGCACGGGCACCCTTAAGAGTAGAGAGAACTCTTCCAGTGTAGGTACCAACTGATAGTCCGAGAAAGTGAAGCAATGGTGTACGGGATCAAAGAATTGGAATAGCACACACATCATCTCCTCTTGGAAATTGGATGTAGCCAAACCGAGGAGTCGATCATATTTCTTGGTAAAGGGAGAATCCCCGGGCACTCTTGAGGCTAACTCTTGAAGCTGAGGGTGTGCTTTTACAAAGCTAATTCGGATGGTGTTCCTTTGGACGAAATTCATGATCTACAAAACAAAAAACAAAGATAAACTTCTAAATCCTTGAAATGGTTAGTGAGCATGTGTATGATGTTTATGATGTTATGTACAAGTAAGTATATACACACAAAGTAAACAAATCTCTATGTTTTAGGCTTGCATGAGGTTTTATAGGTGAGTACTCTCTTGAAGTTTAGTTGGCTCAACCTGTCCTAGTAATAGTGATCGGGTTCTAAAGGATCTCAATATCACCGACCTTTCTCTTAGGCATTGTCTCAGCATAATCAATCTTTTCTTGCGGCTGAGATATCCCAAAAGTCCAGCCTCAAGGTGTGTAGTATCGAGTATCAACCAATTTTCACCTCTATACCGAAACCGATTATCTCACTATGTCCTAATGGCCAAGTTTGTTCAATTAGGGTTCTAAAGTCAGTTAGTGCTTTATGACGCCACTCAACGGCCCCGTATTCTCCTCGATTCACCACGAGGGATACCGGTACCCACAAAAGCGTCACACTAACATAGCCATTGTTTCAACCATATCGGTCCATGCCGAACAGTTTCCACAATCTATTGCTACTTACCTAAAAAGGTGTCCCAGATCTGGGTGGAGGATCAAACAAAACCCAAATAGAGAACCATAATGTAAAGCATACAAATAAAACAATGTAAGCAAGTAAATGTGATCTAGCCCTAAGGTAACCCCACATTTAAGTTAAATCCCCAACAGAGTCGCCGGTTCTGTAATACGGTGGGAGAACTGACTTTTATTTTGCATTTGTATTCGCAAATGTTGCGGTTTAGCAAGAGTCGCCACCTACTTTTCTTTTATCCAAAAGGAAAGGTGAAAAAGCACAGGAAAGACCTTTGAGATTGTTTTCTTGAGTCGGGGGTAGATTATGGAAAGGGAAGGTGTTAGCACCCTTTTCATCCATGGTTTTCCATGGGCTCTTAGTTACTTGCTAGATCACTTGCTTTTGTTTGAATATGCTTGTGGTGTGGTTTTGAAAGTATTTTGAAAACGTTTTTGTAATGGTTCTCGTCGCTATAAGAACGCGTACAAAGTGTTTGTTTGGAAAATAGTTCAAAGATGTGTTTGTGAGATGTGTTTTTGAAAGTGATTTTGAAAAAGTGCCTTTGTAATGGTTCTTGCCTCTATGAGAATGTGTAGAAAGTGTTGTCTTTCAAAAATATTTTCAAAAATGAGAGTGTGGGTGTATAAAAATGTTTTTGTTGTGAGCAAGCGAGCAACTAGGAGCAAATCTACCTACTCGAAAGGTCTTAGATGTTCTTTTCCTCCTCCTTTAGATGTAGCTATCTTACTATTGATTTGGTAAGAAGCCCCATCTATGGATGTGAAGGGACGGAAGTTGGGACGTTTGTATAGTCATAGCAGGCAACTTATGGGACGTCTTAGCAATGTCGTTTTTAGAGACTAAATCGTTTAACGAAGGCAACATTGAGGGTCATCGAAGGACTATGATCTTTTATCGAGGGTCTTTTACTAAAACGCCCATGTTTGAGGGACATGACTATTTTTTGATAGGCCATAAGTGAGATTACCCTAAGGGTGAATGTGTGAAAAGTGTGTTTGATTGCATGCATTTTAGTCTTGATTAGGGTGATCTATTTGTCTATTTCATGTCTTTCCATACACACCCTAATTACTAACAATATATGAAAGCAATAAAAGTGCATAAAGTAAAGATTCTACGCTATTACAATCATTAGGGGGATAGGGTATATGAATTTACAAATGGAGGGGTTGCAAGAAAATAAATCCTAATTATTTATTACAACCATATTGAAATGATAATGCAAGAAAGAAAAAGGACTTTGTTTAGAAAAATGTTATTGTATTGATGAATTTTTTTTTTAAAAAAAAGAAGGGGGAATGAATTAGCTAGCAAAAAGAAAATGTTTTTATGCCTTTTTATATTGATAAAAAGAGTATTAATATTGAAAGTGATAAAAAAGGAAAATAAATGAGATATGGAACCAGCGTGCTGCTGCCAGCGAAACAAAAGGAATCAGAAGTTCTGATCTCAGGAGTGTTGTGACTCAGAAAGAAACGTCTGTGGGCATCAGAAGTTCTGGATTGGTATATTTTGAGGTCCTGCAAAAAACGTTAGAGGGAAAACACAGAGTTTCTGGGTGGTGTTTAGACAGTGAGCCAAAAGTCAGAAGTTCTGTGTTGTGATAAGTAGTGAGTGAGCATCAGAAGTTCTATATGTTATCAGCGTGTGAAAGTCAGAAGTTCTAAGCATTAAAATAGTGAATGGAAACATTAGAAGTTATGTGTGTTGAAACAACAAGAAAACCTAGAAGTTCTGTGTGTGCTGGAAAGGTAAGAAAACCTAGAAGTTCTGCGTGTGTAAAACAGTAAGAAGAACTCAGAAGTTCTGTGTGTTAAAATAGTAAGAAGAACTCAGAAGTTCTGTGTGTTAAAACAGTAAGAAGAACTCGGAAGTTCTGTGTGTTAAAACAGTAAGAAGAACTCAGAAGTTCTGTGTTGTGCTAAAACAGTAAGAAGAACTTAGAAGTTCTGTGTTGTGCTAAAACAGTGAGTGAGCATCAGAAGTTATGTGTTACATTTCAACTTTTTTCTCATATTAAACAGCCATCATCAATTTATTCAGTTCTTAATCACACAGCAAATCAGAAGGGTAAAAGCGCAACAGTTTATAGAAGTTCTAATCCTAATCCTAGGCCTACCTTTAACCAAAAAGTTCTGATCCACAGTTTTTCTACTTATGCAATGATATGAACAACATCAATATTATGATATTTACATATTTAGTGATGTTCTGAATGAAAAGATGCAAAGTCAGAAAGACTTACCTTGAATCCTAAAGTGTGCGTTTGGAGCTTGAATTGTTGCCTTCAGATGTTTTGGAGTCAGCAAGAGTAACGGAAGAGAAAATGCCAAGTTCTTTGGCTCAAAGGGAAGAACAAAGGTTTTTGTTTTTTGTTTGGGAATTATGGATTTTTTATGAAGGTTTCACAGCTTTCTTTTCTCTCTTTTGACAATTATCTCTCTCCAAAAGCCAGCCCCTTGAACGTGTGATGGAGCCAAATATTTATAGGTGGATTTGTTGTGGTTTTGGGGGGAAAACAAATGGGATTCAAACCCTTTTGGATACTGTTTCATTGCTTTTTAATCACAGCTTTCGTATGCTAATTTGATGCAAACATGGGGTTGAGAAAGTGCATGCGTGGACTGGGTTAGCAGCTGATTGCAGGACTGTGATATAGCAGTGCAGCAGGTTGCTTAAACGAGGTTTTGGGATTTGGTGATGTTCTGATCGTAGAAGATCAAAAACGTAACCTCCATGTGCTGAAGAGTCATATTCTGATTGAAGACTATATTCTGAACCATGTTTGCAACTTCTGACTGCACTTACGTGGAGGCTGACTCAGAAGTTCTGAAGTATCATATTCTCTTAACACTTAGAAAATTTTCCAAATGTTTAGAAATTTGATTTTTTCAAAGTAATTTCTGACTTTTTGATGAACTAGTTTCATGTCTTGATGAAATATAATTGTTGAAACTTGGTTTTTGATCTAAAAGTCAAAGTTTGCCTTTTTCAGTGTGCTTTTGACCATTTTGCCCTTGTGAGTGATTTTTCTTGAAAAATTATAATTTAAGGCTTGAAATTGGATGGAAGCAAAACTGAGGGTGCAGGATGATCTTTTGAGAAATGAGAGGGCAAATTTTGGGGTACAACAGTCTTGAATTAACTTTGACTGGCATAGTAATCAGGAGGATCTTAGTAGTGATTCAACTGACCCAGACGAAAGTCTTAGTACATCTTCCACTAGCATAGTAAACAGAGAGATCTTAGTGTCGACTTGTCTGACCCAGGGAAAAACTTAGGTTAACTTTGATTGGCATAGTAATCAGGAGAATCTTAGTAGTGATTCTACTGACCCAGACGGAAGTCTTGGAGTCTCTTCTACCGGCATAGTGAGCAGAGAGATCTTGGGTTAACTTTCATTGGCATAGTAATCAGGAGAATCTTAGCAGCGATTCAACTGACCCAGACGAAAGTCTTGGAACCTCTTCCACCGGCATAGTGAGCGGAGAGATCTTGGGTAACTTTGACTGGCATAGTAATCAGGAGAATCTTAGTAGCGATTCAACTGACCCAGATGAAAGTCTTGGAACCTCTTCCACCCGCATAGTGAGCGGAGAAATCTTAGGTAACTTTGACTGGCATAGTAATTAGGAGAATCTTAGTAGTGATTCGACTGACCCAGACAAAAGTCTCGGAGTCTCTTCTACCAGCATAGTGAGCAGAGAGATCTTAGGATTATCTTTCCGAGGAAAATCCTGGAATAGTCCTTGGTTAGACGTAGCTTGCTGATTTGATCCTTTCCTGAAAGGTAAAGAGTTAGTCGTATGCAATGTCATGATGTATGAAATACATTGTGATGATGTTCTCAAAATAAATTAGGTTGTATTGTATGCAATATGTATGCGCATGCCATGATGTATGAACATGGGATGCTATTTCAGTATGTGATACGGTGACAGAACCGACAGTTAATACTAGTTTGCATTTTTTGTTTGCAAATGTCACGGTAAGCAAGAGTCGCCACCGACTTTTATTTCATCCAACAAAGGAAAAGGGAAAAGAACAGAAAAAATCTTTTTTCGAGATGTTTCTGAGTACGGGGGGTAGATTATAAAAAGGGAAGGTATTAGCACCCTTTCTATCTGTGGTTTTCCACGGGCTCTTAGGTACTTGCTCATTTTTGAAATTTTTTTCACGTGTTTGTGTGTTTTGAAAGATTTCTTTATAATAACTCTTGTATCAGTCCTCAAGAGTGTGATAAAGCATTTTTGAAAATGTTTTGAAAGGTGTGTAAGTGTAAAAAAGAATCAGATTTGAGCAAGTACTTAAGAACTATCTACCTACTCGAAAAAGGATGTTCTTTTCCTCCTTTCCTTTAGATAGCACTATCCTACTATTAGTGAGTAGGTAGCCCTATTGTAGGATGTTTGAGGGACTATCGAAAGGGACGTTTATGGTCATCGAAGGCAAAATGTAAGGATACCTTAGCATTTCGAAGGGACTGTCATCATATAGGCAACATCGAGGGAAAAGATCATTTCTCGTAGGCAACTCGAGGGACATTAAGGGACCATGATCTTTATGATGATTTTTTTAAACTGAGGGTCTTTGTTAAGATATCCCTATGTTCGAGGGAGATGACCATTTCCGAAGGCAACAAGTGAGGTATACCCTAGGGGTACAAGTGTGCAATAGTGTGATTTTTTCAATTCATTTATCTTGAAGTTAGTGACCTAATGATTAATTGATTTAATCTTGTCATGCACACCTAACTTACTAGCAATTTATATAGAAGCATATAAGAAATATAAAAGCGAGAAAGAAAGGTCTTACAGCTATTACAAGGATTTGGTGTAGATACATAAATAATAACTGAAAAGTAAAATGCGAAAATTGAAAACCCTAATTAACTATTACAAACTGGGTGCAGTTACATAACAAAAATAATAACGTGCGAAAATTAAGACTAGCCTAATTTGAAACCCTAAAAAAATTTAATTGCCTATTAAAAATTTTTTTTTGGTATTTTATGAAAAAGAATTAGAAGTTTAACCTAATTTCTAACTAATTTTAAATTAAAAAAAGTTAAAATTTAATTAAATCAATTTGCAAAAAATTAATTTTTCTCAAAAAAACTCAATCTTATTTTTTGATGATTTTCTGATTTTTTATGGTTTTAAAAAAATGATTTTTGTAAAAATAATTAAGATAAATAATTAAAACAAATAAAAGAAGTTAAAAAAAGAATTAAATTGGGCCTGGTGAAGTAGTAATCTGGGAGGTGCATTGTTTGAAATTTCCAGGCCTAACATAGCTGGCCCAAAGCTGACGTTTGATCCAGTGAGACGCTGGCCCAGAAGGTCCACCATGCGCCTTCATGCTTGAGGCGTTAGATCTGGGATGGAGATGATCCAATGATGAGGTGTTGTGGTGTATGGTAGGCACGCTTGGTAGGATAACACCAGATCTGCAATCAAATATTAGAAAAATATTATATAGGAGGCAGGGATCGAACCCCTGACCTCCTACACACGCGCGTTGCAAACCTTCTCTGCTTGCCACTGGGCCAGTTGCTTCATTCGTTACTATCAATACAAATAATATATTATAAAGAATGAAAGGTTAGCTTCTTATAAAAACGCACGAAATTTTAAATGGACCACTAAGGGTCTTCCACGCCTTCATCTTCCTCGCTGGGAATGTTGTCTTAGGTAAAGACCTTTACCTACGGACGTTTGCCATAGCTACAACCTGTGCATCTCAAAAATCATATCCAGGCAATATAAATTATATTCAAAATCATGGATCAATTGGGTTTGACCCTCTGATCATGATGGTGTCCATCTTTAGAGCCAATTGTTCCTACATTTGAAAGCCCTAAAACGACCTTATAAACCCTAGCAACAAAGTTTCATCCAACCAGCATCAAAACATGCAATTAAATATGCAAACACATTCCAAGGATGATACAAATATGAATATATACTTAGAAATCATTTATCATGTGTGAATTGTAAGAATCAAATTCAAGAATATGAGCAAACCATGGCAATGATACGTGCGATTTCTGAAAGTGTTGATGCGTGCAAATGATGCTGTTAGCCTCAAGAGATTTCCAGGAATGGATTGTTGGCCTTGAAACACTTTGAATCGCCCTCTATAACGAAATCTGATTCTCATTTTTTTGTCCAAAAATTAAGTTTTTGTTCTTGTAGTTTACACGACCAATCCTTGTTCCCTTGCTCTGGGAATGTTGTGGACATATAAGTGACTGATTTAGGTTAACAAAATTGGACTATATCTTCACACATTATTGAGATTTGATTTGATTTTGTTCCTTGCATTATTTGTTTCTAAAACAAGCCAAACTATGATCTTTTCCAATCAATTAGCTCTTGCACGATTTGGATGATTTGCTAGTTGTTCACTCGCTCATAATATGCTCATAAAATCAAATCTTGGATTTTATTTCATTATTCTACTATTTAAATTGATTTATTTTGATTTAAATGGATAAAAAATCAAAATAAATAATAAAAATAATAAAATAATAGGTGGATAAGCTCAGGGGTCGTGGGCCATCTTAGGAACAAGTTTCAAACAAGAAAACATGGGCCCATTCAGAAGAAAAAAAAGTCATTTTGATCAATGTTGACTTCATGCACATTTCCAAAAATTAGTCAACATTGACAATACATATCTCGCTCAATTTTAACCCTAAGAGGGTGTTATTGGACTTTATATAAATCTTAGGATGTCCTCTAAGCAACCTCTTTGGTTTCATCTCAATTGGATCTTCCATGTTCATGTAAGAAGCTTTGACCCAAAAGGTGTTTTTGTTGACTTTTTGAAATGACTTATAATGTCTGAATTTATTTCTCTTCATGAGTGCATTTTTTGAACTTGAGGGCTGAAGATGAGTTTTAGGGAATTTAATTCTCTTCAAAATGTGCATCTCAAAAATCATATCCTGACAATATAAATTAGATTCAAAATCATGGATCAATTGGGTTTGACCCTCTTATCATGATGGTGTCCATCTTTAGAGCCAATTGTTCCTGCATTTGAAAGCCCTAAAACGACCTTATAAACCCTAGCAATGGCGTTTCATCCAACAGGCATCAAAACACGCAATTAAATATGCAAACACATTCCAAAGGATGATATAAACATGAATATATACTTAGAAATCATTTATCATGCGTGAATTGTAAGAATCAAATTCAAGAATATGAGCAAACCGTGGCAATGATACGTGCGATTTATGAAGGTGTTAATGTGTGCAAATGATGTTGTTAGCCTCAGGAGATTTCCAGGAATGGATTGTTGGCCTTGAAACACTTTGAATCGCCCTCTATAACAAAATCTGATTCTCATTTTTTTGTCCAAAAATTAAGTTTTTGTTCTTGTAGTTTACACGACCAATCCTTGTTCCCTTGCTCTGGGAATGTTGTGGACATATAAGTGACTGATTTAGGTTAACAAAATTGGACTATATCTTCACACATTATTGAGATTTGATTTGATTTTGTTCCTTGCATTATTTGTTTCTAAAACAAGCCAAACTATGATCTTTTCCAATCAATTAGCTCTTGCACGATTTGGATGATTTGCTAGTTGTTCACTCGCTCATAATATGCTCATAAAATCAAATCTTGGATTTTATTTCATCATTTTACTATTTAAATTGATTTATTTTTATTTAAATGGATAAAAAATCAAAATAAATATTAAAAATAATAAAATAATAGGTGGATAAGCTCACGGGTCGTGGGCCATCTTATGAACAATTTTCAAACAAGGAAACATGGACCCATTTGGAAAAAAAAGTCATTTTGATCAATGTTGACTTCATGCACATTTCCAAAAATTGGTCAACTTTGAAAATACATATCTCCCTCAATTTTAACCCTAAGAGGGTTTTATTGGGCTTTTTAGAAAGCTTAGGATGTCATCTAAGCAATCGCTTTGGTTTCATCTCAATTGCATCTACCATGTTCATGTAAGAAGCTTTGACCCAAAAGGTGTTTTTGTTGACTTTTTGAAATGACCTATAATGTTTGAATTTATTTCTCTTCATTAGTGCATTTTTTGAACTTGAGGGATGAAGATGAGTTGTAGGGAATTGAATTCTCTTCAAAATGAGCCTTGGATGAGAAATTTATGATAAAGTATGAGAGAGTTGTGCTTGTTCAAAGTTTGGTTGACTTTTCTTATAGAAACCCTAATTTAGCAACTTTTGAGTTTTGATGAATTTGGGGCATTCCTTGAGGAATCACGATCAACCCTTGATCAAGTGATGGATATTACTTTAAAATGTAGACGTTTACCAAAAATCTTGAAGTTTGACTGTATGTGGGTCACAGTTGACTTTTGACCTAACACAGTTGATTTCCAGGCATCTGAGCAGTTGACTGAGCAAACTTGCAGTGCAAAGCATGAAACTTGGCATGGATGATCTTGAAGACATATTAGGGCAATGGAAATAATTTAGGACCCTTGGAACCCAAACATCTTGATAAAAAATGGAAACCCTAGTTTGAGGCTCAAAGTCTTAGGAGGAGGGTTTGTCTGGTCAATCCTTAGGCATCCTTGGGCAAGTTGAGGACCTCTAGGAGTATGTTTTGAGTAAAAATGGGAGGGAAAATTTTGGGGTGCAACAGCTGCCCCTGTTAAATCTTCTTATACCTGAGGATGTAGATTAACTTGTCTGCCTTTCGTGATCTGAGGGTGGAAGATGATTGAATACTAGAGTGCCCAGAAATTTGCACTCGCGTGAAGTGAATGTTGATCGATAATACCGGGAATGGGCTTACAGATGCCATTTGGAAGGTGACGGAGAATCATCGGAGATGGGCTTAAAGATGCCATTTGGAGAAGATAATTGAAAGTCGTCGGAGATGGGCTTAAAGATGCCATCCAAAAAAGATATTGGTTGCGTAAGAGATTCCTTTGCGAGAATTCATGTACCTGCCGTTTAGGAGGGCTTCACTGGGGAATGTTGATTTATGTCCTGGGAAATAGGGTCTAGGAGCTTCGGTTTTCCATTACTATACTGGGGAATATGAAATTGATCGTATCTGGTCGGGTCCAGGTTTTAACAGTGTTGTAAACTGTTGTCTAGAGATAAAAGAGAAGGAACCTGGATAGTAGGGTTACTTCGAAATGAAAGCCTGGATAGTAGGTATATTTCACGATGAGTTCGGGTAAAACCGCATCTAAACCAAGAAGGAACCTGGGTAAGGTTGCTTCGTGCTGAGTTTGGGTAAAACTGCATCTGAACTGAGAAGGAACCTGGGTAAGGTTGCTTTGTGAGGAGTTTGGTTAAAACTGCATCTGAACCGAGAGGGAACCTGGGTAAGGTGGCTTCGGGATAAGTCCATGTAAAACTTCGGAAGGAACCTGGGTAGGATTGCTTCAGGATGAGTCTGGGTAAAACTACATCGGAAAATCGTAAGAAGGAACCTGGGTAGGGTTGCTTCATGATAAGTCTGAGTAAAACTTCAGAAGGAACCTGGGTAAGGTTATTTTGGGATAAGTCCGTGTAAAACTTCAGAAGGAACCTAGGTAAGGTTACTTCAGGCTAAGTCTGTGTAAAACTTCAGGAGGAACCTGGGTAAGGTCACTTCGGGATAAATTCGTGTAAAACTTCAGAAGGAACCTGGGTAAGGTTACTTCGGGATAAGTCTATGTAGGGCTGTGGGAAGGAATCTGGATTGTAGGTTTACTTCGTGATGAGTTCGCGTGAAAATTTATTTGGAAATGTATGAGAAGGAACTCGTATGAGATTTTTTTCAAGATAAGCCCGTGTGAAGCTGCATTTAGGAGAAACCCGTGTAAGATTACTTCGTGACGAATCCGTGTAAAGCTGCATTTGGTCGCGCAGATAATTACTCTATTTAGTTTCAGGAGCTAATCTTGGACCTGCTGGAAATTGTTGATGATAATCATCTTTCCTGAAAAGGTACATGATTAATTATATGTGATGCATGAAATGCATTGTGTGATGATGTTCTCAAAATAAATGAGATTATGTTGTATGCAATATGTGTGCGCACGTCATGATGTATGAACATGAAATGCTTATTGTGACATATCTGAGTCTGGGAAAATAAATCCATGACTGTTGCTGGAGAGTACAGGAAATTGAATTCCTGACCATTGTAGAAAGAGTGGTTCTTCTACTTCCGCTGGGGATGGTGAACAGAGATAACTATGCCGTGGATTTATTCCTTTATGTTTATGAATATTTTGTCGGGGAGAGACTCTGCTTGAGAATAACTCTACCAGGGAATACCCCTGTTTGAGAGAGGAGATGCTTTGCTGGAAGATTTTATCGATTCAGAGAAATAAACTCCGCTGGGGGGATGAACTTCCGTAGCTGGAGAAATAAACTCTATTGGCGATTGAGCTTCTGTATTCAGAGAAATAAACTCTGCTTGGGAGATAACTTTATGAACTGCTTGCAATTATAAACTCGGATGGGGAATATAGACGTCGGCTCTCTGAAGGAGCTTTGTTGGGGAAAGTAGCTCCTGTTTGGGGAAGCCGATTTCAAAGCTTTAGTTGTCTCTACTATGTGTGGAGTTGTCACTATCCATAGTTTTGTGTTGCAGTACTGTCAAAAATGGTTTCTTGATGGCACATGATTCATTGTTGGAATGCGTGTGTAATGCCCCAAGTGATTCAGATGGAGATCTGCCCCTGGTTATTTGGAACTTTTGGAGACACTGCCCCAAGTGTGTTAGACATAATGTCATGCCCCTTGCTTATGGAAGACTTGTTATTGGAAGTGTCTTTCCCGCTGAGGTAATTATGTCCATTGAGAGGATATTTGTTCATTGAATATCCATTGTATGGATTTCTCTACTGTCAAACAATTAGTCATATGCAAACAATGTTATTTAAAGAATGCAAAACTCATGTCTGTCTTGAAATTTTTTTTTAAAAAGATGTGTTTTGTGTAGTAAAACAAAATTTGCAAGAATGTGATATCAACTCGGAATTCGTAACAAGTCCTACAGGAGTCAGGATACCTTTGTAACAGTATGCTCTTAAACTAACCTATGCTTCAGCTAGGACTTTTAAGGGTTATAACGTGGCATGGTTCACGGTTTAAGAAATAAAGGATAAAGGCTCAAAATTCATTTGTACCCACACGTTCTTCGTGATGTCCTTCAATCCTATGCTCAGTTAATTACGCGTTTAGAATCTCAGTTGAGTCCTGGAGTACTGTCTTTGATGCTCCATTGATGGTTCGACTATTGAAAGTTTATTTTGAATAGGAAGTCATTTTTGTAATCTTATTTCTATTGAGGATTTGTAGGACCTCTTTATTTTTTGATTTTGTCATCCCTTCTTTTGCCTGAACTGTCTCTTTTTGTGATTACAGTCAGCGGGATGCCCCAGTTTTTCCTTAAGTCTCCTTCATAGGTTTTGACTTAACAGGCTTTTATTTCGAGAGATAATGACTGCCTGTCTTGACGATTATACGGAATATCACCATCTTTTGATTCGAAAGGACGTCTTCGAGGCCATTCATTGTGTGCGAAGCAGAAGATTACGACTGAATGTGCCTATGAATTAACTGAGAAAACTACCCCGCCCCAGGTTATGACTAAGGGTTTTAAATTGTGTGAAAGAAAAACTCCTACTTCTTTGGCTCAAAGGGGTTGGCTAGGGATTATCTTCCTTATAACTCCACCGTTTAGGATTTGAAACAACTCTTGTACATCGTTAGCAGGGTCTGTTCAAAAGCATACTGTAGAGATTATGGTATCATTTTTGTCATCCTCCCTCTAAGGCTTAGAGCTTTTAATCGAGAGTTGAGTATCACGAAAAGGAAGTATAAAGAAGTTTAAGCATAATGAAAAAAAATTAATTCAGGACAAACATGTGTAATTCATTAATGGAATAACAAAGTTTTGGCATGACAATAATTGTTCAAATAAACAAAGAAAATTCAATTTGAGAATTCAAATGAACAAAAATGCTTTCAATCCTAGCCATGATTTGGCATGGGAGCAGTGATCACATTGGGAGTCTCAGGAGGGTCAAATTCAATCTCCTTGGCGTCAATCATATTCTGAATCTTGTATTTCAGCGCCCAACAATCGTTAGTATCGTGCCCCGGGCTGCCAGAATAATAATTACACCTTGCATCCCGATTGTAGTTAGGAGAGGAAGTCTTAGGGTTCGGATGAGGGTTTATCACCGTAATCAGATTCATCTTCAACATGTGTTGTAATGCTTGTGACAATGGCATATTGATTTGGGTGAACTGCCTTTGAGGTCTTTTTACCCTTGGCTGATTGTTCCGTTGTGGTGGTCGTTGTGCGCGTGCCGAATTAGAGACCAGCAATACCCCCACAGATTGGTGGTAGTTTGCCTTATTATGCCCCTTCTGGCCGTGCACATCATTGGCTTCCCTCTTACCCCCAAATGACTTCTTCCCAGCACTAGAAGATGCAGCCATCAGGATCTTCCCGCTCCTGATGCCATTTTCGATCCTCTCTCCTGTCAGAAAAATCTCTGTGAACCCGGATGAGGAAGTCTCAATCAGCAAATTGAAGAATGGTCTTGTTAGAGTGCCCATGAACATGTCTACCATTTCACGATCAGTCAGAGGAGGTTGTACTCTTCCAGCTAGAACCCTCCACTTTTGTGCATATTCCTTGAACCCGTCTTTCGAGCCCATGGACATATTCTGCAGTTGCACTCAAGTTGGTGCTAGGTCAGTGTTGTATTGGTACTGCTTGTAGAAAGCAGTATCCAAGTCTTCCCAGGTATGGATGTTGGTTCCTTCCAACTGATAGAACCAATCCAGTTGAGTGTCGGCCAAACTTTCTTGGAAGAAATGGACCCATAACTTTTGGTCAGCAGTGTGAGGCTGGATCTTCCTCACATAGGAACGGAGATGAAGCTTGGGACAAGACACCCCATCATATTTTGCAAATACCGGAGCCTTGAACTTCGGTGGAATAACAACCCCAGATACCAAACCCAGCTCTTCAAAATCCAGCCCTGGTATTATATGGATCTCCATTACGTTGAGACGATCCTCTAGTTGTTTAAATTTATACTCAGCCAGAGGATACTGTTCATCATTGTAATCAGTGTTATTATCAGAAACCTCTGGGCTAGGGTCCTCATCCCTTGTCTCTCCCTCTTGATTCTCCCCTTCTTTGGACGAGGAGGTCAGATCAACTGGTTGCTTCAACAGTCCCTTGAATCTTCTGCCCATATTCAGGACACCAGCGGTGTTCCTCTTCTTCTTCTTCTCTTTCAGAATAAGGGCCTTCAAATCTTCCTGCCCTTTAGCCAAAGCTACGAACATTTGCTGAAATTGGGCATTTTGGGCCTAGAGGTCCTTGATACTTTATTCAGAAGACATTGTTGCTGAAATAAACAGCGAAGACGATGAGAAACCTGTTATGAAGCCTGTTTATGCAATGTCATGGATGATATGCGTATGCAATGATTTCAAGGACTTTGGGAAATTTAAATTTGCGAACCAAAATGAAATAAAGATTTTATTAGTAGAATTCAAAATACAACTGCCTTTTAGGCGTTACAATTGAAAATTCTAAAAACTAAAAGAAAATCAAGTTTCCCATGGATGCTTCCTCTTCGTGTCGAGATAGACATTAAGGCTTATTTCCTCGTGAAGCTGCTTTGTGAGCTCTAAACCTTTCTTCTCCTGGGCATAGAACTGGTCCCTATAAGTTTCTCGCTCCTTCTTCAACTGAATCCAGGACCTCTGTAATTCTTCGAGATCAGTGGGCATATCTAGATGAAGAACTGTGTAGGGAATATCCCCTTCAACAATGGGTTCCACAGCCACTGGTAATACGGATATGTATGGCATCATTAGTTTCTGAGCACGAGCTCGTACCCATTGGAGATAAGGTTCCATAGGAATGGACGCCTTCAGTCCCAAAGTCTTGACTCCAGATCTGTTTATCATGCCCCAGGCTCGTATGAACCTCTAGCGACACCCCTGAATATCATCCTCATAGTTGAACATAATTCCCTGGATAAGCATCTCATGAAGACCATCCCTTCGAGCGTAACCAAATTGTCGCAGAGCCAAAAAAGGATTGTAAGTTATAACTCCCCTAATGCCAAGTAATGGGACATTAGGGAATTCCCCGCAGCGGTCAATAATAGAAGTATCTCCTATAGATCGGGAATACCAGAGAATATCCGCGTGAGAAAGTGACATTATCCTTTGTGACCAACCCAAACCTTCTTCATTCTTCAGTACTGACTTAGGGAGGTGAGAAATAAACCACCTCGGCAGTAATGGCATGCAGCACATAAGAACCCCTCTTCTCTTCATAGTACGAGTGTGGAGAGCATGCAAGATATATCTGAGCAAAGTAGGCACCGGGTTGCGAGAGAGGAAGATCTTGATAGCATTCACATCTATGAGTAAGTCTGGATTAGGGAACAGTACTAACCCATAGATTATAAGGGTACTTCCTCAAAAGCCTGAAAGTCCAAATCATCCCAAAATAGTTGGGCCTTCTCTATTAGGAACTTGGCTAGAAAACCCTTGACTCCACTTCTTGTTTCCCAATTGGATACCACGTCGGCCCATTTCAGATGCAAAGCTGAGGCAATGATTTTTGGCTTAGGAACCTCTTCTAAACCTGTGAAAGGCACCTGGTCAAGAATAGGTACATTCAACAACTGAGAGAACTCTTCCATGGTAGGCACCAACTGATATTCTGGAAAGGTGAAGTAGTGGTGCTTGGGATCAAATAACTGAAAGAGTACGCCTATCATCTTTTCATCAAAGCTCGAAGTAACCAGGTTGAGAAGTCGACCATATCACTTAGTGAATGAATAAGTTTCAGGAACCCTTGATACTAGCTCCTTGAGTTGGAGAGGTATTCTCACAAAGCTGATTCGGATAGTGTTTCTACGAGCGGAGGCCATGATCTGTAAAATAGAACAAAGATAAATTCCCTCGGTCCTTGAAATGGTTAGTGTAATAAGAATGGATGTTATGTCATGATGCATGATGTTATGTTCAAACAGAGTAAATCATACACAAGTAAAGTACACAATAGGCCTTAGGTTTAAAGGCTTGCATGAGGTCAAAGGTAAGTACCCTCTTGAAGTTTAGTTGGTTTCAAACCTGTCTTAGAAAAGTAATTGGGTTTTAAGGATTCTCAATATCACTGATCATCCTTTATCGGGAATTGTTTCAGCTCAGGCAATCATTTCTTGCGGCCGAAATATCCCAAAAGTCTGATCTCAATGAGTGTGGCATCGAGTATTAACCAATCCTCAGTTTTATACCGAGGCCGACTATCTCACTACTTTCTAATGTCCAAGTTTGTTCAACTAAGGTTCTAAGGTTCGTTAGTGCTTCACGATACCACGTGGCAACCCTGTATTCTCCTTGTTTCCACACAAAGGATACTGGTACTAACCAAAGTGTCACACCAACACAACCATCGCATAAACCATATCGGTCTATGCCGTACAGTCTCCACAATCTATTGTTGTTTACCTAAAAAGTGTCCCCAGATCCGGGTGTAGGATCTTCAACAATACCCAAACAAAACTTTTAAGGATAAAGCAGACAAAACAAGAAAGCAATTTTAACAAATGACCTAGATCCTAAGGTATACCCCACTTTATTATTCCCCAGCAGAGTTGCCAGTTCTGTGATACGGTGGCAGAATCGACAGTTAATACTGGTTTGCGTTTTTTGTTCACAAATGTCGCGGTAAGCAAGAGTCGCCGCCGAATTTTATTTCATCCAACAAAGGAAAAGGGAAAAGAACAGAAAAAACCTTTTTTTGAGATGTTTCTGAGTACGGGGGGGTAGATTATAGAAAGGGAAGGTATTAACACCCTTCTTATCTGTGGTTTTCCACGGGCTCTTAGGTACTTGCTCATTTTTGAAATTGCTTTCGCGTGTTTGTGTGTTTTGAAAGATTACTTTATGATAACTCTTGTATCAGTCCTCAAAAGCGTGATAAAGCGTTTTTGAAAAATGTTTTTAAAGGTGTGTAAGTGTAAAAGAGAATCAGATTTGAGCAAGTACTTAAGAACTGTCTACCTACTCGAAAAAGGATGTTCTTTTCCTCCTTTCATTTAGATAGCACTATCCTACTATTAGTGAGTAGGTAGCCCTATCGTCGAATGTTTGAGGGACTATCGAAAGGGACGTTTATGGTCATCGAAGGCAACATGTAAGGATAACTTAACATTTCGAAGGGACTGTCATCATATAGGCAACATCGAGGGACAAGATCATTTCTCGTAGGCAACTCGAGGGACATTAAGGGACCATGATCTTCATGATGATTTTTTTAAACTAAGGGTCTTTGCTAAGATATCCCTATGTTCGAGGTAGATGACCATTTCCGAAGGCAACAAGTGAGGTATACCCTAGGGGTACAAGTGTGCAATAGTGTGCTTTTTTAATTCATTCATCTTGAAGTTAGTGACCTAATGATTAATTGATTTAATCTTGCCATGCACGCCTAATTTACTAGCAATTTATATACAAGCATATAAGAAATATAAATGCGAGAAAGAAAGGTCCTACAGCTATTACAACGCTTTGGTGTAGATACATAAATAATGACTGAAAAGTAAAATGCGAAAATTGAAAACCCTAATTAACTATTAGAAACTGGGCGCAGTTACATAATAAAAATAAGAATACGCGAAAATTAAGACTAGCCTAATTTGAAACCTTAAAAAAAATTAATTGCCTATTAAAAATATTTTTTTGGTATTTTATGAAAAAGAATTAGAAGTTTAACCTAATTTCTAACTAATTTTAAATTTAAAAAAAAAAGTTAAAATTTAATTAAATCAGTTTGCAAAAAATTAATTTTTCTCAAAAAAAACTCTAAATCCTATTTTTTGATGATTTTCTGATTTTTATGGTTTAAAAAAATGATTTTTGTAAAAATAATTAAGATAAATAATTAAAACAAATAAAAGAAGTTAAAAAAAGAATTAAATTGGGCCTGGTGAAGTAGTAATCTGGGAGGTGCATTGTTTGAAATTTCCAGGCCCAGCATAGCTGGCCCAAAGCTGACGTTTGATCCAGTGAGACACTGGCCCAAAAGGTTCACCACGCGCCTGTATGCTTGAGGCGTTAGATCTGGGATGGAGATGATCCAATGATTAGGTGTTGTGGTGTATGGTAAGCACGCTTGGTAGGATAACACCATATCTGCAATCAAATGTTAGAAAAATATTATGTAGGAGGCAGGGATCGAACCCCTGACCTCCTACACAAACGCGTTGCAAACCTTCCCTGCTTACCACTGGGCCAGTTGCTTCATTCATTACTATCAACACAAATAATATATTATAAAGAATGAAAAGTTAGCTTCTTATAAAAACGCGTGAATTTATAAATGGACCTGTACTACCCCAAATTTGTCCTACCCTTTTACTTTTATCTGGCTTATGCATTGTCGCGCTTTTCTCATGTACATAACTTCATTAGGTCATTTAACATTGCATACATTCACTAACAACATAACATGGCAAGGGGTCGAGAACCTTCAAGAATTAGGGTTTCAATATTGGTTTTTAGTGGAGATTTCTTTAAGCTAGAGTTTGGTTCCTCTTCACCATTTCAAGCCTCATCATACATCTCCAAGAGTTATTTAAGGCATTTATATTGTGTGCTCAGCAAGTCAAGATATCTTTGAAGATTGAGGTGCAAGAGCATTAAGTTATGATACAAAGATGAAAAGGTAAGTTCACTGCGAACAAGGCATTATTGTCCTCTCAATTGATTATTGCTTGTAGAGCAATATAATATGGATTTGAGATCGAGGTTAGGAGTTTTGACAAGAAGGCAAGTTGATTTAGGTTTTTGTTTGTTAAGAATTAAAGTCAATTTGGATTTATTGAAACTACTAATTATGCTCAAGATTAATATTAGCTCAAGGTCTCAATTTCATGATGTGGCAATGGTTGATTCAAGATAAAGTTAGAGATTCGTTCATGTGGTTCTCTTGGTGTACAAGTTACAAATTTGCAAAGAATTACAAGTCATAACATCATTCAAGGTTATTCATTTAGCTTTGTTCATCAAGACCCATCAAGATACAAGGATAACATCATTTTGACTAAAAGAAGTTTCAAAGCCATTTCTTTGGATTACTCATCATGAAAGTGAAAGCAAACTTCTTTACAAAGCAAAAGAATCCATATTTCATGTTACATTCAATCATACCATTACAACTTCAAATCATCTACTTTCCAAAATAGAAGAAATTTACACAAGAAAATACGTCGAATATTAAAGTTACAAATTAATCCAAGTTCCATGACCAAGCCTTCTCCCACTTTTCACGTCGTGAGTCAAGTCTTCATTTAACCTTACGTTATGCTTCTTCTCCAAGTTAATTCTTTAGGCCCCTTGTCATTCTTCAAATCTTCATAGCCTACATCATTAAGGAAACAAATCTCGGTTAGCCAAAGTTCGAACAACCCAGCATCAATTGATAAGCAAAACCTGTTCGCTATGCGTTTAACAAACAGAGGAAATAATCCAAAATCGGTTCAACAAGTATTATGACGGTTCTCACTCAAATCGATCCTCACAATTTTGCAGCTAAATTTGATCTAAAGGCTTGGATAGCTAGAAACATAACAAACTTTTCTACTTTACAGAACTGATATGAAGCGGAAAGTCTTATTAATTCAAATCGTTTTTTCAGTGTCCAGAGAAATCATCACAAATTTCCAACCACGCCTATTGTCAAAGTTTCAAGCTATTAAGATTTCCCGAGTCAGTAACCAACTTTAACATCCTAATTGCCTAACAAAATTTTAACCAACTATAACAGCCCTGCATTCCAACTAATAGCTAAAACCACATGACAATTTTTTTTTCTAACAGTTTTTCCAATTAACTCCAAACCTCTTCGTAACTGACTTTTCTAACCCATAACTCTAACAACCATAACTAACTAAAAACAATTTTTAACTCCCTAACCACCTAACAGGTTTCTAACCAATCTCATAACTGTTTCTAACCAACTGTTTTAACCAACCCTCTAACTGTCAAAAACAGAATCATAACCGAATTTCAACTTCAAGTTTCCAACTTCTAACCAGTCTAACCATAACAACCTCTAACTATATGCTAACAAAAAACTTCCAACAGAACAGAAAAACGAAAAGGGATAACAGAAGATGGTAGAAGGAGGGAAGGGAAAATTCACGTTTTTCACCAGAAAATCCAGAGGAAGATAAAATATAGGAAACTCCTCAAGAACAATTGAGAGAATATCTCAAGAAATTCTCTCTCAACTTCACTAGTCTTCATCATCCATTCTTTATATCTCCATCAACAACCTTCATCTTTTTTTTCAATTGGCGACATCTTCTTCAATCTTCATCTCCCATTCTTTAATTCTAGAGAAAAATTACATCTCCAATCTCTGCACTCTCTCTGCAGCAACCTTTCAACCTGCACTTTCTTCTCGCACCTGAATCAACATCGTGAATCATTACCTCTCTTCTGTAATCGATTCCTCAGAGATCATCATCAATCTTCATGCATCATCTTGTAGACAACTACACCATTCATCACCATCACGCTTGCAACCGACATCAACACAGAGCTTCATGATTCATCAACAATTTCTGCATCTGCGAATCCACCGTCGCAACTTGAATCAACAACAATATATCCAGAATTACTCAAAGGATAAGAAGAATAAGAAAAGCAAACAAGTCAGAAGCGGAAGAATTACCTGGTTTTCTCAATCGCGTCGCTAGGGTTAGGGCTCGATTTCGTGTTTGTTTAGATTCGAACAGAGAGGGTGAGAACGAAGATGTGAGGAATTCGTGCATCGTGATTTTGATTGAGACGGTGATGGAGAGGTTGAACGTTGTAAGCTGAGTCAGAGGAGGAGATAACTTCCATTTGTGAAGTTTGTCGAGATAAAGAAGATGGATAGTCACAATTCAGAACCCTAAATCGGTCCTCTTCCCTATTTTGGTTATTTATTATTTATTATTATTATTGATATTATTATTGATACAATAAATAATAGGAATAATAAAAAATGTTGATAGTTTTATTGGATTATGCTGGATCTACTGAACTGGATCATCTCGGTCATGGTCTAAAAGGCATTTTTTGTGACAATTTTTGGGTTGTTAACAAAAAGCTAGGCTGAACAAAAAATTGTTAGTGAACTCGTGGATGGGCTTAGTGCCTCTTTCTTGGGCTTGTAGCATACCCCTGGATCCTGGCTTCACACCCCTTGATTTTAGTTTTTCATTGCATTTTATTTTATTTTTTTGTTATAGATTATTGGTGATAAAAATATAATAAAATAGTAGAATATTCTATAATGTTTTTAGATTCTCTTTAGAATTTTATTAGAATTTTCTATTATTTTTTTTATGCTCGATAATTGTTTTGTTGCCATTTTTAGCTAGGATTTTATGATAGGATATTGGTGTAACTTTCGCGATGGGAAATGCTTGGAGATTAATTTTTGATCACTCATGCGGAGAAACTTCTGTAGATTTTTCTTATCACTTACGTGGCTTTGAAGAGGCAACGGACCTTCTCCATTCGGTATCATCGCAACCTCATTTTATTCCTCATTTTCGCACTTTATTGCTTTCTAGATACCATGAGAAGTAGGAAATAAAGAGCGTGCGCTCGAAGTCGCTGTTTAAAGACCTGTAGCAGGCATTCCGCACTTCATTTGCTATATGTGTTGTGCTTATGTTTGTTTACTTTCTTGTTGATTGATGAGTCACTCAATTTAGGAATTGAGATCACGACTTCGCTCTCAGTGCATGCTCCCTATAGGATTTTATCGCTTTCCTTTATTTCTTGCCGATCGATGAGTCACTCAATTTAGAAATTGAGATCACGACTTCGCTCTAATTACATGTTCCCTATAGGATAGTTTTGTTAGACTTTCTTCGACATGCTAACCTAGGCATGATCTCTTTAGGTGTGCTCTATTTGCCGGCTTGCTTGCTTTATCCGTGTACATAACATGTTCCCTTAGGATGCGCTTGCTCCGTTCGGATGCAAGTTAGACCTTAGGTTGCAAACCATGCATACTAACAGTAGGTAGGAACTTCCCCTTCATCCTTGACATAGGACTACCATTGTATGATAACATTAGGTTTAGAAATAGGCTAGTCTCCCTTAGACTCTTTTCTTCCCCTTTTTGCATCCTTGCATCTAAAACAAAAACTCATTTTCTTAGCAAATCATAAAACATGCTAATCATACTTAAACCCTTTTTCAAGGTAACGAAAATACAAACGAATTCAAATCATTTTATGCACTCGAGCACCTTTTCTCTAAAACCCTTTTCAGGTAAGGACATGATTAATTTACTTTTGTGCCAACGCATAAGTCCCCAAAGGACGAGCTGCGGCAGAAGGCAAAATTAACTTCGTCCATAAAAAACACAAACAAACAAATACATGTGAGCCGAACTACGATAGCTCTGATTCCTCAAAAAGGATACGTAGGCATTGGGGTAGGGTCCAAGCGAGCACAATTTTATTTTCCCTACATTCTTTTCCCCTTTATTTTGCATGCATTCCCCCTTCAGTAGTATAGTAGACAGTAAGCATAGATTGAACACACCCATAAGATAGATAACAAGAGTGGATACCGTAGAGTACTACGGGCGTGTGGGGTGCTAATACCTTCCCTCGTGTAACAGACTCCCTTACCCGATCTCTCGGTCACAAGACCGTGACTTCTCCCTTCTCAGGTTTTCTCGATGTTTACCTTTCCCTACATGTGGGATAAAAGACGTTCAATTGCGACTTCATCGTTTGATGATTTTCAGCCGGTTGTTTCAGGACCATTCAGGGTCTGCCACACCTTCATCTTCCTCGCTGGGACTATTGTCTTAGGTAAAGACCTTTACCTACGGACGTTTGCCATAGCTACAACCTGTGCATCTCAAAAATCATATCCAGGCAATATAAATTATATTCAAAATCATGGATCAATTGGGTTTGACCCTCTGATCATGATGGTGTCCATCTTTAGAGCCAATTGTTCCTACATTTGAAAGCCCTAAAACGACCTTATAAACCCTAGCAACAGAGTTTCATCCAACCAACATCAAAACACGCAATTAAATATGCAAACACATTCCAAGGATGATACAAATATGAATATATACTTAGAAATCATTTATCATGTGTGAATTGTAAGAATCAAATTCAAGAATATGAGCAAACCATGGCAATGATACGTGCGATTTCTGAAAGTGTTGATGCGTGCAAATGATGCTGTTGGCCTCAGGAGATTTCCAGGAATGGATTGTTGGCCTTGAAACACTTTGAATCGCCCTCTATAACAAAATCTGATTCTCATTTTTTTGTCCAAAAATTAAGTTTTTGTTCTTGTAGTTTACACGACCAATCCTTGTTCCCTTGCTCTGGGAATGTTGTGGACATATAAGTGACTGATTTAGGTTAACAAAATTGGACTATATCTTCACACATTATTGAGATTTGATTTGATTTTGTTCCTTGCATTATTTGTTTCTAAAACAAGCCAAACTATGATCTTTTCCAATCAATTAGCTCTTGCACGATTTGGATGATTTGCTAGTTGTTCACTCGCTCATAATATGCTCATAAAATCAAATCTTGGATTTTATTTTATTATTCTACTATTTAAATTGATTTATTTTGATTTAAATGGATAAAAAATCAAAATAAATAATAAAAATAATAAAATAATAGGTGGATAAGCTCAGGGGTCGTGGGCCATCTTAGGAACAAGTTTCAAACAAGAAAACATGGGCCCATTCAGAAGAAAAAAAAAGTCATTTTGATCAATGTTGACTTCATGCACATTTCCAAAAATTAGTCAACATTGACAATACATATCTCGCTCAATTTTAACCCTAAGAGGGTGTTATTGGACTTTATAGAAATCTTAGGATGTCCTCTAAGCAACCTCTTTGGTTTCATCTCAATTAGATCTTCCATGTTCATGTAAGAAGCTTTGACCCAAAAGGTGTTTTTGTTGACTTTTTGAAATGAGTTATAATGTCTGAATTTATTTCTCTTCATGAGTGCATTTTTTGAACTTGAGGGCTGAAGATGAGTTTTAGGGAATTTAATTCTCTTCAAAATGAGCCTTGGATGAGAAATTTTTTATAAATTATGAGAGAGTTATGCTTGGTCAAAGTTTGGTTGACTTTTCCTATAGAAACCCTAATTTAGCAACTTTTGAGTTTTGATGAATTTGGGGCATTCCTTGAGGACTAATGATAAAACCTTGATCAAATGATGGATATTACTTCAAAATGTTGATGTTGACCAAAAACCTTGAAGTTGTACTGTATGTGGGTCACAGTTGACTTTTGACCTAACATAGTTGATTTCCAGGCATCTGAGCAGTTGACTGAGCAAACTTGTAGTCCAAGGCATGAAACTTGACATGGATGATCTTGAAGACATATTAGGGAAATGGAAATCATTTAGGACCCTTGTAACCCAAACATCTTGATGAAAAATGGAAACCCTAGTTTGAGGCTCATAGTCTTAGGAGGAGGATTTGTCTGGTCAATCCTTGGCATCCTTGGGCAAGTTGAGGATCTCTAGGAGTATGTTTTGAGTAAAAATGGTAGGGAAAATTTTGGGGTGAAACAACTGCCCCTTTTCAATCTTCTTATACCTGAGGATGTAGATTGGCTTGTCTTTCTTACGTGATCTGAGGGTGGAAGATGATTGAACACTAGAGTGCCCAGAAATTCGCACTTGCATGAAGTGAATATTGATCGATAATATCGGGAATGGGCTTACAGATGCCATTTGGAAGGTGACGGAGAATCGTCGGAGATGAGCTTAAAGATGCCATTTGGATAAGATAACTAAAAGTCATCGGATATGGGCTTAAAGATGCCATCCAAAAAAGATATTGGTTGCGTAAGAGATTCCTTTGCGAGAATTCCTATACCTGCCATTGAGGAGGGCTTCACCGGGGAATGTTGATTTATGTCCTGGGAAATAGGGTCTAGGAGCTTCGGTTGTCCATTACTCTACTGGGGAATATGAAATTGATAGTATCTGGTTGGGTATAGGTTTTAACAGTGTTGTAAAATGTTGTCTGGAGATAAAAGAGAAGGAAAATGGATAGTAGGTGTGATACGGTGGCCAGAACCGGGGTCGTGTTTCCCTATTTTTTTAAGGAATTGTGGCTTTTGCATTTTGCGTTTGTGTTCGCAAAATGTCGCGGTAAGCAAGAGTCGCCACCGTCTTTTATTTTATCCAACAAGGAAAGGAAAAAAGCACAGAAAAATTCCTTTTTCGAGATATTTCTGAGTACGGGGGGTAGATTATAAAAAGGGAAGGTATTAGCACCCTTTCTATCCGTAGTTATCTACGGGCTCTTAGGTACTTGCTCATCATTTTCAAAATTGTTTTCTTGGTGTTTGTGGGCTTTGAAAAGTTTTTATTTTGACTTCGATTTAACTCTTGCTTCTGTCTTCAAGAGTGTAATGGAGTGTTTTTGAAAACTTTGTTTGTAAAGGAGTGTAAGTGTGAAAAATGTTTGTTTTGATTGAGCAATTACTTAAGAACTAATCTACCTACTCGAAAAAAGAATCGTTCTATGTTCGTTTCCTTTAGACAGCGCTATCCCACTATTAGTAAGTAGGTAGCACCGTCGTTGGAGTTTTGAGGGTCAATTCGAAAGGGATGTATGGTCACTAAAGCAATGTTAGGACGTCTTAGTAGTAACCCTAATGTCTTAGATCAATTATCTGAGGCAACAATATCTGAGGTAACCTTTCCGAGGCAACTTTGATCTTTGGACAAAAGGACGACCACTAAAGCATCCTATACTCAATGACCGTTTACCGAAGGCAACCAAGTGGGAGTGTACCCTAAGAGTGCGCATGTGCGAGTGATTCAATTTCAGATTATTTATCTTTGCACATATTAGGGTTATCTAACCGTTTTAAAAATTAAACATACATTCTTGTCATGCATCCTAATATCATACATCTAACAGTTAAATATTTGCGGAATTTAAATGCGGAAATTAAACTACGCTATTACAAGGCTTCGAGTATTTACATAGCCAAAAACAAACCCTTTGAAAGTAAAGCGATGAAAGTAAATAAACGTCCTAATTAAAAATATTACAAACTGTGAGCAGATACAATAATTGGGATAAAAATAAAATAAAGCGCGGGATGACAAATTAGATCAAAGAGAATCTAGGGTTTTGACCCTTCTACCCTAATTTAAAAGAAAAACTTTTTTTGTTGTTTTTAATAAAAGAAATAAGTTTTTCTAAATTAAATATGCAATTCATTAGTGATTAAATTAATTAATAAAAATAATGACATGACCTGTTTTTTATTTTATTATTTTAAGAAAAGAAAGAAAAATTAAATTTTGAGTAGAAACCTAATTATTCTAATTTTTTTAATTATGTACAAAATAATTAAAGTTGTCTAAAATTAAACCTAATTAAATTAATTAATTTATTGATGAAAAATAATACCTAAATCTAATTGGTGAAAAATAATATTTTTGGTGATTTTTTTGATAAAAAGAAAGTTAATTTAATTGGTTAGTAAATAAATAAATAATTTAAATAAAACTAATAAAAAAGAATGAAGAAAGAAATTGGGCCTGAGTTTAGCAACTTTGGGGAGGTGTGAATAGCAGAATCTGGGCCCATTTGAGAAGGTCCACGTTGACCTCTGAAATCCAGTGCATGCGCGTTTGACTTGGCTTTGGTGTACCTTCAGATGATGGCCATCTGATTTGGCCATCTGACACTTGGCTGGCTAGATTGGAAAGGTGTATGGTGGACCCCTGGCTTGTGCATACATGTGATTGCCTGAAAGAAAATAACATAGAGAAAAGTAGGGGACCTGGGATTCGAACCCAGGCCCCAAGGCAATTTCCAGCGCTGCACTCACCACTGCACCACTTTGAGAGCTTTTTAGGACTGGAAAAGCTTGGTTCTTGATTGCTTTAGCTTGCTGGGACTGCCAGGAAATGATTGAGATAGCTGGAAAGACCTAAGGATGCCTGGAACCCTAAATTCGATCTTGCACTTTTCTTGATTTTTTTTCCAGAATTTGCTATGCTTGTTGCGCCTGTTTCTAACCTCTCTTTTAGGTCGGCCTCACCTCTATATGTATCAATGAAGGGATTAGGGTTGATAACTGCTCTCAATCTTCCTCCATCAATGATTTTTTATTCGATTTGATTCACCTTTAAAACATTTCCAAACATGGCCTAAATCCAATCTTTTTGTGCACACATGCCTTTACAAGAGTTTGAATGTTTGCTAGCTGTAATTTAAGACCTGAAACAATCACAAAATCTTTTGTTTTCAATGTTTTGGATTTTATATGATTTGTTTTGATTTAAATTGAATTAATTCAAATAAAAATCAAAATAAATAATAAAAATAAGATATGGAAAAGTGGAAAAGGCTAGAGCTCGTGGACTATGTTGCTAACTCAAAACAAGTGAAAAAGATTGGGCCCATTTGGAAAAAATTGAAGTTTTAGGGATAGTTGACTTTTGGCAATTTTGCAAGAAAGGTCAACTTCACCAATGCATAACTTCCTCAATTTTGACTCTTTTGAGGTGTTCTTGGACTTTTTATAAAACTTGAGATGTCCTCTAATCAACCCTTTTTGTCTCATCTCCATTTGATATTCCATGCTCATGTATGAAGCTTTGACAAAAAATGTGTTTTTGTTGACTTTTCAAAATGACCTATAATGTCCAAATCATAATTTCTTGTGAGTGCATATTTTGAACTTAGGAGCTGAATATGGATTGTAGGGAATTGCATCCTCTTAAAAATGATCTTTGGATGGGTCATTTACCATAAAGTATGAGAAAGTTATGCTTGGTCAAATTGAGTTAACTTTTCCTGTAAAACCCTAATTTAGCAACTTTTGAGTCTTGATGAATTATGAGCAATCCTTGATGAATCATGATCAACCCTTTATCAAATGATGAAATATACTTCAAAATGAGGATGTTGACCAAAAATATTGAAGTTTGACTGTATGTGGGCCACAGTTGACTTTTACCCTAGCACAGTCGATTTTCAGGCCTTTGAGCAATTGACTGAGCAAATTTCCTTCGTATGGCTTGAAACTTGACATGGATGATCTTTAGAACATATTAGGACACTGGTGAGAATTTGGGATCACTTGGACTCAAGTATCTTGATGCAACATGAAACCCTAATTTGAGGTAGATTACCTTAGGAGATAGCTTGTCTGGCCAACCCTTGGACTACCTTGAGCAACTTGGGGATCTTTCTTGAAATGTTTTGAGAAATATGGGTGGGTAAATTTTGGGGTACAACAGCTGCCCCTGTTCAATCTTCTTAAACTTGAAGATTTAGATTGGCTTGTCTGACTTTCGTGATCTGAAGGTGGAAGATGATTGAACACTAGAGTGCCCAGAAATTTGCACTCGCATGAAGTAGTAATTGTCTTGTGATGTCGGGAATGGGCTTATAGATTCCATTTGGAGACTGATGACAGGAGATGGGCTTAAAGATGCCATCTGAAAGAGTGTCGATCGCATAAGAGATTCCTTAGCGAGAACTGTATACTTGTTGTTGAGGAAGATTCCGCTGGGGAAGGCTGATCTTTGTTGAGAGAAGTAGAATTTTAGGAGCTTCGCTCGTCTGTATTCTGCTGGTGAGTCGTCTCTATTTGAATTTTAGGAACTTCGATCGTTTGTATTCTTACTCAGGAATCATCTCTATTGACATTTAGGAACTTCAGTCATCCGTTATTCAACTGAGGAATCATCTCTGCTGACATTTAGGAACTTCAGTCATCCGTTATTCAACTTAGGAATCATCTCTGCTGACATTTAGGAGCTTCAGTCATCCGTTATTCAACTGAGGAATCATCTCTGCTGACATTTAGGAACTTCAGTCATCTGTTATTCAACTGAGGAATCATCTCTGCTGACATTTAGGAACTTCAGTCGTCCGTTATTCAACTGAGGAATCATCTATGCTGACATTTAGGAACTACAGTTGTGATCGGTGGATCTGGAACTGACTGTTTAACGCTGGTTCGCGAAATGTCGCGGAAGCAAGAGTCGCCACCGTCTTTTATTTTCTCCAAATGGAAAGGACAAAAGCACAGAAAAATTCCTTATAGAGATTGCTCTCGGTTCGGGAGGTAGGTTATAGAAAGGGAAGGTATTAGCACCCTTTCTATCCATGGTTATCCATGGGATCTTAAATACTTGCTCATTTGTGTTTTCAAAAATGGTTTGTTTGATTTTAAATTGTGGGTTTTAAAAAGTTTCTTTGAGAATTCCAGTTCGACTCTTGTATCGGTCCTCAAGAGTGTTTGAAAAATTGCTTTCGAAAGCTTTTTGAAAAGGTGTCGGTGTGAAAAGTATTTTTGATTTGTTTTGAAATTAGAGCAAGTATCTAGAGTCGTCTACCTACCCTAAGGAATTCGTCTGTGTAAATGTCCTTTAAAGTAGTGCCATCCCACCATTGAGAGGTAGGTAGCACCACCGTTGGAGGTGTTCGGGTCAATCGAAGGTTCGGGACATGGTGATCACCAGAGCAATGGGAAGACACCTTAGAAGCTACCCTCATGCCAGGTTCCCGGATCATGAGGACTTACTAAGACATCCTCTACTCGACGATCACCTTTCGAGGCAAGGCAACAGTGAGGCGTACTCTAGGGGTGGTGTGTGATTTGTGTGTCGTTTTCAAATATTTTGTCTTTTGTCATATCATTGGTGATCTAGCATTTGTTTTTTATTTTTGTCCATTCATTCTTGCATGCATTTGTTAACAGTTAAAAATTGCGAGAAGTAAAAGATTCTAAGCTATTACAAAAGGCGCGGGTCCACATCGCCAAAATTTCTTGAACCCGATTTGACAGAAAAATAAAGAAAGTAAAGAAAATAAAGTGCGAGAAATTAATTACACGGCTTTGGGAAAGATACATAAATATTAAAAGAAATAAAATAAATATGCTAATTAAATAAGAATTAAAACGAGGGCGTTGGACCCTTTTTGCAAAATTAAATTAAATGACGAAATTAATTAATTAAGAAAGAAAAGAAATTGTTTTTTTTTGTATTTTTTGGTATTTTTTGGTAATTTATGATTTTAATGAAAAAGAATTAATTAAAATAAATGCTAACCCTAATTCTAGTTGTTTTTAATTTATTAAAAAAGGAAGATTAAATTTTAACCTAAAATTAAAACTAGTTAATTTACATGCAATTTAATTACAAAAATAAATATTTAATATTTTAATTATTATGAAAGAAAAATAAAAAGGAATAAACATTATCATAAACCCTAATTCTATATTTTTTATATTTTTATTTAAAAAAAGTTAAGATTAAAACCTAATTTAAAACTAGTTAATTAATGAATTTATTTACAAAATATTAATTAGATAAATATATTTAATTTTTTTTGTCTTTTCTGATTTTTTTATTGTTTTTTATATTATTTGTGAAAATATTAAGTTAAAGAAACTGATTAAAAAAATAATATTTGAAATAAGTAAAATAAAGAAAAGAAATAAAAATTCAAACCTAGGGGGGTATCTGTCCCCAAAGTGGAGGTGAAAGCCCAGCAATTTGAGCCCAATTATTCATGGCCTGATTGACTTTCATTGGCCAGCGTGTGGGTGTTGACTCAAATCCACCATGCGTTGGATGGAAGCACGTATGGTACTCCTTTGGACTGAACCTGTACAGGATAACAATTGGAAAAAAAATTATTGGAAAGGGGTGGGGACCTGGGATCGAACCCAGGTCCTGAATGTCACCACACACATGCCTTGCCACTGAAGCACTCAACGCGTTCTGATTATAATATACCTAAGAAAAAATATAAAATAAAACAACGTTAGTGGGGCGCTTTTCGCGCGAAGTTTGAATCAACCAACCATTGCCTGCCACCGAGTCATCGTCCTCCTTGTTTATTTTTTTTCTGAAATATAAAGAACATAGGCCACGGTTTGTTAAACATTCCCATAGGCATCATTAGAGAAAATAGCGAATAGCCCCTGGGGCTCCATAAATTGAGCGCGATGGCCTCATTCTCTCCGTCCAGGTGCACTGAATTGAATGGCCTAGGTTTCAAGCTCCAATTTTTCCATATTTTAAAACCCCCAATTCGGAGCTTCATGAACCCTAATAAACAACAATGGCATATTTGCATATAGTGTATAAAAATACAATTAATCCATATGGTTAGCTTCAGAATACATTACTCAGTATGAATACACAATCAAAATGCCATGAAAATGTCTAAATCTTGAAATACGATTTTGAAAAAAATATGAGAAAACTTGATTTCTGTATACCAATTCTGGGTGTTGGGATGATTGAATTCGATTGGAAATCCTTCCTTGAAGCTTCAGGAAGGTGATGGCACAAGTCTTTTGCCTGGAATCGTCCTCTAACCTTGTTTTCAGGTTTCAAATTTTCAACCAAAAACTCAAGTTCAATGCTTGGTCTGTAGCGCAGCTTAGGGGTCTTTAGGATTAGGTTTTTCCTCTATATGTACCTGTGAATGATTAGGGTTAAAGAAATTTGATCAAAATCCATGCATTAATGAATATGATATTTGATTTTTTAACCATGATTTTCAAATCTTTTTCACATGCTTTTGCTACCAAATCATGACCAATTCAAATGATTCTTTCTATATTTGGTTAGGCACGAAATCTTGAGTATATTATGTGCATAAAAAGATTTAAAACCTAGGTTTAGCATTTTTCATGTATTTATTTAATTAAAATGAATTATTAATAATAAAAATCCAAATAAATAAATAAATAGTGAAGAAAAACTTCCCTTTGGGCCAAGTGGTCGTGCACATGTCTTGGATGATGAATTATGGAAGAAAAATAGGCCCATTAGCAATTTTAGGTCATTTGAAGCAAAGTTGACTTTTCAAAATATCCAAAAATTTCCCAACTTCCACATAGCATAACTTGCTCAATTTTTAAGCTTTGTTCATGTTCTTGGACATTTTGGAAAGGTAATTGAGTCCTCTAACCAATGCCTTTGGTCCCATGTCATTTTGATTTACCAATCTCAAGTTATGGCCTTTGACTTAAAGTCCCTTTTTGTTGACTTTTGAAAATGACCTATAATGTTGAAATTGATAACTTTTTGTGAGAGCATTTCTTGGGCTTGAAGTGTGAAGAGGAGTTGTAGGAAATGTCTTTCTCTTCAAAATGAGCTTTGGATGGAATTTTTCTGATAATCCATGTGAAAGTTATGCCCTGGTCAATTTACAGTTGACTTTTTCAACTGTCCAAATAAGGAAACTTTTGCATCTTGATGATTTTTGAGCCAAGCTTTGAGAATCATGATCAAGCATTGATCAAATGATTTTTGTGGCTTCAAAATGAGATGTTGACCAAAAATTTGAACTTTTGACTGTCAAATGACCATTTTGCCCCTACAGTTGACTGTAGTGCAATTAGGGTTTTTGACTGTGCAATTTTGTGCTGAAAGTCTTGAAACTTGGTATGAGGATGCTTGACCATATTTATTGGCATGTGGGACTTGATTGGACCCTTGGAAACTTCATTTTCTTGATCAGAATAAAAACCCTAATTTTGACTGTCTAGGAGACCCTTGCACTGTGCAACCCTTGGGGAATTTTGAAGCATGACTTGGCAATTTCTTGAAAAATATGGGAGGGCAAATTTTGGGGTATAACAGTTGCCCCTGTTCAATCTTCTTAGACCTGAGGATGCAGATTGGCTGACGTGCCTTTCGTAATCCGAGGGTAGAAGATGATTGAACACTAGAGTGCCCAGAAATTTGCGCTCACATAGCAGCAGTGTGATGATGGGAATGGGCTTATAGATGCCATTTAGAGATTGGTGAATAGGATGATGGGCTTATAGATGCCATCTGGATGTTGATCGCATAAGAGATTCCTTAGCGAGAACTTGCGTACCTGCAAAAGAAAAATGAGTACCTGACATGTTGCAGGAGCTGGTCTTCAGATGCTTTGTATAGATATGTCCTGACTGGTTACAGGAGCTGGATCTGGAGTTTCAAAAGATGATGAATGAACCAGGGGTGGTTACTACCTCAGCAGGAACGGTGAGAGAACCTTGGATGACTTTAACTTCAACAGCAATTGTTGAGAAAATCTTGGGATTACCACGTCCGCAGGATCGGGAAGAGAACCATAGGCAATTACAATCTTAATAGCAAACATTGAGAAAAACCTGGAATGGAATTATCATCTCCGCAGCATTGGGGAGAGAACCATAGGAAATTATAATCTCAATAACATTCATTTAGAAAAACCTGGAATGGAATTATCGTCTCCGCATCATTGGGGAGAGAACCATAGGAAATTATAATCTCAATAACATTCATTGAGAAAAACCTGGAATGGAATTATCGTCTCCGCAGCATTGGGGAGAGAACCATAGGAAATTATAATCTCAATAACATTCATTGAGAAAAACCTGGAATGGAATTATCGTCTCCGCAGCATTGGGGAGAGAACCATAGGAAATTATAATCTCAATAACATTCATTGAGAAAAACCTGGAATGGAATTATCGTCTCCGCAGCATTGGGGAGAGAACCATAGGAAATTATAATCTCAATAACATTCATTGAGAAAAACCTGGAATGGAATTATCGTCTCCGCAGCATTGGGGAGAGAACCATAGGAAATTATAATCTCAATAACATTCATTGAGAAAAACCTGGAATGGAATTATCGTCTCCGCAGCATTGGGGAGAGAACCATAGGAAATTATAATCTCAATAACATTCATTGAGAAAAACCTGGAATGGAATTATCGTCTCCGCAGCATTGGGGAGAGAACCATAGGAAATTATAATCTCAATAACATTCATTGAGAAAAACCTGGAATGGAATTATCGTCTCCGCAGCATTGGGGAGAGAACCATAGGAAATTATAATCTCAATAACATTCATTGAGAAAAACCTGGAATGGAATTATCGTCTCCGCAGCATTGGGGAGAGAACCATAGGAAATTATAATCTCAATAACATTCATTGAGAAAAACCTGGAATGGAATTATCGTCTCCGCAGCATTGGGGAGAGAACCATAGGAAATTATAATCTCAATAACATTCATTGAGAAAAACCTGGAATGGAATTATCGTCTCCGCGGCATTGGGGAGAGAACCATAGGAAATTATAATTTCAATAACATTCATTGAGAAAAACCTGGAATGGAATTATCGTCTCCGCAGCATTGGGGAGAGAACCATAGGAAATTATAATCTCAATAACATTCATTGAGAAAAACCTGGAATGGAATTATCGTCTCCGCAGCATTGGGGAGAGAACCATAGGAAATTATAATCTCAATAACATTCATTGAGAAAAACCTGGAATGGAATTATCGTCTCCGCAGCATTGGGGAGAGAACCATAGGAAATTATAATCTCAATAACATTCATTGAGAAAAACCTGGAATGGAATTATCGTCTCCGCAGCATTGGGGAGAGAACCATAGGAAATTATAATCTCAATAACATTCATTGAGAAAAACCTGGAATGGAATTATCGTCTCCGCAGCATTGGGGAGAGAACCATAGGAAATTATAATCTCAATAACATTCATTGAGAAAAACCTGGAATGGAATTATCGTCTCCGCAGCATTGGGGAGAGAACCATAGGAAATTATAATCTCAATAACATTCATTGAGAAAAACCTGGAATGGAATTATCGTCTCCGCAGCATTGGGGAGAGAACCATAGGAAATTATAATCTCAATAACATTCATTGAGAAAAACCTGGAATGGAATTATCGTCTCCGCAGCATTGGGGAGAGAACCATAGGAAATTATAATCTCAATAACATTCATTGAGAAAAACCTGGAATGGAATTATCGTCTCCACAGCATTGGGGAGAGAACCATAGGAAATTATAATCTCAATAACATTCATTGAGAAAAACCTGGAATGGAATTATCGTCTCCGCAGCATTGGGGAGAGAACCATAGGAAATTATAATCTCAATAACATTCATTGAGAAAAACCTGGAATGGAATTATCGTCTCCGCAGCATTGGGGAGAGAACCATAGGAAATTATAATCTCAATAACATTCATTGAGAAAAACCTGGAATGGAATTATCGTCTCCGCAGCATTGGGGAGAGAACCATAGGAAATTATAATTTCAATAACATTCATTGAGAAAAACCTGGAATGGAATTATCGTCTCCGCAGCATTGGGGAGAGAACCATAGGAAATTATAATCTCAATAACATTCATTGAGAAAAACCTGGAATGGAATTATCGTCTCCGCAGCATTGGGGAGAGAACCATAGGAAATTATAATCTCAATAACATTCATTGAGAAAAACCTGGAATGGAATTATCGTCTCCGCAGCATTGGGGAGAGAACCATAGGAAATTATAATCTCAATAACATTCATTGAGAAAAACCTGGAATGGAATTATCGTCTCCGCAGCATTGGGGAGAGAACCATAGGAAATTATAATCTTAATAACATTCATTGAGAAAAACCTTTGATAACTTCTACTGAGTCTTCATCAGAAAATCTGTTTGGGGTCGATTTAGCTGGACTAGAGAAGGCCTTGGACTGGATAAGAAATCTTTGGAGTCGATTAACTGAACCAGATAAGGTCTTAGAGATATGATTGAGAATTTAACTGAATCTTTCCTGAAAGATAGAGGTCAGTCATGTGCAATGCATGATATGGGTCAAACAATGCTGTTCTCAACATAAATGAGATTTGTATGATGCGTCTATGCATGCTATAATGATGTATGTGATGTTTAGGAATGTATGTTTTCGTCTAGGAAAGTAAATCCTTGACGGGTGCCGGGAAGTCACTCCTGGGCTGATGTTAGATTTTGCTTCCGCTGGGGATGATAATTGTAAGAATACCGGTAGGATAAGATGACTCCGTTGGGGAATAAACTTGGCGAATGGAATAACTCTGCGGGGAGGAAAGTACTCTAGCAATCTTGCTGGAAAGCAATAATCTGTGGGGAGAGAGGTACTTTGCTGAATTGTTGATAATAACTTGCTGGGGATATTGGAAGTGTTGATAGACTTCGCTGGGGATAAGAAGACTTCGTCGAGGACGCTCTTTCCGTGGCTTTTGGCTGAGGATAACCCAGTTATATCCTGGTAAGGAAATAACTCTTTGAATAAAGTCGGGCGACGCGTTCGTGTCCTGCGGGGATAATCTTCCAGAATCTACTGGGGATACGCTTACTGCTTGGGGAGATGGATTCCAACTTTCTTGGGGAACTAGGTTGGACTCTCTTGGGGAAGTTTTGAATTGTACGGGGAAGTGACTCCAATGAATGTTTGATGGACCGTCGGGGAACAATCTTTAGACCAAGACTGCCGGGGACGCTTGTTAAGAATGCATGTACTACGCTGGGGAATGTTGAGATCTGCTGGAGGATACCCAACTTCTTTAAGGTTTGATAATAGCTTTGCTTGAGGAGAGTACGTTGACTTGCTGGTTCACTCTCTGGGAATTTAAGGTATACTGGTTATGTTCTTCAGTCGAACCTACCTTGGTACTTTGGTGGATGGAACAATTAGATCGCTTGGACAGCTCATCATTGCCTCTGTTTCTGAGGTGGGAGAGGAAGACCTGTGAGGTGCTGATAGCTGTTGATGGACAAACTCTTCTTCTGATAGGCAAGTGACAAGATGCCGGGACATAGTCGTACGCTTTGATCCCTCACTTTTGCCTGGACCGCCCTTTCGGGTTTTCAGTCCACCGGGATACCCATTTTTGCTCAAGCCGCCTTTTCAGGTTTTCGACTTGCCGGGTGTACAGATTTTTTTTCATTTCATCCCTTCATTTTGCCCGAACCCTTTTGGTTCGCCGGGAAGCCCTAATTTTTGCCTAGGTATGTCAACCTAGCGGGTCTTTGATTATGCGTAGTATTTTCTCAGCTATGTCCGCGTTCTCAGAATGTAGGGAGTTTCCCCTGTTAGAAGTGTTTTGTCATGCCACCAGAAGGTGCTTGATCAGGCCAGATTCGTTGTTGAAATGCCCCAAGTGATTCAGGCGGAGATTTGCCCCAGGCTATTTGGCCTTTTGAGAGATTCCCCGAATCTTGATTGGACTGCCCCAGATAATGGACTCTGATCATATCATGCCCCTTGATTGGAAGTACTTCTGTTCATTAGGCATTCGTCGTGTGAACTTTCCTGTTTGTTCAAACAAAAAGTCATATGCAAACAAAGTTATGTTAAAAATGCAAAGCTTATGTCTGTCTTGAAGATTTTGAAAATGCATTCTTTTTCATAAAACAAGTGAATGTTTGTAAAACGTGATGTCAACTCCGTACTTACCGTAGGCCTTCAGGAGTCAGGATACCTTTCGTAACAGTATGCTTTCGAACTAACCCATGCTTCAGCTAGGACTTTTAAGGGTTATAACGTGGCCTGGTTCACGGTTTAAGAAACAAAGGATAAAGGCTCAAATTTTATTTGTACCCACCCGCTCTTCGTGATGTTCTCCAAACCTAAACTCAGTTGATCATACGTTAGACCTTGTTTGAGTCTTTGCTCTGATTTTCCGGTGATGATTCGGATGTTGATAACTTATTTTGAATAGGCAGTCATTCCTTTTTTGTTGAGGGTTTGTAAGACCTCTTTCTTGTCTGATTTTTTTTGTTATCCCTTTCTTTTTTTGCCTGAACTGTTTCCTTTTTTGGAATTACAGTCAGCGGGATGCCCCAGTTTTGTAAGTCTCCTTCATGGGTTTTGACTTAATGGGTTTTTTTTTATTTTGAAAGATAATGACTGCCTTTCTTTATTGATCATTCAGAACCATCACTGTCTTTCTTTGTTTTGTAAGGATCTTTTTGGTGCCATTCGTTATGCACTTGGATCAACTGAGAGAACTACCCTGCCCCAGGTTATGATGAAGGGTTTTGAATTTCGAAAAGAAAAACTCCTACTTCTTTGGCTCAGAGGGGTTGACGAGGGATTATCATCCTTATAACTCCAGTGTTTAGGGATTGAAACAATGCCTGTACCTCATCAATGGGGTCTGTTCAAAAGCATATTGTAGATTGTGGTATCGTTTTCGTCATCCTCCCTCAAGAGGCTTAGAATTATTAATTGAGAGTTGACATCAGAAAAAATATGAAGATAATTTACATATAGTGAATACGAATATATTGTTTCAGGACAGACATATGCGACGCATTAATGAAATAACAATGTTTAACATGAGTAAATGTTTGAACAGAAGAAAATTGCAACTTGAACATTCGAATGAACAAAAATTTCTCAATCCTAGCCATGATTTGGCAAGGGAGCAGTGATTATGTTCGGAGTCTCAGGTACTTCAAACTGAATCTCTCCAGCGTCGATCATGTCTTGAATCTTGTTTTTGAGAGGCCAGCAGTTGTCCGTAGTATGCCCCGGGATATCAGAATGGTATGCGCACCTATCGTTGGGATGATAGTTAGGAGCAGAAGTGTTTGGATTCCGGAGAGGAGCCCTTAAGGTGATCAGCCCTGCCTCCAACATTTATTGTAGTGCTTGATCCAGCGACATATTGATCTTGGTGAACTGCCTTTTAGGCTTGTCTGGTTTGCTCTGATCAGCCCGTTGTTCTGGGCGAGGTCGTTGTTGGACCTGTGAAGTAATAGCAGCTTGGAGAGGCCCAAACCTTTGACTTCTTGGAAGTTGATTAATGACTGGGTCCCTGACTTGGGCTGGTTGCTTCATGTCTTGATGAAGCTGACTGATCATGGCCCCCAGCTCTCCTTGCTCCTGAGCTAAACCTTGAATGAGTGCCCTTTGCCCCAGCATCTGGGTTTTCAGTGTGTCTACCTCAGCTTGTAGACGTTTCAGCTGTTCGTCCTTGTCATCTTCAGGACTCTTTCTGATCAGATTCCCCATGAGGGGTGTCCTCAACTCTTCCTGCCCCTTGGATAGGCTTAGGAAGATCTCTTTGAACTGAGTCTCTTGAGTGTGAAGGTCCTGGTTATCTTGTTGGGAAGCCATGGCTGAAATAAACAGCAGGGAGGGTAAGTGACCTGCAACAAGGGTACCTGTTATGCAATGATATGTATGATATGCATGTAATGTTTTCAAGGATCTCGCGGGGTAAACAAGAAATTTGTTAGAGCTGGGATCCGGTAGCTTGATTGAAGGAACTTCATATTTGTTGAGAGTCCTTTTTCAAGGGTCAAAGGCTCACCATGTCTAGTGGGTCATAGCCCCTGACTTTAGTCGTCATGTCTGGTTTTGATTTCCAAACAACCTTGGTTAGGGGAACCTTCTTCAAGAGTCAAAGCTCACCATATCAAGTGGGTCATAGCCCCTGACAACTTTGGCTAGAGGAAAATAAATCCTCTTTGCCCCTTGCTAGATGTTTGATTCATCATGACCTGCATCACAAGCCCTTGAGATCCTTGAAATGGGTTAGGATGTATGCAATGGTATGATGTCATGATGCATGGGGTAATATGAATAAACCCTGTTATGAGCCCTTATTAAGGACTATAGACAGAAACCTGCAAGAAACTCAAGTAAAACCTATCATGAGTCCCAGTTAAGGACTAAAAACAAAGCCTGCAAGAAACTCGGTAAACCCTGTTATGAGTCCTAATTAAGGACTGCAAACCAAAACCTGTAAGAAACCTAGTATACCTTGTTATGAGTCCCTATTAAGGACTATAAACAAAAGCCCTTAGAGTTTAGGCCAGCATGGGGTCTGGGTAGTACCCTCTTGAAGTTGGTGGGCTCAACCTGTCCTATTAGAAGTAACCGGGTTCTAAGGGTCCCAATATCACGGGATTGCTTTCATTGTTCATCGTTTCGATTTAGCCACTGGACTGGCGACCGAAATATTCCAGGAAAGCAACCCTCAATTGAGTGTAGTATCGAGTATCAACCAACCTCGGACTGCACCAAAGTCAGTTATCTCACTACCCTAAAGAGGTCAAGATAGTTCAATTAAGGTTCCTAAGGTCAGTTGATGCTTCACGACACCACGCGGAAGCCCCGTACTCTCCTTGACTGAACTCAAGGGTTACCGGTACACACCAAAGTGCCACATCAACGTAGCAGACTGTTTCAACCATGTCGGTATACCCCGCACAGTTCCCTCACAGCCTTGTTGCTACTTTCTAAGAAGGTATCCCCAGACCCGGGTTAGGATCTATAGAACTCCCAAGACAGTCCCACAATTTAAAGCAAGCAAATCAATACAGTTGAAAACACAGTTATGAACTAACCCTAAGGTACACCTCACTTTAAGTTTATCCCCAGCAGAGTCGCCAGTTCTGTGATCGGTGGATCTGGAACTGACTGTTTAACGCTGGTTCGCGAAATGTCGCGGAAGCAAGAGTCGCCACCGTCTTTTATTTTCTCCAAATGGAAAGGACAAAAGCACAGAAAAATTCCTTATAGAGATTGCTCTCGGTTCGGGAGGTAGGTTATAGAAAGGGAAGGTATTAGCACCCTTTCTATCCATGGTTATCCATGGGCTCTTAAATACTTGCTCATTTGTGTTTTCAAAAATGGTTTGTTTGATTTTCAATTGTGGGTTTTAAAAAGTTTCTTTGAAAATTCCAGTTCGACTCTTGTATCGGTCCTCAAGAGTGTTTGAAAAATTGCTTTCGAAAGCTTTTTGAAAAGGTGTCGGTGTGAAAAGTATTTTTGATTTGTTTTGAAATTAGAGCAAGTATCTAGAGTCGTCTACCTACCCTAAGGAATTCGTCTGTGTAAATGTCCTTTAAAGTAGTGCCATCCCACCATTGAGAGGTAGGTAGCACCACCGTTGGAGGTGTTCGGGTCAATTCGAAGGTTCGGGACATGGTGATCACCAGAGCAATGGGAAGACACCTTAGAAGATACCCTCATGCCAGGTTCCCGGATCATGAGGACTTACTAAGACATCCTCTACTCGACGATCACCTTTCGAGGCAAGGCAACAATGAGGCGTACCCTAGGGGTGGTGTGTGATTTGTGTGTCGTTTTCAAATATTTTGTCTTTTGTCATATCATTGGTGATCTAGCGTTTGTTTTTTTATTTTTGTCCATTCATTCTTGCATGCATTTGTTAACAGTTAAAAATTGCGAGAAGTAAAAGATTCTAAGCTATTACAAAAGGCGCGGGTCCACATCGCCAAAATTTCTTGAACCCGATTTGACAGAAAAATAAAGAAAGTAAAGAAAATAAAGTGCGAGAAATTAATTACACGGCTTTGGGAGAGATACATAAATATTAAAAGAAATAAAATAAATATGCTAATTAAATAAGAATTAAAACGAGGGCGTTGGACCCTTTTTGCAAAATTAAATTAAATGACGAAATTAATTAATTAAGAAAGAAAAGAAATTGTTTTTTTTTTTTGTATTTTTTGGTATTTTTTGGTAATTTATGATTTTAATGAAAAAGAATTAATTAAAATAAATGCTAACCCTAATTCTAGTTGTTTTTAATTTATTAAAAAAGGAAGATTAAATTTTAACCTAAAATTAAAACTAGTTAATTTACATGCAATTTAATTACAAAAATAAATATTTAATATTTTAATTATTATGAAAGAAAAATAAAAAGGAATAAACATTATCATAAACCCTAATTCTATATTTTTTATATTTTTATTTAAAAAAAGTTAAGATTAAAACCTAATTTAAAACTACTTAATTAATGAATTTATTTACAAAATATTAATTAGATAAATATATTTAATTTTTTTGTCTTTTCTGATTTTTTTTATTGTTTTTTATATTATTTGTGAAAACATTAAGTTAAAGAAACTGATTAAAAAAATAATATTTGAAATAAGTAAAATAAAGAAAAGAAATAAAAATTCAAACCTAGGGGGGTATCTGTCCCCAAAGTGGAGGTGAAAGCCCAGCAATTTGAGCCCAATTATTCATGGCCTGATTGACTTTCATTGGCCAGCGTGTGGGGTGTTGACTCAAATCCACCATGTTCTTTAGATCTGAGCCCTTGGATGAACGAAATTGACCAAGTGGCGCGTTGGATGGAAGCGCGTATGGTACTCCTTTGGACTGAACCTGTACAGGATAACAATTGGAAAAAAATTATTGGAAAGGGGTGGGGACCTGGGATCGAACCCAGGTCCTGAATGTCACCACACACATGCCTTGCCACTGAAGCACTCAACGCATTCTGATTATAATATACCTAAGAAAAAATATAAAATAAAACAACGTTAGTGGGGCGCTTTTCGCGCGAAGTTTGAATCAACCAACCATTGCCTGCCACCGAGTCATCGTCCTCCTTGTTTATTTTTTTTCTGAAATATAAAGAACATAGGCCACGGTTTGTTAAACGTTCCCATAGGCATCATTAGAGAAAATAGCGAATAGCCCCTGGGGCTCCATAAATTGAGCGCGATGGCCTCATTCTCTCCGTCCAGGTGCACTGAATTGAATGGCCTAGGTTTCAAGCTCCAATTTTTCCATATTTTAAAACCCCCAATTCGGAGCTTCATGAACCCTAATAAACAACAATGGCATATTTGCATATAGTGTATAAAAATACAATTAATCCATATGGTTAGCTTCAGAATACATTACTCAGTATGAATACACAATCAAAATGCCATGAAAATGTCTAAATCTTGAAATACGATTTTGAAACAAATATGAGAAAACTTGATTTCTGTATACCAATTCTGGGTGTTGGGATGATTGAATTCGATTGGAAATCCTTCCTTGAAGCTTCAGGAAGGTGATGGCACAAGTCTTTTGCCTGGAATCGTCCTCTAACCTTGTTTTCAGTTTTCAAATTTTCAACCAAAAACTCAAGTTCAATGCTTGGTCTGTAGCGCAGCTTAGGGGTCTTTAGGATTAGGTTTTTCCTCTATATGTACCTGTGAATGATTAGGGTTAAAGAAATTTGATCAAAATCCATGCATTAATGAATATGATATTTGATTTTTTAACCATGATTTTCAAATCTTTTTCACATGCTTTTGCTACCAAATCATGACCAATTCAAATGATTCTTTCTATATTTGGTTAGGCACGAAATCTTGAGTATATTATGTGCATAAAAAGATTTAAAACCTAAGTTTAGCATTTTTCATGTATTTATTTAATTAAAATGAATTATTAATAATAAAAATCCAAATAAATAAATAAATAGTGAAGAAAAACTTACCTTTGGGCCAAGTGGTCGTGCACATGTCTTGGATGATGAATTATGGAAGAAAAATAGGCCCATTAGCAATTTTAGGTCATTTGAAGCAAAGTTGACTTTTCAAAATATCCAAAAATTTCCCAACTTCCACAAGGCATAACTTGCTCAATTTTTAAGCTTTGCTCATGTTCTTGGACATTTTGGAAAGGTCTTTGAGTCCTCTAACCAATGCCTTTGGTCCCATGTCATTTTGATTTACCAATCTCAAGTTATGGCCTTTGACTTAAAGTCCCTTTTTGTTGACTTTTGAAAATGACCTATAATGTTGAAATTGATAACTTTTTGTGAGAGCATTGCTTGGGCTTGAAGTGTGAAGAGGATTTGTAGTAAATGTCTTTCTCTTCAAAATGAGCTTTGGATGGAATTTTTCTGATAATCCATGTGAAAGTTATGCCCTGGTCAATTTACAGTTGACTTTTTCAGCTGTCCAAATAAGGAAACTTTTGCATCTTGATGATTTTTGAGCCAAGCTTTGAGAATCATGATCAAGCATTGATCAAATGATGTTTGTGGCTTCAAAATGAGATGTTGACCAAAAATTTGAACTTTTGACTGTCAAATGACCATTTTGCCCCTACAGTTGACTGTAGTGCAATTAGGGTTTTTGACTGTGCAATTTTGTGCTGAAAGTCTTGAAACTTGGTATGAGGATGCTTGACCATATTTATTGGCATGTGGGACTTGATTGGACCCTTGGAAACTTCATTTTCTTGATCAGAATAAAAACCCTAATTTTGACTGTCTAGGAGACCCTTGCACTGTGCAACCCTTGGGGAATTTTGAAGCATGACTTGGCAATTTCTTGAAGAATATGGGAGGGCAAATTTTGGGGTACAACAACAGTCATCCGTTATTCAACTGAGGAATCATCTTTGCTGACATTTAGGAACTTCAGTCATTTGTTATTCAACTGAGGAATCATCTCTGCTGACATTTAGGAACTTCAGTCATCCGTTATTCAACTGAGGAATCATCACTGCTGACATTTAGGAACTTCAGTCATCCGTTATTCAACTGAGGAAAACATCTCTGCTGACATTTAGGAACTTTAGTCATCCGTTATTCAACTGAGGAAACATCTTTGCTGACATTTAGGAACTTCAGTCATCCGTTATTCAACTGAGGAAACATCTCTGCTGACATTTAGGAACTTCATTCATCCGTTATTCAACTGAGGAATCATCTCTATTGAAGAGGAAAATTGAATTTTAGGAACTTTGGTCGTCCGTATTCAACTGGGGATTAAACTGTTATCAGTCGTACCCGAGCTTCACAGCTTGAATTTTGTGAGAATCTGATTGTATCTTTCCTGAAAGGTAAAGGTTAGCTGTATGTAATGCATGATATATATCAAGCAATGATGTTCTCAAAATAAATGAGATTGTCTTGTATGATACGTATATGCATGTGTCATGATGTATGGAAATGTGGTGTTTTTAGCTGGGGAAAATAAATCCCAGATAGCTGTTGGAGAAAAGAGTTGAATTCTTCGTTTTCACTGGGGATGGAGAATGAAGATGATTGTGAGAATAAACCTGCAGGAGAGGATAACTCCGCTGGGGAATAAACTGATGAGGAAATGGCTATGTGGGGAGGACATGCTCTGTTGAGGATTCCGTTGATAAATTCAGCTGGGGATGAATTACCGTTGCTGGCGATACTGAATCTTGTTGGGGATTAAGTTTCTGTTTGTGAAAGGAATGAACTCCGCTGGGGATGATTTTCCAGTTGCGACTTCATTGGGGATAACCTTTTAGACTCTACTGGGGACAAACTTCCAGAGTCTACTGGGGATGATTCTCCAAACTCCAATGGGGAAGATTTTCTAGACTCCACTGGGGATAATTGTCTAGTGCTGATGATGGATAAACTTTGCTTGGGGAGAATATTGCCGACTCATTCGCGGTTGTGAGCCTCAGCTGGGGAGAGTTAACATTACTGTCTTTTTCTTACTCTGCGGGGAGTAAATGTACCTCAGTCATATTCTTCAGCTAAATCTATCCTTGTACCTGGTGGATAGAGCAACTGTAAGGTCTGGATAATTCTTATTTTCCCCTGTCTCTGATATTACGAGTAATCGTCTTTTGTTTTGCATGTAAATATTCATGAGCAGCAATTAATTTCAAATGCATATATCAAAAATGAACGTTGGACGTTCTTGCAAAACAAAACGGAAAAAGAAAAAATTGAAATTTATTTGTGGAAATGAATTGTATTGATTTTGAAGTCAGCCTGTAAATAGGCGTTTTTGTACAAGAGGCTGACGTTCTAGTAAGAGAACGCCACCGAACAAAAGAATTTATACAGTTTGTAAAAAAACAAATAAAAACAGCTATGTGAATAATCCCATTGAGTTCCAACTCTGTTATTGCCTTTATATCCTTGAACATCTCATCACTTTGCTACTTGGTTGAAGGTAGATCAGATTGTTTGGCGCCGTTCGAGCCTGATAGTCGATACCGAAGTCTGGTTGCAAGGTGATCCAATGAGACATAGTGTTACGCTTTAATCCCTAATTTTTGCCTGGATCGCCCTTTCGGGTTTTCAGTCCACCGGGATACCCTTTTTTGTCCAAGCCGCCTTTTCAGGTTTTCGACTTACCGGGTGTACAGATTTTTTCATTTTCATCCCTTATTTTTGCCCGAACGCTTTTGGTTCGCCGGGAAGCCCATATTTTTGCCTAGGCTAGTCGACCTAGCGGGTCTTTGATTATGCGTAGTATTTTTTCACTATGTCTGCATTGACAGGGTGAGGAAGGTCGTCACCATCCATGGTGGTTAGAATCATAGCTCCTCCCGAGAAAATATTCTTAACCACAAATGGCCCTTCGTACGTAGGGGTCCATTTGCCCCTGGGATCACCTTGTGGTAGGATGATACGTTGGATCACCAGATCCCCAACTTGATACTCTTGTCATCTAACTTTCTTGTTAAATGCCTTGATCATCCGCTTTTGATACGTCTGACCATGACAAATAGCAGTAAGTCTCTTCTTGTCAATTAAGTTCAGTTGATCAAGCCGGGTCTGAATCTAGTCATCTCAAACCTGCATCCTTCATAATCCAAAGAGAGGGTATCTGAACTTCAATGGGCAAGACTACCTCCATACCATATACCAAGGAATAGGGCGTTGCCCCATGTTGACGTCCCCGCTGAGGTACGGTATCCATGAAGAGCAAATGGTAACATCTCGTGCCAATCTTTGTATGTCACCGTCATCTTCTGCACAATCTTCTTGATGTTCTTATTAGCCGCTTCAACAGCCTCGTTCATCTTCGGCCGGTAGGGAGAAGAGTTGTGATGTTGTATCTTGAACTGTTTGCAGAGCTCGGTGATCATCGTATTGTTGATATTTGTACCATTGTCCGTAATGATCCTCTCTGGTACACCATATCGACAGATCAGATTGTGTCGGATGAACCATGCCACGACGTTCTTGATTACAGTAGCAAAGGAAGCTACCTCAACCCACTTTGTAAAATAATCAATTGCTACCAGGATGAAACGATGCCCGTTAGACGCAGTAGGCCTGATCTCGCCGATCATATTGATCCCCCACATTGCAAAGGGCCACGGAGCTGTCAAAACATTCAGAGGTACTGGAGGTATGTGCACCTTATCAGCATAGAATTGGCACTTATGACAGGTTCGAGAATGCTGATAACAGTCGGCTTCCATAGTAGACCAATAATATCCTGCCCGTAGGATCTTCTTTGCCATGGTGTGTCCACTGGAATGAGTCCCGAAAGTACCTTCATGTAACTCTCCCATAATCCTTTATGCTTCGTTCTTATCCATACAACGCTGTAAGGTGGAATCATGATTACGCTTATAAAGAATACCATTACTGATGAAGAACTTCGCCGCGAACCTCCTCAGAAACTTTTTATCATTAATAGATGCACCCTCGGGGTACTCCTGAGCCTCAAGATACCTCTTTACCTCATGAAACCAGGGTTTATCTGTTACCTCTTCAGTTTCAATGTCGCAGCAATGTGCAGGTTCATCCAACCTCTCAATGGTAATCTGGGGAGCTTCATTGTCCCATCTGACCTTGAACATAGAAGACATCGTAGCTAGCACGCCCGCCAACTAATTCTCCTCTCCAGGTAAGTGTTCAAAGGTTATCTCCTCGAAGTGTGGAAGCAACGTCAGTACATACTCCTTGTAAGGAATAAGATTTGGGTGTTTTGTATCCCACTCGCCTTTGATCTGACTGATCATGAGAGCGGAATATCCTAATACACTTAAAAACTTAATCCTTAAGTCAATTACTGCTCGAAGACCCATGATGCACGCTTCATACTCCGCCATATTGTTGGTGCAGTTAAAACATAATCGGGCGGTGAATGGAGTATGACAGCCTTCAGGAGATATGATCATGGCGCTAATTCCATTACCCAAAGCGTTTGAAGCTCCATCAAATTACATAGACCATCGGGATCCCTCCTCAGGTCCTTCATCCGGTCCAGGTGTCTCACAGTCAGTTACCAACATGATGTTCTCATCCGGGAATTCGAAGTTCATAGACTGGTAGTCGTCTACTGCCTGATGTGCCAAATGATCTGCCAACACACTTCCCTTTATTGCTTTTTGGGTCGTGTATTGGATGTCATACTCAGTTAAGATCATATGCCATCTTGCTATTCTTCCGGACAAGGCAGGATTTTCGAAGATATACTTGATTGGGTCCATCTTTGATATCAATAGAGTAGTGTGAGTCAACATATATTGTCTCAGCCGGCGAGCAGCCCATGCCAAAGCGCAACAAGTTTTCTCAAGCAACGATTATCGGGTCTCGCAATCGGTAAACTTTTTTCTAAGGTAATAAATAGCATGCTCTTTTCGGCCAGACTCGTCATGCTGCCCCAGCACGCACCCCATTGAATTATCGAGTACTGTCAAGTATAGGATCAGGGGTCTCCCTTCAACTGGAGGCATCAGAATAGGAGACTCTTGGAGATATTCTTTGATCCTTTCGAAAGCGGCCTGACATTCATCATTCCATCTTACCACTTGATCTTTCTTCAGTAGCTTGAATATTGGCTTACAAGTAGCAGTGAGGTGTGAAATGAATCGGGCAATGTAATTTAGCTGTCCCAAAAAGCCTCTGACTTATTTTTCTGTTCGGGGAGCTGGAATTTCCTGTATGGCCTTCACCTTTGCAGGATCCACCTGAATACCTTTATCACTTACGACGAAACCCAGCAGCTTACCAGACCTCACCCCGAAGGTGCACTTGTTCGGGTTTACCCTCAGCTTGTACAACTTCAACCTGTCAAATAACTTCTGGATATGGTCGAGATGTTCCTCTTCAGTTTGGGACCTTGCAATCATGTCATCAACATATACCTCAATCTCATGATGAATCATATCGTGGAACAAAATGACCATGGCGCGCTGATACGTTGCCCTAGCATTCTTCAATCCGAAAGGCATGACTTTGTAGCAAAAGGTACCCCACTGCGTGATGAACGTTGTCTTCTCCATATCCTCGGGAGCCATCTTAATCTGATTGTAACCAGAAAAACCATCCATAAAGGAGAAGACCTTATGTTGTGCGGTGTTGTCAACCAGAACGTCGATATGAGGCAGAGGGAAATCATCCTTGGGGCTCGCCCTGTTTAGATCTCTATAGTCAACACACATTCGAACCTTACCATCTTTCTTCGGCATTGGAACCACGTTGGCAACCCACTGCGGGTAAGAAGTAACTGCTAGAAAACCGGCATCAAACTGTTTCATAACCTCAACCTTGATTTTCTCAGACATCTCTGGGCGCATTCGGCGAACTTTCTATTTCACTGGAGGACAGTCTTCCTTGGTTGGCAGGCGGTGAACCACAATATCAGTATCCAACCCAGGCATATCTTCATAAGACCAGGCAAAGATCTCAACATAGTCACGCAGCATCTGAATCAACCGTTGCTTAACACTGGGCTCCATATTTGCACCGATCTTGACCTCTTTCTTGTCTTCCTCCGTACCCATATTTACTGTTTCCACTGTGTTGTACCCCAAAATTTGCCCTTCCATATTTCTCAAAACATTTCAAGAAAAATTCACAAGTCTAACCCGGCGCATCATATTCAGATGTTCTTTCGCCAAGATATCTCTGATAACGTATTCTCAAATTCAGGTTCGGCTCAAGAGTCAATTCTTTAAAGAAGGTATCCGAATGTGTGAGTTTTCTCGAAGAAATATGGTGGGAAAAAAAAGTGTGCTGAAAGTGCAGTTTTTACGCGCTAAAAAATTCATAACTTGAAGATCGTGGCTCGTTTTGAACCCGTTCCGGTGGCCAAAATTCCGTCTTGACATTATCTATGTTTTCATCTCTCACGGATGGAAGCCAATTTCGATCAGAAGGTCTTCAAAAATGTGGATTTATCAAGTATTTTCGTACAGAAAATTTGTGATAGAAGTTTATTTGAGTCATGTTCAGAAAATCATAATTTGGTCGATTTTCATCGTATCGAGCTAGTTCCAGCGCCAAAATTTCGCAAATTGAGTTGGCTACATTTTGACAGAAGGTATTGAGTTCAAACGGTATTCAAAAGGCCTTCGTTTTTTGCTCAGAGTGCGCGACGCGCCGAAAATCTTGAATGCTGAATATTATTTCATCTGGGCTGAAACTTCGAAAATTCATAACTCTGTCAATTTTTATCGGATTGGACTCATATTTTTACACAAGGTTACTGACTCATAGATCTACAACTTTGCCTCAAAAGTCGAGACTGTATTATGCACCGATCAATACCAGTTTTTTATTGAAGAGCGTGTCAGAGTCGACACTGGAGCCCAAAATAATTTTGTCTGAGCTGAAACTTCAAAAATTCATAACTAATTCACCGTTTATCCGATTGAGCCGATTTTCAGACAGGAGTTAGTTCTCAATATCGGCTACATTTTGTTTTCATATTTCAACTTCAAAAATTGCACTTAAGTCCCTGCGATTTAGCCTGGAAAGTGACGAACTCAAGTGAACATTGGAGGCCCAATTGCACATTCAAAGCCCATTTTCTTTACCCTAATTTCCATTATATAATCACCTTCTTTTCACACAACCCAGGGAGGAGAAAAGGGAGAAAAAAAACCTTGCCACAAAACTGTTAGAATATCAAATTCTTTCAAGAATCCTAAAACCTTGAAATCCTTATTACAAATCCCTCTCTCACTACAAACAAGTCATCCCAATTACAAACCAACATCTCACTACAAACAAGCCATCTCAGTTACAAACCAACACCTCACTACTTTTTCAGTAAGGGTAAGGCTGGCTTGATCTCCATGATCAAAAGGGCATAAAAGCATTCATGTCACCAATTTTCCAGTAAGGGTAAGATTGATTTGATCTCCATGATCAAAAGGGTATAATCATTCATATATGTCATATTGTGCCTAAATATTAAATTTCTTCATATATTTGCTTTATTTGCATTTTATGATTTTATTTAATGTGTTCATGAGATTCAACACTGCAGATTTAGACAGGATCCCTTGCAGGTTCATTAAGGAACATTGAGGCCAAAACACAAATGGCCAAAAGCCAAATGGCCAAAACAGAACAGTTTACACATGACACCAATACATGGCGAGACAGATATCCTGAGAAGGTTAAGGAACGTGGAGGCCAAAACACAAATGGCCAAAAGCCAAATGACCAAAACAAAACAGTTTACACATGATGCCAACAGTTGTTTCACCCCTCCGATCAGACACGTATACTCCTAAACTCTATCTCTATTTGTATTATGTTCCTTAAATTAATTAATCGTTATTATTTTTATTAATCACTAACCAATTAACATTTTTTCCTAATAAAATCAAAAACCCAAAAAAATATTTTATTTATTAAAATTAACTTCATCACTTTTATTTTTGTAAATAAATGTAAATTAATTAATTTAGTTAAATTAGGCTAACTTTAATCTTTTTTTTTATAATAAGTAAAATAAATTAGACTTAGGTTTTTACTAGCTTTTGACTTTTAATTTCTTGTTTTTATTTTCATTAAAAACATAAAAAACACAAAAACTTTTTTTTTCTTTAATTAATTAATTAATTAGTAAATTAGGTTTTTCATTAAATTGCAAAAAAGGGACAAAACTTAAATTCTTTTCTCAAAAAGGGTCAAAACCCTAAGGACGTCCTGATTAAATTTCTATTCGCGCATTATTATCTATTTTTGATTATTTATGTATCTGCTCAAAGGATGTAATAGTTCATTAGGATCTTTACCGCTTTCTTTACTTTTTCATTTATTTTCCAAAACGAGTTATGTTTTTGGCGATGTATAGACCCGCGCCTTGTAATAGCGTAGAATTACCTTTCCGCATTTTATTTTCCGCACTCTTAACTGTTAATATGCCTGTAAGACTGTATGCCAAATAAAATTAATCCGTAGATCACCATGATACATGTACAAGATAAACATAACATGAAAACAACACACATGCACATACCACTCCTAGGGTACGCCTCACTGGTTGCCTCGAACGTGGTTGTCAAGTATAGGGTGTTTTAGAGGTCGCCCTCCTGTCTAAGATCCAGTTGCCTCGAAACGGTTGCCTCGGATAAAAAGGATCTAGGACATTAGGGTTACTTCTAAGGTGTCCTATTATTGCTTCGGTGACCACATTGTCCCTAATAATCGAATTGACCCGAATAACTCCAACGATGGTTCTACCTACCTCTCAATGGTGGTATAGCACTATCTAAAGGACTCTTACACAGCCTAATTCCTTAGAGTAGGTAGATCTCATGGGTACTTACTCTTTTCAAAAATAAACAAAACAACTTTTCACATGACACTTTCAAAATGTTTTCAAACAAATTTTTCATACACTCTTGAGGACAGATACAAGAGTTACTTAGAAATTTTTCAAACGAAACTTTTTCCAAACCCACACACACTTGGAAAGCAAACAATTTTTGAAAACATAAGAGCAAGTACCTAAGAGCCCGTGGATAACCACGGATAGAAAGGGTGCTAACACCTTCCCTTTCTATAATCTACCTCCCGAACCGAGAAACATCTCGAAAAGGAATTTTGATGTGCTTTTGTCCTTTCCTTGTTGGAGAAAATAAAAGACGGTGGTGACTCTTACTTACCGCGACATTTCATGAACCAACTTTAAACAGTCAGTTCTATTTCCACTGATCACAGAACTGGCGACTCTGCTGGGGAAGCTTATATAAGTGAGGTGTACCTTAGGATTAGATCATTCTATGTTTTTAGTTGTATGCCTTGATTGATTTTACATTTGTGGGCTTGCATCGGAGTTTCATAGATCCTAACCTGGATCTGGGGAATACCCTTTTAGGTAGCATAAGCTGTGAGGGACCTGTCCGGCATAGACCGACACAGGTGAAGCAGTGGCTACGTTGGTGTGACACCTTGGTCTGTACCGATATCCCTTGTGTTGGAACGAGGAGAATATGGGTCTTCTAAGGAGTCATTAAGCACCAACCGACCTTAGAACCTTAAATTGACCCAACTCGGCCATAGAACAGTAGCAGTATGCTACACTCATTGAGGCTAAACTCTCGCGATGGTTATGGCCGCAAGAAAAGATTGTGACGCTGAAGTTATGACCGATTGAGGGTAGTCAGTGATATTGAGATCCTCTAGAACCCGGTTACTATTTTCTAGGACAGGTCTTAACCAACTGAATTGAAAGAGGGTAGTACCTAAACTTCATGCTGGCCTAAACTCTAAGGGTTGTCTGGTGTGATTTGCGTGCCTTATCATGTTTGCCTTTGTGAATACTTGTGGTGTGTTTTATCATAATATCATACCATCATACCATTGCATACATCCTGCATAAGGACTAACCTGCATACATCTTGCATAAGGACTAACCCATTTCAAGGATCTCAAGGGCTTGCGATGCAGGTCATGATGAACCAGAATGTCTAGCAAGGGGCAAAGGGGATTTATTTTCCTCTAGCCAAGGTTGATAACTTGAGTCAGGGGCTATGACCCACTCGATATGGTGAGCCTTGACTCTTGAAGAAGGACTCTCAACAGCATGAAGTTCCTTCACTCAAGCTACCGGATTCAAATCCTAACAATTTTTCTTGTTTACCCCGCGAGATCCCTGAAAACATTGCATGCATACATACACATCATTGCATAACAGGTACCCTTGTTACAGGTCACTTACCTTCTTCGCTATTTATTTCAGCAATGGATTCCCAACAAGACAACCAGGATCTTCATGCTCAAGAGACTCGGTTCAGGGAGATCCTCCTAAATCTATTCAAGGGGCAGGAAGAGCTGAGAACACTCCTCATGGGGACTTTGGTCAGGAACAGTCCAGAAGACGATAAAGACGAACGGCTGAAACGTCTGCAAGTTGAGGTAGACACAATGAGAACCCAGATGCTGGGGCAGATGGCTCTCATTCAAGACTTAGCTCAAAGACAAGAAGAGCTCAGGGTTCTCGTCAAACAACTGCTTAGGGATAACCAACTGGGGCAAACGTCTAAGGTTGAAGAGCCAGTCATCATTAAAATCCCTTTGAGACAAGAAGACAAGGGAAAAGCTCCTCAACTTGCTTCAGGGTCACAAATTCAGCATCAACCTCACCAGCTTCAGCAAGACGGTATGAAGCAAGTAGTCAAGGCTGGGGACCAAACCGGTAATCAGCCCCCAAGAAGTCAAAGGTCTGGTTCAATGAATAGGCCTCTCCAAGCTGCTACTACTTCACAGGTCCAACAACGACCTCGCCAAGAACAACGGGTTGATCAGAACAAGCCAGACAAGCCTAAGAGGCAATTCACCCAGCTCAACATGTCGTTGTTTCAAGCCTTACAATGCCTGTTGAGATTGAATCTGATCACTCTAAGGGACCCTCCTAAGAATCCCAACAGGACACCTTCAAGGTATAACCCCAACGCCCGCTGCGCTTATCATTCTGACAGCCCGGGGCATGCCACAAACAACTGCTGGTCTCTGAAGAACAAGATCCAGGACCTGATTGATGAGGGAGCAGTGGAATTCACCCCAGATGGTCAGGTCGAGTTCTTCTACTATCCCTAGACGAGAAGACCTTTTGTTCATTGGAATGTTCAAGTCGTATTTTTCTTTGATTTTTCAAACAATTATTGTCATAGCAAACTTTATTACATTATCAATGCATCGCATATGTCTGTTTTGAATCAATATATTCGCATTCGCTATATTCAAACTCCTTTCATATTTTTGTGATGATCAACTCTTGATTGAAAAATTCTAAGCCTCTTGAGGGAGGATGACGAAAACGATACCATAATTTACAGTATGCTTTTGAACAGACCCCGCTGATGAGGTACATGCATTGTTTCAATTCCTAAACACCGGAGTTATAAGGAAGATAATCCCTCGTCAACCCCTTCGAGCCAAAGAAGTAGGAGTTTTTCTTTTCACAAAAATTAAAAACCCTTAATCATAACCTGGGGCAGGGTAGTTCTCTCAGTTGATCCAGGTGCACAATGAATGGCATCAAAGGAGTCCTCACAAAGCGAAAGACAGTGATGGTTCTGAATAATCACAAAGACAGGCAGTCATTACCAAAAAAAAAACTAAAGCCTAATAAGTCAAAACCTATGAAGGAGACTTACAAAACTGGGGCATCCCGCTGACGGTAATCACAAAAGAAACAGTTCAGGCAAAAAGACAGGGATAATAAAATCAAAAAGAAAGAGATCCTACTAACCCTCAACGAAAAAAGAAATGACTGCCTATTCAAAATAAACTGTCAAGGTCCGAACCATCACCGGAATATCAAAGCAAAGACGCAAACAAGATCTAATGCACGATTAGCTGAGTTTAGGATCGAAGAACATCACGAAGAACGGGTGGGTACAAATAAATTTTGAGCCTTTATCCTTTGTTTCTTAAACCGTGAACCATGCCACGTTATAACCCTTAAAAAAGTCCTAGCTGAAGCATGGGTTAGTTCGAAAGCATACTATTACGAAAGGTATCATGACTCCTTAAGGCTTGCAGTAAAATAACGAATTGACATCACAGTTTACAAAAAATTCACTTGTTTTATGAAAAAATGCATTTTCAAAAACTTCGAGACAGACATAAGCTTTGCATTTTTGATATAACATTGCTTGCATATGACCATTTGTTTGAACAACATAGAAGTTCACATGACGAATATCTAATGAACAAAAGCACCTCCAATCAAAGGGCAGACATGATCATGGTCCATCATCTGGGGCAGTTAAGTCAAGATTCGGAGAATCTCTCAAAGGCCAACCAGCTTGGGGCAAATCTCCGTCTGGATCACTTGGGGCATTGTACGATCAAACGAAGATCTTCTGGTGGTATGGTAACACTGCAATACTGACAGTGAAAACTTCCTGTATCCTGAGAGTATGGACATAGTCGGAAAAATACTACGCATAATCAAAGACCCGCTAGGTCGACTGGCCTAGGCAAAAATAAGGGCTTCTCGGCGAACCAAAAGGGTTCGGGCAAAAATAAGGGATGAAAATAAAAAAAATCTGTACACCCGGCAAGTCGAAAACCTGAAAAGGCGGCTTGGGCAAAAATGGGTATCTCGGTGGACTGAAAACCCGGAAGGGCGGTCCAGGCAAAAGTTAGGGATCAAAAGCGTACGACTATGTCCCGTCGTCTTATCACTTGCCTACCAGAAGAAGACTTGTCAATCAGCAGTCATCAAGCACCTCTACAGGTACCTTCTCCCGCAAAAGCTGGGGCAATAATAATTGTCTGAGTGGTTTAGTTGATTTGTCCACCAGGTACAAGGTAGGTTCGGTTGAAGAATCTGACCAAGACATCTTCACTCCCTAGAGTAAGACAAGATTCAGCCATACTCTCCCCAAGTAGAGTTGGTCTCCAATCAGCCCTAAAAAGGCACAACATTCCCAAGCAAGTCAGCAATACTCTCCCCCGAGCAGAGTTAGCCTACTGTCAGCCTTATGGAAGTTGGGTATTCCCAGAAGATCTCAATATTCCCCAGCGGAGTATACAGATATTCCTCTACAAGCATCCCCGGCAGTCTTAATCTAAGATTGTTCCCCGGCAGAATACCAGACACCCCAGTGGAGCCATTCCCCAATACATTCCAAAAGTCTTCCCAGGAGAGTTGAATCAATCTCCCCAGTAGATTCTGGAAGCTTATCCCCAGTAGATTCTGGAAGCTTGTCCCCTGCAGAGTACCAACGTATCTCTCCCCGACCATGTTCAGAAGTTATTCCCCACCAGAGCTTCTAACTGGGTTATCCTCAGCTAATTACCACGGAAAGATCGTCCTCGGTGAAGTTCTTCCTATCCTCCAGCGGAGTTCATCAAATCTTCCAACATAACTTATCAACGGAATCCCCAGCGGAGTTATCATCAAAACCTCAGCGAAGTATCTCTTCCCACAGAGTAATTCCCCGCAGAGTAATCTCTTCAACAAGTTTATTCCCCAATGGAGTCATCTTCTCCTACCGGTTTATTCTTGCAATCATCATCCCCAGCGGAAACGAAGAACTCTACTCTTCAAACATCAGCCCAGGATTCAACAAACTTCCCGGCATCCGTCAAGGATTTATTTTCCTAGACGAAAATACATTCATAAACATCACATCTTCATACATTATAGCATGCATACGCATCATACAACACAAATCTCATTTATTTTTGAGAACATCTTAAAATCATGCAGTTCATGCATCATGACATTGCATACAACTGATGTTTTACCTTTTCAGGAAAAAGGACAACCCAAAGATGATTACTATTAACTGTCGCAATTCCAGATTCGATACCTGTATCTAGCCAGGGCATATCTGTGAGCGATTGATTGTGGATTCGATACCTGTATCTAGCCAGGGCATATCTACATTAAATAAATTTCAGAGATAGCTTAGAGATGCTCCGGATGCGGATGTTATTCTATTGCTTATTCAGACTTCCTTCTAGAGATAGCTTAGAGATGCTCCGGACACGGATGCTATTCTATTGCTTATTCAAATATCCTTCTAGAGATGGTTCAGATGCGATCTAGACATGGCTATATTCTGATACTTATTCAGATTTCCTCTTCAGAAATGGCTTGGAAATGCTCCAGAGATGGATGTTATTCTTTTGCTTATTCAAGAGTTTCCTTTCAGATATAGTTGGGAAATGCTCCGGACATGGATGTTATTCTTTTGCTTATTCAGATTTCCTCTTCAGAAATGGCTTGGAAATGCTCTAGAGATGGATGCTATTCTTTTGCTTATTCAAGAGTTTCCTTTCAGATATAGCTGGGAAATGCTCCGGACATGGATGTTATTCTTTTGCTTATTCAGATTTTCTCTTCAGAGATGGCTTGGAAATGCTCCTGATGTGGATGCTATTCTTTTGCCTATTCAAAGTTTCTTCTCAGAGATAGTCCAGATATGCTCCAAACCGGATGCTATTCTGTTGCTTATTCAGAGTTGCTTTTCAGAAATGGCCTAGAGATGCTCTGGACTCGGATGCTATTCTTTTGCTTATTCAGAGTTTCTTCCCAGAAATGGCTTGGAAATGCTCCGGACACGGATGCTATTCTATTGCTTATTCAGATATCCTTCTAGAGATGGTTCAGATGCAATCCAGACATGGCTACATTCTGATACTTATTCCAGATTCCCTTCTAGAGATGGTTCAGTTGCGACCCAGGCATGGCGACTTTCTGATACTTATTCCAGAATTCCTTTCAGATATAGCTTAGAGATGCTCCTGACCCGGACGCTATTCTATTCCTTATTCAGATTCAAACTTCTAAAAGATAACTTAGAGATGCTCCAGACCTGGATGCTATTCTATTGTTTAGTTCAGATTCATTCAAAAGACATTCCAGATACGATCCAGATTCGGATGACATTCTGTCACTCATTCAAACACAGTATGGATATACCCCAGACGCGACGGTTAGTCTACTATTTATTCAGACGTCAGCAATTAGATATAGACTAGATATGCTCTAGACACGGAAGCTATTCTATTTCTTATTCAGATTCAACTATCCATTACATTTCCAAATGGCATCTATAAGCCCATTCCCGACAAGATTCTGTCACACCTCCAGATGGCATCTATAAGCCCATCCTCCTATCCATCATCTCTCCAAATGGCATCTGTAAGCCCATTCCCGATATCACATTGCTGATACTACACCATGCGAGTGCAAATTTCTGGGCACTTTAGTGTTCAATTATCTTCCACCTTTGGATCACGAAAGGCTCGAAAGCCAATCTATATCCTCAGGTTTAAGAAAATTGAACAGGGGCAACTGTTGTACCCCAAAATTTGCCCTTCCATATTTCTCAAAACATTTCAAGAAAAATTCACAAGTCCAACCCGGCGCGTCATATTCAGGTGTTCTTTCGCCAAGATATCTCTGATAAGGTATTCTCAAATTCAGGTTCGGCTCAAGAGTCAATTCTTTAAAGAAGGTATCCGAATGTGTGAGTTTTCTCGAAGAAATATGGTGGAAAAAAAAGTGTGCTGAAAGTGCAGTTTTTACGCGCTAAAAAATTCATAACTTGAAGATCGTGACTTGTTTTGAACCTGTTCCGCTGGCCAAAATTCCGTCTTGACATTATCTACGTTTTCATCTCTCACGGCTGGAAGCCAATTTCGATCAGAAGGTCTTCAAAAATGTGGATTTATCAAGTATTTTCGTACAGAAAATTTGTGACAGAAGTTTATTTAAGTCATGTTCAGAAAATCATAACTTGGTCGATTTTCATCGTATCGAGCTGGTTCTGGCGCCAAAATTTCACAAATTGAGTTGGCTACATTTTCATAGAAGGTATTCAAAAGGCCTTCGTTTTTTGCTCAGAGTGCGCGACGCGCCGGAAATCCTGAATGCTGAATATTATTTCATCTGGGCCGAAACTTCGAAAATTCATAACTCGGTCAATTTTTATCGGATTGGACTCATATTTTTACACAAGGTATTTGACTCATAGATCTACAACTTTGCTTCAAAAGTCGAGACCGGATTATGCACTGATCAATACCAGTTTTTTATTGAAGAACGTGTGAGAGTCGACACTGGAGCCCAAAATAAGTTTGTCTGAGCTGAAACTTCAAAAATTCATAACTAATTCACCGTTTATCCGATTGAGCCGATTTTCTGACAGGAGTTAGTTCTCGATATCGGCTACATTTTGTTTTCACATTTCAAATTCAAAAATTGCACTTAAGTCCCTGCGATTTAGCCTGGAAAGTGACGAACTCAAGTGAACATTGGAGGCCCAATTGCACATTCAAAGCCCATTTTCTTTACCCTAATTTCCATTATATAATCACCTTCTTTTCACACAACCCAGGGAGGAGAAAAGGGAGAAAAAAAACTTTGCCACAACACTGTTAGAATATCAAATTCTTTCAAGAATCCTAAAACCTTGAAATCCTTATTACAAATTCCTCTCTCACTACAAACAAGTCATCCCAGTTACAAACCAACATCTCACTACAAACAAGCCATCTCAGTTACAAACCAACACCTCACTACTTCTTCAGTAAGGGTAAGGCTGGCTTGATCTCCATGATCAAAAGGGCATAAAAGCATTCATGTCACCAATTTTCCAGTAAGGGTAAGATTGATTTGATCTCCATGATCAAAAGGGTATAATCATTCATACATGCCATATTGTACCTAAATATTAAATTTCTTCATATATTGGCTTTATTTGCATTTTATGATTTTATTTAATGTGTTCATGAGATTCAACACTGCAGATTTAGACAGGATCCCTTGCAGGTTCATTAAGGAACGTTGAGGCCAAAACACAAATGGCCAAAAGCCAAATGGCCAAAACAGAACAGTTTACACATGACACCAATACATGGCGAGACAGATATCCTGAGAAGGTTAAGGAACGTGGAGGCCAAAACACAAATGGCCAAAAGCCAAATGGCCAAAACAAAACAGTTTACACATGATGCCAACAGCTGTTTCACCCCTCCGATCAGGCCCGTATACTCCTAAACTCTCTCTCTCTCTATTTGTATTATGTTCCTTTAATTAATTAATCGTTATTATTTTTATTAATCACTAACCAATTAACATTTTTTCCTAATAAAATCAAAAACCCAAAAAAATATTTTATTTATTAAAATTAACTTCATCACTTTTATTTTTGTAAATAAATGTAAATTAATTAATTTAGTTAAATTAGGCTAACTTTAATCCTTTTTTTTATAATAAGTAAAATAAATTAGACTTAGGTTTTTACTAGCTTTTGAATTTTAATTTCTTATTTTTATTTTCATTAAAAACATAAAAAACACAAAAACTTTTTTTTTTCTTTAATTAATTAATTAATTAGTAAATTAGGTTTAATATTTTCATTAAATTGCAAAAAAGGGACAAAACTTAAATTCTTTTCTCAAAAAGGGTCAAAACTCTAAGGACGTCCTGATTAAATTTCTATTCGCGCATTATTATCTATTTTTGATTATTTATGTATCTGCTCAAAGGATGTAATAGTTAATTAGGATCTTTACCGCTTTCTTTACTTTTTCATTTATTTTCCAAAACGAGTTATGTTTTTGGCGATGTATAGACCCGCGCCTTGTAATAGCGTATATTTACCTTTCCGCATTTTATTTTTCGCACTCTTAACTGTTAATATGCCTGTAAGACTGTATGCCAAATAAAATTAATCCGTAGATCACCATGATACATGTACAAGATAAACATAACATGAAAACAACACACATGCACATGCCACTCCTAGGGTACGCCTCACTGGTTGCCTCGAACGTGGTCGTCAAGTATAGGGTGTTTTAGAGGTCGCCTTCCTGTCTAAGATCCAGTTGCCTCGAAACGGTTGCCTCGGATAAAAAGGATCTAGGACATTAGGGTTACTTATAAGGTGTCCTACTATTGCTTCGGTGACCACATTGTCCCTAATAATCGAATTGACCCGAATAACTCCAACGATGGTGCTACCTACCTCTCAATGGTGGGATAGCACTATCTAAAGGACTCTTACACAGCCTAATTCCTTAGAGTAGGTAGATCTCATGGGTACTTGCTCTTTTCAAAAACAAACAAAACAACTTTTCACACTGACACTTTCAAAATGTTTTCAAACAAATTTGTCATACACTCTTAAGGACAGATACAAGAGTTACTTAGAAATTTTTCAAACGAAACTTTTTCCAAACCCACACACACTTGAAAAGCAAACAATTTTTGAAAACATAAGAGCAAGTACCTAAGAGCCCGTGGATAACCACTGATAGAAAGGGTGCTAACACCTTCCCTTTATATAATCTACCTCCCGAACCGAGAAACATCTCGAAAAGGAATTTTGCTGTGCTTTTGTCCTTTCCTTGTTGGAGAAAATAAAAGACAGTGGCGACTCTTGCTTACCGCGACATTTCGCGAACCAGCTTTAAACAGTCAGTTCTATTTCCACCGATCACACACTGGCTCTTCATGCGGTTGTATGGCCCTCTCTTCCTGAAGTAATAGTCTAACAAGTTCCCCAGGCACTTCACAATCATCCTCACCTTCGTCCTCGACTTGGTTGATCGGACTTTCGAAGTCATAACTGGCAGTAGCAGAGTTGTTATCAGTGGAATCCAGAGTGGATGTAGACCTGTATATGTGAGTGTGTGTAAGACAAATATCTGTTTTGCAAGATAGAAAAAGAAAAACAAGGAGCACAAAATTCGTAATACAAGAAAACGTCCAATGCTTTTATTGATGATATATGGAAATGACAAATATTAAGCCCTCACAAACAAAGCCACGGTGTCTCGGGCAAGGCACCGGGCCGTAAAAGTTTCAAATTGTCTGTTACAAATCCAAAACCAAAGTCTTATTATTGTGTAATAAAAGAAATAGGCACGAAGTCCTTTACCGTCCAATTGCTCAATCCACCATCGGTAGTCGGGTAAATCCAGCTGTCAAAGTTAGACTCTTCATCATCATCTTCAATTGCATTCACTCATGCGTCATATTTTAGCATAGGAGCAGTTATGACATTAGGATTTTCCGGCGCTTTAAACTCGATCTCCTTAGCATCAATCAGATCCTGCACTTTATTCTTCAAAGCCCAACAGTTATTGGTATCATGCCCTGGGCTATCAGAGTGATAAGCACAGCTGGCGTTCGGATTATACAGCGGTGATGTGGTGTTGGGATTCTTTGGAGCCTCCTTCGGAATCACCAAGTTGGTCTTCAACAATTGCGGCAGAATTTGAGATAGAGTCATACTGAGCCGAGTATACTGCCTTTGCGGTCTCTCTGCTCTTTGCTGAGTGTTACGTTGTGGGGCAACAGTTGATCTTGATATAACTACCGCATTAACTGCTTGGTGGCGCTCAGGTCAATTTTGGCTCCTCGAGTTGTAAACTGCACTAGACTCCTTCTTGAAAGGCCTCTTCTCTGTACTTGACAAAGCACCTTTCTGTATCTTTCCGCTCTTGATACCGGCTTCAACTCTCTCCCCAGTCATAATCAATTCAGTTAACCCAGACGATGAACTACCGATCAAATGATTGAAATACGGACCAGACAAAGTCCAAAGAAACATATCCACCAACACCCTATCAGCTAGAAGAGGTTGTACTCTTCCTGCCAGATCTCTCCACTTTTGAGCGTAGTCCTTAAAACCTTCGCTCGCACCCATAGACATACCCTGAAGTTGGGTACGCGTGGGGGCAAGGTCGGCATTATACTGGTATTGCTTGTAAAAAGCAGCAGCAAGGTCCTCCCAGTTACGAATGTTAGCTCCTTCCAGTTGGTATAACCATTCAAGTTGAGTCCTTGATAGACTATCTTGAAAGAAATGAACCCAGAGGTTCCTATCAATAGTATATGGTTGAATCTTTCTGACATACGAGTGGAGGTGTAGCTTTGGACAAGATACCCCGTCATACTTAGAAAAGGAAGGAGCCTTAAACTTGTGTGGGATCACCACCCCAGATGCCAAACCCAAATCTCCGAAGTCCAACCCAGGTATCTTCTGGATCTCCATTGCACTTAACCGGTCTTCAAGTTGCTTATACCTATGCTCAGCAGGAGGATACTGGTCTTCATCAAAATCAATGTCATTGTCAGAAACCACAGGGCTAGGACCCTTCCTTTCTTCTTGATTCTCTCCTCCTCCAGATGAGTGAGACAAATCAACTTCTTCTTGCAACCTGTTCCCAAATCTATGACCCATATTCAGGAGGACCGTCTTCTTCTTCTTCTTCTTCTTCTTCTTGTCCTTCAAGATAAGAGTCTTCAAATATTTTTGCTCCTTGGCCAGGTTCAAGAACATTTCCTGGAACTGAGCATTCTGAGCTTGAAGAGCCTTAATAGCTTGATCAGTAGGTGTTTCAGAAGACATGATTGCTTAAATAAACAACGAAGAAGATAAGAAACCTGTAAGGGTACCTGTAATGAGGTGCATGGGAATGGAATGCATATGAAATGATTTCAAAGACTTAGGGAGATTCAAATTTGTAAACCAAAATAAAACACACTTTTATTAGATTAAAACTTGAAACAATGTTTAACAAATTCCTTTAAGGCGTTACAAAAGAAATATTGAAAAGCAAATCTAAACTAGAAATAGCAAAAGACATCAGCGCTCCCATGGTCATTTTCCTTTCATGCTAACATAATCATTGATTATCCTCTCAGTCTCCAGCAGCCTTGTAAGCTTCAGGATCTTCCGTTCTTGCTCATGATACTTCTCTCTGTAAGTATCCCTTTCTTCCCTCAACTGGATCTAAGACCTCTTTAATGCCCCAATATCAGTAGGCATGTATGGATGGAGGACCGTATGAGGAACCCCTTCTTCATCAGTATGCTCCACGATTATATGCAAGACAGCTTCGTACGGCATCCCCAGCTTTTGAGCACGGGCTCGAACCCACCAGAGATACGGTTGCATCGGGAGAGAATTCTTCATTCCTAGCTCATGTGGATCAGACCTGTTCACCCTATCCCAAGCTCGTATGAACCTGCGGCGATGTCCCTCAACATCCCCCTGGAAGTCAAAGACAATGTTTGGAAGCAGCAGCTCATGAGGACCGTCCCTTCGAGCTCGTCCAAACTGTCGTAAGGCCAAACAAGGATTATAGGTTATTCCTCCTCTATTCCAAGCAGTGGAACATTGGGGTATTCCCCACACTGATCAATGACAGCTACTTCTTCCATATCTTTAGTACTCCAAATGATGTCCGTGTAAGCAAGGGACATGATCCTGTAGGCCCAACCCATACCTTCCTCATTCTTCAATACAGATTTGGGGAGGTGAGAAATAAACCACCTCGCCAGCAGCGGTGCACAACACATAAGGGTTCCCCTTTTCCGAGCAGTATGGACATAAAGAGCATGTAGAATATCACCTAAGAGAGTAGGCACTGGGTTACGAGACATGAAGATCTTGACTGTGTTCACATCGACAAAAGAATATGAGTTAGGGAACAGAACCAAGCCATAGATAAGGAGAGACAGGATGTCTTCAAATGCTTGAAAGTCCAAACTATCCCAGAACTGTTGAGCTTGATCAATCAAGAACTTAGCCAGGAAGCCTTTAACCCCACTCCGAATGTCCCAGTTAGATACTACATCAGCCTTTGTTAGGTGGAGGGATGAAGCAATATCCTCTGGCCTAGGAGCTATCTCCAAACCTGTAAATGGTGTCTGCTCTAGAATAGATATGCCAAGTAAATTCGATAACTCCTCCAAAGTATGGACCAACTGATAGTCCGAGAAGGTAAAACAGTGATGCAACGGGTCGAAGAACTGGAACAAGACGCTCATCATTTGCTCATCCAGCTTGGAAGTGACCAAACCAAGGAGATGACCATGTCTTCTAACAAAGTAAGAAGTATCAGGAACCTTTGAAACCAAATCTCTAAGCTGAGCAGGGATCTGCACGAAGTTGATCCGAATGGTATTTCTGCGCATAGATGCCATGATCTGCAAAACAGAACAAAGATGAATCCCCTCGGTCTTTGAAATGGTTAGTCTAATGAAATATGCATGCAATGTTATGATGCATGATGTCATGATAAGGACACACCACAGGTAACACAAATAGCAAACATGGCAAGGGAAAACAAGTCACACAATAGCCCTTAAATTTCAGGCTGGCATGGAGTTTAGGTACTACCCTCTTTCAGTTTAGTTGGTTCAACCTGTCCTAGTAATAGTAACCGGGTTCTAGAGGTTCTCAATATCACTGACCATCCTCGATCGATCATAATTCCAGTTTAGCAACCTTTTCTTGCGGCCAGAATCATCGCGAGAGTATGGTCTCAATGAGTGTAGCATACTGCTACTTTTCTATGGCCAAGTTGGTAGATTATAGGTTCTAAGGTCAGTTGATGCTTAATGACCCATTAGCAGCCCCATACTCTCCTTGTTCCTCCACAAGGGATATCGGTACAAACTAAAGTGTCACACCAACGTAGCTACTGCTTCAACCGTATCGGTCTATGCCGTACAGTTCCCTCATAGTCTATTGCTACTTACCTAAATGGTATCCCAAGATCCGGGTTAGGATCTATAGTAACTCCAATTTAAACCCACAAGGATAAAGCAAACAAATCAAGCAATTGAAAACAATATGATGAACTAATCCTAAGGTACACCCCACTTATTTATCCCCAGCAGAGTCGCCAGTTCTGTGATACAGTGGCCAGAACCGGAATCGTGTTTCCCTATTTTTTAAGGAATTGTTGGTTTTGCGTTTTTCGTTTGTGTGCAAAATGTCGCGGTAAGCAAGAGTCGCCACCGTCTTTTATTTTATCCAACAAGAAAAGGAAAAAAGCACAGAAAAATTCCTTTTTCGAGATATTTCTGAGTAAGGGGGGTAGATTATAGAAAGGGAAGGTATTAGCACCCTTTCTATCCGTAGTTATCTACGGGCTCTTAGGTCTTGCTCATCATTTTCAAAATTGTTTTCTTTGTGTTTGTGGGCTTTGAAAAGTTTTTGTTTTGACTTCGATTTAACTCTTGCTTCTGTCTTCAAGAGTGTAATGAAGTGTTTTTGAAAACTTTGTTTGTAAAGGAGCGTAAGTGTGAAAAATGTTTGTTTTGATTGAGCAAGTACTTAAGAACTAATCTACCTACTCAAAAAAAGAATCGTTCTATGTTCGTTTCCTTTAGAAAGCGCTATCCCACTATTAGTGAGTAGGTAGCACCGTCGTTGGAGTTTTGAGGGTCAATTCGAAAGGGACGTACGGTCACTAAAGCAATGTTAGGACGTCTTAGTAGTAACCCTAATGTCTTAGATCAATTATCCGAGGCAACAATATTCGAGGCAACCTTTCCGAGGCAACTTTGATCTTTGGATAAAAGGACGACCACTAAAGCATCCTATACTCAATGACCGTTTACCGAAGGCAACCAAGTGGGAGTGTACCCTAGGAGTGCGCATGTGCGAGTGATTTAATTTCAGATTATTTATCTTTACACATATTAGGGTTATCTAACCGTTTTAAAAATTAAACATACATTCTTGTCATGCATCCTAATATCATACATCTAACAGTTAAATATTTGCGGAATTTAAATGCGGAAATTAAACTACGCTATTACAAGGCTTCGGGTATTTACATAGCCAAAAACAAACCCTTTGAAAGTAAAGCGGTGAAAGTAAATAAACGTCCTAATTAAAACTATTACAAACTGTGAGCAGATACAATAATTGGGATAAAAATAAAATAAAGCGCATGATGACAAATTAGATCGAAGAGAAACTAGGGTTTTGACCCTTCTACCCTAATTTAAAAGAAAAATATTTTTTGTTGTTTTTAATAAAAGAAATAAGTTTTTCTAAATTAAATATGCAATTCATTAGTGATTAAATAAATTAATAAAAATAATGACATGACCTGTTTTTGATTTTATTATTTTTAAGAAAAGAAAGAAAAATTAAATTTGGAGTAGAAACCTAATTATTCTAATTTTTTTAATTATGTACAAAATAATTAAAGTTGTCTAAAATTAAACCTAATTAAATTAATTAATTTATTGATGAAAAATAATACCTAAATCTAATTGGTGAAAAATAATATTTGTGGTGATTTTTTTGATAAAAAGAAAGTTAATTTAATTGGTTAGTAAATAAATTAATTAATTAATTAAATAAAACAAATGAAAAAGAATGAAGAAAGAAATTGGGCCTGAGTTTAGAAACTTTGGGGAGGTGTGAATAGCAAAATCTGGGCCCATTTGAGAAGGTCCATGTTGACCTCTGAAATCCAGTGCATGCGCGTTTGACTTGGCTTTGGTGTACCTTCAGATGATGGCCATCAGATTTGGCCATCTGACACTTGGCTGGCTAGATTGGAAAGGTGTATGGTGGACCCCTGGCTTGTGCATACATGTGATTGCCTGAAAGAAAATAACATAGAGAAAAGTGGGGGACCTGGGATTCGAACCCAGGCCCCAAGGCAATTTCCAGCACTGCACTCACCACTGCACCACTTTGAGAGCTTTTTAGGACTGGAAAAGCTTGGTTCTTGATTGCTTTAGCCTGCTGGGACTCCCAGGAAACGACTGAGATAGCTGGAAAGACCTAAGGATGCCTAGAACCCTGAATTCGATCTTGCACTTTTCTTGATTTTTTTCAGAATTTGCTCTGCTTGCTGCGCCTGTTTCTAACCTCTCTTTTAGGTCTGCCTCGCCTCTATATGTATCAATGAAGGGATTAGGGTTGATAACTGCTCTTAATCTTCCTCCATCAATGATTTTTTATTCGATTTGATTCACCTTTAAAACCTTTCCAAACATGGCCTAAATCCAATCTTTTTGTGCACACATGCCTTTACTAGAGTTTGAATGTTTGCTAGCTGTAATTTAAGAGCTGAAACAATCACAAAATCTTTTGTTTTCAATGTTTTGGATTTTATATGATTTGATTTGATTTAAATTGAATTAATTCAAATAAAAATCAAAATAAATAATAAAAATAAGATATGGACAAGTGGAAAAGGCTAGAGCTCATGGACTATGTTTCCAACTCAAAACAAGTGAAAAAGATTGGGCCCATGTGGCAAAAATTGAAGTTTTAGGGATAGTTGACTTTTGGCAATTTTGCAAAAAAGGTCAACTTCACCAATGCATAACTTCCTCAATTTTGACTCTTTTGATGTGTTCTTGGACTTTTTAGAAATATTAAGATGTCCTATAATCAACCCTTTTGGTCTCATCTCAATTTTATATTACATGCTCATGTATGAAGCTTTGACAAAAAAGGTGTTTTTGTTGACTTTTCAAAATGACCTATAATGTCCAAATTCATAATTTCTTATCAGTGCATATTTTGAACTTTGGAGCTGAATATGGAATGTAGGGAATTGCATCCTCTTCAAAATGAGCTTTGGATTGGTAATTTCCCATAAAGTATGAGAAAGTTATGCTTGGTCAAAGTTGAGTTAACTTTTCCTATAAAACCCTAATTTAGCAACTTTTGAGTCTTGATGAATCATGAGAAATCCTTGATGAATCATGATCAAACCTTGATAAAATGATGAAATATACTTAAAAATGAGGATGTTGACCAAAAATATTGAAGTTTGACTGTATGTGGGCCACAGTTGACTTTTACCCTAGCACAATCGATTTTCAGGCCTTTGAGCAATTGACTGAGCAAATTTCCTCTGTATGGCTTGAAACTTGACATGGATGATCTTGAGAACATATTAGGACACTGGTGAGCATTTGGTATCACTTGGAATCAAGTATCTTGATGCAACATGAAACCCTAATTTGAGGTAGATTGCCTTAGGAGAGAGCTTGTCTGGCCAACCCTTGGACTACCTTGAGCAACTTGGGGATCTTTCTTGAAATGTTTTGAGAAATATGGGAGGGAAAATTTTGGGGTACAAAATTAGGGTTACTTCTAAATGAAAGCATGGATAGTAGGGCTATTTCACGATGAGTTCAGGTAAAACTGCATCTGAACCGAGAAGGAACCTGGGTAAGGTTGCTTCGTGCTGAGTTTGGGTAAAACAGCATCTGAACCGAGAAGGAACCTGGGTAAGGTTGCTTTGTAAGGAGTTTGGGTAAAACTACATCTGAACCGAGCGGGAACCCGGGTAAGGTGGCTTCGGGATAAGTCCGTGTAAAACTTCGGAAGGAACCTGGGTAGGATTTCTTTAGGATGAGTCTGGGTAAAACTACATCGGGAAATCGTAAGAAGGAACCTGGGTAGGGTTGCTTCAGGATAAGTATGTCTAAAGCTTCAGAAGGAACCTAGGTAAGGTTATTTCGGGATAAGTCTGTGTAAAACTTCAGAAGGAACCTGAGTAAGGTTACTTCAGGCTAAGTCTGTGTAAAACTTCAGGAGGAACCTGGGTAAGGTCACTTCGGGATAAATTCGTGTAAAACTTCAGAAGAAACCTGGGTAAGGTTACTTCGGGATAAGTCTGTGTAGGGCTATGGGAAGGAATCTGGATTGTAGGGTTACTTCGTGATGAGTTCGTGTGAAACTTTATTTGGAAAAGTATGAGAAGGAGCCCGTATGAGATTTTTTCAAGATAAGCCCGTGTGAAGCTGCATTTAGGAGAAACCCGTGTAAGATTGCTTCATGACGAACCTGTGTAAAGTTGCATTTGGTCGCGCAGATTCCCTAAGATTGCTTCATGACGCTTTAAATCCCTAACTTATTCCTGGACCGCCCTTTCGGGTTTTCAGTCCACCGGGATACCCTTTTTTGCCCAAGCCGCCTTTTCAGGTTTTTGACTTGCCGGGTGTACATATTTTTTTGTTTTCATCCCTAATTTTTGCTCGAACACTTTTGGTTTTCCGGGAAGCCCTTATTTTTTCCTAGTCCAGTCAACCTAGCAGGTCTTTAATCATGCGTAGTATATTTTGACTATGTCCGCATTGACAGGGTGAGGAAGGTCGTCATCGTCCATGGTGGTCAGAATCATGGTTCCACCAGAAAATATACTTTTGATCACAAATGGCCCTTCTTATGTGGGAGTCCATTTACCCCTGGGATCACCTTGCGGTAGTATGATGTGCTTGATCACTAGATCCCCGACTTGATATGCTTGGCGCCTGACCTTTTTGGTGAAAGCCTTGATCATCTGTTTTTCATACATTTGACCATGACAGATAGTAGTAAGTCTCTTTTCATCAATGAGATTAAGTTGATCAAGTCGAGTCTGGATCCAATCATCTTCATTCAGACCTGCATCCTTCATGATTCTCGGAGAAGGGATCTGGACCTCGATAGGCAGGACAGCCTCCATGTCATATACCAGAGAATAGGGTGTCGCCCCTGTCGATGTTCGTGCAGAAGTGCGGTACCCATGAAGAGCAAATGGTAACATCTCATGCCAGTCTTTGTATGTCATTGTCATCTTCTGTATGATCTTCTTGATGTTCTTGTTAACAGCCTCCACGGTGCCATTCATCTTCGGTCGGTAAGGGGAAGAATTATGATGCTGGATCTTGAACTGTTTGCAGAGTCCGGTGATCATCTTATTGTTGAGATTTGTACCATTGTCAGTGATGATCCTCTCTGGCACACTGTACCGACATATCAGGTTATGCTTGATAAACCGCGCCACAACGTTCTTGGTAACAGTAGCAAAAGAGGCAGCTTCAACCCACTTCGTGAAGTAATCAATGGCCACCAGGATGAAGCGATGCCCATTGGAAGCGGTAGGTCTAATCTCTCCGATCATGTCAATGCCCCACATTGCAAAGGGCCAAGGATCCGTTAAGATATTCAAAGGAACCGGAGGTACATGCACCTTATCAGCATAGATCTGGCATTTATGACAAGTTCGGGAATGCTGATAGCAGTCTGCTTCCATAGTGGACCAATAGTATCATGTCCATAGGATCTTTTTAGCCATGGTATGTCCACTTGAATGGGTTCCGAAGGTACCTTCATGTAGATCTGTCATAATCCTCTCTTCTTCTCTCTTGTCTATGCACCGAAGTAAAGTAGAGTCATGGTTGCACTTGTAGAGGATTCCATTACTGAGGAAGAACTTTGCGGCGAACCTTCTCATAAACTTTTTATTGTTGACAGATGCCCCCTCGGGATACTCTTGAGCCTCGAGATATCTATTTACTTCATAGAACCAATGTTTTTCCGCTACTCCTTCAGTGTCGATCTCGTAGCAATATGTCGGTTCATCCAACCTTTCAATAGTGGTCTGAGGGGCCTCGTTATCCCACCTGACCTTGAACATAGAAGACATGGTAGCTAGCGCGTCCGCTAACTGATTCTCCTCTCATGGAAAATGTTCAAAGGTTACCTCCTCAAAGTGTGGAAGCAATGTCAGCACGTGCTCTTTGTATGGGATGAGATTCAGGTGCTTCGTATCCCATTCTCATTTGATCTAACTTATCACATGGCTGAATCCCCGAAAACTCTCAAGAACTTGATCCTCATGTCAATAATAGCTTTAAGACCCATGATGCATGCTTCATACTCCGCCATGTTGTTGGTACATTTGAATTATAGTCGGGAAGTGAAAGGAGTATGACAGCCTTCAGGAGATATAATTACAGACCAATGCCATTACCGAGTGTGTTCGAGGCTCCGTCAAAAACCATAGTCCATCAGGATCCTTCTTCAGGTTCTTCATCCAGTCCAGGTTCTTCATAGTCAGTCAGTAGCATAATATTCTCGACCGGGAACTCAAAATTCATGGACTGGTAGCCATCCACGGCCTGATGAGCCAAATGATCAGCTAATACACTTCCCTTGATTGCTTTATGGGTCGTGTATTGGATATCGTATTCAGTTAAGATCATTTTCCATCTCGATATTCTTCTGGAGAGAGCAGGCTTATCGAAGATGTACTTGATTGAATCCATCTTAGATATCAGCAAAGTAGTGTGGGTCAACATATATTGTCTCAGTCGGCGAGCAGCCCATGCCAAAGCGTAGCAAGTTTTCTCGAGCAGTGAGTATCTTGTCTCACAGTCGGCAAACTTTTTGCTAAGGTAGTATATTACATGCTCTTTTCGACCAGACTCGTCATGCTGCCCCAGCACACACCCCATTGAATTGTCTAACACTGTTAAGTACATTATCAAAGGTCTTCCTTCAATCAGAGGCATCATAATTGGTGGTTCTTTAAGGTATTCCTTGATTCTTTCGAAGGCAGTCTGGCATTTGTCATTCCATTTTACTACTTGATCTTTCTTCAGGAGCTTGAAGATTGGCTCACAAGTAGCAGTTAAATGGGAAATGAATCTGGAAATGTAGTTTAGGCGTACCAAAAAGCCTCTGACCTCCTTCTCAATGCAAGGAGTCGGCATCTCTTGTATAGCCTTTACTTTTGCAGGGTCCACCTGAATGCCCTTGTCACTGACAATGAAACCCAGTACTTTGCCAGACCTTACCCCGAAGGTGCACTTGTTCGGATTCAACCTCAGCTTGTATGTCTTCAACCTATCAAACAACTTTTTTAAATGATCAAGGTGTTCTTCCTCAGTTTGAGACCTGGCTATCATGTCATCCACGTATACCTCTATCTCATGGTGAATCATGTCATGAAATAAGGCGACCATGGCTCATTGATAGGTTCCCCCAGCGTTCTTTAATCCAAACGACATCACTTTGTAGTAGAAAGTGCCCCATTGAGTGACAAAGGTTGTCTTCTCCATATCTTCGTGTGCCATATTGATCTGATTGTAACCAGAGAAACCATCCATGAAGAAAAAGATCATGTGTTGCGCGGTGTTGTCAACCAGGACATCAATGTGGGGGAGCGGAAAGTCATCTTTGGGGCTTGCCCTGTTCAGATCTCTGCAGTCCACACACATCCATACCTTACCGTCTTTTTTAGGCACCAGCACCATGTTGGCAACCCATTGGGGGTAAGAGGTGACAGCTAAGAACCCAATGTTGAACTGCTTCACAACCTCTACTTTGATCTTCTCTGACATTTTAGGGCGCATGAGATGGACCTTCTGTTTTACCGAAGGGCAATCTTCTTTAGTTGGTAGTCGGTGAACCACGATATCTGTATCCAGTCCTGGCATGTCTTCATATGACCAGGCAAAGATCTCGACATAGTCATGCAAAATTTGTATCAACCACTATTTGACATTAATCCACAGATTTGCGCCAATCTTGACTTCTTTTCTGTCTACCTCTGTACCCAAGTTTATTGTCTCAATCGGCACTTCATGAGGCTGTATAGCCCTCTCTTCCTACTGTAACAGTCTAGCAAGTTCTCCAGGTACCTCACAATCTTCCTCACCTTCATCCTCGACTTGGTTGATCGGATTTTCGAAGTTATAACTGGAAATAGCAGATCTGTTATCAATGGGATCCAGAGTGGATATGGATCTACAGTTTGATATGTTAGTGTGTGTAAGAGCATAGCTGTATCGATAAAGTAAAAAGTAGAAAAGAAAAACAGAGAGCGCAAAATTTGTATGCAAAAACGTCCAATGTTTTATTGATTACATATGATAATGACATATAATAACCCTCACAAATAAACCATTGTGCCTCGGGTAAGACATAAGGCCATAGAGCTTATATTGTTTATTACAAATCTGAAAAACAAGCAAGACAATTAATACTGAACAAAAGTAATCGGCACAAAATCTTTGGTCGTCCAGTTACTAGCTCCACCAGTGGTAGAAGGGTAGATTCAGCTGTCAATATCAGAATCCTCATCATCGTCTTCTATAGCATTGACCCCATGATTGCTAATGCGTAGGGGAGGTCCTCCAGCCCGAGCACGTCGAACAGTCCTTTGAGCTCCTGAAGTAAAGCCCAAACCAAATTTGTCAATTTTGTAAGGAAAATCAGGGAGCTGTCCCCAAATGGTACACCCACCTTCTTCAACTACTGCTCTGGCGTCCTTAAGAGAAGCCATCTTCAAAGGAGGTCTGGTGATCTTTGGCAAACTGGTAATAGTCTCGGTTGATGCCATAGTCTGGGGAACCTCTTCAAAATTTTGACAAGGGATCTCTATGAACTCACCGTCCATTTCCACATACCTAAAAGAGTTCAAGTGGCTTACCATGTACTCCTCTTCACCATGCACGGTGACAATCTTTCCCTTCACTGGATACTTCAGCATTTGGTGCAGCGTAGAAGCAACGGCTCCAGCTTCATGGATCCAAGGATGACCCAACAAACAAGAATAAGATGGCCTGATATCCATCACATAAAAGGTGGATTCAAAGGTCTAGTAACCCACTTTGACAGGGATGTCCACCTCCCCGTGCACCATTCTTTTTGAACCATCGAAAGCCCTCACCATAATGTTACTGGGCTTTAAGGCCAAACCTTCACAATCTAGCCTATCAAGAGCCTTCTTGGGCAGAACATTCAGTGATGATCCAGTGTCCACTAGCACATGGGCCATAGTAGTGCCCCTGCATTCGATCGAGACATGTAGAGCATCATTATGCTTTCTCCCCTTGGGTGTCAAATCAGCATTAGAAAAACCCAACCCATTATCAGCAGTCAGACTGGCCACACAGTCCTCGAATTGGTCAGCGGAGGTTTCTTGTGGCACATGCGCAGTCTTGAGAAATGTAACCAAGGCCTTTGCATGGGCCTCGGAATACAATAGCAGAGCTAGCATTGATATCTTCGAAGGGGTCTGCCCCAGTTGTTCGACCACATTGTAGTCGCTCTTCTTGATTATATTTAAAATATCCTCCATTTCTTGTTTAGAGGATTCCAAAATAACTTCTCTAGGTTCCTCCGTCCGGGAAGGCTCACCTACAACTTCTTTGCCCCGAGTCCTAGATGACTCATCAGCAGGGGTAACAACTGGAGTAAGGATGGGAGTAGTAGCAGGAGTACTAGCCGGAACAACAGATGGAATAACAACATGCTTAGAAACAGTCTTCAGGGAGATCTCGGGAGAGAAAACCCTTCCACTTCAAGTAATTTTGCTGGTCTCGACAATGTTACTGATATCGGGATCAGCCTCTTCAGTTTTTTCGTCTTTAATGGTTAACAAATCCTGCTTGACGCCATGGTAGTAAACGTCAGCACCATAATTCCAAGGAACAACTTTGTCCGAGGAGTATGGTACAGAGCCAGGAAAAGTGATTATTAATGGAGAAATTATTGGATCAGATGTGATCCTAACAGGTCTTTTAGAGGAGACCTTGGAAGGATTGGCATAAATGGTTATGATAGCAACATCTTCATGTAGAACAATTGGAACCAGAGTCTTTTTGGATAAAATCTCTTTGTTATCCACCAGGCGTTGAACACCTGATTTCAGCAAATAACAACCAGAAGGCTTAGATAAACACATGTGGCAACCTTCACCACAACCCATAAATAAACCGGCCAGCAACAAATTCTTCTTGATGGTCATGAGAGGAGTAAAAACTTCATCAACTGAAGTAACAAATAGATCAGCATCAACGACATTAACACCGCGGTTTTGCTTGGGCATGGGAGAAGTTATGACATTAGGCATCTCATGAGCATCAAACTCAATCTCCTTTGCTTCGATCAGATCCTATATCTTATTCTTCAGAGCCCAACAGTTGTTTGTATCGTGGTCTGGACTCTCAGAATGGTAAGCGCACCGAGCGTTTGGATTGTAACAAGGAGATATGGTGTTTGGATTCTTGGGAGCCTCCCTTAAGGTTGCCAAATTAGATTTTAACAGATGGGGTAAAACCTCAGACAACGTCATATTGATCCGGGTGAACTGCCTTTGAGGTCTTTCTACCCTTGGCTGATTGTTTCATTGTTGAGTAGCCACAGGCCTATGTATCATCATAGCCCCTACCGTTAGACGGTGCTTGGTTCTATTTTGACTTGGATTATAAATAGCATTGACCTCCTTCTTACCCACAAATGGTTTTTTCACTGTACTTGAAGAGGTGTCTTTCTGGATCTTGCCACTTCAGATCCCAGCTTCGACCCTTTCTCCAGTCAATATCAGCTCAGTAAAACCAACTGAGGAGCTACTAATCAAGTGATTAAAGAACAAACCAGATAGTGTACCAAGAAACATGTCCACCAACTCCCTATCAGACAAAGGGGGTTGGACTCTTCCTGCCAAATCTCTCTACTTCTGAGCGTAGTCCTTAAAACCTTCGCTTGCACCCATAAACATACTCTGGAGTTGAGTACGGGTAGGAGCAAGGTCAGCGTTATATTGATACTACTTATAAAAAGCAGTAGCCAGATCTTCCCAGTTGCGGACATTGATTCCCTCCAGCTGATAGAACCACTCAATTTGAGTCCCAGACAGACTGCCTTGAAAGAAATGGACCCACAAGTTCCTATCAGCAGTGTGAGGCTAAATCTTCTTCACATAAGAACGGAGATGAAGCTTGGGACAAGAAACCCCATCATACTTTTCAAATACCAGAACCTTGAACTTCTGTGGGATGACAACCCCAGATACCAAACCCAGCTCTTCAAAATCCATCCCTGGTACTCTTTGGATCTCCATTGCATTCAGACGATCCTCTAACTGTTTGTACCTTTCGTCAGCCGGAGGATACTGCTCTTCCTTGTAATCAGTGTCATTATCAGATTCCCCTGGACTAGGTTCTTCCTCCCTTGTCTCACCCTCTTGGTTCTATCCTTCCTTGGATGAAGAGGTCAGATCAACCATTTGCTTTAATGGTCCCTTGAATCTTCTTCCCAGGTTTACCACACCAGCGGTCTTCTTTGCCTTCTTCTTTCTATCTTTCAGAATAAGGGCCTTCAGATCTTCCTGTCCTTTAGCCAAAGTTACGAACATTTACTGAAATTGGGCATTTTGTGCCTGGAGATCCTTGATACTTTGTTCAGGAGCCATTATTGCTGAAATAAACAGCGAAGAAGATGAGAATCCTACTTTGAAACCCGTTTATGCAATGTCATGGATGATATGCGTATGCAATGATTTCAAAGATTCTTAAAGACTCAAATTTTCTTAAACAAAAGAAACACACGTTAATTGTATTAATAAGTTTGAATTATTACAAAGAGTTCCCTTTAGGCTTACAATTAAAAAAAATAAAACTTAAAGCAAAAAGAAAATTAGGTTTCCCATAAGCGAATCCTCTTTGGTGCAATGTAGGCGTTTATATTCCTCTCTTCATGAAGTATCCTAGTGAGTTCCAGGACTTTCTTCTCGCTGGCGTAGAATTAATATTCAAACGTATCCCTCTCCTCCTTAAGTTAAACCCAGGATTTTTGTAACTCCTCATGATCAGTTGGCATGTCAGGATGAAGAACAAGATAAGGAGTGTCTCCTTTAGCAACCAGTTCCATAATCATAGGTATGATGGAGGGGTAAGGCATCATAATACTTTGAGCACATGATTATACCCATTTGAGATAAGGCTAAAGATGGATGGAATTCGTATGCCCCTGTGTCTTGCTATCAACTCTATGTACCATGCCCCAAGCTTGCATGAACCTTTTACGGTAACCCTGAGCATCATTCTCATAGTCGAAGGCGATTCCTTGGATAAGTGTATCATGAGGACCATCCCTTCTTGCATATCAAAACTGTCACAGTGCCAAACAAGGATTGTAAGTGATTCCTCCCCTAATGCCTAAGAGAGGGACATTAGGGAATTCTCTGCATCGATCAATGATGGTAACATTCTCCGGGGATCGAGGACACCAATGAATACTTGAATGTGTAAGAGTCATTAGCCTATGAGACCATCTCAAACCCTTTTCATTATTCAAGATGGGTCGGGGTAGGTGCAAAATGAACCACCTATCCAAAAGAGGAATGCAACACAGAAGGGTCCCTCTTTTCCTTATAGTGCGAGTATGCAGAGAATGTAGGATATCTCCAAGCAGAGTAGGTACCAGATTGCATGACAGAAAAACCTTAACCGCATTCACGTCTATGAGTTGGTCCGGATTAGGAAACAGTACCAACCCATAGATGAGAAGGGCTAACACCTCTTCGAAAGCTTGTAAGTCCAGGGTGTCCCAAAAATGATGAGCTTTCTCAAACAAGAACTTAGCCAAAAAAAACCTTGACACCTCTCCTGGTTTCCCAATTTGCTACCACGTCATGCAGTTGTAAGGATAGAGCTTTAGCAATATCTTCAGGTTTAGGGTCTCTTTCCATACCATTTAAAGGTACCTTGTTAAGGATAGGCACCCCCAGTAACAGAGAAAACTCCTCCATAGTAGGCACTAACTGGTAATCTGGAAAAGTGAAGCAGTGATGTAGAGGGTCAAAGAATTGAAAGAGCACTTTTAACATTTCTTCATCAGGGTTTGAGGTGACCAAGCTGAGAAGTCGGCCATGTCTTTCAGTGAAGGGAGAGCTTTCAGGAACCCTTGATACTAACTCCTTAAGCTGAGGAGGTACCTTTACCAGACTGACTTGGATAATGAATCTGCGGGCGAGGGCCATGTCCTATAAAACAAGACAAAAATAAACCCTAAGAATCCTTGAAATGGTTAGTATGATATGCTATGTTATGATGTCATGATTATGCTCAGATATAGCAGATATAGCAAACACAAGCAAATCACACAAATACCTTAGGTTTAAGGCTTGCATGGGTTTTAAGGTAATACCCTCTTAAAGTTGGGTTAGTTCAACCTGTCCTAAATATAGTAACCGGGTTCTAAGGGATCTCAATATCACTGGTCTTTCCCCCAAATTTCGTTCTGATAGACAATTGACTTGCCACCAAACAAAACTCAAGAGTCAAACCTCAATGAGTGTAGCATCGAGTATCAACCGACTTTAGGTTTACACCAAAGACGACTATCTCACTACGTCCTAAAAAGCCAAGTTGGTCAATTAAGGTGCTAAGGTCAGTTGGCGCTTTATGATACCACACAGCGGCCCAGTATTCTCCTTGATTACTCAAGGGCTACTAGTACACACCAAATTATCACATCAACGTAGCTACTGTTTCAATTGTGTCGGTATACCCCGCACAACTCCCTCACAGTTTATTGCTACTTACCTAAAAGGAATTCCCCGATCGGGTTTAGGATCCAAACAACCCAAATAGATACCCTTAAAAGTAAATCAAACAAGACAAGACAAAGAAGAAATTAAAATGACCTAGATCCTAAGGTAAACCCCACTTTTTATTTGTCCCCAACAGAGTCTCCAGTTCTATGATACGGTGGCAGAACCGACTCTTAATACTGGTTTGCATTTTTTGTTCGCAAATGTCGCAGTAAGCAAAAGTCGCCACCGTATTTTCTTTTATCCAACAAAGGAAAGGGTGAAAAGACCAGAAAAATACCTTTTTTTCGAGATTTCCGAGTACGGGGGGTAGATTATGGAAAGGGAAGGTGTTAGCACCCTTTCTATCCATAGTTTTCCATGGGCTCTTAGGCACTTACTCATTTCTAAAATTGCTTTCGTGTTTGTGTGTTTTGGAAACCTTTGAAAATGCCTTAGTGCAGCGATTCACTTTATGGTAATCCTTGTATCAGTCCTCAAGGGTGTGATAAAGTGTTTTTGAAAACTTTTGTTTGAAGAGTATGTTTGAAATTGTATGGTATAAAAAGGATTATTTGAGCAAGTACCTAACAGTTATCTACCTACTCGAAAGAGGCGTTCTTTTCCTCCTTTCCTTTAGACCGTGTTATCCTACTATTAGTGAGTAGGTAACCCTAGTTGTTGGATATTTTGAGAGACTATCGGAAGGGACATATGGTCATTGAAGCAATGGTTAGGAAACCTTAGTAGTTACCCTAGAGTCCTAAAGATCTTTCCGAGGCAACATTCAAATGGGTCATTTTTTATCTTTTGGGACTAGAGGGCAACCACAAAAACTCCTTATACTTCATGATCGTTTACCGAAGGCAACCGGAGTGGGAGATACCCTAGGGGTGAGCATGTGCAAGTGTATTGATTCAGTTCATTTATCTTGTGCATTTAGGGTTATCTAATCATTTTCTTTTAGAATCTTTTCATACAATCTTATTAATCTAGCAGTTCAAATATTAGTGCAAGAATTTAAAATGCGGAAATTAAACCTAGCTATTACAGGGTCTCTGGGAGGGGGATACATGACCAAAACTTTGGGGAGTACGGAAATCAAAAGCAGTAAATAAACCCTATTTCAAAAGCTATTACAAACCATCAACAGTTACAATAATTGGAAAAGAAAATAAAATGGAAAAATATGAATGCGCAAAGATCAAGACGGGAACAAGTTGGAAAGTCCTAAAAATCTAATTGATTTAGAAAAATATTTTTTTGTATTTTATTGAGAAAAATATTTGAAATTTTAACCTAATTTCTAGTTAATTTTATTTAATGAAATAATCAAGTTAAAGTAATTAAGTTAATTAATTTACAAAAATTTAAATTTAATTAAAAAAAACTAAATATATTTTTTTGTGATTTTTGATTTTATGATTAAATGAAAAAATGATTTTTTTTTAAAATGATATAAAATAAATAAATAAATAAAGCTAAAATAAACTAAATAAAAAAGGGCAAATGGGCCTGATAGTAGGTAGCAGTTGGGGGTGTAATCTGAAAATCTGTTAGGCCCATGACATGCAGAGCCTGATGTCCTGCGTAGATCTCACGTTGTTTGCTCATGAGGGTCCATCATGGGATCTCAGATCTGGGACGTTAGATCTAGGGCTGCATAGATCCAACGATGAACACTTGATAACACATAGTGCACGCGCCTCGCCCTGGAGCATTGGATCTGAAATAAGCTTGTTAGAAAATGCAAAATACAGATTTCTGGGATCGAACCCAGATCCTTCCCCTCACAAGCATGTGCCTTTGCCAACTGTGTTGTCAATTCATTAATGTATATAATAAAATGCAAATAATATAATGAAAAATTCAGTCAAAGTGTCAAATTTTCAAAACGCGTCAGATCAGATTTTAACTGGACCAATGAAAGGATGATAATTAAGCCACCAGAGTCCAAGCCAGTCAACGGTGCCAGAGTCCAACTCCGATCACCTTCTCCGATTGACTCAAAATACCAAACCTATAAAACACGATGAATAAAGGTGTAAATGGTACCCTACCCCCCTATTTCGAGGGCTGCAATCACGATGGTGGTCTTCTTTTGGGCTGAAACGGCCTGCAAGCTCAGATACGAAGAAAAAGAACCTTCGTGCCCTAACAATGGCACTTTGAGGATCCTGCGTGCATGCTTGAAACTAATGGTTCAAAACAACTTAGAATATCATTATGAACATATGCCAATGTAAACAATCAAATTATATCACATGAATCAAAAGTTTGAGGTTTGAGAAATTTACCAAACTGTGAGTTGTGGGCTAGGACGATTATGTGCACTTTGGCCTTCAAAAATGGGTTGGTTGAACCCCTGGGATCCTCAAAAGGGTGATAGGATGCTTGGAGATTATGGAGATTGGCTAGATCGAGAGTTTATGAATTGCACCAATCTTTGAAATTTTTGAACTTTTGGCTAGGGCTTTAGGAGGCAGTTGTGCATGTCCAAACTTCCCCTTAAGGTTGAGAATGCTTGTGTATAAATATGTGAATCAAATTAGGTCACTATGCATGGCAAGAATCCAACAAATAATGTTTTTTCAATTTTTGCTTCCAATATTTCCATATGTGAAGATTTCCTCTCCTTTCAATCTTGTACATTTTTTTGGTGTTATACAGCATATTTGGGTTGTAATTCAATGTGAAATCAAATCAAAACAAATCTTCATTATTTTTATATCATTTATTTGATTTAGTTTGATTTTTTAAAGGATTAAAATCAAAATAAATTAAATAAATAAATCCAATGATGCATGGAAAGGTGTTTGGGTCGTGGACCAGGCTAGGAATGTGTTTCAAGTATAAAAAGTTTAGGCCCATTTGGAAAAAATACAAATTTGGGCATTGTTGACTTTATGCAAATTTCCAAAAATGGCCAACTTTGACAATGGATATCTCTCTCAATTTTAACCCTAAGAGGGCGTTCTTGGACTTCTTAGAAAGCTTAGTATGTCCTCTAAACAACCCTTTTTGTTTCACCTCAATTGGATCTTCCATGTTCATGTAAGGAGCTTTGACCCAAAAGGTGTTTTTGTTGACTTTTTGAAATGACCTATAATGTATGAGCTTACATCTTTTGATTGAGGCATTTCTTGAACTTGAGGTTTGAAGAGGAGTTGTAGGGAATTGGATTCTCTTCAAAATGAGCCTTCTTTGGAAACTTTCTGAAAAAGTATGAGAAAGTTATGCCTGGTCAAAGTTTGGTTGACTTTTCCTATAGAAACCCTAAATTGCCATTTTTTACTTTTGATGAGTTAGGAGAATTTCTTGAGGAATCATGATCAACCCTTGATCAAATGATGGATAATACTTCAAAATATTGATGTTGACCAAAAATCTTGAAGTTTGACTGTATTTAGGCCACAGTTGACTTTTGACCTAGTACAGTTGATTTTCAGGCATTTAAGCAGTTGACTGAGCAAACTTGTTGTGTAAGGAATGAAACTTGGCATGGATGATCTTGAGGAAATATTAGGGAAATGGAGACCATTTGGGACCCTTGGAACTCAAACATCTTAATGAGGAGTGAAACCCTAGTTTGAGGCTTATTGTCTTAAAAGGGGGATTTGTCTGGTCAATCCTTAGTCAACTTGAGCCATTGAAGACCTCTAGGAGTATGTCTTGTGTGAAAATGGAAGGGAAAATTTTGGGGTACAACATGAGGCAATATGTGTGGCAGTCTTCGTGAGTTTCCGTGTGTTTTTTCTCTGAGATCATGAGGTTTATATAGACAAGGGAATTTAGGTCAACATTTGTGTATCAAATCTTGGTCCATTATGATGAAGAGATTTGATTTGGTTTCTTCATAAAGACTTTCTATATTTGATTCAATCACATGCCAATCTATTTTCATGCGTTATTACCAGCTTGTTATGAGTTGTTTGGGCCTCCAACATGATGAAAATTGAAAGCTGACATGTCCCTGCAGATCCATTTCCCTTCGAGTTTGCTCTCTTCAAAGGCTCTAAGATCCAATTCGAATTACTCAAGCTTCGATTGCATAGCCCCTTCGATTGAGCCCTTCTCTTCTTTGATTGCTTAATTCGAAAAGAATCACCCTGGTTGAATCAGCTCTTGTGGAGTTATGAACAAACAAGGCAAGAATCTGGCCTTTAATTCAAAAATTGAATCCACGATCAACATTGAATTCTTGCCATATTTGCAAGGAAAACAATGTCATTTTTTCATATTCAGTGTACCTAGACACATTTTTCGAGTGCCCTCTTGATGGCCTCTTTCGAATGGCCTGGAAGGAGTTCTTCGAATGGCCCTTGTCTAAATACCAATCGAAGGGTATTTATTGAAATGTCAATCGAAGAGTCCTTTGCTACACCAATCAAAAGACCTTGTCCATGCCAATCGAAGGACACGGTTAACATTCCTGTCAAAGCTGCTTTGAAACAATGCTAAATCGAAGGGTCCCTTTCCATGCCAATCGAAAGGCTTGGCCCAGGGTGCCAAACGAAAGGTCCTTCAGAATGCCAATCGAAGGCCTTGACACAATTCCAATTGAAAGGCTTGTCATGAGGCCAATCGAAAAACCTTGTGTCCATTCAATCGAAGGGCTTGGCCATAATTCCAATAGAAACACTACTTGGTTAGCATGCCTGTCGAAAGGCACTTTGTACACTCTAACGAAAAAACAACCTTATTTTAGATTCCCGTCTAAGCTGCCTTGTTAGAAATGCACATCGAAAGGCCCTACGCCAATCGAAGGACCTTTTTGCAGATGCCAATCGAAGGATACTTAACCATCATTTGAAAAATTTCTTTTTCTTTAGGAAAAGGTTTGTAACCACCTATGCAAGAGGAAATCTTAGAAAAACATGAGAGGGCAAATTTTGGGGTACAACAGTTGCCCCTGTTCAATCTTCTCAAACCTGAGGGTGTAGATTGGCTTGTCTGCCTTTCGTGATCGGAAGGTGAAAGATGATTGAACACTAGAGTGCCCAAAAATTTGCACTCGTCTGAGATGATACTTGACTGTGTAGATAGTATTGGGAATGGGCTTATAGATGCCATTTTAAAAAGATGACGGAAGATCGTCGGAGATGGTCTTAAAGATGCCATCCAGAACAATGATGATTTCCTGAGATATCCCTTTATGGGAATTCCTGCTCTTGCTGTTAGAGAGGACTCCGCTGACGAATGTTGGTCTTTGTCTTGGAACATAGAGTTTTAGAAGCTTCAATTGTCCGTTACTCTACTGGGGAGTCATCACTTGATTGAAGAGACGAAAGTGAACTACTATCTGGTCAAAATCCAGGCTTTACAGTGGCTTTCTGAGGATAATAAGGCTAACTGTTATCTAGTCGTGCTTCAGGCTTCACAGTGACTTACTGGGGAGATGAGATTAAACTGTTATATGGTCAGGATCTAGGCTTCACAATGTCTTGAATTGTTGATTGACTATTATCCGATCAGTTTTCGGGCTTTATAGCTTCTTTAACTGGAATATAAATCTTAGTATCAATTTGACTGGACCAGAGAAAGTTCTCGAGTTGTCTTCAACTGGGATAGAAATCTTAGTATCGATTTGACTGAACCAGAGAAAGGTCTCGAATTATCTTCAACTGGGATAGAAATCTTAGTATCGATTTGACTGAACCAGGGGAAGGCCTTGAATTAAATTTGACTAGCATAGTAATCAGGAGAATCTTAGTATCGATTCAACTGACCCAGACGAAAGTCTTGGAACCTCTTCCACTGGAATGGTAATTAGAGAGATCTTAGTGTCAACCTGTCTGACCCAGGTAAAATCTTGGGTTAACTTTGACTGGCATAATGATCAGGATAATCTTAGTATCGATTCAACTTAACTAGACAAAAGTCTTGGAACCTTTTCCACTGGAATGGTAATTAGAGAGATCTTAGTGTCGACCTGCCTGACCCAGGGAAAATCTTTGGCTAACTTTGACTGGCATAGTAATCAGGAGAATCTTAGTATTGATTCAACTGACCCAGACGAAAGTCTTGGAACCTCTTCCACTGGAATGGTAATCAGAGAGATCTTAGTGTCGACCTCTCTGACCCAGGGAAAATCTTGGGTTAACTTTGACTGGCATAGTAATTAGGAGAATCTTGGTATTGATTCAACTGACCCAGACAAAAGTCTTGGAACCTCTTCCATTTGAATGGTAATCAGGGAGATCTTAATGTGGATCTGGCCGATCCAGAGAAGATCTTGTGAGGACATCTTTCTGAGGAAAATCCTGGAATAGCCCTTTGTTAGACGTAGCTTGTTGATTTGATCTTTTCCCTGAAAGGTAAAGAGTTAGTCGTATGCAATGTCATGATGTATGAAATGCGTTGTGATGATATTCTCAAAATAAACGAGATTATGATGTATGCAATATGTATGCACATGCCATGATGTATGAATATGGGATGCTATTGTGGTATTTCTTAGTCAGGGAAAATAAATCCCGGACTGCTGTTGAAGAGTATTAGGAAGCTGAATTCTTAATTTCTGCTGGGGATGGTGAATGGAGATGGCTATGCTGGGGATTTACTCCTTTCTGTTTGCGAATATTTTGTCGGAGAGAGGCTATGCCTGAGAATAACTCTACAGGGGAATAACTCTTCTTGAGATAGGAGATGTTCTGCTGGAAGATTTTGTCGATTCAGAGAAATAAACTCTGCTAGGGGATGAACTTCCGTAGCTGTAGAAATAAACTCTGTTGGAGATTGAGCTTTCGCATTCATAGAAATAAACTCTACTCGGGAGGAGGTTCCGCATTCGGAGGAATAAACTCTGCTCGGGAGAAAGCTTTATAAACCGTTTGCAATTATAAAATTCGGTTGGGGAATATACATATCAGCTCTCTGAAGGAACTTGGCCAGGGAAAGTAACTCATGTTTGGGGAAGCAAAGATCAAAACTTTTGGTTGCCTCTACTCTGTGGGGAACATAGACGTCACGGGGTCATATGTAATGATGACTTCGTCTGAGAACTATCTTTGCCCCTATACCTGCTGGTAGGAGTAACTTGTCGGGATTGAAATGGTTTTATAGCTTTACCCCATTCCTTAAGTCATGAGCAACTATCCTTCTGTTTCTTATGCAAATATTTGTGAATAGAAATCATATTCAAATGCATATGTCAAGAATAAGTCATTGGACGTTTTTGCAAAACAAGCAGGAAAGAGAAAAAAAGGAAAGCAAACAGTTTTGTACTTCCAAAGAAACGATTTGTATTGATTTCTGAAAATTGCCTATAACATGCATTGTGTATAAAGAGGCTGACGTTCTAGTAGGAGAATGTTGTCGTGAGATTGAAGACTATACAAATTAGTGTACAAAGAGAAGAAAACAACTATGTGTAATAATCCCATTGAGTTTCAATTCTGCTATTGTCGCTATGTCTTCGAGTGTCTCATTACTTTGCTACTTGTCTGAAGCTGACTGGATTGATCAGTGTTGTTTGAGCTTGATAGTTGATACTGAAGTCTGGTTGCAAGGTGATCTAATGGGACATAGTGATACGCTTCAAATCTCTAAATTTTTCCTGGATCGCCCTTTCGGGTTTTCAGTCCACCAGGATACCCTTTTTTGCCCAAGTCGCCTTTTCAGGTTTTCGACTTACCGGGTGTACAAATATTTTTTGTTTTCATCCCTAATTTTTGCCTGAATCCTTTTGGTTCTCCGAGATGCCCTTATTTTTGCCTAGGCCAGTCAACCTAGCGGGTCTTTATTCATGCGTAGTATCTTTTCACTATGTCCGCATTAACAGGGTGATGAAGGTCGTCACCATCCATGGTGGTCAAAATCACGGCTCCTCCTGAAAAAATGCTTTTGATCACAAATAGTCCATTTGCCCCTAGGGTCACCTTGCGGCAGCATGATGCGCTTGATCACTAGATCCCCGACTTGATATACTTGACGTCTGACCTTTTTGTTGAAAGCCTTGATCATCCATTTTTGATACATTTGACCATGACATACAGCAGTAAGCCTTTTCTCATCAATCAGATTTAGTTTATCAAGCCGAGTTTGGATCCAATCGTCTTCATTCAAACACGCATCCTTCATGATTCTCTGAGAAGGGATCTGGACCTCAATAAGTAGGACAACCTCCATACCATATACCAGAGAGTAGGGTGTTGCTCCTGTCGACGTTCATGCCGAGGTGCGGTAACCATGAAGAGCAAATGGTAACATCTCATGCCAGTCTTTGTATGTCACCATCATCTTCTGTATGATTTTCTTAATATTCTTGTTAGCAGCCTCCACAGTGCCATTCATCTTCGGCCGGTAAGGGGAAGAATTATGATGTTGGATCTTGAATTGTTTACAGAGTTCGGTGATCATCGTACTGTTGAGATTTGTACCATTGTCAGTGATGATTCTCTCTGGCACACCATATCGACAAATCAGGTTATGCTTGATAAACCGCGCCACAACGTTCTTGGTAAAATTAGCAAAAGAGGCAGCTTCAACCCATTTAGTGAAATAATCAATGGCCACCAGAATGAAGCGATGCCCATTGCAAGCGGTAGGTCTAATCTCTCTAATCATGTAAATGCCCCATATTGCAAAGGGCCAAGGAGCCGTCAAGACGTTCAAAGGAACCGGAGGTACATGCACCTTATCAGCATAGATCTAGCATTTGTGACAATTTCAAGAATGTTGATAGCAGTCCGCTTCTATAATGGACCAATATTATCCTGCCTGTAGGATCTTTTTTGCCCTGGTATATCCACTAGAATGGGTTCCAAAGGCGCCTTCGTGTAAATCTGTCATAATCCTCTTTGTTTCGCTCTTGTCTATGCACCAAAGTAAACTAGAGTCATGGTTGCGCTTGTAGAGGATTCCATTACTGAGGAAGAACTTTGCGACGAACCTTCTCAGAAACTTATTATCATTGACGGATGCCCCTCGGGATATTCTTGAACCTCGAGATAACTTTTCACTTCATGAAACCAAGGTTTGTCTGCTACTCTTTCAGTGTCGATCTCGTAGCAGTATGTTGGTTTATCCAACCTCTCGATGGTAATTCAGGGAGCCTCATTGTCCTATTTGACCTTGAACATAGATGGCATGGTAGCTAGCGTGTCCTCTAACTCATTCTCTTATCGTGGAAAATGTTCAAAGGTGACTTTTTCAAAGTGTGGAAGCAATGTCAGCACATGTTCTTTGTAAGGGATGAGATTTGGGTGCTTCGTGTCCCACTCCCCTTTGATTTGACTTATTACCAAGGCTGAATCCCCGAAAATGCTCAAGAAGTTGATCCTCAGATCAATAGCAGCTTTGAGACCCATGATGCATGCTTCATACTCCGCCATGTTGTTGATACAGTTGAAATATAATCTGGCGGTGAAAGGAGTATGACAGCCTTCAGAAGATATAATTATAGCACCAATTCCATTTCCGAGTGCGTTCGAGGCTCCGTCAAAAACCATAATCCATCGGGATCCTTCTTCAGGTCCTTCATCCACTCCAGGTTCTTCATAGTCAGTCACTAGCATAATACTCTCGTCCGAGAACTCAAAATTCATGGAATGGTAATCATCCACAGCCTGATGATCCAAATGATCAGCTAGTACACTTCCCTTGATTGCTTTCTGGGTCGTGTATTGGATATCATATTCGGTCAAGATCATTTGCCATCTTGCTATTCTTCCGGAGAGAGCGGGCTTCTCAAAGATATACTTGATCGGATCCAACTTAGATATCAGCAAAGTAGTGTGGGTCAACATATATTGTCTCAGTCAGCGAGCAGCCCATGCCAAATTGCAGCAAGTTTTCTCGAGCAATGAGTATCTTGTTTCACAATCGGTAAACTTTTTGCTAAGGTAGTATATTGCATGCTCTTTTCGACCAGACTCGTCATGCTGCCCCAACACACACCCCATTGAATTATTTAACACTGTTAAGTACATTATTAAAGGTCTTTCATAAATCGGAGGCATCAGAATTGGTGGTTCTTGAAGGTATTCCTTGATTCTTTCGAAGGCATTCTGGCATTCGTCATTCCATTTTACCATTTGATCTTTCTTCAGGAGCTTGAAGATTGACTCACAAGTAGTAGTTAAATGGGAAATGAACCTGGAAATGTAATTTAGTCGTCCCAAAATCCTTTGACCTCCTTCTCAGTGCGAGGAGCCGGCATGTCTTGTATAGCCTTTACTTTTTCAGGGTCCACCCGAATTCCCTTGTCACTGACAATGAAACCTAGCAGTTTATCGTACCTTACCCCGAAGGTGCACTTGTTTGGATTCAACCTCAGCTTGTACGTCTTCAACCTATCAAACAACTATTGTAAATGATCAATGTGTTCTTACTCAGTTTGAGACCTGGCTATCATGCCATCCACATATACCTCTATCTCATGGTGAATCATATCATGAAACAAGGCGACCATGGCTTGCTGATAGGTTTCCCCAACATTCTTTAATCCAAACGGCATCACTTTGTAGCAGAAAGTGCCCCATTGCGTGATGAAGGTTGTCTTCTCCATATCTTCGGGTGCCATCTTGATCTGATTGTAACCAGAGAAACCATCCATGAAGGAAAAAATCTTGTGTTGCACAGTATTGTCAACCAGAACATCAATGTGGGGGAGCGGAAAGTCATCTTTGGGGCTCGCCCTATTCAAATCTCTGTAGTCCACACACATCCCTACCTTGCCGTCTCTTTTAGGCATCGGAACTACGTTGGCCACCATTGGGGATAAGAGGTGACGAATAAGAAACCAGCATTGAACTATTTCATAACCTCTGCTTTGATCTTCTCTGACATTTCAGGACGCATGCGACGAACCTTCTGTAACGACCGTGATTTAATTAATTATTTAATTAAATTATTTTTGGAATAATTGATGTGTTGTGATTAGTTGGACTTAATTATTTTTTAAGTTGTGGAATATTATGAGAATGATAATATTATTTGATGTGGGCTTGTTTTAAAGGAATAGAAGTAGTAATAAGGGGGTGTAGTAGTCTTAAGCCATTAGGTAATAAAGAGAAGAATAGGGTTATTTTATTATTGTTGGAGATAATAGAAAATAAGAAGCAGTAAGAACAATAAGGGTTAGAAGAAGAGAACGTGAAAGTTGTTGGAAAGGAGGAAAAGAGGCAGAACGGAAATTCAACCGGAAAAGTTATAGAGCAACCTTCAATCCAAGGTAAGGATGGGGTTCTGACTCTATAATAGGGTTTATGATGATTGGTATATGGGGTTAGAGGTGCAAGATTGTTTGATTTATGATGGAATTATATATGATGTTGTATAATGGAAATCGATGATTGAAAGATGGATAATGATACCCTAATGTTGTATATTTGATGTAGAATTATAGGATAATTGTAATTGATGATTATCTATGATTACATGATGTTTTTAGGGCCTAAAGTATGGAAACCATAGTGAAAACGCAGTGAAATCGCAGAAAATATTCATGACATAGCAGTATGTGTCGACCCAAAATGTTATGTGTCGATACAAGAAGGCCTTTAGACTCAGGATGAGTTGACACGAAGGAGTCCTGCGTCGATACATGAGGGCCTGTAGACTCAGGATGAGTCGATACGTAGGAGCATGTGTCGATACATGCAGTGTTGCAGACTCAGTATGAGTCGCTACAAGAGAGTGTGTGTCGACTCATGTAGCATGTTCAGTTCAGTACGCGTCGACCCAAGGCATTACGTGTCAATCCATGTTGTCTGATTTTTGACAGATTCGTTTTCCTAAGGTTGTAACTTGAGTTTTCGGACTCCGTTTGAGGTGTCGTTCGAAGCATTGAATTTCTAACCCAACGAACTTCATTCTTAAGGATTAAAATGAATGATAGGAAGGATAATCCTAGTACCCAAATTAGGATTAGAGTTAGTTCCCGTAGTAATCGCTATGTTGGTTTTTGTGAAGAATGATGAGGATGAGACATTTATAGATTACTGTCTGGTTTGTAACAGTAGGATTAATGATGATAATGATGTAGTATTACAGAATAGTAATATGTGGAGGTTTGGTAATTTAGAAGTAAGCCTTAGATGATTAACTAATTATAGGCGATATTATGTTGTAGGCATACGACCAACATTGCGAGATTGGCGAGTTACTGTTGTATTGTTGTATGGATGGGTTGTTGAAGAAATGATGTTAATGAGATTATGCTTGATGAATTATGATGTATAAATTACGTTTGATGAATTATGAGGCATAAATGATGTTTGATGATTTATGATGATAAATGATATTAATGAACGATGTTGACGAAAGGTGTTGAGATGCCTCTAATAATTGGCAGCTATTAAGATGTAGGCTTATGGCCAACGATGATGTTTGTGTTGAAGATGTTTTTAATTATGGTATTGTCATTACATTCATGATTGTGTCGCATACATTGTATTTCAAGATGGAGCTTATGCTCGTTAAGATGGCCTGTATTGGCGAATATTAAGATGAAGGCTTATGCCTTATTGATGCCTCTATTTATTGGCAGATTTTTAAGATGGGAGTTCTGCTCCAATGGTACCACATGCATTTGCATAGTATTGAGTCGCATTATATGATTGCATAAAGAAGTCGTGTATTGATGCGGTGAATGTGTATATTGTTGGTCTTTCTGTTGCAATTATTGTTGTTTGTAAGATGAGAAGTGGTGGTCTTATGTGATCTAATTTAATATATTAATTATCATGCGTTTTATTATTATTGTTAGATATCTCACTCCTTCTGTTTGAATGTTACCCTTACGTTGGTAACATGCAGGTAATCGAGAGTGAAGGTTGTATACCTTTAGTAGTTCGAGTCGGTGTCATTGCTCTGATACGTAACACTCAGAGGGATAAACGCTTGTTGCTTTTAATTGTTGATTATTTCAGTTGTTGAACTTTAATTTGATGGTTATTAAGTATGTGTTGTTTTTAAATTGCTGTAACGATGGATAAAGATGTTACTAAGAATTATGATGCGTAGATGTTTAAATTGTTGAACTAAGAGATTAAAGCATTACGCTGATGGTTCATCCGAAGTTTTAAAGTGTTATGTATCCATGATGGATGCAATGTGTTTTTAAAGTTGAATTTGTGGCATCCTGATTCGTTTGCATGAATTTTATGACTCTGATTTATTTATATAATTGCCGGGTAGAATTGGGGTGTTACAAAGTTGGTATCAGAGCAATAGGTTGGTCCGTCCGACCTATTTATCGAGTCATAGTTGTCTAACAATCGAGCATTGTTAATTTGAGTTCTAACCGTTGTTTATGTTGTAGTGATAAGTTGAGATGGATGGAAGGAATGAAGCTGCACTTGCTGCTGCTTTAGAAGCAATGGCTCATGCGATGGAAAATCAGTCGAATGCTGACGAGAATGTTGGATCTCGTAGTTTGGCGACTTTCCAGAGAGAGATTCCGCCTACGTTCAAGGGAAAGTATGATCCTGACGGAGCATTGGATTGGTTGAAAGAGATTGAGAGAATCTTCCGTGTGATGGATTGCACTCCAGCGCAGAAGGTTCGATATGGTACTCATATGCTAGTAGTCGAGGCTGATGACTGGTGGCTAGAGACATGTCAGAGATTGGAAGCTGCAGGTGAGAATGTCACTTGGGCTGTGTTCCGTAGGGAATTTTTGAGGAAGTACTTTCCTGAAGATGTCTGTGGTAAGAAGAAAATTGAGTTCCTTGAGCTGAAGCAAGGAAATATGTCAGTTGTTGAGTATGCTGCCAAGTTTTCTGAGTTGGCTAAGTTTTATCCGCACTACGCTGAGGCAGATGCTGAGTTTTCGAAATGTATCAAGTTTGAGAATGGGTTATGCCCAAAGATTAAGAAGGCAGTTGGATACCTGAAGATCCGTGTCTTTGCTGATTTGATTGACAGTTGTAGGATTTATGAGGAGGATAATAATGCTCATTACAAGATTATCAGTGAGAAGAGGGGTAAGCACCAACAGAATCGTGGTAAGCCTTATGATACCCCAGCTGGTAAAGGTAAACAGAAAGTTGCTCAGGGTCAGAGGACTAGTGGAGGAGATGCTCCTGCTGGTGTGGTTTGTTTTAAATGTGGGAAACCTGGGCATAAGAGTAATGTGTGTACTACTGAAGTAAAGAGGTGTTTCCATTGTGGTAAGAACGAACATGTTGTATCTGAGTGCAAACATAAGGATGTGATTTGTTTTAACTGTAGTGAAGAAGGGCACATTGGTAGTCAGTGTCAGAAACCAAAGAGGGTGCATACAAGTGGTAAAGTGTTCGCTTTGGTTGAGGATTAGACAGCTGTTGAGGACAGACTTATCAGAGGTACATGTTTCATTAATAGCACTCCTTTAATTACTATTATTGATACTGGTGTTACTCATTGTTTTATTGCTGCTGATTGTGTTGAAAGATTGGGTCTTATGTTATCTTCTATGAATGGAGAAATGGTTGTCGATACTCCAGCCAAGGGGTCGGTGACTACTTCTTTTATGTGTTTGAAGTGTCCCTTGTCGATCTTCGACAGAGACTTTCCTGTTGATTTGGTTTATTTACCGTTAGGAGGATTGGATGTGATTTTGGGTATGAACTGGTTAGAGCATAACTATGTTCATATTAACTGTTATGACAAGTCGGTGAGGTTCTTTACTCCTGAAGAAGAGGGAGATAGTTTGTTGTTTGCTAAATAGTTGAGGAAGTTGATGCAAGAGGAAGCACATATGTTCTCATTGATGGCGTCGCTATCTGTAGAGGCTCAAGCTATAATTGAAGAATTGCAGGTGGTGTGTGAATTTCCTGAAGTTTTCCCTGAGGAAATTCCTGATGCACCGCCGGAGATAGAAGTTAAATTTGCTATTGATCTTGTACCTGGTACCAGACCTGTGTCTATGGAACCATACAGGATGTCTGCATCTGAATTGTCAGAGCTAAAGAAGCAATTGGAAGAGCTACTTGAAAAGAAGTTTGTAAGACCAAGTGTATCGCCGTGGGGTACTCCAGTTTTGTTAGTAAAGAAGAAAGATGGAAGTATGAGGCTTTGTGTTGATTATAGACAGTTGAATAAAGTTACGGTTAAGAACAAGTATCCGCTTTCAAGAATAGATGACTTGATGGACCAATTGGTGGATGCTCGTGTGTTTAGTAAGATTGATTTGAGGTCGGGTTACCATCAGATTAAAGTGAAGGATGAAGATATCCAGAAGACAGATTTCAGAATGCATTATGGACATTATGAGTATTCGGTGATGCCTTTCGGTGTTACTAATGCACCAGGAGTATTCATGGAATACATGAATCATATCTTTCATACTTATTTGGATCGGTTCGTGGTGGTGTTCATTGATGATATTTTGATTTACTCTAAGTCACAAGAAGAGCATGCAGAACACTTAAGAGTAGTATTGCAAGTTTTGAAAGAGAAACAATTGTATGCAAAGCTGTCCAAGTGTGAATTCTGGGTAAAGGAGGTTAGTTTTCTTGGTCATGTGATTTCAGGCAGTGGCATTGTTGTAGATCCATCGAAGGTTGATGTTGTGTTGCAATGGGAAACTCTGAAGTCAGCTACTGAGATTAGAAGCTTTTTGGGATTAGCTGGTTACTATAGAAGGTTTATCGAAGGTTTTTCTAAGTTGGCACTTCCGTTGACTAAGTTGACTTGTAAAGGCAGAGCTTTTGTGTGGGATGTTCAGTGCGAATAAAGTTTTACAGAATTGAAGAAGAGGTTGACGTCGGCTCCGATTTTGACGTTGCCTAATCCAGGAGAGCCTTTTGTGGTGTATTGTGATGCTTCTAAGATGGGTTTAGGAGGTGTGCTTATGTAGAGTGATAAGGTAGTTGCTTATGCGTCAAGGCATTTAAGGACTCATGAGAATAACTATCCTACGCATGATTTAGAGCTTGCTACAGTTGTCTTTGTGTTGAAGATTTAGAGACACTATCTTTATAGTTCTAGATTTGAAGTGTTTAGTGACCATAAGAGTTTGAAGTATTTGTTCGATCAGAAGGAGTTGAATATGAGGCAACGAAGATGGTTGGAATTGTTAAAGGATTATGATTTTGGTTTGAATTATCATCCAGGAAAAGTGAATGTGGTAGCTGATGCGTTGAGTCGAAAAACTTTACATATGTCGGCAATGATGGTTAAAGAGTTAGAATTAATTGAACAGTTCAGAGATATGAGCTTAGTTTGCGAGGTTACGCTGCGGAGTGTTATATTGAGTATGTTGAAGATTAATAATGAATTTCTAGACAGTATCAGAGAAGCTCAGAAGTTGGATGTGAAACTGGTAGATTCGATGGTTGGGATCGATCAGTATGAGAATAATGATTTTAAGCCAGATGCGCAAGGTGTGCTGAGATTTTGTAAACGGATTTGTATTCCTGATGATGTTGAGATGAAGAAAGTGATACTTGAAGAGAGTCATCGGAGTAAGTTGAGTATTCATCCAAGAGCTACAAAGATGTATCAAGATTTGAAAGGTTTGTTTTGGTGGCCTGGGATGAAGAGTGATGTGGCTCGGCTTGTGTATGCATGTTTGACTTGTCAGAAGTTGAAAGTTGAACATCAGAAGTCTGCAGGGTTGATGCAACCATTAGAAGTTCCAGAATGGAAATGGGATAACCTTTCAATGGACTTTGTGATAGGGTTACCTAATACTATAAGAGAACATGATTCGATTTGGGTTATTGTTGATAGGCTTACAAATTCGGCTCATTTTATTCCTATTATCATCAGTTTTCTAGTGTCGAACTTGGCTGAGATTTACACTAGTGTGATTGTGAAGCTGCATGGTGTTGCTTTGTGCATTGTGTCAGATAGAGATCCAAGATTTACTTCTGATTTTTGGAAGAGTTTGCAAGAAGCGTTGGGTTCTAAGTTGAGGTTGAGTTTAGCGTATCATCCTCAGACAGATGGTCAGACTGAGCGGACTTTCCAATCGTTAGAAGACTTGTTGAGGGCATTTGTTCTAGAGTAGGGAGGTTTGTGGGATACTTCTTCCGTTGATAGAGTTCACCTATAATAACAGTTACCATTCTAATATTGGGATGGCACCTTTTGAAGCGGTGTATGGTCGAAGATGTAGAACTCCTTTATGTTGGCATGAATCTGGTGAAAGTGTAGTACTTGGGCCTGAACTTGTTCGTGAGACTATTGAGAAGGTGAAGTTAATTCAAGAAAAGATGAAAGCTTCCCAAAGTAGACAGAAGAGTTATCATGACAAGGGAAGGAAAGATTTAGAGTTTCAAGCGGGTGACCATGTGTTTTCGAGAGTTACACTTGTGACTGGTGTTGGGCGAACATCGAAGTCTAAGAAGCTCACTTCTCGTTTTATTGGACCATAACAGATTTCAGAGAGAGTGGGGAATGTTTCTTATAGAGTGGCTTTACTGCCTAATCTTTCGAATTTGCATGATGTGTTTCATGTGTCACAACTCCGGAAGTATATTTCAGATCCATCTCATGTGATTCATATGGATGATGTGCAAGTACGGGATAATCTTACTGTGGAGACGATGCTTGTACGAATTGCGGATCGTGAAATGAAGACTCTGAGGGGCAAAGAGATTACTTTGGTTAAAGTGGTTTGGCTAGGAGTTGTCGGAGAAAGCATGACTTGGGAGTTGGAGAGCAAGATGCGAGACTCCTATACTGAGATGTTTGATTAAGGTAAATTTTCGAGGACGAAAATATTCTAAGTGGGGGAGAGTTATAACGCTCATAATTTAATTATTTATTTAATTAAATTATTTTAGGAATATTGATGTGTTGTGATTAGTTGGATTTAATTATTTTATTAAGTTGTGAAATATTATGAGAAGGATAATATTATTTGATGTGGAATTGTTTTAAAGGAATGGAAGTAGTAATAAGGGGGTGGTGTAGTCTTAAGCCATTAGGGAATAAAGAGAATAATAGGGTTATTTTATTATTGTTGGAGATAATAGAAAAGAAAAAGCAGTAAGACGAATAAGGGAACGTGAAAGCTGTTGGAAAGGAGGAAAAGAGGCAGAACAGAAATTCAACTGGAAAGTTATAGAGCAACCTTCAATCCAAGGTAAGGGCGGGGTTCTGAGTCTATAATAGGGTTTATGATAATTGGTGTGTGGGGTTAGAGGTGCAAGATTGTTTAATTTATGATTGAATTATATATGATGTTGTATGATGGAAATCGATGATTGAAAGATGAATAATGATACCTTAATCCTGTATATTTGATGTAGAATTATAGGATAATTGTAATTGATGATTATCTATGATTAGAGGATGTTTTTAGGGCCTAAAGTATGGAAACCATAGTGAAAACACAGTGAAATAGCAAAAAATATTCATGACAAAGCAGTATGTGTTGACCCCAAACGTTATGTGTCGATACAAGAAGGCCTTTAGACTCAGGATGAGTCGACACGAAGGAGTCTTGCGTCGATACACGAGGGCTTGTAGACTCAGGATGAGTCGATATATAGGAGCATGTGTCGATACATGCAGTGTTGCAGAGTCAGTATGAGTCGATACAAGAGAGTATGCATCGACTCATGTAGCGTATTCAGTTCAGTATGCGTCGACCCAAGGCATTACACGTCGATCCATGTTGTCTGATTTTTGACAGATTCATTTTCCCAAGGTTGTAACTTGAGTTTTCGGACTCCGTTTGAAGTGTCGTTCAAAGCATTGAATTTCTAACGCAATGAACTTCATTCTTAAGGATTAAAATGAAGGATAGGAAGGATAATCCTAGTACCCAAATTATGATTATAGTTAGTTCCCGCGGTAATCGCTATGTTGGTTTTTGCGAAGAATGACGAGGATGAGACGTTTATAGATTACTGTCGGGTTTGTAACAGTAGGATTAATGATGATAATGATGTAGTATTATAGAATAGTAATATGTGGAGGTTTGGTAATTTAGAAGTAAGCCTTAGATGATTAACTAATTATAGGCGATATTATGTTGTAGGCCTACGACCAACGTTGCGAGATTGACGAGTTACTGTTGTATTATTGTATGGCTGAGTTGTTGATGAAATGATATTAATGAGATTATGCTTGATGAATTATGATGTATAAATGACGTTTGATGAATTATGAGGCATAAATGATGTTTGATGATTTATGATGATAAATGATGTTGATGAACGATGTTGACGAAAGGTGTGGAGATGCCTCTAATAATTGGCAGCTATTAAGATGTAGGCTTATGGCCAACGATGATGTTTGTGTTGAAGATGTTGCTAATTATGGTGTTGTCATTACATTCATGATTATGTCGCATACATTGCATTTCAAGATGGAGCTTATGCTCGTTAAGATGGCTTGTATTGGCGAATATTAAGATGAAGGCTTATGCCTTGTTGATGCCTCTATTTATTGGCAGATTTTTAAGATGGGAGTTCTGCTCCAATGGTACCACATGCATTTGCATAGTATTTAGTAGCATTATATGATTGCATAAAGAAGTTGTGTATTGATGCGGTGAATGTGTATATTATTGGTCTTTCTATTGCAATTATTGTTGTTTATAAGATGAGAAGTGGTGGTGTTATGTGATCTAATTTAATATATTAATTATCATGCATTTTATTATATTGTTAGATATCTCACTCCTTCTGTTTGAATGTTACCCTTACGTTGGTAACGTGCAGGTAATCGAGAGTGAAGGTTGTATACCTTTAGTAGTTCGAGTCAGTGCCATTGCTCTGATACGTAACACTCGGGGGGATGAATGCTTGTTGCTTTTAATTGTTGATTATTTCATTTGTTGAACTTTAATTTGATGGTTATTAAGTATGTGTTATTTTGAAATTGTTGTAACGATGGATAAAGATGTTACTAAAAATTCCGCTACGTAGATGTTTAAATTGTTGACTAAGAGATTAAAGCATTATGTTGATGGTTCATCCAAAGTTTTAAAGTGTTATGTATCCACGATGAATGCAATGTGTTTTTAAAGTTTAATTTGTGGCATCCTGATTCTTTTGCATGAATTTTATAACTCTGATTTATTTATATAATTGCCGGGTAGAATTGGGGTGTTACACCTTCTACTTTACCGGAGGGCAATCTTCTTTACTTGGCAGACAGTGAACCACAATATTTGTATCCAGTCCTGGCATGTCTTCATATGACCAGGAAAAGATCTCGACATAGTCATACAACATTTGTATCAACCACTGTTTGACATTAAGCCCCAGATTTATGCCGATCTTGACTTCTTTTCTGTCTACCTCTGTGCCCAAGTTTATTTTCTCAACTGGCTCTTCATGAGGCTATATAGCCCTTTATTCCTACTGTAACAGCCTAGCAAGCTCTCCAGGTACCTCACAATCTTGTTCACCTTCGTCCTCGGCTTGGTTGATCGGATTTTCAAAGTCATAACTGGCAATAGCAGAACTGTTATCAATGGGATCCAGAGTGGACATGGATTTGCAGTTTGATACGTGAGTGTGTGTAAGAGCATAGCTGTATAGACAAAGTAAAAGTAGAAAAGAAAAACAGAGAGCATAAAATTTGTATGCATAAACGTCCAATGCTTTATTAATGATATATGATAATAGAACATGATAACCCTCACAAATAAACCGATGTACCCCGGGTAAGACACACAGCCATAAAGTTATATTGTTTATTACATATCCAAAAAAACAAGAAAGACAATTACTTCGGAACAAAAGTAATCGGTACAAAATCCTTTTCCATCCAGTTACCGGGTCCACCATTAGTAGTAGGGAAGATCTAGCTGTCCATGTCATTGTCATTGTCTCCATCTTCTAAAGCGTTGACCCCATGATTGTTGATGCGTAGGGGAGGTCTTCCAGCACGAGCACATCGAACAACCCTTTGAGCCCCTGAAGAGAAACCCAAACCAAATTTATCATACTTGTATGGAATATCAGGGAGCTGACCCCAGATGGTAGACCTACCTTCTTCGATAACTGATTTTGCATCCTTGAGAGAAGCCATCTTCAAGGGAGGTTTGGTGATCTTAGGCATATTAGTAACAATTTCAGTTGCAGCCAGAGACTGAGGTACCTCTTTGAAATTCTGGAATGGAGTCTCGATGAACTCACCATACATTTCCACATATCTGAAGGAATTCGGGTGACTGACCATGTATTCTTCTTCGCCGTGTACAGTGACAATTATCCCTTTGACCGGGTAGTTCATCATTTGATGCAGAGTGGACGTAATGGCTCCAGCCCCATGTATCCAAGGCGGCCCAACAAACAGGAATAAGATGGTCTAATATCCATCACATAGAAGGTAGAGTCAAAAGTCTAAGAACCAACCTTGATAGGGACGTCCACCTCCCCGTGCACCATTCTCTTTGAACCGTCAAAAGCCCTCACTAAATATTGTTGGGCTTTAAGGTTAAACCTTCACAGTCAAGTCTATCCAGAGCGTTCTTAGGAAGCACATTTAATGATGAACCAGTATATACTAAGACATGGGCCAAAGTAGTGCCCTTACATTCGACAGAGACATGCAACACATCATTGTGCTTCCTTCCTCTAGGAGTCAAATCAGCATCAGAAAAGCCCAAACCATTATCAGCCGTCAAACTAGCCACACAATCTTTGAATTGGTCAGCAGAGGTTTCCTGGGGAACATGGGCAGTTTTCAGGAATTTCACCAAAGCCTTCGCATGAGCTTCGAAGCATAATAGCAAAGCTATCATATAGATCTTTGAAGGGGTCTTCCCCAACTGTTCGACCATGTTGTAGTCGCTTTTCTTGATAATTTTCAAAATTTTCTTCCATTTATTTCTTGGAAGCCTCTAGGATAGATATCGAATGCGCCTTCGTCTGGACAGGCTTAAGCAATATGTCATTGCCCCGAGTCTCGGTTGACTCAGTGATAGGGGTGTCAGCAGGGGTAATCACAAGGATTGTAGTAGTAGTATCAACATGAATGAAGGTAGGAATGATCACAGGACCAGTAACAGCTTTCAGAGGAGAAATATCAGGGGAGAACACTCTTCCACTTCTGGTTATTTTGTTAGCTCCCACAATGTTGTCAATGTCGGGGCCAGCCTTCTCAGAAACCTGGTCTTCATCAGCCAGCCAATCTTGCTTAACGTCGTGGTAGTAGACGTCACCCCCATAATTCCAAGGAACAATTTTATCTAAGGAGTATGGGATTGGCCCTAGCATAGTAATTATCAGTGGAGTAGCCTTCAGAACAGATGTAATCTTGACGGGCCTTTTGGTGGAGACCCTGGGAGGATTGTCGGAAATGGTTATTATCGAAACATCTTTACAAGAAATGTTTGGGACGAGATCTCTCTATCATCCATCGGGCGTTGAATACCTGCCTTCAACAAATGACAACCAGTCGGTAGAGATAAACAAAAGTGGAAACCTTCGCCACAGCCCAGAAATAAACCGGCCTTCAATAAGTTCCACTTAACGGTCATAAGAGGAGTAACAAGCTCTTTAACAGTAGTAATAAACATATCATCTTCAATAGCTTTAACACCACGGTCGTGCTTGGGCATAGGAGCAGTGATAACATTTGGAATTTCAGGGGCGTCAAACTCAATTTCCTTTGCCTCGATAAGGTCTTGTACCCTATTTTTCAAATCCCAACAGTCGTTTGTATCATGACCTGGACTTTCTGAATGATAAGCACAGCGGGAATTTGGATCGTAGCGGGGAGAGGTAGTGTTGGGATTCTTTGGTGCTCCCCGCAAGGTTACCATATTAAATTTCAACAAATAAGGAAAAACTTGGGATAAAGTCATATTTATCTGGGTGAACTGTCTTACCGACCTTTTTGTTCTATGCTGATTATTCCTCTGTTGAGTGGGTGCAGGCTTAGGGATCATGACAGCCCCTATCATTGGATGGCATTTAGTTATGTCCCGACTCCTTTGATTGTACACAGCACTAACCTCTTTCTTCCCAACAAATGGCTTCCTTACTGCACTGGAGGATGCACTCTTTTGGATCTTACCACTCTTAATTCCAACTCCCACTCTTTCCCCTGTCAAGATTAATTCAGTAAAGCCGGTCGAGGAACTTCTAATTAGGTGATTAAAGAATGGGCCAAACAGGGTACCCAGAAACATATCCACTAGCTCCCTATCAGACAGGGGAGGTTGGACTCTTCTTTCCAAGTCCCTTCACTTCTGAGCATAGTCTTTGAAGCCCTCGCTCGAACCCATAGCCATACTTTGGAGTTGAGTACGAGTGGGATCAAGGTCTGCATTATACTAATACTGCTTATAGAAAGCAGCTTCCAGGTCTTCCCAATTATGGATGTTGGTCCTCTCCAGCTGATAGAACCAATCTAACTGAGTTCCGGATAAACTATCCTGAAAGAAGTGGACCCATAAGTCTCTGTCAGCAGTGTGAGGCTGTATCTTTCTCACATAAGATCGAAGGTGCATCTTGGGATAAGAAACCCCATCGTACTTGGAAAACAATGGCACCTTAAATTTTGACAAAATGACAATCCCAGACACCAAACCCATCTCTTCAAAGTCCAGCCCAGGCACATTCTGAATCTCCATTGCACTCAGGCGCTCTTCTAGTTGTTTGTACTTTTCGTCGGCCGAAGGATACTGCTCTTCATTGTAATCAGTCTCATTGTCAGATTCCTGCGGACTAGGGTCATCCTCTCTTGTCTCACCCTCTTGGTTATCTCCTTCTTTGAAGGAAGATGTCAGCTTAACCACTTGTCTTAGCGGTCCTTTGAATCTTCTTCCTAGATTTACCACACCAGCTGTCCTCCTTGGCTTCTTAGTCTTGTCTTTAACAATCAGGGCTTTCAGTTCCTCCTGCCCTTTGGCTAGAGCCATGATCATCTCTTGGAATTGTGTGTTCTGAGTCTGTAAGTCCTTCACAGTTTGTTCGAGAGCCATTTCTTTACGGCTGAAATAAACAGCAAAGAAGATGAGAAACCTGCTATGAAACCTGCTTATGCAATGATATGTATGACATGTGTATGCAATGATTTCAAGGATTTCGGGAAATTTAAATTTATGAACCAAAATGAAACAAATATTTTATTAGTAGAATGCAAAATACAATTGCCTTTTAGGCGTTTCAATTGAAAGTTCACAAAACTAAAAAAATCAGGTTTCCCATGGGCGGTTCCTTTTCGCGTCGAGATAGACATTGAGGCTTCTTTCCTCATGAAGTTGCTTCGTGAGCTCTAAAACTTTCCTCTTATGGGCATAGACATGGTCTCTAAAGGTATCCCGCTCTTTCTTCAGCTGAATCCAAGACCTCTGTAATTCTTCAAGATCAGTGGGCATATCAGGATGAAAGATCGTATAGGGAATATCCCCTTTAGTAATGGGATCCACAATCACTGGTAAGATGGCTACATATGGCATCATAAGATTCTGAGAACGAGCTCGTACCCATTGGAGATAAGGCTCCATAGGAATGGAAGTCTTTGGCCCCAACATCTTGATGTCAAATCTGTTTACCATGCCCCAAGCTCATATAAACCTCTGGCGATACCCTTGAACATCATCCTCATAGTTAAACATAATGCCCTGGATAAGCATCTCGTGGGGACCATCCCTTCAAGCGTAACCAAATTAACGCAGAGCCAGAGAAGGATTATAGGTTATGCCTCCCCTAATACCAAGTAGTGGGACATTAGGGAATTCCCCGTAGCGGTTAATAATAGAAATATCTCCCATAGATCGGGAATACCAGAGAATATCCGCATGAGAAAGTGACATTATCCTTTGCGACCAACCCAAACCTTATTCATTCTTCAATATTGTCTTAGGGAGGTGAGAAATAAACTACCTCTAAAGTAATGGCACACAACATATAAGAATCCCTCTTTTCTTTGTGGTACCCATGTGGAAGGTATGCAAGACGTCTCTGAGTAAAGTAGGCACAGGGTTGCGAGAAAGGAGACCTTGATAGCATTCACATCTATGAGTAAGTCCGGATTATGGAACAATACTAACCCATAAATGAGAAGGGCAAAGACCTCCTCAAAATCCTGGAAGTTCAAATCATCCCAAAACATCTGAGCCTTCTCTATTACGAACTTGGCTAGAAAACCCTTAACTCTGCTTCTTATTTCCCAGTTGGATACAACGTCAGACCATTTCAGGTGTAAAGTTGCTGCAATGATCTCCGGCTTTGGAGCTTCTTCCAAACTGGTGAAAGGCAACTGATCCAAAATAGGTATACCTAATATCTGAGAGAACTCTTCCATGGTGGATACCAACTGATAGTCTGGAAAGGTGAAGTAATGATGCTTAGGGTCAAAGAACTGAAAGAGCACACTTATCATCTTCTCATTAAAACCTGAGGTAACCAGATTGAGGAGTCGACCGTAGTTCTTGGTGAATGAGGAAGTCTCATAAACCCTGGATACTAGCTCTTTGAGTTGAAGCGGTATTCTCACAAAGCTGATTCAGATGGTATTTCTACGAGCGGAAGCCATGATCTGCAAAACAAAACAAAGATAAATTCCCCTAATCCTTGAAATGGTTAGCATATTGAAGAATGAATGTTTATGATGCATGATGTCATGTTTAAGAAAATTAATCACACACAAAAAAAGCACACAAGACCTTAGGTTTAGTCTTGCATGGGGTTCATAGGTAAATACCCTCTTAAGTTTAGTTGGTTTCAAACCTGTTCTAGGAATAGTAACGGGGTTCTAAAGAGTCTCAATATCACTGATCTTTCTTTATCCGTATTATTTCAGTTTAGCAATCTTTTCTTGCAACCGAAACATCCCAAAAGTACGATCTCAATGAGTGTAGTATTGAGTATCAACTGATTCCAAGCTTTACACTGAGGCAGGATATCTCACTACTTTTTAATGGTCAAGTTTGTTCAACTAAGGTTCTAAGGTTTGTTAGTGCTTCACGACACCACGCGGCGGCCCCGTATTCTCCTAGATTTGACACAAAGGATACCGGTACCAACCAAAGCATCACACCAACACAGCTATCCCTTCAACCATATCAGTCTACGCCATACAGTCTCCACGATATATTGTTGTTTACCTAAAAAGATGCCCCAGATCCGGGTATAGGATCTTTACAAGAAATGCCCCAACAAACCCTCAAAGATAAAGCAGTCAGAGCAAACAGAGAAAGCAATTTTAAAATGATCTAGACCCTAAGGTAAACCCCATTTTATAACTGTCCCCAGCAGAGTCGCCAGTTCTGTGATACAGTGGCAAAACCGACTGTTAATACGGGTTTTGCATTTGTATTTGCAAATGTTGCGGTAAGCAAGAGTCACCACTGACTTTTCTTTTATCTAATAAAGGAAAGGGTGAAAAGAACAGAAAAATACCTTTTTCAAGATTTATGAGTAAGGGGGTAGATTATGGAAAGGGGAGGTGTTAGCACCCTTTCCATCCATGGTTTTCCATGGGTTCTTAGGTACTTGCTCATTTTTGAAATTTGCTTTCGTGCTTGTGTGGTTTGAAAAGTTTTGAAAATGCCTTAGTGCGGCGATTCACTTTATGGTAACTCTTGTGTCAGTCCTCAAGAGTGTGATAAAGGGTTTTGAAAACTTTGTTTGAAAAGTGTTTGAAAGTGTGGTGTGAAAATTTGTTTGAGCAAGTACCTAACAGTTATCTACCTACTCGAAAAAGGTTGGTTCTTTTCCTCCTATCCTTTAGACTATGTTATCCTACTATTAGTGAGTAGGTAACCCTAGTCGTTGGATGTTGAGGGACTATCGAAAAGGACGTAATGGTCATTGAAGGCAACATGTAAGAATACCTTAGCATTTCGAAAGGACTATCATCATAAGATCATTTCTCGTAGGCAACTCGAGGGACATTTAGGGACTATGATCTTTATGATGACTTTAAACTGAGGGTCTTTGCTAAGAGTATCCCTACGTTCGAGGGACATGACCATTTTTGAAGGCAACCAAAGTGGGAAATACCCTAGGGGTGCAAGTGTGCAATAGTGTGCTATTTCAGATATATTTATCTTGAATTTAGTGATCTACTGATTGATTGATTAATCATACACGCGTAGGTTACTAGCAATTATATACAAGCATATAAAATATAAAAGTTGGAAATAAAGGTCCTACGCAATTACAAGGCTTTGGTGTAGATACATAAATAATTACTGAAAAATAAAGTGCGGAAATAAAACCCTAATTAAGCTATTACAAACTGGGCACATCTACATAATTAACAAAAAATGCTAAAGTAAATAAACACGCACATGAATTGAAAATACGTCTAAAATCCTAAGTGAAAGGAATTTTTTAGTTTGTTTTTGTTATGAAAAGAAATTGAATTAAAAAATCCTAAGTCTATTAAATTTTAGTTTTTTAAGAAAATATTACAATAATTAATTAATTAATTGACAAAATTAATTTAATGTAAAATATTAAGCCTAATGTTTTTTGGGGTTCTTTTTAATATTAATTAGAGCTTAGAAGAAGTAAGGACAAACAACCAAAAGAAAGGAAACACAATCGAAAGACTAAAACAGGAAACGAAAAGAATGCATTCTCGGAAGTAAGGCCTGGATCGAAGAGGCTTGGGTTGCCTTTCGATCCAGAGGACTGATCAAAGACCTAGTTTGAGGGTCTTAGGGGTGCTAGATCTGCAAGCAAATTCGTTAGAAATTAAAAATGCAAGGCCTGGGATTCAAACCCTGGTCCCTTCGATTGCACGAATTCCCTTTCACCACCTGAGCTGCTTGCTCATTCGAAATACATGAAATCTGCTTTTGGTCCTGCAAATTAGTTAATTCGAAACTAAACAACACGGAAAAACTTCCCATTTGAAATCAATCCCTGAACCCGGATCTGGGTTGGTTTCGATTTGTCACAGCCAGTATCATGGATTTCAAAAGTAGCCAACTTTGAAAAACTCTATCCATTGTGTTCGAACGTATGAACACTGCAACTTGCATACACTTTATTAAATTGTTCACAAATAATAACAAAAACTATGAACATGCAAACATGAGTCTAATTTAAGATTAAGGGGATTGAATATTTTCACCACTGGAGGCGCCTGGATCTGCAGTCCTGGGCATGAGATGGCCGAGGCACGAACGAGTGTACGCATGTGTGAACTCCAAGAACACGACCGAAGTGTTAACCTGGACGGAAGGTGCCTACAATGGAGTTTTGATAACTTTGGAATTTGATGCTATTTTCTGGACTTCCATAGGGCAGGCTGGTGTTTTTACGAGGCAATATGTGTGTGTCTCTGTGTGGCAGTCCCCGTGAGTTTCTGTGTGTTTTTTCTCTGAGATCATGAGGTTTATATAGACAAGGGAATTTAGGTCAACATTTGTGTATCAAATCTTGGTCCATTATGATGAAGATATTTGATTTGATTTCTTCATAAAGACTTGTTATATTTGATTCAATCACGTGTCAATCTATTTTCATGCGTTACTGCCAGCCTGTTATGAGTTGTTTGGGCCTCCAACATGATGAAAATCAAAAGCTGACCTGTCCCTGCAGATCCATTTCCCTTCGAGTTTGCTCTCTTTGAAGGCTCTAAGATCCAATTCGAATTACTCCAACTTCGATTGCATAACCCATTAGATTGAGACTCCTTCTGCTTCGATTGCTTGATTCGAAAAGAATCACCCTGGTTGAATCATCTCTTGTGGAGTTGTGAACAAACAAGGCAAGAATCTGGCCTTTAATTCAAAAATTGAATCCATGATCAACATTGAATTCTTGCCATATTTGCAAGGAAAACAATGCCATTTTTTCATGTTCAGTGTACCTGGACATGTGTTTTGAGTGCCCTCTTGATGGCCTCTTTCAAATGGCCTAGAAGGAGTTCTTCGAATGGCCCTTGTCCAAATACCAATCGAAGGGTATTTATTGAAATGTCAATCGAAGAGTCCTTTGCTACACCAATCAAAAGACCTTGTCCATACAAATCGAAGGACACAGTTAACATGCTTGTCGAAGCTGCTTTAACACAATGCTAAATTGAAGGGTCCCTTGCCATGCCAATCGAAAGGCTTGGCCCAGGGTGCCAAACGAAAGGTCCTTAAGAATGCCAATCGAATTCCTTGACACAATGCCAATCGAAAGGCTTGTCATGAGGCCAATCGAAAGACCTTGTGTCCATGCCAATCGAAGGGCTTGGCCATAATACCAATCGAAACATTACTTGGTTAACATGCCTGTCGAAAGGCACTTTGTACACTCTAACAAAAAAACAACCTTATTTTAGATGCCCGTCGAAGCTGCCTTCTTGGAAATGCCCATCAAAAGGCCTTACGCCAATCGAAGGACTTTTTGCAGATGCCAGTCGAAGGACCTTTTTGCAGATGCCAATCGAAGGATACTTAACCATCATTTGAAAAAATTTCCTCTTCTTTAGGAAATGGTTTGTAACCACCTATGCAAGAGGAAATCTTGGAAAAACATGAGAGGGCAAATTTTGGGGTACAACACTAAGTTAAGAAAAGTTTCTTGAAACTGAGAGTTTTGTGTCTGCAAGTCCTTCACAGTCTTCTCGAGATCCATCTTATACTGAAATAAACAGTAGAAAGATAAGGAAACATGTGTCATAAACCGGCTTATGTTATGATGCATGTAATGTGTGAAGGGGTGAAAAACACAAGAAGGGGGGGTTGAATTGTAAAACCGGAAACTTAAAGCAAATGACAAGTTATTTTTATCCTGGTTCGTTTGATCTCAAACTACTCCAGTCCACCCGTCAAGGTGATTTCGCCTCTCTCCAACGAGGTCTTAATTCACTATATTCAACTGAATACAAATCTGCTTTAGCAACTGCTAAAACCTTCTTGATTCAAACCACAATCCGGTTTGTCAAGGCAGCACTTTCTTACAAAGGTATAAACAAATGTGTGTGAATGTTTTCTACAAAAACTATATCACAACTGTGATGTATACACAAATTAAGCTTAGAATACTAGGTTGCTAAACGCTAATGAGGTATCAGAGTTTGTTGGTTTAGCAAAACTTGTAGATGAAGATTATTGATCAGCTTTGTGCGTGTAGAGAGTTTGGAAGCATTAGCCATTATAATCTTCGAAGCTTGGTTTATATAGCACTTGAGAAGATGAACGTTGAAGCAAATATTCTTGATTCAATGCTAATAACAAGCTTTCCTTTTTGAGCAGATCTTGTCTAGAATGATGCCGTTAGAATTGATTAGCGTTCAATGCACAGTATCGTTGCTTCTTCAATGCACGTTCTGGCTTGGCTCATTCTGATTCTGCTTCGCTGCTGATGAACTAATTTGTTTCTGTATCAGAGTGTTTTACGCGCAGTTCTGTTCATCAAGTTTCAGCATGTGCAAGCGTTGATCATCTGATCTTGACGTTCTGATTCAGCAACTTCTGATGCTGGTGTATGAAATCATATTCTGATGCTGAAAACGTGATCTTGCTTATTTTGATCAGCATATCTGCAAGTCAGAGCATAGTAATTTTAGGCAGCATATAATTCAATCATAAAATATTTAACTACTATATCTTTTCACTTTGTTATCATCAAAACTTAAATATAGGGTACTAGATTCAAACATTGTTCTAACAATCTCCCCCTTTTTGATGATGACAAAAACTAGATATTTTAAATAAAAAATAACGTGAAAAGTTATCAGAGCTATGTATCAGAATAAGAAGTACGGAGAAGTCAGAGTTAAGAGATACTCCCCCTGAGTTTGTTACTTCCCTTTGATATGCGTGATCTTCAGGATCAGATCTTTTTCTATCTTTGAGCATCAGATTATAAGTCTTTGACTTATCAGAGAGCAGAGCTTCAGAGCTTTTCCTGTCAGAGCTTTGCTTCGGATCAGAGTGTTAGGTCGATCAGAGCTTCATATATCAGAACTTCATATTTGATCAGAGCAACCTGAGCTTCTACATTTTGATCAGAGCTTCTAGCTTCTAGTCTTCATAGTGTTCAAGAGCTTCCTTGTACCTGTAGACTTAAAAACAAAACAGAAAAACATTTCAAGTAATAGAGAGTTAGAATGTTTGAGAGTTTCTGTCTAGTTAGCCGTTATTGATTTTAAATATCATTCTTGTTCTCCCCCTTTTTGTCAGCAATCAAAAAGTGTTAGTGATGTGCTAAAACAATTTAGATCAGAAAAACAAATTATATTGAAATAGTTCAGAGCAAAAGAACATTACACAAACATAGTCAAAATAGTACATCAGAATGAAGAAAACATAAAAAGTTATGCATGACAGAAAATTTTAAGGTTGTGGGGGCATGCGTGAGAACAGGCTTTCCAGCATTGCTTGAATCTTTTCAGAAGTTTCATTCTGCTTCTGAACCATGGTGACAACAGTGTCAATTTTGCTGTCCTGAACGTTCATTCTTGCTTCCATCTTCTGATCATTCTCTTCCATCCGCTGCTGTAGACGTAAGTCATTCAGCCTTAATTCTTCCAGAGCCTGCCTGTCCAAGGCAGCTTGAGAACTTTCAGCAGGAGGAAGCTTCTCAGAACTTTCAGCTACATCTTCTGCTGGATTTTCTTCCTGAAGGGTCTTGTCTTCTTCTGCTGGTTGCACCTATGCAGCTTGCTCTTTCTCAGACCAGGATTCACTGTCCAGAGGGAGCACAACTTCTTGAGGCAGCTGACTCTCAACTTCCTTCAGCAGCTTGCTAAAGTTCTGTTGAGCCTGCTCATAGTTGACGTCCTGCAGCTTGAGTGCTTCAGCACGAACCCATACTCTGAACTGTGACCAGAGCTGATCAGAAGCAGCTGGGTCGATCATCCCCGGACAGACTTGCTTCAAAGAAGCAATCCATTGCAGCATACCTGTTTCAAAGTCCAAAATACCAGAGCCAACATCTAGTTGCTTTGGTTTGGGAATGGCCAATTTGTGTCTTAAATCAGCAAGACGTTCAAGACTTGTTAAGTCAATGAAAGTTTTGCTGAGGTTTTCAGATGATTGGTTTTCAGAGGTGTGCTGAGGTGCTGTTTGTTTTGGTGGATGGTTATCAGAGTCAGAGGATATATCTATTGGAGTGGTTGGAGTTTTTGGAGGTGTTGATTCCTCTGATGATGGTAACTGGGGTCTGACAATGGTGGTTCCACATGGCAACTGTATTGCCAGCGGTGAAGGTTGAGGTGAGTGGGGATCAGAATGATGAGGAGATGGGGTTTCATAGCGGTGAAACTCTGTTTGAGGTGAGGGAGGATTATTTTCTGGTTGAGGAGGTGGAATCTCTGATTGCTCAGGGATCAGAGGTTCTTCTGTAAGTGGTTGTTGTTGTTGTTGTTGTTCTGATTCTTGTTGTGGTTCTGGTTGTATTTCTGGTTCAGGTTGTGGAGGAGGAATATTTGGTGGTTCAGAGTGAGGTTGAACAGAAGCATGTTCACGCTCAATGTCAGCTAGCACTCTATCAAGTGCTGGTGTTGTTGAAACAGTTGGTTGTTGTTTGGGAATTTTGATTGGAATTTTAATTCTGGTTCTTCTGAGTTGTAAGGCCTCAAAAGGGTCTTCTGGTATGGTTTCATCAATAGTGGGGATTGGAATGGATATTCTGTGAGAGGTTTGAGGAGGAGCAACAGATGTTGGAATAGTAGATGAAATTGAAATAGGAGCAGCAGATGAATTACCTCGTTTCTTTGGAGTCTGATGAGATGATCCTTCTGCTTTCCTCTTCTTTGTCTTCTTCTGAGTCACTTCAGGTTGGGGTTGACTCAGATCTTTGATCTTCAGCTTTGAACCTGCATCTTCTTCCTTGTATGAATCTGGATACTTGAGAAACATATCAGGTTGGGATTCCATTTCAGAAAATCTTGGGAAATCACTCAGAGGCACTCTTCTTCTGGAGATGTCAGCAGTTGAAGCAGCTCTGGGTTCCTTCCTAATATTTTCTATCAGCTTCATCTTTTTCAGGTTCTTAGCGTTCAGCGGTTTTCCAACAGTTGGTTCAAAATTGCCCAGTACTTTAGCTTCGCTCAGATAATCTATCAGCTTATTCTCTGTCAGAATATCTGATATGAGCCTTCCAAATGGTATCCAGTCTCTTTTGGTCCTTTCTTCTTCTCTAGTCTCTTTCACACTAGTCTTCAGATGATTGAACAGGAAGTGTGCCAAATTGATCTTCACCCTCTGATCAATAAAGTAGATCAGAAATTGCTGATCCACGTTTATATAGTCAGGAGAGCTTGTTGGCTTCCTGTGATTGAAACAGCCTAGAACAATCTTGGCCCATACTCTGCAGTGATCCTTCAGATCCTTGATTTTGCTGCTGGGAAAACCAAGAGTGAAAATGCAGTTGGCTACCACACCTATATCAGGGCATCTATCAGCCATGTCCACACAACGGACTCCACCACCACTTTGACCTATTAACCTAGCAATGAGGTCTTCAGAAATTACTATCTTCTTTCCCATGACAGAAGAGATGACTAGATGTTTATGAATCTTGGCGTGAATCCAAAATTCTTTGACAAGCTCTGGGAAGGTTGGTCCAACCAATCTATCAAAATACCTCTCCCACTTTTGAGCTTTGATTTCCTCAGTTAGGTCAAATCCATTATCCTTCAAACTTTCGAAATCGACGATTAACTCAGAGAGAACCTCAAGATTCTTTATCGGTGTGAGAAGAGTTCTGGTAGGCGCTTGATATTGCTCAGAGGTTTCTTTCTTCTGATTTCCTGCAGAAATGCTGGAGGATGCCATTGTTCTCACACAAAAAGCTTGAGAGTGATTTGAGAGAAAAAGGGTTTGAAGAAGATATGCAGAAAATACTTGAGAGATTATGAGTAAGCGTAAAGAATAAACATGAAGGATTAATGAGCTTAAATAGAGTTTTAAAAAAAATTATTTTGAAAAATAAAACGTTTTTAAGAGAGAGAAAAAAATAATGATTGCCATTAACAAGCGTGATTACTTTGCATTAAATGCTTGCTGATTTTGGGGGATTTGAGAAAGATACTTAGAAACGGTTACCAGACATGTGTCTCAATGCACCCAATCAGCGCTTTGCCTTCTCAGAAACGTGCACGCGTTCTGCTTCAGGGATTTGCTGATGATTGGATGACACTTGTTTGATGTAGTGATCAGCACGTCTGTATTTGAGATTAGACTCTCAGATCTTTAGACTTGCCTCTGATACAATCTGCATGTTCTATCTTTCTGAAAGAAGATTGATCAGAAGTTCACAGTAATATAAATACATTCTGAAAGATAAAAATATGGAATTAAAACATTTTCATTCTGGGCATACTTTCATGCTGAGATGTTTCAGAATGAAATTAAACCTATCTTCTGAAAGGGGTTTTGTAAAGATATCAGCCCATTGATGGTCTGTATCTATAAATTTCAAGTTTAAAATACCTTTCTGAATATAGTCCCTAATGAAATGATGTTTTATTTCTATATGCTTAGCTCTAGAATGTAAAATAGGATTCTTACTTAAGCAAATAGCAGAAGTATTATCACAAAGAATAGGAATGTTACTCTCAAAAATCTGGAAGTCTTCAAGCTGACTTTTCATCCAGAGCATTTGTGTGCTACATCCTGCTGCTGCTATGTACTCAGCTTCTGCTGTTGACAGAGCAATTGTTGATTGCCTTTTGCTGGACCACGAGATCAGGTTTTCTCCCAGAAACTGGCAGCTTCCAGAAGTACTCTTACGTTCCACTCTGTCTCCAGCAAAATCAGCATTGCAGTAGCCTACTAAACTGTAATCACTAGATTTTCTATAAAACAAACCCAGATTAGTAGTACCTTTCAGATACTTGAAAATTCGCTTAACAGCTGTTAAGTGAGATTCTCTAGGATCTGATTGGAATCTAGCACAAATGCATACGCTGAATAAAATATCAGGTCTTGAAGCAGTCAGATAAAGGAGAGAACCAATCATACCTCTGTAGACTTTCTGTTCTACGCTTTTGCTTACCTCTTCTCTTTCCAGAATGCACGTGGGATGCATTGGAATCTTTGATGGCTTACATTCTGAGAGATCAAATTTCTTCAGAAGATCTCTGATGTATTTGCTCTGATGAATGTAAGTTCCCTCTGGAGTTTGATTGATCTGAATTCCTAGAAAGAATTTCAGTTCCCCCATGAGGCTCATCTCAAATTCTGCCTGCATACACTTAGCAAATTTTCTTCCAAGAGAAGGATTAGTAGAACCAAAAATAATATCATCTACATAAATTTGACAAACTAAAATGTCACTCTTAACTGTTTTACAGAATAGAGTAGTGTCCACTTTCCCTCTGGTGAATTCATTTTCAAGCAGAAAGTTACTTAGCCTTTCATACCAAGCTCTGGGAGCTTGTTTCAGACCATATAGTGACTTTTTCAGTTTGAAAACATGTTCTGGATGTTTTGTATTTTCAAAACCTGGGGGTTGGTGAACATATACCTCTTCTTCTATATAACCATTTAAGAATGCACTTTTGACATCCATCTGATACAGAGTGATGCCTCTATTAACAGCAAATGAGATTAAAAGTCTGATAGATTCTAACCTGGTGACTGGGGCAAAGGTTTCTGTATAGTCTATCCCCTCTTGCTGACTATAACCTTGTGCAACCAGTCGTGCCTTGTTTCTGACGACTTCACCTTGTTCATTGAGCTTGTTTCTGAACACCCATCTTGTTCCAATGACGTTGAATCCTTTTGGTCTTGGAACGAGATCCCATACGTCGTTTCTGGTGAATTGATTCAGCTCTTCTTGCATTGCCAGAATCCAGTCATTGTCCAGAAGTGCTTCATCAATAGAAGAAGGTTCAATCAGAGACACAAGTCCCATCAGAGTTTCTTCAGAGTTTCTGAAGCTTGCTCTTGTTCTGATTGGATCTTCCTTTCTTCCTAGGATAGTCTCTTCTGGGTGATCCAAACTGCTTCTGGGTAATCTCTTCTGAGGTTGATCAGCAGCAGTTGTAGGATTTCTAGCATTGCTTCTTTCAGACGTTGAAGGAATGTCTGTGTTGAGAACTTCTGATGACTTGTCTTCAGAACCTGCAAATTCAATTTCTATACCTGCAAGATTTTCATTCTGCTTTGACTTTTCAGAGTCAAGCTTGTCATCAAAACGAACACTGATTGATTCTTCCACAATCTGTGTTTCTGTATTGTATACTCTGTACCCTCTTGAGCGTTCAGAGTATCCTAACATAATACACTTCTGTGCCTTAGAATCAAACTTGTTCAAATAATTCTTAGTATTCAATATAAAGCAAGTACATCCAAATGGATGAAAATACGAAATGTTGGGCTTTCTGTTCTTCCACAATTCATATGGAGTCTTTTCCAGAATAGGTCTTATTGAGATTCTATTCTGAATGTAGCACGCTGTGTTTATTGCCTCTGCCCAGAAAGTCTTAGCAACGTTTGTCTCGTTGATCATGGTTCTGGCCATTTCTTGCAATGTTCTGTTCTTTCGTTCTACAACTCCATTTTGTTGGGGAGTTCTAGGACAAGAGAAATCATGCAGAATGCCTTTGTCATTAAAGAATGACTCAAAATCTTTATTTTCAAATTCTCCACCATGATCACTTCTGACTTTAACGATTCTAAGATCTTTTTCATTCTGAACTTGGTTACAGAAGGTAACAAACACAGAGTGTGACTCGTCCTTGTGTCTTAAGAACTTTACCCATGTCCATCTGCTATAGTCATCTACGATTACTAACCCATACTTCTTGCCACTGACTGAAGCAGTTTTAACTGGTCCAAATAAGTCAATGTGCAGAAGTTCTAATGGCTTAGAGGTAGAAACAACATTTTTGGATTTAAAAGAAGGTTTTGCAAATTTGCCTTTCTGACATGCTTCACACAGAGCATCTGAATTGAACTTCAAATTTGGAAGTCCTCTGACCAGATTGAGTTTGTTAATCTGAGATATTCTTCTCATACTAACATGCCCCAATCTTCTGTGCCAGATCCACTGCTCGTTGTTAACAGACAGAAGACATTTTACGTTCTGACTCTTTAGTTCAGAAAGTTTGATTTTGTAAATGTTGTTTTTCCTCTTTCCATTAAACAGGATAGTCCCATCTTTCTGACTAACAGCTTTACATGATTTTTGATTAAAGATTATATCATAACCGTTATCACTTAATTGACTTATGGATAACAGATTATGCATCAATCCATCAACTAGCAGAACATTATTAATAGAGGGAAGATTTCCGTTACCTACAGTTCCAGAGCCAATAATCTTTCCCCTCTGATTGCCTCCAAAGCCAACGTGGCCTCCAGGCTTAAGTTCCAGGCTTTGGAACATATGCCTTCTTCCCGTCATGTGTCGTGAGCAACCAGAGTCCAGGTACCATGACTGGTGTTTCTGATTTGCTGCTAAAGATATCTGCAACATGTATTATTTTATCCTTAGGTACCCAGATCTTCTTGGGTCCTGATTTGTTAGTTTTACCAAAACTCTGGTTGAATTTTGGTTTCACAAAGTGATTACTACTAGTATATTTGATGTCATGTGTGTGACCATACACAAAGTGTGAATTTAGAGGAGTGTGTTTGATGGTTAAATCCATGACATTTTTAGGTGTAGGAACCTTACCTAGGTATCCTATTCCTTTCCTGCCGTTTCTGCTAACTCCATAGATCATTGAAGCCATTCTGCTTCTATCTATGCTTTTAGCAAGGAACTTCTGGAAACTATGATCATACTCCTTGATGATCTCATCAGCGTTGCTGGGAGTTTCAGCAATTGGTTCCTTCTGAGAGTTTTGTAAAGAGTTTTCTAATTTTAAAATTTTATCTCTCAGCTCAGAGTTTTCCAATTTGAGACTCTCAGACTTATTAGAGTCAGATTCAAGAGTCCTTTTCAAGTCTCTGAATTTAGCTCTAATCTGCTGATAACGTTCCAGAATTTCATTTAGGCTTTCAGCAAGTTCAGCCTTTGTAAAATTAACAGCGAAGTTAGGGAATACCTCTTCTGTGTCTGATTCTGAGTCTGAGTCAGAAGCTTCACTGTCATCTGGAATGTTAGCCATGAGCGCTATGTTTGCCCTTTCATCATCTGATTCTGAGTCAGCTTCAGACGAGTCAGAGTCATCCCATGTGGCCATGAGACTTTTCTTCTTCTCTCTTCCAAACTTCTTTTTGGGCTTTTCCCTATGAAGCTTTGGACAGTCACTCTTGTAGTGACCTTGCTCATTGCACTCGTAGCAGATGATGTCTTTGGTGCTTGGCTTCTTGCTGCTGGAGGAGCCTTCAGATCTTCTGTATCCAGAGGAAGAATATGTCCTTCTGTATCTGGAAGAAGACTCGTTCTGATCAGATCTTCTGGGATTCCTGAACTTCCTTTGTCTTTGCTTCCACAGTTGATTTACTCTTCTGGAGAGAAGGGAAAGTTCGTCTTCTTCTGATGAGGATCCATCAGATGTTTCTTCAACTGCCTGCAAAACTTTAGATTCAGATTTTCTGTTAGATTTTAAAGCTATAGGCTTACCTTGCTTCTGAGGCTCGTCAGCTTCCAGCTCTATCTCATGACTTCTGAGGGAGCTTATAAGTTCCTCCAGAGTGATTTTGTTGAGATCTTTCGCCAGCTTCAGAGCAGTAACCATAGGCCTCCACTGCTTGGGTAAACTTCTGATTATCTTCTTGACATGGTCAGCAGTAGAGTATCCTTTGTCCAGAACTTTGAGACCAGCTACCAGAATCTGGAATCTAGAGAACATAGTTTCAATGGATTCAGATTCTTCCATTTTAAACGCCTCATACTTCTGAATGAGCGCCAGAGCTTTCGTTTCCTTGACTTGAACGTTGCCCTCATGCGTCATTCTGAGAGAATCAAAGATGTTCTTAGCTGTGTCTCTGTTGGAGATCTTCTCATACTCAGTATAGGAGATGGCACTGAGGAGGATGGTTCTGGCCTTATGGTGATTCTTGAAATCACGCTTTTGTTGATCAGTCATTGATTTTCTATCAATCTTCTGACCAGTTGCATTCACAGGGTGCGTGTATCCATCTGTCACCATATCCCACAGATCAGCATCATGTGCTAGAAAGAAGCTTTCAATTCTGTCTTTCCAGTAATCAAAGTTTTCTCCATCAAAGACTGGAGGTTTGCCGCTGAATCTGTCTCTGTCTTCATTGGTGTCATTGCTGAAATGAGAGTTGTTTCCTGCCATTGTGTTTTTCTGACGCTGGATCTTTTACTGACACGGTTAAGTGTTTTAGCTCAGAACCAGGCGCTCTGATGCCAATTGAAGGGGTGAAAAACACAAGAAGGGGGGGTTGAATTGTAAAACCGGAAACTTAAAGCAAATGACAAGTTATTTTTATCCTGGTTCGTTTGATCTCAAACTACTCCAGTCCACCCGTCAAGGTGATTTCGCCTCTCTCCAACGAGGTCTTAATTCACTATATTCAACTGAATACAAATCTGCTTTAGCAACTGCTAAAACCTTCTTGATTCAAACCACAATCCGGTTTGTCAAGGCAGCACTTTCTTACAAAGGTATAAACAAATGTGTGTGAATGTTTTCTACAAAAACTATATCACAACTGTGATGTATACACAAATTAAGCTTAGAATACTAGGTTGCTAAACGCTAATGAGGTATCAGAGTTTGTTGGTTTAGCAAAACTTGTAGATGAAGATTATTGATCAGCTTTGTGCGTGTAGAGAGTTTGGAAGCATTAGCCATTATAATCTTCGAAGCTTGGTTTATATAGCACTTGAGAAGATGAACGTTGAAGCAAATATTCTTAATTCAATGCTAATAACAAGCTTTCCTTTTTGAGCAGATCTTGTCTAGAATGATGCCGTTAGAATTGATTAGCGTTCAATGCACAATACCGTTGCTTCTTCAATGCACGTTCTGGCTTGGCTCATTCTGATTCTGCTTCGCTGCTGATGAACTAATTTGTTTCTGTATCAGAGTGTTTTACGCGCAGTTCTGTTCATCAAGTTTCAGCATGTGCAAGCGTTGATCATCTGATCTTGACGTTCTGATTCAGCAACTTCTGATGCTGGTGTATGAAATCATATTCTGATGCTGAAAACGTGATCTTGCTTATTTTGATCAGCATATCTGCAAGTCAGAGCATAGTAATTTTAGGCAGCATATAATTCAATCATAAAATATTTAACTACTATATCTTTTCACTTTGTTATCATCAAAACTTAAATATAGGGTACTAGATTCAAACATTGTTCTAACAATGTGAATGCAAATGTTTTCAAGGACCTCAAGGGGTAAACACAAGAAAATGTCATAAGTTTGAAATTTGATTACAACTTTGATTGGAGAACTTCGTATTTTTGAAATGTCCTTCTACGAGAATCAAGTTCACCATGTCAAGTGGTTCATAACCCTTGACTCAAGACAACGTGCTTTGGTCTTTGACCATATTTGGTTAGAGGAAAATAAATTCTCTTGCCCCTTGATAAACGTCTGGTTCAGTATATCCCTGCATCACAGGCCCTTGAGACCCTTGAAATGGTTATTGAAAATTCTATGGAAAGATGTCATGATGTTATGTACAAGTAAACATATACAAGCAAAGCAAACAAATCCTTAGGTTTGGGATTGCATGGAGTTTATAGGTAAGTACCCTCTTGAAGTTTAGTTGGTTCAACTTGTCCTACAAAGTGATCGGGTTCTAGGGAATCTTAATATCACTGATCTTTCTTCATCGAGCATTGTTTCAGCATGAGCCTCTTTATTGGAGACCGAAATATCCCAAAATTCCAATCCCAATGAGTGTAGTATCGAGTATCAACAAGTCTTTAACTCTACACCAAAGTCGGCTATCTTACTACTTCATAATGGCCAAGTTGTTCAATTAAAGGTTCTAAGGTCAGTTAGTGCTTCATGACACCACACAGCGGCCATGTATTCTCCTCGATTTGCCACAAGGGATACCGGTGCCAACAAATGTGTCACACTAACATAGCCATCGCTTCAACCATGTCGGTATACCTCGCACAATCCCCACGATCTATTGCTACTTACCTAATGATGTTCCCAGATCTGAGTAGAGGATCTATACAAGAAACCCAAACACAGGCCCAAAAATGTAAAGCAAACAAGTCAAACAAATGAAAGCATTATAAATGTGATCTAGTCTCTAAGGTAACCCCACTTTTAAGAAAAACTCCCTAGCAGAGTCGCCAGTTCTGTAATACGGTGGGAGAACTGACTTGGGTGTTTTGTATTTTATCGCAATTGTTGCAGATAGCAAGAGTCACCACCAACTTTCTTTTATATAATAAAGGAAAGGGTGAAAAGAACACGAAAGACCTTTTGAGAATTTTCTTGAGTTCGGGGGGTGGGTTATGAAAAGGGAAGGTGTTAGCACCCTTTTCATCTGTAGTTATCTACGGGATCTTAGTTGCTAGATCACTTTGAAATGCTTTTGTCGTACCCCAAAATTTGCCCTCCACTATTTCTCAACAAATGTCAAGTGAGGTCCCTAAATTGCTCAGGGAAGTTCAAGAGTTGACCAGACAAACTCTCTCCTAAGGCAGTATACCTCAAATTAGGGTTTCTATTTTCATCAAGATGTGTGAACCACAAAGGACTCAAATTATCACCATTGTCCTAATATGTTCTCAAGATCATCCATGTCAAGTTTCAAGCCTTGCAGAAGAAGTTTGCTCAGTCAATTGCCCAAATGCCTGAAAATCAACTTTGCTAGGTAAAAAGTCAAATGTGGCCCACATACAGTCAAACTTCAAGATTTTTGGTCAACATCCTCATTTTGAAGTATTATTCATCATTTGATCAAGGGTTGGTCATTATTCCTCAAGGATTACTCACAATTCATCAAAACCCAAAAGCTGCTAAATTAGGGTTTTATAGGAAAAGTCAACTCAACTTTGACCAAGCATAACTTTCTCATACTTTATCATAAATGACCCATCCAAAGTTCATTTTTAAGAGGATGCAATTCCCTACAATTCATCTTCATCTCCCAAGTTCAGAATATGTAATCACAAAAAGATATGAATTTTGACATTATAGGTCCTTTTGAAAAGTCAACAAAAACACCTTTTGGGTCAAAGCTTCATACATGAACATGGAAGACTCAATTGAGATGAGACAAAAAGGGTTGCTTAGAGGACATCCTAAGATTTCTAAAAAGTCCAAGAACACCTCTCTAGGGTAAAAATTGAGAGAGTTATGCATTGGCCAAGTTGGCCATTTTTGCAAAATTGCCAAAAGTCAAATGTGATCAAATTTGCATCTTTTGCTAAATGGGCCCAACTTTTTATGCTTGCACATCAATTATAATGTGGTCCACGACTCAAATACTTATCCACACATTATTTTCTTCATTTTTCAATTTATTTTGATTTTTCATTAACTTAAAAGTGAATTAAATTAAATAAATGAGGAAAATTAACAAAGATATGATTTGATTTGTTTTTTGACAGTCTAACAATCAAGATATGCTGAGTTTGCAAAATCAATTCGAATCAATGGCAATGGATACAAGAAAGGCATGATTGGCATGAAAATATAAATATATCATACAACTTGAAAATCAAATCAAATCTTGGATAAATGCAAAGATCCATGCCGAGTTTGTTAACCTAATTCATTCTAGGTTATATAATGAAGCTTTGCAGATCAAAAGACGAGGGAGAGAAGCCGTGAAAAGCCAGGAAGAAAACTCAAAAATTTGGACAAAAGTGTGAATGAGTTTTCAATCTACAAGGTGTTTCAAAGATTTCAAGATCACCAATCCCTTCCTTGACGTTCCCATAAGCTATTCCAATAACTCCCAGGGCCTGAAACACACATAAACTCGCTATACACCTCACGCGGTTTGGTATATTTTTCAAATTTGATTATTGCAATTTACATAGCATTAGCATTTTTTTATTGTTATATTCATGTTTGTCATCATGTTTGCAAGCTAACCATACCATTTAATTACATTTTTGATGCCTGTACGTGATATTGCCATGGTTAAGGTTTCATGTTCTTGTTTAAGGGTTTTCAATGCAGGCAAAATTAGGCTTTGATTCTGGTACCATGATGCTCGTGAGGATGAGACGAGTTGATTGGTGCCAACACTTGTCATTTATCTTGCTCGTATGCAGTTTTGGAGATGAACAAGTTTGTACCTACAGTAAGCGTCTCTAGGTAAAAGCCTTGTTTTCTAAAACGATGGTTGCCATGAAGAAGAAGCTTGCATGGCAGCGTGTGACTCGTCCATTTGAATTTTCGCACATTTTTCTGAATATATTACTTGATTTGATTATATTATTTGTTTCTATTATATGAACAAATAAACAACGCAGCACAGCTGGCAAGCGAGCACTGGAAGTGAGCATAAGGACTTGGGTTCGATCCCCAGGTCCCAGCATTTTATTTGTGTTATTTTCAGATAAGTGATCCAGCGCATCTTTCATCATGAGGCTCACCATGCTCCATCAACATCCAACCATCAGATTCATCAGCAAGCCAGATCCAACGTGCCAGCAATGAAGGACCATGACATGCACTCAAGTCAACACCCACACCAGAGCCAGCGTAGTCAAACAGGCTTGGAGTTTTTGGGCCACAAAAATCAGATTTGCACCCCCTTTTTTGCTAACAATCAGGCCCACTTTTTCCTTTTCTCTATTTATTTCTTTTATTTCATTAATTTTCTTAATTATTTTAATTCGCAAAATTAATCACCTTTTTCATAAAATCATAAAATCAAGAAATCATAAAAATTAGAATTAGGCTTTTTTTATCAAATTTAATTTAATTTAGTTTAATTTAATTTAGGGAATTTTAACTTGTTTTTAATTAAAACTAATTAGCAAATTAGGTTTAAACTCTTGATTTTTCTCTTTCTTTCTCAAATAAAATATAAAAAATACAAAAATAGGTTTTTAGAATGAATTAATTTATTTTTCTTAATTTAAAATTAATTAGAACTTAGGATTTTATTTTTAATTCAATTATTTCATTATTTTCTCAAATAACAAAACATGACAAAAACATCTTTTTTTAATCAATCGCAAATAGGATTAGTCAAAGGGTCAAAACCCTAATTGCCTCGCATTTAATTCATCGCGCGCTTGTTATTTATTTTGCCAATATTTTTGTAATTGTTCATGGTTTGTAATAGTTAATTTAGGGTTTTATTTACTGTTTAAATCCCCAGGTTTTTGGCTATGTAATTAATCCCCCTCCCCGAAGCCTTGTAATAGCGTAGGTTTTATTTTCTCGCATTTTTTTAAATTCCTGAAAATATTTAACTGTTTAGATGTATGCTAATAGGATTGTATGGTGAGAATGAATGATAAAATTAAAACAGTTAGAAAACCCTCATGTGCAAAGATAAATAACTGAAACAAATCACTCGCACATATCACTCTTAGGGTATACTCTCACTTCGGTTGCCTTCGGTAAGCGATCATTAAGCATAGGGTGTCTTAGTGGTTACCCTCCTGTCTAAAAAGATCTAATGTCCCATTTGAATGTTGCCTCGGAAACGTTGCCTCAGAAATGTTGCCTCGAGTAAGATCTTAAGACTCTAGGGTTATTACTAAGGTGTCCTAATATTGCTTTAGTAATCGTACGTTCCTTTCAAATTGACCCTTACAAACTCCAACGACGATACTACTTATTTCTCAATAGTAGGATAGTGTTGTCCAAAGGAAACGAGAATAGAAACGATGTTTTTTTGAGTAGGTAGATGCTATTAGGTACTTGCTCAAATCAAAACTTTTCACACTTACACATTTCAAAACAAAATTTCAAAACAACTTTGTCACATCCTTGAGGACTGATACAAGGGTTATCACGAAGTAAAACATTTTCAAAACAAAGCACACAAACACAAGAAATTTAAAAATGAGCAAGTACCTAAGAGCCCATGAAAAACCATAGATAGAAAGGGTACTAACACCTTCCCTTTCTATAATCTACCCCCCGTACTCAGAATATCTCGAAAAAGGATTTTTTTTCTGTACTTTTTTCCTTTCTGGTTGGATAAAATAAAAGTCGGTGGCGACTCTTGCTTACCGCGACATTTTGCAAACACAAAACGCAAAATGCAAACCAGTAAAAACAGTCGGTTCTGCCACTGTATCACAGAACTGGCGACTCTGCTGGGGACTTATAAGTGGGGTATACCTTAGGATCTAGGTCATTTAAAATTGCTTCTCTTAATTGTTTTGTTTGCTTTACTTTTAAGGGTTTTGTTTGGGGTTACTATAGATCCTACACCCGGATCTGAGGAATACCTTTTAGGTAAGTAGCAATAGACTGTGAGGGAACTGTACAGCGTAGATCGATACGGTTGAAGCAGTGGCTACATTGGTGTGGCACTTTGGTTGGTACCGGTATCCCTTGTGGAGAAACGAGGAGAATACGGGGCCACTGTGTAGTGTCGTTAAGCATCAACTGACCTTAGAACCTTTAATCGCCCAACTTGGCCATTATAAAGTAGTGAGATAGCCGGCCTCGGTGTAGAGCTGGGAACTGGTTGATACTCGATGCTAAACTCATTGAGATCATACTCTCGAAATATTTTGGCTGCAAGAAAAGATTGTGTGAGCTGAAACCATGACCGATGGAGGATGGTCAGTGATATTGAGATCCTTTAGAACCCGATTACTTTTCTAGGACAGGTTGAACCAAATTAACTTCAAGAGGGTATTACCTTTGACCTCATGCAAGCCTTAAACCTAAGGGCTTTGTTTGATTTGACTGTGTTTGCAATACTTGTGTTTGCTATATCTGTGGTTTATCATGACATCATGCACCATAACATGGCATTCATGCTTCATTACACTAACCATTTCAAAGACCAAGGGAATTTATCTTTGTTCTATTTTGCAGATCATGGCTTCCATGCGTAGAAATACTATCTGAATCAGCTTTGTGGAGATACCTTCTCAACTCAAAGAGCTAGTATCAAGAATTTCTGAAACTTCTATGTTCATTAAGAGACACAGTCAACTTCTCAGCCTGGTTACTTAAAACCCTGATGAACAGATGATGAGCGTACTTTTTCAGTTCTTCGATCCCAAGCATCATTGCCTCACCTTTCCAGATTATCAGTTGGTACCCACCTTGGAAGAATTCTCTCATCTATTGGGCATATCCATTCTTGAACAGGTACCCTTCACATGTATAGAAGAAGTTCGTAAGCCAGAAGTCATTGCCTCGGCTTTGCATTTGAAACGTGCCGATGTGGTATCCAATTGGGAAACTCAAAGCGGAGTCGAGGGTTTTCTAGCCAAATTTCTGATAGACCAGGCTCAACTATTTTGGGATGATATGGAGTTTCAGGCTTTTGAGGATGTCTTGTCTCTTCTTATCTATGGTTTAGTTATGTTCCCTAATCCGTACTCTTTCGTAGATGTGAATGCTATCAAGATTTTCCTTTCTCGCAACCCTGTGCCTACCTTGCTTGGAGATATTTTGCACGCTCTCCATACTCTTACCATGAGGAGAAGAGGGACTCTTATGTACTGCATGCCGTTATTGTCGAGGTGGTTTATTTCTCACCTCCCTAGGTCTATACTGAAGAACGAAGAAGGTTTGGGTTGGTCACACAGAATAATGTCACTCGCTCATACGGATATTCTTTGGTGTTCCCGAGCTATGGAAGACACTGTTGTTATTAACTGCTGTGGGGGGTACCCTAATGTCCCATTACTTGGTATCAGAGGGGGTATAACTTACAATCCTTGTCTAGCTTTACGAAAATTTGGTCGTGCTCGAAGGGATGGTCCCCATGAGTTACTTCTCGAGGACATTGTATTCGATTATGAGGATGATGTTAAAGAGCATCGCCAGAGGTTCATACGAGCTTGGGGCATGGTAAACAGATCTGACCCCAAAGAGTTGGGACCAAAGACTTCCATTCCTATGCAGCCTTACCTCCAATGGGTACGAGTTTGTGCCCAGAAGCTTATGATGCCTTATGCGGCAGTATTACCAGTGATTGTGGAGCCCACTACTGAAGAAGGCATTCCTTATACGGTTCTTTATCCTTACATGCCCACTGATCTTGGGGAGTTACAGAGGTCTTGGATTCAGCTGAAGAATGAGCGAGATACTTACAGGAAACAGTTCCACGATCAAGAGAGGAAGGTTTTAAAGCTCACCAGGCAGCTCGAGGAAGAAATAATACTCAATGATTATATCAGCACAAAGAGGAAGCGTCCATGGGACTTTTGATGTTTTTATTTCTAGTTTTAAATTTGTTTTATTTACTTCTTTGTAACGCCTTAAAGGCATGTTGAACCTTTAAAATTTAAGCTAATAAAATTTTGTTTATTTTTTGCAAATTTAAATCTCCCAAAGTCTTTGAAATCATTACATGCACATCCCATTATCATATACAACATTACAGGTACCACTACAGGTTTCTCATCTTCTTTGCTGTTTATTTCAGTAGAAATGTCTTCTGATCAAGTCATCAAAGATCTCCAGGCACAGAACACCTAGTTCCAACAGATGTTCATCATTCTGGCAAAGGGGCAAGAGGATCTGAAGGCCCTCATTCTGAAAGAGAAGAAGAAGAAGAAGAAGATTGGTATTCTGAATATGGGCAGAAGGTTTGGAGAAAGGTTGAAGCATCAAACTGATCTGACCTCTTCATCCAAGGAAGGGGAGAACCAAGAAGGGGAAAAGGACCCTAGTCCTGCAGTCTCCGATAATGATACTGATTATGATAATGAGCAATATCCTCCTGCTGAGGATAGGTACAAGCAGCTAGAAGACCGTCTGAGTGCTATGGAAGTTCAGAAGATACCTGGTTTGGATTTCGGAGAATTGGGACTGGTATCGGGAGTAGTCATCCCGCAGAAGTTCAAAGCTCCAGTTTTTGCCAAGTATGATGGGGTGTCCTGCCCAAAACTCCATCTCCGCTCTTATGTCAGGAAAATCCAACCCCACATTGCTGATAGAAATTTGTGGGTGCACTTCTTTCAAGATAGTCTGTCAAGGACTCAGCTTGAATGGTTCTACCAGTTAGAGGGAGCCAGTGTCCGAAACTGGGAAGATCTTGCTATTGCTTTCTACAAGCAGTATCAGTACAATGCCGACCTTGCTTCCACTCGTACCCAAATCTAGAGTATATTCATGGGTGCAGATGAAGGTTTTAAAGATTATGCTAAAAAATGGAGAGATTTGGCTGGGAGAGTTCAACCCCTTTGTCTGATAGGGAGTTGGTTGACATGTTTCTAGGGACGCTATCTGGTCCATTTTTCAATCACTTAATCGGTAACTCGTCATCCGGTTTCACCGAGCTGATTTTAATTGGAGAAAGAGTAGAAGCTGGAATTCGAAGTGGCAAAATACAGAAGGATGCCTCTTCGAGTTCGGTAAAGAAACCTTTTACTGGTAAGAAGGAAGCCAGTGCAGTCTATAGCCCGAGGGGCCAAAGCAGATATGAACACCGTCCAACGGTAAATGTTGTAGTGATACCAAGACCCGTAGTTGCTCCGCAACGCATCAATCAACAAAGGGTGGAAATACCACAGAGGAAGTTCACCCGGCTCAATATGAATTTGTCTCAAATTTTACCATAATTGTTGAAGACCAATCTGGTAACTCTGAGGGAAGCCCCGAAGAACTCCAACACCACATCTCCCCGCTATAACCCGAATGCCCGCTGCGCTTATCACTCCGAAAGTCCAGGTCATGATACCAACGACTGTTGGGCCCTGAAAAACAAGGTGCAGGACCTGATCGAAGCCAAAGAGATTGAGTTTGACGCTCTGGAGAAGCCCAACGTCATAACTGCACCCATGCCCAAGCACAGCTCGGGAATCAATGCTATTGAGTTTGTCCCCGCCACAGAAGATGCTGATGATGAGAACTCAGATGTTGACAGCTGGATCTACCCGACTACCAATGGTGGACCGAATAACTGGATGGATAAGGACCTCATACCTGTTTCTTTTATTCCGCAATAATTGACTCATTTGTTTTAAGATTTGTAATAAACAATTTTAAACTTTACGGCCCGGTGCCTTGCCCGAGGCACCTTGGCTTTGCTTGTGAGGGCTTATTATTTGTCATTTCATATATCATTAATAAAGCATTGGACGTTTCTTGCATACAAATTTTGTGCTCCTTGTTTTTCTTTTCTGTCTCTCCCTTTATCAAAACAGCTATTCTCTCACACACACTCACATATCATACTGCAGATCCATATCCACTCTGGATCCCATTGATAACAGCTCTGCTACTTCCAGTTATGACTTTGAAAATCCGATCAACCAAGCCGAGGACGAAGGTGAGGATGATTGTGAGGTGCCTGGAGAACTTGCTAGACTATTACAACAGGAAGAAAGGGCCATACAGCCCCATGAAGAGTCAGTTGAGCCAGTGAATTTGGGTACAGAGGAAGACATGAAAGAGGTTAAAATAGGTGTGAATCTGGAGCCTAGTGTCAAACAATGGTTAACACAGATGCTACACGACTATGTTGAGATCTTCACCCGCTCCTATGAAGACATGCCTGGTTTGGACACTGATATTGTGGTACATCGCATTCCGACTAAAGAAGACTGCTCTCCGGTAAAGCAGAAGGTCCACCGTATGCGCCTTGAAATGTCAGAGAAAATCAAGGCAGAGGTCATGAAATAGTTCGACGCAGGATTCTTAGCTGTCACTTCTTATCCGTAGTGGGTTGCCAATGTTGTTCCGGTACCTAAGAAGAACGGTAAGGTACGGATGTGTGTGGACTACAGAGACCTGAACAGGGCAAGCCCCAAGGATGACTTCCCACTTCCTCACATTGATGTTCTAGTCGACAACACCGCGCATCACAAGATCTTTTCCTTCATGGATGGTTTTTCTGGCTACAACCAGATCAAGATGGCTCCTGAGGACATGGAGAAGACAACCTTCGTCACACAGTGGGGCACCTTCTGTTACAAGGTAATTCCTTTTGGGTTGAAGAATATTGGGGCAACTTATCAGCGCGCCATGGTCGCTTTGTTCCACAATATAATTCACCACGAGATCGAGGTTTATGTTGATGACATGATAGCCAGGTCCCAGACTGAGGAAGAGCACCTTGATCATCTCCAGAAACTGTTTGACAGGTTGAAGACGTACAAGCTGAGGTTGAATCCGAACAAGTGTACCTTCGGGGTAAGGTCTGGAAAGCTTCTGGGTTTCGTTGTTAGTGACAAAGGTATTCAGGTAGACCCTGCAAAGGTAAAAGCCATACAAGAGATGCCGGCTCCCTGCATAGAAAAAGAAGTTAGAGGTTTCTTGGGACGTCTAAATTACATCGACAGGTTCATTTCACATCTGACTGCTACTTGTGAGCCTATCTTTAAGCTGCTGAAGAAAGATAAAGTGGTAAAGTGGAATGATGAGTGCCAGACCGCTTTCAAAAGAATCAAGGAATACCTTCAAGAACCACCAATTCTGATGCCTTCAGTTGAAGGAAGACCTTTGATTTTATACTTGACAGTGCTAGACAATTCAATGGGGTGTGTGCTGGGGAAGCATGACGAGTCTGGTCGAAAAGAGCACACCATTTATTACCTTAGCAAAAGTTTACCGACTGTGAGACCCGATACTCATTGCTCGAGAAAACTTGTTGCGCTTTGGCATGGGTTGCTCGCCGACTGAGACATTATATGCTGACTCACACTACTTTTTTGATATCAAAGATGGATCCAATCAAGTATATTTTCGAGAAGCCCGCCCTCTCCGGAAGGATAGCAAGATGGCGGATGATCTTAACTGAGTACGACATCCAATACACAACCCAAAAAGCAATCAAGGGGAGTGTATTGGCGGATCATTTGGCGCATCAAGATGTGGATGACTACCAGTCCATGAATTTCGAGTTCCCGAATGAGAATATCATGTTGGTGACCGAATACGAAGAACCTGGACCGGATGAAGGACCCGAGGAGGGATCCCGATGGTCTATGTATTTTGATGGAGCCTCGAACATATTGGGTAACGGTATTAGCGCTGTAATTATATCTCCTGAGGGTTGTCATACTTCGTTCACCGCCCGATTATATTTTAACTGCACCAACAATATGGCGGAGTATGAAGCATGTATCATGGGTCTTCGAGCTGCTATTGACCTAAGGATTAAGTTCTTGAGTGTATTCGGAGATTCCGCTCTGGTGATAAGTCAGATCAAAGGCGAGTGGGATACGAAACATCTGAATCTTATTCCTTACTGAGAATATGTACTGACATTGCTCCCACACTTCGAGGAGATAACCTTTGAACATTTCCCACGAGAAGAGAACCAGTTAGCGGATGCGCTAGCTACTATGTCTTCTATGTTCAAAGTCAGGTGGGACAATGAAGCTCCCCAGATTACCATTGAAAGGTTGGATGAACCCGCACATTTCTGTGACATTGAGACTGAAGAGGTAGTAGATAAACCCTGGTTTCACGAGGTAAAGAGGTATCTCGAGGCTCAAGAATACCCCGAGGAGGCATCTGTTAATGATAAGAAGTTTCTGAGAAGGTTCGTTGTGAAGTTCTTCATCAGTAATGGAATCCTCTATAAGCGTAACCATGATTCAACCTTACTGCGGTGTGTGGAGAAAAGCGAGGCAGAAAAGATCATGGCAGAGTTACATGAAGGTACCTTCGGAACTCATTCCAGTGGACATACCATGGCAAAGAAAATCCTACGGGCAGGATATTACTGGTCCACTATGGAAGCCGATTGTTATCAGCACTCTTGAACTTGTCATAAATGACAAGTCTATGCTAATAAGGTGCATGTGCCTCCAGTCCCTCTGAATGTCTTGACAGCTCCTTGGCCCTTTGCAATGTGGGGCATCGACATGATCGGTGAAATCAGACCTACCGCGTCTAATGGGCATCGCTTTATTCTGGTATTCGTTGATTACTTTATGAAGTGGGTTGAGGCAGCTTCCTTTGCTACAGTAACCAAGAACATCATGGCGCGGTTCATCCGACACAATCTGATCTGTCGATATGGTGTCCCAGAGAGAATTATTACTGACAATGGTACAAATCTCAAAAATACAATGATCACCGAGCTCTGTAAACAGTTCAAGATTCAGCATCATAACTCTTCTCCCTACCGGCCGAAGATGAATGGGGCTGTTGAAGTGGCTAACAAGAACATCAAGAAGATTGTGCAGAAGATGAAGGTGACATACAAAGACTGGCACGAGATGTTACCATTCGCTCTTCATGGGTACCGTACCTCAGCACGGACGTCGACAGGGGCAACACCCTACTCTCTGGTATATGGCATGGAGGCAGACCTACCCATGAAAGTCCATATACCCTCTCTCAGGATTATGAAGGATGCGGGTTTGAACGAAGACAACTGGATCCAAACCCGACTTGATCAACTTAATCTAATCGATGAAAAGAGACTTACTGCAATCTGTCATGCTCAGACGTATCAAAAGTGAATGATCAAGGCTTTTAACAAGAAAGTCAGACGTCAAGAATATCAAGTCGAAGATCTAGTGATCAAACACATCATACTACTGCAAGGTGATCCCAGGGGAAAATGGACCCCCACGTACGAAGGGCCATTTGTGGTTAAGAACATTTTCTCGGCAGGAGCTATATTTCTAACCACCATGGATGGTGACGACCTTCCTCACCCCGTCAATGCAGACATAGTGAAAAGATACTACGCGTAATCAAAGACCCGCTAGGTTGACTGGCCTAGGCAAAAATAAGGGCTTCCCGGCGAACCAAAAGGGTTCGGGCAAAAGTAAGGTATGAAAATGAAAAAAAACTGTACACCCGGTAAGTCGAAAACCTGAAAAGGCGACTTGGGCAAAAAAGGGTATCCCGATGGACTGAAAATCTGAAAGGGAGGTCCAGGCAAAAGTTAGGGATCAAAGCGTAACACTATGTCTCATTGGATCATCTTGCGACCATACTTAGGTATCGACTATCAAGCTCAGACAGCGCCAATCAATCTGATCCACCTCCGAACAAACAACAAAGTGATGAGACGCTTGAAGATATAAAGGCAATAGCAGAGTTGAAACCCAATGGGATCGTTCCACATAGTTGTTTTTCTTTCTTTAACACAAATTGTAATTTCTATCTTTTGACGACGTTCTCTTACTAGGACGTCAACCTCTTTGTACAAAAATACCTATTACAGGCCAACTTCAAAAATCAATACAATGCATTTTCACAAAACTTCAATTTGTTTTCTTTTTCTGTTTTGTTTTGCAAGAACGTCCAATGATTCATTTTTTATATATGCATTTGAAAATGACTGCTGCTCATAAATGTTTACATGAGAAACAAAAGACGATTACTCGTAATGCTAGGAACAGGGAAAAACAAGAAGTGCCCAAACCTTACCGTTACTCTGCCTATCAGGTATCGGGATAGAGCCAGCTTAAGAACAGGAGTAATGGTACATACACTCCTGACAGAGCAAAAAGTATCCAAAGACAGTGATGTTAGCTTTCCTGAACGAGACATAACTCTCTCCCACTGAGGTTCACAATCGGGAGTGAGGCAGTAAGTTTTTCCCCAAGCAGAGTTTATTTCTCCCACAAACAGAGTATCTCCTCTCCAACAGAATTCATTATCACCAGCAACGAAAATTCATCCTCAGCTGAGTTTATTTCTCCAAATCAGCAGATCTATCAACAGAGTATCTCCTCTCCAACAGAGTTATTCTCCCGCAGAGTTGTTCTCCAATAGAGTCTCTCCTCGGTAGAATATCCATAAACAAGGGGCAAATCCCCAATTAGTCATCTTTGTTCACCATCCTCAACATAAGTAGAGGAACTATGGTTTTTTACAGCAGTCAATAATACAATTTCCCATACTCTCCAAGCAGTAGTCAGGGATTTATTTTCTCGGACTCAGATTATTACGTCAGCATTTCATGTTCATACATCATGACATGTGCATACATTACATATAACATAATCTCAGTTATTTTGAGAACCACATCACAATGCATCTCATGCATCACACATAACTAACCCTGTACTTCTTTCAGGAAAGACAATTATTATCAACAATTTCCAGCAGGTCCATGATCAACACTTGAAGCTAAACAGAGTAATCATCGGTACGACAAAAGCAACCTTACCCAGGTTCCACACAGAAGTCCTACACAGACTCATCACAAAGCAACCTCACTCAGGTTCTCTCTATAGTTTTACCCAAACTTGTTTCAAAGTAACCCTACTATCCAGGTTCCTTCTTAAGCCCTACTATCCAGGCTTTCATATCGAAGCAACCCTACTATCCAGGTTCCTTCTCACAGCCCTACTATCCAGGCTTTCATCTCGAAGTAACCCTACTATCCAGGTTCCTTCTCACAGCTCTACCATCCAGGCTTTCACATCGAAGCAACCCTACTAGCCAGGTTCCTTCTCACATCCCTACTAAGTCTTTCACCTCGAAGTAACCCTACTACCCAGGTTCCTTCTCACAACCCTATTATCCAGGATTTCATCTCGAAGTAACCCTACTATCCAGGTTCCTTCTCACAGCCCTACCATCCAGGCTTTCACATTGAAGTAAACCTACTACCCAGGTTCCTTCTCACAGCCCTACTATCCAGGCTTTCATCTCGAAGTAACCCTACTATCTAGGTTCCTTCTCACAGCCCTACCATCCAGGCTTTCACATCGAAGTAACCCTACTATCCAGGTTCCTTCTCACAGCCCTATTATCCATGCTTTCATATCGAAGTAACCCTACCATCTAGGTTCCTTCTTACAGCCCTACTATCCAGGCTTTCATATCGAAGCAACCCTACTATCCAGGTTCCTTCTCAAGCCCTACTATCCAGGCTTTCATATCGAAGCAACCAACTATCCAGGTTCCTTCTCACAGCCATACTATCCAGGCTTTCATACCGAAGTAACCCTACCATCCAGGTTCCTTCTTACAGCCCTACTATCCAGACTTTCATATCAAAGTAACCCTACCATCCAGGTTCCTTCTCATAACCTTACTATATGGGTTTTGCCTCTCTTATCCCCAAACAGCGGTCCACAACACTGTAAGACTGGGACCCGATCAAACACGATTAGTTTCACATTTCCCCAAAAAGTCGTGGTGCAGCATATACCCCAACCAGATACGCAGTTCACTTCCGCTTCCCAAACCAGAGTTATTCCCCAGTAGAGTGACGGACAACTGAAGCTCCTAAAACTCTATTTCTCCCAAGACAGAGACCAACATTCCCCAGCAAAATCCTCATCGACAACAGGTATGTGGGTTCTCGCAAAAGAATATCTTATGCGATCGACACCTCTTCGGGTGGCATCTTTAAGCCCATCTCCGACGATTCTCTAGCAACTTCCAAATGGCATCTATAAGCCCATTCCTGATACGCTGTAAGACTGGGACCCGATCAAACACGATTAGTTTCACATTTCCCCAGAAAGTCGTGGTGCAGCATATACCCCAACCAGATACGCAGTTCACTTCCGCTTCCCAAACCAGAGTTATTCCCCAGTAGAGTGACGGACAACTGAAGCTCCTAAAACTCTATTTCTCCCAAGACAGAGACCAACATTCCCCAGCAAAATCCTCATCGACAACAGGTATGTGGGTTCTCGCAAAAGAATCTCTTATGCAATCGACACCTCTTCGGGTGGCATCTTTAAGCCCATCTCCGACGATTCTCTAGCAACTTCCAAATGGCATCTATAAGCCCATTCCTGATATCACAAATCAAGTATCACTTCATGCGAGTGCAAATTTCTGGGCACTCTAGTGTTCAATCATCTTCCACCTTCAGATCACGAAAGGCAGGCAACCAATCAACATCCTCAGGTTTATGAAGATTGAACAGGGGCAGCTGTTGTACCCTAAAATTTTCCCTCCCATATTTCTCAACAAATGTCAAGTGAGGTCCCCAAATTGCTCAGGGAAGTTCAAGAGTTGACCAATTAAACTCTCTCCTAAGGCAGTATACCTCAAATTAGGGTTTCTATTTTCATCAAGATGTGTGAACCACAAAGGACTCAAATGCTCACCATTGTCCTAATATGTTCTCAATATCATCCATGTCAAGTTTCAAGCCTTGCAGAAGAAGTTTGCTCAGTCAATTGCCCAAATTCCTAAAAATCAAATGTGTTAGGTCAAAAGTCAACTGTGGCCCACATACAGTCAAACTTCAAGATTTTTGGTCAAAATCCTAATTTTGAAGTATTATTCATCATTTGATCAAGGTTTGATCATGATTCCTCAAGGATTGCTCACAATTCATCAAAACCCAAAAGTTGCTAAATTAGGGTTTTATAGGAAAAGTCAACTCAACTTTGACCAAGCATAACTTTCTCATACTTTATCATAAATGACCCATCCAAAGTTCATTTTGAAGAGGATTTAATTCCCTACAATTCATCTTCATCCCCCAAGTTCAGAATATGTAATCACAAAAAGATATGAATTATTATAGGTCCTTTTGAAAAGTTAACAAAAACACCTTTTGGGTCAAAGCTTCATACATGAACATGGAAGAATCAATTGAGATGAGACCAAAAGGGTTGATTAGAGGACATCCTAACATTTCTAAAAAGTCCAAGAACACCTCTCTAGGGTCAAAATTGAGAGACTTATGCATTGGCCAAGTTGGCCATTTTTGCAAAATTTCCAAAAGTCAAATGTGATCAAATTTGCATCTTTTGCTAAATGGGCCCAACTTTTTATGCTCGCACATCAATTATAATGTGGTCCACGACTCAAATACTTATCCACACATTATTTTCTTCATTTTTTAATTTATTTTGATTTTTCATTAATTTAAAAGTGAATTAAATCAAATAAATGAGGAAAGTTAACAAAGATATGATTTGATTTGTTTTTTGATAGTCTAGCAATCAAGATATGCTGAGTTTGCAAAATCAATTCGAATCAATGGCAATGGATACAAGAAAGGCATGATTGGCGTGAAAATAGAAAGATATCACACAACTTGAAAATCAAATCAAATCTTGGATAAATGCAAAAATTCATGCCAAGTTTGTTAACCTAATTCATTCTAGGTTATATAATGAAGCTTTGCAGATCAAAAGATGAGGGAGAGAAGCCGTGAAAAGCTAGGAAGAAAACTAAAAAATTTGGACAAAAGTGTGAATCAATTTTCAATCTACAAGGCGTTTCAAAGCATTTCAAGATCACCAATCCCTTCCTTGACGTTCCCAGAAGCTATTCCAATCACTCTCAGGGCCTGAAACACACAGAAACTCGCTCTACACCTCACGCGGTTTGGCATATTTTTCAAATTTGATTATTGCAATTTACGCAGCATTAGAATTTTTTATTGTTATATTCATGTTTGTCATCATGTTTGCAAGCTAACCATACCATTTAATTGCATTTTTGATGCATGTACGTGATATTGCCATGGTTAGGGTTTCATGTTCTTGTTTAGGGGTTTTCAATGCAGGAAAAATTAGGCTTTGATTCCGGTACCATGATGCCCGTGAGGATGAGACGAGTTGATTGGTGCCAGCACTTGTCATTTATCTTGCTCGTATGCAGTTTTGGAGATGAACAGGTTTGTACCTACAGTAAGGGTCTCTAGGTAAAAGCCTTGTTTTCTAAAACAACGGTTGCCAGGAAGAAGAAGCTTGTGTGGCAGCGTGTGACTCGTCCATTTGAATTTTTGCGCATTTTTATGAATATATTACTTGATTTGATTATATTATTTGTTTTTATTATATGAACAAATAAACAACGCAGCACAACTGGCAAGCAAGCACTGGAAGCGAGCATAAGGACCTGGGTTTGATCCCCAGGTCCCAGCATTTTATTTGTGTTATTTTCAGATAAGTGATCCAGCACATGTTTCATCATGAGGCTCACCATGCTCCATCAACATCCAACCATCAGATTCATCACCAAGCCAGATTCAACGTACCAGCAATGAAGGACCATGACATGCACTCAAGTCAACACCCACACCAGAGCCAGCGTAGTCAAACAGGCTTGGAGTTTTTGGGCCACAAAAATCAGATCTGCGCCCCCTTTTTTGCTAACAATCAGGCCCACTTTTTCCTTTTCTCTATTTATTTCTTTTATTTAATTAATTTGCTTAATTATTTTAATTCACAAAATTAATCACCTTTTTCATAAAATCATAAAATCAAGAAATCATAAAAATTTGAATTAGGCTTTTTTTAATCTAATTTAATTTAATTTAGTTTAATTTAATTTAGGGAAATTTTAACTTGTTTTTAATTAAAACTAATTAGCAAATTAGGTTTAAACTCTTGATTTAATTTCTCTTTCTTTCTCAAATAAAATAAAATAAAAATACAAAAATAGGTTTTTAGAATGAATTAATTTATTTTTCTTAATTTAAAATTAATTAGAACTTAGATTTTCTTTTTAATTCAATTATTTCATTATTTTCTCAAATAACAAAACATGACAAAAACATCTTTTTTTAATCAATCGCAAATAGGATTAGTCAAAGGGTCAAAGCCCTAATTGCCTTGCATTTAATTCGCCGCGCGCTTGTTATTTATTTTGCCAATATTTTTGTAACTGTTCATGGTTTGTAATAGTTAATTTAGGGTTTTATTTACTGTTTAAATCCCCGGGTTTTTGGCTATGTAATTAATCCCCCTCCCCGAAGCCTTGTAATAGCGTAGGTTTTATTTTCTCGCATTTTTTTAAATTCCTGCAAATATTTAACTGTTTAGATGTATGCTAATAGGATTGTATGGCAAGAATGCATGATAAAATTAAAACAGTTAGAAAACCCTCACGTGCAAAGATAAATAATTGAAACAAATCACTCGCACATATCACTCTTAGGGTATACTCTCACTTCGGTTGCCTTCGGTAAGCGATCATTAAGCATAAGGTGTCTTAGTGGTTACCCTCCTGTCTAAAAGATCTAATGTCCCATTCGAATGTTGCCTCAGAAATGTTGCCTCGGAAATGTTGCCTCGAGTAAGATCTTAAGACTCTAGGGTTATTACTAAGGTGTCCTAATATTGCTTTAGTGATCGTACGTCCCTTTCGAATTGACCCTTACAAACTCCAACGACGATGCTACTTATTTCTCAATAGTAGGATAGCGCTGTCCAAAGGAAACGAGAATAAAAACGATCTTTTTTCGAGTAGGTAGATGCTAGTAGGTACTTGCTCAAATCAAAACTTTTCACACTTACACATTTCAAAACAAAATTTTAAAACAACTTTGTCACATCCTTGAGGACTGATACAAGGGTTATCACGAAGTAAAACATTTTCAAAACAAAGCACACAAACACAAGCACTTTAAAAATGAGCAAGTACCTAAGAGCCAATGGAAAACCATGGATAGAAAGGGTGCTAACACCTTCCATTTCTATAATATACCCCCCGTACTCAGAATATCTCAAAAAAGGATTTTTTCTGTACTTTTTTCCTTTCCGGTTGGATAAAATAAAAGTCGGTGGCGATTCTTGCTTACCGCGACATTTTGCAAACACAAAACGCAAAATGCAAACCAGTAAAAACAGTAGGTTCTGCCACCGTATCACAACTTTGTTTGAAATGTGTTTGGGATAGGTTTTGAAAGTATTTTTGAAAATCCTTTGTTTAGGCGAACTTTGTAATGATTCTTGTTTCAGTGAAAATGTACAAAGTGTTGAATTTTGAAAATATTTCATTTTGAAAGTGTTGGTGTGTTTGAAAGATGTTTAAAAAATGGTTGTTAGCAAGCAACTACGAACGTTTTACCTACTCAAAAAGTCTTTGTTCATTTCCTCCTCCTTTAGATATTTCTATCTTACCATTGATTGATTAGAAGCTCTATCATTGGATGTGAAGGGACGGGCGTGGGTCGTCGGGTAGTTATAGAAGGCAACATTGTAGGATACCTTAGCAATTTTTGTAAGGGTCTAAGATCGTTTACCAAAGGCAACATCGAATGGGTCATTGAGGGACTACAATCTTGTATTCGAGGGTCTTTGCTAAAGCATCCCACGTTCGAGGGACATGACTATTTAAATCTGAGGAAACAAGTGCGGGTTACCCTAGAGGTGCAAGTGTGCAAGTGTTTTGTTTTCATACATTTTTATCTTTGAATTAGGATTTTCTATTTGTTGATTTTATCTTACCATACAAACCCTAATTACTAGCATTTATATTTAAAAGTGATAAATTGCGGGATGTAAAGATTCTACGCTATTACATCATTTGGGGATGGGGGTACAAATTTACAAATGGGGGAAAGACAAGTAATTTAAACCTAAGTTACATATTACAACCATATTGAATTGAATGAAAATGTACAAGAAATATAAACATAATGTACAAAGAATAAAGTGATATGAAAAGAAACGAAAATGTTTTTGTTATGAAAAAAAGGGTTTTGACCTATTTAACTAAAAGAAAATAAATAAATTAAACTAAGAAAATTAAACTTAAGTTAATTAAGAAAATTAATTTGATTAAAGAAACAAGTTTAGGGTTTTTGTGAAAAGGTTTTAATTAAATTAAATTAATGTATATAAAAAAAATAATTAATTAAAAGCCCTAAGTTATAAATTAATTTTAAATAAAAGAAAAGATAAACCTAAGTCTAAATATTAAATTAATTTTAAGAAAAGAAATTGATTTTAATAAGAAATGTTTTTGGTTTTTGGTTTAGAAAGAAATAACAATAGGAATATATTAAAGTTATAAATGATAAATAAAATATTTTGGAGGCTTGCATTGGCTCATTTTTCTGTTTTGCATCGACACATATCTGCTTTGCATTGACACATGTCATTTTCTTGCTCATGGAAGTCAAAAACAGCTCAGTATGAGTCGATACATAATGGTATATATCGACTCATTTCTTGTTTGTGTCGACACATTCGTGTTTTGTGTCGACTCATACACCTTTTGTATTTCTGTCTTGTGCCTGGATAACAATATGCATCGATGCATAAGGCCATGTATCGACTCATACCTTGTTCTGTAACTAAAATGAGTCGACTCATGTGAGTATGCATCGACTCATGCTGCAGTTTTTTACCTCTAACATTATTCTATTGCATGTACAAGTCAGTTCTTAACACATGGTTAGTGAAACTGAAAAGCAAGCATATGGTTAGATTCAAGGCTATGATATCTACATTTATTTTCAAAAATGAATCACTAATGATGTTTGAAATGAAGAGCTCAAAGTCAAGAAGACTTACCTTAAAACTGAAATTTGTGCTTTGAGTTTGATTTGAAGAAGTCAAGTTGTAGGTGGCTGTTTTTGAGTTTGAAAAATAGTGATGTTACATAAGTTGTTCTTGAGTTTGAACAACTTCTATATGATTTATGTGAAGTTTTTGAATGGTTTGTTTGGACAGAACTTGCAAGGTGTGAGAGGTTCAAAGGGTTTGGACTTCAAAGCTCAAAGATGGAGATTTTTGTAGATAGTTCTGGTTTTTAGAGTAAAGGGGGGTATAAGGATTTTCAACACGCAAGAAGCTCTCTATTTTTTTGGCCTCTTTCTTTTGCAAATTCTCCCTCTATTTATAGGCAAAAGGTTTGTGAACAAGAGGTGATTAGGTTTATAAATTATGGAGTTATGGTTAGGTTGGATTGCAAATATCAAGTTATGTCAAATACTCTATAGTCCCAAGATAAAGTACCAAAGTTACTGGTATAGAGGGGTTACTTTCCATGATTTATGGTGGAGTAAAATCAGAAGTAAATAAGATATGGGCTTAAGACAAATTTTGTACCAAAAAGCTTGCTTTTCAAGAATAACAATGGTGCCTTTATGCCATAAATGGAAAGATCTTTTGAACAATGGCTCAAACACTTGGGTAATAGCTCAAGAGTAGGTGTAAGCATTACATTATGGTGAGATTGTAAAGTTAGAAGGCCTGCAACACAAGATTATGTAGCATAGCATAAGGATTTTGTTATGTGTTCTTCAACAAAAGGACTTGCAATTCAAGGATGGATGCCCAACTTCATGCCCTTGAATCTCCTAGCTAAAGTATGATAAATTCATACTCTTGGATGTTTTGGAAAGATTGAAACATTGTCTACAACTTTCATGTTGGCCATTTTGACAAAATCATCTTGGAACTATGTGAAAAAATGCCAAGAAGTTGGGATAAAATTCTGACCAAAATCTGTTGAAAATTTCTCTAAGTGCTAGATGAAAATGTCATAACTTCATGGGCTTATATCTTCAAATCTAAGCGTTTTTGGACGTCAACCCTCTAATACAAAGTTGTAGAATTCATCAAGATCTACAACTTTCATGTTGAAAGTTTCTTTTGAATCATCTTGCACCTTGGTGAAAGAATGTCACAGAGTTATGAAATTATCATGTATGAAAACACTTAGAAAAATTTCTAAGTCTTGGAAAGTTTGACTTTTCAAATTAAATTTTGACTTTCTTGACTTCTTGATGACCAAGCTTGATATTCTTGAATGTCTTGATGAATTTTGATCTTTGAAACTTAATGTTGTCCAAAAAGTCAAAGTTTGACTTTTTGTGCATTAGTTGACTTTATCAGTACAATTGATTTTTGGTCATCTGGTCAATTGACTAAGCAGAATTTGTGATATAATACTTGAAACTTGACATGAGCATTCTTGAAGGTCCATAATGATCCATAAAAGTCATTTGAAGTATTAGAAGTCCAATTGTCCATGTGCAAACTTAAACCCTAATTTTGAGGTATTATTATTGAGGAGATGGCTTGACCTAGTCAATACTTGTACAAGCTTGAGCTATTGAAGATCTTGTGAAAAATGTTTTGAGAAATAAGAGGGTAAATTTTGAGGTACAAAAATCATTCTTAGTCAAAACCCTAATTTTGACCATTTTGCCATTTTGAAGACTTGGACATTTTTCTTGTGGAATTGTGATCCAAACTTGATCAAATGATATATATGACTTCAAAATGGTGATATTGGTAAAAAATCTTGAAGTTTGACTGTAAGTTGACCACAATTGACTTTTTACCCAATACAACTGATTTTGGGGTATCTGGCCAATTGACTGAGCAATTTTGAGTTGCAAGACTTGAAACTTGACATGAGAATTCTTGAAGGTCCATAATGATCCATGAAGGTCAATTGAGGCATTTAAAAGTCCAATTATCCTTGTGCAAATTTAAACCCTAATTTGAGGCATCAGTGTTGAGGAGATGACTTGATCTAGTCAATACTTGTACAAGCTTGAGCCATTGAAGATCTTGTGAGAAATATCTTGAGAAAAGAGAGGGCACATTTTAGGGTACAACAAAAGTGAATTTTCCCTCAGTTTATAAGAAAATCTGAGGTAATATGTGGGTTTTATTTCTAAAATGTGGCACGCATGGAATTGTCCATATTCAAAATGTAGCATATCTTTTAGGTTTTCAAGGAGGCGTTTGAGCTTCTCTGATTGTTTCACTTCCTATTCTCTACTATTTAAACATTATTCCTAGTTTCAACGTCACATTTCTAACTCTTTGTGTTTTTAAACCTAGTTTCAAAGTCTTTTCTTTTTATTCAAAAATGGGTTAAAATCTTTTATTCGTTATCAATGAAAAGTTTATTAATTTCGATGATTTGAAAGACAAAGGTTTTGATCTACAGAAAACTATTTCCAAACAAAAGTTGAATGGTTACTTTGACGTTCTTCATGGATCCATATACACTAATCTTGTTAAAGATTTATAGTTAAATACCTCTGTTGTTCCATATGATCATGATGCTCAGTCAATCCAGTCCTATGTTAATGACTCTCATATCACCATTATTCCATCACTTATTGCTCATACAATAAAATATGAAGAGAAAGGTAGTTATGTTGAATATTATAGATCCAACAATGTCTACTCAACCTGCCTTCGCCTAATTTATGCCACTACGATAAGCTCACCAATCCTGCTACTCTACCCTCAATTACTAAAGTTTGGTATCAACTTCTAATGTTAAATCTCCGTCCAAGAGAGAAACAATTGGAAACAATTACTTGGAATGACAAACATCTCTTGTACTTCCTTACACACAACGTCAAAGTTAATATTCATCTTACCATTTTTAACTTCTTAAGGGAAATGATAAGCATCTCTCGGGAGAAAATGACTTTCCTCATACCATATGGAAGAGTTATTTCTGAACTTTTCTCTCAGTTAGAGATAGTTAATAGGGATAATGTTGAAGTTGAGTGGAGTCAGAAGTTTGAATATATGAAATAGTTATATGTTGTCATGTTTTTTTGTACTCCGTAATTGATTATCAATAAAATATTTGCTTTCATATTATTGCCTATTCTTTTATATTGATAACAAATATTTTGAGAATTACTAATTAACAAAGAAAAAAACAGAAAAAAAATTAACTAAGAAAAAAAGAGAATCTGGAAAGACGCAAAGTTAGAAATCATTGAAAAAAACTTTAAATGCAACAACAGGGATTCAAAGCGAGATCATATATAGCTATATTCCCCCGATTTTCCAAAAAACCGAGAGAATAGTTTTATTATTATTTTTATGAATAAAACATGGCGCTCACTTATAGCTATGTTACCTCGGTTTTTGAGAAAACCATGGGAAAAGGTTGTTTATTTTCTTTCTTTTTTCTTAAAAAAATTAAACATGGCGTTCTCAGGATCTATACTCTCTGCTTTTAACATGTTCGAGGTGAAAGCTTCGTCATAAAGAGTGTTATTTATAGTCGTGGACCCAACATGCATAACAACCATCGAAGATCATTTAGAACACCCCTAACAGACACCGAGGGGAACAACACATTGACTGACCTCGAAGTAATAGAATGGCCCACAAGAGTTGGGGTTTGTCGGATTCCCTATCTTAGTTAGCGGATTCTTCCTCATTCTTCATTGAGTCTGCTAATAGTAATTACCAATGGTAAAAGCATTATAGATAACTGAATTGAAGGCAAGGGAAAAATGTATCCGAAACTCACCAAAATTGACCTTTCCCTCCTCCTTGGTGCGAGCATCCATTATAAAGCGGGTATCAATAAGTTGTTTCAAAAGTTTTTGTAAAGCCTCGTCCTGAGGAGTGACACCCCCGACATGACCAAACTCTTTGACAAAAGTGACCAGCCATCTCTTTAAACAAAGTTCCTCCAGAGAGATCGTTTTCCTTGCAAGCATACAATTAATTTCTAATCAGGTAATGGCCTTTGTTCGAGTATTTCGGAAACAGGCCGATACACATGTCCTTCACCCCAGTCCCTAAGGTACACACCTTTCATATGCCTCTCTACAAAGAGGAACAACCAAGAAAGAATCTATTTTTGAAAATGTTCCAAAGTTGCGAACAACCACCACCAGGTTAATCAAACCATGACCTTGCGCCTAGGCCGCATAACTACTTTTTACTTTGAAGAGGTGGAACAATAGGGATAACGAAGTTTTTCCCTTTTGATATCCATACTAATACTAGATGACTTTAATATATGCCTAACTCGTAAGGTTCAACTGCGAGGGGGAAACCATCAAGTGATTCAAATTTTCTATTTCAAATTTATTAAAGGGAAAACGGAAACCCAAGATCAAGAAGTTGCATTCATAGAAAGGATTGACACATTCACCATACTCGCTACAAATCATCTTATCTTTATCATGGTTCAATACACTCCAATCTGAAGATGGACCTACTTCTAGAAAGGCACAATCTAAACTATCCTCTCGAATAAAGATATAAATAGTTGATGAAGAGACAATGTCAACCCAGGAGGCAAAAATATCTTCTTTGGATTTTCTAATCATGATGGTCACTACTTTCTTTAGTGTCAGGAAAGAAAAACATTGTAAAAAATGAAGGTGACAAAGAAGTGAATATAACGCCTCAAGTAAATGTAAAACTGACTGTTCAAAAATCTCGGAATAACTTACTAAAAACAACTAGCATTATAAACACTCTATACCTCCTCAACACGGCACTAGAGTGTTTCGGTTCCCAAAGATCATTATGATAGAATCCACGAAAAGACGTATGAGGCATGAGGAGCATTAAAGGCACAAGTTCCTAAGAAGAATAACATCACCTCTCAACTCTCCACTTAAATAAATATATGGCCAACACAAACGAGGTGAATATGAAAAATCCCGTACTTCCAAACAAAGACAAGGGCTTAAGGGGAAACTGTTCTGGGACGACCAGAAGGGCCATGGACCGCGGACCAAGGAAACAATTATTCACCCAAAGCACTCGCAGTTCAAGGTGGTTACTCTGAGGGTGAGCGTAGGAGATCCAGGCCCATGATACATCTAACAGTTTCCTGCATCTCATGTCTAGAGAGTAGCGATTCGTTATAACTGTTCCGGCATATAAATAGTACATGTACAAGTATAATATTTATACGCACATATTTGTCTTACTTGCCAAAACAACACTAACTTATATAATTTAGTCTTGTTCGGCTAGTTATGTTGGCAATACATGATTTTTTCTGGCTACGAGGAATACATGGCGTGCCATGTACAATTTGCTCATTTCATTTTGTGACATTTTCCATTCCTCTAATCCGTATGGCCCGTTTAAACCAACTCAAAAGTAAAAAAAAAAAATTAACTAATTTTTTTTGAATTTGGGTGTGTCCAATTTTAGTGCTCAGGTCTACTCAAGACGTGGTTGTGTGTCAATAACTATTTTAGTTAATGACGTTACACACAAGAAACATAAGTAAAATTCTAAACTATTCAATTTTACTGATCTTTTACCAATTCTATTCCACTATGACCTTCATGACTAACTCACATTCAATATGTCTTTGCACTTACTTAACCATCCTTCTTTCTTCTATTGAGGGGAACTCAATTGACCCTAAACTCAACTACTTGTCAATTTTGGCTAACAAATTGTTTACTCACCAATAAGATCTCCCACTTCTTACAAGTGAGTTGAACTCACACTTTTGTAAGAGTGTAAGTCAATTTATTATCAACTGAATTAAATTTGTTTCATTAAAAATTAAATCACCGTTAGTTTAAATTAAATTTAAAACTAGAATTTCATTTAACTACTATTTATAAATTTCATTTAAATTAATTTAAATTTAACTTGTAAGATTGATTTAATCATTGGATATAATTTGATTTAAAAGTTAAATTGAAAAAAAAATTTAAAGAAATTTTAATTTTAATATTAATTTGAAATGAAGATTATTTCCAATTATTTTATTTGATTATATAATATTAATCATAGTTATAGTTATAGAGATTTATTTATTTAGCATATCTTTAAATGTGTTTAGGTTGTGGTAGTATATTTTGTTTTTATTTCGGGCAGTTTGAGTTAGCTTTCACATAACCACTTTTTTGAATTTTTTTTTGTTTTTGTAAAATTTTGTAGTGTAATGAAAGTTATCAAGTTGGCAAAAGATAGAGATTGGTCAAATTTGTAGTGACATCAGATGGATTTTATTATTTCTCATATATGTAAGGAAGGAAATAAGTGTGCGGATTTATCTAATATTCTAATCTAAAATGTACATCTATTTTCTTCACTCTTTTTAATTTTCTCTTTATTAGAAATGATTATATAAAAAATAAGTTTGGGTTATTTCTTTTTAGATTTATATATTTTTTAGTGGATTTGGGTCTCGTGTATCAATCATTTTTAGAATATATTATTGCCTTTTATCGGGAAAAAAAAAGTGTTTGCACTCTTCCGTTTGTTTTCCGACTTTGATTCACCAAAATATCAATGACACCTATCTAACCCCAAAACCCCCAAGACAAACATAACCGCTGCGCAAAACCTTCTTCTTCTTCTTCTTCAATGGCGAGTGTTAGCGGAAGAATCCTCTTCTCCCTCTCTTCTTCCATAACCAGACGCCTTCATGGTAAACGCTTCTCATTCTTCACACTCTCAAACCCTACCATCATTTTCCCACGATTCAGACCTCTCTGTTCCATAACCGCTTCACCCGAAGTTCTATTAGACACCGACACTGAAAAACACTCGATTCTTCTCGAGAAGCTGAGAGTTAGACATCTAAAAGGAAGTGCTACAAAACCGGCTTCTGAAATTGTGAAGAAATCTGACGGGAAGGAGGGGAAGAAGAAGGAGGCTGTTGTTGTTGATGTTGGAAGTTTTGGGGAATTGGGGATTAGTGATGAGGTTATGGGGGCTGTTAAAGAAATTGGGATTGAAGTTCCTACTGAGATACAGTGTATTGGTATTCCTGCCGTTTTGGAGGGGAAAAGTGTTGTGTTAGGGTCTCATACTGGTTCTGGAAAAACTCTTGCTTACTTGCTTCCACTTGTTCAGGTAATTCGTTGTTTTAAATCACCATAATGGTTGGTTTTGATAAGATTGTAGGGCTTGTTTACTTTCTAACTGAGTAGCACCGACACCTCGAATTGACACTAACACTTATTGATACACTTGATTATATTCAATCACTTCAATTTTTCCAAAATGTTTCTACCGGTGTTTACGTGTCAGTGTGGTGTTGTTGTATGTATCTTTTGTAGCTTTCTGACAACATTTTCTTTTAATTTGGATGGATACAATGACAATATTAGAGAGGGTGTTGGACTAACACCTATAGTAGAATAGAAAAGATGATGGAAAAAAGACTTAAAAGTGGTTTTTGGGCAAGGGAGAGAACTGAGAAGACAAAGACACATAGATTATGTGGTAAGGAGAGGAGATTAGATGAGGAGACTAGACAACATAAGATTAGAAATAACAATATTAGAGAGTGTTTAAAGTAGAAAAGATGGTGGAAAATAGACTTTGGTGATTTGGATCTGTAGAGAGAAGACCTGGAGATTATGTGGTAAGGAGAATATATCATATGGAGAGAAGTTAAACAATTAGAGGTAGAGGAAGACATAGAAAAAATTTAAGTGAAGTTATCATGAAAAATCTGAGATTAATGATTTTGATAGAAGTATGGTTCTGGATAGAATATTATGATGAAAGTTGATCCATGTAGCCGATCTCACTAAGGGGGATAAGGCTTGATTGTTGTTGTTTGTTGGGTGGATACAATGACATTTGATCATGGATTTTTCTGTTTTTAATTGCGATGAAGGTAACTCAAGAATGTATTTTTGGAAAAATTGAAAATGTTCTAAATTTTTTTTCAGATTTCTTAAAAGTACTTTTTAAATGCATATTTACATATATCAGTATATATGTGTCACATAAAGAGAGCAATTTTGTTTCTTTAGTTAGTCCGACATATTGAAAGTGTATTGTAACTCGAAGTCAACTGTGTCTTTAGTTGGGAAGAAGTATCACAGATGTATCTGAGACAAATGTATTTAAGAGTAGTATTGGTGAAAATATTTCCGAAAAGAATAAAAAATTATTGGATACTTTATGAGTACATATCGCGAAGCATCGGACGCGTGTCGGTATTGGATGTGTGTCGGACTCCGATACTTCTCCATTTTTGAAGTATTCTGGCTACATAGGTTGTTGTTGGTTTCAAGGCACAAACTTGCATTTTTGAATTTTTTGCATTTTAGTGGAATTAATCAAATTTGGGTTGGTTTTGATAGATGGACTGGAGAAAATGGAACAAACTGTTTGCTTCAAAAAATCTAATGATGTTTGAGCTTTTGATTTTGTTTTGACGGGGTGTCTGTTTCAAGGAAGAAACTTGCATTTTCTGCTTATGTCTTAGAATTTGGGTTGGGTTTAACTCAACTCTACAAAACTGACTTGTTTTTATTATTATTGAGGCCGCATCACTATCCAAGTAACGGGGATTCTCAATACCGTGTTTTCTTACAAAACATACTTGGTTCCACACATTTTGTAGATTCAAAACATACCACCTTTTTAAAGCTTTTATGTATGCACTGATTTACATTTAAAACAAATCTTTCATAAATTTCAAACTTTTATTTTTCAAGTAGTTGTTTAGGTATGTATTGGGAACTGTTGAGATACTGTTGATTTGTTGCTGTAGTTGCTAAGACGAGATGAGCAGTTGAATGGACTAGTTTTGAAGCCCAAGCGTCCCCGAGCTGTTGTGCTATGCCCTACAAGGGAGTTGTCTGAGCAGGTATTTGTCTTTTCATTTTTCTCACGGTTTAGATATCTCTTTTGCCGTGTTGAATTGCACAAATTGATATAAAACGAGCTTTATAGGTTTTTCGAGTTGCAAAATCAATAAGCCATCATGCACGATTCAGGTGCACCATGGTAAGTGGTGGTGGCCGTCTTAGGCCTCAGGAGGATTCACTTAGTAACCCCATTGATATGGTAGTTGGTACCCCTGGCAGGATTCTTCAACATATTGAGGAGGGAAATATGGTATACGGTGACATCCAATACTTGGTGAGTGCCCTTATATTGACAATATTGAATATACGACAATGAGCTGCAAACTGCACTTACTAAGAGTAGTCTTTGTTCTGCAGGTATTAGACGAGGCAGACACGATGTTTGATCAGGGATTTGGTCCTGATATTCGCAAGTTCATAGCCCCATTAAAACAGCGTGCTTCTAAACCTGATAGCCTAGGTTTCCAGACTGTTTTGGTTACTGCAACCATGACAAAGGTATGCTACTAAAAGCTTGTAGGCCACACATGCAAAGTAAATATTACTAGTTTAGAAGATTATTCGTAAAATGATCATAGTTGTTTATTTTAATCTGATATTGATAATAAAATGTTTGCATTTCTACCCTTTATCCCCTGTTATGTATAACTCTTCACATGCTTGTTTGCAAATGATTTGCAAAACACAAGCTCATCAATATTTTCTCGTGGTTTTTTCAGTTGGCTGTGAAAAATTTACCTATAAGTGTGCAGTGTTGTTAAATATCCGGTATACCGGTATTGCGTATCGGAATTTTGGCTATCCGATACGAAAGCCGATATAACATTTCAATTTCGCGATTCTCGCGATATCGGCGATTTTCCGGTATACCGGTTATGAATGAAATATCGGAAGTCATATTTTTATTATTTTTTTTATAATAAATCATTTTAAAAAACATTAAAGTGGGGGTGGAAAAGTAGAAACATTAAAGAGGGTAAGGTGAAGAGGTGGAAAAGTAGAATCTAAAGAGGTGGAAACATTGAAATAGGAATATGTGGGCTACTGAGTCGGTGCATAGTATTATATATACTTGTTCATTCTTCCTCTTCTTTCATACTGAGTCGACCTACCTGCTCAAGATATACTAGGCAAACAATTAAAAAGAGAAAAAAAACTCCCAACCCTAATGTTGTTGGCACTTCCTCTAAAACAAAGAAGTCGGCTGGTTCTTCATCTAGGAAGGGAAAGCAACAAGTGATTGAAGTGGAATATCCTGTCATCGAAGAATCAGAAGCAGATGATTCAATTGAAGAAGCTGAAGGATATGCCTCACTATCTGAAAAGGAGAATAATGATTATGTTGGGGAGGGGGAAAAAGGAGAATAGTTAAATCTTTTATCATTAGTTATAACTCAGAAGAAATACTAGTTATTAGTTTATTTGAGTTTTAATTCCTTTTAAATTTCTGTTTGTAGCTTTTCTGTCTTAGTTATTGAATTTGAAATTTTCAATTTAATTTTTTAACTTTGAGTTTTTATTTCTGTTTTAACCGCTTTGTGGCTTCCGATATTTGTCCGTTACGCAATCCGATATTTCTCGTATCGGTTTTTTGGTGATCCGATATTTTCCGATATCGATATCTATGAGTTCAGAAACAAAAAGTTTTCATGTGAGCATTCCTTTCAAAGGTTGACACCTATCTTTTCAGTATTGTTCCAAAGTTAAGAACATGTCATCCCTCATAGATATTAATCCCACATATATTCATCTTCCATTATCTTGTGTACTGTTCAAAAACTATCATATCTTTTCACGTATTGTTTTGAAGTTAAGAACACGCCATGCCTCGTAGATATTAATCCCACATATATTCATCTTCCATTATCTTGCGTACTGTTCAGAACTATCATATTGAAACAATCAATACTGTTCTTTTTATATGAGCGTGGGTCTTTCATGATGTTATTATAGTTGTCATTACTTTTCCAATCATGTATAATGAGAAAGGGCCAGTGACATTTGAAAAATTATTATTTTAACACTAAAATTTATTGGTTTGTATTTTGACATTAACACTCGAATTCTCTTCTTTCTTCCTGTACTTGTTAAATATTGAACGCGTTTTGCAGGTATTCTTCTGTGTCTTTATTAATTCCTTACTAGCTTGGCTTGAATTCAACCATTTTACATGTATAAATTTTTTAGCTCTGTTAATGCATAGATGTGGTGAAACAGTCAGTATCCATAAACTTTGTGAATTCTTCATGTGGTCTAGTTTTAAATATTGTAAACATCTCAGTTATTTCTACACCGCTAAAATTCTTGAAAATAGTTGATAGAGTATCCTACAAAGTTAATTGGCCTATAGCTATTTAATAATACCTTGTACTTAATAGTGTATTGTGGAACAATAGCAGTTTGTTCCAATTCCGCTATGCTATAGTGCTATACCTTCTACTTGACAACAATGAGTGCTCTTTGTTCTTATGAACACTAGATAATCTATATTATATATAAATCTAATGAACAATTTTCATGTTAATATTTGAGAGTGAAGTTGCAAAGTGTTGACTTCTTTTAACCTTGCAGGCTGTGCAAAATCTGGTTGATGAGGAGTTTCAAGGCATTGTCCATCTGCGCACTTCCACGTTGCATAAAAAGATTTCTTCTGCTCGTCATGATTTTCTTAAACTTTCTGGTTCTGAGAACAAGCTGGATGCATTACTTCAGGTATATGCAGTTTATAATCTGCAGCATTACACATGTCAGCCAATGATTATTATTTGACATGTGTTGAGATTTGGAGTAGCTCAAGTTACACCTAACTTATCCGGGGATTGTTTGATTCTGGGTCTGAACTTTGAATCCTGTTGTTCAAGCTGCTTTGCTTTTAAAACAACTCGTGGAAGAAGTCTATGCTGTGTTAGGAATAAAACTGCTACTTTTGTGTTTCAAGCTGCTCAGCTGATAGTTTTTTTTTTCCTGATAAAATTAAAAGCTGATAGTATACAACACTTGCTTTTTTTGCTATTATGAATTTCTATCAGACATAATAACTGTTGCTTACATCCACTTAAAAAGAGGGAATATGTGAAACTGCCTTCACTAATTGCACCACACAAAGTTATCTTAAATTCTTAATACTACAGTATTAATTATATTCCTAATTACAAGAATAATAAGCTCGTCAGAATGTTCTACAACCCGTACTAAAACCAATGGGAAAAATGCACCTGCTGGTGCATGCTGCAAGGCTATTCAGATGGTGTAATGGGAGCCTAAATCTGTAAGGCTTGCTGATCCCACCAAAGTTTTCCTTTGGCATGGGTCTCCAAACTATGACAGTGGGATAATTGATAAGTTCTACATCCTCTAAACACATTTATAAGCAACAAAATACCTCAATTCTTGGTCACTATTATAAGCAAAAGTCAATTATTGTTAAATCATTTAATGTTGTAATTCCTAATATACCCCTCTATTTCATTTTCCAACATTCCATTAAATTTAATAAAGAGGATATTATAGTAAACTTAATTAATGTTTTCACCAAAATCTAAAAAGTTAACTACACTTGATTGAATTTCTTAATAACCGTAAAAAAACATTTTTGTTGCTTATAAATGTTGTCCGGAGGGTGTATCTCCATCTTGAGATATTTCCTTATTCTTTTTTTATTAAACCTCTTTGAAATTTTCAACTACATTAATTATTTCCTTACCTGACAAAGTTCTAAAACAGTATCAGTTACCAACAAATTTAATACTACCACCAACTTTCTCTATTCTTGTGATTTAGTCAACGCGTCCTTATATTCAAGGAAGGAGGCAATAAAATGAAAATCGTCCCGTTTTCTTCATACTGAGAACACACACTTTATTGCAGTTTTTCTATTATTCTGCTTGTATTCAAGTACTTGGCATTTTCATGCTTTATAGTGAAATCTGGGGTGCATTTTTTCTTATGGTAGTCCATGTATGCTACATATTCACTATAGGACTAGTAGCTGGATTGGATATTGTTTTGATTTTGATTCACATGGTTTTTATTATGCAATTTGTGATCATGTGATTGCAGGTATTAGAGCCAAGTCTTGCCAAGGGTAACAGGGTAATGGTTTTCTGCAACACATTGAATTCTAGCCGTGCTGTGGATCACTTTCTTGGTGAAAATCTGATTTTTACTGTGAATTACCACGGGGAGGTACCGGCAGAGCAAAGGTCATATACTAATTTAAGATTCTTTGTATACTTCTCACACCTAATACTGTCGTGTATTTGCGATGCAGTTGTAGTTATTGTCCGTATGCTTAGATGATTTGCTAAGCCTCTAGGAAACAACACTGTCAACTGTTAAATTTTAGATGGAAAATAAATAATTGAGATTTATTTTCCTTTATTCCCACTCACCTGTATCACTTTTCTTTTATATGCAGAGTTGAAAACCTCAACAAGTTTAAGAGTAACACTGGAGATTGCCCTACATTGGTTTGCACAGACTTGGCTGCTAGGGGTCTGGACTTAGATGTCGATCATGTTATCATGTTTGATTTCCCTCTGAATTCTGTGAGTATCATATTTATCATTAAAATATTTATTAGGTCACAAATCCCTTCTTTCTACCTTTAAAAAATTTTTTATTTGGTTACTTACTATACTTTCCCTTTCAATGATAGATCGACTACCTCCATCGCACAGGTAGAACTGCTCGTATGGGTGCTAAAGGTAACAATTTATGTGTCTATCTGTTTAACCAATTTGAGAATATTGTCCTCTCCAGTGTAGTCAAGATCGAGTACTGGATGTCTGAGAGTGCTACGATCATAGAGAGATCGTTTTCTTTGCCAGTGTGGTCATATCAAGCTTTTTGAAGAAAGATCGTAAAATAAAACATGCTGGGTCTTTTTTTTTTTTGGGCTTGTATTAGAAAGTATAAAACACACTTTTTTCTCTTGCAGGGAAAGTAACAAGTTTGGTTACTAAAAAGGACTTCGGCTTGGCAACCAAAATAGAGGAGGCGATAAGAAAGAATGAAAGTTTGGAGGCTATCACTAAAGAAAGTCTCCGAATGGACGTAACCAGGAACCAAATCACTGAGCAAAGAAGAAAGAACAAAAATGTGGTCAAAACTTCAAAAGCTAGAGACAAATCTGATTCTCGCCCAACTTCTACCACTAACAGGTTAGGTATTAGGGACAAATCAGATTCGCGCTCCAGTTCTGCAAATACCAGGTCAGGTATTAGGGACAAATTCGATTCGCGCACCAGCTCTACAAACGCTAGGTCAGGTATTAGGGGGAAATCTGATTCTCGCACCAGTTCTGAGAATACCAGGTCACGTATTAGGGACAAATCTGATTCGCGCACCAGCTCTACAAACGCTAGGTCAGGTATTAGGGGCAAATCTGATTCTCGCACCAGTTCTGAGAATACCAGGTCACGTATTAGGGACAAATCTGATTCGCGCACCGGTTCTGGGAATACCAGGTCAGACATGAAATTTGGTAAACAATCATCGCCGTCAAAGTCTTCAAAGAAAGGATTTCCCGTTTCAAAATCTGTAAAATCGTCCAGTCCAAATAGCTTCATAAAAGCTTCTTCGGAGAGTAAGCGAACGGGTAAAAGGGCCACTGTCACCAAATCTACAAATCCTAAACTCAGTGTTGTCGGGTTTAGGGGGCGGCGTTCATCATCATCAGATAAGAGACAAACATTTTAGTGAAGTGGATTGGAGTCATATTATACCAGAGTACAAAGTAAATCACTCTTGGTTTTGTATTAGCTTCATATTTATTTTTTTGACTAATAGTTTCAATATTTTCTACAACAAGAATGGTGTTAATTTGTATGCTTTTGCCCAACATTATACATGAATAGTTCAAGTTAGTTTATTTGATAAAATAAATTTTACAAAAGATAAAATAAATTAGAACTGCTACCTAGAAAACAATAAACATGTCATAATATTATAAGTTGTTTTCATAAACTCTTAAATAGTCTCAAGTCTACATAGTCTCACATTCTGTTTATATTACTAAGTAGACTCAAATAAGACAATTTAAACATATCTTATATATGGATACAACTCAAAAGGAAAGAAGACAAATAAAGCCACCTAGCAGAAGAACCAGACTAGAGCTCACTCAGGAAAATGAACTACCATCAACATAACTGAAGCCTTCACACGCAGCTTAGGACCACACTGAAAAAAAAAACAGAAGAACCCGTCGTGGTTCTTCACATTGTTATTTCCATGTTAGTAATGGAAGAGAAGTTTTAGCAGGTGTTACTACATTGCCATTGGAATCATAGATGATGACACCAGAGAAATCAGGGAGCTGGCACTTCCCTCCCATAAGTATATTCTTTTGCCAAATTGAAGCATCTTCTTGATCTTCTTGTTCACAGCCACTCATAATTACCACTTCATTATTTAGCCCTATAACAGGCTCTTCTGCAAAGGCATTGCATGCAAGCCAATGGCGCCATTTGCGCGAATGCGAAGCACACATGAGCAACGCAACGGCAAACATCACAAGGGTCATAACAGTAAATCCAGTATTTGAAGTGCTTAGTGAAGGGTGGATTACTAAAAGTGGTCTAGCCATATGATATGTGAGAGTACACTTGAAAATAAGATATGATACAAAACATGAAATGGGTTTGACTATTTATAGTTACATGGTTTGTAGTTGTTAACTAGAAAGTGTAGTTGGTGTTTTAGGATTTGTTGGCATTTGGTTAGTTTTTTGGTTTAAGACTCAACATGTGGTTTTGGTAATTCCCTTGACCTTGTGCAAGGTTTAGCATAGTGGGATTAGGTTAGATATTAAGCATTCTTATCCCTGTTGTGCATAATAGTAATATAGACAAGTTTTCTAAAGGTGAATTTTGAAATTTGATTGTCATAGGGTTGCATAAAGTAATATTGTCATACCTAAGATTGAATTGGCAAGACTTATTTTTTTAATCTTTGAGGTCATAATTGAATATACTAAAATAATTTAATCAGTTTGAATTTGATAGACTATTTTAGTATATAATTTTATTGTTCTCAAATTTGCACTTCTAAATCTCATAATATCTCTGCACAATAATCAATTGAATTGATTTAATGAAATAATATCAATTTTAAATTCACCTATGTGTATACTATAAACTATATCATCCATCCCTTATTATAAAATTTATAAATTTTATAACTATTATAAAAGTTGATTATAACAATAAATTTATAAAAATTATGTGTTACTTTTATATAATTATGTAAAGAAATTTCTTAAGTCATTTTTATAAGGGTGAAGTAAACTTTTGAAAATTCTAAAATGTCTTTTAGATATGTATATTCGAACGCATTCAATATTTTAGAGGAATTTCAAATATGAAATAATCTAATATTTTGTCTTTAGGAAATTTTCAAATATGAATATCTAAAATAATGTAATTTTTTATCATCACAAATTTCAATTAATGTTATTATTATTAAAAAAAAAAAGAAGAAATAAAGCACAAATGAACACGTGATTTTCCAAATTCCCCCTTCTATCTTTCTCTCACTAATGAATAACCTTTAAAAACCAATTCCAATTTGAAAAAAAAAACCGAATAAATGAAAATAAAAAAAAAAACCCTTTTGTACTAATTACTTCAAAACATGTGAAAAAAAAAAGGAAAAAAAATAAAAGCTTCTCTCACCATTATTAATATCTTTTAATTAATGTTATTATTTTAATAATAAAAAAGATTGCAATTAAAAAGCCAAATCAAAGCCTCTCTCATAGTCCAAACCATACACTTTCCTCTCTTATTTCATATCTCTATGCTTTTGTCACGATAAATTAAATTATTTTGGATATTTGAAAATCTTTTAAAAATAAAATATTGGATTAATTTAGATAGATATATCCGAAAACCTTATAAAAATAAAATATTGATTCGTTCAAATATATATATATATTTAAATTCTAGATACTATTTTTGATTTTTCGCCAATGAATGACTTAGAAATTTTTATTATATAATTAATAATATAGGTGAGACATCTATTTTTCTATACTCAAAAGCCCCCACCAATGATAGCCCTTTAAACTTTTGCAAAACAAATGAAGAAATGAAAAAAACTGGTTAATTGTTTAAAAATTCTCAAAAAATGTCAATATTATTGTCATTTTGTTTTTAAAAACAAACCATCATCTATCAAGAGCAGCAACAAATCTGTTGAGAAGTGACAGAAAAATATCATAAGTGCTATTGCAGCCTTGTTGATAATTTTTAGAAATAAGAATCTTCTAATATTTTAAACTTGAATTTTTGTCTAAATGGGATATAATGTAATACAATTTTGAATAGAAAATAAATTTATTTTTATTAACTCATGATATTAGGTTAATGTCTCTTCAACTTTTTAATTTTTAATTTTGTTTTTTGCAATTATGTTTAAAATATTATAGATAATTTCTACATAAAATTCAAAATATTTTCTCATTGGATATATTAAATATGAAGTTTTTATATATAAAAAACTTAAGATAAAAGAAATAAAAATTTTATTTATTTATTTTTTAAATTTTTTATTTTAAACTCATTTTTATAGAATAATTTTTTTATAGTGTTCTAATTATACCAAAAAGAATTCAAAAAGTTAAGCTAGTTTAAAATTAAAACTCTTTGCAAATTTTTTAAAAAACATAACTTTAAAGAGAGATTAAAAACAAAATTTTAATTATTTTAAAATTTAAGTATATTTGTTTTGAATTGACCAAAAAAGATGTTTATTTTGAATGTTAATGTGATATTTTTTGTCTAGTAGTTCTTTTTTGACATAGTCTAGTAGTTTAGTGATAGGAATTTTATCTCAAAATGAATAAATAAAATGTTGCGAATTCAAACTCGCACTTATGCAGTTAAATATTTTTGCATAACTATCAATTCAACTGATTTAACAAAAATAAAATGTAATTAATTGTAAATATATTCATATAGAATATCAAATTTAAATTTAATTGACCATATTTTATTTAAAGAAAATATTTATTAATAAGAAAGTATGAAAGTGATAAAGTTAATAATTAAATCTCAACAATTTATTATTATCACCATTCTATGATTTCTATTAAAAAAAAATTAAATTTAAAATTACTCTAAAACAATAACGAATATACATTCTTGTAATTTTTATTCAAATGATTCTTACTATATATTATTTTTTTTTAAATATTTATTTGAGCAATAGGTAAATAAAAGTGTTGTTTTATTGCTTTTATATTGTTGACTTTGTTTGTATGGTGAGTTTGTAGGAAAAGAGAGAAATCTTAGCCGGTCACGGTGGTGTTTAAGGCAGAACGGGGTCTTCATTCTTTGACGAGATTACGCATGACAACGGGACGGATCGGAGATGATTTTTACCCCTTAAGTCCAAATTTGAATTCCCAAACAATTCTAATTACCCGCCCCAAACTCAAACGGAGATGAAGAATTAAAACTCAAACCCGTTCTAAACAGGTTCGGGTTGAATTCGGGTATCCCCGTCCCGCCACCATCTATTTAGTAAAATCTTATTTTTAATAGAAATATTTATTTTTTTCTTAAATCAAATTACATTATAAATAATACAATATAACAATCTCAAAAAATTGCATACATACATTTCAAATAATATATACAAATCAAATTATCAAAACATTGACCACATATTTAATATTCTAAATTGTAATAAATAAATAATAATAATGTATATAATAAAATAAACGGGGAGGATTCAGGGGCGGGTTCGGGGTGGGTACTAGCGTCTCCATTACCTGACTCGTTCCCATATTTTATAATCGAAGAAAATTCAAACCCGAACCCAGTCAAAGCGGGTTTTTCCGTCAACTTCAGGGCGGGTTCAAGTGGATATCCACTGGTACGGGTTTTGTTTTCCATGCTTAGATGAGATATCTTGGGAAAGGACCAGTGTTCTTAGGAGTGGACAAATTTAAATCATCCAATCGAAATCGACTGACTCATTGTTTTTTTTGTGCAAACGGGTCGAATCAGGTCGGATGTCAGATTGATTTGGTTATATAATTTGGATAATGTATGATTGTTTCGGTCGGGTTCAAATGGTTATTTTAGATCTTTCAAAAATTGACCGAACCTAATTAATATTTAATTAATTTATTATTATTATTATTTGATTAACTCAGTATAAAAACGGTGTTCATAATATTGTTAGATTATTATCATTTTTATAATCTAATTGTTACATTGTATTCTCATAAGATTACATAAATAATATGAAAATTTAAGTATTATTTAATTTGTGGTTTAAAATATGATAATGGCTAAATTAATGTTAAATGATATTTGAAATATTATTGCATAATAGTAACTTTTTTCAATAATAAAAAATAGTTTTTCTTTAGGTTATTCTAAAATTTTGATAGGTTTTTTTTTTTAAAATTAAAAAATAAATGTTTGTGAATTTTATAAAACATGAGTATTTTTATAGATTTACACAATAAATATTAAATCGATTAAATTCATCTAATTCACCCACTAAATTGATTTAACCGAATCTGTAAAAAATAGAAACTCAATCGGTCGAAATTGAACATTAAAAATGATATTGTAATTTACATCAAATTTAAATTTGGGTCCGAAATCAATCTGAATCGACCGATTGGTCAACCCTAAATATCCTTAACTGAATGGACTATGGTACATTTGCTAGGGAAGGTTTTAAAGTGGTACGTGTGATGAGATATCAAGAATAAAAGCACTATATCTAAAAAGAAAAAATCATTTCTCTTCTCAAGAATTTATACATTCAAGGTATCAAAGTTACAAAAATCAAAGGTAGGAGATCTTGCTCCGTTTCTTGAACATTAAACTTGTATCAAAATGAAATGACATAAAATTACTCTATTTCCTTTATTGTTTTTTTTGTCAAATCTAACAAATAATTTTAGCATTTCATCATATTACTTGTGTCCCAAATTATAAGTCACTTTAGAAAAAATATTTGTTCTAAATTATAAGTCACTTTAAAATTTTAATATAACATTAATGATTTTTTTCTAATATACCCTCTACCATTTATTACTCTTTCTTTTTTCTACTATTTTAATTTCGCTTTCCAAGGTAATTAATAAATGATGTTTTTATAAATTTTTCATAGATAATTTCACTTTTTTCATAAAACAATAATTACATTTTTTAATTCGTGCGAAATATCCAAAGCATCTTATAATTTAGGACATAAACAATATTTCATAATGGATACTAGGTTTCGTTTGCATAACACAATGACTAGGCATTTGAGGCATAGGAAATACATCATCCCCTTTTCTTGCTTTGGGAGAAATCAATGATCTCTCGGCATATGATACAACTATTATTGATGGGCTAAGTGTCAATTATTGAATGCATATGTATTAATTTTTCGTTGTTGATTGTTTCATTATACACAATTGAGAGTATTGTGTGATTTAGAAACTGGTCATATACCTTAAGCACAAACTTCAAGTTCATTCTAAAAATCGTCCATTATTTAACACTCATGTTTTTATTCCATTAAATTCATTCAATATATAGTGACTATGTTATATTGTTATGGTAGATAGGTCATCATCATCTACAACATCCAACAATTGTTGGAACATGTCTCTGATTTTCTCAATACCAAAATGTATATTGATGTTCTCTTCTAAAGATAACACATCTTTGCCCCTTACAACTTAGAAGTAGGGGTTGCATTCTTTCTTGAAGCCATCTTGTATCGTTCATTGATATTTTTTTTGCATAAACTTCTCTTTAGTATTCTTATAATCAAGATTATACAAAAATAACAAATAAATGAGCTACTCTTTTTTGAATGGTAAAATCAATCTTCTTAAAAACTAAATTTATTGTCCTATGTGATACAACATTGTTATGCATGAACCTATGCAATCTTTATAAAAGATGCACTACTTCTAGTGCTAGAAAACAAAAAGTATCAAAGGCAAATGCTAAGAAAGCATGTTGATTGTTGGAACACGCTTTCTCATGCTTGACCACTTTACTTGAAGCGGCTTTGAGAACTGCATTCCCTACAGTAAAACCTCCATTCTTCAGTCCAACTAGTGAGGAAACCCTATTCAAGTCTACACATGCATATTTCCCCCTACCCATTAAAACATTAGAACATTTAATGGCCTAAGAGTCGATCTCCCTTTTTGTAGATCAGTCAAGAAATTCACAAGCGCCTATTTCTTCACAGACACCTCTACACGCCTAGATATATCAAATATATAATCCCTAACATAGTCATGTTGGTATTTGAATCCTAGAAGATCCTTGCAATGAATAACGTGTTCGCCAAATGTATCCAATCACACCTTGCGGAAAATAGAACAAACCTCATCAGTAGAAAATAAAGGAATAATAATCTGATATTTAAGGATGGTACTGTACTCTAAAGAGGACATATGTTAGCCTAGACCATCAATAGGGACAACAAGAAGAAAATATTGAGCATGTGCTTCTTGCAAACCACCAAAAAGTGATTTCTGTCTTGTGGTCATTTCAAACTTTACTTCCATGTTTTGAACACTATTACTAAAAAGGGCACTCACCAAAACATGTTGTGCTTTAGGAGGAACAATGTCATTTCTAGTAAAACCACTAAGGTCAAAATCTGGAATTACAGAACTAAGACCATCCAAAGCTGCGTCGAAACTCTTTATCAAACCAAATAGATTCTTTCCACATATGATTAGGTTGACACGTTCTAAGGCCAAAAAAGAGTTTGGCAATACCCATGCAAGAACGAAGCAGAAGAAGTTCACTCCGAGGATCCCTTAGTTGTGATATAAGATGCATGAGCTCAATATCCCTGACCTCTCTCTTCATGGACAACCCCTTAATAAACCCTTCATCTCGACTAACATCCCCTCCAAGAAACTTCATCCCTAACATTAGCCTCCCAATGTCTAAAGGAAACAATTCCCTATGAAGTTTACTATCATCACGCGAAGGCTAAAAGATCTCAATTTTATGAATATTCAATACAAAGAAATAATTCTAGAAAGGTATCCCGAGTAATGTTAAAGGATTTAGCCACCTTCTCTAAATCCCCTATGATGGTTCCATCTTCGAGGTATCAGGCAGGAAGAAGAAGCATACAATTGTCACTGATCTGATCAATAAGTGGGCGTAACACTAGGGAAAAAAGAGTGGCCCTAACGGGTAACCTTGTTGCACTCTAGTGGATAACATGATATGCCTGTCCACGAGGTATAACCTTGGTGCCTAACCATAGAGAACTCAACCCACAAGGAAATATATGGGCATCTCACTCTCACCTCTGGCAGAATGCCTGACCAATCTACCATATTAAAAGCATTCGTGAAATTTACTTTGAGCATAGTTAAAGATCCATATCCATGTCGCTTGCTCAATACCTTTATGACACTATGCAAAATGGCCTCAAAACCATTCGATACCCCAACCCCAAATTGGAAGTCATTGGGATATCATTGTTGCACCCAAAATTTTCCCTCCTATCTTGCTTTTATCTTGCTAGGCTTCTCATTTCATCAGCATAACATACATTCATTCATAAAACATCTTGGTTCAAAATATCAATAATATTAAGGTTTCATAGTGGTTTGAAGTGTACATATACAATGAAGGTTGATTTATTCTGATTCTTCCGGTTCTTCTTCAAACACTGAAGTGTGGAATTAGGGATTCTGAGTATGGTTATCCTGAATGCCCTTCTCCTCAAGCTACAAGGCTATTAGGGTTTATTTCTCTATGTGTGATCAAAGTCAGGGTTTCTCATCGGTTGTGCTTCAATTCAAGATTATTGGTTATGGGTTCTTAAAAGAAATTCAACATGGAATCTTGTGAACCTTGAACATCAGTTTCCTCTCCAACTTCTCTTTACAAGTCATGAGCTGACTATGTGTGGAAAATTGTAAAAAAAGTTTGAATACTTTAGAGGTCATTTTGTGAATTTGACTTAATGCCAGAAGATTGTTGCTCAACTTGCAAGGATCGTAACTCCCTCAATTTTAAACCTTCTGAGACGATTCTTTTTGCACATTATTACAAGTGAGATTATCTACAAGTTTGCTTCAAAGATCGAATTCAAATTGTGCTCAGAAGGCCATGGACTTTATTGAAATATTATAGGTAATTTTTTGGCTTAGAAGTTTCTCGAATGTTTGATTTCATTTCATGTTGTCAACTTCTCAAAGCCATATCTTTGCCTCAAAAAGTCTATTCTAGTGGTCATCAAGTCAAGAACCATGGCATTTTTCAAAGATGTAGTTCAAGATTCAAGTCCAAGAATTCAAGGTTTAGAGTTTCATTTGCATTCTCTTTTATTCAAGTTTTATGGTCATTAGGTTTTTATTTCTTTTTATTCAAAAATCTCTAAAAATATAATTTATTTTCATTTATTTTTCAAAGGTCAAATTTTTAAGTTTTTTTATATTCATTTCGGCATTTTTAGTTTTAATCCATTTTTGCTATTGTTACTAACATTTTCCTTTTGTTATTATAAATATTATTATTATTATTATTATTATTATAAATATTAATAATAATAATAATATCATTATTATCATTATTATTATAAATAATAATAATAATAATAATAATAATAATAATAATAATAATAATAATAATATTATTATTATTATTATAATAAATAATAATAATATTATTATTAATATTATTATTATTATTATTAATATTATTATTATTATTATTAATATTATTATTATTATTGTTCTGGACTGGGCCTGCCATTGGCCCAACTACCAGTGAGGCCCAATCCTGGCTTGCCAACCTGCTGCGCTGAGTAGTATCTCCATCGAGCACATCCCGACCACAGATGTCTTGTCGACCAAGACTGCTTCCAGTCGGTGCTCGCAGAGACCATCCCCGACGAGCACGCGCTCCTCCCGAGCACCTTCCTCGTAGGGCTGACTTCCAATCTCCGAATTTCGCGGAGTCTTCATGGTCCCGGAAAGATCGCGTCCATATCCTCACTGTCTTGCGGAGGATGTTATCCAGGTAGGGCGCCACGTGTGGGTCCCCACTACACGCGTAGAACCTGGCAGTCTCTTTGTTGGGCTTGTTTGATCAGCCCAATAAAGAGACCTTGGCCCAACACTGAGGACTATAAATACCCTCTCTTTTAAGAGGGTCAAATATTCAACTCATATCTCAGAACTCTTACTTTCTTGCTTATTCCTCTTCTTACTTTGCCATCAAAGTGTCTTGCAGGTACCCCCCCCCATCTTACTTAACTTCTGCCCGAGCCAGCTGTGGCGGTCCATCTCTGATCCGGTAAGATCAGTGGCACCGTCTGTGGGAAACTAAGCTTCCCCGTCTTCTATTCACTTGAGACCAAAAGCTAAACAATCCTCGACTGTCATGGATGACCAAACTCCAGACAACCTGAACGTCCGTGTCATCGACGTTAACAACAACATCACCGACAACAATGCCGGCCCCGACAATATCGGTATCGTCGACCATAACACAGTCCCTGGTGTCAACATGCCTGGACCTTCTGAATACAGAGACGGAGAAACTGCTTCGTCATCATCTCTGCCTCGCCGACACGAAGACGATTGGCCACCTCCCTAGAGTTGCCAACACGTCCAATTCCACGAGGTCCCTGTTCCCGTCGGGGCAGACGCCACGACCAGGGTACTGTTCACGGTAATCAATCAAACTAACTATCTAATCTTCACCCAGGGGGAAATACTGAGGGCGCTCGAGGACGATCGGAGGCCCCCGAGAAGACACAAGAGACCTCAATCTCCTCCTCCTCGACAAGCAGATGAACATCCCCAATCTCCCCCGTAGAGATATAATCGGGACATCTCTCGAAGCCCATCGCCCCGACCACTCGGGCGACGACCCCTTTGGAGAGGGAACAACTCGTCGATGCTGGAAGGCACGATCACAGCCCCTCACGTCAAGAACGAAGACCCCCTGGAGACAGGAACTGGGAAAACCATCAACGGTCATACCGCCCAAGGACCACTCCGGGCGAACAGGGCTGTCGTAACCGCCACGACATCAGGTCTCCGTCTCTCTCGGCCGAATGGAGTGACGAGGACAACCCCCGCGGTCCCTTGTCGTAAGCTATCATGGAGGCTCCCATTCCCCAGAGCATGGAGAAGCCTCCCCACCTGAAGGAATATGACGGCATCGCCAACCCGATCGACCATATAGACGGGTTTGAGGCCATGCTGCACTATCACAATATCAGGGGACTGATAAAATGTTGGTTGTTCCCCACGACGCTGAGGAAAGCTGCGATGGATTGGTACAAAGGTCTCGCCCCGGGGTCAGTCACCTCTTGGCGAAATCTGAAAAACCAATTCATCATCTCGTTCACTGCTTCACGATGACACCCCAAAGACTGAAGCAGCCCTCAAGGCCATCATCCAAAGACATGATGAGACCCTGAGGGAATTCATTGACCGGTTCAACCGGGAGGCCATCCAGGTCCCCTGCATGGACCGCATGAGAAGATACCTGCTCGAGAGGGGGCTCCTCCCGGGCACCGAATTCAGAAAAGCCGTAGGTATCGAACCACCCGGGACGTTTGATGCCCTCCTAGAGAATGCCAGGGCCTATATGGACTACGAGGAGAGAGAAGCGGCCAACAGAGCCCGAGATCCCAGGAACTGCAGATCCAACAGTAATCCGCGATAAGACACCGCCCCTCCTCGACGAACTTGTGAGAAAAGAAGGTACAATAAACCCCGAGACACCCGGGAACAAAGGCATCCCTCAGGGAGGTTCACTGAATACACCCCGCTAACGGCTTCTTGCGAGCGCATCTTAGCAGAGTGCGCAAGTACATAATTCAAGGACGACGGTGTCAAGCGTCCTCGCCCTGCTCCTGCCAAACCCGGGGTAGATCGAAGCAAATATTGTCAGTATCATCAGAGCCACGGCCACTTGACCGAAGACTGTGTCCACCTCAAGGACCCCATCGAGACCCTCATAAAGGGGGAAGACTTGTGCAATATCGATGAAGCGACGCTCCTTGTCGGGATGCCCATGAGACGAGGGAAGTAGAAAAGGATGTCCGACCATCTGACAAGTCGGTTCCCATCCAAACCGCGTTCTTCGTCACAAGACCCGAGGACTTCTACATCCCCGAACATCTGCAAGAGCCTCCTCTGTCCACACACAGCAGGTGGGAAAACTTCCCCTCTACCATGGTCATTAACGGTGGAGGGTTTAATGATTTGACCATAAATTTAGCAAAGAGAAAGCTGGACGAACTGGTCGACGCGGCTCCCTCGCAAACGGTGAACTTCGAAAGGATGAAAGGCAAATCAGAGCCGATCACCTTTTACCTCGAGGAGCTTCCAGGAGGGCCCCCCAATTAGGCCATCCCTCTTCTGATAAGGGTAAGAATGACCAACTTCGACGTACATCGCGTCCTGGTTGACGAGGGAAGTTTCGTTGATGTGATGTACAACCATCTGTTCAGAACCTTGTAGCTTGATGACTCTCACCTTTCACCATACGTGGGGTCAAACCTACAGGGATTTAATTGCTCGACCTCCAAGCCGTGGGGGTATGTGGAGCTTATGGTCATATTCAGCGAGGATACCGCTACCAGGCAAGTCAAGGTCCTCTTCCTCGTTATTGACTGCCCATCCCTCTACAACTGAATCCTCGGGAGGCCAACACTATCAGAGCTGATCGCGGTGCCCTCCACCGTCCACTTAAAAATGAAGTTCTACACCAAGAGGGCACAAATCGCCACTATTCAAGGCAATCTAGCAGCCGCCCTAAGGTGCTTTAACGCGGCGTCCAAGGGATACAACACAGTCGACACCGACACATGGCCCACCAAGAAAGCTGCAACTGCGCGATCAGAGCCTCAGCGGTCAGAGCCTGTAAGAGTAGAAGAACAGAGGGCCCTTCTAAAGGTCGACTTGATCTCTCTGGACATTTTCTTCGACCAGGACGATCCCTCCAGCGGTGAGCAGGTTCCTCTCTGACCAATTCCAGATGGGAACTTCGAGATCGTCCCCCTCGGTGAATACCCAAGCAGAGGAGTGAAGATTGGCACTGGACTCCCCGAATTGGCGAGAAAGAAGATCAAGGTCTGCTTGAGAGAAAACACAGATCTGTTCGCATGGAGTGCTATGGAGATGCCCGGTATCGATCCTGAGGTCGCCTATCATCAACTCGCCATTGATCCAGCCGCTAGGGCAGTAGTACAATGTAGACATAGGCAGTCTCCGGAGAAAGCGGAGGCTGCTGAAAAAGCTGTAAAAGATCTCTTAGAGGCAAATTTTATTTCTGAAGCCCGGTATTCAACCTGGCTGTCAAATGTTGTACTTGTTAAGAAAAATAATGGAAAATGGCGAATGTGCATTGACTATACCGATCTTAACTGGTCATTCCCCAAAGATGCATTTCCTTTACCTAATATTGATATGCTGGTCGACAACTCGGCCGACTATAAAATTCTATCGTTTATGGATGCCTATTAGGGCTACAACCAAATCCCAATGGTAATAGGCGACAAACACTGCACTACTTTCATGACTAGCTCAGGCAACTATTACTACAATGTAATGCCATTCGGTCTGAAAAACGCAGGAGCAACGTATTAGTGGATGATGAACAAAGTCTTCCGCAACCAAATCGAGGATATTCTCGAGGTATACATGGACGACATGATCGTCAAGTCTTGAGTAGACACCGACCATGCTGCTCAACTCAGGGAAGTCTTTGCCCAAGCGAGGCAATGCAAAATGAGGTTTAATCCCGAGAAGTGCACGTTCATGGTCAAGGCGGGCAAGTTCCTCGGCTTCTACTTAATAAAACGAGGAATCGAATCCAACCCCGACAAGTTCCAAGCTTTCTCTGACCTCCCCACACCTACATCGAAAAAATCCATACAAGTCTTGAATGGCATGCTCGCCTCACTATCCAGTTTCGTTGCAAAATCCGCTCAACACGCCCTCCCTTTCTTCAAACTCCTTAGCAAGGAAGCGACTTTCGAATGGACCGAGGAATGAGAGCAGGCACTGCTCCATCTCAAACAAAGCCTCTCGCAGCCTCCCGTGTTATCACGACCAGTCGACGGGGAGACCCTGTTTCTATACCTGGCCGTCTCGGTTAAACCCATTTATTTCACGAGCAAGGCGCTTCAAGGGCCCGAGGTTAGGTACCAATAGATAGAGAAGGTGGCTCTGGCCCTTGTCAATGCAGTGAGAAGGCTCATACACTATTTCCTCGCGCACATGATCGTTGAGCGAATAGACCAACCCGCGAAATAGCTCCTAGGTTGACCAGACATGGCGGGTCAAATGTTGAAATGGTCCTTGGAACTTTCAGAATTCGATGTCCAGTACGAGAGCAGGAAGGCCCTAAAGGCACAGACTCTAGCCGATTTCGTCGCAGAGATGACCGCTCATAACCCCCCCGCAGGGAAGGAGCACAAGTGGATCATCTTTGTCGACGAAGCCTCCAGCTCGACCGGGAACGGTGTGTGGATCCTCCTTGAAAACGAGGAAGGCATGGTGATCGAGCATTCGCTCACCCTCTATTTTCCAAACCTTGAACAACCAGGAAGAATACGAAGCCTTACTCGTAGGTCTAGGACTAGCCGAGGATTTAGGCGCCCGTGAGATACAAATTTTCATTGACTCTCAACTCTTCGCGTCCCAAGTTCAAGGGGAATACCAGGCTAAGAACAACAACCTCATCGAATATCTGAACTTGGTCATGGAACATATGAAAAAGTTTGTCCGGGCAGAAATTTCGCACGTACCACGCGAGCAAAACACACGGGCCGACATACTTTTGAAGCTCACAAGTACGGAAAAGAAAGGCAGAAACAAATCTGTCATACAAGAATCTCTATCTCGCCCAAGCATCGAAAAATCCACGACTTTACCCGAGGTAAATGCCATCGGAGACAACTCGTGCTGGATAACCCCGGTATTCAACTTCTTAACGAAGGGGGAACTCCCCCTGGACCAAAGAGAAGCATCCGCAACCAAACGACGAGCATGCTCCTACGTGGTGCTCGAGCACAAACTATATGGTAGGGGATTTTCCATCCCACTCTTGAAGTGCATCGAAAAATCCGCGGTCCCCGAGATACTACGAGAAATACACGAAGGGATTAATGCCCAACACATGGGCGATAAGTCCCTAGCACGGAAAGCATTGCGAGCGGGGTACTACTGGCCGACAATGCAGGAACACGCCAAAGACCACGTCAAGAAATGTGACAAGTGCCAAAGCCACACCGACATGCACCTCACCCCACCACACGAGATGGATACACTATCGTCCCCATGGCCATTTGCCTGGTGGGGAATGGACATCCTCAGACCATTCGTACAAGGGACATACCAAAACAAATTCCTCATTGTGGTCGTAGATTACTTCACAAAGTGGATAGAGGCCAAAGCCCTCGCGAAAATGACCTCGCACAACATTCTGCGTTTTTACAAACGAAACATGCTCGCTCGATTTGGGATCCCTCAGGAGCTCGTCACAGACAAAGGTACCCAGTTCACCGACCAAGTCTTTCAAAGCTTCGTTGCCAAACTCGGAACCAAACATCACTTTACATCAGCCGAACACCCCAGACTAACGAGCAAGTCGAGGTTGCAAATAGGATTATCTCGCGAGGACTCAAATGCAGGTTAGGCGAAGCCAATAGGGGATGGGTCGAATAATTACACAGCGTCTTATGGGCTTACCAAACAATGCCCCACTCAACTACCAGCGAGACACCATTCCGACTGACTTACGGTACCGAGGCGGTCATCCCAATGGAAATCATGGAGCCATCTAGGAAAACTGAAAGGCCCCTCGACGAAGAGATGAACGAAGAGGCCTTGAGAGATGAGCTTGACCTCGTTGAAGAAATCCGATCAGGAGCAGCCCTGCGCGAGGCCACTCTGAAATGGCAGGTAGCCCTACACCACGACAGCAAAGTCGTAAAATGAAAATTCTAGGTCGGCAGCCTAGTCTTGCGGAGAAACCAGAAGGATACCCGCGAAGGGAAATTGGCCGCAAACTGGGAGGGACCTTATCGCGTCCAGGGAGCTACGGGCACCAAAGCATATTATCTCAAGCAATTAAACAAAGAACCACTACCACGACCTTGGAATGCTGCGAAGCTAAAATAATATTATAGCTAAAGCCCCTCACCTGCTGAGGGACTTTTGCCGTTGAATGTTCACCTTCAGTCGACGAAGGGAAAAGCTCGACCACATTGGCGAGTCGAGGTACGAACCTGACCTACCAACCAACGAAGGCATAATGTCGTTCACTTCGACGAACAAAACATTCATGCCCGACAGGGACACCTCGATCGAGCTCCACTGTCAAAGTACCCCAACATGGCAGAACACCCAGCTCGCGATGGGCAGTTCACACCACGAGCGTAGGATCCCAATTTCAATCATACGCCCGTCACGTGGATCCCCACTCCGCGCCTTTGACACATTTTGAAGTGCGTCGAACCGACATTAGGGTCGAACGGATATATCCATACAAACACAAACTTCGTGAAAAATTCATAACTAAGATAGCGGTCGGGCACATACATAAAATATTATTATCAAATAACTACTATAAACAAAGCATTCATCGAGTAGACAATCATAAAAAAAGATCAATAATATACCGACCACAGGGGTCGGTGTTGTCCAAAACTATAATTTAGGCACGACGACCAAAAAACTAAAGGAATGAAAGCGGGCACGCAGGCCCCAAAATAATAGCGGACACGCAGGCCCAAATACGGCAATAAAAGCAATAATCACTCCCCGGAGTACCAACATAGACATCAGGAGAGTCAGGAGGAGGAACCACCCAGCCATCAACAACTTGGGATAGAACCCCAGTCCCTTCGATATTCAACCCCGGATTTAACACGGATAGTTGATTCACAGCGGACTCAAAGCCATCGGCCAAAGTGTCAACACAGTCCGACTCTAGAAGTTGAATTTGAGCGAGGAAGTCAGCATGCGTGCGTATGTCGGCCACCACTTCAGGCTCGTCCTCTGCGGGAAGCATAAAAGCCCTCATATCTTCGACCTCTCTCAATACCCGTTGGTTGTCACTCTCCAACCGCTTCTTATCAAGCTGGAGGCAGAATTTGTCCTCAAGGGCTCTGTCGGCCCTCTCCTTCTCCCTCGACATCACGTCAGACTGCTCCTGAAACATTTCCTCAGAGTGTTCAAGAGCAGCCTTCAGTTTGCGGGTTTTGGCCACGAGAGCCACCTTCTCCAAATCCAGCTCCTTGACCCGATCCAAGGAGTCTGACCTTTCGCCCACAAGGATAACTTCCATCTCGGCCATTTTCACCACCCCGATCATGTTGGCAGTGAGGTGCTTCCTCTGACCTTCCTTGTCGAGCCGTCTGATGATATCGGCCTCGTTATCAGATACGATCAAGGGAAACCCCTTAAAGAAATCTTTTTCCATAAAACAGGGTGGCACACTGAAGGCCCAGGCACCCGCCCCTCCATCGATCACCTCGATTCCACCTTCTGGTCGACTCTGTTTCTTGCTAATCAAAGTAGATTGGTGCTTGGTGTCATGGGAACCCGAGGACTCACTGGATCCTTCCCTACCCGACTCGGGGGTCAGACCCATTTGCGTGGCTTGTTATGGCTTCACCAACCTCTTGCTGATCTTCTTATCTTGGGTCAGCTTCATCAACCTCTCTCGATGTTCTGCCACGTGACCTGCAAAGGAAATGTACTTGGGTTATCCACATCGAAGAAAACAATAAAAAGAAGGCTATCAATAGAGTAAGCAAGAAACCTAAGAAACAAGACTCGTATACCCTTGAGGCTCAAGTTGTATGTGGTTTGACAAATATTAGATCCACGAAACCTTTGTAGAAGAAAGAATTTTGGCACATGATATTGGGCCATGTCAGTGAAAAGGGTCTGGTCGAACTGGTGAAACAAAATTTTCTTGGTGGGGACAAAGTCGAAAAGCTGAAGTTTTGTGAACCATTTGTACTTGGAAAATCTTGCAGAGCGAAGTTCAACAAAGGAAAACAAAGAACACATGGTGAAGGTGTAAAAAAATACAAGAAATGAGGGGTGAATTGGGTTTTAAACCAAAACTTTTCTTTAAAAATATTCCCCTTTAATTAAAAATACTTTTTCTCCACTCTTGATAATAACAATAATTAAGAACAGGATGTAAAGAACAAGGTATGTTTATACTAGTTCACTTGAAAACTATCAAGCTAGTCTAGTCCACCCGCCAAGGTGATTTTGCCTTATCAACAAGGCCTTAATCCGATAATCCAAATGATTATTACAATGCACAAACTACTCGCAAGTGACTAATAACAACTTCTAAGACACACTAATCTTAGACTTCTTAAGGATACAGACCTATCTGGTCCCTTAAGGAAAATCAAATCTCTAAGACACACTAGTCATAAACTTCTTAAGAATACTGACCTAACTGGTCTCTTAAGGAAATCAAACAATTGTTTAAATATGATCTTACCGGTTGATCAGAACCTGTGAAGTGGTCAGAAGATGATCTGTAGTCGGGCTGTGATGTCGAGGAGAAAAGGAGGGTTATACATGCAAGGCACTCCGACGATCAAGTAAGAGTGGGAACAAGGAGATACAAGCAAAGTATTAGGTGGTGAATAGTGAATATTTGATACCCGGCCTTCACAGGTGTGACGGTTTATATAATTACTCTGACGCGTAACCGTTGGTTCCTGATTTCACACCTAGATATACGGGTCCGTGAAATCAGGTAACTGCCAGGACTTGGTCAAACCGGGCAGATATGCCTGTAACTAGTCATTAGATCAGAGGAGGGGGCCAGTTACGGGCATCTCTCTGGTCGGTTCCTGGTGGCCTACAGGTTGTTGATGTCGGACAGGCTGAAAGGATGATCGTCGATCATCCTAGGTCGGTGCTAGCTTGGGAGGGCAAATGGTCGATATTACCTAACATATAGCGGGCAGTTCGGGTCATGGACGTGTAGTCCGCACCAAAAGAAAGGTCTAGACTGGGCCCATTCAAAGCTGTCTGGCCAGTCTAGAAAAGTATCCCCCCAAGTCGTTGCTCCTGGGTACAAGAGTAATGACTTTAATACCTGCTCGTGGAATGGGGGCGTATCTTACGGAGAAGCGAGTGTTGCGCGTTGCGCCTTTCTCGAGGGAAGATGAGGAGTTGGTCGTTAGGATCCTTGAATTTGGAGAGGTAGCTTGTTTTGGGAAGTGTGCCAGCAAAGCGGCACAATGATGACCTAAGGGCTAGGTTGTAATGATGACAACCCTAGGGCTTCCCAGGCGCGTGTCTCGCATGTACGGACTATTTCAGCTATAAATATGAGAGGATCAGGGTCTTTTTTGTTTTTTGTCTTCTCTCTCAACTGCTCGTATTTGCTCGATCGTCGACCACCGCCGTTCCTTGAATTTTGTCTCTTGCAGCTTCTACTTCCAGCCTTTTTTTCTTCTATTAACTCGTAAGTTTTCATTTTCCATTGTCTTTCGCTTTCTGTAGTTCATATTTTGGCCATTTATTTTTTAGAGATGCATGCGGTTAGGGCTTAGGGTCCCGTTTGTAAGGACGCCGCTAGGGAGTGTAGACGATAGGCGGCGTTTATGCAGTTTAGAATTGCCGAAGCTGCTGTGGGATCTCCCCGGGTACTTCGTGGCGTGTTGTAGATGGGCCATTAGGACTTAGGGCTATTTTTGTAACTTCTGCCTATTGACGTGCCTCAGTGAGGGTTCTGGTCTGAGACATGATCCTTGTTTCCCAGTTCCCTTTCGCTAGATTAGCAGTGGAAGGGTGGTTCTGGCATTGATGTCGAACTCATCTTTTTCCTATGATTTTCAGGTGCTATGGCTGACAACGCCCAGGTCGATCTCTAGGGTGAGTCTACACAATCCTCGAGAAGTTCCTCAGATGAGACGAGTAGCTCGTCGAGCATCCTGGAGATTTCTAGGGACGCACATAATCAGTTGGAGCAACAAACGAGGGAAGGTGACGTGGAGGTGACATATGCCGATCAAGGTTGCCTGTTTCCTCCTGGGGACAAGGAGGATCCTCAGGATTGGGTCGCGAATGATCTATGGGAATGGGTTTCGTACTTCTATGAGCACCGGGAGGATATTTTTACAGATGTGTACACTCACGAGGAGGGGAACCAAGGAGAATGGTCGCTATACATCCCCGGGAAAGAGAGCAAAATATGCTCGAAATATGATAGGAGGTGGATTCCTATATATGACATCATTTTTTGTGAGATAGGTCTTCGCCTCCCCTTCTCTGATTTTGAGGTGGCCGTATTCAGACATTTGCGTGTGGCTCCCTCCCAACTACATCCGAACGACATCGCATTCATGCAAGCGTTCGAAATAGTTTGCGACCACTTGAAAATAGGGGCCACTATTCCCTTGTTATTCTACTTCTTCCACCTTCAGAGGAGCAAGGTTGATGGAAATGGGGATGGGTTTCCATGAAGCAAGGCAACGGGAATCTGTTTAAAGCTTATTTGGAGTCTATCCGCAACTTCAAAGAGAAATATATTTTGGTGCAGCCTTCTTTGAGCAAGGCGATATTGAATGTCTTTAGGACTGTGCCGGTGCAAAATGAGGATGGTACTCCCTGTCTGAACGAGCTAGGAGAGCCCGTTGCAAAGTTGGTTTACAAGTTCCCGTTCCAATAGACGAGGAAGCATTTTGATAGTGAATTGGGCTCCTATGTCTGGAGGGAGGGGGAGCTCGGAGAAAAGGACTTGGAGAGCTTCACTATCTTGACTATGTTCGTGGCTCGGATCCCATGCATCCAACAAGTCGCCCGGGGAGGAAACCCTGTGATCGACAAGAACGGGGAGCCTGTATATGAGCCGGGCCTCATAAACATCAAGGAGCTCCTCGGAAGTAAGGACCTCGTTAAATATTTGGATGTATATATATATATATATATATATATATATATATATATATATATATATATATGCTTCTAGTAGTAGTAAGTGGCCGTCGTTAATCTGACTCCTCGTTTACTGACTATGTTTCTTTTTTGTTTATTTTGCAGATAACATGAAACCTGCTCAGGAGCGTTTGGCCAAGACCCTTGCTGCCAGAGCAAGGAGGGCTTAAAGGGACACGCAGATTGGCTCAGGACCCACTCCTGCCTCGGGGTTGGGCGACTCATCCTCGGCCCAACTACAATCGCTCTTTCTCCTGTTGCTGTTTCCCCGAAAGCTAAGAGACCGCGTCCCGAGGGGAGCGTCGACTTGACCGGGGAAAAGGGGAAGGGGACATACGACTTTCCCCCTGCTGGCTAGAGAAGTCTTTCTTTGAGGACGCAACTCTCCGTCTTCCCTGGGCCGAATCCCTTCACCTTGATATAATGAATCATCTGGAGAAGAGGGTGATGCTGGATCAAGATGCCGGAGGTCTGTTGCGAATCCTGGAGATGGTGGTCGCCTACACCGAGGGAAGTTATTCACAGGAGATGGAGCTGAAGAATCTTTGGGCCAAGCTAGCCGCGAGAGAGAAAGCCCAGGTTGAAGAAGAAAAAGCTCGAAATCTATGTGATGAGGAATCGGGGAGGCTCTCCGAGGAACGCAAGTTCCTCTTGCTCGAGAAACAAGGGTTTTAGGAAAAGGTGGTAACCTTGAGTTCCGAGATTTCTCCCGCTGAAGACGAGTCGGAGGATACCAAATATTTGAAGACTTGGGCCGAGCTAGTTGCTCGTTTTCAATTGGCTGTTAACGACGCTCAGGCTGCTTCCGAGAAGAGCTTTGAAAATGTTGTAATGCAGATGCGTATGTTGAACCCCAGTGTTGAGCTCAACACCTCAGAGATGGGGGTCAATTATTACGTGGCTACTGGTCAGATTCTGGTCCCTGATTATCTCAAAGAGTTCACTGCTCAACCGACCGGGGGTCCTGCCCAGCTGTCGCCCGTCGTCGAAGAGGAAGCCGAAGGATAATTGTTTGCTATTTATTCCGGTATGTGTGCCATATTTGTTGTATTTTTGTTTCTCTGGGCTTTTTCCAGTTTATGTAATTTATGAACAAGCATGGCCTCTGGCCACATATTTATTCTTCATTGTAATATTCGTATATTAACGGCCCAAGTGGTCGTTTCGTTTGGTATCCAACTGTAATACGGTGGGAGAACTGACTTGGTTGTTTTGCGTTTGATCGCAATTGTTGCGGGTAGCAAGAGTCGCAATCGAATTTTCTTTTATCCAATAAGGAAAGAGTGAAAAGAACATGAAAGACCTTTTGAGATATTTTCTTGAGTTCGGGGGGTAGGTTATGAAAAGGGAAGGTGTTAGCACTCTTTTTATCCGTAGTTATCTACAGGTTCTTAGTTGCTAGCTCACTTTGAAATGCTTCATTTGAAATGTGTTTGTGATGGGTTTTGAAAGTATTTTTGAAAAGTGCCTTCGTTTAGACGAACTTTGTAATGATTCTCGTTTCTACAAGAATGCATACAAAGTGTTGACTTTTGAAAATATTTTCTTTGGAAATGTGTTGGTGTATTTGAAAAGATGTTTGTTTTGAAGATGACAGTGAGCAAGAAACTATGAACGTTCTACCTACTCAAAAAGTCTTAGTTCTTTTTCCCCTCCTTTAGATATTGTTATCTTATCATTGATTGATAAGAAGCCCTATCATTGGATATAAAGGGACATGCGTGGGTCATCGTATAGTCATAGAATACAATGTTGTGAGATACCTTAGCAATTTTGTAAGGGTCTAAGATCATTTATAAAGCAAAATTTGAAGGGTCATCGAGGAACTATGATCTTGTATTTTGAAAAGAGCCTTCGTTCAGGAAAACTTTGTAATGATTCTCGTCTCTATAAGAATGCATACAAAGTATTGGACTTTTTGAAAATATTTCATCTTTTGAAAGTGTTTGGTGTGTTTGAAAATATGTTTGTTTTTGAAGATGAATTATGAGCAAGCAGCTAAGAACGTTCTTCCTACTCAAAAGTCTTTTGTTTATTTCTCTCTTCCTTTGATATTGCTTTCTTACCATTGATTAGTAAAAATCCTTATCTTTGGATGTAAAGGGACCGGCGTGGGTCATCGTATAGTCATGAATAGCAATGTTGTGAGATATCTTAGCATTTATCTTGAGGGACTAAGATCATTTGTAAGGCAACATTTGTAGCGTCATCGAGGGACTATGATCTTGTATTTTTTTATTGTTTTTGCTAAGATGTCTCACATGCATATAATGACCATTTTTCATAAGGCAACAAGTGGAGTTAACCATAGAGGTTCAAGTGTGCAAGTGTTTGTATTTCATGCTTAATTTATCTTGAATTAGTGTTTTTAAACATTGATTTTATCTTTCCTTACAAACCCTAAGTTACTAGCATTTATATGAAAGTGATAAATTGCGGAAAGTAAATTTACTATGCTATTACATCATTTGGGGATGGGGTGTACAGATTTACAAATGGGGATTGCAAGAAATAAAATCTAATTATCTATTACAACCATATCGAACTTGAATAATGTACACGAATTAAGATGTATATGATGTACAAGGATAGAAGTGGAAAGGGAATGGATTTTTTTTTGTTAAGAAAAGACTTTGACCTAGATAACTAAATAAGGGTAATTAATTAAAATAGGAAAGTTGAACTAAGTTTAAAATGAAATTAATCAAAGGTGCAATTTTAAGTTTTTTTGCATGAAAATAGTTTTTGTTTGGCCTGGCCCAATAATCATTTAATTAGAGAACTAAAAAATAAAAATGGGCTGTATTGCTGAAGTAAAATGGGGGGTCAGAAAAATAAAAATGTCAAGGCCCAACCGATGGAGGCCCAGGCGCGCTTCCTGCAAACAAAGAAAAAGTGAGAAAATATTGGAAAAATGACAAAAGGTCTCGTTGGGGCTCGAACCCAGGACCTTCTACATGGCAATGCTTTTGCGTGCGCTGTTTGTACCACTGGGGTGGTCTGTTTCATCCTTCATAAGATAACTTCGACTAGATACAAAATGAACTCGTTTCTGAATGTTTGGACATGGTTTCATCTTCATCCTTCGCGCGCACAGGGTTGCATATCACCATTGTTAATCTTCTAAAAGGTTCATTTCTCATCCAAATTAAAAAAATGTAAACATAAAACCTGCCTAGAATTTGAATACGAATCCAACCATGTAATTTTCGAAAGCTAAGGATCAAAGGTTAGCATGAATTTCATTCAGTACCAAAACTAAAACCTAAGTGATCAGATATTAAATTCTCAATGTATAAGCAGTGATAATCAAAACTAAAAGCATGGTCAACTTCCTAGATATGATATCTACATATTTTCTTTTATTTGTATGTGCTAAAAATGATTGTATCAAGATATCACAGTTAAGAAATATTACCTCTTGAAGTGAAATTTCGAATGACCTTTATATGACTTCCAGAAATGACTTGATGATGGATTAAGTTTGCAGGGACCTTCCTTGAGCTAGTGGGATCACTACTTTGCTTTAAAAGTCACTGAATCGAAAGGCTGGTATATGGAAGCTGGGAATGAATCGAAAGGATCATTACCTTCCTTGAGTGGTTTTTGAGGGCTTTGGGAGTGTTCTAAGGCTGGTATATGAAAGTTGGGATTGAATCGAAAGGATCACTAACGCGCGAAGGGATTTGATATTTTTGTGTGTAAAGTCGAGATGTGCCAAGTTTTGTGCTTGTGTGCAGGTTCTGAGTTTTTGAGAGTTTGGGAGTGTTTGAGGATTTTTCAACACACAGGCATCTCAGGCCCCTTTAGCTTGCAAATGGGCTCTCTATTTATAGATTAAAGGTTTGGGAAGTTGAAGTAATCATGTTTGCAAGATGACAAATGATGGTTTGGTTGGAATGAAAATATCAAGTTATGTCAAGTTTTCCATGATCCCAAGATAAAGTACCAAAGTTACTGGTTTAGAGGGGTTGCTTTCTATGATTTATGGTGGGGCAAAAATCAGAAGCCAACAAAGTATGGGCTTAAGACAAATTTGTACCAAAAAGTTTGCTTTCCAAGAATAGAAATGATAACTTTATGCCATAAATGTAAAGATCTTTGGACAAAGGCTTAAACACTTGGGTAATAGCTCAAAAGTGGGTGCAAGCATTAAATTATGATGGGATTTGCAACCAAGGAGGCCTACAACACAAGATTATGCATCATAGCATAAGGATTTTGTTATGTTCTTCGAATGGACCATACAACCTTTGACCAAACTCATCAACAGACAAAAAAAAATTTGTTTCCACAAATTGTATGTTCTTTGAATGGACCACATTCATCTGAATGTACAACTTTGAGCATGCAATATAATCTCATTGGTATAGTTGAAACGAAAGAATTTTTGGATTGCTTTCCTACTAAACAAGCTTCACAAAGTTTTTTCAGGCATCTCAAGACTTGGAATTCATAGTGTCGAAACTATGTGTGTCGAAAGTTTTAGAGGTGGATCGAAGCAGGTTGCTCGAAGGAAGCCTTTGCCCAGTCGAGGCTTGTGGATCTAAGCAAGCATGAAGAAGCTATACTTGTAATTCATAGTGTCGAAACTATGTGTTTCGAAGGGTTTAGTATGTGGATCGAAGTAGGTTTAGAGGTGGATTGAAGCAGGTTGCTTCGAAGGAAACCAATGCCCAATCGAAGCTTGTGGATCAAAGAAAGCTTGCTCTTCTTCGACTTTTCAAAATCTACCCACCACTCCTTTTCGATCAGTCATGTGGTTCAAATAGCTTGAACCAGATTTTGAATTTGAACTATTATCTGCAGATGCGTACCTTTCGATCTGCTTTGCCCTTTCGACAGATTCCTCTTCCTCCTTTCTTCGACCTGATGCTTAAGAGCCCAATATGATCCATGAAAATAATATGAATCATCAAAGGTCCAATTGTCCTTATACAAACTTAAACCCTAATTTTGAGTCATTGGTGTTTGGGGAGGTATCTTGAGCTGATCAATTTTGGTGCAGTCTTGAATCAATGGAGATCTTGTGAGAGAATCTTTGAGAAATTGAGAGGGCAAATTTTGGGGTATAATAGTGTCCAATGACTAAAAATTGAATGAACATATGCATATGAACATGATTAACTTTTAACAAATGTATGCATAAAAACAGTAATAAGCATTTCCTTAAGGATTTGGGATATCTCCACATAGTTACTTTAATAAAACTCTCCCCACTGAGTTAAATTCGTACATCCAGAGTTCCAATCTCTTAGAAACCCTATGCCCAACTGAGTTGGTCTTAAAAAAGAAGCCCCGTGGAGTTCGTCCTAAAAAATTCACTTCCCCATTAGGTCGTCAAATATTCTCTTCAACAAGGTTTATTTCCCCAACAAACTATAAATTCCCCAATACAAGTATTTTCCTCAGACCATTACAAATCAATGGACAAGACCTCTAATCCCCAACAGAGTCATTACTATCCCAAAAAGTTGCTGCGAATCCTGGAATCTGACCAGATAACACTTAACTTTCATCCTTTCGAGCAAGTTGTTGCGAAGCCTGGAATCTGACCAGATAACAGTTTAACTTCATCTAAGTTGCTGCGAAGCCTAGAATCCAACCAGATGACAGTTTAACTTCATCTAAGTTACTGCAAAGCCTGGAATCTGACCAGATAACAGTTAACTTCATCTAAATTGCTGGGAAGCCTGGAATCTGACCAGATAACAGTTAATTTCAGTTGCTGCGAAGCCTGGAATCCAACCAGATAACAGTTAACTTTCTTCCTCCCGAGCAAGTTTCTGCGAAGCCTGGAATCCGACCAGATACAGTTTAAGTTCATACAAGTTACTGTGAAGCCTGGAATTCGACCAGATAATAGTTTAACTTCGTCTAACTTGCTATAAAGCCTAGAATCCAACCAGATAACAGTTAACTTCATCTAAATTACTGCAAAGCCTAAAATCCGACCAGATAACCCTTAATTTCAGTTGTTGCGAAGCCTAGAATCCGACCAGATAACAGTTAACTTCATCCTTCCAAGTAAGTTGTTGCGAAGCTTGGAATCTGACCAGATAACAGTTAACTTCATCCTCCAAAGTAAGTTGTTGCAAAGCCTGGAATCCGACCAAATAACAGTTAAACTTCATCTTCCCCAATAAGTTGTTGCGAAGCCTGGAATATGACCAGATAATAGTTAACTTTATTTCCCCCAGCAAGTTACGTCGAAGATAGGAATCCGACCAGATAACAACTAACTTTTATTCTCCCCGGTAGAGTATGGATAACTAAAACTCCTGAACTCTATTCCCCAAGTAGAAATCAACACTCCCCACAGAGTTTCCTCAAGTAAAGTCAATGTTCCCCAGCGGAATTCTCCTCAAACAACAAAATAGGAATCCCCAGCGGAAACACTCTAAATAAGGTTTGAAGATGCACATACTCTTCATCTCCAACAGAAATCCGGGATTTAACTTCCCAAAACTCCCTATCGTTTGTCAAGGATTTATTTTCCAGACAAAGATATGTTTCAACAATATTTTATATTCATACATCATACTACATACATGACAAATGCATACAACATAATCTCATTTATTTTGAGAACATCATTACGCCATGCATACATCTGCATGCAACTAATCCTCTTCCTTGCAGGAAAAATCAGTCAACGAAACAAAAATCCTATTCTGGATAGATTTACTTCTTCCAGTTAATGATAGGCAATCAACAGTCCTCTTCTGGATGGATTTACTTCTACCAGTTAATAATAGGAAATAAACAGACCTCTTCTAGCTAGATTAACTTCCTCTAGTTAATAATAGGTAACCAAAAGGCCTCTTCTGGTTAGATTTGTTTCCCCAGTGAATTCACCATCACAAGGCCTCTTCTGGTTAAATTTATTCTCCCAGTTAAAGACAGGTAAAAGACATCTACAGTTTTAATATAAATCGACCAAGGATTTATTCTGATACTTCTTCCAGTTTCTACCAATAGTCACTCCGGATGGCATCTATAAGCCCATCTCCGACAAACTATTCATCATTTCTGCAAATGGCATCTTTAAGCCCATTCCCGGCATAATCAACTAACACATCATCGAGTGCAAATTTCTGGGTACTCTAGTGTTCAATCATCTTTCACCTTCAAGTCACGAATGGTGGACCGGCCAATCTAACTCTTCAGATTTAAGAAGATTGAATATGGGAAGTTGTTGTACCCTAAAATTTTCCCTCTCATTTCTCAAGACATTTCCCACAATACCTTCAATAGCTCAAGCTTGCACAAGGATTGACTAGGTCAAGACATCTCTTTAACATTGATGCCTTAAATTAGGGTTTGAGTTTTCACAAGGACAATTGGACTTTTAATTCCTCATATTACTTTCATGGATCATTATGGACTTTCAAGATTGCTCATGTCAAGTTTCGAGTATTACAGTTCAAGTTTGCTCAGTTAATTGATCAGATGGCCTAAAATCAGCTTTATCGGGTAAAAAGTCAACTATGGTCAACATACAGTCAAACTTCAAATTTTTTGACCCATATCAACATTTTGAACTCATATGTGTCATTTGATCAAGTTTGGATCATAATTCCCCAAGAAAATTACTCAAATCATCAAAAGGGCAAAATGGTCAAAATTAGGGTTTTGACTTAGAAGGCTTGATTTTTTACTTTTGACCTAATACATGACTTATTGGTTTGAAACATGATATCAAGGATTCAAATTAATCATCTTGACCTAATTTCATGGCCTAATTTCTACAACTTTTCTTTACTGATCAAGTTCTAGAAATTCTTTAATTTTGAGTTATAAATTCACAAAGTCATGCAATTTTGATAAAAACACTTAGTGAAAATTTGACTAGTTTAGGCAGATTTTTTTGACCTAACTTCATGACAACTTTTCACATATTTCCAATTGGATTCTTAAAAAATTAAAAACATTAAAGTTTTAAATAATGTTCCAAGCTTTTCAAAATGTACAAGAACTCAATGAGGTCATTTTTGGGCTAAGATAATCGAAGAGATAAAGTTAGGGTTTCAAACTTGAATTATAGGCCATTTTGTGATGAACAAGAATTCAAATCTCAAGCCTATGCTGCACAATATTGTTCTTGCAGGCTTCTAACTTGTAAATCACTCCATAATTAATTGTTTAAACAATTGATTGAGGTATGATCCAAGTGATTAAGCCATTATCCAAAGCAATTTGCCATATTTGGAAGAAAGGTGTCATTCTATTCTCATAAAGCAAGCTTTATGAAAAGTCAACTTGTATTGAGATTTGCACTTGTTCCTTCTGCACAAGCTTCCTCTAAAAGTTCAGATAAGCATGTTTAAATTTGGTAACCACTCTAGATATCCTTGTACCTTGCCTTGAAACCATACTTGTCAAGCTTGCTTCAAAAACAAGTCAAAATCCCATAACTTGTGATCTTGTGATTCTGACCACCTCAAGTCTCCAAACCTTTTCCTATATATCAAGATACTCTTACGCAACTTAGGACACGAAGGAACAATCCCTCAAACTCTCCCAAACTCCCTTTATCCAGAAATTGGACACAAGCTCCATTTTTGTGCATTTTCTGACCTTGAACTTGTATCTTCCATTTCCATCGTGTGTTTTCCCTCAAAATAATTTTAAAAGTTTCCTTACATCAAATAAAACTCATCCATGTCCTTGTTTCCCAACTGTAACACCATTTACACTATCTTCCATTTTCAAAAATAGAGGTCTGCACTTGGACTTCTCTAGAACAGTTCAAGCACTCTCAACTCAAGGTAACCATTGAAATAGCTTCCTAGAGGTTCAAGGAAGCTAACCAGGCCATTAAAACACCTTAAAGAAAGCTCAAACTCAAAACACGAAATCCAGTTTTTAGGTAAGTTTTCTGATTTTCAATCTCTTCACATAGGCATTGTTAGCTTTCCATTTTCAAAGATAAAATGTAGACATCATTGCTCTGAAGCTGACCATGTCCTTAGAATTCATCTATATTGCTTGAGTAGTGAGAATTTTAAGTTTGAAATTTATGAAAAATTAGGTTAGAATTGGTACTAGTCAAAATTCGTGCTCATCCTTGAGCCATTGTTTAAGTTGTTTACATTTCTAGAATCCTGGTGAAATTTGTAACAAGTTTGATGTTCATACTTTTAAGAATGGTTGAGAAATAAATGAGTTGCAGAGACTTTAGTTGGCACGAGGAAGAAGATGAAGTTTATCATTAGAATTGGTTTTGTAATATATATTTATGGTTTGATATAAGACACCGGATGTATAGCCACCCCAGTGGTAGAGAGCGTGCGCATTTATGCCGAGGACCTGGGTTCGAGCCCTAGCGCTGCCCTTTTGTTTTATTTCTATAACATTTTTCTTTTTTTTGGTTTGAAACAGCGCGTTGGGCCTTCCATCAGTGGGCTTTGTTTTTTTACTTCCTCTAACACCCCTGTTTGCTAAATAACAACGCAGCCCATTCATTGTTTTTATTTTCTGTTTTCTGATTGCAAAAAATGCTAATGGGCCTAACATTCAAACAAAACCAATTTTACTTCTAAACCATCCTAATCATTTTCACACCCCTTACTCAATTTCACTTCTTCTTTTTTCATTTATTTTTTTATTATTATTAATATTATTATTATAATTTTTATTAATCAAAAATCCAAAAAAATATTTTATTTGTTTATTTACATATTTAAAATACTTTTTGTTTTATTTCTTTTAAAGATAAAAAGACCCAAAAAAAACATCTTCCTAACAAATTTAATTTCCTTTCTTAAATTTAAATAATAATTAGACTTAAGTTTATTTTATTTTCTTTTAACTAAAATTAATTTAGAACTTAGGACTTTTAATTAATTAACTTTGTATACTAGTTTAATTAAATTAAAACTATTTTCTACAAAACCCTAAAAAATGCTTTCTTGATTAATTTTATTTCTTTTCTATTTTAGACTTAGGTTTATTTCTTTAAAATTAATTTAGACTAGTTAATTATTTTCTTTTAGTCAAATAGGTCAAAAACTTTTTCTTAACAAAAACACAAACAAAAATCAATTTTATTTTTCATTTACTTTCTTGTACATTTATTCATTCTTGTACATTATTATTCATTCAATATGGTTGTAATAGTAATTAAGTTTAATTATTTGCTCCCCATTTGTAAAATTGTATCTCCACCCCCAAATGATTAATAGCGTAGGATATTTATATTCCGCAATTTATCGCTTTCATAAATGCTAGTAATTAGGGTTTGTATGGAAAGACTAAAATCAACCAATAGAAAACTCTATTTCAAGATAAACAAAGCATGAAAAACAAACATTTTCCACACTTGCACCTCTAGGGTTAACCTTACTTGTTTCTTTGAGTTCCTCAATGACCCTTCAAATTTTGCTCTATAAATGATCTTAGACCCTTACAAAATTGCTAAGGTATCTCACAACATTGTATTCTATGACTATACGATGACCCACGCATGTCCCTTTATATCCAATGATAGGGCTTCTTATCAATCAATGATAAGGTAACAATATCTAAAGGAGGGGAAAAAGAACTAAGACTTTTTGAGTAGGTAGAACGTTCATAGTTTCTTGCTCATTGTCATCTTCAAAACAAACATCTTTTCAAATACACCAACACATTTCCAAAGAAAATATTTTCAAAAGTCAACAGTTTGTATGCATTCTTATAGAAACGAGAATCATTACAAAGTTCGTCTAAACGACGGAACTTTTCAAAAATACTTTCAAAACCCATCACAAACACATTTCAAAAGTGATCTAGCGAGCAACTAAGAACCTGTAGATAACTACAGATAAAAAGAGTGCTAACACCTTCCCTTTTCATAACCTACCCCCCGAACTCAAGAAAATATCTCAAAAGGTCTTTCATGTTCTTTTCACTCTTTCCTTATTGGATAAAAGAAAATTCGATTGCGACTCTTGCTACCCGCAACAATTGCGATCAAACGCAAAACAACCAAGTCAGTTCTCCCACCGTATTACCGACACTTTTGCACTCAAAACCGAAAAACAAAAAGTTTGCAATTCAAAGTATATTTATATTGATGTTTTGCCCATAAATTAGAATTTGTGTACAAGGAGACAGAGATCCTAGTAAGAGGAAATCGTCGAAAGAAAGAAGGGAATACAAAGTGAAAACAAGAATAATAGCCATGTGGAAGTGATCTCATTGAGTTCCAACCCGTTATTGCCCCCATGTCTTCGAACATCATCCTTTGCCATTGAAAGAAGTCAATTGAATTGATCTTGGACCATTGAACTTGGACCTTGGTAATAAAGTTGGATGTAGAGATTCCACGGGACATAGTCATACACTTTAATCCTTAACTTTTTCCTGGACCGCCCTTTCGGGTTTTCAGTCTACCAGGATACCCATTTTTGCCTAAGCCGCCCTTTCAGGTTTTCAACTTCCCGAGTGTACAATCTTTTGTATATTTCCCTAACTTTTTCCCGAACCTCTTTGGTTCGTCAGGATGCCCTTATTTTTGCCTAGGTATGTCAACCCAGCAGGTCATTTTTATGCGTAGTATTTTTTGACTATGTCCGTGTTCAGAGGATGCATAAAATCTTCATTGTCCATAGTAGTCATCATCATGGCACCACCAGAGAAAACTTTCTTAATAATAAATGTCCCTTCTGTGGGAGTCCATTTTCCCCTGGGATCGCCTTGTGGAAAAGTGATGCGCTTTATTACCAAATCGCCAGTCTGATACACTCAAGGCTTAATCTTCTTGTTGAATGCCTTGATCATATGCTTTTGATACATTTAACCATGACAAACAACAACTAGACTCTTGTCATCAATCAAATTCAACTGATCCAACCTAATCTGCACCCATTCGTCTTCGCCTAGATCTGCTTCTTTCATAATCCTTAGAGAAGGAATCTGAACTTCAACAGGCAGGAAAACTTCCATGCCATAGACTAAAGATAATGAGGTTTCCCCGATTGATGTTCGAGCTAAAGAACGATAGCCATGAAGATAAAACGGTAGCATCTCATATCAGTCTTTGTAGGTCACCACCATATTTTGCACAATCTTCTTTATGTTTTTATTAGCAGCTTCCATTGTGGCATTCATTTTAGGTCTATAAGGAGAAGAATTATGATGCTTGATTTTAATCTGGGTGCAAAGTACGTAATCATAGCATTGTTGATATTAGTTCCATTGTCGATGATGATTCTTTCAGGGATACCCGTAACGGTAGATGAGGTTATGTTTGATAAACCTGGCTATAACTTTGTGACTGAGGCATACGAGGCAGCTTCGACCCATTTGGTGAAGTAATCAATGGCAATGAGGATGAAACAGTGTCCATTGGAACCAGTAGGTTTTTATCTCTTTAATCATGTCAATGCCCCACATTGCAAATGTCCACGGAGCAGTCATAACATTCAAGGGAATTGGAGGTGCATGGACCTTGTTGACGTAGATTTGACACTTGTGGCAAGTCCTCGAGTGATGGTGACAATCAGTTTCCATAGTCGAACAATAGTAACCAGCCCTCAGAATCTTCTTGGCCATAGTGTGCCCACTAGAGTGAGTTCCAAAGATACCATCATGCATGTCCTCCATGATTTTCTCTACCTCCTTCTTGTCCACACAACAGAGTAGAGCCGGATCGTGGTTGTGCTTATATAGGATCCCATTGCTTAGGAAGAATTTGGATGAAAACCTTCGCATGAATTTCTTGTCGTTGATGGAAGCTCCTTTAGGATATTCTCGTGCTTCCAGATATCTCCTCACTTCATGGTACCATGGTTTCTCCTCGTCAGTGTCGATCTCACAACAGTGTGCAAGTTCGTTAAATCTTTCAATCGTAATTCTAGGAGCTTCATTGTCCCACTTGACCTTGAACATGGATGATGTGATACGGTGGGAAGAACTGACTGTTTTTTGGAATGCTGGTTTGCATTTTGTGTTTTTTGTTCGCAAAATGTCGCGGTAAGCAAGATTCGCCACTGAATTTTATTTTATCCAACAAGGAAAGGAAAAAAGCACAGAAAAATTCCTTTTTCGAGATATTACTCAGGTTCGGGGGGTAGATTATAGAAAGAGAAGGTATTAGCACCCTTTCTATCCGTGGTTATCCACGGGCTCTTAGGTACTTGCTCAATTATTTTCAAAATTGCTTTCTTAGTGCTTGTGGGTTTGAAAAAGTTTTTGTTTTAACTTCGATTTAACTCTTGCTTCTGTCCTCAAGAGTGTAATGAAGTGTTTTGAAAACTTGTTTGTAAAAGTGTAAGTGCGAAAAGTTTTGTTTTTTGAAAGAGCAAGTATCTAAGAACCATCTACCTACTCGAAAAAGGAATCGTTCTATGCTAATTTCCTTTATACAATGCTATCCCACTATTAGTGAGTGGGTAGCACCATTGTTGGAGTTTGAGGGTCAATTCAAATGAGGGACTTACGGTCAATAAAGCAATGTTAGGACGCCTTAGCGGTAACCCTAATGTCTTAGATCATTTGTTTGAGGCAACAATATCCGAGGCAACCGTTTCGAGGCGACTATGATCTTTTTGACAAAAGGACGACCACTAAAGTGACCTATACTCAATGACCGTGTACGAAGGCAACCAAGTGGGGTGTACCCTAAGAGTGCGCATGTGCGAGTGTGTCGTTTTCAGTTTATTTTTATCTTTGTACATGTTAAAGGTGATCTAATTTGATTTTAAGATTAACATTCAGTCTTGTCATGCAAACCCTATTATCAAACATCTAGCAGTTATAATTTGCGGAATTAAAATGCGGAATTTAAATTACAAGGTGTCGGGTATTTACATCACCAAAGACAAACCCTTTGAAAAATAAGGTAAAGCGATAAAAATAATTAAATGTCCTATTTAACTATTACAATCTGGAAGCAGGTACATTATTGGATAAAAATAAATACAACGCGCGGGAAATTAAATCGGACGCATGATTAGGGTTTTGACCCTTTTGGTTAAAAAACATGTCTTTTTGGTTTTTTTGTTGTTTTTAAATTAAGAAAGAAATTAAACCTAAATTAAAGAATTAAATTAAATTAATAAATTAATTAAATGAAAAAATTAATTAAGACCTATTTTTGGGTTTTTTTTTGTTATTTTAAGAAAGAAAGTAAAATTAATTAAATTAGTATTTAAAACCTAATTAAATCTAATCAATTTTAAATATTTACAAAAATAAGTTAGAGTTTTCTAGAATTTAAAAACCTAATCAATTAATAAATTTATTAAGAAAAATAAAAGTTTAAAATTTGATTGAAATAAAAATATTTTTGTGATTTTATTTAATAAAAACAGAATTTTGTGATTGGTTAGAAAATTAATTAAATCAAATAAAACAATTAATAAAACAAAATAAAATAAATAAAAGAGAGAGGAGTGTTGGGCCTGATTTGAGGGTGTGAGAAACAATCCTGTAGGCCCATTAGTGTTGGCCTTTTTTGACTTTGTGGATCTGGTGCTCACGCATTGACTGGCGTCTTGGTGGACCTTCAATCCCTGGCTATCAGATCTGGCCATTGGCCATCTGGCGCTTAGATTGGTGATGGCATATGGTGGATTGCAAGCTTGAGCGCGCACTGGAATATCTGCAAAATAATAACATTGAGAAAGAGGGGGACCTTGGATTCGAACCCAGGTCCTGAAGGAGATACACACACTATGTCCACCACTACGCCAAGTTGTTTTTGTTGTTAGTATAATACAAAGAATTAATAATATAATAAAATAATTCCAGTGCCAGAAAAAACAAAAAAAGGCGCGCTTGGTTTGAATGGCCCAATGGACGGAGGACACCTCATCGTCCCTGTCCTTAAACCCCTGGAAAAATTACCTGCGGATTTGTATCCGCATCTAAAAGCGTAGCCTTGTTCAAAAATCCTCTCCAGGACATATAAATACATTCCAAGAACATGGTTCAATTTATCATGGCCTCCTGATCAAAACCATGTTCTTCTTAAGTCTCAATTTTACCTGAAACAGAAAACCCTAAAAGCAAACGAAGAACCCTAACTATGGTGATTTTCTATACAGGGCAGATAAATGCAATTGAATGATACCAAACGCTTGCAAATGGTTTGTAGATTCAAAATATGTTATTAGTTTGTTCAGATAATGCCAAAATAACTCAAATTGATTTCAAGAACATGGCTATGTCGCGTGAGACTTACAGTGCACTAGGGAGTCTGAAAATTCTTGGTTTTGGTTGGGATGGCTTGTGTGAATGCCCATGAAGCGATTGGAACAAGTCTCGATCCTTGAAAACACCTCTAACCTGGATTTCGATCTCAAGCTTTTTTTGTGATTTTTTCAATTCTTGTTCTGCCTCTTCCCACAACTTTCAACCCTTCTTTTTGTGTGTTTAGCTTCCTTATGTAATGTGTACTGCATTAGGGTAAGAAACTTGGTACAAATCTCTCCATATCAATGCCCATGAATTGGATTTGATTCCACCAATAAAACCTTCCAAATTTGATTTGATTTGGATCTTTTTGTGCATACAAGCCTTGATTCGAATTTGATTCACATAAGAGCTGTATTCAAAGCCTAAAGCAACCAAAAAATCATGAATTATCAATGCCTTGGATTTTATTTGATTTAAAATGAATAAATTCAAATAAAAATCAAATTAAATAATAAAAATGAAATGTAGGCACATGGCTGAGGCTAGGGCACATGGGAAATGATGCAAACTCAAATAAAGTGGAAAAGAATGGGCCCACTTGACAAAATTTGAAGTTTTGGGGATAGTTGACTTTTGGCAATTTTGCAAAAAAGTCCAACTTCAACAATGCATAACTTCTTAAATTTTGAACTTTTGGAGGTGTTCTTGGACTTTTTAGAAAGCTTGAGATGTCCTATAATCAACCTTTTGGTCTCATCTCATTTTGATATTCCATGCTCAAGTTATAAGTTTTGACAACAAAGGTGTTTTTGTTGACTTTAAAAAATGACCTATAATGTCCAAATTCATAACTTCTTGTGAGTGCATTTTTTGATATTGGGGTATGAAGATGGATTGTATGGAATTGAATCCTCTTTAAAATGAGATTTGGATAGGTCATTTCTCATAAAGTATGAGAAAGTTATGCTTGGTCAAAGTTGAGTTGACTTTTCCTACAAAACCCTAATTTAACAACTTTTGAATCTTGATGAACTTTGAGCAATCTTTGGTGAATCATGATCAATCCTTGATCAAATGATGAAATATCCTTCAAAATGAGAATAATGACAAATAATCTTGAAGTTTGACTGTTTGTAGGTCATAGTTGACTTTTGCCCTAACACAGTCGACTTTTGGACCTTTGAGCAATTGACTGAGCAAACTTCCTCTGCAAGGCTTGAAATTTGACATGGATGATCTTGAGAACGTATTAGGACATTAGGGGCACTTGAGGTCATTTGGACTCAAGGATCTTGATGCAACACAAAACCCTAATTTGGGGTAGACTGCCTTAGGAGATAGCTTGTCTGACCAATTCTTGAGTAACCTTGAGCAACTTGGAGATTTTCTTTGCAATATCTTGAGAAATATGGGAGGGAAAATTTTGGGGTACAACAGCTGCCCCTGTTCAATCTTCTTAAACCTGAGGATGTAGATTGGCTCTCGTGCCTTTCGTGATCCGAAGGTGGAATATTATTGAACACTAGAGTGCCCATAAATTTGCACTCGCATGAAGTGGTATCAACCTTGTGATGTCGGGAATGGGCTTACAGATGCCATTTGGAGATTGATGGAGGGAGTATGGGCTTAAAGATGCCATCTACAGGAGTGTCGATCGCATAAGAGATTCCTTAGCGAGAACTTGCATACCTGTTGTTGTGGAAGATTCCGCTTGGGGAAGTCTGATCTTTGTTGAGATTTAGGAACTTGCCTGTACTTCAACTGAGAGAACATCTCTGCTGAGTTTTAAGAACTTGTCCGTAATTCAACTGAGGGGGAAACATCTTCATCGAGATTTAAGAACTCGTCCGTAATTCAACTGAGAAAAACTCTGCTGAGATTTAGGAACTCGTCTATAATTTGACGGAGGAACTTTGTCGAGATTTAGAACCTTATCTGTAATTCAACTGAGGATAATTCGGTTGAGATTTAAGAATTGGTCAGTAATTCGACTGAGGGAAACATCTTCATCGAGATTTAGGACTTGTCTGTAATTCAACCAAGGATAATTCTGTTGAGATTTAAGAACTCGTCTGTAATTCGACGGAGGAATTTTGTCGAGATTTAGAACCTTATCTATAATTAAACTAAGGATAATTCGATTGAGATTTAAGAATTGGTCTGTAATTCGACTGAGGGAAACATCTTCATCGAGATTTAGGACTTGTTTATAATTCAACCGAGGATAATTCTGTTGAGATTTAAGAACTCGTCTGTAATTCGACAGAGGAACTTTGTCGAGATTTAGAACCTTATCTGTAATTCAACTGAGGATAATTCTGTTGAGATTTAAGAACCGATCAGTAATTCGACTGAGGGAAACATCTTCATCGAAATTTAGGACTTGTCTGTAATTCAACCGAGGATAATTCTGTTGAGATTTAAGAACTGTCAGTAATTTGACGGAGGAATTTTGTCGAGATTTAGAACCTTATCTGTAATTCAACTGAGGATAATTCTGTTGAGATTTAAGAACCGGTCAATAATTTGACTGAGGGAAACATCTTCATCAAGATTTAAGAACTCGCCCGTAATTCAACCGAGAAAACACTGCTGAGATTTAGGAACTCGTCTGTAATTCGACGGAGGAACTTTGTCGAGAATTAGGACCTTATTTGTAATTCAACTGAGGATAATTCTGTTGAGATTTAAGAACTGGTCAGTAATTCGACTTAAGAAAAAGCTTCATAGCTTTGACTTTAATGAGAATTTAACTGCATCCTTCTTGAAAGGTAAAGGTTAGCTGTATGCAATGCATGATATGTATTAAGCAATGATGTTCTCAAAATAAACGAGATTGTGTTGTATGATGCGTATATGCATGTGTCATGATGTATGAAAATGTAATGTTTTTTTTAGCTGGGGAAAATAAATCCCGGATAACTGCTGGAGAAAAAGAGTTGAATTCTACGCTTCTGCTGGGGATGACGAACGAAGATGACTGAGCGAATAAACCTGCAGGAGAGGATAACTCCGTTGGGGAATAAACTGATGAGGAGATTACTCTGTGGGGAAGAGATGCTCTGTAGAGGATTCCATTGATAAATTCCGCTGGGGATGAATTACCTTTGCTGGTGATACTGAATCCTGTTGGGGATTGAATTTCTTGTTTATGAAAGGAAAGAACTCCGCTGGGGATGATCTTTCCACTGCGACTTCACTGGGGATAACCTTTTAGACTCTAATGGGGATAATCCTTTGAGCTCTACTGGGGACAATCTTCCAAAGTCTATTGGGGATGATTCTCCAAAATCCACTGGGGAAGCTTTATCAGACTGCACTAGGAAAGATTTCCAACTCCACTGGTGATATTTTGTACTCTGCCGGGGAATATTATTATACTCCGCTGGGGAATATTAAGACCTTTCAGTGCTGATGGTAAATAAACTCTGCTTTGGGAGAATATTATCGATTCATTTACCATTGCAAATCTCAACTGGGGAGAGCTTATCATTACTATCTTTCTTACTCTGCGGGGAGTGAAAGTACCTTAGATATATTCTTCAACTGAATCTACCTTTGTACCTAGTGGATAAAGCATCCGTAAGGCTTGGACAATTCTTATTGCCCCTGTTTCTGATATTACAAGTAACCGTCTTTTGTTTTGCATGTAAATTTTTATGAGCAGCAATTAATGTCAAATGCATATATCAAAAATGAACATTGAACGTTCTTTGCAAAACAAAACAGAAAAAGACAAATTTATTTGTGAAAATGACTTGTATTGATTTTGAAGTTTGGCCTGTAAATAGGAGTTTTTGTACAAGAGGCTGACGTCCTGGTAAGAGAACGCCGTCGAATAATAGAATTTACACAATTTGTGAAAAACTAAACAAAACAGCTATGTGAATAATCCCACTGGGTTCCAACTCTGCTATTGCCTTTATGTCCTCGAACATCTCATCACTTTGCTACTTGGTTGAAGGTAGATCAGATTGATTAGTGCCGTTCGAGCTTGATAGTCGATACCAAAGTATGGTTGCAAGGTGATCCAATGAGACATAATGTTGATCCCTAATTTTTTCCTGGACCGCCCTTTCGGGTTTTCAGTCCACCAGGATACCCTTTTTTACCCAAGCCGCCTTTTCAGGTTTTCGACTTGCCGGGTGTATAGATTTTTTAATTTTCATCCCTTATTTTTTCCCGAACCCTTTTGGTTCGCCGGGAAGCCCTTATTTTTGCCTAGGACAGTCAACCTAGCGGGTCTTTGATCATACGTAGTATCTTTTTACTATGTCTGCATTGACGGGGTGAGGAAGGGCGTCACCATCCATGGTGGTTAGAATCATAGCTCCTCCTGAGAAAATATTCTTAACCACAAACGACCCTTCGTAGGTAGGGGTCCATTTGCCCCTGGGATCACCTTGAGGTAAGATAATACGCTTGATTACCAGATCCCCAACTTGATACTCTTGTCGTCTAACTTTCTTGTTAAATGCCTTGATCATCCGTTTTTGGTACGTCTGGCCATGACAAATAGCAGTAAGTCTCTTTTCGTCGATTAAATTCAACTGATCAAGCCGGGTTTGAATCCAGTCATCCTTGCTCAAACCTGCATCCTTCATGATCCGAAGAGAGGGTATCTGAACTTCAATGGGAAAGACTGCCTCTATACCATATACCAAGGAATAGGGGGTTTCCCCTGTTGACGTCCTCGCTGAGGTACGGTACCCATGAAGAGCGAACAATAACATCTCGTGCCAATCTTTGTATGTCACCGTCATCTTCTGCACAATCTTCTTAATGTTCTTATTAGCCGCTTCAACAACCCCATTCATCTTCGCCCGGTAGGGAGAAGAGTTGTGATGATGTATCTTGAACTGCTTGCAGAGCTTGGTGATCATCTTATTGTTGAGATTTGTACCATTGTCTGTAATGATCATCTCGGGTACACCATATCGACAAATCAGATTGTGCCGAATGAACCATGCCACAATGTTCTTGGTTACAGTAGCAAAGGAAGCTGCTTCAACCCACTTCGTAAAGTAATCATTAGCTACCAGGATGAAACGATGCCCGTTGGACGCCGTAGGTCTGATCTCGCCGATCATATCAATGCCCCACATTGCAAAAGGCCACAGAGCTGTCAAGACGTTCAGAGGAACAAGAGGTTGTGCACTTTATCAGCATAGACTTGGCACTTATGACAGATCCGAGAATGTTGATAACCGTCAGCTTCCATTGTAGACCAGTAGTATCCTTCCCGTAGCATTTTCTTTGCCATGGTGTGTCCACTGGAATGAGTTCCGAAAGTACCTTCATGTAAATCTACCATAATCCTTTCTGCCTCGTCCTTATCCACACATCGCAGTAAGGTTGAATCATGGTTACGCTTGTAAAGAATACCATTGCTGATGAAGAACTTTGCCGCGAACCTTCTCAGAAACTTCTTGTCATTAACAGATGTACCCTCGGGGTATTCTTGAGCTTCAAGATACCTCTTCACCTCATGAAACTAGGGTTTATCTGCTACCTCTTCAGTCTCAATGTCACAACAATGTGCAGGCTCGTCCAACCTTTCAATGGTAATCCGGGGAGCCTCATTGTCCCAATTTACTTTGAACATAGAAGACATCGTGGCTAGCGCGTCCGCTAACTGATTCTCCTCTCTAGGGAAGTGTTCAAAGGTTATCTCCTCGAAATGGGGAAGCAACGTCAATACATACTCCTTGTAAGGAATACGATTAGGGTGTTTCGTATCCCACTCGCCTTTGATCTGACTGATCACGAGAGTGGAATCTCTGAAAACACTAAGAAACTTAATCCTTAGGTCAATTGCTGCTCGAAGACCCATGATGCATGCTTCATACTCCACCATGTTGTTGGTGCAGTTGAAAGATAGTCGGACGGTGAACAAAGTATGAGAGCCTTCAGGAGATATGATCACGACGCCAATGCCATTGCCCAAAGCGTTTGAAGCTCCATCAAAGTACATAGACGATCGGGATCCTTCCTCAGGTCCTTCATCCGGTCCAGGTTCTTCACAGTCGATTACCAACATGATATTCTCATCCGGAAATTCAAAGTTCATAGACTGGTAATCGTCCACTGCTTGATGTGCCAAATGATATGCCAACACACTTCCTTTGATTGCCTTTTGGGTCGTGTATTGGATGTCATACTCAGCGAAGATCATCTGCCATCTTGCTATTCTTCCGGATAAGGCAGGCTTCTCGAAGATATACTTGATGGGATCCATCTTTGATATCAATAGAGTAGTGTGAGTCAACATATACTGTCTCATCCGGAGAGCAGCCCATGCCAAAGCGCGGCAAGTTTTCTCGAGCAACGAGTATCGGGTCTCGCAGTCGGTAAATTTTTTGCTAAGGTAATAAATAGCATGCTCTTTTCGGCCAGACTCGTTATGCTGCCCCAACACACACCCCATTGAGTTGTCGAGTACTGTCAAGTATAAGATGAAAGGTCTCCCTTCAATTGGAGGCCTCAGAATAGGTGGCTCTTGGAGATACTCTTTAATCCTTTCGAAAGCGGCCTGACATTCATCATTCCATCTTACCACTTGATCTTTCTTCAACAACTTGAAGATTGGTTCACAAGTAGCAGTCAGGTGCGAGATGAATCGGGCAATATAGTTCAAACGTCCCAGAAAGCCTCTGACTTCTTTCTCTGTTCGGGGAGCTAGAATTTCCTGTATAGCCTTCACCTTTGCAGGATCCACTTGAATACCTTTATCACTTATGATGAAACCTAACAGCTTACCAGATCTCACCCCGAAGGTGCACTTGTTCGGGTTTAACCTCAGCTTGTACAACTTCAACCTGTCAAATAGCTTCTGAAGGTGGTCAAGATGTTCTTCTTCAGTTTGGGACCTTGCAATCATGTCGTCAACGTATACCTCAATCTCATGATGGATCATATCATGGAACAAAGCAACCATGGCGCACTGATACGTTTCCCCAGCATTCTTAAATCCGAAAGGCATGACCTTGTAGCAAAAGGTACCCCATTGAGTAACAAAGGTGGTCTTTTCCATGTCTTCGGGAGCCATTTTAATCTGATTGTAACCGGAGAAACCATCCATAAAGGAGAAGACCTTATGCTGTGCGGTGTTGTCAACCAGAACGTCGATATGAGGCAGAGGGAAATCATCCTTGGGGCTCGCCCTGTTCAAATCCCTATAGTCAACACACATACGAACCTTACCATCCTTCTTAGGCACAAGAACCACGTTGGCAACCCACTGCGGGTAAGAAGTAACTGCTAGAAAATCGGCGTCAAACTGTTTCATCACCTCAGCCTTGATTTTCTCAGACATATCCGGGCGCATTTGGCGGACCTTCTGTTTTACTGGAGGACAGTCTTCCTTGGTAGGCAGGCGGTGAATCACAATATCGGTATCCAACCCAGGCATGTCTTCATAAGACCAGGCAAAGATCTCCACATAGTCACGCATCATCTGAATCAATCGTTGCTTCACACTAGACTCCAGATTTGCACCGATTTTAACCTCTTTCTTGTCTACCTCAGTACCCAGATTCACTTGTTCCACCGACTCTTTATGCGGTTGTATGGCCCTCTCTTCTTGAAGTAGCAGTCTAGCAAGTTCACCAGGCACTTCACAATCATCTTCACCTTCGTCTTCGGCTAAGTTGATCGGACTTTCGAAGTCATAACTGGCCGTAGCAGAGTCGTTACCAGTGAGATCCAGAGTGGATGTAGACCTGTATATGTGAGTGTGTGTAAAATAGTTGTTTTGCAATATATATAATAAAAGAAAAACAAGGAGCGCAAAATTTGAAATGCAAAAAACGTCCAATGCTTTTATTAATGATATATGTAGATGACACACATAAAGCCCTCACAAATGAAGCCACGGTGCCCCGGGTAAGACACCGGGCCGTAAAGTTTAAAACATTGTCTGTTACAAACTTAAAACAAAAGTCTCATTATTGGGTAATAAAAGAAATTGGGACGAAGTCCTTTGCCGTACAATTGCTTAATCCAGCATCGGCAGTCGGGTAGATCCAACTGTCAAACTCAGACTCTTCAACATCGTCTTCAATGGCATTCACTCCTGAATTGCTGATGAACAGGGGAGGTCTTCCGATCCGTGCACTCCGAACAGCCCTTTGAGCTTCTGCAGTGAAACCCAAACCAAACTTGTTAGTCTTATGTGCAAAATCAGGGAGTTGGCCCCAATTTGCACACCCACCTTTCTCAACAACAGCCCGAGCATCCTTGAAGGAAGCCATCTTCATTGTGGGATCTTCAGTAACAGTTTCAACTGACGCCAACATTTTGGGAACTTCTTCAAAATGTTGAAACGGGGTCTCAATGAACTCCCCATCAATCTCTACATATCGGAAAGAGTTGAGGTGGCTCACCATGTACTCCTCTTCCCCTCGTACTATAACAATTTTCCCCTTCACTGGGTACTTCAGCATTTGGTGGAGCGTGGATGTTACTGCCCCAACTTTGTGGATCCAAGGGCGACCCAACAAACAAGAATAAGATGTCCGAATGTCCATCACGTAGAATGTAGATGCTAAAACCTGAGAACCAGCCTTAATAGGAATATCCACTTCTCCGTGTACCATTCTCTTGGACCCATCAAAAGCCCTGACTACAATGTTGCTTGGTTTCAGCTCCAACCCTTCACAGTCTAACCGGTCTAGAGCTTTCTTAGGTAACACATTCAACGAAGATCCAATATCTACCAATACGTGAGCAAGAGTAGTGCCCCTGCATTCAATAGAGACATGCAGGGCGTCATTGTGATTCTTCCCCTTAGCAGTCAAGTCGGCGTCAGAGAAACCCAACCCATTATCAGCAGTCAGACTAGCCACACAATCTTTAAACTGATCAACTGATGTCTCTTGCGGTACGTGTGCAGTCTTCAGGAAAGCAATCAGAGCCTTAGCATGGGCCTCTGAGCATAACAACAGGGACAACATAGAAATTTTGGACGGGGTTTTCCCCAGCTGCTCGACTATATTGTAGTAGCTCTTTTTGATGATCTTCAAAATTTCCTCCATCTCTTGTCTAGAGGCTTCAACAGTAATCTTCTCTGGTGCCTCCGTCTGGGCAGGCTCACCGGTGGTCCCTTTTCCCCGAGCGTCTGATGACTCAGCAACATGGGTAAGAATTGGAACTTGAACAGGGACAGTAGCAGGTGTACTGACAGGCATAATAACAACAGGCTTCCGAATAGCTGGTGGAGAGATCTCAGGGGAGAAAAGCCTTCCGCTGTGGGTGACTTTACTAGATCCAACAATGTTGCTGACGTCCGTATCAACATTCAAATCTTGTTTAACTCCGTGATAGTATACGTCAGCCCCGTAGTGCCATGGGACAACTTTATTTGATGTATAGGGGATAGGCCCAGGAATGGTGATGATTAATGGTGCAATTCTTGGAACGAATGTAATTCTAACAGGCTTTCTCGAGGAAGCCTTGGAAGAATTATCGAAAATGGTGATTATAGCAACTTCTTCAGTAGGAACCAAAGGAACAAAAGTCTTCTCAAACAGAATTTCTTTATTATCCATCAGGCGTTGGACACCTGACTTCAAAAGATGGCAACCGGTATGTAGGATGGAACACATACGACAACCTTCATCACAGCCCGAAAATAAACCGGCTAACAGAAGGTTCTTCTTCACAGTCATCAATGGAGTAACAATGTCTTTCACAGAAACCATAAACGAGTCTTCATCTATAGCATTCACCCCATACTTGGGCATAAGAGCAGTCATAACATTAGGTCTTTCAGGTGCTTCGAACTCAATCTTCTTAGCATCAATTAAGTCCTGCACCTTATTCTTTAAAACCCAGCAATCATTCGTATCATGCCCCGGGCTGTCGGAGTGAAAAGCACAGCGAGCGTTCGGATTGTACATCGATGATGTTGTATTGGGATTCTTCGGGACCTCCTTTGGAATCACCAAGTTGGTCTTCAATAACTGCGGAAGAATCTGGGATAAAGTCATGTTGAGCTGAGTGGATTGTCTTTGTGGCCTCTCGGCCCTTGGCTGATTGTTGCGCCGAGGAGCAACGACAGGTCTTGATATAACCACCGCATTGACTGCTTAGCGGCGTTCAGGTTTGTTATGGATCTTTGCACTATAAATTGCGCTTGACTCCTTCTTAAAAGGCTTCTTCTCGGTGCCTGACGAAGCACCCTTCTGTATCTTGCCAGATTTGTTATGGTCATAATCAGCTTTGTAAACCCGGACGATGAACTTCCAATCAGATGGTTGAAATACGGATCAGACAAGATCCCCAGAAACATATTCACTAGCTCCCTATCGGCCAAGGGTGGTTGCACTCTTCCAACAAGGTCCCTCCACTTCTGAGCGTAGTCTTTGAAACCTTCGCCCGCACCCATAGACATACCCTGAAGTTGGGTATGCATGGGAGCGAGGTCGGCATTGTATTGGTACTGCTTGTAGAAAGCAACAACAAGATCTTCCCAATTACGGATACTAGCTCCTTCCAGCTGGTAAAACCATTCAAGCTGAGTCCCTGAGAGACTGTCTTGAAAGAAGTGGATCTAGAGGTTTTTGTCAGCAGTGTATGGCTGAATCTTCCTAACATACGAACGGAGGTGCAGCTTTGGGCAAGAAACCCTGTCGTATTTAGAAAAGATTGGTGCTTTAAACTTGTGGGGAATTACCACCCCAGATGACAATCCCAAGTCTCCAAAGTCCAGACCAGGCACTTTCTAAACTTCTATCGCGCTCAACCGGTCTTCCCGTTGCTTATATCTATCCTCATCCGGAGGATACTGGTCTTCGTCAAAGTCAGTCTCGTTGTCAGAAACCACAGGGCTAAGAGCCCTCCTTTCTTCCTGATTATCTCCCCCTTCAGATAAGTGAGTCAAATCAACCTCCTCTCGCAAATTGTTTCCGAATCTGCGACCCATATTCAGTAGGACCGTCTTCTTCTTCTTCTTCTTCTTCTTCTTCTTCTTCTTCTTATTCTTCTTCTCTTTCAAGATAAGGGCCTTCAAATCTTGCTGACCCTTAGCCAGGTTCATGAACAATTCCTAGAACTGGGCGTTTTGAGCTTGCAGAGCCTTGATAGCTTGTTCAGTTGAAGTTTCAGAAGACATGATGCTGAAATAAACAACGAAGAAGATGAGAAACCTGTAAGGTTACCTGTGATGAAGTGCATGGGAATGAAATGCGCATGATATGATTTCAAAGACTTTAGGGATTCAAATTCGTAGACCAAAATGAAACACACTTTTATTAGATAAAACTTTGAATTCAATTGTTCAACAAATGCCTTTAAGGCGTTACAAAAAAGGAAATACTGAAAGGTAAATCAAAATTAGAAATAACAAAAGACATCAGCGCTCCCATGGTTGTTTCCCGTCGGCGCGGACATAGTCATTGAGGATCTTTTCATTCTCCAATTGGCTTGTCAACTTTTGGATCTCCCGCTCTTGCTCGTGATACTTTTCTCTGTAAGTATCCCGCTCTTCTCTCAGCTGCATCCACGATCTATTTAATGCCCCAATGTCAGTAGGCATGTATGGGTGCAGGATGGTAGGAGGAACCCCTTCTTCATCAACAACCTCAACAATCACAGGCAAGACAGCTTCGTACGACATTCCCAGCTTTTGGGCACGAATTCGAACCCATCGGAGATATGGCTCCATCGAAAGAGAAGTCTTTGCACCTAGCTCGTGCGGATCAGACCTGTGTACTCCATCCCAGGCTCGTATGAACCTGCGGCGTTGCTCGTCACTATCCCCTTGGAAGTCAAAGATAATGCTTGGCATCAACAACTCATGAGGTCCTTCCCTCCTAGCTCGCCCAAATTGACGTAAGGCCAAACACGGATTATAGGTGATTCCTCCATGGGGGTATTCCCCACAGCGATCAATAATAGCCACATCTTCCATGCCCTTAATAGTCCAAATGATGTCCATGTGAGAGAGGGACATATACCTGTAGGCCCAACCCATGCCTTCCTTGTTCTTCAAAACTGATTTGGGGAGGTGAGAAATAAACCACCTCGCCAGCAACGGTGCACAACACATAAGGGTTCCCCATTTCCGAGCAGTACGGGCATAAAGAGAGTGCAAAATGTCACCCAAGAGAGTTGGAACAGGATTACCGGACATGAAGATCTTCACTGCATTCACGTCGACGAAAGAATCTGAGTTAGGAAACAACACCAAACCATATATGAGAAGAGCCAGAATGTCTTCAAATGCCTGGAAGTCTAGACTGTCCCAGAACTGATTAGCCTTACCAACTAAGAATTTAGTCAAGAAGCCCTTTGTTCCACTACGAGTTTCCTAATTAGACATTACCTCAGCCTTTGTTAGATGGAGGGCTGAAGCAATCTCTTCCGGCCTAAGGATTTTCTCCCAACCTATGAACGGGGTCTGCTCCAGAACAAAGATACCAAGTAGATCAAAGAACTCTTCCAAGGTAGGGACCAACTGGTAGTCTGAAAAAGTAAAACAGTGGTACAGTGGATCAAAGAACTGGACTAAGACACTCATCATCTGTTCATCCATCTTAGAAGTGACCAAACCAAGAAGGTGCCCATGTCTTCTGATAAAGGAGGAAGTATCTGAAACCTTTGCAACCAATTCCTTAAGCTGAGTGGGAACCTGGACAAAGTTGATCCGAATAGTGTTTCTACGCATGGGTGCCATGACCTACAAAACAGAACAAAGATGAATACCTCCTGTCTTTGAAATAGGTTAGTCCAATGCAAGATGCATGCAATGTAATAATGTCATGATGTCATGATAGAAAACACACCACAAGTATCCACAAATAGCAAACATGGTAAGGGCAAACAAGTCACACAGATAGCCCTTAGATTTCAGGATGGCAAGGAGCTTAGGTACTACCCTCTTTCAGTTCAGTTGGTTCAAACCTGTCCTAGAAATAGTAACCGGGTTCTAGAGGATCTCAATATCACTGACCACCCTCAATCGGTCATAATTCCAGTTTAGCAACCTTTTCTTGCAGCCGAAATCATCGCGAGAGTTTGGTCTCAATGAGTGTAGCATACTGCTACTTTTCTATGGCCAAGTTGGTCAATTATAGGTGCTAAGGTCAGTTGGTGCTTAATGACCCCTTAGAAGACCCATATTCTCCTCGTTGCGCCACAAGGGATATCAGTACAAACTAAAGTGCTACACCAACATAACTACTGCTTCAACCGTATCGGTCTATGCCGTACAGTTCCCTCACAATTTATTGCTACTTACCTAAAGGGTATCCCCAAGACCCGGTTTAGGATCTATAGTAACTCCGATTCAAACCCACAAAGATAAAGCATACAAATCAAGAAATTGAAAACATTATGATGAACTATTCCTAAGGTACACCCTACTTATAAGCGTCCCCAGCAGAGTCGCCAGTTCTGTGATACGGTGGGAAGAACTGACTGTTTTTTGGAATGCTGGTTTGCATTTTACATTTTTTGTTTGCAAAATGTCGCGGTAAGCAAGATTAGCCATCAACTTTTATTTTATCCAACAAGGAAAGGAAAAAAGCACAGAAAAATTCTTTTTTCGAGATATTACTCGGGTTCGGGGGGTAGATTATAGAAAGGGAAGGTATGAGCACCCTTTCTATCCGTGGTTATCCACGGGCTCTTAGGTACTTGCTCAATTGTTTTCAAAATTGTTTTCTTGGTGCTTGTGGGTTTGAAAAAGTTTTTGTTTTAACTTTGATTTAACTCTTGCTTCTGTCCTCAAGAGTGTAATGAAGTGTTTTGAAAACTTGTTTGTAAAAGTGTAAGTGCGAAAAGTTTTGTTTTTTGAAAGAGCAAGTATCTAAGAACCATCTACCTACTCGAAAAAGGAATTGTTATATGCTAATTTCCTTTAGACAATGCTATCCCACTATTAGTGAGTGGGTAGCACCGTAGTTGGAGTTTGAGGATCAATTCGAATGAGGGACTTACAGTCACTAAAGCAATGTTAGGACGCCTTAGCGGTAACCCTAATGTCTTAGATCATTTGTTTGAGGCAACAATATCCGAGGCAACCATTTCGAGGCGACTATGATCTTTTTGACAAGAGGACGACCTCTAAAGTGACCTATACTCAATGACCGTGTACGAAGGCAACCAAGTGGGGTGTACCCTAAGAGTGCGCATGTGCGAGTGTGTCGTTTTCAGTTTATTTTTATCTTTGTACATGTTAAAGGTGATCTAATTTAATTTTAAGATTAACATTCAGTCTTGTCATGCAAACCCTATTATCAAACATCTAGTAGTTATAATTTGCGGAATTAAAATGCGGAATTTAAATTACAAGGCGTCGGGTATTTACATTGCCAAAGACAAACCCTTTGAAAAATAAGGTAAAGCGATAAAAATAATTAAATGTCCTATTTAACTATTACAATTCAGAAGCAGGTACATTATTGGATAAAAATAAATACAACACGCGGGAAATTAAGTCGGACGCATGATTAGGGTTTTGACCCTTTTGGTTAAAAAACATGTCTTTTTGGTTTTTTGTTGTTTTTAAATTAAGAAAGAAATTAAACCTAAATTAAAGAATTAAATTAAATTAATAAATTAATTAAATGAAAAAATTAATTATGACCTATTTTTGGTTTTTTTGTTATTTTAAGAAAGAAAGTAAAATTAATTAAATTAGTAGTTAAAACCTAATTAAATCTAATCAATTTTAATTATTTACAAAAATAAGTTAGAGTTTTCTAGAATTTAAAAGCCTAATCAATTAATAAATTTATTAAGAAAAATAAAAGTTTAAAATTTGATTGAAATAAAAATATTTTTGTGATTTTATTTAATAAAAACAGAATTTTGTGATTGGTTAGAAAATTAATTAAATCAAATAAACAATTAATAAAACAAAATAAAATAAATAAAAGAGAGAGGAGTGGGCCTGATTTGAGGGTGTGAGAAACAATGTTGTAGGCCCATTAGTGCTGGCCTTTTTTGACTTTGTGGATCTGGTGCTCACGGATTGACTGGCATCTTGGTGGACCTTCAATCCCTGGCTATCAGATCTGGCCATTGGCCATCTGGCGCTTAGATTGGTGATGGCATATGGTGGATTGCAAGCTTGAGCGCGCACTGCAATATCTGCAAAATAATAACATTGAGAAAGAGGGGGACATGGGATTCGAACCCAGGTCCTGAAGGAGATACACACGCTATGTCCACCATTACGCCAAGCTGTTTTTGTTGTTAGTATAATACGAAGAATTAATAATATAATAAAACAATTCTAATGCCAGAAAAAACAAAAAAAAGGCGCGCTTGGTTTGAATGGCCCAATGGACGGAGGACACCTCATCGTCCCTGTCCTCAAACCCCTGCAAAAATTACCTGCAGATTTGTATCCGCAGCTAAAAGCGTAGCCTTGTTCAAAAATCCTCTCCAGGACATATAAATACATTCCAAGAACATGGTTCAATTTATCATGGCCTCCTAATCAAAACCATGTTCTTCTTGAGTCTCAATTTTACCTGAAACAGAAAACCCTAAAAGCAAACAAAGAACCCTAGCTATGGTGATTTTCTATACAGGGCAGATAAATGCAATTGAATGATACCAAACGTTTGCAAATGGTTTGTAGATTCAAAATATGTTATTAGTTTGTTCAGATAATGCCAGAATAACTCAAATTTATTTCAAGAACATGGCTATATCGCGTGAGACTTACAGTGCACTAGGGAGTATGAAAATGCTTGGTTTTGGTTGGGATGGCTTGTGTGAATGCCCAGGAAGCGATTGGAACAAGTCTCGATCCTTGAAAACACCTCTAACCTGGATTTCAATCTCAAGCTTTTTTGTGATTTTTTCAATTCTTGTTCTGCCTCTTCCCACGATTTTCATCCCTTCTTTTTGTGTGTTTAGCTTCCTTATGTAATGTGTACTGCATTAGGGTAAGAAACTTGGTACAAATATCTCCATATCAATGCCCACGAATTGGATTTGATTCCACCATTAAAACCTTCCAAATTTGATTTGATTTGGATCTTTTTGTGCATACAAGCCTTGATTCGAATTTGATTCACATAAGAGCTGTATTCACAGCCTAAAGCAACCAAAAAATCATGAATTATCAATGCCTTGGATTTTATATGATTTTATTTGATTTAAAATGAATAAATTCAAATAAAAATCAAATTAAATAATAAAAATGAAATGTAGGCACATGGCTGAGGCTAGGGCACGTGGGAAATGATGCAAACTCATATCAAGTGGAAAAGAATGGGCCCACTTGACAAAATTTGAAGTTTTGGGGATAGTTGTCTTTTGGCAATTTTGCAAAAAAGTCCAACTTCAACAATGCATAACTTCTTCAATTTTGAACTTTTGGAGGTTTTCTTGGACTTTTTAGAAAGCTTGAGATGTCCTCTAATCAACCCTTTTAGTATAATCTCATTTTGATATTCCATTCTCAAGTTATAAGCTTTGACAACAAAGGTGTTTTTGTTGACTTTTAAAAATGACCTATAATGTCCAAATTCATAACTTCTTGTGAGTGCATTTTTTGATCTTGGGGTATGAATATGGATTGTAGGGAATTACATCCTCTTAAAAATGAGCTTTGTATAGGTCATTTCTCATAAAGTATGAGAAAGTTATGCTTGGTCAAAGTTGAGTTGACTTTTCCTGCAAAACCCTAATTTAGCAACTTTTGAATCTTGATGAACTTTGAGAAATCTTTGGTGAATCATGATCAATACTTGATCAAATGATGAAATATACTTCAAAATGAGAATGTTGACAAAAAATATTGAAGTTTGACTGTTTGTAGGTCACAGTTGACTTTTGCCCTAACACAGTCGACTTTTGGACCTTTGAGTAATTGACTGAGCAAACTTCCTCTGCAAGGCTTGAAATTTGACATGGATGATCTTGAGAACATATTAGGATATTAGGGGGAACTTGAGGTCATTTGGACTCAAGGATCTTGATGCAACACAAAACCCTAATTTGGGGTAGACTGCCTTAGGAGATAGCTTGTCTGACCAATTCTTGAGTAACCTTGAGCAACTTGGAGATTTTCTTTGCAATATCTTGAGAAATATGGGAGGGAAAATTTTGGGGTACAACAGATGACATTGTTGCTAAGGCATCCGCCAACTGATTTTGTTCTCTTGGAAAGTGTTCGAAGGTAACCTCCTCAAAGTATGGGACCAGGGTTAACACAAGCTCTTTGTAGGGGATCATATTAGGATGTTTGGTATCCAACTCTCATTTAACTTAGCTGATTACTAAAGCTGAATCTCCATATACGCTTAAGAACTTTATTCTTAGGTCAATGGCAACCCTAAGACCCAAGATGCATGCCTCATGCTCAGCCATGTTGTTTGTACAGTCGAAGCATAGTCTGGCAGTGAAAGGTGTATGGCAACCTTTGGGAGAAATAATCATAACACCAACTCCATTACCCAAAGCATTGGAAGCCCCATTAAAAACCATAGTCCATCGGGATCCTTGTTCAGGTCTGTCATACGGTCCAGGATTTTCACAATCAGTTATCAGCATGATATTCTCGTCCGAGAATTCAAAGTTAATGGATTGGTAATCATCAACAGCTTGATGGGCCAAATGATCTTCCAACACACTTCCTTTGATGGCCTTTTATGTAGTAAATTGGATATCATATTCAGTCAGGATCAGTTTCAATCTAGCTATTCGTTCGGAGAGAGCTGGTTTCTCGAAGATGTACTTGATAGGGTCTATCTTATAAATCAATAAAGTGGTGTGAGTCAACATATACTGCCTTAGCCGGCGAGCAGCCCATGCCAGAGCGCAACAAGTTTTCTCGAGCAGTGAATATCTTGTTTCACAGTCGGTAAACTTTTTGCTCAGGTAGTATATTGCATGCTCTTTTCGGCCAGACTCGTCATGTTGGCCCAACACACACTCCATTGGATTCTCTAATACAATCAAATACATAATCAGAGGTCTTCCTTCAACTGAAGGCATCAGGATGAGAGGTTATTGTAAATATTCCTTGATCTTATCAAAGGATACTTGACAGTCGTTGTTCCATCTGACTACTTGATCTTTCTTCAAGAGTTTGAAGATTGGATCACAAGTAGCAGTCAAGTGAGATATGAATCAAGTAATATAGTTGAGTCGACCTAAGAAATCCCTGACCTATTTCTCAGTACAGGGAGCTGGCATTTCTTGTATGGATTTGACTTTTGCAAGGTCGACCTCATTACCTTTTCCACTGATGATGAACCCTAAGAGTTTTCCAGATCTTACCCCGAAGGTGCATTTGTTGGGATTTAACCTTAACTTGTACTTCTTCAACCTTTCAAACAACTTATGTAAGTGATTAAGGTGCTCCTCCTCAGTCTGCGACCTTGCAATCAAATCATCCACATAGACTTCTATCTCATGATGGATCATGTCATGAAATAGAGCTACCATAGCTCGTTGATATGTTGCCCCTGCATTTTTCAAACCGAAAGGCATAACCTTGTAACAAAAAGTGCCCCACTGTGTAACAAAAGTGGTTTTCTCCATGTCCTCGGGAGCCATTTTGATTTTATTATAGCCAGAGAAACCATCCATGAAGGAGAAGACTTTATGTTGAGCTGTATTGTCGACTAAAACGTCAATATGCGATAGAGGGAATTCATCTTTTGGGCTTGCCCTATTCAGATCCCTATAGTCTAAACACATACAAACCTTCCCATTTTTCTTTGGCACGGGTACCACATTCTCCACCCATTGATGATATGATGTCACAACCAAAAAACCTGCATTGAATTGCTTCATTACCTCAGCTTTTATCTTTTCAGACATGTCTGGCTGCATACGACGCACTTTTTTCTTGATTGGAGGACATCTTCCTTCCTTGGTAGACGATGAACCACAATATCAGTATCCAATCCTGACATATCTTCATACAACCAAGCAAACACTTCAACATGCAGCATATGGACCAATATGCCTTTGATATAGTCTTCCAAGTTGGCACCGATCTTGACCTCTTTCTTGTCTGCCTTAGTACCTAGGTTGATCACTTTAACTGACTCTTCACGAGGTTGAATGGCTTTGTCCTCTTGCATCAGAAGTCTGGCTAATTCCCCTGGTATTTCACAGTCTTCTTCGCCTTCATCTTCGGCTTGGTTGATTGGATGTTCAAAGTCATAGTTGGCAATAGCAGAGTCGTTGGCCATAAGATCCAGAGTGGATGAGGATCTGCAAGTGTGTGTGTGTGCATGTAAGATACATGGCTATTTTGAAAATGAAATAAAGTGAAAGAAAGACAATGAGCGCAAAAAATTTGAATGCAAAAGAGTCCAATGTTTTTTCATTAAATGATCATATGGCGTATGAAAATGAACAAACCCTTAACAAATGGACCATGATGCCCCGGGTATGGCACATGGCTTACAGTCATTTTCAATAAAATTACAGACAGAGTTCTTAAATTGATAAAACAGTAAATGGTAATTACTCCTTGTTGAAGGAGACATGAATGAAATCCTTGGCACGCTAGTTATTGAGCTCTTCTCTGGTAGTCGGGTAGATCCATTCATCAAAGTTATAGTCATCCTCAGAGTCTTCAATAGCATTCACTTCATGATTACTAATACGAAGAGGTGATTTTCCTATGCGAGCACTTCTGACCTCCTTTTGAGCTTTGGCAGTGAAACCCAACCCAAACTTGTCTGCTTTGAACGGAATGTTAGGGAGTTGTCCCTAAATAGTACAACTTCCATCTTCGATCACAACGCGAGCGTCTTTGAGTGAAACCATCCTTGGCATAACTTCATCAACTTTTGGAACATCAGGAGTAGCCATGGCAACCATGGGAGGAACCACTTCGAAGGCTTGGCAAGGAGTCTCTATAAACTCACCATCCATTTCCACATATTTGAATGAATTGAGGTGGCTCACCATGAACTCTTCTTCATCGCAGACAATAATGATCTTTCCCTTGACTGGATATTTCAACTTTTGGTGAAGGGTGGGCGTTACTGCTCCTGCCCCATGTATCCGAGGGCGCCCAAGTAAACAAGAGTAAGCGGGACGGATGTCCATCACATAAAAAGTAGAGTTTAAAACTTGTGAACCAGCTTTAATGGGGAGGTCTACTTATCCATGCACCATCCTCTGGATCCATAAAAAGCCCTTACAACTATGTCACTTGGCTTTAACACCAGACCTTCGCAATCCAACTGATCTAAGGAAACTTTTGGTAAGACATTTAGAGAGGACCCTATATCCACCAAGACATGGGCCAAAGTAGTTACTTTTCATTCAATAGATACATGTAAAGCCTTGTTATGGTTTCTTCCAACTGGTGTCAAGTCAGTATCAGAGAACTCTAATCCATTATCGACAGTTAAATTCGCCACACAATTTTCAAATTGATCGGCTATGGTCTCTTGAGGAACATGTGCTTTCTTTTAAAATTTGATCAATGTTTGAGCATGAGCATCTGAGCAAAGTAACAAAGATAACATAGAGATCTTGGAGGGGGTTTGCCCCAGCTGCTCTACTATCTTAAAATCACTCTTCTTTATGATCTTCAAAATCTCCTCCATTTCTTGGGTGGAGGGTTCCTCAATAGCATTGTCTTTGGCAGGCGCCTCTATTTTAGCAGGCTCAACCATCTTTTCTTTGCCCCTAGTGTCAGAACTAGGTTTTTCCATGGTAATGCTAACTGGTGTAGTTGTAGTAGTTGGAGGTGAAATGTTAGGAGAGAAGATTCTCTCTGTCCTTATCACCTTGCTAGAACCAGAAATATTGGTAACATCATCAGTTTTGTCTTCATTAATCCAGGAATCTTGCTTAATCCCATGGTAGTATACTTCAGTACCATAATTCCAAGGGACTGCCTTATCAGAAGAATAAGGAATTGGTCCTGGAGTAGTAATTATCAAGGGGGAAATCTCCGGTTCATCAGAAATCCTAATAGGACCCTTTGAAGAGATCCTAATGGGTTTGTTGGAAATGGTTATGATGGATATGTCTTCAGCTTTTTCAGTCAAACTTTTTATGGCCGGAGTTCTTTCAAACAGGATCTCATGACTATCTATCAGGCGTTGAACACCTTTTTTTAGCCATTCACATCCATGCTTTTGTAGAGCACAACACTTACATTCTTTTAAACAACCAGGGAAAATCCCAACTCTCAGCAAATTTTCTTTAACAATGGTCAGTGGAGTAGTCAAATCTTCAACGGAGGAAACAAAAGTAGTGTCTTCAATTGCATTGACACCTTTGCCATGATTTGGCATTGGTGCAATTATAACATTCGAAGTTATAGGTGGATAAAACTCAATAGTCTTGTTGTCGATAAGGTCTTGAATCTTGCATTTCAGAGCCCAACATTAATTAGTATCATGTCCGGGGATGTTGGAGTGATAGGTGCATTTGGCGTTAGGATTGTATTTTGGAGATGAAACATTGGAATTTGATGGTGGATCATGCAATGTTACCAAGTTAGCCTTCAACAGGTGTTGCAAGGCTTGGGATAACGACATGTTAATACTTGTGAATTGTCTTCTTGGAACCTCAGGTCTTTGATGGTTGGCTTGTTGTTGTTTTTGAGTAGAGGGTGGATTGGAGATTAAAACAGAATTAACAGGTTGGCGGTGGTCTTTCTTGACATGGCTTCTTGACCCATATACGACATTGGTTTCCTTCTTTCCAGCAAAGGTATTTTTCATAGTATTTTATGTAGAGGCAGAAGCCAGGGAATTTTTCCACTTTTGATATCGCTCTCGACCCTTTCACTAGTTAAAATTAACTCGGTGAAACCAGACGATGAGCTCCCAATTAACAAGTTGAAAAATGGTCCAGTTAATGTTCCCATGAACATATCCACTAGCTCCCTATCAGTCAATGGTGGTTGTACTCTACCAACAAGGTCTCTCCATTTCTGTACATATTCTTTAAAACCTTCGTTGGAACCCATTGTCATTCCTTGTAACTGAACTCTAGTTGGTGCCAAATTAGTGTTATACTGATATTGACAGTAGAAAGCGGTGGCCAGATCTTCCCAGGTATGAATGTTTGAACCCTCCAACTGATAAAACCATTATAATTGAGTCCCAGGCAGACTCTCTTGAAATAAATGCACCCATAACTTCTTTTTAGTGGTATGCGGTTGTATCTTGCGAACGTAGGACCTTAAGTGAAGTTTTGGGCACGAAACACCGTTGTACTTAGCAAACATTGAAATTTTGAACTTGTAGGGAATAACTACCCTAGGAACCAAGCCAAATCACCAAAATCCAAGCCAGGTACGACTTGAATTTCCATAACTTTCAACCTATCTTCCAGTTGCTTGTATATATCCCCATCCGATGGATATTGTTCATCAAAATAGTCTTCTTCCTCAGAAGCTTGATTGTTTACCCCCCGGCATGGGTGCTCCTTGCATCTTCATCCTGGTTCTCGTCTTCCTCGGATAACTCTTCAACCAATTGCAATTGACGGACTGGGCCTTTAAACCTTTTCCCCATGTTGATCAAGGCCTTCTTCTTGATCTTCTTCTTTGCAACCAGAAGTGACATAAGTTCTTGCTGCCCTTTGGCCAAGGTGAGCAAGGTTTCTTGAAATTGAGAATTTTGTGTCTGCGAGTCCTTCACAGTCTGCTCGAGATCCATCTTACTGAAATAAACAGTAGAAAGATGAGGAAACCTGTGTCGTAAAACCTATTTATGCTATGATGCATGTAATGTGAATGCAAATGTTTTCAAGGACCTTTAAGATTTAAATTTGTTTAAACAAAGAAGGAACAAACATTGATTGTATTAATAATTTTAAAATGGTTTACAAAAATGCCTCTTGGGCTTACAATGGAAGAAGAAAAAATAATACAAAATAAAATCCTAAAACAAAAAGGACTCAAGTTTCCCACGAGCACATCCTCTTTGGTGCAATGCAGGCATTCAAACTTCGCTCTTCATAAAGTTGTCTCGTGAGCTCCAAAACCTTCTTCTCGCTTGAGTAGAATTGGGATTCAAAGGTGTCTCGCTCCCCTTTGAGTTGAATCCACAATCTTTTCAACTCCTCGAGGGTAGTAGGCATGTCAGGATGAAGAATAGTGTATGGAACATCTCCTTCGACAATAGACTCCATGATGATAAGTAAGATGACAGGATACAACATCATGAGGCTTTGGGAACGAGCTCGCACCCACTTGAGATAAGGCTCCAATGGAATATAATTCTTATGCCTCAAAGTTTTGCTATCAACTTTGTTCACCATGCCCCAAGCTTGTATAAATCTTTGACGATAACTTTGGACATCATTCTCATAGTCAAATACAATTCCTTGAACAAGTGCGTCACGAGAGCCATCCCTCCTAGCATACCCAAACTGTCGCAAAGCTAAACAAGGATTATAAGTGATACCTCCCCTAATGCCAAAGAGAGGGACATTAGGGAATTCCCCACAACAATCAATGATGGTGACATCCTCCAAAGATCGAGAACACCAATGGATATCCTAATGCGAGAGTGACATCAACCTACTAGACCACCTCATGCCTTGCTCATTCTTCAAAACAGATCGAGGTAGGTGCGAAATAAACCACCTAGCCAACAAAGGAGTGCAACACATAATAATTCCCCTTCTCTTCATGGTGCGAGTGTGAAGAGAATGCAAGATATCTCCAAGTAAGGTAGGCCTTGGGTTACGAGATAGAAAAACTTTGACCGCGTACACATCTATGAGTTGGTCCGGGTTAGGAAATAGTACCATCCCATAGATGAGAAGAGCCAACACTTCTTCCAAGGCTTGTATGTCCAAATCATCCCAAAAATGTTGAGCCTTCTCAAATAAAAACTTGGCTAAAATCCCCTTAACACCACTTCTTGTTTCCCAATTTGCCATAACGTCAAACTATTGCAAATGTAAAGCTCGAGAAATCTCCTCAGGTCTTGGGTCTCTCTCAATACTAATGAAGGGTAATTTATCAAGAATAGGCACTCCCAAGAGTTGAGAAAACTCCTCTATAGTAGACACTAGTTGGTAATTAGGAAATGTAAAGCAATGATGCTTAGGATCAAAGAATTGGAAAAGCACGTGTACCATATCCTCTTTAAAGTTTGTTGTAACCAAGTTGATGAGACGACCGTATTTCTTGGTGAATGGAGAATCATTGGAAATCCTTAATGCTAATTCCTTAAGTTGAGGAGTCACTTTCACAAGGTTGATTCAGATTGTATTTCTTCGCATGGAAGCCATGTCCTACAAAACAACACAAAGATAAATCCCAAAGTCCTTGAAATGGTTAGTATAAATGCAATGGTATGATGTTATGATGTTATATACATATACACACAAATAAAATAAGTCCTTAGGTTTAGGCTTGCATGGGTTCATTGGTAAGTACCCTCTTGATGTTTAGTTGGTTCAACCTGTCCTAGAAAGTAATCGGGTTCTAAGGGATCTCAATATTATTGATCTTTATTTATTGGGCATTGTTTCAGCACAAGCCTCTTTTTTGGCGATCGAAATATCCCAAAATTCAGATCTCAATGAGCGTAGTATCGAGTCTAAACCAACTTCGGACTGCACCAAATCCGGCTACCTCACTACTTCCTAATAGCCAAGTTGTTCAATTAAAGGTTCTAAGGTTCGTTAGTGCTTCATGACACCACACAACGGCCCCGTATTCTCCTTAATTCTCCATAAGGGTTACCGGTACCCACAAATGTGTCACACTAACATAGCTATTGTCTCAACCATATCGGTCTACGCCGTACAATCTCCATAATTTTTTCTATTTACCTAATGGTGTTCCCAGATCCGGGTAGAGGATCAATACAAGCCTAAACAAGGACCCAAAATGTAAAGCAAAAAAATCAAACAATGAAAGCAATTAAATATGATCTAGCTCTAAGGTAACCCCACTTTTAAGTATTCTCTCTAGCAGAGTCACCAGTTTTGTAATACGGTGGAAGAACTAACCATGTTGTTTTGCGTTTGATCATAATTATTGCGGATAGCAAGAGTCGCCACCGATTTTTCTTTTATCCAATAAGGAAAGGGTGAAAAGACCAGGAAAGACCTTTTGAGATATTTTCTTGAGTTCAGGGGGTAGGTTATGAAAAGGGAAGGTGTTATCACCCTTTTCATCTGTAGTTATCTACGGGCTCTTAGTTGTTAGCTCACTTTGAAATGCTTTGTTTGAAATGTGTTTGTGATGGGTTTTGAAAGTATTTTTGAAAAGTGCCTTCATTTAGGCGAACTTTGTAATGATTCTCGTTTCTATAAGAATGCATACAAAGTGTTGACTTTTGAAAATATTTTCTTTGGAAATGTGTTGGTGTATTTTAAAAGATGTTTGTTTTGAAGATTATTATGAGCAAGCAACTATGAACGTTCTACCTACTCAAAAAGTCTTAGTTCTTTTCCTCCTCCTTTAGATATTGCTACCTTATCATTGATTGATAAGAATCCCTATCATTGGATGTGAAGGGACATGCGTGGGTCATCGTATAGTCATAGAATGCAATGTTGTGAGATACCTTAGCAATTTTGTAAGGGTCTAAGATAATTTATAAAGCAACATTTGAAGGGTCATCGAGGAACTATGATCTTGTATTTTGAAAGTATTTTGCTAAAGTATCCCACATGCATAACATGACTACTTATTTCTCAAGACAACAAGTGAGGTTAACCCTAGAGGTGCAAGTGTGTAAAGTGTTTGTTTTTCATGTTTTTTTGTCTTGAATTAGGGTTTTCTATTGGTTGATTTTAGTCTTGCCATACAAACCCTAATTACTAGCATTTATGAAAGCAATAAATTGCGGAATGTAAATATCCTACGCTATTACATCATTTAGGGGTGGGGATACAAATTTACAAATGGGGAGCAAATAATTAAAATCAATTACTATTACAACCATATTGAATGAATAATAATGTACAAGAATGAATAAATGTACAAGAAAGTAAATGAAAAAGAAAATTGATTTTTGTTTGTGTTTTTGTTAAGAAAAAGTTTTTGACCTATTTTACTAAAAGGAAACAATTAACTAGTCCAAATTAATTTCAAATAAATAAATCTAAGTCTAAAATAAAAAAGAAATAAAATTAATCAAGAAAACATTTTTTAGGGTTTTGTAGAAAATAGTTTTAATTTAATTAAACTAGTATACAAAGTTAATTAATTAAAAGTCCTAAGTTCTAAATTAATTTTAGTTAAAGGAAAATAAAATAAACTTAAGTCTAATTTTTATTTAAATTTAAGAAATGAAATTAAATTTGTTAGGAAAATGTATTTTTTGGTCTTTTTATCTTTAAAAGAAATAAAATAAAAAGTATTTTAAATATGTAAATAAACAAATAAAATATTTTTTTTGGATTTTTGACTAATAATAATAGTATTAATAATATTAATAATAATAAAAAAAATAAAGGAAAAAAAGAAAAAAAAGTGAAATTGAGTAAGGGGTGTGAAAATGATTTGGATGGTTTAGAAGTAAAACTGGTTTTGTTTGAATGTTAGGCCCATTAGCATTTTTTGCAATCAGTAAATAGAAAATAAAAAACAATGAATGGTCTGTGTTGTTATTTAGCAAACAGGGGTGTTAGAGGAACTAAAAAAACAAAGCCCACGGATGGAAGGGCCAACGCGCTGTTTCAAACCAAAAAAAAAGAAAAGAAAAATATTAGAGAAATAAAACAAAAGGGCAGCACTGGGGCTCGAACCCAAACCCTCAGCATAAACGAGCGCGCTCTCTACCACTAGGGTGGCTATACATCCGATGTCTTATATCAAACCATAAATATATATTACAAAACCAATTCTAATGATAAACTTCATCTTCTTCCTCATGCCAGCTAAATCCTCTGAAACTCATTCATTTCTCAACCATTCTCAAAAGTATGAACATCAAACTTGTTAGAAACTTCACCAGGATTCCAGAAATGTAAATAACTTAAAAAATGGCTCAAGATGAGCATAAATTTTGACTAGTACCAATTCTAACCTAATTTTTTCATAAAGTTTAAACTTAAAATTCTCACTACTCAAGCAATATAAATGAATTCTAAGGACATGGTCAACTTCAGGGCAATGGTGTCTACATTTTATCTTTGAAAATGGAAACCTAACAATGCCTATATGAAGAGAATGAAAAATATAAAACTTACCTCAAAACTGGATTTCGTGTTTTGAGTTTGAGCTTGCTTCAAGGTGTTTTAATGGCCTGGTTAGCTTCCTTGAACCTCTAGGAAGCTATTCCAATGGTTACCTTGAGTTGAGAGTGCTTGAACTGTTTTAGAGAAGTCCAAGTGCAAACCTCTATTTTTGAAAATGGAAGATAGTGTAAATGGTGTTACAGTTGGGAAAGCAGGACAAGGATGAGTTGTATTTGATGTAAGGAAGATTTTAAAATGATTTTGATGGAAAACGCACGATGGAAATGGAAGATACAAGTTCAAGGTCTGAAAATGCACAAAAATGGAGTTTGTGTGCAATTTCTGGCTAGAGCGAGTTTGGGAGAGTTTTAGGGCTTGTTTCTTCGTGTCCTAAGTTGCATAAAAGTATCTTGATATATAGGAAAAGGTTTGGAGACTTGAGGTGGTCAGAATCACAAGATCACAAGTTATGGGATTTTGACTTGTTTTTGAAGCAAGCTTGACAAGTATGGTTTCAAGGAAAGGTATAAGGATATCTAGAGTGGTTACCAAATTTAAACATGCTTATCTAAAATTTTAGAGGAAGCTTGTGCAGAAGGAACAAGTGCAAATCCCAATACAAGTTGACTTTGCATAAAGCTTGCTTTATGAGAATAAAATGACACCTTTCTTCCAAATATGGCAAATTGCTTTGGATAATGGCTTAATCACTTGGATCATACCTCAATAAATTTTTTAAACAATTAATTATGGAGTGATTTACAAGTTATAATCCTGCAAGAACAAGATTGTGCAGCATAGGCTTGAGATTTGAATTCTTGTTCATCACAAAAATGGCCTATAATTCAAGTTTGAAACCCTAACTTCATCTCTTCGATTCTCTTAGCTCAAAAATGATCTCATTGAGTTCTTAGAACTTTTGAAAAGCTTGGAAAATTATATAAAACTTTCATGTTTTTCATTTTTGAATAATCCAATTGGAACTATGTGAAAAGTTGCCATGAAGTTAGGTAAAAAAAATCTGCCTAAACTAGTCAAATTTTCACTAAGTGTTTTTATCAAAAGTGCATGACTTTGTGAATTTATAACTCAAAATCCAAGAATTTATAGAACTTGATCAGTAAATAAAATTTGTAGATCTCATCAAGATCTACAATTTTCATGTTGGAAGTTTTCTTTGAATCATCTTGTATCTTGGTGAAAATTTGGCATGAAGTCATGAAAAAATAAGGCTTAAAACACTTATAAAATTTTCTAAGTCTTGAAAATTTTGACTTTTTTCAAAGACTTTTGACTTTCTTGATTTCTTGATGATCAAGCTTCATATTTTTACATGTCTTGATGAAATGTGATCTTTGAAACTTAATTTTGATCAAAAGTTCAAAGTTTGACTTCTGGTGTAGCAGTTGAATTTTCATTAGTTGACTGAATTTCAACTATCTATTAATTTATCTTGAGAAATGTTTTGAGCCATGAAATTAGGTCAAGATGATGAATTTGAATCCTTGATATCATGTTTCAAACCAATAATTCATTTATTAGGTCAAAAGTCAAAAATCAAGCCTTCTTAGTTAAAACCCTAATTTTAACCATTTTGCCCTTTTGATGATCTGAGTAATTTTCTTGCGGAATTGTGATCCAAACTTGATAAAATGATACATATGAGTTCAAAAGGTTGATATGGGTCAAAAATATTGAAGTTTGACTGTAATTTGACCATAATTGACTTTTTACACAATACAACTGATTTTAGGTCATCTGATCAATTGACTGAGCAAACTTGAACTACAAGACTTGAAACTTGACATGAGCAATATTAAAAGTCCATAATGATACATTAAAGTCATATGAGGCATTAAAAGTTCAATTGTCCTTGTGAAAACTCAAACCCTAATTTGAGGCATCAATGTTGAGGAGAGTCTTGACCTAGTCAATCCTTGTGCAAGCTTGAGCTATTAAAGATCTTGTGGGAAATGTCTTGAGAAATGAGAGGGAAAATTTTGGGGTACAACACCGACCAATGGTTGTTTTCTTTGAATATTTAACATGTGTGTTGATAAATTAGCCCGTTTAGGACATTTTTTGTTTTGCTAAGAGTTTATAGTGGAGATTTTCTAGTTTGGTATGTTCGTAAGTATGGGGAAAATGATCAAACAACCAGGGTGAATACTAGGCATGGTCGGAACCCAGGTCTCGTTTCGAGGGACCTGGGTTCAGCGGCGTGAACCTCCCATTGCGAGTCGGGCGTTCTACCGTCGTGGCACAAGGACTATGGAGCTCGATTGAGTTATCCATGTCGGGCTGAAGGTACGCTCGTTATTAGAGCGGAGCTTCGCCCCTTCTAAATATTTTAGGTGTTATGGTTCTGCCTAGACATGCATGTGTGTTCGGGCCTGGGTGAGTTTGTCTTATCGACCAAACTCGCCAACTGCTCAGTGTCTTTAACTGTAATATTGTTTAGCTTTTCAGTGTTCCATGATCGAACGAACTGTCCCCCTTGTAAGTTTTTCAAGTAATACGCTCGAGTCCCCGTTTTTGCATAGACGCGATAAGGACCTTCCCAGTTCTCTACGAGCTTGCCCTCACGAGATTCTTTGTGATTTATCTTTAAGACAAGGCTGCCAACCTCGAACTGTCATCGTATGACCTTGGCATCATAGCATATGGCTATCTTTTGTTTGAGTGAGGCCTCTCGTAGGGACGCTCCTGTTCTGATTTCTTCCATCAGATCTAGTTCTTCTTGGATGGCGTCGTCGTTCATCTCCTTGTCGGGAGGTGCCTCGGTTTGCCTGGAAGGTTCCTCGATTTCTACGGGAATGACGGCCTCCATCCCGTAAGCTAGTCAGAAAGGGGTCTCCTCGGTTGAAGAATGTGTTATCGTTCGATATCCCCAGAGTACAATGTGTAATTCCTCGACCCACCTTTTCTTGGTCTCGTACAATCTTCGCTTGAGGCCCCTGAGTATTACTCTGTTTGCAGATTCGGCTTGGCCATTTGTCTGGGGATGCTCTAGAGAGGCGATGTACTGGGTGGTGCCTAGTTTGGAGAAGAATTCCTAAGAGGTATGGTCTATGAACTGAGTCCTGTTATCGGTAAATATCACTTGTGGGATGCCAAACCGAGCGAGGATATTTATTTTATAGAAGCGAAGGACATTTTGGGCGGTGATTTTGGCCAAAGCTTCGGCTTTTATCCATTTGGTGAAGTAGTTGACGGCTAGGATCAGATATTTGTTCTTGTTGGTTCCGACCACGAATGGACCGAGGAGGTCTAATCCCCACCAAGAGAAAGGCCAAGAGGAGGAGAGGGATTTAAGCTCGTTAGGTGGAGCTAAATGCATGTCTTCGTGTCGTTGGCATTTATTGCATTTTTCACGTGCTCCTTCGTGTCGTGCTGCACGGTGGGCCAATAATATCCTGCCCACAAAGCTTTTCCCGTGAGGGATCTCCCGCCTAGATATTGGCCGCTGATGCCTTCGTGGATTTCGAGCAAGACACGCTCTGCCCCGCTTCGGTAGACGCATTTGAGAAAGGGGAATGGAAAATCCCTTCCTGTAAAGTTTGCCTTCGACCAAAATGTATGAGCAAGCTCTCCGCCTGACAACGACCGCTTCTTTCGGGTCGTCGGGGAGTTTTCCCTTGGTGAGGTGATTGTGTATGGGGGTCATCTAGCAATCGATGTCTCTGATGGCGAACACTTCTAAGGTAGAGTATGGCTTATGGGTGCTCGGTCGAGGAAGTATTTCCTGTATCACCGACTTATTCCCTCCTTTTCTCTTCGTGCTCGCCAGTTTAGATAAGACATCTGCATGGACGTTGTGTTTACGGGGAACATGTTGTACATCCACAGATTTAAATTTCTTTTTCCTCTCCTAGACCAAGGCCAATTATTCAGCGAGTTAGTCGTTTTTGACCTGATATTCGCCTCGGACTTGAGAGGCGACCAACTGAGAGTCGGTGAAGATTTTCACTTCCTTGGCTCCCATATCTTCGGCCAGTTGTAAACCTGCAAGGAACGCCTCGTATTCGGCTTGATTGTTGGAGGTTTGAAAAGATAGGGCAAGGGAGACTTCGATTAGAGTCCCTTCCTCGTTTTATAGTATGATGCTCGCTGTTGTACCCCAAAATTTGCCCTCCCTTATTCTTCAAGAAATTGCCAAGTCAAGCTTCAAAATTCCCCAAGGGTTGCACAGTTCAAGAGTCTCCTAAACAGTCAAAATTAGGGTTTTGGTTCTGATCAAGAAAATGAAGTTTCCAAAGGTCCAATCAAGTCTCACATGCCTACAAATATGGTCTAACATCCTCATACAAAGTTTCAAGACATTCAGCTCAAAATTGCACAGTCAAAATCCTAAATTGCACTACAGTCAACTGCAGGGGCAAAATGGTCATTTGACAGTCAAAAGTTCAAATTTTTGGTCAACATCTCATTTTGAAGCCTTAAACATCATTTGATCAATGCTTGATCATGATTCTCAAAGTTTGGCTCAAAAATCATCAAGATGCAATAGTTTCCTTATTTGGACAGTTGAAAAAGTCAACTGTAAATTGACCAGAGCATAACTTTCACATGGATTATTAGAAAAATTCCATCCAAAGCTCATTTTGAAGAGAAAGACATTTCCTACAACTAATCTTCATACTTCAAGTCCAAGAAATGCTCTCACAAAAAGTTATCAATTTCAACATTATAGGTCATTTTCAAAAGTCAACAAAAAGGGACTTTAAGTCAAAGGCCATAACTTGAGATTGGTAAATCAAAATGACATGGGACCAAAGGCATTGGTTATAGGACTCAAAGACCTTTCCAAAATGTGCAAGAACATGAGCAAATCTTAAAAATTGAGCAAGTTATGCCTTGTGGAAGTTGGGAAATTTTTGGATATTTTGAAAAGTCAACATTGATTCAAATGACCTAAAATTGCTAATGGGCCCATTTTTCTTCCACAATTCATCATCCCAAGCATGTGCACGACCACTTGGCCCAAAGGGAAGTTTTATTCATTTTTTATTTATTTATTTGAATTTTTATTAATAATAATTCATTTAAATCAATTAAATATATGAAAAATACTTAACCTAACTTACCAAATCTTTTTGTACATGTAATAGGCTCAATGATTCGTGCATGATCAGATTTGGAAGGAATTGGATTGATTGGAGCATGATTGGTACAAAATTGCATGAAAAAGATTGAGAAAAATATGATTGAAAATCAAATCTCATAAACCATCAATTCAAAGATTTGGATCAAATATCTTAACCTAATTCATTCCTACATAAGCATAGAACGAAAACCTAATGCCTGGAACCACGCAGCTGCTCAGAAAACCCTTGCACAAACTTGCAAATTTTGCCAAAAAACTCAATTCTGAAAACTCACTTGCAGGTTGATTCAAGCCTCCAAACTTGTTCCATTAGCTTCTTGGAGGATTATAGGACATATTCCAATCATTCCCCAAGCCCCATACTCAAGAAAACGCAAGATTACCATTGAAGTTGGTAAAGAAAATTTCTGAATCGGTTTCTATCATACATGCATTGTTAACATATTTTGTTGTTATTTTTGTGTTTATAATGATGTTTGCAAGCTAATCATGTGCTTTGATTGAAGTTTTACGCACTGTATGCCAAGATGCCATTATTATTTTCTAGGGTTTACAGGACTTGGAATTAGGGGTTTTTGAATGAGGAAAAATTAGAACCCCTAAGTACCACCATTGACACGAGCATGTCTGGACGAAGAAGAAGCTACCCTCGCGCTCAATTTATGAGCATCATAGGGCTAGTCGCTATTTTCCCAAAACCGGCCTAAGAGAACATCATGAAAACCGTTGCCTGTTTCTTTTGTATTTTCAGGAAAACGAAATCCAACGAAGAAGATGATATCGTGGCTGCCAATGATTGGTTGGTTTAAATTTCGCGCGGAAAACGAAACACTAACGCATATTTATTTTATTATATTTGTTTGTCATATTAATTACAGAAAAGCAAACTGGCACGGTTGGCGAGCATAGTGGTTGGTAAAGTACATGACCTGGGTTCGAGCCCCAGGTCTTCACTCTTTCCATTTATTTTTTTCCAATTAACATTCACATGTAGTGCCCATGCTGAAGCGCACCATACACTTCCAAATCAAGCTTGCCACGTCCATCTCAAGATCAATCAGAAGGCCATGGATTGGAGAACACAATGCACCCTGGTCAGCGCACATACACGTGTCCAGCAAAGGTCCAAACAGGCCAAGGTTATTGGGCCAGATTTCTCAAGATTAACCTCCACTTTGGGGACTGATACCCCCCTAGGTTTGCCATTTTAAATGTTTTCTTTTGCCTTATTTCTTTTTTTTTTTAATTTTAATTATTATGTTTAATTAATTTATTATTTTCATAAATATAAAAAACATACAAAAAAAATCAGAAAGATAAAAATAAAATAATAAATATTTATTTAATAGCATTTTGTAAATAAATAATTTTAATTAATTAGTTTTAAATTAGGGTTTAATTTAATATTTTCATAATAAAAATCTAAAAAATGTAGAAATAGGGTTTAATTAATAATTTTTCATCCTTTTTATTTTTCTTTCATAAATGATTAAATAATTAAATATTTATTTTTGTAATTAAATTTGCATATAAAAATTAGGATTAATTTTAGGTTAAAAACTTCAATATTTTTCTTAATAAATTAAAAATAATTAGAATTAGGGTTAGCATCTTATTTTAATTTTAATTAACTCTCTCTTTTCATTTAAATCCTAAAATATTAAAAAATACCAAAAACATTTCTTTTTTAATTAATTAATTCCATGTAATTTTAATTTTGCAAAAAAAGGGGTCCAACGCCCTCGTTTCGATTTAATTCTTATTCGCGTATTTATTTTATTTCTTTATAATATTTATGTATCTCTCCCAAAGCCGTGTAACCAAATTGCTCGTACTTTATTTTACTTTCTTTATTTTTCTGTCAAATCGGGTCCTGGTTTAATTTTGGCGATGTGGACCCGCGCCTTTTGTAATAGCTTAGAAATTTTACTTTTCTCGCAATTTTTAACTGTAAATAATGGCATGAAAGAATGTATGGACAAAAATAAAAACAAGCGTAGAACACCAATAACAGGACAAGATAAATGCAAATGAAAACGACACACGAATCGCACACACCACCCCTAGGGTACGCCTCACTGTTGCCTTGCCTCGAAAGGTGATCGTCGAGTAGAGGATGTCTTAGTAAGTCCTCATGATCCGGGAACCTGGCATGAGGGTAGCTTCTAAGGTGTCTTCCCATTGCTCTGGTGATCACCATGTCCCGAACCTCGAGTTGACCCGAATACCTCCAACGGTGGTGCTACCTACCTCTCAATGGTGGGATGGCACTACTTTAAAGGACATTTACACAGACGAATTCCTTAGGGTAGGTAGGTTCTCGTAGATACTTGCTCTAATTTCAAAAAAACAATCAAAAATACTTTTCACACCAACACATTTTCAAAAAGCTTTCGAAAGCATTTTTCAAACACTCTTGAGGACCGATACAAGAGTCGAACTGAAATTTTCAAAGAAACTTTTTAAAACCCGCAGTTGAAAAGCAAACAAACCATTTTTGAAAACACAAGTGAGCAAGTATCTAAGAGCCCATGGATAACCATGGATAGAAAGGGTGATAACACCTTCCCTTTCTATAATCTACCTCCCGAACCGAGAGCAATCTCTATAAGGAATTTTTCTGTGCTTTTGCCCTTTCCATTTGGAGAAAATAAAAGACGGTGGCGACTCTTGCTTCCGCGACATTTCGCGAACCAGCGTTAAACAGTCAGTTCCAGATCCACCGATCACACTCACGCTGCTTCCGGTCGAACTGGAGGCGCCATTGACGAAGATCGTCCAACGACGTGATCCGTTGGGATTTGCGGGCGAGGTCATTTCAGCTACGAAGTCGGCCAAGGCATGCGCTTTAAGGGATTTCCTGCTCTCGTATTCAATATCAAACTCAGAGAGCTCCAAGGACCATTTCAACATTCTGCCGGCCATGTATGGTCTTCCGAGAAATTGTTTTATTGGTTGATTTTTCTGGACCACTATGGTGTGGACCAGAAAGTAGTGTCTGAGTCTCCTTGTTGTGTTAACGAGGGCTAGATCTACTTTTTCGATTTGTTGATATCTTACCTCTGGGCCCTGCAGGGCCTTCCTCGTGAAGTAAATTGACCTTTTCCTTTAGAGTTTATCTTATCAGTGCCGCGCTTATTGCCTCAGAGACGACAGCCAGATAGAGGTAGAGGACCACGCCCTTCTCGGGTCGAGAAAGGAAGGGCAGATGCGATAGCACTAGTTTCAAATGAACGAGGGCTTGTTCGCATTTGGGCGTCCACTCGAAGGCGGCTTCCTTCCGCAAGAGTTTGAACAAGGGAAGCGCGTGCTGGGCAGACTTTGCCATGGATCGAGAGAGAGAGAAGTGAGCATGCCGTTCAAGATCTGGATGGACTTTTCGAGGTGGGCGTCGGAAATTCGGAAAATGCTCGACATTTTTCGGGGTTTGCCTCAATGCCTAATTTCGTTAGATAGAATCCGAGGAATCTTTCTGCCCGTATGCTGAAGGTACATTTTTCTGGGTTAAATCGCATCCGGAACTTTCAAGTTTGCTGGAACACTTTCTTTAAGTGGACGGCATGGTCGAGCTCCTCGGTGGGTTACGAACGTGGTCCTCGTGCCAAAGAAAGATGGAAAATTTTGTATATGTGTATATTATAGGGATCTGAATAGGGCAAGGCCTAAAGATGATTTCCCTCTACCTCATATTGATGTTTTGGTTGACAACACCACTCAACATAAAGTCTTCTCCTTCATGGATGGATTTTCTACCTACAACCAAATCAAGATGGCTCTCGAAGACATGGAGAAGACCACTTTTGTTACACAATGGGGCACCTTTTATTATAAAGTCATGCCATTTGGATTAAAGAATGCAGGGGCAACCTATCAAAGAGTTGTGGTAGCTTTATTTCATGATATGATTCATCATGAAATAGAAGTCTATGTGGATGATATGCTTGCAAGGTCGCAAACCAAAAAAGAGCATCTCGATCACCTACACAAGCTATTTGAAAGGTTAAAGAAGTACAAGTTGAGGTTGAACCCTAATAAGCGCACATTTGGAGTAAGGTCTAGAAAGCTTCTAGGTTTTGTCGTCAGTGGTAAAGGCATTAAAGTTGATCATGTAAAGGTAAAATCCATTCAAGAAATTCCAGTTCCTCGCTCTAAAAAAGAGGTTAGAGGATCCTTGGGTCGTCTTAACTACATTGCCCGCTTCATATCTCACTTAACTTCTACTTGTGAACCAATCTTCAAACTCTTGAAGAAAGATCAAGTAGTCAGATGGAACGACGATTGTCTAACCGCCTTCGACAAAATAAAGGAATACTTGGAAGAACCTCCTATCCTTATGCCTCTAGTGGAAGGAAGACCTTTGATCATGTACTTGAATGTGCTAGAGAATTCTATGGGGTGTGTGTTGGGCCAACATGACGAGTCTGGCCGAAAAGAGCATGCAATTTACTACCTGAGCAAAAAGTCTACCGATTGTTAAACCAGATATTCACTGCTCGAGAAAACTTGTTGTGCTCTGGCATGGGCTGTTCATCGGCTAAGACAATATATGTTGACTTACACAAATTTATTGATTTCTATGATGGACCCTATCAAGTATATCTTCGAGAAGCCCGCCCTCTCCGGACGAATAGCTAGATGGCAAATGATTCTGACTGAATACGATATTCAATATACAACACAAAAGGCCATCAAAGGAAGTGTATTGGCAGGTAATTTGGCCCATCAAGTTGTTGATGATTATCAATCTATGAACTTTGACTTCCTGGATGAGAATATCATGTTAGTAACTGACTCTGTAAAACCTAGACCGTATGACGGACCTAAACAAGGATCCCAATGGACTATGGTTTTTGTTGGAGCTTCCAACGCTCTGGGTAATGGAATTAGCGCTGTGATAATTTCTCCTAAAGGTTGTCATACTCCTTTAACTTCTAGACTATGCTTTGATTGTACGAATAACATGGTTGAGTACGAAGCATGCATCTTGGGTTTGAAGGATGCCATTGACTTAAGGATCAAGTATTTAGATGTATTCATAGATTCTTCTCTAGTGATCAGCCAAGTCAAAGGAGAATGGGACACTAAGCATCCTAACCTTATTCCTTACAAGGAGCTTGTGCTAACCCTAATACCATACTTCTTGGAGATCACCTTTGAACATTTTCCTAGAGAATAAAATCAGTTGGCTGACGCCTTGGCAATAATGTCTTCTATGTTCAAGGTCAAATGGGACAACAAAGCTCCTATGATAACAATCGAAAGATTTGACGAACCTGCACACTGCTATGAGCTTGATACTGATGAAGAGAAACCATGGTACCATGAGGTGAGGAGATATCTTAAGGAACAAGAATATCCTGAAGGAGCTTCCGTTAATGATAAGAAATTTCTGCGAAGATTTTCAGCCAAATTCTTTATGAGCAACGAAATCCTATACAAGAGAAACCATGACTCTACTCTACTCCGGTGTATGGATAAGAAGGAGGAAGAGAAAATTATGGAAGACATACATGATGGCCTCTTTGGGACCCACTCTAGTGGATACACTATGGCCAAGAAAATCCTGAGGACGGGTTACTATTGGTCCACAATGGAAACTGATTGTTATCATCACTCAAGGACTTGCCACAAGTGTCAAATCTATGATGACAAGGTCCATATACCTTTTATTCCTTTAAATGTCATGACTGCTCTGTGGCTGTTTACAATGTGGGGCATTGATATGATTGGAGAGATCAAACCTACTGCCTCAAATGGACACCGTTTCATCCTTGTTGCCATTGATTAATTTACCAAGTGGGTCGAAGCTGCCTTATATGCCTTAGTTACCAAGAACGTTATAGCCGTGTTTATCAAGCATAACCTCATATGCCGTTACGGTATCCCCGAAAGGATCATCACTGACAATGGAACCAACCTCAACAATGCTATGATTACAGAACTTTGTACTCAGTTTAAAATCAAGCATCACAATTCTTCTCCGTATAGGCCCAAGATGAATAGCGCGGTGGAAGCTGCCAATAAAAATATCAAGAAGATTGTGCAAAAGATGGTGGTAACCTACAAAGGCTGGCATGAGATGTTACCGTTTACTCTCCATGGCTACCGTACTTCGGCTAGTACATCAACTGGGGAAACTCCTTTCTCCTTGGTCTATGGCATGGAAGCCGTCTTGCCTGTAGAAGTTCAAATTCCATCTCTAAGGATAATGAAAGAAGTAGGTCTAGGAGAAGATGAATGGATTCATACTAGGTCAGATCAACTGAACTTGATTGACGAGAAGTGGCTGGCTTCCTATTTCCATGGTCAGATGTATCAAAAGCGTATAATCAAGGCATTCAACAAAAAGATCAAGCCTCGAGTGTATCAAGCTGGCGACTTGGTAATAAAGTGCATCATTCTTCCACGAGGCGACCCCAGGGGAAATGGACTCCCATTTACGAAGGACCATTTGTTGTAAAGAAAGTTGTCTCTGGTGGTGCCATGATGCTGACTACTATGGATGGCGAAGACTTCCCACATCTTATGAACGCGGACATAGTTAAAAAATACTACGCATAAAATGACCTGCTAGGTTGACACACCTGGGAAAAAAATGAGCATCCTGATGAACCAAAGAGGTTCAGGAAAAAATTAGGGATATATGCAAAATATTGTACACTCGGCAAGTTGAAAACCCAAAAGGGCAACTTGGGCAAAAATGGGTATCCTGGTGGGTTGAAAACCCAAAAGGGCGGTCCAGGCAAAAGTTAAGGATTAAAGCGTATGACTATGTCCCGTGGGATCTCTACAGCCGGCTTTATTACCATGGTCCGAGTTCAAATGATCCAAGATCAATTCGATCAACTTCTATTCAACAACAATGGATAATGTTCGAAGACATAGGGGCAATAATAGGGTTGGAACTCAATGAGATCACTTTCACATGGCTATTATTTTTGTTTTCACTTTGTATTGGGGTACAACAATAGCCTTAACATGTAAATCCAATGAACCCCATTTGATGGATCATTATATTTAAATGTCACATATAAGAACCCTTGAGGAGATACCTTTGTAGTCTCAAAACATTGTGGAAACCCTAGTTCACACAACCACTGAACTCTTGAACCTCATGGTATTTTATTGAATGTGAATGTATTCTATGTAATTGAATTTATGGAACGTATGCATATGATGATGAAACGTAAGCCAGTTAGGGTAAGAATGAAGAGGGAAAATTTTGGGGTACAACAGTTTCCCTTGTTCAATCTTCTTAAACCTGAAGAGTTAGATTGGCGTGTCCTCCATTTGTGACTTGAAGGTAGAAGATGATTGAACACTTAAGTGCCCAGAAATTTGCACTCGCTGGTGCACAAAGTAATGCTTGTTGGTTAATTATATTGGGAATGGGCTTAAAGATGTCATTTAGAGAGGTAATGAAGAGTTGTGGAGATGGAATTATAGATGCCATCCAAAGTAACTGTTAATAGAATTTAGACTAAGTCTAAGATTGACTTCAACTAGGAGATGTATCAGAATAAATCTTTGGTCGATTTAATCTGAGCTAGAAGAGGTCTACTTGTCTTTAAATCTTTAATTGGCAGAAGTATCAGAATAAATCTTTGGTCAATTTAATCTGATCCAGCAGAGGTCTACTGAGAGAAGTATCAGAATAAATCTTTGGTCGATTTAATCTGAGCAAGCAGAGGTCTTTAAATCTTTAACTGAGAGAAGTATCTGAATAAATCTTTGGTCGATTTAATCTGAGCCAGAAAAAGGTCTGCTGAGAGAAGTATCAGAATAAATATTTGGTCAATTTAATCTGAGCCAGCAGATGTCATTAAATCTTTAACTGAGAGAAGTATCAAAATAAATCTTTGGTCGATTTAATCTGAGCCAGAAAGAGTGTCTACAGAGAGAAGTATCAGAATAAATCTTTGGGCGATTTAAACTGAACCAGCAGATGTCTGTCTTTGTCTTTAACTGGATAAGAATCAGAATAAATATTTAGGCGACTTAAACTGAACCATAAAAAGTGTCTACCAGAAAAGAATCAGAATAAATCATTGGGCGATTTAAACTAAACCAGCAGATGGTCTGTCTTTGTCTTTAACTGGATAAGAATCAGAATAAATCTTTAGGCCGCTTAAATTGGACCAGAAAAGTGTCTACTGGAAAAGAATCAGAATAAGTATTTGGGTGATTTAAGCTGAACCAACAGATGTCTTTCTTTATCTTTAACTGGATAAGAATCAGAATAAATCTTTAGGCGACTTAAGCTGAACCAGAAAAAGTGTCTACCAGAAAAGAATCAGAATAAATCTTTGGGCAATTTAAAAAAACCAGCAGATGTCTTTCTTTGTCTTTAACTGGATAAGAATCAGAATAAATCTTTAGGCGACTTAAACTGAACCAGAAAAAGTGTCTACCAGAAAAGAATCAGAATAAATCTTTGGGCGATTTAAACTAAACCAGCAGATGGTCTATCTTTGTCTTTAACTGGATAAGAATCTTAAATTGAACCAGAATAAGTGTCTACTAGAAGAAGTATCAGAATAAACCTTTGGTCGATTTAAACAGAACCAGCAGATGTCTGTATTTATCTTTAACTGGATAAGAATCAGAATAAATCTTTGGTCGACTTAAACTGAACCAGAAAAAGTGTCTACTGGAAAAGAATCAGAATAAATCTTTGGGTGATTTAAACTGAACCAATAGATGCCTTTTTTTCTTTGAATGGATAAGAATCAGAATATATCTTTAGTCGATTTAAACTGAACCAGAAAACATATCTATTGGAAGAAGTATCAAAATAAACCTTTGGTCGATTTAAACTGACCCATCATATGTTTGTATTTTGACTTTAACTGGATAAGAATCAGAATAAATCTTTGGTCGATTTAAGCTGAACCAGAAAAAGTGTCTACTGGAAGAAGTATCAGAATAAATCTTTGGTCGATTTAAACTGAACCAACAGATGTTTGTATTTTGACTTTAATTGGATAAGAATCAGAATAAATCTTTAGGCGACTTAAACTGAACCAGAAAAAGTATCTACCGGAAAAGAATCAGAATAAATCTTGGGTCAATTTAAACTGAACCAGTAGATGTTTGTATTTGTCTTTAACTGGATAAGAATCAGATTAAATATTTGGTCAACTCAAACTGAACCAGAAAAAGTGTCTACTGGAAGAAGTATCAAAATAAATGTTTGGTCGATTTAAGCTGAACCAGCATAGGTCTTGTGTTTGATTGTATCTAAAAAATATATTAGAATGAATCTATGCCCAACTTTATCTTAAAGTGGATCAGAATAATTCTTCGGCCGACTATATCTTAAAGTGGATCAGAATGTGTCTTCGCCCGACTGTATCTGAACCTTGCTTTCCAGAATGAAACTCTGGGAAAGGTGTTTGAGTAGCCGCTCGTGATGTAGATAGTTACCCCGTCCTCTTTCTGGATTTGATCTACAATCAGTTTGTTGGTAAACTCGTCCTGTTTCGGGAGTTCATACTATTGGTGATAAAGATAGTCGCCCCGTCTTGTTTCAGGAATTGATCTTTATCTATTCTTCACAGATAGTTGCCCTGTCTTGTTTCAGGAATTAATCTGGAACTTTCTCTTTGTTGGCCATTGAAATAGTTTCCCCGTCTGTTTCAGGAATTAATCTCTGACCTGTCTCGTAGGTAGTTGCCCCGTCTTATTTCAGGAATTAATCTACAAATTGTTGTTCACAGATAGTTGCCCTATCTTATTTCAGGAATTAATCTGGAACAGTTGAAAAGTATTGATGATATTCGTCTGTTGATCAATATTTCCTGAAAAGGTAAAGAGTTAGCTCTTATGCAATGTCATGATTTATGAAATGCATTATGTAATGATGTTCTCAAAATAAATGAGACTGTGCTATATACGTTTCATATGCATATGCCATTATGAGTGTAAGATGCTTGTTAAAGTGTATTTGTAAACCCATGTGGTATCTTTGTTTGGGAAAATAAACCCCTGACTATTGCTGGGGATGAAGAGTATGCGTATCTTCAATTTTGTATAGAATGCTTCCGTCGGGGATTCCTGCTTACTTGTTTGAGGAAACTCTACAAGGGATGTATTGATTTCTGTTTGGGAAGTAGAGTTTAGGGACATTGGTCATCTGTTGCTCTATTGGGGAATTTATTTCTTATATACCCTTACTAGGGATAAAAGAGATGGTTAAACTTCTTACTCGTCTGGGGAGGATAATTCTTATATACCCTTACTCGGGATAAAAGAGATGGATAATCTTTGAGGAAGATAATTCTTATATACCCTAACTGGGGATAAAAGAGATGGTTAAACTTATGACTCGTCTGGGGAGGATAATTCTTATATACCCAGACTGGGGATAAAAGAGATGGATAACCTTTGAGGAAGATAATTCTTATATAGCCTGACTAGGGATAAAAGATATGGATAACCTTCTGACTCGTCTAGAGAGGATAATTCTTATATACCCTGACTGGGGATAGAAGAGATGGATAACATTTGAGGAAGATAATTCTTATATACCCTGACTGGGGATAAAAGAGATGGATAACCTTTGAGGAAGATAATTCTTATATACCCTGACTGGGGATAAAAGAAATGGATAACCTTTGAGGAAGATAATTCTTATATACCCTGATTGGGGATAAAAGAGATGGTAACCTTCTGATTTGTCTGGGGAAGATAATTCTTAACTAACATCAGGTTCGTTTCTAGGTTTTGTAGCAAGTCTCTGGGGATAGTGGCAACTTTACTGGGGAGAAGAATTTTGTCAGTGATTAGCTAGGGAATTTGTAGGTTGTTGGGGGAAATAAACCCTTGTTGATGGAGAAATGCTCTGCTGAGGAAACCAACTCTCTTGGGGGAATTGAATTTTTCTAGAGAGAAGAACTCTTCAAGGTTTCTTTTTCAATTTTGGAGGACCAAACTCATCTTGGTAAGAGTATTTCCGTGAGATGTACTGATTTGGAACTTCGTGGGTTAGTGATATTATCGGGGAAAAGATCATGCTCCTTTATCCACTAGGGGGATCCACTGGTGAGTGTGACTATGTTATCGGCTGGAAGATGCCTCACTTTCTGTTTGAAGGAATTTTAGACTTGTCGTAGAATGTACCTTTGTTGAAGATGAGCCGGTGAAGATGACTTTGTGGGGATGACTTGAACATTGTCCTATCTCCTAGAGTCCTTGGTAAATGCTGATCAAAGTGATAATTCTTTTACTGATAGAAAAGTGATGAGATAACGGGACATAGCTGTATGCTTTAATCCCTAACTTTTGTTTGGACCATATTTTCAGATTTCCAGTCCACTGGGATACCCTTTTTTCCCCCAAGTCGCCCTTTCAGGTTTTCGACTTGCTGGGTGTACCATATTTATGTATATATATCCCTAATTTTTGCCCGAACCCTTTTGGTTCGCCGGGATGCCCTTACTTTTTCCTAGGTATGTCAACCTAGCGGGTTATTCTTTTGTGTAGTATCTTCCAACTATGTCCGCGTTCATAGGGTGTGGAGAGTTGTCATTGTCTATGGTAGTAAATGTTGTAGTAATGCCAAAAAATGTTTGCTTGATCACACGTGACCTTTTATATATGGAAGCTCGTTTGCCCCTGGGGTTAGTCTGGTGTACCTGATGTTTGAAGTTTTTGATCAAATTTCTGATAGTCTTGACCTTCCTTAGTATTTTTCTAAAAACTACCATGGAAGGATCTGAAGACATGATACTGATACCATCTGATACTACTAGCACATATAAGCAATTTGATGATACTGAAGATTTTTGATCAAGTTTCTGATAGTCTTTGACCTTCCTCAGCATTTTTCTAAGAATTGTCATGGAAGGATTTGAAGACATGATACTGACACCATCTGATACTACCGAATTCGATGATACCAAATATTTTTGATCAAGTTTCTGATAATCTTTGACCTTCCTCAGCATTTTTCTACAAATTGTCATGGAAGGATCCGAAGACATGACACTGACACCATCTGATACTACTGGCACAAATAAGTAATTTAATGATACCGAAGATTTAGATTTCAAAGTGGTTTTTAGTGGAACCCCTGATCAATGTAACATGCCCCAAGTGATTCAGATGGAGATCTGCCCCTGGCCATTCAACACTTTTGAGAGATTCTTTAAATATCGACTTGACTGCCACAACTGAGTTGGACAATAACATGTCATGCCCCTAGATTATGGAAGGTTTGTCATTGGAATTGTCTTTCCATTTGAAGTGATTCTGTTTACTGAGAGGATTTTTGTTTATTGGACATTCGTCGTGCGAATTTTTCTATTGTCAAACAATTAGTTATATGAAAATAGTGGTATCATAAATGCAAATTTTATGCTTGTCTTGAAGTCTTGAAAATGCATTTTTAGTACACAACAAAATTTTGGTAAGAATATGAGTTCAACTCAGGATTTATAGTAATCCTTACAGGAGTCAGGATACCTTTTGTAACAATATGCTTTCAACTAACCCATGCTTCAGCTAGGACTTTTAAGGGTTGTAACGTGGCCTGGTTCACGGTTTAAGAAATAAAGGATAAGGCTCAAAGTTTATTTGTACCCAACCCGTTCTTCGTGATGTTCTTCAACCCTATACTCGGTTAATTATGTGTTTGGATTCCAATTGAGTCTAGAATGATATTTTGGTGATGGTTCAGATACTGGAAGTTCATTTGAGAAGGCAATAATTTTTGTAACTTTTCACTTGATGCCAAGGATTTGTAGCGACCTCTTTTTGATTTTATTATCTCTACCTTTTTCTTGAACTGTTTCTTTTGTGATTACAATCAGCGGGATGCCCCAATTTTTTTTCTTAAGTCTCCTTCATAGGTTTTGACTTAGCGGGATCTTCTTTTGAAAGATAAGGACTTCCTGTTTTACGAGGAACCATCACCATCTTTTGATTTGGAAGGACGTCTTTGATGCTATTTGTTGTGTACGAAGTGAAAGCTTATGAAAGAAAACACATTTGAATTTAACTGAGAAACTACCCTGCCCCTGGTTATGATTAAACGTTTCAATTTATGCGAAAAAAGAAAACTCCTACTTCTTAGGCTCAAAGGGGTTGACTAGTGATTATCTTCCTTATAACTCCACTGTTTAGGATTTGGAACAACGCATGTACATCGTCAACAAGGTCTTTTCAAAAGTATACTGTAGAGATTACGATATTTTTTTTTTCATCCTCCCTCTAAAGGCTTATAACTTTTAATCGAGAGTTGAATATCACAAAAGGAAGTAAAAGCATAGTTACGTATAGTGAAAACGAATGGACTAATTCAAACAAACATATGCAATGTGTGATACGGTGGAAGAACCTACTGTTATACTGGTTTTACGCTTGTGTTCGCAAATGTTGTGGTAAGAAAGAGTCACCACTTACTTTTCTTTTATCCAACAAAGGAAAGGGTGAAAAGAACATAAAAAGACCTTTCGAGATTATTTATGAGTAAGGGGGTATATTATGGAAAGGGAAGGTGTTAGCACCTTTCCATCCGTAGTTATCTACGGGCTCTTGGATTCTTAGCTCATTTTGAAATACCTTGTGTTTTTGTGTGTTTTTGAAAAGTATTTTGAAATGCCTTAGTGCGGAGATTTGCTTTATGATAACTCTTGTATCAGTCCTCAAGAGTGTTGATAAATTGTTTTTGAAAAGGTTTTTGAAAATTGTTTTGGTTAAGTGTAAAAAGGTTTTTTTTGAGCAAGCATCTAGGAACTATCTACTTTACTCAAAAGGTTCGTTCTTTTCCTCATTTACTTTAGACAGTGCTATCCTACTATTAGTGAGTAGGTAGCCTTAGTAGTTTGGATGTATGAGGGACATTCGAAGGGACGTTTTATAGTCACGAAGATAACTTGGCAAGAAATCTTAGTAACTACCCTAGGATTTTAAGATCATTTTTACCAGGGCAACGTCGAGAGGGTCATCGAGAGACTTATGATCTTTTTAAATGGGAGGGTAGCCACTAAAATCTCTCACATTTTGAGAGTTGTGACTATTTTTCTGAAGGCAACCAAAGTGGGAGTATCCTAAAGGTGCGCATGTGCAATTGTATTGTTTTTCGTTATTTTTGTCTTTTGCATTAGGTTTACTAGCGTTAGTTTAAATTCTTGTCATACAATCCTATTAGTCAAGCATCTAGACGGTTAATAATTTTCAGGAATTTAAAATGAAGAATTTAAAGCTACGCTATTACATGGATTCGGGGAGGGGGATTAATTACATAGTCCAAAACTTGGGGGGGAATAAAAAGCAGAAAATAAAGTCTTAATTTTAACTATTACAACCCATAGTCAGATACAATAATGATAAGAATAACAAATGTAAAAATAATAAATGCGCACAAATTGAAAGGACTTCTAAATCCTAAAAATGAAATATTTTTGTTATTTTGTTTTGTTTCATGAAGAAAATTGAATTCAAATAAATCTTAATTCTATTAATTTTAAAATTAAGAAAATGGTATAAATAAATATTAGTTAATTTATAGAATTAGTTTAATTAACAAAAAATACTAACCTAATGTTTTTTTTGTGATTTTATTTGTTTTTACTGATTAAACAAATTAAAATAAAATTAAAAGAAGTAAATAATAAAGATAAAACAAAAATATAAATGGGCCTAATAGTAAAAGAAATGGTATGAAGTGAAATTCGCTGGGCCCAAGTGAGAGAAGCCTAAATATGCCCTTGGATTCAGTGGGGAGATCCCAAGAGAGTCCATGGTGAGGTTGTGTGCTCATGGAATTGGATCCGGATCAGATGTGCATCTGATGGCATGGACTTGATGGTGTATGGTGAGCGTGCGTAGCCAGGAAGCATTGAATCTGCATAAAATGTTAGAAAAAATAAAATTGCAAGGCCTGGGTATCGAACCCAGGTCCTTTCGAATACACACATCCTTCTTCACCATCTGAGTTGGATTTAAGATTCGAAGGAATCCATTTCACATGCCTTAGTAAAGGTATCCTGTTACTTTAGACTTTACATGTAACACACTAACCATCATAAATGTTATGCAGCACGAATATACAATCAAAATTAACTTACATATGAAATGAATTTGAGATTGAAGGTTTGTTACCAGTGGGGTACTTGTTTTGGATTGAGGAGGTCTACAGAGGTTGCTTCGATTCTGACAACCTTGTTATAACTTTGGGAGTTTTGTGGAGCTCTTGTGGGGAAACATGTGGTGTGGCAAAAATGCTTTTGTTTGGCAATGTGTCTGCAGTTTCAATTGGTATTTTGTGTGATGCAGTCTGTCTCCTCCTTCTTTGCTTATGACTTAGTCTGGTATTTATAGGAGGTAGTGGGGAATGGAAATGGCAAGAATCAACCATTAATTAGGCTTTGAAGGCAAAATCGAAAACTATCAGCCGTTAATCATGACTTTGAAAGCAAATATCAAGGATTTGAAAAATTTCCATTTTTGGTGATTTCCTACCCTTTTGGGTTTTGAATGAACCTGCACATGTTTCATTCCCTGACTCCTTCGAGTTCCTCCACACCTTGTTCTTCGATTGGCTCTGAATTTCTCCTTTCGATGGCTCTGAAAATATCCAATTAGCCCAATCGAACACTTCATTCTGGCCAATCAAGGCTTCTTTTGTCATTTCCTTTGAATGTAATCGTGCAGGAGGCTTGGGCTAGGCAGCATGTAGGACTTTGGCCAGCAAACATCTTGAACCAAACTCATCAAAAGGCAAAACAAAACTTGTTTCCAACAATTGTGTGTCTTTCGAATGGACCAACTGTATGTCCTTCGAAGGCACCATTTGTTTGTTTCTTAGAATGGACCATACTTATGTGTCAAAGTGTAGAAAACTGTGTGTTGAAGGGTTTAGAGTTGGAGTCAAAGATAGCATGAGGGAAACCACTATTTTGTGATTCGAAGCACACATGAAAGGAGTTCTTGCCTTGTGAATCGAAGGCAAGCATGAAGAGGAAGCCTTTGTCTTATGCGTTGAAAGCAGGCATAGAGGGAGTATTTGCCTAGTGAATTGAAGGCAGGTTGAAGGATCCTTTTCCTTATGGATTGAAGGCAAGCCCATAGGAAGTCTTTGCCTTGTGGATTGAAGGCAAGCCCAGAGGATGTCTTTGCCTTGTTGATATGCCATCGAAGCATCACTTTATTGACATGCCTTCGAAGTATCACTTTGTTGATATGCCAACCGAAAGACACCTTGTTCTTATACTAATCGAAGTACCTTGCTCAGATGCCAATTGAGGTACCTTGTTAAGATTCCAATCAAAAGACACCTTTGTTCAGATGCCAATCGGAGTACCTTGCTTAGATGCCCATCGAAAGACACTTGACCATCTTCAAAAAATTTATTTTCTTTAAGCAAGTGTTTGTAACCACCCATGTAAGAGAAGATCTTGGAAAACATGAGAGGGAAAATTTTGGGGTACAACACAATGCATTAATGAGGACGAACAAAAGATTGACATAAAGAAAATGTTTGAATCAACTAGAGAAATTACAAATGAAAATTCAAATGAACAAAAAGCTTCTCAGCCTGAACTTGTTACTTTAGATGGTGTTCCTTGCAGCCTCAACATTTTGGGAATAACAGAAGAACTCGATCTGATCATCTTTCATGAACTCGACCACTCCTTCGTCAATCAGGTCCTGAATCTTATTTTTCAATGCCCAACAACTGTCAGTGTCATTCCCAGGACTGTTGGAGTGGTATGTGCACCTTACATTAGGATTGTGACAGGAAGAAGAAGTATTAGGCTTTTAAGGGGGATCCCTCAATATTACCAGTCTGGCCTTCAACATGTGTTGCAATGCTTGAGCCAATGACATGTTAATTTCAGTAAATTTTCTTTTAGGTGTATCCTGCTTACATTGATTCCCATGTTGTTGTTGGCGAGGATGTTGTTGGGCTTGAGATGTAGTAGCAATCCGAAAAGGCCTACTTTTAACCAAGCCAACTTTCTGTCTCATCGGAGGGTGATTAATGACTTGATCCCCAATTCTAGCCATTCGTCCCATACGGTTGTATTTGTCTTGATCAAGTTCGATGATGAGAGTTCTCAACTCCTCTTGTCCCCGAGCTAAATTTTGGATAAGAGTCATCTGTCCCATCATATGGATTATCATCGTTGCCATCTCAGCTTTCAATTTCTCTAACTGGTTATCCTTATTGTCTTCAGGATTCTTCTTGGTCATTCTCTCAGTGAGGAGTGCCTTCAATTCTTCTTGTCCCTTGGATAGGTTCAAGAACATTTCTTTGAACTGAGTATCTTGAACCTGGAGATTTCTGACTGTTTGTTCGAGAGCCATCTTTATTGAAATAAACAATAAGCAGATGAGAAAATATGTATGGGGAAAACCTGTTATGACATGATGTGTGATATGTAGATGCAATGTTTTCAAGGATCTCATGGGGTAAACAGAAGAAAATGTTAGAAGTCGAATATGACTGTAGTTTTGATTGAAGAACTTCGTATCATTAAATGTCCTTCTACGAGAATCAAGCTCACTGTGTCGAGTGGGTCATAGCCTTTGACTCAAGATCACGTGCTTTGGTATTTGACATCATTGGTTATAGGTAAATAAATCCCCTTTCCCCTTGTTAGACGTTAGTTTATGATAACCTGCATCACTGCCCCTTGTGATCCTTGAACTGGTCAGTGAGAATGAGATGGTATGGTGTATATGCTATGCACCAAGCAAAAGTGTAAGGTGGTGAAGACAAGTAATTTTCGCCAAAAGTCCAGGTTATTGGATAATGACTACAAACAAATCCTGCAAGGAATTCAGGGTTGTTAGATGAATACAGACAAACCCTGCAAGGAGTTCAAGTTGTCAGATCATAAATTACACCGAGTCACACAATTAACCTTAGGTTCAAAGGGTTGCATGTAGTTTGTAGGTAAATACCCTCTTAAATTTCTAGTTAGTTCAACCTGTCCTAAAAGAAGTAATCGGGTTCTAAGGAATCTCAATATCATTAATCTTTCCTCATCGAGCATTGTTTCAGCACAAGCTTCTTTATTAGTGACCAAAATATCCCGAAAGTCCGATCTTAATGAGTGTAGTATCGAGTATCAACCAACTTTAGTCTTTCACCAAAGCCAACTATCTCACTACTTTCTAATGGCCAAGTTGTTCAACTAAGGTTCGACGGTCAATTAGTGCTTCATGACACCACACAGTGGCCCCATATTCTCCTTGACTGGACTCAAGGGACACCGGTACCAACAAATGTGTCACACTAACTTAGCCACCACTTCAACCATGTTGGTATATGCTGCATAGATACCACAATCTATTTCTACTTACCTAATATGCCCCATATCCAGGTATAGGATCTTTACAAGAAATAAACCCAAGCATAACCCATAAATGTAAAGCAAACAAGACAAACCAATAAAGTAAATAAAGGTGATCTAGCTCTTAAGGTAACCTCACTTTTAATACTCCCCAACAGAGTCGCCAGTTCTGTAACACGGTGGGAGAACTAACTTAGGTGTTTTGCGTTTGATCTCAAGTGTTGTGGATATCAAGAGTCGCCACCGACTTTTCTTTTATCTAATAAAGGAAAGAGTGAAAAGAACAAGAAAGACCTTTTGAGAATTTTCTTGAGTTCGGGGGTAGGTTATGAAAAGGGAAGGTGTTTGTTGTACCCTAAAATTTTCCCTCTCATTTATCAAGACTTTTCTCACAAGACTTCTTGGACTCAAGACAAGATTAGGGTTTGGTCAGCTCAAGACACATCACCTTGCACTGATAACCCAAAATTAGGGTTTGAGTTTGCACAAGAATTTTTGGACCATCAATGCCTCATGTGACTTTCATACACCATTTTGGACCCTTAAGATTGCTCATGTTAAGTTTCAAGCCTTGAACCATATTTTTGATCAGTCAATTGGACAGTTGACCCAAAAATCAGCTGTATTGGGGAAAAAGTCAACCATGGCCAATTTACAGTCAAACTTCATAATTTTTTATCCACATCAACATTGTATACTCATATGTACCATTTGATTAAGTTTGGATCACAACTCCTCAAGAAATTTGATCAAATCATCAAGAGGGCAAAATGGTCAAAATTAGGGTTTTGACTGAGAAAGGGAAATTTATGATTTTTAACCTAACCAATGACCAATTGAGTTCAAGCATGATTTCAAGGATTCAATGGCATCATCTTGACATAACTACATGGTTCAAAAGATCTCAAATTCATTGGATTGACAGATGAAATTTGCAGTCAACTGATCAAAAGTCAACTGTATACTGAAAAGTCAAACTTTGACTTTTTGGTCAAAATCAAGTGCCAAGGGTCATAATTCATCAAGATATGTCAAAGTATGAAACTTGTTCACCAAGAAAATCAAATTTGAAAATTAGGGTTTTAATTTGAAAATTTTCATAACTTAGAATTTTTCTAAGTATAAAATTTTCTTATTTTTTCTCAACTTTTCATCACTTTTTCACTAAATTTTCTCCATGAAATCTACCACTTTGCTTCACAAAGTTTTCCCTAAAGATTCTTGTATCTCAAGATATAAATTTGTGAATACATGCTCATGAACTATATAACTTAGTGAAATTTTGCCCTAATTTAGGCAGGTTTTGGACCCAACTTCATGGTAACTTTTCACCTAGTTCCAAGAGGTATCTCAAATTGCATTTCAAATATGGATTATAGAGAACATTGCAAGCTTTCCAAAATGTCCAAGAACTTTCCAAGATCATTTTTGAGTAGGGAGAATCGAAGAAGGGAAGTTGGCATTTTCTCACTTTTTGTTCAAGCCATTTTCACATAGCATCAAGTTGCAAATCAAATCTATGCTGGTTATATCTTGCTTTACAGGGCCTAAGATTTCTATACACTTCATAATTAATGCATACTCAGAATCTAAAGCCTTTATCCTTGCTTTTGAAGCTTTACACAAGATGTATTTCCATTTTGGGCAAAAAAGTTACATTGCCATTTTCATAAAGGTGAACTTTTGCAACTTTGTCAACTTGGAGCATTGGACATGTCCCCTTGATACAAGCAAACTCTACAGCTCTCAAGCAATGTGTACCAACTCATTTTAGCTCTAAAGCAAGCTGGTACAAGCATGTGGGATTGGTCATGTCAACTTTGCTTCAAGTACAAGAAAAGTTGCAAAAAGGGCTAGAGCTTGCACAACTAGTAAGAGATGACTTTGGATCACTTCTATACATATTTGAAAACTTTGTACAGGGCATAACACGTTTTGCTTGGACTTAGAACTCACTAAAACTCAAAAATACCAAAAATCTGCCTTGCCACACAGTTTCTGCAAAAGCTCAGCCAACTCTTATTTGGCTCGTGCGTTTTGTGTTCCATTGATTCAAACATCTTATACACTTGATACCAAGTCAATCTAAGCCATCACCCTAGTTCTGTAACCCCTGTTTCAGGATTTTCCATTTTCCATTTGGAAGCTTGCAGTTGGACTTGGTCAGAGAGTTCCAGCCATCCTCAGAGCCAGATAAGCATTGGAATAGTTTCAGGGAAATTCAAGGAAGCTTAAACAATCACCAGGCCTCCATTAAAGTCCCTACATTGTCCTGCACAATTCCAGCTGAAGGAGGTATTTTCTTAAACTCTAGCTCTGTATATAGGCAACTTCAAGCCACGATTTATGAAGAAAAAATGTAGCTCTCATCATAACGAAGTTGTACATATCATTACTTTTCATTTATGTTACTTGTGCTAAGAGAATTTGAAGATTGAAAACTCTGAAAAAATTAGGTCACGAATTAGGGATTCCAAAATTCTCTTTGATCTTTAAGAATTAGGTTACATAATTTATATGGTTGGAATCGTGAGCTCAAATGCCACATTTTTCATGTTATGAGTTTTTGTTTTTATGCAAGCATAAGCAAGTTACAGGTTTGAACATGGAAGCGTGAAGAAGGAGATGAACGAAGGACAAGGACGATGGCTTCTGGGCTTTTTGGCGCCTTGGCCTTTTTGTTTTTGCTAATCACCCCCCCCCCCCCCCCCCCCCTGACTTGCTATTGCACCCGCTTGGCTGAACTTTTTATATTTTTATATTTTTCTTCATTATTTTTATATTTAGTACTTTCATTTATTTTTCTTAATGATAAAAAATACCAAAAAAATGATTTATTTATTTTCACACTTTTATTTTATTTTTTTATTATTTTCTCACATGAAAAGTATTTTATTTTGATAAATAGAATTTATTTTCTTAAATAACTTATAAATATAATTAAAAATACTTAATATTTTTTATTATACATTTTATACTTACAAATACCAATTTTTACACATTTAATTTTTAATATTTGCATATAGTATTATTTATTATTTTCTTATACAAAAAATGTACAAAATAATAATAGGAAACTTTTATTTTCTTTTAATTGAAAATTAGGGTTTCATCCCTTTCAAAAAAGATTAATTATTTTTCCTTATTTTTAGGTTTAAGTTAAATATTTCTTTTACACAAAAACAAGACATAAAACCTTTTTTTACATGAACATATTGCATTGCATTTTAAATATTTGTCTTATTTATTTAAATTCGTGCAATATTCGATTTGGTTGTAATAATATATTTAGTTTTATATTTGTGCAAATCCCCATTCAAACTTGTATCCCCCCCTCCCATAATAATTGTTGTAATAGCTTAGTATATTTAAATTACGCAATTTATCACTTTTATACCATGATTAGTAATTAGGGTTTGCATGAAAAGAACAAAACAAAACAAAATAGAAAAACCCTAAATGCAAGACAAAAGCATGAAAATGACACACTTTGCACACAAGCACCTCTAGAGTTTCTCCCACTTGGTTTCCTAAAACAAAATAGCCATGTTACGCATGCGAAGTATCTTGGCAAAACAAAACAAGTATAAGATCATAGTCCCTCGATGACGCTATTCAAAGGTTTCCTAAACAAATGATCTTGGTCCCTCAAAAAATGCTAAGATACTTGGCAACATTGCTATCATGGTTATACGATGACCGACGCCCGTCCTGTTAACATCCAAAGATAGGGTTGCTTACCAAATCAATGGTAAGTCAACAATGTCAAAGGAATAGAAAATGCACAAGAAAGACATTTGAGTAGGTAGATAACTTCTAAGTTACTTGCTCCATTTCAAACAATAAGCCTTGCTATTTTCAAAAACAAGCACACACACATTTCAAAACATCTTACAAAACATTGAAAACATTTTCAAAAGACAAATATATTTGTATACATTCTTACGAACGAGAATCATTACAAAGATTGCCTAAACAAATGGCCTCTTTTACAAAATACTTTCAAAACCACACCAAACACCATTTAAAACAAAACAAAGCAAGTGATCTAAGCAAGTAACTAAGAGCCTATGGAAAACCATGGATGAAAAGGGTGCTAGCACCTTCCCTTTTCATAATCTACCCCCCGAACTCAAGAAAACATCTCAAAGGTCTTTCCTGTGCTTTTTTACCTTTCCTTTTGGATAAAAGAAAAGTCGGTGGCGACTCTTGCTAACCGCGACATTTGCGACAAAACGCAAAACCCTCAAGTCAGTTCTCCCACCGTATCACAGAACTGACGACTCAGCTGGGGAAAATTATAAAAGTGGGGTTACCTTAGGGTTTAGATCACATTTATTTGCTTACCTTGTTTGACTTGTTTGCTTTACATTTTGGTTCTATTGTTTGGGTTTGAATCCTCCACCCGGATTTGGGAAACATTATAGGTAAATAGCAATACGTTGTGGAAACTGTGTGGGGTATACCGACACGGTCTAAGCAATAGCTATGTTAGTGTGACATATTTGTGGGTACCGGTAGCCTTTGAGTCAATCAAAGAGAATACGGGGCCGCTGAGTGATGTCATGAAGCACTAACGAACTTCTAAAACCCTTTACTTGACCAACTTGGCCTTTTAGGATGTAGTGAGATGACCGGCTTTGGTGCAGTCCGAAGTTGGTAGATACTCGATACTACACTCATTGAGGGTTGGTTTCTTGGAATATTTCGGTCACCAGTAAAGAGGCTTGAACTGAAACAATGAACAAGGAAATAATCCAGTGATATTGAGCTCCTTAGAACCCGATTACTATTACTAGGACAGGTTGAGCCAACTAAACTTCAAGAGGGTACTTACCTATGAAACCCCATGCAAGCCTAAACTAGGAACTTGCTTGATTTGCTTGTACATATATATTTGTGCATAACATCATGGACATCATGAGCATCATATGCATCCACTAACCATTTCAAGGATTTTGGAAATTCATCTTTGTTCTTGTTTTGTAGGATATGGATTCACTTTGCAGAAAAACTATCCAAGTCAACCTTGTAAGAATTCCTCCACAACTCAAGAAGCTAGCTTCAAGGATCCCTAAAATGCACCTCCGGTCGTATGTCAGGAAGATTCAGCCGCACTCTGCTGACAAAGACTTGTGGGTCCACTTTTTCCAAGATAGATTATCAGGAACACAACTTGATTGGTTCTACCAGTTGGAAAGGGACGATGTCCATAATTGGGAAGACCTGGCAGCAGCCTTCTATAAATAGTATTACTACAACACCAATTTGGCGCCTACCCGTACTCAACTTCAGAGTATGGCTATGGTATCAAATGGGGGCTTTAAAGACTACGCACAAAAGTGGAGGGATTTAGCCGGAAGGGTGCAACCCCCTTTGTCTGAAAGGGAGTTGGTGGACATGTTCCTGGGAAATCTATCAGGCCCTTTCTTCAATCATCTGATTGGGAGCTCCTCTGCAGGGTTTACTGAATTGATTTTAACCGGCAAAAGGGTTGAAGCTGGTATAAGAAGTGGGAAAATTCAGAAAGACGCGTCTGCCTCTACAGTTGTAAAAAAGCCCTTCATTGGGAAGAAGGAAGTGTCTGCTGTCTATTCACATAGAAATCAAGGAAGAACTGAACGCCGACCAACAGTGGGGGCCGTTATGATTCTGAAGCCTGCATCAGACCAGCCAAGAAATAACCAGCCGAGAAATAACCAGCCAAGGGTGGAAAGGCCAATCCGGCAATTCACCAAGATTAACATGACTCCAGCCCAGGTCCTGCCACATCTTCTAAAATTGAACCTGGCGACTTTCAAAGAAGCCCCAAAGAATCCCAATACTGTGTCTCCTCATTACCATCCGAATGCCAGATGCGCGTACCATTCTGAAAGTCCAGGGCACGACACCAACAACTGTTAGGCTCTGAAGAACAAAATTCAAGACCTGATAGACGCAAAGGAAGTTGAGTTTGAAGCGCCTGAGAAACCAAATGTTATTTCTGCTCCAATGCCTAGGCATGGTCACAATGCCAATGTTGTTGAGGAAGATTTATTTGTTGCCACCGTGGATGAACTGTTAACTCCGCTCCCGATCATCAAGTTGAATTTGTTGAAAGCTGGTATATTCCCAGGTTGTGACAAAGACTTCCATATTTGCCTATCCTCATCATTTGACTGCCCTCTGTTGAAAAAAGGTATCCAACAACTGATTGATAACCAAGAAATTTTGTTTGAGAAACCTCTTGTTTCACCCGTTCCAGTTAAAAAGGTTTCTATCATAACCATCTACGCCAATCCTTCCAGGGTCCCTAAAAGACCCGTTAGGATTACATCTGCTCCAAAGACTACTCCACTTAAGATTACAATGCCCGGGCCGGTTCCGTACCAATCAGATAAAACAGTACCATGGAATTATGGTGGAGAAATCTACTACCATGGTATCAAACACGATGAACTGACTGCCGAAGAAGAAAGCTCCGAAGAGGACAATTCCGATATCAGTAACATTGCCGGAACAAGAAAGATTACCCGTAGTGGTAGAATCTTCTCTCCAGAGATTTCCCCTCCAAAGGCAGTCTTTGGACTCGTGGCCGTTCCGAAAATTACCTATGCGCCAGTGATTGTACCTGAAAGCGTACCTACCAATGAAGATGACATAATTCCTATCCCTACTTCCACTGCTGAGAATAAAGGAAAAAACGTTCAAGAAGAGCCTGTCCAGACGAAGGCTCAATCGCTAGCTATCCCTGAAACATCCAAGAAGGAAATGGAAGAAATCTTGAGGATAATAAAAAAGAGTGATTATGATGTGGTTGAACAATTGGGGCAAACCCCTTCCAAGATCTCCATGTTAGCATTGCTGCTGTGCTCTGAGGCACATGCAAAAGCTCTGGTAAAATTTCTGAAGACAGCTCATGTGCCGCAAGAGACGTCTGCTGACCAATTCTAAGAATGTGTGGCCAGTTTGACAGCTGATAATGGCCTGGGTTTCTTTGATGCTGACTTGACACCCAGAAGGAGAAAACACAACGAGGCATTACATGTCTCTGTAGAGTGTAGAGGAACAACCCTAGCCCATGTCTTGGTAGACACTGTATCATCTTTGAACTTCTTACCAAAGAAAGCCCTTGATAGATTGGATTGCGAGGGGCTGACATTGAAACCCAGTAATATAATTGTGAGAGCATTTGACGGCTCGAAGAGGATGGTCCATGGGTAGGTGGACATCCCGATAAAGGTGGGAACTCAGACGTTCAATTCAACCTTCTATGTGATGGACATTCGTCCCTCTTACTCTTGCCTGTTAGGACGACCTTGGATCCACAATGTCGGTGCTGTCACCTCCACATTACATCAGATGCTGAAGTACCCTGTCCAAGGAAAGATCATAACTGCCCACGTGGAAGAGGAGTACATGATTAGTCATCTGAATTCTTTCTAATATGTGGAATTGGATGGCGAGTTCATTGAAACCCCTTTCCAACATTTTGAAGAGGTCTCTCAAGAAGTAGCGGCAACCAAGTCAGTATCCTCGATTTCCAAAATCACAAGACCTCCACTTCGGATGTCATCTCTAAAGGACACAAAGGAAGTAGTGGAAGAGGGTGGATGCACCATTTGGGGGCAGCTTCCAGACATTCCGTACAAATTAGACAAGTTTGGCTTGGGGTTCACTTCAACTGCTCAGAAGGCTGTGCGCCGCGCCCGTGCCGGAGGGCCACATGTGAAGATTAGCAACCAAGGGGTCAATGCACTAGAAGATAGTGAAGAAGATGGCAGCTTGGAAGATTGGATATTTCCTACTGTCAGCGGAGGACTTCGCAACTAGGAAGCCAAAGAATTTGTCCCGATAACTTTCATATCTCAGTAATTTATCTTTTACATTTCTGTTGGACTTGTAATATTCACAAACAATTCGTACATTTTTAACCTTGTGTCTTACCCGAGGCACAATGGTCCATTTGTAAGGGTTTTTATTTCATCTTCATATGACATTCAATGAATCATGGATGCTTTTTCATATATAAACCTTTTATGCTCATTGTCTTTCATTTACATTTTATTGTTTTAAGATGGATATACCCTTACACACACCCACACTCACAAATACAGGTACCCTTCCATTCCGGATCCCATGGGTAACGATACTGCTATAGCCTTCAGTGACTCTGAAGATCTGATCTACCAAGCCGAATACGAAGGTGAGGAAGATTGTGAGGTGCCAGGGGAATTGGCCAGACTACTACAACAAGAGGAAAGAGATATTCAGCCTCATGAGGAGCTGTTGGATACAATTAATTTGGGTACCGAGGAAGATAAAAAGGAAATCAAATTGGGTGCCAATCTAGAGCCGAGTGTCAAGGAGCGCCTAATTCAGCTATTGCATGATTATGTCTAGATCTTTTCCTGGTCATACGAAGACATGTCGGGACTTGATACAGACATCGTGGTACACCGTCTACCCACAAGAGAAGACTGTCCACCAGTGAAACAAAAAGTCCGCCGCATGAGACCTGACATGTTAGAGAAGATTAAAGCGAAATTCATGAAATAGTTCAATGCTGGATTTCTGGCTGTTACTTCCTATCCTCAATGGGTTGCCAACAATGTTCCCGTGCCTAAAAAGGACGGCAAAGTAAGAATGTGAATGGACTATATAGATTTAAACAAGGCTAACCCTAAAGATGATTTTCCACTTCCACACATCGACATCCTGGTTGACAATACAGCTTAGCACAAAGTATTTTCTTTCATGGACGGATTCTCAGGCTATAACCAGATCAAAATGGCACCTGAGGACATGGAGAAAACTACATTTGTCACACAATGGGGTACGTTATGCTACAAAGTGATGCCATTCGGGCTGAAGAATTCCGGGGCAACCTATTAACGTGCCATGGTAGCTTTGTTTCATGATATGATACATCATGAGATAGAGGTCTACGTAGATGACATGATAGCCTGATCACAAACTAAAGAAGAACACCTTGATCACTTGTAAAAGCTGTTTGTGAGATTGAAGGAGTACAAACTAAGGTTAAACCCGAACAAGTGCACATTCGGAGTCCGGTCCGGTAAACTCTTAGGTTTTGTTGTCAGCAATAAAGACATCGAGGTTGATCCTGCCAAGGTCAAAGCGATACAAGAAATGCCTGCTCCTCGCACTGAGAAGGAAGTCAGAGGATTCTTGGGACGCCTAAACTATATTTCCATATTCATTTCTCACCTAACGTCTACTTGTGAACTAATCTTCAAGATGTTGAAGAAAGATCAAGTAGTCAGATGGAATGATGAATGTCAGATTGCTTTTGACAAAATCAAAGAATATTTAAAAGAGCCTCCTGTCTTGATGCCACCAGTCGAGGGAAGACCACTAATCATGTATCTGACCGTTTTAGAGAACTCAATGGGGTGCGTATTGGGGCAACATGACGAGTCTGACCGAAAAGAGCACGCTATTTACTACCTGAGCAAAAATTTTACCGACTGTGAAACCAGATATTCACTGCTTGAGAAAACTTGATGCGCTCTGGTATGGGCTGCTCGCCGGCTAAGACAGTATATCTTGACTCATACCACTTTGCTGATATCTAAGATGGATCTGATAAAGTACATCTTTGAGAAGCCTGCTCTGTCTGGGAGGATAGCTAGATGGCAGATGATCCTAACAGAATATGATATACAGTACACTACCCAAAAAGCTATAAAGGGCCGTGTGCTAGCTGATCATCTTGCTCATCAAGCTGTAGAAGATTATCAGTCCATGAAGTTTGAATTCCCTAACAAAGACATCATGACATTAGACAACTGTGAAGAAATCAGACCATATGACGAACCTGAACAAGGATCCCGATGGACCCTGTTCTTTGATGGGGCATCCAATGCACTTGGTAATGGTATCGGCGATGTACTCATATCTCCGGAAGGGTGCCATACTCCTTTTACTGCCAGACTTTGCTTCAATTGTACGAACAACATGGCAAAATACGAAGCATGCATCTTTGGTCTCAAGGCTACCATAGACTTGGGAATCAAATCTTTAGTTGTGTTCGGATATTCAACTTTGGTCATCAGTCAGATCAAAGGGGAATGGGACACTAAGCATCCAAACCTTATCCCTTACAAAGAACATGTTTTGACATTGCTACCACATTTTGAGCAGATTACCTTCGAGCACTTCCCGCGAGAAGAAAATCAGCTAGCAGATGCTCTAGCCACAATGTCATCTATGTTTAAACTTAATTGGGATAACGAGGCTCCCCAGATCACCATTGAACGAATGGACGAACCAACACACTGTCACGAGATTAATACTGAAGAAGTAGTGGACCATCCTTGGTTTCATGAAGTCAAAAGGTATCTCGAGGCTCAAGAATATTCAGAAGGAGCTTCAATCAATGATAAAAAGTTCCTAAGGAGATTCTCCTTGAAGTTCTTCCTAAGTAATGGCATCCTGTACAAACGTAATCATGATTCTATTCTACTCCGTTGTGTGAACAAGATTGAAGCTGAAAAGATCATGGCTGAATTACATAAAGGTACCTTTTGCACTCACTCTAGTGGGCATACGATGGCGAAGAAAATCCTACGGGCAGGCTATTATTGGTCTACCATGGAAGCAAACTGCTATCAACACTCCCGGACCTGTCATAAGTGTCAAATCTATACAGACAAGGTACACGTACCTCCAGTTCCTCTAAATGTCTTAACAGCTCCTTGGCCCTTTGCTATGTGGGGAATCGATATGATTGGGGAGATCAAGCCTACAACCTCCAATGGACACTGTTTCATCCTAGTGGCCATTGATTACTTTATAAAGTGGGTCGAAGCAGCTTCCTTCGCATCCGTTACTAAGAATGTTGTTTCCCGCTTCATCAAGCAGAATCTTATTTGCTGGTACAGTATCCCAGAAAGGATCATCACTGATAACGGTACAAACCTTAATAATACTATGATCACCGCCCTGTGCGAGCGGTTCAAGATTCAACATCACAATTCATCCCCCTATCGGCCAAAGATGAATGGTGCAGTCGAAGCTGCTAATAAAAACATTAAAAATATCATACAGAAAATGACAGTCACCTACAAAGACTGGCACGAGATGCTATTGTTTGCTCTCCACATGTATCGTACCACGACTCGCACATCAACTAGGGTAACAGCCTATTCTCTGGTTTATGGCATGGAGGTTGTTCTACCTATTGAGGTTCAGATCCCCTCTTTAAGAATCATGAAGGATGCAGGTTTGAGTGAAGACGATTGGATCCAAACCCGACTTGATCAATTAAACTTAATTGATGAAAAGAGACTTACTGTTGTTTGCCATGGTCTGACGTATCAAAAGTGGATGATCAAAGCTTTCAACAATAAATTCAGACGCCAGGTATATAAAGTTGGAGATCTAGTGATCAAGTGTATCATCTTGCCACAAAGTGATCCCAGGGGCAAATGGACTCCTACCTATGAAGGACCATTTGTAATCAAGAACATATTTTATGGTGGGGCAATGATCTTAACCACCATGGATGGCGACGACCCGCCACACCCTGCGAATGCAGACATAGTCAAAAGATACTACGCATAAGAGACCCGCTAGGTTGACACACCTAGGAAAAACAAGGGCATCCCGGCGAACCAAAAAGGTTCGGGCAAAAATTAGGGATAAAATAAAAAAAATATGTACACCCGGCAAGTTGAAAACCTGAAAGGGAGACTTGGGCAAAAAAGGGTTTCCCGGTGGATCGAAAACCCGAAAGGGCGGTCCAGGCAAAAGTTAGGGAATTAAAGCGTATGACTATGTCTCATCGGATCACTTTAAGGATAATCTCTTCACTAACAAACTCAGAGCTTCTGATCAATTCAATCATCTTCGGACGAAGCAACAAATGGACAAGATATTCGGAGATACGAAGGCTATAGCAGAATGGGAACCCCATGGGATTATTACACATAACTATCTTTCTTTTTATAAATTTTTCTTATGACACCATCCTCTTACTAGGATGTCTGTCTCCTTTGTACAAAATACTTATTCAAAGTAAATACAAAGATATCTCTTTAAAGTACAAAAAAAAACTATTTTTCCTTCTCTTTTTTACACTTGTGTTTTATTTGCAAAAAAAGTCCAATGATTCATTAATGAACATATGCATTTGAACATAATTACTGTTTAGAAATAAACAAAATGAAAAAAGAACAATTACTGACAGGTTGAAAGAATAGGAAAACGTCTTTAGGATATTCCATGAGCAATCACTACAGTACGTCATTAAGATCCCCAGTGGAGCCGAAACTTCCAACTATTAATCCACAATGGAAACCATCCAGTTTCTCCAAATTCCCCAGCAAGTTGTCTTGAAGCTTGAAAATCAACTGGATAACAGTTAACTTCTGTTTCTCCCTAACCTAGGGTAACTCCCCAGTAGAGTGGCAGACGACCCAAACTTCAGAACTTTCTCCAAACAGGAATAAGCTTTTTCCCCACAGAGTTTTTATTGCTCCCCGACAGAACAAAGACTCCCGTCATTAATCCCCAGTAGAAGTCATCAAAATTCTCTGGATTCCTCAAGCAAATTACTCAAGAAGAATATGACATTACTCTCCCAATGGAATTTTTGCAACTTCAAGACATGAAGAATCCACATATCCTCAACAGTCAAGGATTTATTTTCCTCAGCAATACGGCGAATCAGCCAACATGCGCATACATTACATCCACATATCATAAACATTGTTAAAACACATATATTGCATCATACATTTCATGCAACATAACTTTGTGTTTCAGCTAACATTTTACCCTTTTCAGGATAAGATTAATGAGCTACCATTAACAATATGCTTTCAGATACAGTTCAGATATGCACCAGACAAGGATGCCATTCTGATACTCATTCAGATCTCAACTTCAGATACAGTACGGATACGCTCCAGACAAGGATGCCATTCTGATACTCATTCAGATTCAACTTCAGATACAGTACGGATACGCTCCAGACAAGGATGCCATTCTGATACTCATTCAGATTCAGCTTTCAAATACGGTACGGATACGCTCCAGACAAGGATGCCATTTTGTTACTCATTCAAGATTAATCTTTCAGATACAGTACAGATACACTCCAGACACGGAAGTCATTCTGTCACTTATTCAGATTCTAGTCCAGATACGCTCCAGACACGGAAACCATTATATTACTCATTCAGATTCAAGTACAAATACACTCCAGACACGGAAGTCATTCTGTCAGTTATTCAGATTCTAGTCCAGATACGCTCCAGACACAAGCTATTCTGTTACTCATTCAGATTCAAGTACAGATATAACTCGAATACGCTCCAAACACGGACGTTATTCTATTGCTCATACATATTCAGTCTCCAGATACAGTTTAGATACGTTCCAGATACAGACACCATTCTGATACTTATTCTTTTGACTTAGAACTTACAATTCAACAAACATTCTTAGATGGCATCTATAAGCCCATCTCCAACAAGATTTTATCACCTCTCCAAATGGCATCTTTAAGCCCATTCCCTCAACTACACTTCGTCGAGTGCAAATTTATGGGCACTCTAGTGTCCAATCATCTTTTACCTTCGAGTCACGAACGATAAAGCTCACCAATCTAACTCTTCAGGTTCAAGAAGATTGAACAGGGGAAACTGTTGTACCCCAAAATTTGCCCTCTCATTTATCAAGACTTTTCTCACAATACTTCTTGGACTCAAGACAAGATTAGGGTTTGGTCAGCTCAAGACACATCACCTTGCACTGATAACCCAAAATTAGGGTTTGAGTTTGCACAAGGATTTTTGGACCATCAATGCTTCATGTGACTTTCATACACCATTTTGGACCCTTAAGATTGCTCATGTTAAGTTTCAAGCCTCAAACCACATTTTTGATCAGTCAATTGGACAGTTGACCTAAAAATCAGCTGTATTGGGGAAAAAGTCAACCATGGCCAATGTAAACTTTGAAAAATAATTTGAAAACGCCTTCGTACGATAAACTTTGCAATGATTCTCATATCATTGAGAATGTATACAAAGTTTTGGTTTTGAAAATATTTTGCTTGGAAATGATTGTTTGGAAAATGCCAATGTAAGGTGATTTTGTAATGATTCCTCACATTGTTGAGAATGTATACAAAATATTTGTTTTGACAAATATTTTGAAAGTGTGGATGGTTTTGTTTGTGAGCAAGCAATTAAGAGAAATCTACCTACTCAAAAAAGTCTTTGTTCTTTTCCTCCTCCTTTAGATAGTTCTATTTTACCATTGGTTGGTGAGGAGCCATATCATTGGATGTGAGGGACAGGCATGGATCATCGTACAACCTTAGAAGGCAACTTATAAGAATGTTTTAGTAATTGTCGTAAGGGACTAAGATCTTTTATTAAAGGCAGCACCGAAGGGTCATCGAGGGACTATGATCTTGTAATCGGGGGTCTTTGCTAAAACATCTCACGTTCGATGGACATGATTGTTTTTATCTGAGGCTACAAGTGTGGGTTACCCTAGAGGTGCATGTGTGCAAAGTGTTTGATTTCAAGAATATTGTCTTGAATTAGGGTTTTGCTAAGTTTGATTCTAAGTCTTGCCATACAAACCCTAATTACTAACAATAATAAGGAAAGCGATAAATTGAGGAATTTAAATATCCTACGCCATTACAATGCTTTGGGAATGGGGGGTACAAGTTTGTGAAATAGGGGGAGGAAAACAATAAATCCCTAATTACTATTACAAACCATTGAATATGAATTACAACAATAATTATGCACAAAATATAGAGAAATAAAGAAATTATTTTTTAGGTTTTTTGATGGAGAAAAAAGTTTAATGTTTTAACCTAATTAGACTAATTAATTTTATTTACAAAAGAATTTAATTAATTATTTAATAAAAACCTAAAATCTAATTTAATTAAATTAAAACCTAAATCTAATTTAATTTTTTTAGAAAATAATTTTTGTTAATGTTAATTAGAAAAATATTCTACAATATAAGAGAAATGATAAAATTTATTTTAGCAAAAATAAAATAAAATGCTTGAACTAGATTATTTAATAAAAATATATGTCTTTGTATTTTTTGTTTTTAATAAAATAGATAAATAAAAAAAAAATATGGGATGGTGTTAAAAGGTAAGAAGGGGGTATGAGAAAATAAATTTATGTTAGGCCCAAATAAGCTCTTTTTTTGAAGTAAAAAAAAAATTGTAACAAAAAGATCAAAATGGGCCTGCGCTGTTAGCAAAATAAGGGGGGTGAAAAGAAAACTGCTTTGCCCAATAAGCAAATTCGCAGATCCAGTAAGAACCACTCCAGGGAGTCCATGGTGAACTGCACATTCTTGAGTGTTGGATTAGATTCGTGAAGATTTAATGGGGAAAATTGATGGTGCATCATATGTTGTGATGAGGATGCGCACATGACCAAACTGAAGGAGGTTTATTTCTTTAATCATAACGTTAACTCAAAAATTAACACAGATTAGCCAATCATAACTCAGAGTACAATAACACTTAGACATCCATTAAAACTTGACCTAAACGAATTTATTAAAAGAAAGAAAAAAATTAAAATTATCCTAAACCTAATTGTTTGTCTCATTCGTATCACTCTCTTCTTCTCAAATGACATATTTCATCTCTCTCTCTCTCTCTCTATCTCTCTCTCTCTCTCTCTCTCTCTCTCGTGCCGTTACTGTGTTCTTCAATCTCTTTGAGTTCTCACATGGTTTTCGTGTGAGATTTAGCTTAATCCCCTATCCTAATCTCTCTCTCTCTGACCTATGTGAAGAAGATGATGGTGGTTGGTTATGGTGGTGGCGGCATGCCAAACCCTACGGCAGCGCCACCAAATCTACGACCTTTCTCTCTCTGATTCGTTGATTTATGCTCGATTATGTTTTGTTTTAGTGTTTACTAACTGATTGTTGTGTTTGATTATTACAGCGGATTCAATGATTTTGAAAAAATAAAATGAAACCCTAAGAACTCAATTTGAAGAAACAAAGCGTAAAGGGAAAAGAAAGAGGAACGGAAAAGAGAAGAAGAAAAAGCCTCGCGAAGCTTGGATTTACCGCTTCAACCTTTGGGTGAGATTGTTTTGATCTTTCTCTTTGTTTTATCTCTTGAAATGTTTGTGACTCCTTTCGTTTCTGAATTTTCTCTTCTTCTTTGTTCCTCTTCTACCAATTCTGAAGGGTTAGGAAAATGATGAAACAAAATTTAGGGTTTGTGGTCCTTTGCCACTGTTTCTGTCTCTGCATATTTGTTTGAACTGTTGCCTCTGTTGGTTTTCGATTTCTCAAGGGTTTGTGTAAAGACGGTGATGAATAAAGCTTTTGGGTATGTGGTTCTTTGCCACTGTTTCTGTCTCAGTATATTTGTTTTGTGAACTCTGTTGTGATATTTTTGGTGAACTATCGCCTCTTCATCACTTGTGCAGCGAACTGTTTTTATACTGGAAAAAAAGATAGGATTTCTTCTTGAACTGGACTTGTGATAACAAACTTTTAGAAATTGTTTTTTGTCTTGGACTTATGATTTTATGATATGTCAACTTTGTTGTACATTGTGACTGCACTTTTTCTATGCTATGCCAATTACTTGTTGGCCCTGTTGCTTGCTCGTTCGGTTTCTTGCTGGTTTGGATTTTCTGTACTGAGCTTGTGCTTGTTATTTGCTGGCTTTGTGAATTCTGGTTTTCTGTGATGCTTTTTGTTTGATTGTTATGACTATGATGAACCTTTTTCTGAGTTTTTATCTTTGATCTTGTCTCACTCTGAGCTAACTAAATTTGTGATTTGTAGTAGAGATGAAACTTGGCATGTGATTAATACTTGAAACTGATTCTCTTTGTAAAATAGTGAGGATTTGTTGGGCTTGAATTCGTGATATTCTGGCTTGCTGTAACTGGGTTGGTCTTGTGATTTTTGTACTTTTCTATTGGGCTGGAAATGTGATTGGAATTATGTTTTGAACCTCTTTGAATTTGTTTATTGTGAACCAATTTATTTGTGATTTGCAATAGACCTAGGCCTATGATTAAATCCAATTTTGTATGAGGCTTTAATATACACTTGAACATGATTGAGAAACAACCCTTTTTCTGATTCCTTAAAAAAAACCTAATGATTAATTTGAAGAGAAAACTCTTTGAAAATTCTTGTTTGTTGTTCAAGTTTTGTTCTGATTATCTAACATTCTTCTCTCTTTTGTTTCATGAACAAAAAATGATGATGGGCAATAGTGGTGAGGACTAGCAAGAGAAACTGTGGTATGGCTTGGAGGAGTTTAGAGGGAAACATGAAGTGGGAAGCTTGAAGATCTCATTAGCAATCTTAGGTTTAGATTAGGAATTCCATTGTATATTGCAAAAGCTTAGGGATTAAGAACATGTTTTGTAATCTTAGCATTGTCCTTGTAATTTAAACTTCAAAGCTATTTTGTAACTTGAAACATCTTTTGTGTTAAGTCTTGTAATGAAACAAACTTAAGAAACAAAATAACTTTTCTTGTATGCCGTAGTAAAACATGTAGATTTGGATGAATGAGTAATATTTGAATAAGTCTTGCTATTTGTTTCAAATGAACAAACCTTCCATCTTTAAAATATGAATCCATTTGGTAAATTGAGCCAAAATAATCACTTAGACGAGTTTTGAACGAAACTCTTAAGAACTTGAAGGAACTTAAATTAGCATGATGAATTTTGAATCTCTTTGTAACCTAGATGCCTTTGCCTTGTGATATGTACCTTATCTTTCAAGAAATCCACATGACCAATCTTAACATGTTTGCATCTTAGAAACATTGATCCAATTAATTAACTTGAACACATTTAACAGCTCAAATGAGTACTTCCACATAATGAGTTCAAATAAATTCTCACTTCTTAAGGAAACCACAATTTCAAACCTTAAGTCCATGTTAACTTGCGTTACAAGCAACAATCAATTAAAAGGATAATGATGATGTTTAGAATCCATAAATCGTATCTTGTAACACAATGACTATGCCTTGAGGAATCCCTTGAAAATGAATATGGGACTTGAGACATAGGGAGAATAATGACTTAGATAGCCTTAACATGTAAATTCAATGAACCCCATTTGATGGATCATCATATTAAAATGCCACATATTAGGACCCTTGAGGAGATACCTTTGTAGTCTCAAAACACTGTGGAAACCCTAGTTCACACAACCACTGAACTCTTGAACCTCATCGTATTTTATTGAATGCGAATGTATGCTATGTAAATTACTTAATGGAACGTATGCATATGATGATGAAACATAAGCCAGTTAGGGTAATAATTAAGAGGGAAAATTTTGGGGTACAACACTATGAATTCGAGAAAAAACACGACTTCGTCAATTTTTGAACTTATACGATTCACGACACACTGAACCATCTCAGAGAAGCACAAGCTTCTCCCCCACTTATTTCAATCCCACTCCTGCAATCAAGTGATTAGGACAACAAGAAAGTACCAATAGTGTTTCACACACATGTTGCGTACTAAAGAACAAAACGACGACATTATTCCACTGTCACACTGCAAACTCAACAACTTGGCCGGACGGACCGAACTGTTCTGATACCAATTGTAACACCCTATTTCCCCATTGGTAATTTAAATAAAATCAGAGTAAATTAGTTTCTAAACCTAACACCAAAAATAGGATGTCACGTCTTCCAACATATTAAAACTTGCTCAAGTGTAATTAAACAAATACATAACACATATTTCGGATGAACCGATAACATTTCAACATAGTCTTTAAACTTCAACTTATTAATACAATAGAACAAATCATAATTATTTTGAACATCTTCAATTCATCATAAAACAATGTTTTAAATCAAATAAAGAGAGTCTATAATACTCCCACAATTCTTCAAAATAAAACAATAACTAAAATAAACAAGTGTTCATCCCCCCGATGTTACATATCAGAGCATAACACCGACTCAAAAATAAATGACAGATAACGTCGTCTATTGCGGATCACCTGCACGTTACCCATATAGAGGTAACATTCAAACAAAAGGGGTGATATATCACAACAATATAATAAGTTATATAATCATGAGTATACAAAAGATATATCATGCAAGATTCCAGGTTTAACAATTATCAATTATAATTTATAACGATTACACAAATACATACTTAATGATCATCACCCATCATACAACATGAGTCAAACATACAACTCAACTTCATCGTATATCAACAATTCAAAAAATGGAATGCAACTGACTCTGATGCAAGATGCATGTGGTATCATCAGGGCATAATCCCTCTCCCAAAAAATTGCCACATAAGGTCAGGGCATAAGCCCTCAACAATTTCCAATACAGGCCAGAGCATAAGCCCTCAACAAGTTGCCAATACAGGCCAGAGCATAAGCCCTCAACAAGGTGCCAATACATGCCAGAGCTTAAGCCCTCAATGATGGATGAAATGCGACATGCCACAACAAAAATTATGAAATCACAAGTGTTGTACCCCAAACTTTTCCCTCCCATTTTCATTCAAGATATTCCCTTGGGGTTATGAAATGCTCAAGGTTGCCCAAGAATTGATCAGACAAATTCTTCTCCTAAGCAGTGGACCCACAACTAGGGTTTTGTATTTCTCAAGGAAGATTGGGTTTCGAAGGCTTCAAGTGGTTTTCATGGCTCCTCATATTCTTCAAATAATGCTCATACCAAGTTTCAAGCGTTTCATCACAAGTTTGCTCAGTCAATTGCTCAGATGACTGAAAATCAAATGTATTGGATGAAAAGTCAACTATGGTCAACATACAGTCAAACCTCAAGATTTTTGGTCACCATCAATATTTTGAAGTCACAGTCATCATTTGATCAAGGGTTGATCATTATTCACCAAGAAAACTCTCAATTCATCAAAAGTCAAAACTTGCCAAATTATGGTTTCCTTAGGAGAAGTCAACTGAACTTTGACCAAGCATATCTTTCACATGCTTCATCAGCTTTTCCCTAACCAAAGTCCATTTTGAAGGAAATTAAATTCTATACAACTTTTTCTTTCAAAGCTCAAGTCTAAAAAATGCATCGTTTGAGATATATAAGCCAATACATTATATGTCATTTCAAAAGTCAACAAAAAGACACTTTTTGTCAAGGCAACTTACACCAAGATAAAGTCTTCAAAAGCAAAAATGATCAACATAGAGGTTGTATAGGACATATTTAGATTTCCAAAAAGTATAAGATCACTTTCAAAAGATAAACATTGAGTGAGTTATTGCAAGTTGGGAAAATTTGAGCAAAGGCATGAAGTTCAAATTGAGCAAGCTTGATCCTTTGGGCTATTGGGCCATGGTTTAAGGGTCAAAATGTGCTTTATACTCCCCATACAACTCAGACCTTATTTTTCCACCCCATGACCTATTTTTATTTTTATTATTTTTATTATTTTTATTTATTAATTAATAATATAAAATAAATAAGATAAAATCATATCTTTTTACATAATATCCAAGCCCACATGACTTTGACCTAATTTCTCCTATATAATCTCATTCGTTCTCATACAAGGTCACACGAAAAAACCTTGCCTCACTAATTTGCAAAAATTCCAAACTTTTCTCAAGAACCCTAAATATTGAAACTCTTATTACCAACCTTTTCACTACAAGATCTCCATTCCATTCACTCCTAACAACCTTGTAGAGAAAGGTTGGGCTGATTTTCAGGGTCCAAAACGCATGAAAACACCATTCCATGCATATCCGATTGCATAACTTTGTGAATTTCATATCTTATTTTTGTATCATTTTAAATTATATTGGTGTTACTAACATGTTTGTTAGGTGCATTTGAACAGGTCTGGATCATCACCATGATCCCATGTATACTGAACCGTGAACCACCATGCTTGCATATATTTCACATGTTTTCATCATAGCTCCTAATCCCTTGTGTTTTAGCCTTCAAAGATACTCCCATTGGATTTGCAACCCTTGTTTTAGGGGGGTAGGGCGTTTCTGGATCACTAATGTTTTGATTTGTAGGTATTTGAAGGAGCAGGCAACCAGAGAAGACGACCGGAGCTAGGGCTCTGGCGCCTCTCTGGTCAATATAATCATGTTTTATATTTATGTTTATTGTTTGATTTGTATAAAAGGATGTATATCCACCCCAGTGGTAGAAACCCGCACGCTAATTCACTCCTCTCCCAGGTCACAGGTTCGATCCCCGATTTTGCCAATTTTTCATGTTTTCATTATTTTTGCAGGTTTAGTATATGATGCATTGAACCTGTTACCTTGACACAACCAGCATGTTGGCTTGGTGGTATGCTAGGCGTGGAGAATGCTTGAGGGCGTGGGTTCAACACCCACCCATATCCTTTGGTTTATTTTGTATGTTTCTCACTCTTTTTCACCCTTTTTCTTTAAAAACTCTTTTTTCAAAAACATTTTTAATAAAACCCTAATTTAATTTTAGGCTTTAAATTTAATTTTAGGTTTTATTTAATTTGATTTTTTAGGTTTTCTCTATTAAATTAAAATCAACATAGATTTTAGGGTTTCGATTAATTTAATTATGTAACTTTCTTTATTAACTCTAATCAGTTAGACTTTAGGATGATTATAAAAACTTTTTCGTCATGCAATCACCAAAACAAATTTTCCATTTTCTCTTTTACAATCTTCGTGTGCTTTACTATTTTCGCATTAGTTTTTTTCCCAATTATGTAACTGCTAAGGTTTATAATAGTCTTAATTAGGGTTTACTATTTCCCCCCAGTTTTTATGGTTTTGTACCCCCTTCCTCGAAGCCCTGTAATAGTTTAGGTTTACTTTCTGCACCTTTACTTTTTGCAATTTTCCCCTTTCCTTATTACTGTATATTAACTAGGCATGCATGGCAAGATCTAAAACCAATCGTTAGATAACCCTAACAAGATCAAATAACTGAATTGAATCACTTTTCACACATTCACCTCTACGATAATCCCACTTGTTGCCTTCGAATAAAAACAGTCATGTCCCTCGAACGCGGGGGCACTTTAGCAAAGACCATCGGTTAATAAGATCGTAGTCCCTCGATGAACCTTACGATGCAGCCTTCGGTAAAATATCTTAGTCCCTTACGATAAATTTCCAAAACACCCCTACAAGTTTCCTTTATAACTGTACAATGACCCTCGCATGTCCCTTCACAGCCAACGACAGGGCTTCCTACTGACTAGTGGTAGGATAACACTATCTAAAGGAGAATGAAAATAACATGAAAGACTTTTTGAGTAGGTAGATAAGTTCTTAATCGCTTTCTCACAAACAAAACCAATATTTTTCATACAAAAACACTTTTCTAAAATATTTTCAAAAACAAACACTTTGTACGCATTCTTAACTTATACAAGAATCATTACAAAGTTGCCGCACTTAGGCCTTTTTTCCAAATATTTTCAAACACACGAACACAAAGCATTTCAAACAAAATGAGCCAGTGATTAAGAGCCCGTAGATGACTATGGATGAAAAGGGTGCTAACACCTTCCCTTTTCATAACCTACTCCCTGAACTCAAGAAAATCTCAAAGGTCTTTCCTATTCCTTTCACCCTTTCCTTATTGGATAAAAGAAAAGTCGGTGGCGACTCTTGCTATCCGCAATATTTGCGATAAAATGCAAAACCAAATCAGTCCACCCACCGTATTACAGAACTGGTGATTCTACTGGGGAGAACTAAAAGTTGGGTTACCTTAGAGTTATATCACTTTTAAATGCTTTCCTTGTTTGATTTGTCTGATTTATTTTTAAAGGCTGTTTGGGTTTTATTTCTTGCAAAGATCCTATACCCGGATCTGGAGAACATTTTAGGTAAGTAGCAATAGATCATGGAAACTATACGGTGTACACCGATATGGTTGAAGTGATGGCTACGTTAGTGTAACACATTGGTTTGTACTAGTATCCCTCGAGCCAGTCAGGAGCATACTAGGCTGCCGCATGGTGTCATAAGCACTAATTGACCTTAGAACCTTAATTGACCCAACTTAGCCATTAGAAAGTAGTGAGATAGCCGGCTTTGGTGCAATCTGAAGTTGGTTGATACTCGATACGACACTCATTGAGATTCGACTCTCGAGTTTTGTTTGATGGCAAGTCATTTGTCTTTCTAGACGAAACTTGTGGAAAAAATCAGTGATATTGAGATCCCTAGAACTCGGTTACTTCTTTAGGACAGGTTGAGCCAACTAAACTTGAAGAGGGTACTTACCTACAAACTCCATGCAAGCTTAAACCTAAGGCCTTGTATGCTTTTCTTGTGTTTTATTATCTATTTGAACATGATATCATGACATCATAACATCATAACATCGTGACTAACCATTTCAAGGATCTAGGGGATTTATCTTTGTTCTGTGTTGCAGGGTTATGGCTTCCAGTCGTAGGAATACTATCCGGATCACCTTCGCAAGGATACCTTCCAAGCTCAAGGAATTAATCTCAAAGGTTCCCGAAAGTTATCAATTCACTAAGAGACATGGTCATCTACTCGATTTGGCTACTACTGGCTTCTAGGAAGACATGATGAGCGTATTTTTCTAGTTTTTTAAACTGAAGCATCATTGTTTTACCTTCCTAGATTATCGTTGGTGCCCACAATAGAAGAATTCTCTAAGTTGCTCGAAGTTCTTATTCTCGATCAGATACCTTTCACCAGTTTAGAGCAAGTTCTGAAACCTGAAGACATTGTAGTAGCCATACATCTGAAATGACCGGACATTGTATCTAATTGGGAAATAATGAATAGAGTCAAGGGTTTCTCTCCTAAATTTCTGATAGAGAAGGCTCAGTGGTTTCTAAATGCCATGACTTTTCGTGCTTTTTAAAATATATTGGATTTACTGATTTATGGGTTGGTACTATTCCCTAATCCAGACCAATTCATAGATATGAATGACATCAAAATATTCCTCACTTATAATCCAGTAACTACTTTGCTTGGAGATGTCCAGCATTCTCTCCACACTCGTACTATGAAGAGGCAAGGAACTCTTATTTGTTGCATGCCTCTACTGGCTAGATGGTTTATTTTGCACTTGCCCTGATCAGTGATAAAGTACGAACAAGGTTTGAGGTGGTCTCAAAGGTTGATGTCACTTACTCATGCAGATATCCATTGGTGTTCTCGATCTTGGGCAGATGTCACTATTGTTGATCATTGTGGAGAATTCCCTAATGTACCACTCCTTGGTATAAGAGTGGGAATCACTTATAACACTTCTCTAGCTCTGCGTCAGTTTGGTTATGCTCGAAGGAATAGTCCTCATGATATGCTTATCTAGGGTATTGTGTTTGACTATGAGAACGATTCTCAAAACTACCATCAAAGGTTTATACCGACTTGGGGCATGGTTAACAAGATTGATAGCAAGACTTTGGGATACAAGAATTCCATTCATCTAGAGCCTTACCTCAGATGGGTGCGGTATCATGCTCAAAATCTCAAAATGACATATCATGTTATCCTACCAGTGATCGTAGAGCCTGTTGTTGAAGGGGATGTTCCTCATACCATTCTTCATCCCGATATGCCTACTGACTTCGAAGAACTACAAAATTCCTGGGTTCAACTAAAGGAAGAAAGGGATACCTTTGAAGCCCAGTTCTCTTTTAGTTAGAAGAAAGTATTGGAGCTGACGAAATGACTCAATGAAGAACAAAGTCTTAACGCATATGTTGTACCCCAAAATTTTCCCTCCCATATTTCTCAACAAATGTCATGTGAGGTCCCCAAATTGCTCAAGAAAGTTCAAGAGTTGACCAGACAAACTCTCTCCTAAGGCAGTATACCTCAAGTTTCGGTTTCATTTTCATCAAGATGCTTGAGTCCAAAGGATCCCAAATGCCTTCCATTGTCCTAATATGTTCTCAAGATCATACATGTCAAGTTTCAAGCCTTGCAGAAGAAGTTTGCCCAGTCAATTGCTCAAATGCCTGAAAATCAACTATGCTAGGTCAAAAGTCAACTGTGGCCCACATACAGTCAAGCTTCAAGTTTTTTGGTCAACATCCTAATTTTTAAGTATTATCCATCATTTGATCAAGTGTTGATCATGATTCCTCAAGGATTGCTCACAATTCATCAAAACCCAAAAGTTGCCAAATTAGGTTTTGTAGGAAAAGACAACTCAACTTTGACCAAGCATAACTTTCTCATACTTTATCAAAAATGACCCATCCAAAGCTCATTTTGAAGAGGATACAATTACCTACAATTCATCTTCAGCTCCCAAGTTCAAAATATGTACTCACAAAAAGATATGAATTTTGACATTATAGGTCGTTTTGGAAAGTCAACAAAAACACCTTTTGGGTCAAAGCTTCATACATGAACATGGAATACTCAATTGATATGAGACCAAAAGAGTTGCTTAGAAGACATCCTAATATTTCTAAAAAGTCCAAGAACACCACTATAGGGTCAAAATTGAGAGAGTTATGCATTGGACAAGTTGACCATTTTTGCGACATTGCCAAAAGTCAAATGTGCTCAAATTTGCATTTTTTTCTAAATGGGCCCAACTTTTTATGCTTATACCTCACTTATAATATGATCCACGACCCAAATATCCGAACTCGTGTTATTTTCTTCACTTTTCAATTTATTTTTATTTTTGTTAATTAAAATTTCAATTAAATCAAATAATTGATGAATAATGGAAGAGATATGTTGTGATCTGATTTTTAGACAGGATCTCAATCAAATAATGCAAGGATATCATGATAAATTCGAATCAAGGCTGATTGGGACAAGAAAGGCATAATTTGGCTCAATATAGTAAGTTTACATGTGCCTTGAAAATCAAATCAAATCTTGAAAACTTCCAAAGATGTGATCAGTTTTACAACCCTAATGCATTCTATAATATATATTGAACGTATCCAAAGCAAGAACAGAGGTTAAGAAGTCGTGCATAAACCAAGAACCAAACTTCAAAATCTTAAAGAAAAGTGGTGATTCAATTTCCATCCTAGAGGCCAATCCAAGCCATTCTAACATTGCCAACAGATTGCAGGACATCCCATAAACGTATCCCAATCAATTGCAATCATTTTCACGTTCGGAATTGTAAGTTACATGTACCACGATTTTCCTCCAAACTCAATTTTGATTTCGTTGATTTACTCATCATACACATGTTTTGATTATATATTCTTGTTCATCATTGAGTTTGCAAACTATTGGTACCACTTAATTGTATTCCTAGTACAAGAATCAAGATATGCCATTGCTAGGGTTCCTTGGCTTGTTTTATGGGTTTGCAGTATAGGCAAAATTGGGTGTTGATTCTGGTACCATGATACTCATGAGGATGAGATAAGTTGATTGGTATCCTCACTTGTCATTTATCTTGCTTGTAGATAATTTTTTAGATGCACAGGTCTGTACCTACAGCAAAGTAACCGTAGTTAAAAGTTCGGTTGCCTAAAACGACAGTTTGGGGAAGAACATGAGGCGTAGCAATCTCTGGTTGGTTGGTTTGAATTTTAGCGTGTTTTTCTGAATACACCACGTGATTTAATTATATTGTTTATTCCTATTATATGTACAAACAAGCAAAGCAGCTCAGTTGGCAAGCAGGTATTGGAAACGTGCATAAGGACCTGGGTTCGATCCCCAGGTCCCAATATTTGTTTCATATTATTTTTCAACAGGTGATCAGGCACGTTGCTTAATAGGATGTCCACCGTATACCATCAAGATCCAACCATCAAATGCATCTTAAGCCCATATCCCAGGCCTATCCATTGAGGGTCTATCATGCACCTCAAGTTAACATACGCACTAGATCAAGCAAAGTCAAAAGGGCTTGGATGTGTTTTGGTCCGGAATTTCAACAACACACCCCCTCTTTCAGCATTACAACCAGGCCCATCTTTTCTTTTTCTTATTTTCTTTTACTTTATTTAATTCTTTTAATTTTCCTTTTAATTATTTTAATTTACAATTAATCTATTTCCCATAAAATCATAAAATCAAGAAAATCAAAAAAATTAGAATTAGACTTTTTTTTATCAAAATTAATTTTGTTAATTTAATTTAATTTAGTTTAACTTAGGGAAATTATAACTTTTTTTTATATAATTAAAACTAATTAGCAAATTAGGTTAAATTCTTGATTTAATTCCTTTATTTTTTCTCAAATAAATAAAAATACAAAAATAGGTTTTTAGGTTGAATTCATTTATTTTTTCTTAATTTAAAATTAATTAGAACTTAGGATTTTCTTTTTAATTGTTTCATTATTTTCTTAAATAACAAAACATGACAAAAACTTTTTTTAATCAATCGCAAATAGGTTTAGTCAAAGTTCAAAACCCTAGTCGTTTCATATTTGATTCATCGCGCGCGTGCTATTTATTTTGACGATATTTTTGTAACAGTTCATGGTTTGTAATAGTTAATTTAGGGTCTTTACTTATCGCTTTTCCCCCGGTTTTTGGCTATGTAATTAATACCCTCCCCGAAGCCTTGTAATAGCGTAGATTTATTTTCTCGCATTTTTAATTCCCGCAAATATTTAATTGTCTAGATGTATGTTAATAGGATTGTATGACAAGAATGCATGACAAATTAATACGGTTAGAAAACCCTAATAGATAAAGATAAATAACTGAAACTAATCACTCACACATATCACTCTTAGGGTATGCCCTCACTTCGGCTGCCTTCGGTAAACGATCATTAAGCATAGGGTGTCTTAGTGGTTGTCCTCCTGTCTAAAAAAGATCAAACGTCCCATTCGAATGTTGCCTCGGAAATGTTGCCTCGGAAATGTTGCCTCGAATATGATCTTAAGACTCTAGGGTTACTACTAAGGTGTCCTAACATTGCTTTAGTGATCGTACGTCCCTTTCGAATTGACCCTTACAACTCCAACGACGGTGCTACCTATTTCTCAATAGTAGGATAGCGCTGTCTAAAGGAAACAAGAATAGAAACGATCTTTTTTCAAGTAAGTAGATGTTAGTAGGTACTTGCTCAAATCAAAACTTTTCACACTTACACTTTTCAAACAAACTTTCAAAACAACTTCGTCACACCTTTGAGGACTGATACAAGGGTTATCACGAAGTAAAACATTTTTCAAACAAAGCACATACACAAGCAATTTTAAAAAGATGAGCAAGTACCTAAGAGCCCATGGAAAACCATGGATAGAAAGGGTGCTAACACCTTCCCTTTCTATAATCTACCCCCCGTACTTAGAATATCTCGAAAAAAGGATTTTTTCCTGTACTTTTTTCCTTTCTGATTGGATGAAATAAAATTTGGTGGCGACTCTTGCTTATCGCAACATTTTGCAAACACAAAACGCAAACCAGTATTAACAGTCGGTTCTGCCACCGTATCACAGAACTAACAACTCTGCTGGGGATGAATAAGTGGGGTATACCTTAGGATCTAGTTCATCATAATTGCTTCTCTAGATTGCTTTGTTTGCTTTACTTTTGAGGGTTTTTGTTTGGGGTTACTATAGATCCTACATCCGGATCTAGGGGATACCTTTTAGGTAAGTAGCAATAGACTGTGAGGGAACTGCACAGCGTAGACCGATACGGTTGAAGCAGTAGCTATGTTGGTGTGGAACTTTGGTTGGTACCGGTATCCCTTGTGGAGAAACAAGGAGAATACGGGGCCGCTGCGTGTTGTCGTTAAGCATCAACTGACCTTAGAACCTTTAATCGCCAAACTTGGACATTAGAAAGTAGTGAGATAGCCGGCCTCGGTGTAGAGCTGATAACGGGTTGATACTCGATGCTACACTCATTGAGACCATACTCTCGGAATAATTTCGGCCGCAAGAAAAGATTGCGTGAGCTAAAACCATGACCGATGGAGGATGGTCAGTGATATTGAGATCCTCTAGAACCCGATTACTTTTCTAGGACAAGTTTGAAACCAACTTAACTTCAAAAGGGTATTACCTTTGACCTCATGCAAGCCTTAAACCTAAGGGCTTTGTGTGATTTGATCGTGTTTGCAATATTTGTGTTTGCTATACCTGTGGTTTATCATGACATCATGCATCATAACATGTCATTCATGCTTCATTACACTAACCATTTCAAAGACCAAGGGAATTTATCTTTGTTCTGTTTTGCAGATCATGGCTTCCGTGCATAGAAATACCATCTGAATCAACTTTGTGCAAATACCTGCCCAACTTAAAGAGTTAGCATCAAGAGTTTATGAAACGTCAACTTTCATTAAGAGACACGGTCAACTTCTCAGCCTGGTTACTTCAAACCTTGATGAACAGATGATGAGCGTACTATTTCAGTTCTTCGATCTCAAGCATCACTGCTTCACCTTTCTAGATTACCAGCTGGTACCCACCTTGGAAGAATTCTCTCATCTATTGGGCATATCCATTCTTGAACATGTACCCTTAACAGGTATGGAAGAGGTTCCTAGGCCAGAAGACATTGCCCCAGCTTTGCATTTAAAACGGGCTGATGTGGTATCCAATTGGGAAACTCGAAGCGGGGTCGAAGGTTTTCTAGCCAAATTTCTGATAGACCAGGCTCAGTTATTTTGGGATGATTTGGATTTTCAGGCTTTTGAAGATGTCTTGGCTCTTCTTATCTATGGTTTAGTTCTCTTCCCTAATCCAGACTCCTTTGTGGATGTGAATGCTGTCAAGATTTTCCTTTCTCGCAACCCTGTGCCTACCTTGCTGGGAGATATCTTGCATGCTCTCCATACTCGTACTATGAGGAGAAGAGGGACTCTTATGTGTTGCATGCCGTTGCTGTCGAGGTGGTTTATTTCTCACCTACCTAAGTCTGTGCTGAAGAAAGAAGAAGGTTTGGGTTGGTCATACAGAATAATGTCCCTTGCTCATACGTATATTCTTTGGTGTTCCCGGGCTATGGAAGACACTGTTGTTATTGACCGTTGTGGGGGGTACCCTAATGTCCCATTACTTGGTATCAGAGGGGGTATAACTTACAATCCTTGTCTAGCTTTGCGACAATTTGGTCGTGCTCGAAGAGATGGTCCCCATGAGCTACTTCTCGAGGACATTATATTCGATTATAAGGATGACGTTAAGGAGCATCGTCGAAGGTTCATACAAGCTTGGGGCATGGTAAACAGATATGACCCTGAAGAGTTGGGACCGAAGACTTCCCTTCCTATGCAGCCTTACCTCCAATGGGTCTGAGCTCCTGTCCAGAAGCTTATGATGCCTTATGCAGTCGTGTTACCAGTGATTGTGGAGCCCACTAATGAAGAAGGTATTCCTTACACGGTTCTCTATCCTTACATGCCCACTGGTCCTAGGGAGTTACATAGATCTTGAATTCAGCTGAAGAATGAGCGGGATACCTACCGGGAGCAGTTCCATGAGCAAGAAAGGAAGGTTTTAAAGCTCACCAGGCAGCCCGAGGAAGAAAGAGTCATCAATGACTATATCAGCACAAAGAGGAAGCGTCCATGGGACTTTTGATTTTGCTTTTTCTAGTTTTAGATTTGTTTTATTTACTTCTTTGTAACGCCTTAAAGGCATTGTTGAACCTTTCAAAGTTAAGCTAATAAAGTTTTGTTTATTTTTGGTTTGCAAATTTAAATCTCCCAAAGTCTTTGAAATCATTACATGCGCATCCCATTATCATGCACACCATTACAGGTACCATTACAGGTTTCACATCTTCTTCGTTGTTTATTTCAGCAAGAATGTCTTCCGATCAAGCCATCAAAGATCTTCAGGCACAGAACGCCCAGTTCCAACAGATATTCATAAGTCTGGCTAAGGGGCAAGAGGATCTGAAGACCCTTATTCTGAAAGAGAATAAGAAGAAGAAGAAGACTGGTATTCTGAACATGGGTAGAAGGTTCGGAGAAAGGTTGAAGCATCAAACTGATCTGACCTTTTTATCCAAGGACGGGGAAACCAAGAAAGGGAAAAGGATGCTAGTCCTGCAGTTTTTGACAATGCTACTGAGTACGATGATGAGCAATATCCTCCTGCTGAGGATAGGTACAAGCAGTTAGAAGACTGTCTGAGCATTATGGAAATTCAGAAAATACCTGCTTTGGATTTCGGAGAATTGGGACTGGTATCGGGAGTGGTCATCCCTCATAAGATCAAAGTTCTGATTTTTTCCAAGTATGATGGAGTGTCCTGCCCAAAACTCCATCTCTGCTCATATGTCAGGAAGATTCAACCCCACACAACTGATAGAAATTTGTGGGTTCATTTCTTTCAAGATAGTCTGTCAGGGACTCAGCTTGAATGGTTCTATCAGTTGGAGGGAGCTAATGTCCGAAACTGGGAAGATCTTGCTGCTGCTTTCTACAAGCAGTATCAGTATAACACCGACCTTGCTCCCACTCGTACTCAGCTCCAGGGTATGTCCATGGGTGAAGGTGAAGGTTTTAAGGACTATGCTTAAAAGTGGAGAGACTTGGCTGGAAGAGTCCAACCCCCTTTGTCTAATAGGGAGTTGGTTGATATGTTTCTGGGGACGCTATCTGGTCCATTTTTCAATCAATTGATCGGTAACTCGTCATCTGGTTTCACCGAGCTGATTTTAACTGGAGAAAGAGTAGAAGCTGGAATTCGAAGTGGTAAGATACAGAAGGATGCCTCTTCGAGTTCGGTAAAGAAGCCTTTCACTGGTAAGAAGGAAGCTAGTGCAGTCTATAGCCCGAGGGGCCAAAACAGATATGAACATCGTCAAACGGTAAATGTTGTAGTGATACCAAGACCCGCAGTTTCTCCACAATGCAACAATCAAAAAAGGGTGGAAAGACCACAACGGCAGTTTAACCGCATCAACATGACTTTGGCTGAAGTTCTGCCTCATCTGTTAAAATCCAACTTGGTAACCTTGAGAGAGGCACCCAAGAATCCAAACACTACATCTCCCAGATATAATCCCAACGTGCGGTGCGCCTACCATTCTGAGAGTCCAGGCCAAGATACAAATGATTGTTGGGCTTTGAGAAACAAAGTACAAGATTTGCTTGAAGCCAAGGAGATATAGTTTGATGCTCCAGAAAAGCTGAATGTTATAACTTCTCCCATGCCCAAACATGGTCGTGGAGTCAATGCTGTTGATACCAATTTATTTGTGACCTCTGTTGAAGAAATTTCTACTCCTCTTATGACTGTTAAGAAGAATTTGCTGTTGGCCGGTTTATTTCCGGGTTATGGTGAAGGTTTCCACATGTGTTCGATTATACCTACTGGTTGCTGTTTGTTGAAGTCAGGTGTTCAGCGCCTGATGGATAATAAATAGATTTTGTTTGAAAAGACTATGATTCCTGTTGTTCCAAGTGAAGACGTTGCCATTATAACCATTTCCTCCAATCCTTCCAAGGTGTCCTCGAGAAGACCTGTTAGGATTACAGCTGTTCAAAGAATTGCTCCGCTAATAATCACTGTTCCTGGTCCCATCCCGTACACCTCAGATAAGACTGTCCCATGGCATTACGGTGCTGATGTGTACTATCATGGTGTTAAGCAAGATCTGAAGAATGAAGAAGGTGATACTGATGTCACTAATATTGTCGGGACTAGTAAGGTTACTCGAAGTGGAAGGGTTTTCTCTCCTGAGATTGCTCCGAAGATCATCAAGCCTACTATTATTCCAACTGCTGCTCCAACCAGCACTCCTGACATTTCTCCTGTTCCTACTCCAGTTATTACACCTCCCACTATTCCTATTCTTACTCCAGTTATCACCCCTACCGCTGAGCCATCTGGGACTCGGGGCAAGGAAATTATAAGTGAGCATGCCCGGACAGAGGCACCTAAGAAAATCGTTGTGGAAGCCTTTAAACAAGAAATAGAGGAAATACTGAAAATTATCAAGAAGAGCGACTACAATGTGGTCGAGCAGCTGGAGAAGACCTCGTCAAAGATCTCCATGTTGTCTCTGCTGTTATGTTCTGAAGCCCATGCAAAGGCTTTGATTGCATTTCTCAAGACTGCGCATGTGCCGCTGGAAACTTCAACAGATCAGTTCAAAGATTGTGTGACCATCCTGACTGCTAACAATGGGCTAGGCTTTTCAGATGCGGATCTGACCCCTAAGGGGAGGAATCATAATGATGCTCTGCATGTCTCGATTGAGTGCAGGGGCACCACTATGGCGCATGTGCTGGTAGATACCGGGTCTTCGCTGAATGTTCTGCCGAAGAAAGCGTTGGACCGTTTGGATTGTGAGGGTTTGACTTTAAAACCGATTAACATTGTGGTGAGGGCTTTTGACGGATCGAAGAGAATGGTGCATGTGGAGGTGGACATCCCTGTTAAAGTGGGTTCTCAGACTTTTGGGTCCACCTTCTACGTAATGGATATCAAGCCATCGTATTCTTGCTTTCCGGGTCGTCCTTGGATCCATAGGGCTGGGGAAATTACTTCCACACTCCATCAAATGCTGAAGTACCCAGTGAAGGGGAAGATTGTCATAGTGCGGGGTGAAGGAGAGTATATGGTGAGTCATCTCAATTCCTTCCGCTACATGGAGATGGACGAGGAATTCATAGAAACTCCTTGTCAGAACTTAGAAGAGGTCCCTCAGGCTTTGGCATCAATTGAAGTTACTACCAACAAACTTCCGCTGAAGACGGCTTCTCTCAAGGACGCCAGGATTGTAGTTGAAGAAGGTGGGTGTACCAATTGGGGTCAGCTCCCTGATTTCACTCACAAAACTGACAAATTTGGTTTGGGCTTTACTACAGGGGCTCAAAGGGCTGTTAGGCGCACATGGATTGGAAGACCTCCTCTACACATCAGCAATCAGGGAGTTAATGCAATTGAGGACAATGAAGAAGATTCAGACATCGAAAACTGGATCTACCCAACAACCAACGGTGGACCGAATAACTAGACAGCGAAGGACTTCATACTTGTTTCTTTTATTCCGCAGTAATTGACATTTGTTTAAAGATTTGTGATAAACAGTTTGAAACTTTACGGCCCGGTGCCTTGCCCGAGGCATCTTGGCTTTGCTTGTGAGGGCTTATTATTTGTCATTTCATATATCATTAATAAAGCATTGGACATTTCTTGCAGACAAATTTTGCACTCCTTGTTTTTCTTTTCTGTCTCTCACTTTATCAAAACAGCTATTTTCTTATACACACTCACGTATCACAATGCAAATCCATATCCACTCTGGATCCCATTGATAACAGCTCTGCTACTTCCAGTTATGACTTCAAAAATCCGATCAACCAAGCCGAGGACGAAGGTGAGGATGATTGTGAGGTGCCTGGAGAACTTGCTAGACTATTACAGCAGGAAGAAAGGACCATACAACCTCATGAAGAGCCAGTTGAGTTAGTGAATTTGGGTACAGAGGAAGACAGGAAAGAGATTAAAGTAGGTGTGAATCTGGAGCCTAGTGTCAAACAACGGTTAATACAGAAGCTACACGACTATGTCGAGATCTTTTCCTGGTCCTATAAAGATATTCCTGGGTTGAACACTGATATTGTGGTACACCTCCTACCTACTAAAGAAGACTGCCCTCCGGTAAAACAGAAGGTTCTCCATATGCGCCCTGAAATGTAAGAGAAAATCAAGGCAGAGGTCATGAAACAGTTCGATGCAGGATTCTTGGCTGTCACTTCTTATCCATAGTGGGTTGCCAACGTTGTTCCAGTACCTAAGAAGGACGGTAAGGTACATATGTGTGTTGACTACAGAGATCTGAATAGGGCAAGCCCGAAGGACAATTTCCCACTTCCTCACATTGATGTTCTAGTCGACAACACCGCACAACATAAGATCTTTTCCTTCATGGATGGATTTTCTGGCTACAACTAGATCAAGATGGCTCCTGAGGACATGGAGAAGACAACCTTCGTTACACAGTGGGGCACCTTTTGTTACAAGGTAATGCCTTTTGGGTTGTAGAATGCTGGGGCAACTTATCAGCGCGCCATGGTTGCTTTGTTCCACGATATGATTCACCACGAGATCGAGGTTTATGTTGATGACATGATAGCCAGATCCCAGAACGAGGAAGATCACCTTGATCATCTCCAGAAACTGTTTGACATATTGAAGACATACAAGCTAAGGTTGAATCCGAACAAGTGTATCTTCGGGGTAAGGTCTGGAAAGCTTTTTGGTTTCGTTGTCAGTGACAAAGGTATCTAGGTAGACCATGCAAAGGTAAAAACCATACAAGAAATGCTGGCTCCCCGCACATAGAAGGAAGTTAGAGGCTTCTTGGGACGTCTGAACTACATCGCCAGGTTCATTTCACATCTGACCGCTACTTGTGAGCCAATCTTCAAGCTGCTGAAGAAAGATCAAGTGGTAAAGTGGAATGATGAATGCCAGACCGCTTTCGAGAGAATCGAGGAATACCTTCAAGAACCACTAATTCTGATGCCTCCAGTTGAAGGAAGACCTTTGATATTATACTTGACGGTGCTAGACAATTCAATGGGGTGTGTGCTGGGGAAGCATGACGAGTCTGGTCGAAAAGAGCATGAAATTTACTACCTTAGCAAAAATTTTACCGACTGTGAGACCCGATACTCATTGCTCGAGAAAACTTGTTGCGCTTTGGCATGGGCTTCTCGCCGACTGAGACAGTATATGCTGACTCACACTACCTTGTTGATATCAAAGATGGATCTGATCAAGTATATTTTCGAGAAGCCCGCCTTATCCGAAAGAATAGCAAGATGGCAGATGATCTTAACTGAGTACGACATCCAATACACAACTCAAAAAGAAATCAATGGGAGTGTATTGGCGGATCATTTGGCACATCAAGCCGTGGATGACTACCAGTCCATGAATTTCGAGTTCTCGGATGAGAATATCATGTTGGTAACCGACTGCGAAGAACCTGGACCAGATGAAGGACCCAAGGAGGGATCCTGATGGTCTATGTATTTTGATGGAGCCTCGAACGCATTAGGTAATGGAATTGGCGCTGTAATTATATCTCCCGAGGGATGCATACTCCGTTCACCGCCCGATTATGTTTTAACTACACCAACAATATGACGGAGTATGAAGCGTGTATCATGGGTCTTCGAGCTGCTATTGACCTGAGGATTAAGTTCTTGAGTGTATTCGGAGATTCCGCTCTGGTGATAATTCAGATCAAAGGCGAGTGGGATACGAAGCACCCGAATCTTATTCCTTACAAAGAGTATGTACTGACATTGCTCCCACACTTTGAGGAGATAAATTTTGAATATTTCCCACGAGAGGAGAACCAGTTAGCGGACGCGCTAGCTACTATGTATTCTATGTTCAAAGTTAGGTGGGACGATGAAGCTCCCCAGATTACCATTGATAGGTTGGACGGACCCGCACATTGCTGTGACGTTGAGGCTGAAGAGGTGGCAGATAAGCCCTGGTTTCACGAGGTAAAGAGGTATCTTGAGGCTCAAGAATACCCCGATGGGGCATCTGTTAATGGTAAGAAGTTTCTGAGAAGGTTCGCTGCAAATGTTTTCATCAGTAATGGAGTCCTCTATAAGTGTAACCATGATTCAACCTTACTGCGGTGTGTAGACAAGAGTGAGGCAGAAAGGATCATGGAAGAGCTACATGAAGGCACTTTCGGAACTCATTCTAGTGGACATACCATGGCAAAGAAAATACTACGGGCAGGATATTACTGGTCCACTATGGAAGCTGATTGTTATCAACACTCTCGAACCTATCATAAGTGCCAAGTCTATGTTGATAAGGTGCATGCACCTCTGGTTCCCCTAAATGTTTTGACGGCTCCTTGGCCTTTTGCAATGTGAGGCATCGACATGATCGGCGAGATCATACCTAATGCGTCTAATGGACATTGTTTCATTCTGGTAGAAATTGATTACCTTACAAAGTGGGTTGAGGCAGCTTCCTTTGCTACGGTAACCAAGAACATCGTGGCGCGGTTTATCCAACACAATCTGATATGTCGATATGGTGTACCAGAGAGGATTATTACTGAAAATGGTACAAATCTCAACAACACGATGATCATCGAGATCTGCAAACAGTTCAAGATTCAGCATCATAACTCTTCTCCCTACCGGCCGAAGATGAATGGGGCTGTTGAAGCGGCTAACATAAACATCAAAAAGATTGTACAGAAGATGACGGTAATGTACAAAGACTGGCACGAGATGCTACCATTCGCTCTTCGTGGGTACCGTACCTCAGCACGGACGTCGACAGGGGCAACACCCTACTCTTTGGTGTATGGCATGGAGGTAGTCCTACCCATCAAAGTCCAGATACCCTCTCTCAGGATTATAAAGGATACGGGTTTGAACAAAGATGACTGGATCCAAATACGGCTTGATCAGCCAAATCTAATCGATGAAAAGAGACTTACTGTAATCTGTCATGGTCAGACGTATCAAAAGTGAATGATCAAGGCCTTTAACAAGAAAGTCAGATGTCAAGAATATCAAATCTGGGATCTAGTGATCAAACGCATCATACTACCGCTAGGTGATCCCAGGGGAAAATGGACCCCCACATACGAAGGGCCATTTGTGGTTAAGAACATTTTCTCGGGAGGAGCTATGATTCTAACCACCATGGATTATGATGACCTTCCTCACCACGTCAATGCAGACATAGTGAAAAGATACTACACATAATCAAAGACATGCTAGGTTGAATGGCCTAGGCAAAAATAAGGGCTTCCCAGCGAACCAAAAGGGTTCGGGCAAAAGTAAGGGATGAAAATGAAAAAAACTGTACAGGAAAGTCGAAAACCTGAAAAGGCGACTTGGGCAAAAAAGTGTATCCCGGTGGACTGAAAACCCAAAAGGGAGGTCCAGGAAAAAATTAGGGATCGAAGTGTAACACTATGTCTCATTGGATCATCTCGCAACTAGATTTCGGTATCGACTACCAAGCTCGGACAACGCTAATCAATCTGATCAACCTTCGGCCAAGCAGCGAAGTGATGAGACGCTTGAAGATATAAAGGTAATAACAGAGTTGGAACCCAATGTGATTGTTTTACATAACTGTTTTTCTTTCTTTTACAAATTGTAATTTCTTTTGGCGGAGTTCTCTTACTAGGACGTCAGCCTCTTTGTACAAAAATGCATATTACGGGCCAACTTCAAAAAATCAATACAATTCATTTTCACAAGAAATTTCAATTTGTTTTTCTTTTTCCATTTTGTTTTGCAAGAACGTCCAATAATTCATTTTTGATATATGAATTTGAAAATAATTGCTGCTCATAAGTATTTACATGAGAAACAAAAGACAATTACCCGTAATTCCAGAAACAGAGAAAACAAGAAGTGCCCAAACTTTGCAGTTACTCTGCCCATCAAGTACCGAGATAGAGCCAACTCGAGAACATGAATAGTGATACATACACTACCCACAAAGTGAAAAGTACCCAAAGACAGTGATGTTAGCTTTTCAAACAGGACATAACTCTCTCCAACTGAGGTTCACAATCGCGAGTGAGTCAGTAAATTTTTCCCCAAGCAGAATTTATTTCTCTCACAAGCAAAATTCAATCTCCAACAGAAATCATTATCACCAGCAATGGAAATTCATCCCCAGTGGAGTTTATTTCTCCAAATCAGCAGATCTATCACCAGAGTATCTCCTCTCCAACAGAGTTATTTTCCCGCAGATTTGTCCTCAGACAGGGTCTCTTCCGGCAGAATATTTACCAGCCAAGGGGAAAATCCCCAACATAGTCATCGTTGTTCACCATCCCCAACAGAAGAAGAGGAACTATGGTTTTTTACAGCAGTCAGGGATTTATTTTCCCGAACTCAGTTTGTTACGTCAGCATTTCATATTCATACATCATGACATGTGCACACATTACATATAACATAGTCTCAGTTATCTTGAGAACCTCATCACAATGCATCTCATGCATCACACATAACTAACCCTGTATTTCTTTCAGGAAAGGCAATTATTATAAACAATTTCTAGCAGGTACATGATCAACACTCGAAGCTAAACAGAGTAATCATCGGTGTGACAAAAGCAACCTTACCCAGGTTCCCTCGGCAGTTTTACCCAAACTCATCTCGAAGTAACCCTACTATCCAGGTTCCTTCTCACAACCCTACTATCCCGACTCTCATCTCGAAGTAACCCTACTATCCAGGTTCCTTCTCACAACCCTACTATCCCGACTTTCATACCGAAGTAACCCTACTATCCAGGTTCCTTCTTACAGCCCTACTATCCAGGCTTTCATATCGAAGTAACCCTACTATCCAGGTTCCTTCTCACAGCCCTACTATCCAGGCTTTCGTATCGAAGTAACCCTAATGTCCAGGTTCCTTCTCACAACCCTACTATCCAGGCTTTCATATCGAAGTAACCCTACTATCTAGGTTCCTTCTCACAGCCCTACTATCACGACTCTCATCCCGAAGTAACCCTACTATCCAGGTTCCTTCTCACAGCCCTACTATCCATGCTTTCATATCGAAGTAACCCTACTATCCAGGTTCCTTCTCATAGCCCTACTATCCAGGATTTCATATTGAAGTAACCCTACTGTCCAGGTTCCTTCTCACAGCCCTACTATCCAGGCTTTCATATCGAACTAACCCTACTATCCAGGTTCCTTCTCACAACCCTACTATCCAGGCTTTCGTACCAAAGTAACCCTACTATACAGGTTCCTTCTCACAGCCCTACTATCCAGACTTTCATACCGAAGTAACCCTACTATCCAGGTTCCTTCTCACAGCCCTATTATCCAGGCTTTCATACCGAAGTAACCCTACTATCCAGGTTCTTTCTCACATCCCTACTATCCAGGCTTTCATATCGAAGCAACCCTACTATATAGGTTCCTTCTCATAACCTTACTATCCAGGTTTTTTCTCTCTTATCCTCAGACAGTAGTCCACAACACTGTAAGACCGGGACCCGATCAAACACAATTGATTTCACATTTCCCCAGAAAGTCGCGGTGCAGCATATACCCCGACCAGATACGTAGTTCAAATCCGCTTCCCAAACCGGAATTATTCCCCAATAGAGTAACGGACAACTGAAGCTCCTAAAACTCTATTTCTCTCAATACAGAGACCAACATTCCCCAGCGAAGTCCTCCTCAACAATAGGTATACAGGTTCTCGCGAAGGAATCTCTTATGCGATCGACACTTCTTCGGATGGCATCCTTAAGCCCATCTCTGACAATTCTCTAGCAACCTCCAAATGGCATCTATAAGCCCATTCCCGATATCACAAGTCAAGTATCACTTCATGCGAGTGCAAATTTCTAGGCACTCTAGTGTTCAATCATCTTCCACCTTCATATCACGAAAGGTAGACGAGCCAATCTACACCCTTAGGTTTAAGAAGATTGAACAGGGGCAGCTGTTGTACCCCAAAACTTCCCCTCCCATATTTCTCAACAAATGTCATGTGAGGTCCCCAAATTGCTCAAGGAAGTTCAAGAGTTGACCAGACAAACTCTCTCCTAAGGCAATATACCTTAAGTTAGGGTTTCATTTTTCATCAAGATGCTTGAGTCCAAAGGATCCAAAATGCCTTCCATTGTCCTAATATGTTCTCAAGATCATCCATGTCAAGTTTCAAGCCTTGCAGAAGAAGTTTGCCCAGTCATTTCTCAAATGCCTGAAAATTAACTATGCTAGGTCAAAAGTCAATTGTGGCCCACATACAGTCAAACTTCAAGATTTTTGGTCAACATCCTCATTTTAAAGTATTATCCATCATTTGATCAAGGGTTGATCATTATTCCTCAAGGATTGCTCACAATTCATCAAAACCCAAAAGTTGCCAAATTAGGGTTTTGTAGGAAAAGTCAACTCAACTTTAACCAAGCATAACTTTCTCATAATTAATCATAAATGACCCATCCAAAGCTCATTTTTAAGAAGATGAAATTCCCTACAATTCATATTCATCTCCCAAGTTCAAAATATGCACTCACAAAAAGATATGAATTTTGACATTATAGGTCATTTTGGAAAGTCAACAAAAACACCTTTTGGGTCAAAGCTTCATACATGGACATGGAAGACTAAATTGAGATGAGACCAAAAGGGATGCTTAGAGGACATCCTAAGATTTCTAAAAAGTCCAAGAACACCTCTCTAGGGTCAAAATTGAGAGAGTTATGCATTGGCCAAGTTGACCATGTTTGCAAAATTGCCAAAAGTCAAATATGCTCAAATTTGCATTTTTTGCTAAATGGGGCCAACTTTTTATGCTTGCACCTCACTTATAATATGATCGACGACCAAAATATCCAACTTCATGTTATTTGCTTCACTTTTCAAGTTATTTTGATTTATTGTTAATTAAAATTTCAATTAAATCAAATAATTGATGAATAATGGAAGAGATATGTTGTGATATGATTTTTGGGCAGGATCTTAATAAAATAATGCAAGGATATCATGATCAATTCGAATCAAGGCTGATTGGGACAAGAAAGGCATAATTTGGCTCAATATAGAAAGTTTACATGTGCCATGAAAATCAAATCAAATCTTGAAAACTTCCAAAGATGTGATCAGTTTTTCAACCCTAATGCATTCTATAATATATATTGAACGTATCCAAAGCAAGAACAAAGGTTAAGAAGTCGTGCATAGCCAAGAACCAAACTTCAAAATCTCAAAGAAAAGTGGTGATTAAATTTCCATCCTAGAGGCTAATCCAAGCCATTCTAACATTTCCAACAGATTGCAGGACATCCCAGGAACGTATCCCAATCAATTGCAAGCATTTTCACGTCCGTAATTGTAAGTTACAGGTACCACGGTTTGCCTCCAAACTCGATTTCGATTTCGTTGATTTACTCATCATACACATGTTTTAATTATATATTCTTGTTCATCATTGAGTTTGCAAACTATTGGTACCACTTAATTGCATTCATAGTACTGGAATCAAGATATGCCATTGCTAGGGTTCCTTGGCTCGTTTTAGGGGTTTGCAGTATAGGCAAAATTGGGTGTTGATTCTGGTACCATGATACTCGTGAGGATGAGACGAGTTGATTGGTACCCTCACTTGTCATTTATTTTGCTTGTAGACAATTTTTGAGATGCACAGGTCTGTACCTACAGCAAAGCAACTGTAGGTAAAAGTTCTGTTGCCTAAAACGACAGTTTGGGGAAGAAGATGAGGCGTGACAATATCTGGTTAGGTGGTTTGAATTTTAGCGCATTTTTCTGAATACACCACGTGATTTGATTATATTGTTTATTCCTATTATATGTACAAACAAGCAAAGCAGCTCAGTTGGCAAGCATGTATTGGAAACGTGCATAAGGACCTGGGTTCGATCCCCAGGTCCCAATATTTGTTTCATATTATTTTTCAACAGGTGATCAGGCACGTTGCTTAATAGGATGTCCACCATATACCATCAAGATCCAAACATCAAATGCATCTTCAGCCCAGATCCCAGGCTTGTTCATTGAGGGTCTATCATGCACCTCAAGTTAACATACGCACTAGATCAAGCAAAGTCAAAAGGGCTTGGATGTGTTTGGGCCCAAAATTTCAACAACACACCCTCTCTTTCAGCATTACAACCAGGCCCATCTTTTCTTTTTCTTATTTTCTTTTAATTTATTTAATTCTTTTAATTTTCCTTTTAATTATTTTAATTAACAATTAATGTATTTTCCATAAAATCATAAAATCAAGAAAATCAAAAAAATTAGAATTAGACTTTTTTTTAATCAAAATTAATTTTGTTAACTTAATTTAATTTAGTTTAAATTAGGGCAATTCTAACTTTTTTTATATAATTAAAACTAATTAGCAAATTAAGTTAAATTCTTGATTTAATTCCTTTATTTTTCTCAAATAAATAAAAATACAAAAATAGGTTTTTAGGTTGAATTCATTTATTTTTTCTTAATTTAAAATTAATTAGAACTTAGGATTTTCTTTTTAATTGTTTCATTATTTTCTTAAATAACAAAACATGACAAAAACTTTTTTTTAATCAATCGCAAATAGGTTTAGTCAAGGGTCAAAACCCTAGTCGTTTCATATTTGATTCATCGCGCGAGTGCTATTTATTTTGACGATATTTTTGTAACTGTTCATGGTTTGTAATAGTTAATTTAGGGGTCTTTACTTATCGCTTTTCCCAGGGTTTTTGGCTATGTAATTAATCCCCTCCCCGAAGCCTTGTAATAGCGTAGATTTATTTTCTCGCATTTTTAATTCCCGCAAATATTTAACTGCCTAGATGTATGTTAATAGGATTGTATGACAAGAATGCATGACAAATTAATACGGTTAGAAAACCCTAATGTGCAAAGATAAATAACTGAAACTAACCACTCGCACATATCACTCTTAGGGTATGCCCTCACTTCGGTTGCCTTCGGTAAGCGATCATTAAGCATAGGGTATCTTAGTGGTTTCCCTCCTGTCTAAAAAAGATCAAACGTCCCATTCGAATGTTGCCTCGGAAATGTTGCCTAGAATATGATCTTAAGACTCTAGGGTAATTACTAAGGTATCCTAACATTGCTTTAGTGATCGTACGTCCCTATCGAATTGACCCTTACAACTCCAACGACGGTGCTACCTATTTCTCAATAGTAGGATAACACTGTCTAAAGGAAACGAGAATAGAAACGATCTTTTTTCGAGTAGGTAGATGCTAGTAGATACTTGCTCAAATCAAAACTTTTCACACTTACACTTTTCAAACAAACTTTCAAAACAACTTTGTCACACCTTTGAGGACTGATACAAGGGTTATCACGAAGTAAAACATTTTTCAAACAAAGCACATACACAAGAAATTTTAAAAAGATGATAAAGTACCTAAGAGCCCATGGAAAACCATGGATAGAAAGGGTGCTAACACCTTCCCTTTCTATAATCTACCCCCCGTACTCAAAATATCTCAAAAAAAGGATTTTTTATGTACTTTTTTCCTTTTCGATTGGATGAAATAAAAGTCAGTGGAGACTCTTGCTTACCGCGATATTTTGCGAACACAAAATGCAAAACGCAAACCATTATTAATAGTCGATTCTGCCACCATATCACAGCATGTGTCAACAAAAATAGGAGGCGTCCATGGGAGATTTGAATTTATATTTTTTCTATTTTGTAACTCTTTTTATTAAAAGCAATTATAATTCGAGCTAGTTACTAAAATTTCTTTTATTTCCTTTTGTTTAAACAAATTTAAATCCCGCAACGGTCCTTGAAAACATTTCACTTGCATTTTCATATCATGCATCATTACATAACAGGTTTTCCCATACAAGTTTTCTCATCTACTTGCTGTTTATTTCAGTAAAAGATGGCTCTTGAACAAACTGTTAAGGAACTCCAAGCTCAGAATGCCCAATTCTAGGAGACCATTCTAAACCTAGCTCAAGGACAAAAAGATATGATGGTGCTCATTGCTAAAAAGAATAAGACTCAGAAGCCAATTGATATCCTCAACATGGGAAGAAGATTCAAAGGTCATGTTAAACCAGTTCAAACTGCTGATATCACCTCTGATGGAGATGACAACCAAGAGGAGGATGGTAGAAGTGTTAGGGCTGAAGGTGGAACTAACTTTGGTTCTAGTAAGATGCTTGAGGATGAAGACTATTATGATGAACAGTATCCTCCTGCGGATGACAGATACAAATAGCTTGAAGATTGCCTCAAGGCCCTGGAAATCCAAAAAGTACATGGATTAAATTTCGAAGAGTCGGGTCTTATTCTGGGAGTAGTTATCCCTCACAAGTTCAAAGTCCCTGCTTTTTCTAAATATGATGGTGTGTCTTGTCCAAAAATTCATCTGAGGTCCTACATCCGGAAGATATAACCCCATAATGCTGATAGAAAGGTATGGGTTCACTTCTTCCATGAAAGTTTATCTGGTACATAACTCAAGTGGTTCTACCAGTTGGAGGGAACCAACATCCGCACTTGGGAAGACTTGGCTGCTGCTTTCTACAAGCAATATCAATATAATGGTGACCTTGCACCAACTCGTGTGCAATTACAAAACATGACTATGGGTTTGAATGAAGGGTTCAAACAATATGCCCATAAGTGGATAGACTTAGCTGGAAGGGTGCAACCTCCCTTGTCAGACCGGGAGCTAGTTGATATGTTCATGGGCACTCTAACAGGTCCATTCTTTAATCATCTGATTGGGAGTTCTTCATCTAGTTTTACTGAGTTGATTCTAATTGGAGAAGGTGTCGAAACTGGTATTAAGAGCGGAAAAATTCAAGTGGTTGCATCTTCAAATGATGTGAAGAATACATTCAACGGTAAGAAGGAGACCAATGTTGTTTATGGACATAAGGGCTGTGGTAAAAATGACTGCAATCAGTCTGTGGGAGAGATATTTATTTCTAATCTTGTGCCTGTTCAACAATAACAACAGGGCAATAGGCATAGGTCAAATGCTTCAGGAAGGCAGTTTACCAAGATTAATATGCCATTGTCTCATGCGTTACAACATTTACTAAAAGGGGAGCTGATTACGCTAAGGGATCTTCCTCAGAACCCTAACACCTCCTCTCCTAAGTACAATCCGAACGCGAAATGCGCCTACCATTCTAACAATTCTAGGTATGACACCAACAACTGTTGGACCCTGAAAAACAAAATTCAGGACATGATTGACAATAAGGAGATTGATTTTGATCCTCTAGAGACCCCGAATGTAATTACTGCACCTATGTCGAAGCATGACAAAGTCATAAGTGCAATTGACGATGTTCTTTATGTAGCTACTGTAAGTGAATTGGTTACTCCTCTACCAATAATCAAGAAGAACTTGTTGTAGGCTGGTTTATTTCCGGACTGTATTGAAAAATGTTACTACTGTGCAACCCAACCCAATGGTTGCAGATTATTGAAGGAAGGCATTCAACGCCTAATGGATAATCATATAATTCTTATCGAGAAGGTTCTGTCTTTTGAGAATCTGTGTCAAGACTTATACGTTATTTTTGGCCCTCCTATCAAGATTACCTCTAAAGGTCTTGTAAGGATTACTGCCAATCCAAAAGTCGCTCCTCTGATCATCACTACACCTGGACCTATCCCATATTCTTCGGATAAAGTTGTTCCTTGGAACTATGGATCTGATGTCTACTACCATAGCATCAAACAAGAACTATTGACCGTTGAAGTCAAAGTTAATGAAGTTGTTGATTCTTGACATTGACAATATTGCTGGAACTAGTAAGGTTACTAGAAGCGGAAGGGTTTTCTCCCCGGAAATCTCTCTGAAGACTATTGCTACACCTGTTAGATTTACAGCCACCGAGCCAACAAATGAGGCTCAGGGTAAAGGGCAAATAACAGATCCTGCCCAAACGGAGGCACCTAAGGTAGCTACATTTGAAGACACCTCTAGACAAGAGTTGGAAGAGGTATTGAAGATTATTTGTAAGAGTGACTACAAAATTGTTGAATAGCTGGGGAAGACCCCATCCAAATTCTCCATGTTATCCCTGCTACTGTGTTCTGAAGCTCATGCACAGGTTTTAGTAAAATTCTTGAAGATTGATCACGTGCCACAAGAGATTTCTGCCGATCAATTTGGAAGCTATGTTTCTAGCTTAATGATTAATAATGGAGTAGGTTTCTCTGATGTTGATCTGACTCCGGAAGGAAGAAATCAAATAAGGCCCAATACGTCTCCATTGAATGTAGGGGTACTACTCTGGCTCATGTATTGGTTAATATTGGCTCCTCGTTAAATGTTCTACCGAAGGGCACCCTGGACAGACTTGATTATGAAGGGGTTATACTAAACCCAGTGATATTATAGTTCGAGCCTTTGACATGTCAAAAAGGATGGTACAAAGAGAAGTGGATCTTTTGATCAAAGTAGGTTCTCAGATCTTTGAATCTACCTTCTATGTAATGGATATTCGACCATGTAATACGGTGGGAGAATTGACTTTTGGTTTTGAGTTTTATCACAAATGTTGCGGATAGCAAGAGTCGCCACCGACTTTCTTTTATCTAATAAAGGAAAGGGTGAAAAGAATAGGAAAGACCTTTGAGAATTTTCTGAGTTCGGGGGGTAGGTTATGAAAATGGAAGGTATTAGCACCCTTTTCATCCGTAGTTATCTACAGGCTCTTAATTGCTAGCTCACTTTTGAAAATTCTTTGTGAATGTGTAAGTTTGAAAATATTTTGAAAATTCCTAAGTTCGGCAACTTTGTAATGATTCTCGTATCAGTTGAGAATGCATACAAAGTGTTTGTTTTTGAAAATATTTCAGAAAAGTGTTTGTGTGAAAAAAGATGTTTTTGTGAGCAAGCGATTAAAAGCTATCTTCCTACTCAAAAGTCTTTCGTGTTATTTTCCTCTTCCTTTAGATAGTATTATCCTACCATTAGTTAGTAGGAAGCCCTATCGTTGGATGTTTGAGGGACAGGCGCGAGTCATCGTACAACCATAAAGGCAACATATAGGGATACCTTTAGCAATTCGAAGGGACTATCATCATGTATTTATAGGCAACACCGAGGGATAAGATCATTTGTCGAATGCAGCTTTGAAGGGTCATCAAGGGACTATGATCTTTATGATGATTTTTAACCGAGGGTCTTTTCTAATGGTATCCCTACATGCGAGGGACATGATTGTTTTTTATCCGAAGGCGACAAGTGGAATCGCGCTAGAGGTGCGTGTGTGAACAATGATTTGTTTTCAGTTAATTTGTCTTGATTAGGTTTTCTACATTTTGGTTTTAGATCTTTCCATACATGCCTAGTTACTATACAATTATATACATACATGCAAATAATTATAAGTGAGGAAAAATAAAGTTCTACACTATTACAGGGCTTGAGGCAATTACATAAGAAAAAGTGCGGAATGAAAAATGCGGAATTTAAACCTCAGCTATTACATCCCATAAACAGTTACATGATAGGAAAAATGCGGGAAAATAAACTAAGATATTACAAATATACCCGTGCGACCTATACATTTATTTATAGAAAATAAATAGCAAAAGTAAAACAAAATATTTTCAAAATTATTTTTAAAAGTCTTAACATCTACAAGATTAGAAATTAAATTTTTTGTGCATTTTTGGTTTGATTTGAATTATAAAATAAATAGACTTTAAACTTAAATTAAAGATTTAATTAATTATAAAAGAAACCTATGTCTAATTAATTGATTAAGAAAAATATTATCTATAAATTAAATTAACCTATTAAAAGTCTAGTTCTGATTTTACTATATTTGTTTGTGATTTTATTGATTAATGAAAATGATTAAAAAGAAAAATTAAATTAATTAGACAATGAAAAAGAAAAATAGAAAAGGGTTAAAAAGTATTGAAAATAAGAAAAGAAAGGTGCAGGAGCTGGGGTTTGAACCCACGCCCTTCTATTTACAGTCTCTATCTTTTCCATCTAAACCATGCGCACTTGGTGTTTGAAAAATTGCATTTGATCATTATATGATAAACCTGCAAAGATTGGAAAATAATAGCCAAATATATATCATGCATTGTTGTACCTCAAAAGATCATTAGTGGTGGTAGTATGCAATAAAACAAAATGAAAACAGAAAAATGAATTTGCAAGAAATTAAGAAAAACGACATAGCATGTATGCTCATTTCATGCTCTTTGGATCATTACAAATGATCCAAACTTACCCTATAATGCTCCTGGAAGTGAATGGAAAGGCTGGTTTGTTTTGATCATGGCTGCAACTAGAGTTTACAGCTTGTCCTACTTTTGAAAATTTTGGAGTGTTTTTTTGGGAGCAGCCTTTTATGTCCTTTGCACTTGAGTATTGCACGTATATATAGAGGAGTGAAATGGAACAAGAACAAGACAAGAATTTTGTACCATCATGTCACAATTCATTGCAAAAAAACACATTGAAATCTTTCCAAAATTGTTAAAAAAACATTCCAAACTTGAAGGTTCTTGTTCCCAACATGTTTTCAGGATTTTGGCATGTTTTTCATGTGTTCTTGGGCCTCCATGTGATTGAAATCAAAAGCCCATGCGCCTTGGCCCAATGATTTTATATTTTATTTGATTTACTTGCATTTAAATGAATAAAAATTCAAATAAAAGAAATAAAAATTATAAAAAATATATTAATGGATTTAGAGGTCTTCTAACACATTGTGAACATATTTGAGCATCAAAAGTTAGGCCCATTAGTCTAGAATTTCATGTTTGCTCACTTTGTATTTCTTGCATTTTACCAAAATTTCCCAATTTTCAATGGTCATAACTCTCTAAATTTTACTCTTTTGAAGATGATCTTGGACTTTTTGAAAATCTAACAATGTCTTCTGCAATTTCTTACTTTTGATCATTTTTGCATTTGAAAACTTTATCTTAATGTAAGTTACCTTGACAAAAGTGTCTTTTTGTTGACTTTTGAAATAACCTGTAATGTATGGGCTCATATCTCTCAAATGAAGAACTTTTTGGACTTGAGCATACATATAGAAAGTTGTAGAGAATTGAATTTACTTCAAAATGGGCTTTGGTTGGGGAAAAGTTGATGAAGCATGTGAATGTTATGCTTGATCAAAGTTCAGTTGACTTCTCCTAAGGAAACCCTAATTTGGCAACTTTTGACTTTTGATGATTTGAGGAATTTCCTTGAGGAATCATGATCAACTCTTTATCCAATGACGAATATCACTTCAAAGTGTTGATGTTGACCAAAAATATTGAAGTTTGACTGTATGTTGACCATAGTTGACTTTTTACCCAATATGGTTGATTTCCAATCATTTGAGCCATTGGCTGAGCAAACATGTGATGCAAGACTTGAAACTTTGACACGAACATTGTTGAAAACCTATGGAGAATCATGGAAACCACTTTATACCTTTTCAAACCAAACTTCCTTGAAAAAAACAAGACCCTAGTTATGGACCCCTTACTTTTGAGAAGAAATAACTAGTCAACCCTTGAGTATCCTTGAGTACTTGAGAGCCTTAGAAGAAGGTTTTTGAAGAAAATGGGAGGGAAAATTTCGGGGTACAACAGCTGCCCCTGTTCAATCTTCTTAAACCTGGAGAGTTAGATTGGCACATCTGCCATTCATTACTTGAAGGTGGAAGATGATTGAACACTTAAGTGCCCAGAAATTTGCACTCGCCTGTGCAAGAAGTAACATTGTTGGTTGATTGTACTGGGAATGGGCTTAAAGATGCCATTTAGAGAGGTTATTGAGAGTCATCGGAGATGGGCTTATAGATGCCATCCAAAGTGAATGTTGATAGAACTATCAGAAGGAGTCTAAGCTTGACTGCATCTGAGGAATGCTTTTTAGGATGAACCTATTCAGTCCTGTCTGAAGGAGCTTCTTCTCAGAATGAATTTCTGAAGTAAAGTGATTTTCAGAATGAATATCCTGGAGAAAAGTGTTTTTCATGTAGATAGTCGCCCCGTCCTGTTTCGGGAATTGATCTACAGTCCGTTTGTTGGTAAGCCTGTCCTGTTTCGGGAGTTCATACCACTTGGTGATAAAGATAGTCACCCCATCCTGTTTCAGGAATTGATCCTCAATCATTTTGTTGGTAAACATGTCCTGTTTCGGAAGTTCATACCATTGGTGATAAAGATAGTTGCCCCATCCTATTTCAGGAATTGATCTTTATCTGACCATAAAGAAAGAAAGATAGTTTCCCCGTCCTATTTCGGGAGTTAATCTTCGATCTGTTCATGTAGATAGTCACCCCGTCCTGTTTCGGGAATTGATCTACATTCAGTTTGTTAGTAACCAGTCTTGTTTCAAGATTTCATTCCATTGGCGATAAAGATAGTCACCCCGTCCTGTTTCGGGAATTGATCTTTATCTGACCATAAAGAAAGAAAGATAGTTTCCGCGTCCTATTTCAGGAGTTAATATTTGATCTGTTCATGTAGATAGTCGCCCCGTCCTATTTTGAGAATTGATCTACAATCAATTTGTTGGTAAACTCGTCCTGTTTCGGGAGTTCATGCCATTGGTGATAAAGATAGTCACCTGTCCTAATTCGGGAATTCATCTTTATCTTACCATAAAGAAAGAAATATATTTTCCTCATTCAGTTTTGGGAGTTAATCTTTGATCATTTCATATAGATAGCCGCCCCGTTTTGTTTCGGGAATTGATCTACAATCAGCTTGTTGGTAAACCCGCCCTGTTTCGGGAGTTCATACCATTGGTCATAAAGATATCCGCTCTATCCTGTTTCGGGAATTGATCTTTATCTGACCATAAAGAAATAAAAGTTTCCCCATCCTATTTTGGGAGTTAATCTTTGATCGATTCATGTAGATAGTTGCCCCGTCCTGTTTCAAGAATTGATCTACAATCAGTTTGTTTGTAAACATGTCGTGTTTCAGAAGTTCATACCATTGGTGATAAAGATAGTCGCCCGTCCTGTTTTTGGAATTGATCTTTATCTGATCATAAAGAAAGAAAGATAGTTTCCTCATCCTGTTTCGGATGTTAATCTTTGATCTTTTTATGTAGATAGTCGCCCCGTCCTGTTTCACGAATTGATCTATAATAAGTTTGTTGGCAAACTCGTCCTATTTCAGAAGTTCATACCATTGGTGATAAAGATAGTCACTCCATCCTGTTTCTAGAATTGATCTTTATCTAACCATAAAGAAAGAAAGATAGTTTCCTCGTCCTGTTTCTGGAGTTAATCTTCGATCTGTTCATGTAGATAGTCGCCCCGTCCTATTTCGGGAATTTATCTATAATCAGTTTGTTGGTAAACCCGTCCTATTTCGGGAGTTCATACCATTGGTGATAAAGATAGTCGCCCCGTCCTGTTTTGGGAATTGATCTTTATCTGACCATAAAGAGAGAAAGACAGTTTCCTCGTCCTGTTTCAGGAGTTAATCTTTGATCTGTTCATGTAGATAGTCGCCCCGTCCTATTTCGGGAATTGATCTATAATTAAATTGTTGGTAAACCCGTCCTGTTTCGGGAGTTCATACCATTGGTGATAAATATAGTTGTCTTGTTCTGTTTCGGGAATTGATATTTATCTAACCTTAAAGAAAGAAAGATAGTTTCCTCGTCCTATTTCGGGAGTTAATCTTTGATTTGTTCATGTAGATAGTCACCCCTTCCTATTTCGGGAATTAATCTAAAATCATTTTATTGGTAAACCCGTCCTATTTCGGAAGTTCATACCATTGGTGATAAAGATAGTCGCCCGTCCTGTTTCGAGAATTGATCTTTATCTGACCATAAAGAAAGAAAGATAGTTTCCTCGTCCTGTTTCGGGAATTAATCTTTGATCTTTTCATGTAGATAGTCACCCCTTCCTGTTTCAGAAATTGATCTACAATCAGCTTGTTGGTAAAATCGTCTGGTTTCGGGAGTTTATACCATTGGTAATAAAGATGGTTGCCCCATCCAGTTTCGAGAATTTATATTTATCTAACCATAAAGAAATAAAGATAGTTTCCTCTTCCTTTTTCGGGAGTTAATCTTCGATCTGTTCATGTAGATAGTCACCCTGTCCTGTTTCGGGAATTGATCTACAATCAGTTTGTTGGTAAACCCGTCCTGTTTCGGGAGTTCATACCATTGGTGATAAAGATAGTCGCCCCGTCCTATTTCAGGAATTGATCTTTATTTGACCATAAAGAAAGAAAGATAGTTTCCTCGTCCTGTTTCAGGAGTTAATCTTCGATCTGTTCATGTAGATAGTCGCCCCGTCCTGTTTCGGGAATTGATCTACAATTAATTTGTTGGTAAACCCTTCCTGTTTCGGGAGTTCATACCATTGGGTATAAAGATAGTCGCCTCGTCCTGTTTCGGTAATTGATCTTTATCTAACCATAAGGAAAGAAAGATAGTTTCCTCGTCCTGTTTCGGGAGTTAATCTTCGATCTGTTCTTGTAGATAGTCGCCCCGTCTTGTTTCAGGGATTGATCTATAATTAGTTTGTTGGTAAACCCGTCCTATTTCAGGAGTTAATACCATTGGTGATAAAGATAGTCACCCCGTCCTGTTTTGGTAATTGATCTTTATCTAACCATAAAGAAAGAAAGATAGTTTCCCCGTCCTGTTTCGGGAGTTAATCTTCAATCTGTCTGAAAATTGTTGATGATGTTCGTCTGTTGGTAGACTTTACCTGAAAGGATAAAGAGTTAGCTGTATAAAATATCATGATGTATGAAATGCATTGCGTAATGATGTTCTCAAAGTAAATGAGATTGTTCCCTATGTGTTTCGTATGCATATGCTATGATGTTTGTAAATGATGGATGTATGTGAAATGTCGTTGAACTTTAGCTCCGTATAACATCTTACTGGGGAAAATAAATCCATGAATGGTGTTGGGGATGAATAATATGTGTAATCATCAATATCGTCTGGAATGTTACCACTGGGGACTCCTACTCTCTGTTTGATGAAGAGTTCAAAATCATTGGTCGTTCATCACTTTACTGGAGAATTTAATTCTTATATACCCTGACTAGGGATAAAAGAGATGGATAACCTTTCGAGGCATTGTCTAACCAAGTTACTGATATGGATGCCGACTCATTTGGGAGAATAAGGTTGTATGATATCTAGTCCGGTTTCAGATTCCGTAGCAACTCTCTGGGGATAGTAGCCTAGACTTTCCTTTGTTGGAGAGGAGTTTTGCCGGTGATTTGCAGAAGCTAAAGGAATAGACTCAGGCTGGGGAAGTTGAATTCCGTTGGGGATATAAATCCTGTTGGGGAAATAAACCCTATTGTAGAAACACTTTGCTGAGGAATACTTTTGCTGAGGAGATGAGTCCAGCTGGAGGAGAGAATTCTACGGGGAATTTTATAGTGCTGGAGAAATAAACTCAACAGTGAAGAGAATTCCTATGAATTATGCTGACGACCTAATCTCTGATGAGGGTTAGGACTCCGTAAGTTGGCGAAATTGTTGGGGGAAAAGATCATTCTCCTTTATCCGCTAGGGGGTCTGCCGGTGAGTACGATTATGTTAACAGTTGGAAGATGCCCCACTTTCTGTTTGAAGGCGCATTAGACCTGTCAGGGATGTATCTTTGTTCACAATGAGCTTCTGAAGGTAGCTCTGTGGGGATTTATGGATGATTTGAACAATATCTCAACTTCTAGAGTCCTTGGTAAATGCTGATCAGGGTGATAAGTTTTCTACTGGTAGACAAGTGATGGGATAATGAGACATCGTCGTACACTTTAATCCCTAACTTTTGCTTGGACTGTCTTTTCAGATTTTCAGTCCACCGGGATACCCTTTTTTGCCCAAGCCACCTTTTCAGGTTTACGACTTGTCGGGTGTACAATTTCATATATATCCCTAATTTCTACCCGAACTCTTTTGGTTCGCCGCGATGCCCTTATTTTTTTCTAGGCCAGTCAACCTAGCGAGTCTTTTTTCGTGCGTAGTATTTTTCGAATATGTCAATGTTCATAGGATACGGAGAATTGTCATAGTCCATAGTAGTAAGTGTTGTAACACTGCCAGAAAATGTTTGCTTGATCGTGCGCGACCCTTCGTATGCGGGAGTCCATTTTCCCCTGTGTTGTACCCCAAAATTTGCCCTCTCATTTCTCAGGAAATCACCCTGGATTCTCAAAGTTTTCTCTTAAACGAATCCAAGCCTTGAATTATCATTTCTTTCCAAGCAAGCCATTTACAAGGGCAAAATGGTCATTTGCATGCTGAAAAGTCAAACTTTGGTTTTTGGATCAAAATCAAATCACAAAAATCATATTTCATTAAGACATGTTGGAATGTGAAGTTTGTTTCATCAAGAAGTTCAAAAGTCAATTTTTACCTTGGAAAAATTAAATTCTAAATACTTAGAATTTTTCTAAGAGTATTTAAGAAAATGAAACTTCAGAACTTCTGAACCAACCTCCAGGCAGGAGCAGTCAGAAGTTGCAAGCTTAGCTCAGCACAAAACCTTCAGTCAGAAGTTGCAAGCTTAGCTCAGCACATAACCTTCGGTCAGAAGTTGCAAGCTTAGCTCAGCACAAAACCTTCAGTCAGAAGTTGCAAGCTTAGCTCAGCACAGAACCTTCAGTCAGAATGTGGCTCTTCAGAAGCTACGCAAGCTCAGTCAGAATATGGCAAGGTAAGAACAAAAGATTATAAAACGTGATAACAAAGTCTGAAGGCTCTTTCAGAACATGCTGGAAATCCTAACGATCCCTCAGAACTGGCTAAGGCAGCATGATATCAAGATCAGAACTTGGTTACTTTGTCCTAGACTACACTAAAGTGGAACTTCTGGCTCTGATTTAAGTAATGATGCAAATCTCGTATTACAAGATTTCTTATTTTGACAAATCTCATCACCATTTAATGCTCATTAATGCTCACAACCACTTTTGAGTCTTTTTTCAAAGGTCTCTCCACGTGTAGCATAAAAAAAAACTTTTATACAGATTTAGGTATGGGTTCATGCGCTACTTTTCGCTCATGGGTGTCACTTTTCCTTAATCCTTTCTTACTAACCCAACCTAGGCTAAAAGCTGTCAATCATCATAACTTTTTATGAACTTTCTTCAAGAGTAAGTCAGCATCTAGTGCATGATATTGGCGCCACTTGACATTTCAAAATCCACAAATCCTTGCCTATAAATAGAACACCTTTGGCCACTGAGAAAGGGTCCAGAAAAATTGCTGAAAAGAGACAGAAAGTTTGAGCAAGAAAAGTCTTGAATCTCTGCCCAAAATTCCTAGAGTTTCAAAAACTGTAAACACGGCATAAAAACCATTAACTTTGAATCCCCTATTTTCAAACTCCATTTGTTCTCAAAATATTTCTTGACTAAGAAACACCCATACAGTTTCTGACCCACACGTTGGAAACTGCCATAACTTCTGTATTCATACGACTATATACCCTCCATCCATCCATTCAAAGAAGCTGTTTAGAACATCATCAGAGTTGAGACTAACTCCACCCCACAGAACTTCTTCCAGCTGCAAGGTAAGCATCTGCTGACTCTCACCACATTGCTTAAACATCACCATATTTGCATGCTCAAAAACACAATGTAGATATCATGCTTCTGATGTTATATACGTTCTGAGGTTTTCACGCATCTGTATGCTTAAGTAGAGAATGAATCAGTTCAGAACTTGCCTCTGATTTTTGGTTCTGATTTCTAAAACACTATGACACCTACTGAAACTGTCCTAGGCATGTCTTCTGTTTTGTGCAGAAATAACCAAATTGCAGATGTTCTGACTAGCATAGAGGGAGACCAAGTTCTGACAGTGGCGCCAGCGCTTCTGAGGCCTGTTTTGTTATCAGTAATATCAAAACTTCTGAAAATTATTGTGTTCCTAGCAGGGTCAGAACCTCTGGCCTCATACATTTTCACTAAATGGTTTCTGTTTTGCAGTGTACCAAGGTCAGAACCTCTGACCTATACATTTTCACTAACAGGTTGCTATTCTGCAGCAGGCCAGGGTCAAAAGTTCTGACTTCCTTTCAGCAGCACGCTGATTCTTTTTTTTCTCTTTCTTTCTTCCCCTTGTTATTTTCTTTATTTTTCTCGCTGGTACTCCCCATTCATAAATTTGTACCCCCACCCCCTAAATGTTATAATAGTGTAGGACTTTTCATTTCTGCAATTTATCGCTTTCAAATGTAAATGCAAGATAAAATAAATAAATAGACCACAAAGAAAAAATCAAAGACAAAAGCATGCAATCCAACACACTTGCACACAAACACCCTTAGGGTTTCTCCACTTGGTTGCCTTATACAAAATTAACCATATTACGCATGCAAGGTATTTTGGTAAAATAAACAAAATCAAAAGATCATAGTCCCTCGATGGCGCTATTCTAAGTTGCCTTACAAAAATGATCTTAGTCCCTCGAAAATACTAAGATACTTTGCAACATTGCTAATCATGGTTATACGATGACCCGTCCCGTTTACATCCAAAGATAGGGTTGCTTACCAAATCAATGGTAAGACAACAATGTAAAAGGAATAGAAAATGCCTAAGAAAGACATTTGAGTAGGTAGATTGCTTCTAGTTACTTGCTCTATCTTCAAACAAATATCTTTGCTATTTTAAAAAACAAACACACACATTTCCAAACAAACATTGAAAACATTTTCAAAAAAACAAACATCTTTGTATACATTCTTACGAACGAGAATCATTACAAAGATTGCCTAAACAAAGGGCCTCTTTTACAAAATACTTTCAAAACCACACCATACACATTTTCAAACAACAAAAGCAAGTGATCTAGCAAGTGATCTAGCAAGTAACTAAGAGCCCATGGAAAACCATGGATGAAGAGGGTGATAATACCTTCCCTTTTCATAATCTACCCCCCGAACTCAAGAAAACATCTCAAAGGTTTTTCCTATGCTTTTTCACCTTTCCTTTTGGATAAAAAAAAGTCAATGGTGACTCTTGCTAAACTGCAACATTTGCGATAAAACACAAACCCTCAAGTCAGTTCTCCCACCGTATCACAGAAATGGCGACTGTGTTGGGGATTATTGAAAAAATGTGGGGTTACATTAGGGCTAGATCACATTTACTGCTTTACATTGTTTGACTTGTTTGCTTTACATTACGGTTCTTTGTTTGGGTTTGAATCCTCTACCCGAATTTGGGGATACATTATAGGTAAATAGAAATACATTGTGGAAACTGTGCGGGGTATACCGACATGGTCTATGCAATACCTATGTTAGTGTGACATATTTGTGGGTACCGGTAGCCCTTGAGTAGTCAAGGAGAATACGGGGCCGCTGAGTGATATCGCGAAGCAATAACAAACTTTTAGAACCTTTACTTGACCAACTTGGCCTTTAGGGCGTAGTGAGATGACCGACTTTGGTGCAGTCCGAAGTTGGTAGATACTAGATACTACACTCATTGAGGGTTGGTTTCTTGGAATATTTTGGTCGCCATTAAGAGGCTTGAGCTGAAACAATGACAAAGGAAACAATCCGGTGATATTGAGCTCCTTAGAACCCAATTACTATTACTAGGACAAGTTGAGCCAACTAAACTTCAATAGGGTACTTACCTATAAAACCCCATGCAAGCCTAAACTAAGAACTTGTTTGTTTTGCTTGTGTATGCATACTTGTACATAACATCATGGACATCATGAGCATCATATGCATCTACTAACCATTTCAAGGATTTTGTAGATTCATCTTTGTTCTTGTTTTGTAGGATATGGATTCACTTCACAGGAAAACAATCCAAGTCAACCTTGTAAGAATTCCTCCACAACTCAAGGAGCCAGCTTCCAGGATCCCTGATAATTCTCCATTCACCGAGAGGCATGGTCGTCTACTCAACTTGGTCACCTCCCACACAGATGAGGACATGATAAAGGTGCTCTTTCAGTTCTTTGATCCTTTGCACCATTGCTTCACATTTCCCGACTACCAGCTTGTGCCTACTTTGGAATAATTCTCTCAACTCTTGAGGATTCATGTTCTCAATCAACTACCTTTCAACGATACGGAAAGAGACCCAAAGCCAGAAGAGATTTCTCAAGTTCTGCACTTGCACTCATCTGATGTCACAACTCATTGGGAAACTAGGAATTGTGTCAAAGGCTTCCTAGCAAAGTTTCTGTTTGAGAAAGCCCAAAGCTGTTGGAATTCCCTAGACTTGCAAGCTTTTGAAGAAATTGTGGCCCTTCTTATCTATGGGATGGTCTTGTTCCCCAATCCTGACCAACTCATAGATGTAAGTGCCGTCAAAATCTTCATGTCACGAAATCCGGTGCCTACATTGCTAGGAGATATCCTACACTCTTTTCAAACTCACACAATGAGGAAAAGAGGTGTCTGTTGTACCCCAAAATTTGCCCTCCCACTTTTCATTGATTTCTCATCACAAAGCCCTTGGAGATCAAGATCCAATTAGGGTTTCATCTGCTTAAGACTTCTCCTTGCACTGTTGACCCAAATTAGGGTTTGTGTTTGCACAAAGATGTTTTGACCTAAAATGCCTAAGATGACTTTCTTGCTTCATATTGGACTCCCAAGTTTATCCACATCAAGTTTCAAGCCTTGATTCCAAGTTTTGCCCAGTCAATTGGACAGTTGACCTAGAAATCAGCTGTATTGGGGAAAAAAGTCAACTGTGGCCAATTGACAGTCAAACCTCATGAAAATTGACCCACATCAACATTATGAACTCCTATGAACCATTTGATCAAGTTTGGATCACAATTCCACAAGGAATTTGATCAGATCACCAAAAGGGCAAAATGGTCATTTTTAGGGTTTTGACTGCACAAAGGCAATTTTTGACTGTTTGACCCAACCAATGGCAAACCAAGCTCACATATGGACTCAAGGACCCCATGGATTTATCTTGACATGCTCAACAAACTCAAAAGATCCCAAGTACACAAGATTGACAGTTGAATTTCCCAGTCAATTGATCAATTTTGACTGTATACTGAAAAGTCAAACTTTGACTTTTTGGTCAAAATCAAGAGTCAAGATTCATTTTTCATCAAAACATGCCAATTCATGAAACTTGTTCACCAAGAAATCAAAAATGCAAATTAGGGTTAGAAATGAGAATTTTTCATAACTTAGAATTTTTCTAAGTTATGAAAAACCCTAATTTTTTCCCAACTTTGCCCCACTTTCTCACCAAGATTCATTTGGATTCAAACAAAAGTCAAAACATGAAAGTTGTATCTTGTTGCATAATCTACAACTTTGATTCACAAAGTTTTCCCAAATGAGTCTTGTATCTCAAGTTACAATTTTTTGAATAAGGGTACTAAACCATTCTTAACTTAGTGAAATTTTAACCTATTTTGACAAGGTTTTCTACCCAACTTCAAGGCCATTTTCCATACACTTCCACTTGGAATTTCAATTTTCATTTCAAAGATGGATTGTAGTACACATTCCAAGCTTCCAAAAATGTCCAAGAACTCATCAAACAACCTCATAACTTGAGAGAATCGAATTTCACAATATGGCAAAAACTCACTTTTGAATTGGCTATTTTCCATGTTCATAATTTGTGCAAACTTCTCAAACCAGCATGCCCCTTGATTACAGGTCCTTAAACCATCCAACACTCATAAATTTAATGCCAATCCTTTATGCCAAGACCATGTTTTGTATGTTCAAGCATTGCCTAAAGGATTAATTCCAAAATAGATAAAGCATTTCTTCCATTTTTGCAAAAGGTAGCCTTATGTCCAATTGAAAATCCAACAAGTACATATGAGATCTAATTGGCACAAGATTATGAGAAAAACACTCTGATCAAGGAGATATTATGCAGCACATTAGGGGACCTCTACCTGCCTAGAACACAACTTGGGCATTTGTTGCTTAAAGTGTAAGTAACATTGCATTTTGTACAACAACTTTGATATCAGCTTGCAAACCCTTAAGCAAACTTGTAAAACACATTCAGGACATCCCAACTGAGCTAGTACACGACCCTAACATCCCTCATACACTCCCATTCCCAGAATCACCTTCAAACTGCAAGAACAGGGCAAGGCCTGCAGTTTGAGTGCCATCTCTCATTCCCCTCAAGCTTTCTTGCCCAAACCAGTTCACACACCTTCTCTAGCATCAATGCAAGCTAACCAAGACCTGAAACACGATCTGTAATTCCTCTAACAAGTTCCACCATTTTCACTTTCTCATTTTGCAGTTGAAGTTCCACAACTCGATTCAAGGTGTCTCCAGGCAAAGTAAGTGTCGGAATAGCATCACTACACTTCAAGGAAGCTGTACAAGTCATCATCTTGTCCTGAAAGTTCCTCCATTGCAAGGCACGATTCCAACTGCACAGGTATATTCATGAAGTTCTATCTCTCTTATTAGGCATTGTTAGCTTTAGGTTTGTGAAGAGAATATGTCACAATCATAGCCCTGAACATGCCCATATAATTAGATTTCATTTATATTATGTATGCTGCAAGAATTTTAAGTCTGAACATGGCATAAAAATTAGGTCAGGATTTGGGAGAGAAGAAATTCTCTCTCATTTCTGAGAGTTAGATTGACTTCTTTATATGTCTAGAATTGTGGCTTCAAGCTCTACAGGTTTCATGTTGGAAGATTTGGCAAAAGATCAAAGAATCAGGAGTTAGGGATTGGAGAAGAAGGGCGCGTATTTTTGAATTTTGTTTGGTCTGAAGGTTGAAGACAACAACTTTCTGGGCTGGGCCTGTTTGTTATTTCTTTTCACACCCTGTTTTTGCTTTCATACCCCCCAAGCCCATTTTGTGTATTTCTATGATTTTTTGATTTTTCCTTTTTCATTCTGACTCATTTATTTTTTCTTATCATATTAAAAACATAAAAAATATTTTTTGCATCATTTTTATATTTTTTAGGCATTTATTTGGTTATATTGATATTTATATACAAATAAGTAAATAATATATTATTTAGAATAAATAGAGAAAAATAATGTAAACACATTTTATTTTCATTTTTATTTTGTTTTATCTTCTTAAAATATTTTATACAAAACATACTTTTTTTTATAAATATTAATTATTATTATCTTATATATATGATATTTATTTAGTAAATAATATATATATATATATATATATATATATATATATATATATATATATATATATATATATATATATATATATATATATATATATATATATATATATATATATATATATATATATATATATATATATATATATATATATATATATATATATATATATATATATATATATATATATATATATATATATATATATATATATATATATATATATATATATATATATATTAATACACTTAGGATAAAATACCAAAAATATACATATTTTTATTTTATTAATATTTAACACTAAAAATACATTTTTACAAATATACTTCATTTTTATTTTATTTTTTGTATATAAATAATAAATATTACATATATTAAATAATTAATACCCTTTTGATTAAAATTTGGGTTTTGCCCTAAATAGGTAAATACTCCAAAAATAATACTTTTTATTTTATTTTATTTATTTGACATAAATAATACTTTTTTTTTCATACATATAAAAACTTTTTAGCATTTTTGCATATTTGTTTTATTTCTATTTAATTTATGCCTTTAATTATATTGTAAATATTCAAAGAAAATGATGTAATAGCTAGGTTTAATTTCTTGTCTAAATATCCCCCATTTGAACATTTGTACCCCCCCTCCCCATATTATTGTGTTGTAATAGTGTAGGAACTTTAGTTTTTCGCACTTTAACGCTTTCTAAATATACCATGCTAGAATTAGGGTTTGTATGCAAATAAAACGAACAAAAAAATAGCTTGACCTAATCTTAAGATAATCAAAGCATGAAAATGGACAACACATATCACACTTGCACCCCTAGGGTATTCCACTTTGTTGCCTTCAAATAATTGGGCCATATTGTATGTTAGGTCTCTTTGGGCAAAACAAATAAATTAAATGATCATAGTCCCTCAATGACGCTTTCCAAATGTTGCCTAAACAAATGATCAAGTCCCTTTCAAAGAGAAATTTCCCAAAGAGACTTAGCACTATTGCAATTATGGTCTAAACGATGACCCGCGCCCGTCCCTTTCACCTCCTAATGCAAAATTGTCCACCAAATACAATGGTGGAACAAAATTGTCAAAAGGGTTAAAACATAACAAAAATCTTTGAGAACCTTAGGGTAGATAACTCTTAGGTACTTGTCAATTGGTAAAAGAAAACACTTGCCTATTTTCAAACCACACTTAACAAACACTTTCAAAACAAACTTTCAAAAACCTTGAAACATCTTTTCAAAAGACAAAACACCTTTTGTAAAACATTCGAGTAAAGAATTGTTACAAGGGTAGCCTATGCAAGGCATCTTTTTAAAACATTTTCAAAACCACACGCTAAGCACCATTTCAAACAATTGAAAACCAAGGCAAGTTGATCTAAGCAAGTACCTAAGAGACCATGGATAACCATGTATAGAAAGGGGAGTACGGGGCCGCTGAGTGATGTCACTAAGCACTAATGACCTAGAACCTTACTTGACCATCTTGGACTTTTATTAGGGGTAGTGAGATGACCGGCTTTGGTGCAGTCCGAAGTTGGTAGATACTCGATACTACACTCATTGAGGGTTGTTTTCTTGGAATATTTTGGTCGCTAGTTAAGTGGCTAAACTAAAACAATGAACAATGAAAACAATCCCGTGATATTGAGTTCCTTAGAACCCGGTTACTATTTATAGGACAGGTTTTTAAGCCAACTACACTCAAGAGGGTACTTACCTATGAAACCCCATGCAAGCCTGAAACTAGGGTTTGGTGTGATTTGCTTGTACATATGTTTTGTGCATACATCATAAACATCATAAACATCATAAAACATCATATGCATTCACTAACCATTTCAAGGGTTTGGATCTTCATCTTTGTTCCTGTTTTGTAGGTCATGGAAATTACTCGCAGAAACACCATTCAAGTCAACCTTGTGAGAATCTCTCCTCAACTCAAGGAGCTCACCTCAAGAATTCTGGAAAATTCATCCTTCAGTGAAAGACATGGTAGACTGCTCAGCTTAGTCAACACCAACATTGAAGAAGACACGATGAAAGTGCTATTCCAGTTCTTTGACCCTCTTCACCACTATTTCACTTTCCCTGATTACCAGTTGGTACCCACTTTGGAGGAGTTTTCTCAACTCCTAAGAATCTCTATCCTTAATCAACTACCATTCAACGGTACGGAAAAGGAACCAAAGCCGGAAGATGTTGCTCGAGCATTACATCTACGACCATCCGACATCAAAGGGCATTGGGAAACCAGAAGCGGCGTTAAAGGATTCTTAGCAAAATTCTTGTTTGAGAAGGCACAAGAATGTTGGAATTTATTGGACCTACAAGCCTTTGAAGAGATTGTGGCACTCCTTATCTATGGGTTGGTCTTGTTCCCAAATCCTGACCAATTGGTAGATGTCAACGCCGTCAAAATCTTCTTGTCCATAAATCCAATACCAACATTGCTTGCGGACATTCTTCACTCATTTTACACACGAACAATGAGAAAGAGGGGTGTTCTCATGTGCTGTACTCCTCTCCTTGCAAGGTGGTTTATTTCGCACCTTCCACAATCTGTCTTGAAGAATGACCAAGGTTCAAGGTGGTCCCAACGGTTGATGACTCTTACTCATTCTGATGTACATTGGTGTTCTCGGTCCAGAGAAAATGTCATCATTGTCGATCGTTACGGAGAATTTCCTAATGTTCCTTTACTTGGAATCAGGGGAGGTATCACCTACAACCCTTGCCTAGCTTTGAGGCAATTTGGATATGCACGGAGGGATGTCCCTCATGACATGTTGATTCCTGACCTAGTTTTTGACTTCGACAACGATGCGCAAGGACTTCGCCAAAGATTCATCAGAGCTTGGGGAAAACTCAACAAGGTTGATAGCAAGACTCTGGGACACAAGAAATCCATCCCTCTTGAGCCCTATCTCAAGTGGGTACGAGCCCGAGCCCAAAGTCTAATGATGCCTTATCCTCATGTACTCCCAGTGATTAAAGAGCCCGTCAATGAAGGAGAGGTTCCCTACACCATCCTACATCCTGATATGCCTACATCGTGGGAGGAAATGCAGAAAAGTTGGATTCAGCTCAAGGAAGAACGTAATACTTTTGAAGCTAGCTTCTACCCCAGTGAGAAGAAGGTTCTAGAGCTTACCCGCCGACTCCATGAGCAAGAGGCCCTCAACACCTACATCGCACCAAAGAGGATGCGCAATGTCTTTTTGCCTTGAGAAGTAATTTTGTAATACTTGGCCCGCACTTATGTACTATCAAGTTTCTTCTTATTAATATGACGTGCGTTCTTCTTTGTCTGAAACAATTTTGAACGTCCGAAATCCTTGAATGCATTGCATACATAAGCATACCATTCATCATGTGCATAAGCAGGTCTCACTCCAGGTTTCCTTATCTGTCTGCTGTTTATTACAGTAGGATGGATCTCGAGCAAACAGTCAAAGACCTGCAAGCTCAAAATGCACAGTTCCAGCAACTCCTGATGACCTTGGCTAAGGGTCAGGAGGATATCAAAACTCAATTGGGGAACAAAGACCCGGTAAAAAAGAAGAAAAAGAGGCTCGGGGTGGCTACTTTGGGGAGAAGATTTGACGGAGAAGCTCGGAGAGTGCTTGAATTTCCTCCTATCTCTGATGAAGGAACCAACAAAGGAGGTGGAGCTGCGGTACCTTCCGAGTCTGATGCGGAAGAGGAAGAGGTCGAAGAGGATGAAGATTATTCTGATCAGCAATATCCTCCAGCTGATGACAAATACAAAGGGCTAGAAGACAGATTGGCCGCCATGGAATTACAAAGAGTACCGGGTTTGGATTTTGAAGACTTGGGTTTGGTCGCCGGGATTGTGATTCCCCCAAAATTCAAAGTGCCAGTGTTTGTGAGGTATGATGGGTTGTCCTGTCCCAAAATGCATCTCAGGTCCTACGTGAGAAAGATTCAACCCTATACGGCAGATAAAAACCTCTGGATTCATTTCTTTCAAGACAGCCTTTCGGGAGCTCAGTTGGAGTGGTTTTATCAGCTAGAAGGAACCAGTGTCAGAAATTGGGAAGATTTGGCCACCGCTTTCTACAAACAATACCAGTATAATTCTGACCTTGCTCCTACTCGTACCCAACTTCAGGGTATGTCACTAGGAACAAGCGAGGGGTTCAAAGAATATGCACAAAAATGGAGGGGTTTGGCTGGCAGGGTGCAGCCTCCTTTAACCGATCGTGAGCTTGTTGATATGTTTCTAGGGACTCTATCTGGGCCATTTTTCAATCATCTGATTGGTAACTCTTCCGCGGGGTTTACCGATTTGATCTTAACAGGCGAAAGAATAGAAGCTGGCATCAAGTCAGGAAAGATTCAGAAGGGTGTTGCCGCAAGTGTTGAGAAGAAGCCTTTTAAGAAAGAAACAACTATGGTATATTCTCAGAGAAGAGCAGGGAAGACAGAGCATCGGCCAACTGTGGGGGCCGTAATGATTCAAAACACTCTAAGTGAGCAGCCTCGCTATAACCAGTCCAGACCAAATCAACAACGAGTGGAACGGCCACAACGGCAGTTCACACGTATTAATATGACTCCAGCGCAAGTGCTTCCCCATCTATTGAAGTTGAATCTCGCCACCATCAAGGAGGCACCAAAGAATGTGAATACGTCCTCTCCATATTATCATGCTAATGCTAAATGCGCCTACCATTCAGACAGTGTTGGGCATGACACCAATGATTGTTGGGCACTCAAGCATAAAATCCAAGACCTGATAGAGGCAAAGGAGGTGGAGTTTGATGCTCCGGAGAAGCCTAATGTGATATCTGCACCCATGCCAAAACACGGCCGAAATGTCAATGCCATTGAAGAAGATATGTATGTTGCTGATGTCAGTGATATGACTACTCCACTGCTAACCATTAAGTTGAACCTATTGAGGGCCGGGATCTTCCCGGGATGTAAGGAAGACTGCTATTGTTGTTACTCTCTGTCGTTTGATTGTCCGTTACTGAAGAAAGGCATCCAAGGCCTTATGGATAGTCGACAAATTTTGTTTGAAAAAGTTTCTGCTGTCCCAGTTCATACTGAAGATGTCTCAATCATAACCATTCACGCCAATCTTTCCAAGGCCGTCAAAAAGCCTGTTAAGATTACACCAGCTGCGAAATCTGTTCCTTTGAAGATAACAATGCCAGGGCCTGTTCCCTATGTTTCTGAGAAGTCGATACCTTGGAACTATGGCGGTGACGTCTACTACCATGGTATCAAACAAATCGAAATAATTGAAGAAAGTTCGGATGATGAAGAAGCCAGCATTAGTAACATTGCGGGCACTAGCAAAATCACCAGGAGCGGGAGAATATTTTCTCCAGAGATTGCCCCTCCAAGAGCAGTCTTTGGACCCTCATCAACTGACAAGGTCATCCTTGCACCAATAAAGCTCTCTGCCGGAACCCCTTTAATTGAAGATTTTGTTGTTCCTAGTACTGTCCCTCCTACCACTGCCGACAAAGGTAAGGGAATCCAAGATGAGCCCGTCAGGACGAGGGCTCAACCCTTGGTAATCCCGGAAACCTCCAAGAAGGAAATGGATGAGATTTTGAGGATAATCAAAAGAAGTGATTACGATGTGGTAGAACAGCTGGGGCAAACCCCCTCCAAGATCTCCATGCTGGCACGATTACTTTGCTCGGAAGCGCATGCTAAAGCCCTGATAAAATTCCTGAAGGCAGCCCATGTGCCCCAGGAGACCTCTGCGGATCAATTTCAAAATTGCGTGGCCAGCCTGACTGCGGACAATGGATTAGGTTTTTCTGATGCCGACCTAACTCCTAAAGGTAGAAACCACAATGATGCTTTGCACATTTCAGTCGAGTGCCGAGGAACCACTCTCGCACACGTCTTGGTCGACACTGGTTTGTCGCTGAATGTATTACCTAAAAAGGCCTTGGACCGACTAGATTGTGAAGGTTTGAAATTGAAGCCGAGTGATATTGTTGTCAGAGCTTTCGATGGTTCGAAGAGAATGGTCCATGGAGAGGTTGAAATTCCCATCAAGATAGGCACTGAGGTGTTTAAATCCACTTTCTATGTGATGGACATCCGTCCATCATACTCTTGCTTGTTGGGTAGACCTTGGATACACCATGCTGGGGCAGTCACCTCCTCCTTGCATCAGATGTTGAAGTATCCTGTCAAGGGAAAGATCATTACTGTCCATGGCGAAGAAGAGTACATGATTAGCCACTTAAATTCTTTCCGGTATGTGGAGGTTGAAGGGGAGTTTATTGAGACACCGTTTCAACATTTCGAAGAAGTCCTTCCTGAAATAGCAGTAGCAAAGTTGGCAGCTGAGACACCGAGACAGATGGCCAGGATGGCATCTCTGGAGGACGCAAGGGCCGCAATCAAAGAAGGGAAGAATTCAGCATGGGGGCAGTTACCTGATATTCCGCATAAGACAGACAAATTTGGATTAGGGTTCACTACCGCAGGCCAAAAAGCTATGCGCCGGTCGAAGATTGAAAGAGCGCCAGTCAAAATTTCTCCCTACGGAATCAACGCCTTGGAAGATGAAGACAAAGAGAGCAACATTGAAGAGTGGATTTACCCAACTGTCAAGGGAGGATTGAGCAACTGGGAGGCAAAAGACTTTGTCCCCATCACTTTTATTCATCAGTAATTTATCTGTTAAACATTTCTTATTTGGTCTGTAATATTTATTTTCAAACAATCCGTATACTATCTTTTCACTTCCTGCCTTGCCCGGGGCATGTAGGTCCATTTGTAAGGGTTTTGATTATTTTTCATATCCATATCCCATGTTTAATGATTCATTAGACGTTTTTCATTTGATAAACTGCTTGTGCTCATTTTCTTTCCTTTTGCATTTTTGTTTAAGGATGGCTATCCCTTACACACACCCACACTCACCAATGCAGGTACCCATCCACTCCGGATTCCATGGGTGACGATTCTGCTATATCTTTCAATAACTCTGAAGATCTGGTCAATCAAGCCGAGTATGAAGATGACGAAGGTTGTGAAGTACCCGGGGAACTAGCCAGACTTCTACTGCAAGAGGAAAGGGCCATCTTACCTCATGAAGAGTCATTAGAAACTGTCAACTTAAGGACCGAGGAAGACCGGAAAGAGGTGCAAGTGGGTGCCAATCTGGAACCGAGTGTCAAGGAACGCCTGATACAGTTGTTGAATGAGTATGTTGAAATCTTCGCTTGGTCTTATGAAGACATGCCGGGTTTAGACACAGACATCGTGGTTCACCGTCTCCCCACAAGAGAAGACTGTCCACCCATCAAGCAAAAAGTTCGCCGAATGAGGCCTGACATGTCTGAAAAGATCAAAGCGGAAGTAATGAAGCAATTTGACGCTGGCTTTCTGGCTGTTACTTCCTATCCTCAATGGGTCGCTAACATCGTGCCAGTACCTAAGAAAGATGGCAAAGTCAGGATGTGTGTGGACTATCGGGATTTGAATAGGGCCAGCCCCAAAGATGATTTCCCGCTACCTCATATTGACATCTTGATCGACAATACAGCTCAACACAAAGTGTTTTCCTTAATGGATGGATTCTCGGGCTACAATCAAATCAAAATGGCCCCCGAGGACATGGAGAAAACTACTTTCGTCACACAATGGGGCACTTTCTGTTACAAGGTGATGCCGTTCGGGCTGAAGAACGCAGGGGCAACTTATCAACGCGCCATGATAGCTTTATTTCATGATATGATACATCATGAGATTGAAGTTTACGTAGACGATATGATAGCTCGGTCACAAACAGAGGAAGAGCACCTTGAACATCTGGAGAAGCTTTTTTCCAGAATGAAAGAATACAAGCTCAGGCTGAATCCAAGTAAATGCACTTTTGGAGTTAGGTCTGGTAAACTCCTGGGATTCGTTGTAAGCAACAAAGGCATCGAAGTCGATCCGGAAAAAGTAAAAGCCATACAAGAAATGCCTGCTCCCCGTACTGAAAAAGAGGTTAGAGGATTCTTGGGGCGCTTGAACTATATTGCCAGATTCATCTCTCATCTGACTTCTACCTGTGAGCCAATTTTCAAACTCTTGAAGAAAGATCAGGTAGTTGAGTGGAACGACGATTGTCAAGCCGCTTTTGATAGAATCAAGGAGTATTTGCTAGAACCTCCTATTCTGATGCTACCCGTTGAAGGAAGACCATTGATCATGTATTTGACTGTCTTGGATAACTCAATGGGGTGTGTTTTGGGCCAGCATGACGAGTCTGGTCGAAAAGAGCATGCTATGTATTACCTTAGCAAAAAGTTTACCGACTGTGAGACTCGCTACTCACTGCTCGAGAAAACTTGCTGCGCTTTGGTATGGGCTGCTCGCCGACTAAGACAGTATATGTTGACTCATACTACCTTGCTGATTTCCAAAATGGATCCTATCAAGTATATCTTTGAAAAGCCCGCTTTATTTGGAAGGATAGCTAGATGACAAATGATCTTAACTGAGTATGACATCCAATACACCACCCAAAAAGCTATAAAAGGGAGTGTACTAGCTGACCATCTGGCTCATCAGGCTATCGAAGATTATCAACCCATGAGATTTGATTTCCCGGACGAGGACATCATGAATTTGGACAACATTGAAGGTAACGGACCGTATGACGGACCCGAAAAGGGATCCCGATGGACCCTGTACTTTGATGGTGCTTCAAATGCACTTGGAAATGGTATCGGCGCAGTACTCATTTCTCCAGAAGGCTGTCACACACCTTTCACGGCCCGACTTTGCTTCAGCTGCACAAACAACATGGCTGAGTATGAAGCTTGCATCTTTGGGCTCAAGGCTGCTATAGACTTGGGGATCAAATCTTTGATCGTATTTGGGGACTCGGCTTTGGTCATCAGTCAAATCAAAGGAGAGTGGGATACCAAGCATCCTAATCTTATCCCATACAAAGAACATGTCCTGACATTGTTGCCTCATTTCGAGCAAATTACCTTCGAGCATTTCCCGCGAGAAGAGAATCAGCTAGCAGATGCTCTAGCCACAATGTCCTCCATGTTTAAACTCAACTGGGATAACGAGGCTCCCCAAATCACCATCGAGCGAATGGATGAACCTGCACATTGTCACGAGATTAATACCGAAGAAGTAGTGGAACAACCTTGGTTCCATGAAATCAAAAGGTATCTCGAGACCAGAGATTATCCTGAAGGAGCTTCCGTAAATGACAAGAAGTTCTTAAGGAAATTCGCTGCTAAGTTCTTCCTGAGCAACGACATCCTTTACAAACGAAGCCATGATTGTGTATTACTCCGATGCGTAGACCAAGCTGAAGCAGAGTTGATCATGACCGATATATACAGCGGCACATTTGGCACTCACTTGAGCGGGCATACAATGGCTAAGAAGATCCTAAGGGCAGGCTATTACTGGTCTACCATGGAAGCTGACTGCCATCAACATTCCCGTACTTGCCACAAATGTCAGGTCTATGCTGACAAAGTTCATATCCCTCCGGTTCCTCTCAACGTCCTGACTGCTCCTTGGCCCTTTGCAATGTGGGGCATTGATATGATTGGAGAGATCAAGCCCACGACTTCCAATGGACATCGCTTCATCCTGGTTGCCATTGACTATTCGACCAAATGGGTCGAAGCAGCTTCCTTCGCCTCTGTTACTAAAAATGTGGTTGCCCGCTTTATTAAGCAAAATCTCATATGTCGATATGGTGTTCCAGACAGGATCATCACAGACAACGGTACGAATCTGAATAACACGATGATCACTGCATTGTGCGAACAGTTCAAAATTTATCATCACAATTTATCTCCCTATCGGCCGAAGATGAACGGTGCTGTTGAAGCTGCGAACAAAAACATTAAGAAGATCATTCAGAAAATGACAGTCACTTACAAAGACTGGCATGAGATGTTACCGTTTGCTCTACATGGATACCGTACGACGACACGTACTTCAACTGGGGCAACCCCATTTTCATTGGTATATGGCATGGAAGCTGTCTTGCCTATGGAAGTCCATATTCCTTCTCTAAGGATTATGAAGGATGCAGGTTTGAATGAAGATGATTGGATGCAGACCCGACTTGACCAACTCAATCTGATCGACGAAAAGCGACTTGCTGCTATATGCCATGGTCAGACGTATCAAAAGCGGATGATCAAGGCCTTCAATAAGAAAGTCAGACGTCAAGTGTATCAAGTCGGAGATCTCGTAATCAAGCGGATTATCTTGCCGCAAAGTGATCCCAGGGGCAAATGGACTCCTACATATGAAGGACCATTTGTGATCAAGAGCATATTTTCTGGTGGTGCAATGATTCTGACCACCATGGACGGCGACGATTTGCCGCACCCTGCGAACGCAGACATAGTCAAAAGATACTACGCATAAATAACCCGACAAGTCGAAAACCCGAAAGGGCGGCTTGGGCAAAAATGGGCATCCCGGTGGATCGAAAACCCGAAAGGGCGGTTCAGGCAAAAATTAGGGATAAAAACAAAAAAATCTGTACACCCGGCAAGTTGAAAACCCGAAAGGGCGGCTTGGGCAAAAAGGGGTTTCCCGGTGGATCGAAAACCCGAAAGGGCGATTCAGGCAAAAGTTAGGGAATTAAAGCGTATGACTATGTCTCGTCGGATCACTTCAAAGACAATCTCTTCATCAACCGGTTCCAGGCTTCTGATCAATCCAGTCATCGGTAAACGAAGCATTGAAGGGACAGAGATTCAGAGTTGTGAAAGCTATAGCGGAATGGAATCCCATGGAATTATTTCACATAGCCATCTTTATTTTGTATAAATTTTTCAAATATTTACGACAGAATCCTCTCACTAGGATGATTGTCTCCTTTGTACAAATATACTCATAAAAATCAATACAGATACTTTTCCCAGAAATTTGTGTCATTTCCTTTTCTCTTGCACTATTTGTTTTATTTTGAGAAACGTCCAATGTTTTGTTAAATAGGCATATGCATTTGAACATAATCATTTCCTTACGAACCAAGAAAGAGGATTATTGATAAGTTGAAGGTACAGTTGGATATCTTGGCACCCTTCCAAAAGGAAATCCCCCGGAGAATTGGAATCCATATCCCTAGCAAGTCTTGAGGCTCATCCCCAGTAGATTCTGGAAGCTTGTCCCCTGCAGAGTACGGACGTCTCTCCCGAGTTTTATTCAAAGTTATTCCTCACAAGGGCTTATAACTGGGTTATCCTCAGCTAACAACCACGGAAGATCGCGCTCGCCCAAAATTCTTCCTATCCCCAGCGGAGTTCATCAAAGTTCCCCAACAGTAACTTATCTTTACAATCCCCCAGCCAGAAGACCCTCAGGAACTCAATTCCCCTCAGAGTTCAAATTTTCAATCCCCAGCAAAACCAGACTATTGAACCTTCTCCCCACAAAGTTTTAGGAGGGCAAATCTTGAGTTCCCCAGTGAAGTCGCCAGAGATACTTCCCACCAAACTGAAGATTCTCAGTCTTACCTCTCCAGCATGAGTCTATTAACTTGGAACTCCCCAGTAGAAGTCATCAGGAATTCCCCAGAAGATTGGTATACAACCCAAGCTCCTTATTCTCCAACATTGACCAGGAATTATTCTTCCCGGCAGCAGTCAAGATACTCTTATCTTCAGCCATCTCGGATTCATCTATCCCCAGCAAGACATCTCATCAGTTTACATGCGCATTCATTGCATCCATATCATAAACATTGATATAACATATATTGCATCATACATTTCATGCAACATAATTTTGTGTTTAGTTAACATTTTGTCCTTTTCAGGATAAGAATAAAAGGCTATCGTTAACAGTTTCAGATGCAGTTTTACACGGACTCATCATCAGGCAACCCTACACCGGTTCCTCCTCAAACTCCAAGATTTCTGAAAACAGTTCACGGGTTCTCCAAGTAACGGATGTTAACCTATCGCTTGTTCAGACTCTTCTCACCTTTGAAAACAATTTACGGACGCTTCCCAACAACGGATGCTGCTCTATTGCTTATTCAACTCCAAGATTTCTGAAAACAGTTCACGGGTTCTCCAAGTAACGGATGTTAACCTATCGCTTGTTCAGACTCTTCTCACCTTTGAAAACAATTTACGGACGCTTCCCAACAACGGATGCTGCTCTATTGCTTATTCAACTTCAAGATTTCTGAAAACAGTTCACGGGTTCTCCAAGTAACGGATGTTAACCTATCACTTGTTCAGTTTCTTCGCAAGACTTTTGAAAACAGTTTATGGATTCTTCCCAACAACGGATGTTAATCTATCAACTTGTTCAGATGCAACTTTTGAAAACAGTTTACGGATTCCTCCCAACAACGGATGTCAATCTATTGCTTATTCAGACCCCCAGTTCAAAGATGGTCCAAAACATGGACACCTTTCTGATACTCATTCCAGATGGCATCTTTAAGCCCATCCCCGACAAGTTCCTGTTACTCCTCCCGATGGAATCATTAAGCCCATCTCCAAATGGCATCTCTAAGCCCATTCCCGCATCCATTGCTTTGACGAGTGCAAATTTAAGGGCACTCTAGTGTCCAATCTCCTTTTACCCTCGAGTCACGAAAGGCAAACTTGCCAATCTAACTCTTCGGATTCAAGAAGATTGAACAGGGGCAACTGTTGTACCCCAAAATTTTCCCTCCCACTTTTCATTGATTTCTCATCACAAAGCCCTTGGAGATCAAGATCCAATTAGGGTTTCATCTGCTCAAGACTTCTCCTTGCACTGTTGACCCAAATTAGGGTTTGTGTTTGCACAAAGATGTTTTGACCTAAAATGCCTAAGATGACTTTCTTGCTTCATATTGGACTCCCAAGTTTATCCACGTCAAGTTTCAAGCCTTGATTCCAAGTTTTGCCCAGTCAATTGGACAGTTGACCTAGAAATCAGCTGTATTGGGGAAAAAAGTCAACTGTGGCCAATTGACAGTCAAACCTCATGAAAATTGACCCACATCAACATTATGAACTCCTATGAACCATTTGATCAAGTTTGGATCACAATTCCACAAGGAATTTGATCAGATCACCAAAAGGGCAAAATGGTCATTTTTAGGGTTTTGACTGCACAAAGGCAATTTTTGACTGTTTGACCCAACCAATGGCAAACCAAGCTCACATATGGACTCAAGGACCCCATGGATTTATCTTGACATGCTCAACAAACTCAAAAGATCCCAAGTACACAAGATTGACAGTTGAATTTCCTAGTCAATTGATCAATTTTGACTGTATACTGAAAAGTCAAACTTTGACTTTTTGGTCAAAATCAAGAGTCAAGATTCATTTTTCATAAAAACATGGCAATTCATGAAACTTGTTCACCAAGAAATCAAAAATGCAAATTAGGGTTAGAAATGAGAATTTTTCATAACTTAGAATTTTTCTAAGTTATGAAAAACCCTAATTTTCCCCAACTTTGCCCCACTTTCTCACCAAGATTCATTTGGATTCAAACAAAAGTCAAAACATGAAAGTTGTAGCTTGTTGCATAATCTACAACTTTGATTCACAAAGTTTTCCCAAATGAGGCTTGTATCTCAAGTTACAATTTTTTGAATAAGGGTACTAAACCATTCTTAACTTAGTGAAATTTTAACCTATTTTGACAAGGTTTTCTACCCAACTTCAAGGCCATTTTCCATACACTTCCACTTGGAATTTCAATTTGCATTTCTAAGATGGATTGTAGTACACATTCCAAGCTTTCCAAAATGTCCAAGAACTCATCAAACAACCTCATAACTTGAGAGAATCGAATTTCACAATATGGCAAAAACTCACTTTTGAATTGGCTATTTTCCATGTTCATAATTTGTGCAAACTTCTCAAACCAGCATGCCCCTTGATTACAGGTCCTTAAACCATCCAACACTCATAAATTTAATGCCAATCCTTTGTGCCAAGACCATGTTTTATATGTTCAAGCATTTCCTAAAGGATTAATCCCAAAATAGATAAAGCATTTCTTCCATTTTTGCAAAAGGTAGCTTTATGTCCAATTGAAAATCCAACAAGTACAGATGAGATCTAATTGGCACAAGATTATGAGCAAAACACTCTGATCAAGGAGAGATTATGCAGCACATTAGGGGACCTCTACCTGCCTAGAACACAACTTGGGCATTTGTTGCTTAAAGTGTAAGTAACATTGCATTTTGTACAACAACTTTGATATCAGCTTGCAAACCCTTAAGCAAACTTGTAAAACACATTCAGGACATCCCAACTGAGCTAGTACACGACCCTAACATCCCTCATACACTCCCATTCCCAGAATCACCTTCAAACTGCAAGAACAGGGCAAGGCCTGCAGTTTGAGTGCCATCTCTCATTCCCCTCAAGCTTTCTTGCCCAAACCAGTTCACACACCTTCCCTAGCATCAATGCAAGCTAACCAAGACCTGAAACACGATCTGTAATTCCTCTAACAAGTTCCACCATTTTCACTTTCTCATTTTGCAGTTGAAGTTCCACAACTCGATTCAAGGTGTCTCCAGGCAAAGTAAGTGTCGGAATAGCATCACTACACTTCAAGGAAGCTGTACAAGTCATCATCTTGTCCTGAAAGTTCCTCCATTGCAAGGCATGATTCCAACTGCACAGGTATATTCATGAAGTTCTATCTTTCTTATTAGGCATTGTTAGCTTTAGGTTTGTGAAGAGAATATGTCACAATCATAGCCCTGAACATGCCCATATAATTAGATTTCATTTATATTATGTGTGCTGCAAGAATTTTAAGTCTGAACATGGCATAAAAATTAGGTCAGGATTTGGGAGAGAAGAAATTCTCTCTCATTTCTGAAAGTTAGATTGACTTCTTTATATGTCTAGAATCGTGGCTTCAAGCTCTACAGGTTTCATGTTGGAAGATTTGGCAAAAGATCAAAGAATCAGGAGTTAGGGATTGGAGAAGAAGGGCGCGTATTTTTGAATTTTGTTTGGTCTGAAGGTTGAAGACAACAACTTTCTGGGCTGGGCCTGTTTGTTATTTCTTTTCACACCCTGTTTTTGCTTTCATACCCCCCAAGCCCATTTTGTGTATTTCTATGATTTTTTGATTTTTCCTTTTTCATTCTGACTCATTTATTTTTTCTTATCATATTAAAAACATAAAAAATATTTTTTGCATCATTTTTATATTTTTTAGGCATTTATTTGGTTATATTGATATTTATATACAAATAAGTAAATAATATATTATTTAGAATAAATAGAGAAAAATAATGTAAACACATTTTATTTTCATTTTTATTTTGTTTTATCTTCTTAAAATATTTTATACAAAACATACTTTTTTTCATAAATATTAATTATTATTATCTTATATATATATATATATATATATATATATATATATATATATATATATATATATATATATATATATATATATATATATATATATATATATATATATATATATATATATATATATATATATATATATATATATATATATATATATATATATATATATATATATATATATATATATATATATATATATATATATATATATATATAAGATAATAATAATTAATATATATATATATATATATATATATATATATATATATATATATATATATATTAATACACTTAGGATAAAATACCAAAAATATACATATTTTTATTTTATTAATATTTAACACTAAAGATACATTTTTACAAATATACTTCATTTTTATTTTATTTTTTGTATATAAATAATAAATATTACATATATTAAATAATTAATACCCTTTTGATTAAAATTAGGGTTTTGCCCTAAATAGGTAAATACTCCAAAAATAATACTTTTTATTTTATTTTATTTATTTGACATAAATAATACTTTTTTTTTCATACATATAAAAACTTTTTAGCATTTTTGCATATTTGTTTTATTTCTATTTAATTTATGCCTTTAATTATATTGTAAATATTCAAAGAAAATGATGTAATAGCTAGGTTTAATTTCTTGTCTAAATATCCCCCATTTGAACATTTGTACCCCCTCCCTATATTATTGTGTTGTAATAGTGTAGGAACTTTAGTTTTTCGCACTTTAACGCTTTCTAAATATACCATGCTAGAATTAGGGTTTGTATGCAAATAAAACGAACAAAAAAATAGCTTGACCTAATCTTAAGATAATCAAAGCATGAAAATGGACAACACATATCACACTTGCACCCCTAGGGTATTCCACTTTGTTGCCTTCAAATAATTGGGCCATATTGTATGTTAGGTCTCTTTGGGCAAAACAAATAAATTAAATGATCATAGTCCCTCAATGACGCTTTCCAAATGTTGCCTAAACAAATGATCAAGTCCCTTTCAAAGAGAAATTGCCCAAAGAGACTTAGCACTATTGCAATTATGGTCTAAAACGATGACCCGCGCCCGTCCCTTTCACCTCCTAATGCAAAATTGTCCACCAAATACAATGGTGGAACAAAATTGTCAAAAGGGTTAAAACATAACAAAAATCTTTGAGAACCTTAGGGTAGATAACTCTTAGGTACTTGTCAATTGGTAAAAGAAAACACTTGCCTATTTTTAAACCACACTTAACAAACACTTTCAAAACAAACTTTTAAAAACCTTGAAACATCTTTTCAAAAGACAAAACACCTTTTGTAAAACATTCGAGTAAAGAATTGTTACAAGGGTAGCCTATGCAAGGCATCTTTTTAAAACATTTTCAAAACCACACGCTAAGCACCATTTCAAACAATTGAAAACCAAGGCAAGTTGATCTAAGCAAGTACCTAAGAGCCCATGGATAACTATGGATAGAAAGGGTGCTAATACCTTCCCTTTCTATAATCTACTTCCCGAACCCAAGAAAAATCTCAAAGGTTTTTGCTGTGCTTTTTAAACCTTTCCTTAGGATAAAATAAAAAGTCGGTGGCGACTCTTGCTCAACCGAAACATTTGCGAAAACGAACGCAAAACCATAGTCAGTTCTCCCATCGTATCACAGTGTCCTTATGTGTTGCACCCCTCTCCTGGCAAGATGGTTTATTTCTCATCTTCCCCAATCGGTCTTAAGGAATGAGCAAGGATTAAGGTGGTCACAAAGGTTAATGACGCTCAAACATTCAGATATTCATTGGTGCTCTCGATCCAAGGAGAATGTTATCATTATTAACTGTTGTGGGGAATTCCATAATGTCCCTCTACTTGGCGTTAGGGGAGGCATCACCTATAACTCATGCTTAGCTATAAGACAATTTGGTTATGCCCAAAGGGATGGCCCGTACGAGGTACTGATTCAAGGCTTGGTATTCGACTACGACAACGACGATCAAGGTCTTCGCCAGAGGTTCATCTGAGCTTGGAGGATGCTAAACAAGGTGGATAGCAAGACTTTGGGACACAAGAATTCCATCCCTCTTGAGCCTTACTTCAAGTGGGTACGAACCCATGCTAAAAGTCTTATGATGCCTTATCCTTCCATCCTCCCGGTGATCATTGAGCCTGTTAAGGAGGGAGAAGTTCCATATACTACCCTACATCCTGACATGCCCACATCTCTGGAAGACTTACAAAGGGATTAGATACAGCTCAAAGGAGAGCGAGATACTTTCGAAGCCCAATTCTACTCAAGCGAGAAGAAGGTTTTGGAACTCACTAGGCTACTTAATGCCTACATTGCACCAAAAAGGATGCGCACTACCTTTTTATCTTAGAGTTTTGTATTATTTTGCCCAAGGGTCATTATTATACTCAAACTCTATCTTATTAATATAACGTGTGTTTCTTTTTTGTCTAAAACGAACTTGACTCTTTGAAATCCTTGAAAAAATTACATATGCACATATCATTAATCATAACATAAACAAGCCCTTTTTGCAACAAGTTCCCTCATCTATCTGCTGTTTATTTAAGCAATATGGATCTCGAACAGACAATCAAAGATCTTCAAGTTCAAAACACGTAGTTTCAACAATTACTCACAACCCTGGCCAAAGGACAAGAGGAGTTGAAGACTCTGTTGGCCAAAGAAAAGAAGAAGAAAGAGAAAAAAACAACCAGTGTTGTAATCATGGGGAGAAGGTTTCAAGGACAGACTAGAAGAACCTTGAATTTTTCCACAACCCCTGCTGTTATCCCTACCAATACCCCTACTACTGAAATTCGAGGAAAAAGCACTCAAGAAGAGCCTGTCCGAACAAAGACTCAACCACTGACTATTCCCGAAGCTTCCAAGAAGGAAATGGAGGAGATCTTGAGAATAATAAAGAAGAGTGACTACGACGTAGTTGAACTATTGGGGCAAACTCCCTCCAAAATCTCCACGCTAGCTTTGTTACTGTGCTCAGAGGCACATGCGAAAGCCCTGGTGAAGTTTCTGAAGACAACCCATGTGCCTCAAGAGACGTCTGCTAACCAATTTCAAGATTGTGTGGCCAGTCTGATAGCGAATAACTGCCTAGGATTCTCGGATCCTGATCTGACACCAAAGGGAAGAAAGCACAACGAGGCACTGCATGTCTCTGTGGAATATAGAGGAATAACTCTGGCCCATGTCTTGGTGGACACTGGCTCGTCTTTGAATGTTTTACCGAAGAAAGCTATCGACAGACTAGATTGCAAAGGATTAACATTGAAACCCAGTAACATAGTCGTGAAAGCATTTGATGGCTCAAAGAGGACGATGCACGGGGAAGTGGATATCCCCATAAAGGTTGGAACTCAGACTTTAAACTCAACCTTCTATGTAATGGACCTTCGCCCCTCTTACTCCTGTCTACTAGGACGACCGTGGATCCATAATGTCGGTGCTGTCACCTCTACATTGCACCAGATGCTAAAATATTCGATCCATGGAAAGATTATCACTATCCACGGAGAGGAAGAGTATATGATTAGCCACCTCAATTGCTTCCGGTATGTGGAATTGGACGGCGAGTTCATTGAAACTCCTTTTCAACATTTCGAAGAAGTCTCTCAAGAGGTAGCGGTAACCAAGACTATGTCTCAAACTCCCAGGATTACAAAACCTCCACTCCGGATGTCATCTCTAAAGGACACCAAAGCAGTAATAGAGGGGGGGTGGATGCACCATCTGGGGGCAACTTCCAGATATTCCTTACAAATCTGACAAGTTTGGCTTAAGGTTTACTTCAAGTGCTCAGAAGGCCATGCGCCGTGCCCGTGCGGGAGGGCCACCTTTGAAGATTAGCAACCGAGAGATCAATGCAGTGGAAGATAGTGAAGAGGATTGCAACTTGGAGGATTGGATCTTTCCTACTGTCAACGGAGGACTCCGCAATTGGGAAGCCAGAAACTTTGTCCCAATAACTTTCATCCCTCAGTAATTTATCTTTTACATTTATGTTGGACTTGTAATATTCACAAATAGTTCGCACATTTAAAACCTTGCGTCTTGCCTGAGGCACAATGGTCCATTTGTAAGGGTTGTCATTTCATCTTCATATGACATTTAATGAATCACAGACATTTTGCATACTAACTTTTATGCTCATTGTTCTTCTTCTGCATTTATTTTCCTTTTAAAAGATGACACACCCATATTCACAAATACAGGTACCCCTCCATTCCGGATCCCATGGGTAACGATATTGCTATGGCCTTTAGTGACTCTGAAGATATAACCTACCAAGCCGAAGACGAAGGTGAGGAAGATTGTGAAGTACCAGGGGAACTTGCCAAACTACTCTAGCAAGAGGAAAAAGATATTCAGCCTCATGAGAAACCGGTGGATACAATCAACTTGGGTACCAAGGAGAATAGAAAAGAGGTCAAAGTAGGTGCCAATCTAGAGGTCAGTGTCAAGGAGCGTCTGATTTAGATGTTGTATGATTATGTCGAGATATTTGCCTGGTCATATGAAGACATGCCGGGACTTGATACAGACATTGTGGTACATCGTCTTCCAACAAGAGAAGACTGTCCACCAATAAAACAAAAAGTCTGCCACATGAGACCTGACATGTCGGAGAAGATCAAAGCGGAAGTCATGAAACAATTTAATGTTGGATTCTTGGTTGTCACTTCCTATCCCCGATGGGTTGCCAACATTGTTCCCGTGCCTAAAAAGGACGGCAAAGTATAAATGTGTGTGGACTATAGAGATTTGAATAAGGCCAGCCCTAAAGATGATTTTCCACTCCCCCACATAGATATCTTGGTTGACAATACAGCCCAGCACAAGGTGTTTTCCTTCATGGATGGATTCTCAGGTTACAATCAAATTAAAATGGCACCTGAGGACATGGAGAAAACTACATTTGTCATACAGTGGGGGACATTCTGCTACAAAGTGATGCCATTCGGACTGAAGAATGCTGGGGCCACCTATCAGCGCGCCATGGTAGCTTTGTTTCATGACATGATTCATCATGAAATAGAGGTCTATAAAGAAGACATGATAGCATGATCACAAATAGAAGAAGAGCACTTGGATCACTTGCGAAAGTTGTTTGAAAGATTGAAGAAGTATAAGTTAAGATTAAATCCAAACAAGTGCACATTCAGAGTACGGTCCGGTAAACTTTTTGGTTTGGTCGTCAGTAACAAAGGCATTGAGGTCGATCCTTCCAAGGTTAAAGCGATACAAGAAATGCCTTCTCCTCGTATTGAGAGGGAATTCAGAGGATTCTTGGGACGCCTGAACTATATTGCCAGATTCATTTCTCACCTAACAGCTACTTATGAACCAATCTTCAAACTACTGAAGAAAGATCAAGTAGTCAAGTGGAATGATGAATGCCAGACTGCTTTCGAAAAAATCAAAGAGTACTTACAAGAGCCTCCTATTTTGATGCCACCAGTAGAGGGAAGACCATTGATCATGTATCTGACTGTTTTAGAAAACTCAATGGGGTGTGTATTGGGCAGTATGACGAGTGTGGCCGAAAAGAGCACGCTATTTACTACCTGAGAAAAAAGTTTACCGACTGTGAAACCAGATATTCACTGCTCGAGAAAACTTTTTGCGCTCTGGAATGGGCTACTCGCCGGCTAAGACAGTATATGCTGACCCATACTACTCCGTTGATATCTAAGATGGACTCGATAAAATACATCTTCGAAAAGCCTGCTCTGTCTGGGAGAATAGCTAGATGGCAGATGATCCTAACAGAATATGACATACAGTATACTACCCAAAAAGCTATAAAGGGAAGTGTGCTAGCTGATCATCTTGCTCATCAAGCTGTAGAAGATTATCAGTCCATGAAGTTTGAATTCCCGGATAAAGACATCATGACATTAGACAACAGTGAAGAAATCAGACCATATGACGGACCTGAACAAGGATCCCGATGGACCCTATTCTTTGATGGGGCCTCCAATGAACTGGGTAATGGTATCGGCACCATGCTCATATCTCCAGAAGGGTGTCATACTCCCTTCACGGCCAGACTTTGCTTCAATTGTACAAACATCATGGCAGAGTACGAAGCATGCATCTTGGGCCTTAAGGCTGCCATAAATCTGGGAATCAAATCTTTGGATGTGTTTGGAGATTCAGCTTTGGTCATCAGTCAGATCAAAGGGGAATGGGACACTAAGCACCCAAACCTTATCCCTTACAAAGAACAGGTTTTGACATTGCTACCCCACTTTGAGGAGATTACCTTCGAGCACTTCCCGCGAGAAGAAAATCAGCTAGCGGAGGCTCTGGCCACAATGTCATCTATGTTTAAACTTAATTGGGATAACGAAGCTCCCCAGATCGCCATCGAACGAATGGATGAACCAGCACACTGTCACAAGATTAATACTGAAGAAATAGTGGACCAGCCTTGGTTTCATGAAGTTAAGAGGTATCTCGAGGATCAAGAATATCCAGAAGGAGCTTCAATCAATGATAAGAAGTTCTTAAGGAGATTCTCTGCTAAATGTTTCCTTAGTAATAGTATCCTGTACAAGAGCAATCATGACTCCATTCTCCTTCGGTGTGTGGATAAAATTGAGGCAGAACAGATCATGGCTGAATTACATGAAGATACTTTTGGCACTCATTCCAGTGGGCATACGATGGCAAAGAAAATCCTACGGGCGGGCTATTATTGGTCTACCATGGAAGCAGGTTGCTATCAATACTCTCGGACCTGCCATAAGTGTCAAATTTATGCTGACAAGGTACACGTGCCTCCGGTTCCTCTGAATGTCTTGACGGCTCCTTGGCCCTTTTCTATGGGGGGAATTGATATGATTGGGGAGATCAAGCCTACAGCCTCCAATGAACACCGTTTCATCCTAGTGGCCATTGACTATTTTACAAAGTGGGTTGAAGCAGCTTCCTTTGCATCTGTTACTAAGAATGTTGTTGCCCGCTTCATCAAGCAAAATTTCATTTGTCGGTATGGTATCCTGGAAAGGATCATTACTGACAATGGTACAAATCTTAACAACACTATAATCACTGCCTTGTATGAGCAATTCAAGATTCAGCATCACAATTCTTCCACCTATCGGCGAAAGATGAATGGTGTTATCGAGGCTGCAAATAAAAACATTAAAAAGATCATACAAAAGATGACAGTCACATACAAAGATTGGCATGAGATGTTACCATTATCTCTCCACGAGTACCGTACCACGACTCGCACCTCAACCGGGGCAACACCCTATTCTTTGGTATATGGCATGTAAGTTGTTTTACCTATTGAGGTTCAGATCCCCTCACTAAGAATTATGAAGGATGCAGGTTTGAATGAAAATGATTGGATCCAAACTTGACTTTATCAACTGAATTTAATCGATGAAAAGAGACTTACTGCTGTCTGCCATGGTCAAATGTATCAAAACGGATGATCAAGGCTTTCAACAAGAATGTCAGACGCCAAATATATCAAGTTGGGGATCTAGTGATCAAACGTATCATCTTGCCACAAAGTGATCCCGGGGGAAAATGGACTCCTACCTATGAAGGACCATTTGTAATCAAAAACATATTCTCCGGTGGGGCAATGATCTTAACAACCATGGACGGCGACGACCTACCACACCATGCGAACGCGGATATAGTCAAAAGATACTACGCATAAGAGACCCGCTAGGTTGACACACCTAGGCAAAACACGGGCATCCCGGCGAACCAAAAGGTTCTGGTAAAAATTAGGGATAAAATAAAAAAATATGTACACCCGACAAGTTGAAAACCTGAAAGGGCGACTTGGGAAAAAAAGGGTTTCCCGATGGACTGAAAACCCGAAAGGGAGGTCCAGGCAAAAGTTAGGGAATAAAAGCGTATGACTATGTCCCATCGGATCACTTACGGACAACCTTTGACTTCCACTGACAAACTCATAGTTCCTGATCAATTCAATCATCTTCGGACAAGGAAGATAGGCAAGATACTCAGAGATACGAAGGCTATAGCAGAATGGGAACCCCATGAGACTATCACACATAGTTGTCTTTCTTTGTGTAAATTTTTCTTGTTTTATGGCGCCATTCTCTTACTAGAATGTTTGTCTCCTTTGTACAAAATAATTACTCGAAGTCAATACAAAGATATCCCTTTTCTTTACGTATGTGTTTTGTTTGCAAAAACGTCCAATGATTCATTGATAAACATATGCATTTGAACATAATCATTGTTTACAAATAAACAAAATGAGAAAGACAATTACTGATAGGTTGAAAAGACAGGGAAACATTCCTAGACCAGTCCATATTCCCCACAGAGTTTTCAATAATCCCCAGCGGAACAAAACTCCCAACTATCCAGCAGAACGAAGCTTCTAGTTTATCAATCCCCGGTGGAAATCCCCCAATTTCTCCAAATTCCCCTGTAGATTATTGTGAAGCCTGGAGTCCGACCAGATAAACAGCCAACTTTTGATTCTCTCCAGCCAAGGATAATCCCCCAGTAAAGCAACAGACGACCGAGACTCCTGAAATCTTTTTCCTAAGCAGGAACAAAACATTCTCCCCACAGGGTTTTCACTAATCCCCAAGTGGAATGGAGTTTCAAATGATTAATCCCCAGTAGAAGTCGTCAAGATTCTCAGGTTTCCCCAAGCAGATCTTACAGGCAATACATGGCGTTTCCCTATTCAGATCCAAAGACAACTCTTGATACAGTTCAGATACGCTCCAGGCACGGAAGCCATTCTAGTACTCATTCAGATTCAACTCCTGATACAGTTCAAATACGCTCCAGACACGGAAGCCATTCTGGTAGTCATTCAGATTCAACTCCTGATACAGTTCAGATACGCTCCAGACACGGAAGTCATTCTGATACTCATTCAGATTTTACTTTTGATACGGTTCAGATATGCTCCAGACCCGGAAACCATTCTGATACTCATTCAAGGACACTACCTGATACAGTGCGGATACGCTCCAGACACGGAAGATGTTCTGGTACTCATTCAGATCCAAAGATAACTCTTGATACAGTTCAGATATGCTCCAGACACGGAAGCCATTCTAATACTCATTCAGATTCTACTTTTGATACCCTTCAGATACGCTCTAGACCCGGAAACCATTCTGATACTCATTCAAGGACACTACCTGATACAGTGCGGATACACTCCAGACATGGAAGCTGTTCTGGTACTCATTCAGATCCAAAGACAACTCTTGATACAGTTCAGATACGCTCCAGACACGGAAGCCATTCTGATACTCATTCAGATTCTACTTTTGATACGGTTTAGATAAGCTCCAGACCCGGAAACCATTCTGATACTCGTTCAGATTCTACTTTTGATACAGTTCATATACGCTCTAGACACATAAGCCATTTTGATATTCATTCAGATTTCTACACTCCTGATACAGTTCAGATACGCTCTAGACATGGAAGCCATTCTGGTACTCATTCAAATTCAACTCCTGATACAGTTCAGATACGCTCCAGACACGGAAGCCATTCTGATACTCATTCAGATTTCTACACTCCTGATACAATTCAGATACGCTCCAGACACAGAAGCCATTCTGGTACTCATTCAGATTCAACTCCTGATACAATTCAGATACGCTCCAGATGCGGGAGCCATTCTGATACTCATGCAGATTCAACCTTTTGATACAATACAAATACACTCTAAATACGGATGACATTCTGATGTTCAACTTACAGATTACATCTCAACAAGCACTCTTGGATGGCATCTACAAGCCCATCCCCAACAAGATTTTATTACCTCTCCAAATGGCATCTTTAATCCCATTCCTCCTATCGTCGCCGAGTGCAAATTTCTGGGAACTCTAGAATTCAATCATCTTCTACCTTCGAGTCACGAATGGAAAATCTCGCCAATCTAACTCCTCAGGTTGAAGAAGATTGAACAGGGGCAGCAGTTGTACCCCAAAATTTGCCCTCTCATTTCTCAGGAAATCACCCTGGATTCTCAAAGTTTTCTCTTAAGCGAATCCAAGCCTTGAATTATCATTTCTTTCCAAGCAAGCCATTTACAAGGGAAAAATGGTCATTTGCATGCTGAAAAGTCAAACTTTGGTTTTCGGATCAAAATCAAATCACAAAAATCATATTTCATTAAGACATGTTGGAATGTGAAGTTTGTTTCATCAAGAAGTTCAAAAGTCAATTTTTACCTTGGAAAAATTAAATTCTAAATACTTAGAATTTTTATAAGAGTAATTAAGAAAAATGACACTTCAGAACTTCTGACCCAACCTCTAGGCATGAGCAGTCGGAAGTTGCAAGCTTAGCTCATCACAGAACCTTCATTCAGAAGTTGCAAGCTTAGCTCAGCACAGAACCTACATTCAGAAGTTGCAAGCTTAGCTCAGCACATAACCTTCAAGTCAGAAGTTGCAAGCTTAGCTCAACACAGAACCTTCAGTCAAAAGTTGCAAGCTTAGCTCAGCACAGAACCTTCAGTCCGAATGTGGCTCTTTAGCAGCTACGCAAGCTCAGTCAGAATCTGCCAAGGTAAGAATAGAAGATTATAAAACGTGATAACAAAGTCTAAAGGCTCTTTCAGAACATGCTGGAAAGCCTAAGGATCCCTCAGAACTGGCTAAGGCAGTAGGATATCAAGATCAAAACTTGGTTACTTTGTCCTAGACTACACTGAAGTGGAACTTCTGGCTCAGATTTAAGTAATGATGCAAATCTCGTATTACAAAATTTCTGATTTTGACAAATCTCATCACCATTTAATGCTCATTAATGCTCACAACCACTTTTGAGTCTTTGTCCAAAGGGTCTCTCCACGTGTAGCATAAAAAAAAACTTTTGTACAAATTTAGGTATGGGTTCATGCGCTACTTTTCGCTCATGGGTGTCACTTTTCTTTAATCCTTGCTTACTAACCCAACCTAGGCTAAAAGCTGTCAATCATCATAACTTTTTATGAACCTTCTTCAAGAGTAAGTTAACATCTAGTGCATGATATTAGCGCCACTTGACATTTCAAAATCCATAAATCTTTTCCTATAAATAGAACACCATTGGCCACTGAGAAAGGGTCCAGAAAAAATGCTGAAAAGAGACAGAAAGTTTGAGCAAGAAAAGTCTTGAATCTCTGCCCAAAATTCCTAGAGTTTCAAAAACTGTAAACACAACATACAAACCATTAACTTTGAATCCCCTATTTTCAAACTCCATTTGTTCTCAAAATATTTCATGACTAAGAAACACCCATACAGTTTCTGATCCACACGTTGGGAACTGCCATAACTTCTATATTCATACTATTATATACCCTCCATCCATCCATTCAAAGAAGCTGTTCAGAACATCATCAGAGTTGAGACTAACTCCAGTCCACAGAACTTCTTCCAGCTGCAAGGTAAGCATCTACTGACTCTCACCACATTGCTTAAACATCACCAAATTTGCATGCTCAAAAACACAATGTAGATATCATGCTTCTGATGTTATATACGTTCTGAGGTTTTCACGCATCTGTATGCTTAAGTAGAGAATGAATCAGTTCAGAAATTGCCTCTGATTTTTGGTTCTGATTTCTAAAATGCTATGACACCTGCTGAAACTGTCCTAGGCATGTCTTCTGTTTTGTGGAGAAATAACCAAATTGCAGATGTTCTGACTAGCATAGAGGGAGACCAAGTTCTGTCAGTGGCGCCAATGCTTCCGAGGCTTGTTTTGTTATCAGTAATATCAGAACTTTTGAAAATTATTGTGTTCCCAGCAGGGTCATAACCTCTGACCTCATTCATTTTCACTAACAGGTTTCTGTTGTGCAGCGTACCAGGGTCAAAACCTCTGACCTATACATTTTCACTAACAGGTTGCTATTATGCAGCAGGCTAGGGTCAGAAGTTCTGACTTCCTTTCAGCAGCACGCTGATTCTTTTTTTCTCTTTCTTTCTTCCCCTTGTTATTTTCTTTATTTTTCTCACTGGTACTCCCCATTCATAAATTTTTACCCCCACCCCCTAAATTTTGTAATAGCGTAGGACTTTACATTTCTGCAATTTATCACTTTCAAATGTAAATGCAAGATAAAATCAATAAATAGACCACCAAAAAAAATCAAAGACAAAAGCATGCAATCCAACACACTTGCACACAAACACTCTTAGGGTTTCTCCACTTGGTTTCCTTATACAAAAATAACCATATTATGCATGCAAGGTATCTTGGTAAAACAAACAAAATCAAAAGATCATAGTCCCTCGATGGCGCTATTCTAAGTGGCCTTACAAAAATGATCTTAGTCCCTCGAAATACTAAGATACTTTGCAACATTTCTAATCATGGTTATACGATGACCCGTCCCGTTTACATCCAAAGATACGGTTGCTTACCAAATCAATGGTAAGACAACAATGTCAAAGGAATATAAAATGCCTAAGAAAGACATTTGAGTAGGTAGATTGCTTCTAGTTACTTGCTCTATCTTCAAACAAATATCCTTGCTATTTTCAAAAACAAACACACACATTTCCAAACAAACATTGAAAACATTTTCAAAAAGATAAACATCTTTGTATACATTATTACGAACGAGAATCATTAAAAAGATTTCCTAAACAAAGGGCCTCTTTTACAAAATACTTTCAAAACCACACCAAACACATTTTCAAACAACAAAAGTAAGTGATCTAGCAAGTAACTAAGAGCTCATGGAAAACCATGGATGAAGAGGGTGCTAATACCTCCCCTTTTCATAATCTACCCCCCGAACTCAAGAAAACATCTCAAAGGTCTTTCCTGTGCTTTTTCACCTTTCCTTTTGGATAAAAGAAAAGTCGGTGGTGACTCTTGCTAAACCGCAACATTTGCGATAAAACGCAAACCCTCAAGTCATTCCTCCCACTGTATCACACCCTGGGATTAGTCTGGTGCACCCGATGCTTTATTAGTCAACCACTGATTTCCAATTTTCTATTAATCTTGACCTTCCTCGGTACTCTTTTAAGAACTATCATGGCAGAATGACACCATCTGATACTACTATCATAGACAAACAATTTAGTGACACCGAGGATAGTGGATTTTTCTAAAACTCGTGATTAGTGTATCATTCCCCAAGTGATTCAGATGGAGATCTGCCCCTAGCTATTCAGCATTTGTGAGAGATTCTTTGAATCTTAACTCGACTACCACAGACGAGTTGGACAATAACATGTCATGCCCCTTGATTTATAACCAATTGGGTACATGAAAGGCTGTTACTAGAGGTGTCTTTCTCTTTGGTGCATCATCTGAAGTAATTATGTCCATTGGAAGGATTTTCATTCATTGAATATTCGTCATGCGAATTTTTCTGCTGTCAAACAATTAGTTATATGTAAACAGTGGTATTAAAAATGCAAAGCTTATGTCTGTCTTCAAGTTTTGAAAATGTATTTTTAGTAAACAACAAAATTTTGTAAGAATATGAAGTCAACTCAGGATTTATAGTAAGCCTTATAGGAGTTAGGATAACTTTTGTAACAATATTCTTTCGAACTAACATATGCTTCAGTTAGGACTTTTAAGGATTGTAACATGGCCTAGTTCACGGGTTTAAGAAACAAAGGATAAAGTCTCAAACTTTATTTGTACCCAACCCGTTCTCCGTGATGTTCTTCAGCCTTATACTCAGTTAACTATGCGTTTAGATTCCAATTGAGTCTGGAATGACATTTTGGTGATGGTTCGGATACTGGAAGTTTATTTGAGAAGGCATACATTTTTTTGTAACATTTTTTCTTTTGTTGAGGATTTGTAGCGACCACTTTTTGAACATATTATTCCTACCTTTTTCCTGAACTATTTCTTATGTGATTACAGTCAACGAGATGCCCTTGTTTTTTCTTAAGTCTCCTTCATAGGTTTTGACTTAGAGGACTTTTCTTTTGACAGATAATGACTGCCTGTTTTACGAGGAACCATCATCGTCTTTTGATTTGGAAGGATGTCTTTGATATTATTCGTTGTGTACAAAGTGAAAGCTTGCGACTGAAAGTGCATTTGAATTAACTGAGAAACTACCCTGCCCCAGGTTATGGTTAAAGGTTTCAATTTGCATGAAAAATAAAACTTCTACTTCTTAGGCTCAAAGGGGTTGACTAGAGATTATCTTCCTTATAACTCCACTGTTTAGGATTTGAAAAAATGCATGTACATCATTAGCAATGTCTTTTCAAAAGCATAATGTATAGATTATGGTATCACTTTCGTCATCCTCCCTCTAAAGGCTTATAGCTTTTTTAATCGAGAGTTGAATATCACAAAAAGGAAGTAAAAGTATAGTTTAAGTATAGTGAAAATGAATGGATTAATTCAAGACAAACATATGTAATGCATTAATGGGGATAACCAAAGTCTGACATAAAGATAAGTGACAGAAAAGCTCAACTTGACCATCTTGTGTGAATTCCAGCACTTATTTGTCAATCAAGTCTTGAATCTTATATTTCAACATCAAACAGCTATCAGTATCATGCCCTGGACTATTATAGTGATATGCACATCTTGCATCATGATTGTAGCTAGGAGTAGAAGTATTAGGATTCGGAGGAGGATCCTTCAACGTGACTAAATTTATATTCAACATGTGTTGAAAACCTTGCGGCATAGGCATGTTGAGTTTGGTATATTTCCTTTTGGATGTATCCTGCTTACGCTGACTACCCTGTTTTTGCTGGAGGGGTCGCTGTTGGGCTTGCGATGTAGTAGTAATCCAGAAAGGCCTACTGTTAACCAAGCCAACTTCCTGTATTATGGACGTTTATTGATGATTTGATCTCCCATTATAATCGTTCGTCCCATACTGTTGTATTCATCCTGATGAAGTTTGCTGATGAGAATTCTCAACTCTTCTTGTCCCTGAGCTATGTTTTGGATAAGAGCCATATGACCCAGCATCTGGATTCTCATATTTTCCATCTCAGCTAACAGTTGTTCCAATTGATCCTCCTTGTTGTCTTCTGGATTCTTCTTGGTCATGTTCTCGGTGAGGAGTGCTTTCAATTCCTCTTACCCCTTGGCTAAGGTTAGGAACATCTCCTGGAATTGTGCATTTTGAGTTTGGTGATCTCTGACGGTCTGTTTGAGAGCCATTTTTCTACTGAAATAAACAACGAGAAAATGAGAAACCTGTCTTTAGAACTACCTATTATGTAATGACATGCATGATATGTAAATGCAATGTTTTCAAGGATCTCGCGGGATAAACAGAAGAAAATGTTAGAATCTGACTGCAGCTTTGATTGAAGAACTTCGTATCGTTGAATGTCCTTCTACGAGAATCAAGCTCACCATGTCGAGTGGGTCCTAGCCTTTTACTCAAGATAATATACTTTGTTCTTTGACGGCATTTGGTTAGAGGAAAATAAATCCTCTTGCCCCATTGCTAGATGTCTGGTTCATGATACTTCAACGACATTTAGTTAGAGGGAAATAAATCCTTCTGCCCCTTTCTAGATGTTTGGTTCATAATAAGCCTGCATCACATACCCTTGAGGTCCTTGAAATGGTTAACGAAAATGCTATGGCATGATGTCATGATGTGTGTGCTATGCACCAAACAAAAGTGTAAGGTGATGAAAACAAGTAAGTCTTGCAAGAAGTCCAAATTATTGGATAACGAATACAAACAAGTCCTGCAAGGAATTCATGTCATTAGATGATGAATACAAACAAGCCCTACAAGGAATTCAAGTTGTTAGATAATGAACGCAAACAAATCACATAAGTAGCCTTAGGTTCAGGATTGCATGGAGTTTGTAGGTAAGTACCCTCTTGATTTTTAGTTGGCTCAACCTATCCTAAGAAAAGTAACCGGGTTCTAGGAGCCTCAATATCACTGATCTTTCTCCCAGGCATTGTTTCAGCACAAGCATCTGATTTGGGACCAAAATATCCCGAGAGTCTGATCCCAATGAGTGTAGTATCAAGTATCAACCAACTTCAGTCTGCACCAAAGCCGTTCATCTCACTACTTTCTAATGGCTAAGTTGTCTTAACTAAGGTTCTACGGTCAGTTAGTGCTTTATGACACCACGCGACAACCCATCATTCTCCTTGACTTAACTCAAGGGACACCAGCACCAACCAATATGTCACACAAACTTATTCATCGCTTCAACCGTATCGGTATACGCTGTACAATTTTCACGATCCATTGTTACTTACCTAAAATTCCCCAGATCCAGGTATAGGATCTTTACAAAAATAAATCCTAGCAAAACCCCCAAAATGTAAAGAATACAAATCAAGCAATTAAAGCATTTTAAATTTGATCTAACTCTAAGGTAACCCCACTTTTAGTTCTCTCCAGCAGATTCTCCAGTTCTGTAATACGGTGAGTGAACTGACTTTTGGTTTTGTGTTTTATCGCAAATGTTGCTGATAGCAAGAGTCGCAACCGACTTTTCTTTTATCCAATAAAGGAAAGGGTGAAAATAACAGGAAATACCTTGGAGAATTTTCTGAGTTCAGGGGGTAGGTTATGAAAAGGGAAGGTATTAGCACCCTTTTCATCTGTAGTTATCTACGGGCTCTTAACTGCTAGCTCACTTTTGAAAATGCTTTGTGGATGTGTAAATTTGAAAATATTTTGAAAATGCCTAAGTTAGGCAAATTTGTAATGATTCTCGTATCAGTTGAGAATGCATATAAAGTGTTTGTTTTAAAAATATTTCAGAAAAGTGTTTGTGTGAAAAAGGATGTTTTTGTGAGCAAGCGATTAAAAGCTATCTACCTACTCAAAAGTCTTTCGTGTTATTTTCCTCTTCCTTTAGATAGTGATATCCTACCATTAGTTAGTAGGAAGCCCTATCGTTGGATGTTTGAGGGACAGGCGCGGGTCATCTTACATTCATAAAGGCAACATATAGGGATACCTTTAGCAATTCGAAGGGACTAACATCATGTATTCATAGGAAACATTGAGGGACAAGATCATTTACCGAAGGAAACTTTGAAGGGTCATCGAGGAACTATGATCTTTATGATGATTTTTAACTGAGGGTCTTTGCTAATGGTATCCCTATGTTCGAGGGATATGACTGTTTTTTATCTGAAGGCGACAAGTGGAATCACCCTAGAGGTGCGTATGTGAATAGTGATTTATTTTCAGTTAATTTGTCTTGATTAGATTTTCTACGTTTTGGTTTTAGATCTGTCCATACATGCCTAGTTACTATACAGTTATATACATACAGGCAAATAATTATAAGTGCGGAAAAATAAAGGCATACTCTATTATAGGGTCTTGGGGAAATTACATAAAAAAAAGTGTGGAATGAAAAATACGGAATTTAAACCTAAGCTATTACACCCCATAAACAGTTACATGATAGGAAAAATATGGGAAAATAAACTAAGCTATTACGAAAGTACCCTTGCGACCTATACATTTATTTCTAGAAAACAAATAGCAAAAGTAAATACAAAATATTTGCAATTTTTTTTTTTAAAAGTCTTAACATCTAAAAGATTAGAAATTAAATTTTTTGTGCATTTTTGGTTTGATTTGAATATAAAATAAAAAGACTTTAAACCTAAATTAAAGATTTAATTAATTATAAAAGAAACCTATGTCTAATTAATTAATTTAGAAAAATATTGTCTATAAATTAAATTAACCTATTAAAAGTCTAGTTCTTATTTTACTATATTTTTTTTGATTTTATTGATTAAATAAAATGACTAAAAAGAAAAATTAAATTAATTAGATAAAATGAAAAAGGAAAATAGAAAAGGATTAAAAAGTATTGAAAAGAAGAAAAGAAAGGTGTAGGCGCTGGGGTTTGAACCCACACCCTTCTATTTACAGTCTCCATCATTTTCCATACGAACCATGTGTGCTTGGTGTTTGAAAAATGAGATTTAATCATTATATGATAAACCTGCAAAGATTGGAAAATAATAGCAAAAATATTTCATGCATTGTTGTACCTCAGAAGATCATTTGTGGTGGTAGTATGCAATAAAACAAAACGAAAATAGAAAAATGAATTTGCAAGAAATTAAGAAAAACGGCGTAGCATGTATGATCATTTCATGCTCTTTGGATCATTACAAATGATCCAAACTTACCCTATAATACTCCTGGAAGTAAATGGAAAGGCTGGTTTTTTTGATCGTGGCTGCAACTAGAGTTTACAACTTGTCCTAGTTTTGAGAATTTGGAAATTTTTGAGTGTTTTTTTGGGAGCAGCCTTTTGTGTCTTTTGAACTTGAGTATTGCATGTATTTATAGAGGAATGAAATAGAACAAGAATAAGACAAGAATCTTGTACCATCATGTCATGATTCATTGCAAAAAAATACATTGAAATCTTTCCAAAATTGTTAAAAAAACATTCCAAACTTGAAGATTCTTGTTCCCAACATGTTTTCACGGTTTTGGCATGTTCGCATGTGTTCTTGGGCCTCCATGTGATTGAAATCAAAAGCACATGTGCCTTGGCCCAATGATTTTATATTTTATTTGATTTACTTGCATTTAAATGAATAAAAATTCAAATAAAAAAATAAAAATCATAAAAAATATATGAGCGGATTTAGAGGTCTTCTAACACATTGTGAACATGTTTGAACATCAAAAGTTAGGCCCATTAGTCTAGAATTTCAAGTTTGCTCACTTTGCATTTCATGCATTTTACCAAAATTTACCAATTTGCAATGGTCATAACTCTCTCAATTTTCATCTTTTAAAGATGATCTTGGACTTTTTGAAAAGCTAACGATGTCTTCTTCAATTTATCTTTTGATCATTTTTACATTTGGAGATTTATCTTGATTTAAGTTGCCTTGATAAAAAGTGTCTTTTTGTTGACTTTTGAAATGACCTATAATATATGGGCTCACATCTCTCAAATGAAGCACTTTTTGGACTTGAGCATACATATACAAAGTTGTAGAGAATTGAATTTCCTTCAAAATGGGCTTTGGTTGGGGAAAAGTTTATGAAGGATGTGAAAGTTATGCTTGGTCAAAGTTCAATTGACTTCTCCTAAGGAAACCCTAATTTGGAAACTTTTGACTTTTGATGATTTGAGGACTTTCCTTGAGGAATCATGATCAACTATTGATCAAATGATGAATATCACTTCAAAATGTTGATGTTGACCAAAAATATTGAAGTTTGGTTGTATGTTGACCATAGTTGACTTTTTACCCAATACAGTTGATTTCCAATCATTTGAGCCATTGACTGAGCAAACTTATGATGTAAGACTTGAAACTTTGACATGAACATTGTTGAAAACCTATGGAGAATCATGGAAACCACTTGAGACCTTTGCAAACCAAACTTTGAAAAACATGGTTTTCCATGGGCTCTTAGGTACTTGCTCATTTTTAAAAATTGCTCGTGTTTTGCGTGTTTTGAAAATTGTTTTGAAAATGCCTTAGTGCGGCGATTCGCTTTGTGGTAACTCTTGTATCAGTCCTCAATAGTGTTGACAAGGCGAATGTTTTTGAAATATTTTTGTGTAGGTGAAAAAAGTTGTTTTGAGCAAGCATCTAAGAACTTATCTACTTATACTCGAAAAGGCCGTTCTTTTCTCCCTATCATTTACATAGTGATATCCCACTATTAGTGAGTAGGTAGCCATATCGTTGGATGTATGAGGGACAAGCGCGGGTCATCGTTATGGTCATAGAAGGCAACATATAGGGATACCTTAACAGTTCGAAGGGACTGTCATCATATATCCGTAGGCAACATTGAGGGACAAGATCATTTCTCATAGGCAACTCGAGGAACGTTAAGAGACTATAATCTTTATGATGACTTTTAGATTAAGGGTCTTTTGCTAAAATATCCCTACGTTCGAGGGACATGACCATTGTTTTCCGAGGCAACCAAGTGGGGAGTACCCTAGGGGTGCAAGTGTGCAACAGTGTGTTTTTTCAGTTATATTTATCTTGCAATTAGGGTTTTCTATCGTTCATTTTTATCTTTCCATACAATCCTATTAATCTAAGCATTACATAAAATATAGTAGCAGGAGATAAAGGAAAAAATGTAAACCTAACCTATTACAGAGCTTTGGGGCAGTTACATAATAGTGAAGAGTGCAGAAAAGAAATCCTAAAACTATTACATCCCGGAAGCAATTACATGATAATGATTAAAAAAAAAGAGAAAAATAAAGTTACAGTATTACAGTTGAACGCGCCCTATACACTTTATCTAGGAAAATAAAAATAAGATGAAAATAGAAAAGAAAATATTTTGATGATTTTTTATGAAAAAATGATTTATGATAATTAATTAAATAAACCTAAAAAACTTAATTAGTTTTAATTAATAAAAAAATGTTAATTTTTTAAAAAAAGTTAATTAAAATACCTAAAACCTAATTAATCTGAATTAAAAAAAGGTTAATTTTTATAAAAAAAGGTTAAAAAATCTAAAATTAATTAACCTAAAAATTAAATTAGATTTTTTGTAAAAAAAAGGTTTGTGAAAAAAGTTTTGTGGTTAAGTGAATTTAAGATTGAAAAAGACAAATTGGTTAGAAACCAAAAACAAACAATGAAATTAAAAAACCTAAAATTAAATTAAAACCTAAAATTAAATTAAAAACCTAAAATTAATTATTTGAGTTTATTAGGAAAAATCAAGGGTTTGTGAAAAATATTAGGTTTTATGAAAAAAGTTTTAAACAGAAAGAAGGAAATAGGTAAAATAGATAAAAGGATAAATAGAATGGAAGAAAACCAAAACCAATAGGGGTGAGTGTTGAACTCACGCCCTTAACCTCCTTAGGTTGTATGCCTTGCCATGAGCCATGCATTGGTGGTTGTTTTATTTTGGCCTCAGCATTTTGTAATAACCCTGCATAGGACCCTGTCTAAATCTGCAGTGTTGAATCTCATAAACACATTAAATAAATTATTATATCATAAAATACAAATAAAGCAAATATATGAAATTTTGTAATGTTAAAACCGATATGGATGTATGAATGCTTCTACATCCTTTTGATCATGAAGATCAAACCAGCCTTACCCTTACTGGAGAAGTAGTGAGATGGGGTTTGAAACAAGGATGGCTTGTTTGTAGTGAGATGTGAATTCGTAACAAGGATTTTAAGGTTTTTAGGGTTCTTGAAAGAATTTGATATTTTGACAGGGTTTTGGAAAAAGTTTTTTTTTCGTATCCTGTTTGTGTGATAAGAATGAGATTATATAATGGAAATTAGAGAAAAAATGGGCTTTGAATGTGCAATTGGGCCTCCAATAACCACAAGCAATAGTACAAATTTTTATTCACTTGAGTCCATCATGTTCCAGGCTAAATGGCAGGGGCTTAAGTAAAATTTTTGAAGTTGAAATATGAAAACAATATGTAAACGACATCGAGAACTAACTCCTGTCTCAAAATGGGCTCAATCGGATAAACGGTGAATTAGTTATGAATTTTTGAAGTTTTGGCTCAAACAAACTTATTTTGGGCTCCAGTATCAACTTTGACATGTTCTTCAATAAAAAACTGGTATAGATCGGAGCAGAACTCGGTCTCGACTTTGGAAGCAAAGTTGTAGATCTCTTAGTAGATGACCTTGTGTAAAAATATGGACCCGATCCGATAAAAATTGATCGAGTTATGATTTTCTAAACATGACACAAATAAACTTGTCACAAATTATCTGTATAAAACTATTTGATAAATATGCATTTTTGAAGACCTTCTGATCGAAATTGGCTTCCAGACGTGAGAGATGAGAATGTAAATGACGTCAAGACGGAATTTTTTCCACTGGAACGGGTTCAAAACGAGCCACTATATTCAAGTTATGAATTTTTTAGTGCGTAAAAACTTCACTTTCAGCACACTTTTTCACCATATTTCTTCGAGAAAATTCACACATTCAGAGACCTTCTTTAAAGAATTGGCTCTCGAGCCGAACCTGAATTTGAGAATATGTTATCAGGAATATCTTGGAGAAAGAACACCTGAATATGACGCGCTGGGTTGGATTTGTGAATCTTTGAACAACGAATCGCTGCAAAACGGCGAACCGATCTTCAGCACGAAAAATACTCTAAGAACTTCCATTGGCGAAATAAACGTCACTTGTAACCTGACGAAGCTTGCTAAATATACCTTGATCCAATAACCATAGAATCAATGATATGTGTGTATGTAATAATGAAATGTAATCCAAAAAGGTCGAAATAAAGAGGGTACATTTTGGGGTACAACAGCTGCCCCTGTTCAATCTTCTTAAACTTGGGGATGTAGATTGGCTAGTCTGCCTTTCGTGATCTGAAGGTGGAAGATGATTGAACACTAGAGTGCCCAAAAATTTGAACTCGTCTGAAATGATATTTGACTGTATAGATAATATCGGGAATAGGCTTATAGATTCCATTTGGAGAAGATGACGGAAGTTCATCGGAGATGGGCTTAAAGATGCCATCGGGAGAGTCATCGGAGAGTCATCGGAGATGGGCTTAAAGATGCCATTTAGAACCATGTTGATTTCATGAGATATTCCTTCGTTCAGAATTCCTAGGCCTATTGTTGGGGAGGACTCCGCTGAGGAATATTGGTCTTTATTCGGGAAATAGAATCTAGGAGCTTCAGTTGTCAGTTATTCTACTTGAGAGTCATCTCTTAATTGAGGAGACGAAAGTAATCTGCTTATCTGGTCAGAATCCAGGCTTCACAGTGACTGGTTGAGGATGATAAGGTTGACTGTTATCTGGTCGTATTCCAGGCTTCACAACGACTTACTGGGGAAATGTTAAATCGACCGTATCTGGTCGGGTCCAAGTTTTAACGTGTTGTAAACTTTTGTCCGGAGATAAAATAGAAGGAACATGTATAGGGATTTCTCAAGATAAGTCCATGCAAAACTACGCCAATTAATTCATGAAAAGGAGGATGGATAGTAGGTCTATGAGAAGGAACCTAGATAGTAGGGTTACTTCAAAATGAAAGCCTGGATAGTAGGGCTATGAGAAGGAACCTGGATAGTAGGGTTACTTCAAAATAAAATCCTGGATAGTAGGGCTATGAGAAGGAACTTGGATAGTAGAGTTACTTCGAAATGAAAGTCTGGATAGTAGGGCTACAAGAAGGAACCTGGATAGTAGGGTTACTTCGAAATGAAAGCCTATATAGTAGGGCTATAAGAGGGAACCTAGATAGTAGGGTTACATCGAAATGAAAGCCTGGATAATAGGGCTATGAGAAGGAACCTGGATAGTAGGGTTACTTCGAAATGAAAGCCTGGATAGTAGGGCTATGAGAAGGAACCTGGATAGTAGGGCTACTTCGAAATGAAAGTATGGATACTAGGGCTATGAGAAGGAACCTGGATAGTAGGGTTACTTCGAAATGAAAGATGGATAGTAGGGATATGAGAAGGAACCTAGATAGTAGGGTTACTTCGAAATAAAAGCCTGGATAATAGGGCTATTAGAAGGAACCTGGATAATAGGGTTACTTCGAAATGAAAGCCTGGATTGTATGGCTATAAGAAGGAACCTGTATAGTAGGGTTACTTCGAAATTAAAGCTTGGATATTAGGGATATGAGAAGGAACCTGGATAGTAGGGTTACTTAGAAATAAAAGCCTGGATAGTAAGGCTATGAGAAGGAACCTGGATAGTAGGGTTACTTCAAAATGAAAGCCTGGATAGTAGGGCTATGAGAAGGAACCTGGATAGTAGGGTTACTTCGAAATGAAAGCCTGGATAGTAGAGCTATGAGAAGGAACCTGGATAGTAGGGTTACTTTGAAATGAAAGCCTGGATAGTAGGGCTATGAGAAGGAATCTAGATAGTAGGGTTACTTCGAAATGAAAGCCTGGATAGTAGGGCTATGAGAAGGAACCTGGATAGTAGAATTACTTCGAAATGAAATCCTGGATATTAGGGCTATGAGAAGGAACTTGGATAATATGGTTACTTCAAAATGAAATCCTGGATAGTAGGGATATAAGAAGGAACCTAGATAGTAGGGCTACTTTGAAATGAAAGCCTGGATAGTAGGGTTACTTCGAAATGAAAGCCTGGATAATAGGGCTATGAGAAGGAACCTGGATAGTAGTGTTACTTCGAAATGAAAGCCTGGATAGTAGGGCTGTAAGAAGGAACCTGGGTAGTAGGGTTATGAGAAGGAACCTTGATAGTAGGGTTACTTCGTGATGAGTTTGGGTAAAATCGCATATGAACCGAGAAGGAACCCGGGTAAGGTTGCTTTGTGAGGAGTTTGGGTAAAACTGCATCTGAAACGAGAAGGAACCTGAGTAAGGTTGTTTCGTGATGGGTTTAGGTAAAACTGCATCTGAACTAAGAGGGAACCTGGGTAAGGTTTCCTCGCGCTGAGTTTGGGTAAAACTTTATCTGAACCGAGAGGGAACCTGGGTAAGGTTACTTCGTGATGAGTTTGGGTAAAACTGCATCTGAACTGAGAAGGAACATGGGTAAGGTTGCTTCATGAGGAGTTTGGGTAAAACTGCATCTAAACCGAGAAGGAACCTAGGTAAGGTTGCTTCGTGAGGAGTTTGGGTAAAACTGCATCTGAACCGAGAAGGAACCTAGGTAAGATTGCTTCGGGATAAGTCTGCGTAGGGCTTCAGGAGGAACCTGGGTAAGGTTACTTCGGGATGAGTTCGTGTGAAAATTTATTTGGAAATGTATGAGAAGGGACCCGTGTAATATTTTTTCAGGATAAACCCGTGTGAAGCTGTATTTAGGAGAAACCCGTGTAAGATTGCTTCGTGACAAACCCGTGTAAAGCTGCATCTGGTCGCACAGATAATTACTCTGTTTAGTTTCAGGAGCTAATCTTGGACCTACTTGATATTGTTGATGATAACCATCTTTCCTGAAAAGGTACATGATTAATTATATGTGATACATGAAATGCATTGTATGATGATGTTCTCAAAATAAATGAGATTATGCTGTATGCAATATGTGTATGTATGTCATGATGTATGAACATGAGATGCTATTGTCCCACATTCGAGTTCGGGAAAATGTATCCTTGACTGCTGTCGGAGAGTACTGTAAATTGAATTCCTGACCGTTGTAGAAAAAGTGGTTCTTCTACTTCTGCTGGGGATGGTGAACGAAGATGACTATGCCGTGGATTTACTCCTGTTTGCGAATAGTCTGCCAGGGAGAGACTATGTTTGAGAATAACTTTACGGAGAAATAACTCTGTTGGAAGATGAACTTCCATAGCTGAAGTAATAAGCTCTGTTGAGGATTAAGCTTATGTATTCAGAGAAATATACTCTGCTCGGGAGAAAACTTTATGACCCGCTTGCGATTATGAAATTCAGCTTGGGAATATAGATGTCAGTTTTCTGAAGGGACCCGGCTGGGGAGAGTAACTCCTATTTAGGGAAGCCGATGTCAAAGATTTAGTTGTCTCTACTCTGTGGGGAGTGTAGATGTTACTGGGACGTATGCTGAGGATACGACAATGACTTTGCATCAGGACTTTTCTGCCCCTGTACTTGCTGGAGAAAGTGCCTGCGGAGGCTTTGTGGATTGAGTGCTATCCCAACTCATGAGGTGCTTGGTAACTGCTGATCAAAATGATAAGTCTTCTACTGATAGGAAAGTGATAAGATGACGAATATAGTCGTACACTTTAATCCCTAATTTTTTTCCTGTACTGTCTTTTCAGACTTTCAGTCCACCGGGATACCCTTTTTTGCTTAAGCCGCCTTTTCAGGTTTTTGACTTGTCGGGTGTACAAATGTTTTTGTCTTTATCCCTAATTTTTGCCTAGGCCAGTCAACCTAGCGGGTCTTTAATCATGCGTAGTATCTTTCGACCATGTCCACGTTCTCAGGATGTAGGGAGTTATCACCGTCCATAGTGTTGTGTTGTAGTACTGTCCAAAATGTTTTCTTAATGGCACATGATTCATTGCTGGAATGCGTGTGTAATACCCCAAGTGATTCAGATGGAGATCTATCCCTGGCTACTTGGCATCTTTGAGAGATTCCTTGAATCTTGACTTGACTACCCCAGATCAGCTGGACATCATGCTATACCCCTTGATTATGAAAGGCCTACCAATGGAATGTCTATCCGTCTGAGTTGATTCTGTTCATTGAGAAGATCTTTGTTCACTGAATATCTGTCGTGCAAATTTCTATGTTGTTGAACAAATAGTCATATGCAAACAATGGTATTTTAAGAAAGCAAAGCTTATGTCTGTCTTGAAGTTTGAAAATTCATTTTTTAGTAAAACAAATAAATTTTGTAAAAATGTGATATCAACTCGGGATTTATAGCGAACCTTACAGGAGTCAGGGTACCTTTTGTAACAATATGCTTTCGAACTAACCCATGCTTCAGCTAGGACTTTTAAGGTTTATAACATGGGTGGTTCATGGTTCAAGAAACAAAGGATAAAGGCTCAAATTTTATTTGTACCCAACCCACTCTTCGTGATGTTCTTCAGTCTTATGCTCAGCTAGTTGCGCATTTAGATCCCCATTGAGTCTGGCATCTTGTCCTTGATGTTCTGATGATGGTTCAGATACTGAAAGTTTATTTGGAAGAGGCAGTCATTTTGTAATCTTTTTTTTGTCGAGGATTGGTAGGACCGCTTTTTTTTATTATCCCTTCTTTTGCTTGAACTATTTCTTTTGTGATTACAACCAGCGGGATGTCCTAGTTTTTTTCTTAAGTCTCCTTCATAGGTTTTGACTTAGTGGGCTTTAATTTTGAGAGATAATGACTGCCTGTTATTGATGACTATGCGGAACCATCACCGTCTTTTGATTTGGAAGGACGTCTTTGATGCCATTCATTATGTATGAAGTAGAATATTGTGACTGAATGTGCATCTGAATTAACTGAGAAACTACCCTGCCCCAGGTTATGATTAAGGGTTTTAATTTGTGTGAAAAGAAAAATCCTACTTCTTAGGCTCAAAGGGGTTGACTAGAGATTATCTTCCTTATCACTACACTGTTTGGGATTTGAAAGAATTCCTGTACATCGTCAGCGGGGTCTGTTCAAAAGCATACTGTAGAGATTGTGGTATCATTTCCGTCATCCTCCCTCTAAGGCTTACAACTTTTAATCAAGAGTCGAATATCATAAAAAGGAAGTAAGAACGCAGTTTTGAAATAGTGAATACGAATGAATTGATTCAAGACAAACAAAAGCGATGCATTAATGAAATAACAAGGTTTGATATGAATAAATGTTCGAACAAATCAAAAGAAAATTACAAATTGAAAATTCTAATGAACAAAGGCCTCTTCGTATGATCTTGTCACTTCAGATGACGTGCCTTTGAAGGATGGAAAAAGAACTCAGCCTAACCATCTTGTGTAAACTTTAGCACTCCTTCATCAATCAAGTTTTGAATTTTATATTTCAACATCCAACAATCATCAGTATCATGCCACAGATTGTTGGAGTGATATGCATACCTTGCATCATGATTGTAGTTAGGCAAAGAAGTCTTGGGATTAGGATAAGGCCCTATCAACATAACCGGGTTCATCCTCAACATATATTGTAAAGCTTGAGACAGCGGCATGTTGAGTTTGGTAAACTTCCTCTTAGGTGTATCTGGCTTACTCTGATTAACCCGTTGTTTTTGGCGAGGTTGTTGTTGGACCCGTGAGGTAGTAGCAATTTGGAAAGGTCCACTCTTCACCAAACCAAACTCTTGTTTTCTTGGAGGTTGATCAATGACTTGGTCCCCAGCCTCGACTGCTTGCTTCATACAATTGTATCCATCTTGATGAAGTTTGTTGATAATAGTTCTCATCTCTTCTTGTCCCCGGGCTAGGTGTAACACCCCAATTCTACCCGCGAATTTAATAATAAAATTTCATAAACAAATTGAGGTATCACATATTCATGGTTTCCACTTTGCAATATAATGCATCATCAAAATAATCAAAAGTCAGATATACCGATCATGTTATCATACATGAAGTAAGCATATAATATGCACACATCAGTGGATACATCAATATCTATGCCATATGAAAGCATATACATCAACAAAATAGTCATGTCATAATATAAACATAAACCACATAAATATCAGGATATACAAGTATGCTATCCTAATCAAAATAATCAAAAGCGCCCATCCCGAGTGTTACGCGATCAGAGCAAGGCGACTCAAAAGTAAAGACTCGAGCTAATCCACCTCATCAACATGGATCACCTGCACGTTACCAATATAAAGGTAACGGTGAAACAAGTAAAGGGTGAGATAATTCAAATCACATAAATAAAGAGATGATAAATAATATATAGTTTCAGAATTATAAAGAGATACTGATAATAAATAATATTCAACATATACTTCAATCTCACACACTTTTATCACCAATTTAATTCATATATTTCAACACCTTGTCAATACCGCACAATCATCATAAAATCAACAACAATTAATACGTCACCAAACAACTCAACAACTTAAACAACATAAACCTCAACGACGACATAAACAACGAAATGCGACTCGACAATGTTTATGCATGTGGTACCAACGAGGCAATCAGCCCCCAACATTTGCCATATAATTAGAAGCACGTGGCAATCAACCCCCGACATTGTCATAAAGACCAAGGGAGTCAGCCCCCACCATGAAATCATGTATGCGACTCGAATGGACACGACACACATACACAACAATAATCAACAACAACATCAACTCATCATTTGGCATAAGTCTTCAACGTTTCATTTACCAAACTCCAAGGTAAAACGATCAACAACAACATATTTTTCATTATGAAAATCATCAACAATAATTCATCAATCGTCAAAATCATGCATTCAATTAATAGAAGCATATCGACAATATTCATAATTTAATTAATTCCGGATATGAATTAATATTCACCAAAAATATACTCGTCATAAAAATCACCTCAAAATAATCGGCATTAATAATATTATTAAACGCCATAACCGGGCCTCCAAAACGCCACTCGAACCGTCGAAATCGGACTCGTTTTAATTATTTACCGGTTACCCGAATTACAGATTAAACCGATTATATTTAACTTTATAGAATAATATTTCATTTTATAATATATTTTGTTTATTAGTACTCAGAAACTTCCAGCATAATTTCCTAACTGGTATGGTTATGTTACTGATATATATTGTTTTATACTATAAACTCAACTAGCAGTATCCAAGTATTATTTCCAAACTCAACACAGATAAACAATACATGGCAATCAATATATTTTCAGTACGATAACCAACACACCAACACAACAATAATATTTAATCAAACATTTTCCAGAAAAATACCTAAATCTTCACAATCCTAAACCCAATAAAATTTATCATAGTTTTATTTATAAGAAAGGAATCACCACACCCATTATCTCTAGTGTTGTTCTTTCTAATTACCCTTTGATTTTCTTCTCCAAATCACCAATCCTAACTATTTGTTCTTACTTTTGTTCTTCTTTCTTCTTCATCCACCAAGCACCTCTCTTTGTATTTCTCTATTTGTTTTTCTGATACTCCACAACACACCAACCACTCACTTATACATACTACTTCTTTTCCTATTTTATTTTCCTGATACACCTATGTCACTAATATAATACAAAGTGCCTTGATTTGTCTAATTAAAAAAAATATAACCCAACTTAACTAAATAAGCCCGAATAAATAAATATCGGTTCAAATAAATAAATAGCGAACCGAATAAAATAGTTATCGGATCAAATAAAATAATTACCAAACCGAATAAAATAATTACCGGATCGAATAAAATAATCTTCTTTTCTCACTTCACACCAAAACCCCCTCTTTTCTCTCTTTCACTCTATGTTTCTATTTTCTTTTTCTGATAAAAAACCAACACACTAACTACTACTACTACATACTAACTACTACTACTATATAAATGCCTTGGTTTTGTTTTGATTCAAGACATGGGGTAATTACTAATTTACCCTAAAGAACACTACACTCTTAAATATAGTTTTGCAACTTAATATAATAAAAACTGAAATAATCTAAATAAGCCCGAATAAATAAATACCGGTCTGAATAAATAATTACCGGACCGAATAATAAATCGCCGAATATATTAATAAATATACCGGTTAAAAAATATAATATATCACGAAATAAACATTAATCGAATATTTTTAAAATAATAATATAATTATGATATTTAATAAATCGGGGCGTTACAACTCTCCTCCACTTATAAGAATTTCGTCCTCGAAAGTTTACCTGACTCGAAAAGCTCGGGATAGGAATCCCGTATCTTGCTCTCCAACTCCCACGTCGTGCTCTCATCGGCCGCTCCTATCCAAACAACTTTGACCAATGCGATCTCTTTACCTCGAAGAGATTTTATCTCACGATCTTCGATCCTTAGAGGCATCGTCTTTATCGTAAGATTATCACGAACTTGAACATCGTCCATCTCAATCACATGTGACAGATCCGAAACATACTTACGAAGTTGCGACACATGGAACACATCATGCAAATTTGAAAGATTTGGCGGTAACGCCACTTTATATGCCACTTTCCCAACTCTACTAGTAATTTGATAAGGACCAATAAATTGAGGAGTTAACTTCTTTGATTTCAAGGCTCGTCCAACACCGGTTGTAGGAGTAACTCGCAAAAACACATGATCGCCCGATTTAAATTCCAAAGCTTTCCTTTGTTTATCATGGTAACTCTTTTGTCGACTTTGAGAAATTCTCATCTTTTCTCTAATCATCTTCACCACTTCGGTAGTCTCTCTAACCAACTCCGGTCCAAGTACCACAATTTCTCCCGATTCATGCCAACACAATGGAGTTCTACACCTCTGACCATACAATCTTCGAATGGTGCCATTCCAATACTTGCATGAAAACTGTTGTTATAAGTAAACTCGATCAACGGAAGATAAGTATCCTATGAACCACCTTGTTCAAGAATACAAGCTCGTAACAAATCTTCCAACAATTGAATCGTCCTCTCCGTCTGACCATCGGTTTGAGGATGATAAGTCGAACTCAACCTCAATTTAGAACCTAAAGCTTCTTACAAGCTTTTCCAAAAATCTGAAGTGAACCTCGGATCTCGATCCGAAACAATACTAAGAGGAATACCATGTAATATCACAATCACATGCATATAGATTTCTGCCAACTTCTACACGGGATAACTGATGTTGATAGGAATAAAGTGAGTCGACTTTGTGAGCCTGTCAATAATCACCCATATCACATCATGTCCTCTTGGCGTATTCGGTAACCCTGTCATGAAATCCATGGAAATGCTATCGCATTTCCATTCCGAAATCTCTAACGGTTGCATCAACCCTGCAGGTTTCTAATGCTCTACCTTTGACTTCCTGCATGTCAAACAAGTATACACAAACTGAGCTACCTCTCGTTTCATACCCGACCACCAAAATAGTTTCTTCAAGTCTTGGTACATCTTAGTCGCTCCGGGATGAATACTCAAATTGCTTCGGTGACTTTCTTCTAGAATCATTCTTTTCAAGTCCACATCATCGGGAATACAAATCCTATCTCGGAACCTCAACATACCTTTAGCATCTAACTTAAAATCTTCATTCTTAGTTTGTCCAATACTAACCAACAAGTCAACAAGCTTCACATCAAACTTCTGAGCTTCTCCAATGCTATCAAGGAAATCATTATTGATCTTTAACATTCCCAAGATAACACTTTTCGGAATCACTTTTATCACAAGACTCATATATCTAAATTGTTCGATCATTTCCAACTCTTTCACCATCAAAAGTGACATATGCAAAGTCTTTCTACTTAAGGCATTGGCCACCATATTTTCTTTACCAGGATGGTAATTCAATCTAAAGTCATAATCCTTTAATAATTCAAGCCACCGTCTTTGTCTCATGTTAAGCTCTTTTTGATCGAACAAGTACTTCAAGCTTTTATGGTCACTAAACACTTCGAATCTAGAACCATAAAGGTAGTTCCTCTAAATCTTACACACACAAAAAACGGCCACAAGTTCCAAGTCATGTGTAGGATAATTCTTCTCATGAATCTTCAATTTCTTAGAAGCATAAGCAACCACTTTGCCATCTTGCATAAGCACACCACCTAGACCCATCATGGAAGCATCACAATAAACCACAAACGGTTCCTCCAGATTAGGCAAGATCAAGATCGGAGCCATTGTCAACCTTTTCTTCAATCCCATGAAACTTTCTTCACACTTGACATCCCACACAAATGCAGCTCCTTTACAAGTCAACTTTGTCAAAGGAAGTTCCAACTTAGAAAAGCCTTTGATAAACCTCCTATAGTAACCAGCCAAGCCTAAGAAACTTCTAATCTCCATAACCGATTTAGGAGTTTCCCATCTCAACACCGCATCAACTTTCGAAGGATATACCGCAATGCCATTATCGGAAATGACATGGCCTAAGAAACTAACTTCACTTAGTCAAAACTCGCACTTTGACAACTTAGCATAAAGCTTCTTCTCTTTCAACACCTCTAGCACAATACGCAAATGCTCTACGTGTTCCTCCTCCGATTTAGAATAGATCAGAATATCATCAATGAAAACAACCACAAAGCGATCCAAGTAAGGATGAAAGATACGATTCATGTATTCCATGAATACTCCCGGTGCGTTAGTGACACCGAAAGGCATCACCAAATACTCGTAATGTTTGTACCTAGTTCGAAATGTGGTCTTCTGAATATCTTCGTCTTTCACCCTTATTTGATGGTAACCCGATCTCAAGTCAATCTTACTAAACATGCATGCACCAACCAATTGGTCCATCAAGTCATTGATCCTTGGAAGCGGATATCTATTCTTGATTGTCACTTTTTTCAACTGACGGTAATCGATACAAAGTCTCATGCTACCATCCTTTTTCTTTACCAATAAAACTGGAGCTCCCCAAGGTGACACACTTGGTTTAACAAGCTTTTTCTCGAGCAGGTCTTCTAATTGGCTCTTCAATTCTGACAACTCGGACGCGGACATCCTGTATGGTGCCATAGAGATAGGTCTGATACCAGGTACAAGATCCACGGAAAATTCAACTTCTCTTTCTGGTGGTGCACTAGGAATCTCATCAGGGAATACTTCGGGAAAGTCGCACACCACCGGAAAGTTCGCAATCACAGCCTGACTCTCAACAGATAGAGTCGCCATCAACAAAAACACCAACGCTTCTTCCTTCATGAATTCATTCAACTGTTTCGTCGATACCAAAATGGCTCGTTCTTCTTCTTCGAAAGAAGAAAATCTCACAGTGTTGTCGTAGAAATTGATATGAACATAATTGGATTTCAACCAGTCCATACCTAAGACCACGTCCAACCCGACAAGCGGCAAAAAAATAAGATCCACAACAAAATCTCTATCAAATATTGATAAAGGGAAACTTGCACACACAAAATAAGTAGTAGCCGTTCCCTTAGTTGGAACCTCTACAATCATGTCTCTATTCAAGGAAGATAAAGTAAGACCCAATCTCTTAACACAATCAACGGTAATAAAGCAATAGTAGCACCAGTATCAATAATAGTAATAAGAGGAATGCTATTAATGAAACTAGTACCTCGAACAAGACCATCTCCGTTTGCCGTCTGATTTCACAACAAAGCAAACACTTTACCCACACCTTGCACCTTCTTTGGGTTCTTACATTGAGTGTTGATGTGTCCTCCCTCGCCACAGTTGAAACAAATAACATCCTTGTGAGTGAAATCATTAATGGTATGTCCCTTTTTTCCACATCGGAAACACCTTCTCTCACCAGCCCCACAAGCATTACTTTTGTGACCCGGTTTTCCACACTTGAAGCAAATAATACTAGCAGGAGCATCCCCTCCACTAGTTCTTCGCCCTAGAACCACTTTTTGCTTCCCTTTTCCAATGGAACATCATACAGTTTCCCACGGCTTTGTTGACCTTTGTTCCTCCTATCAGAAATGATTTTGTAGTGGGCATTACTATCCTCCTCAAAGATCCTACAACTATCAATCAAATCCGCAAAGACACGGATTTTCTGATAACCAACAACCTTCTTGATTTCAGGACGTAAGGAATTTTCAAACTTAATGCATTTTGAGAACTCACCAGTTGGCCCATCATAGTGTGGATAGAATTTAGCTAACTCAGTGAACTTGGCTGCATAATCAGTGATAGACATATTTCCTTGCTTCAGCTCAAGGAATTTGATTTCCTTCTTTCCCCTCACGTCTTCAAGGTAATACTTTCTCAAGAACTCCCTTTGGAACACTTCCTACGCCACCTCTTCACCAACAAGTTCTAATCTCTGACGGGTTTCAACCCACCAGTCATCAGCTTCAGCAGTTAACTTATGTGTGCCATAGCGGATCTTTTGCACAGGAGTGCAATCCATCACTCTAAAGATTCTTTCAGTCTCCTTCAGCCAAGCTAGAGCTCCTTCAGGATCATACTTCCCTTGGAAGGTAGGAGGATTCTCCCTCTGGAAGGTTGCCAAACTACGAGACCCCGTGTTCTCGTTAGCATTTGGCAGATTTTGAAACGCCTGAGCCATTGTATGCATAGCGGTAGCAAGGGCATCACCGTTCCTACCAGTATTCCTTCCAGCCATCACAACTTCTGCTCACAACAAAACAAGGATTAGAATCAACAAATAATAATACTTGATTGTTAAACAACTAAAGACTCAACAACTTGGCCGAACAGACCGACCTGCTCTGATACCACTTATGTAACACCCTAATTCTACCCGCGAATTTAATAATAAAAATCAGAGTAATAAAATTTCATAAATAGATTGAGGTATCATATATTCATGGTTTCCACTTTGCAATATAATACATCATCAAAATAATCAAAAGTCGGATATACCGATCATGTTATCATACATCAAGTAAGCATATAATATGCACACGGCAGCGGATACATCAACATCTATGCCATATGAAAGCATATACATCAACAAAATAGTCATGTCATAATATAAACATAAACCACATAAATATCAGGATATACAAGTATGCTATCCTAATCAAAATAATCAAAAGCGCCCATCCCGAGTGTTACACGATCAGAGCAAGGCGACTCAAAAGTAAAGACTCGAGCTAATCCACCTCATCAACGCGGATCACCTGCACGTTACCAATATAGAGGTAACAGCGAAACAAGTAAAGGGTGAGATAATTCAAATCACATAAATAAAGAGATGATAAATAATATATAGTTTCAGAATTATAAAGAGATACCGATAATAAATAATATTCAACATATACATCAATCTCACACACTTTTATCACCAATTTAGTTCATATATTTCAACACCTTGTCAACACCGCACAATCATCATAAAATCAACAACAATTAATGCGTCACCAAACAACTCAAAAACTTAAACAACATAAACCTCAACGACGACATAAACAACGAAATACGACTCAACAATGTTTATGTATGTGGTACCAATGAGGCAATAAGCCCCCAACATTTGCCATATAATTAGAGGCACGAGGCAATCAGCCCCCAACATTCTCATAAAGACCAAGGTAATCATCCCCCACCATGAAATCATGTATGCGACTCGAATGGACACGACACACATACATAACAACAATCAACAACAACATCAACTCATCATTTGGCATAAGTCTTCAACGTTTCGTTTACCAAACTCCAAGTTAAAATGATCAACAACAACATATTTTACATTATGCAAATCATCAACAACAATTCATCAATCGTCAAAATCATGCATTCAATTAATAGAAGCATATCGACAATTTTCATAATTTGATTAATTCCGGATATGAATTAATATTCACCAAAAATATGCTCGTCATAAAATCACCTCAAAATAATCGGCATTAATAATATTATTAAACGCCATAACCAGGCCTCTGAAACGCCACTCGAAACGTCAAAATCAGACTCGTTTTAATTATTTACCGGTTACCCGAATTACCGATTAAATCGATTATATTTAAATTTATAGAATAATATTTCATTTCATAATATAGTTTGTTTATTAGTAACTCATAAACTTCCTGCATAATTTCCTAACTGGTACGGTTATGTTACTGATATATATTGTTTTCTGCTATAAACTCAACTAGCAGTATCCAAGTATTATTTTCAAACTCAACACAGATAAACAATACATGGCAATCAATATATTTTCAGTACCATACCAACACAACAACAATATTTAATCAAATATTTTCCAAAAAAATACCTAAATCTTCACAACCCTAAACCTAATAAAATTTATCATTGTTTTATTTATAGGAAAGGAATCACCACACCCATTACCTCTAGTGTTACTCTTGCTAATTACCCTTTAATTTTCTTCTCCAAAACACCAATCCTAGCTCTTTGTTCTTGCTTTTGTTCTTCTTTCTTCTTCACCCACCAAGCACCTCTCTTTCTCTCTATTTCTCTATTTGTTTTTCTGATACCCCACAACACACCAACCACTCACTTATACATACTACTTCTTTTCCTATTTTATTTTCCTAATACACCTATGTCACTAATATAATACAAAGTGCATTGGTTTGGTTACTTAAAAAAAATGATAAAACCCAACTTAACTAAATAAGCCCGAATAAATAAATACCGATTCGAATAAATAAATACCGAATCGAATAAAATAGTTATCGGATCGAATAAAATAATTACCGAACTGAATAAAATAATTACCGGACCGAATAAAATAATTATAAGACCGAATAAAAATAATTACCGGACCGAATAAAATAATCTTCTTTTCTCACTTCACACCAAAACCCCCTCTTTTCTCTCTTTCACTCTATGTTTGTATTTTCTTTTTCTGATACAAAACCAACACACTAACTACTACTACTACTACATACTAACTACTACTACTACATATACGCTTTGGTTTTGTTTTGATTCAAGACATGGGGTAATTACTAATATACCCTAAATAACACTACACTCTTAAATCTAGTCTTGCAACTTAATATAATAAAAATTCAAATAAACTAAATAAGCCCGAATAAATAAATACTGGTCCAAATAAATAATTACCGGACCGAATAATAAATCGCCGAATATATTAATAAATATATCGGTTAAAAATATAATATATCACGAAATAAACATTAACCGAAAATTTTGAAAATAATAATATAATTATGATATTTAATAAATCGGGGCGTTACACTAGGCCTTGGATAAGAGCCATCTGCCCCAGCATCTGGGTTTTCATTGCTTCAACCTCAGCTTGCAGTTGTTCTAACCATTCGTCCTTATTATCTTCAGGATTTTTCTTGGCCAGGTCCCCAGCAAGGAGTGCTTTCAACTCTTCCTGCCCCTTGGATAAGTTTAAGAACATTTTCATGAACTGAGCCTCTTGAATTTGGAGATCTCGGTTGTCTTATTTGAGAGCCATTTTCCTTGTTGAAATAAACAGCGAGAAAATGAGAGACTTGTACTGGAGACTACCTGTTATGCAATGACATGTATGATATATATATGTAATGTTTTCAAGGATCTCGCATGATAAACAAGAAAATGTCAGAATTTGAAATTTTACCACTTTGATTGAAGCATTTCGTATCTTTGAAGGTCCTTCTACAAGAGTCAAGCTCACCATATCAAGTGGGTCATAGCCCCTGACTCAAGTTATCGTGTTTTAATCTTTTGACGACATTGGCTAGAGGAAAATAAATCCCCTTGCCCCTTGCTAGACATCTGACTTACCATAACCTGCATCACAAACCCTTGAGATCCTTGAAATGGTTAAGGAAATGTTAAGGCATGATATTATAATGTGTATGTCATGCGTTTAAGCAAAAGTGAGAGGTGATGTAAGCAAGTAAACCCTGTAAGAGATCCAAGTTATTAGATAATGACTGTAAACAAAACCTGCAAGGAACTCATGTTGTCAGATAATAAAACCCTGCAAGTAGTTCAAGTTGAAAGCACACAAGTCACACAAACAGCCTTAGGTTTAGGCTTGCATGGGTTTTAAGGTAGTACCCTCTTGAAGTTGGATTGGTTCAACATGTCCTATAATAGTAACCGAGTTCTAAGGGATCTCAATATCACCGATCTTTCCCCCAAACTTCGTTCAATATGTGATTGACTCGCAACTAAATAAAACTCAGGAGTCAAACCTCAATGAGTGTAGCATCGAGTATCTGTCGACCTTGGGAATACACCAAAGTCGGCCATCTCGCTACGTCCTACTGGCCAAATTATGCAATTAAAGGTTCTAAGGTCAGTTGATGCTTTATGACACCACGTAGCGGCCCCGTACTCTCCTTGATTGACTAAAGGGTTACCGATACCAACCAAAGTGTCACATCAACGTAGATACTGCTTCAACCGTGTCAGTATACTCTGCACAGTTCCCTCATAGTTTATTGCTACTTACCTAAAAGGTGTCCCCAGATCCGGGTGTAGGATCTACATAACCCCAACAAAACCCTTGAATATAAAGAAGGCAAAGCAAAACAAGAAAGCAATTTTAGAAATGACCTATATCCTAAGGTATACCCCACATATTTAAATTCCCCAGCATAGTCGTCAGTTCTGTGATACGGTGGCAGAACTGACTGTTATACTGGTTTGTGTTTTGTATTCGCAAATGTGCGATAAGCAAGAGTCGCCACCGACTTTTCTTTTATCCAACAAAAGAAAGGGTGAAAAGAACAAAAAAAGACCTTTCGAGAGTTTTCTGAGTACGAGGGGTAGATTATGGAAAGGGAAGGTGTTAGCACCCTTTCCATCCATGGTTTTCCATGGGCTCTTAGGTACTTGCTCATTTTTAAAAATTGCTTGTGCTTTGCGTGTTTTGAAAATTGTTTTGAAAATGCCTTAGTGCAGCGATTCTCTTTGTGATAACTCTTGTATCAGTCCTCAAGAGTGTTGACAAGATGAATGTTTTTGAAAGTGTTTTTTGAAATATTTTTGCGTAGGTGCAAAAAGTTGTTTTGAGCAAGCATCTAAGAACTTGTCTACTTATACTCGAAAAGGTCATTCTTTTCTCCCTATCCTTTAGACAGTGCTATCCCACTATTAGTGAGTAGGTAGCCATATTGTTGGATGTATGAGGGACAAGCGCGGGTCATCGTTAGGGTCATAGAAGGAAATATATAGGGATACCTTAGTAGTTCGAAGGGATTGTCAACATATATTCGTAGGCAACATCGAGGGACAAGATTATTTCTCGTAGGAAACTCGAGGTACGTTAAGGGACTATGATATTTATGATGACTTTTAGATTGAGGGTCTTTTGCTAAGATATCCCTACGTTCGAGGGACATGACCATTGTTTTCCGAGGCAACCAAGTGGGGAGTACCCTAGGGGTGCAAGTATGCAACAATGTTTTTTTCCAGTTATATTTATCTTGCAATTAGGGTTTTCTATCGTTCATTTTTATCTTTCCATACAATCCTATTAATCTAAGCATTGCATAAAATATAATAGCAGGAGATAAAGGCGAAAATGTAAGCCTAAGCTATTACAGAGCTTTGGGGCAGTTACATAATAGTGAAGAGTGCGGAAAATAAATCCTAAAACTATTACATCCCGGAAGCAATTACATGATAATGATAAAAAAAAAGTAGAAAAAATAAAGCTACGCTATTACAGTTGAACGCGCCCTATACAATTTATCTAGGAAAATAAAAATAAGATGAAAATAGAAAAGAAAATATTTTGGTGATTTTTTATGAAAAAATGATTTATGATAATTAATTAAATAAACCTAAAAAACTTAATTAATTTTAATTAATAAAAAAAATGTTAATTTTAAAAAAAAATTAATTAAAATACCTAAAACCTAATTAATCTGAATTAAAAAAAGGTTAATTTAAAAAAAAAAGTTAAAAAATCTAAAATTAATTAACCTAAAAATTAAATTAGGTTTTTTTGTAAAAAAAAAAGTTTTGTGAAATTTTTTTTGTGGTTAAGTGAATTTAAGATTGAAAAAGACAAATTGGTTAGAAACCAAAAACAAACAATGAAATTAAAAACCTACAATTAAATTAAAATCTAAAATTAAATTAAAAACCTAAAATTAATTATTTGAGTTTATTAGGAAAAATCAAGGGTGTGTGAAAAATGTTAGGTTTTATGAAAAAAGTTTTAAACAGAAAGAAGGAAATAGGTAAAATAGATAAAAGGATAAATAGAATGGAAGAAAACTAAAACCAATAGGGGTGGGTGTTGAACTCACGCTCTTAACCTCCTCAGGATGTCTGCCTTGCCATGAGCCATGCATTGGTGGTTGTTCTATTTTGGTCTCAGGTTTTGTAATAACCCTACATGGGACCCTGTCTAAATCTGCAGTGTTGAATCTCATGAACACATTAAATAAATTACTATATCATAAAATACAAATAAAACAAATATATGAAATTTTATAATGCTAAAACCGATATGGATGTATGAATGCTTCTACATCCTTTTGATTATGAAGATCAAACCAGCCTTACTCTTACTGGAGAAGTAGTGAGATGGGGGTTTGAAACAAGGATGGCTTGTTTGTAGTGAGATATGGATTTGTAACAAGGATTTTAAGGTTTTTAGGGTTCTTGAAAGAATTTGATATTTTGACAGGGTTGTGGAAAAAGTTTTTTTTTCGTATCCTGTTTATGTGAAAAGAATGAGATTATATAATGGAAATTAGAGAAAAAAATGGGCTTTGAATGTGCAATTGGGCCTCCAATAACCACAAGCAATAGTGTAGATTTTTATTCACTTGAGTCCATCATGTTCCAAGCTAAAACGAAGGGGCTTAAGTGCAATTTTTGAAGTTGAAATGTGGAAAAAAAGGTAGGCGACATCGAGAACTAACTCCTATCCGAAAATGGGCTCAATCGGATAAACAATGAATTAGTTATGAATTTTTGAAGTTTTGGCTCAGACAAACTTATTTTGGGCTCTAGTGTCAACTCTGACATGTTCTTCAATAAAAAACTGGTATTGATCGAAGCAAAAACAGGTCTCGACTTTGGAAGCAAATTTATAGATCTCTGAGTCAGTGACCTTGTGTAAAAAGATGGACCTTATCCGATAAAAATTGACCGAGTTATGATTTTCTGAACATGACACAAATAAACTTCTGTCACAAATTTTCTGTATAAAAATACTTGATAAATCTACATTTTTGAAGACCTTCTGATCGAAATTAGCTTCCAGCCGTGAGAGATGAGAACGTAGATGACGTCAAGACCGAATTTTAGCCACCGGAACTGGTTCAAAATGAGCCACGGTATTCAAGTTATGAATTTTTTTATGCATAAAAACCGCACTTTTAGCACACTTTTTCACCATATTTCTTCGAGAAAACTCACACATTCGGAGACCTTCTTTAAAGAATTGGCTCTCGAGCCAAACCTGAATTTGAGAATATATTATCAGGGATATCTTGGCGAAAGAACACCTGAATATGACGCGTCGGGTTGGACTTGTGAATCTTTGAGCCACGAATCCCTACGAAACGACAAACCGATCTTCAGCTCGAAAAATACTCTGAGAACATCCATTGGCGAAATAAACGTCACTTGTAACATGATGAAGCTTGCTAAATATACCTTGATCCCATAACCATAGAACCAATGATATGCGTGTGTGTAATAATGAAATGTATGCCAAAAAAGTCGAAATAAAGAGGGTAAATTTTGGGGTACAAGACCTATAAATCTGATAAATTTGGTTTGGGTTTCACTACTGAGGGTCAGAAAGTTGTTCGTTGCGCTCGTGCTGGAAATCCACCAATCCGCATCAGCAACAATGGAGTCAACTCTATAGAAGATACTGACAGTGATCATGACCTTGATAGCTGTATTTTTCCTACCATTAGCAATAGGCTCAGCAACTAGAAGGCCGAGGACATTATCTCTATCTCCTTTAGTCAGGAGTAATAGCTACATTTCTGTTTTTATTGCTTTTAAGTTTTTGCTTTGTAATATTTAAACAATGACTTTAAGCCTTGTGCCTTACCCAGGGCACAATGGTTCGTTTATTAAGGGTTGTCATTTCATAAATATATTTTCATTTAATAAAGCATTGGACATTTTATATTTAAATTTTGTGCTCTCTTACTTTCTTTTCACTTTTATCACTTTCAAATAACTATGTGTTCTTACACACACCCACGCAATACATTGCAGATCCACATCCATTCTGGATCCCGTTGATAATGATTCTTCTATTGTCACTTATGACTTTGAAAATACGATCTACCAAGCCGAGGACAAAGGTGAGGAAGATTGTGAAATACCTAGAGAACTAGACAGACAGTTAATACAAGAAGAAAAGGCTATTCAACCGCATGAAGATCCAGTTGAAGTGGTAAACTTGGGTTCTGAAACAGACAGAAAAGAAGTCAAGATAGGCGCCAACTTAGAGGATAATGTCAAGATTAGGTTAATACAGATGTTGCATGAATATGTTTAGATCTTTACTTGGTCATACAAAGACATGCCATGGCTTGATATCGATATTGTGGTTCACCGTCTACTGATGAAAGAGGGTTGTTTTCCAATAAAGAAGAAGGTTCATCGTATACGTCCCAAGATGTCAGAGAAGATCAAGGTTGAGGTTATGAAACATTTCAACACAGGGTTCTTAGCAGTGACATCCTATCCTCAACGGGTCGCGAATGTGGTTCTGGTACCGAAGAAACATGGCAAGGTATGTATGTGTGTAGACTACATGGATCTGAATAGCACGAGCCCTAAAGATGACTTCCCGTTTCCACATATTGATGTTTTGGTCGACAACACTACTCAGCATAACATTTTCTCCTTCATGGATGGTTTCTCAGGGTATAATCAGATCAAAATGGCACATGAAGACATGGAAAAGACTACTTTTGTCACACAGTGGGGCACTTTCTATTACAAGGTTATGCCTTTTGGGTTGAAGAACATTGGCGCCACATATCAGTGTGCCATGGTAGCTTTGTTCCATGACATGATCTCTCACGAGATAGAGGTCTATGTAGACGATATGATAGCCAGATCACAGACTGAAGAAGAGCATCTGCACCATTTACATAAGTTGTTTGAGAGGCAGAAAAAGTACAAGTTGAGATTAAATCCGAACAAGTGCACCTTTGGGGTGAGACCAGGTAAACTCCTGGGTTTTGTTGTCAGCGGTAAAGGTATTGAGGTTGATCCCTCCAAGGTTAAAGCTATTCAAGAAATGCCCGCTCCCCCGCACCGAGAAAGAAGTCATAGGTTTCTTGGGACGACTAAATTACATTGCTAGATTTATTTCTCATTTGACCGCTACTTGTGAACCGATCTTCAAGTTACTGAAGAAAGATCAAGTGGTGAAGTGGAACGGTGATTTCCAGATAGCCTTCGATAAAATCAAGGAGTACCTCCAAGAACCTCCAATTCTGATGCCACCAGTTGAAGGAAGATCTCTAATCATGTATTTAACAGTGTTAGAGAACTCAATGGGGTATGTACTGGGCCAACATGACGAGTCTGGTCGAAAAGAGCATGCAATATACTACCTTAGCAAAAAGTTTACCGACTGTAAAACAAGATACTCACTGCTCGAGAAAACTTATTGCACTTTGGCATGGGCTACTCACCGACTAAGATAGTATATATTGACTCATACTACTTTGTTGATCTCTAAAATGGATCCCATCAAGTACATATTCAAGAATCCGGCTCTCTCTGGAAGGATAGCCCGATGGCAAATGGTCTTAACAGAATACGACATTCAGTACACCACTCAAAAAGCAATCAAAGAGAGTATACTAGAAGATCATTTGGCTTATTAGGCTGTAGACAACTACCAGTCTATGAACTTCGAGTTTCCGAATGAGAATATTATGCTAGTTACAGATTATGAAGAACTTGGACCATATGAAGGACTTGAGCCAGGATCCTGATGGACTATGGTTTTCGATGGAGCCTCTAATGCACTTATCAATGGAATTGGTGTTGTAATTATCTCTCCCCAGGGTTTCCATACACCCTTCACCGCCAGATTATGTTTCGATTGTATCAATAACATGGCTGAGTATGAAGCGTGCATCACGGGCATCATAACTGCTATTGATTTGAGGATTAAGTTCTTGAGCGTATATGGGGACTCAGCCTTGGTAATCAGTCATATTAAGGGAGAATGGGATACTAATAATTTGAATCTCATTCCCTATAGAGATTATGTGTTGACCTTAATTTCATACTTAGAGGATATCACTTTTGAGCATATCCCAAGAGAAGAGAACAAATTGGCAGATGCATTAGCAACCATGTCGTCCATGTTCAAGGTTAGATGAGACAATGAGGCTCCTCGAATTACCATTGAAAGGCTAGACGAACCAACACACTGCTACAAAGTTAACACTAATGGAGCAGAAGAGAAGCCTTGATTTTATGAAGTGAAAAGATACCGTGAGGCTCAAGAGTAACCTGGAGGAGAATTTATCAACAATAAGAAATTCCTACGGATTTTCTCTGCTAAGTTCTTCTTGAGTAATGAAATTTTGTACAAGCGCAACCATGATTCGACTCTCCTTCATTGTGTGGACAAGAAGAAAGCAGATAAAATTATGGAAGATATGCACGGGGGTATCTTCGGTACTCACTCCAGTGGCCATACTATGGCTAAGAAGATTCTGAGAGCAGGTTACTATTGGTCGACTATGGAAACTGATTTCCATCACCACTCAAGAACTTGTCACAAGTGCCATATCTATGCTGACAGAGTACATGTGCCTCTAGTACCTCTGAATATCTTGACTGCTCCTTGGTCGTTTGCAATGTGGGGCATTGATATGATTGGAGAGATCAAATCTATTGCTTCTAATGGACATCGCTTCATCCTCTTCGCCATTAATTTCTTCACAAAGTGGGTTGAAGCAACCCCATTTTCCTCTGTTACTAAGAACGTGGTCGCCCGGTTCATTAAGCATAACCTTATTTGTCGGTATAGCATCCCCGAGAGGATTATCACAGATAATGGTACCAATCTCAGCAACACTATAATCATGGAACTCTACACGCAGTTCAAGATCAAGCACCATAATTATTCTCCATATCGACCAAAGATAAATGGCGCAGTGGAAGCCGCCAATAAGAACATTAAGAAGATTATACAGAAGATGACAGTGACATATAAAGACTGGAACAAGATGTTACCATTTTTTCTCCATGGCTATCGCACTTCAACTCGGATATCAACTGGGGAAACCCCATTCTCTCTGGCCTATGGTATGGAGGTTGTCTTACCTGTCAAAGTTCAGATTCCTTCCTTGAGAATTATGAAATATGCAGACTTGGACGAAGACAAATGGATTCAGACTAGGCTGGATCAGTTGAATTTGATTAACAAGAAGAGGATTATGGCTGTTTATCACGGTCAGATGTATCAAAAGCGTATGATCAAAGACTTCAGTAAGAAAATTAAGCATCGAGCATATCAGTTTGGTGACTTGGTAATAAAGAACATCATCCTACTGTAGGGTGATCCCAGGGGCAAATGGACTCCTACCTACGAAGGGCCATTTGTGATCAAGAAGATATTTTTAGGTGGTGTTATGATACATACCACCATGGACAATGAAGATCTTCCACACCCTGTGAAAGTGGACATAGTTAAAAAATACTACACATGAAGATGACCTGCTAGGTTGACTGGCCTAGGCAGAAATAAGGGCATTCCGACAAACCAAAAGGGTTCAGGAAAAAATCAGGGATATATATATATATATATATATATATATATATATATATATATATATATATATATATATATATATATATATATATATATATATATATATATATATATATATATATATATATATATATATAATATTGTACACATGGCAAGTCAAAAACCTGAAAAGGCGACTTAGGCAAAAAAGGGTATCCCGGTGGACTGAAAACCCGAAAGGATGGTCCAGGAAAAAGTTAGGGATTAAAGCGTACGACTATGTCTCGTTGAATAACTCACATACAACTTTATTATCAACAACAAGTTCAAATGGTACACATCGATTCAGTCAACTTCTTCTGACAACAAGGGATGAGATGCTCAAAGACATAGGGGCAATAACAGAGTTGAAACCCGACGAGATCATTTACACATAGCTTTATATTTTGTACTGCTTTCATTTCACAATGATTTCCTCTTAATAGAATTTATGTCTCTTTGTACAACAATCGCTTGTTCATAGGAAAAATATCAATGTAAACACAACTTCAAAATTTAAATTTTGTTTTACTTTTTCTGTTTTGTTTGCAAAGGCGTCCAATCACTAAATTGAATGAACATATGCATATGAGTATGATTACTGTTAACAAATATATGCATAAAAACATGAATAAGCATTTACTCAAGACTCCAGGAGACGAGATAACATTCAAGTCGTCTGTAATCCCCACAGAGCAATTCCCATAAGATTGACCCCCGCGGAGTCATCTTCGCAAAACTTGATGCATTCCCTGCAAGTCTGAAATATCTTAATCATACTCACCAGCAGATCCCCTAGTAGACAAAGGAGTGTGATTTTTCCCGGCAATATCGTCAACCTATGGAGTCCCAATACTCGCCAGAGGGTATATCATCAGCATAATTCACATAAATTCTCTCCCCCAACTGAGCTTATTTCTCCATCACGGTAAAATTCCTCAACAGAGCATATCCCTCAGCAGAGCATATTCCTAAACCGAGTGTTTCTCTAGCAGGGTGTATTTCCCCAACAGGGTTTATTTCCCAAACAAGATATTGTTTCCCTAGCTTGAGTCTATCACTTCGACTACTACAAATCACCGACAAAACTTCTCTCTCTAGCAAAGGGTAGTCCATACCACTATCCTCGGAGAGGTGCTATGAAATCTGAAACAGGACCAGATATCAATTAATCTTATCCTCCCCATACGAGTCGGCATCCATATCAAAAACTCGATCAGACAGCACCTCGAAAGATTTTCCATCTCTTTTATCCCCAGTCAGGGTATATAAGAATTCGATTCCCTAGTAGAGCAATGAACAACCAATGTTCCTAAACTCTTCTCCTCAAACAGAAATCAACATTCCCTAGTGGAGTTTCCTCAAACAGCAAGCAAGAATCCCCAACAGAGATATTCTAAACAAGATCGAAGATTCATATTCGTCATCCCCAGCAATAATCAGGGATTTATTTCCCCAGTCAAAGATGTTATACGAAACAACCGAGACACTTCAATGAGATCTCACATTCATACATCATTTATCATAGCATATGCATATGAAACACATATAGCACACTCTAATTTTCTTTAAGAACATCATTACACAATGCAGTACATACATCATGACATTGCATAAATATTAACTTTATCTTTTCAGGTAAAGTTCACAAACAGACAAACATCATCAACAATTTTTTAACAGGTTGCAGAGTAATTCCCGAAACAGGGCAGGGAGGCTATCTACATGACCAAACAATTTCCTTTAGAATCTTAATTCTGACAAGAATTTCCCTCAGAGACTAAATCTGACAAGTAGCTACTTAAGCACTTTCCCCAGAGATTCATTCTGAAAAATATCTCTTCTAGACAAAGTAGGGCGTAGAATCACTCTAGTATATCATTCGAATAAAATCAAGTGTAGATTTATTCTGATATTCTTTTTGGACAAAGTCAGGCGTAGACTCATTCCAAACATATCTTATAGACAAAGTCGAGTGTAGACTCATTCTAGTATATCATTCGGATAAAATCAAGCGTAAATTTATTCTGATATTCTTTTTGGACAAAGTTGGCCATAAACTCATTCCAAACGTATCTTCTAGACAAAGTCGAGCGTAGACTCATTCTAGTATATCATTTGGATAAAATAAAGCATAAATTTATTCTGATATTCTTTTTGGACAAAGTCGGGCGTAGACTCATTCCAAACACATCATTCTAGATAAAGTCGGGCGTAGACCCATTCTAGTATATCATTCGGATAAAATCAAGCATAAATTTATTCTGATATTCTTTTTGGACAAAGTCGGGCGTAGACTCAATCTAAACGTATCTTCTAGACAAAGTCGAGCGTAGACTCATTCTAGTACATCATTCAGATAAAATCAAGCGTAGATTCACTATGATATTCGTTTGGACAAAGTCAGACGTAGACTCATTCCAAATACATCTTCTAAGACAAAGTCAGGCATAGACTTATTCTGATATTCCTATCAAGAATTACTCTGGATGGCATCTATAAGCCAATCTCCGACGACATCCCGTCACTCTCCAAATGGAATCTTTAAGCCCATTCCCTGTATAATCAACCAATAGTGTTACTTCCTGCACAAGCGAGTGCAAATTTCTGGGCACTTAAGGGTTCAATCATCTTCTACCTTCAAGTCACGAATGGCAGACATGCCAATCTAACCCTTCAGGTTTAAGAAGATTGAATAGGGGAAGCTATTGTACCCTAAAATTTCCCCTCCCATTTTCATTCAAGATATTCTCCTGGGGTCCTCAAATGCTCAAGGTTGCTCAAGAATTGATCAGACAAATTCTTCTCCTAAGCAATGGACTCACAACTAGGGTTTTGTATTTCTCAAGGAATATTGGGTTTACAAGGCTTCAAGTGGTTTTAATGAATCCTCATATGCTTCAAAGAATTCTCATACCAAGTTTCAAGCTTTGTATCACAAGTTTGCTCAGTCAATTGCTCAGATGACTGAAAATAAACTGTATTGGGTGAAAAGTCAACTATGGTCAACATACAGTCAAACCTCATGATTTTTGGTCAACATCAATATTTTGAAGTCACGTTCATCATTTGATCAAGGTTTGATCATGATTCATCAAGAAAACTCTCAATTCATCAAAAGTTAAAAGTTACCAAATTAGAGTTTCCTTAGGAGAAGTCTACTGAACTTTGACCAAGCATAACTTTCACATGCTTCATCAGCTTTTCCCCAAACAAAACCTGTTTTAAAGGAAATTCAATTATCTATAACTTGGTCTCTCTAAGCTCAAGTCCAAAAAATGCATCATTTGAGAGATATAAGCCAATACATTACATGTCATTTCAAAAGTCAACAAAAAGATACTTTTTGTCAAGGCAACTTACACCAAGATAACGTCTTCAAAAGCAAAAATGATAAACATAGAGGTTGTATAGGATATATTGAGCTTTTCAAAAAAATCAAAGATCACTTTAAAAAGATAAAAATTAAGTGAGTTATGACAATTGAAAGTTGGGAAAATTTGAGCAAAGGCATGAAGTTCAAATTGAGCAAGCTTGATCTTTTGGGCTATTGGGCCATGGTTTAAGGGTCCAAACATGCCTTATACTCCCCCCATACACCTCAGACCTTGTTCTTCCACCCCATGACCTATTTTTATTTTTATTATTTTTATTTATTTTTATTTATTCAGTAATAATATAAAATAAATAAGATAAAATCATATCTTTTTACACAAGGTCCAAGCCCACATGACTTTGACCTAATTTCTCCTATATAATCTCATTCATTCTCATACAAGGCCACACTAGAAAACCTTACCTCACTAATTTGCAAAAATTCTAAACTTTTCTCAAGAACCCTAAATCTTGAAACTCTTATTACCAACCTTTTCACTACAAGATCTCCATTCCATTCACTCCTAACAATCCTGCAGAGTAAGGTTGGACTGATTTTGAGGGTCCAAAACGCATGAAAACACCATGCCATGCATATTCGATTGCATAACTTTGTGAATTTCATATCTTAATTTTTGTATCATTTTAAATCATATTGGTGTTACTAACATGTTTCTGAGGTGCATTTGAACGGGTCTAGATCATCACCATGATCCCATGCATATTGAATCGTGAACCACTATGCTACCACCAATTTCACATGTTTTCATCATAGCTCTTAATATTTTGTGTCTTAGCCTTCAAAAATACTCTCATTGGATTCAAAACCCTTGATTAAGGGGGGTAGGGCGTTTCTGGATCACAAATGTTTTGATTTTACAGATATTTGAAGGAGCGGGCAACCGGAGAAGACGACTGGAGCTAAGGCTCCGGCACCTCTCCGGTCAATATAATCATATTTTATGATTATGTTTATTGTTTGATTTATATAAATGGATGTATAGCCACCCCAGTGGTAGAAACACGCGCTAAGTCACTCCTTTCCCAGGTCACGAGTTCGATCCCTGATTTTGCCAATTTTTTCATGTTTTCATTATTTTTGCAGGTTTAGTATATGTTGCGTTAAACCTATTACCTTGATACAAATAGCGCATTATCCTGGTGGTATGCTAGGCGTGGAGAATGCTTGAGGGCGTGGGTTCAACACCCACCCCTACCCTTTGGTTTATTTTCTATGTTTCTCACTCTTTTTCACCTTTTTTCTTTAAAAACTCTTTTTTTTCAAAAACATTTTTAACAAAACCCTAATTTAATTTTAGCTTTAAATTTAATTTTAGGTTTTATTTATTTTGATTTTTTAGGTTTTCTCGATTAAATTAAAATCAACTTAGATTTTAGGGTTTCGATTAATTTAATTACCTAACTTTTTTTATTAACTAAAATCAATTAGACTTTAAGATGATTATTGAAACTTTTTCGTCATACAATCACCAAAACAATTTTTCCATTTTCTGTTACAATCTTCGTGTGCTTTACTATTTTCGCATTAGTTTTTTCCCAATTATGTAACTGCTATGGTTTGTAATAGTCTTAATTAGGGTTTACTATTTCCCCCCAGTTTTTATGGTTTTGTACCCCCTTCCCCGAAGCCCTGTAATAGTTTAGGTTTACTTTCCGCACCTTTACTTTCCGTAATTTACCGCTTTCCTTATTACTGTATAGTAACTAGGCATGTATGGAAAGATTTAAAACTAATCGCTAGATAACCCTAATCAAGATCAAATAACTGAATCAAATCACTTTTCACACATTCACCTCTAGGATAATCCCACTTGTTGCCTTCGAATAAAAACAGTAATATCCCTCTAACGTGGGGACGCCTTAGCAAAGACCCTTGATTAAAAAGATCGTAGTCCCTCGATGGCCTTTACGATACTGCCTTTGGCAAACGATCTTAGTCCCTTACAAAAAATTTCCAAAGCGCTCCTACAAGTTGCCTTTATGATTGTACAACGACCCTCGCCTGTACCTTCACATCCAACGATAGGGCTTCCTACTAACTAATGGTAGGATAGCACTATCTAAAGGAGGAGGAAAATAAAATGAAAGACTTTTTGAGTAGGTAGATAAGTTCTTAATCGCTTGCTCACAAATAAACCAATATTTTTTCATACAAAAACACTTTTCTGAAAAAATTTCAAAAACAAACACTTTGTACGCATTCTTAATTTATACAAGAATCATTACAAAGTTGTCTCACTTAGGCATTTTTTTCAAAATATTTTCAAACACACGAACACAAAGATTTCAAACAAAGTGAGCTAGCGATTAAGAGCCCGTAGATGAATACATATGAAAAGGGTGATAACACCTTCCCTTTTCATAACCTACCCCCTGAACTCAAGAAAATCTCGAAGGTCTTTCCTGTTCTTTTCACCCTTTCCTTATTGGATAAAAGAAAAGTCGGTGGCGACTCTTGCTATCCGCAACCAAATTAGTTCTCCCACTGTATTACAACAAGAATAACCATCAACATCAAGCCAATTTTCAAGCCAACATCACATTCTTAGTATTGTAACATCACCTGTAAATTTTTCTCACATCATGAGTATGACAAAGACACATCTTATCATGACATTTGGTGTCATAACTCATCCAACATACACATTCATCACAATTGTTATGATAAAATATTAGGCCATTATTATAAAAATTAATTTCATATTATAGAAATTATTTTTAGCTTTCTAATGGTTCAAACGGTGCGTCAAACGGACACCCGAGGCGAATGTTATGATTTTTCAAAGTTTCCAAAAATTCTGTCAGCTTCAGCAGTAATCGGTTACTGCACGAGACAGTAACTCTGTGTTTCAAAAATTCCCAGCGGTAGTCGGTTACCTAGTTACAGTAAGTGGTTACTGCGTATTACAGTAGCTAATATTTCTAAAAACATACAATGGTAATCGGTTACCCAGTTATGGTAACCGATTACCCAACGCAAACAGACCCAAAAACCAGAATTTTCTGCTACGAAATTCCATTCTCTTCATCCAAAAATCACTTTTTAGGAAAAATCAAACACATCAATTATTGTGAAACATCAATACATATCATAAACCACAAACCCAACACAAACAACACACAATTTCATCAATTACAAGCAATTACAACATACAATCTAACAATTAATCTACACCCAAAACCTAACATTCAAACCTTCATCTACCCACAATTACGTTGGAAATAATTTATATTTTAGGAATATCTTAATGACTAAGTTTGTTAGAGGGTATTTTAGTATTTTATTATACTCTAATTTTGTGTATAAATAACCTAGTAGTAGGTTAATGTAATTATTCATTAATCCTTATTTTTGTAGCCATCATTCAATATAATCCTTTTTTATTTCATCTCTCCTTGTGCACCAACAATTGGTATCTAGAGCTTCGGTTCGAAATCCACGGGGAAACACGAGTGTGCAGTGAGGTGTTGTGTGATTGAGAATTACATTTTTCTGATTCTGTGGGATTTGGGAAACACTATGTTTTTAGTGCATTTTTGAGTGAAATGCACAAGGTTGAAGATGAACAGAAACGGTGATATCAATTCCAAACTTCCAATATTTGATGGCAAAAACTGGAATCGTTGGAAGATCCATATGCGTGTGTTGTTTGGCTCTCAAGATATGTTAGATATTTTCACTGATGGCTATGCTCCGATAGCAGAAGACACGACAAAGGCACAAAAGATAAGGCAGAAGGCGATAAGGAAGAAAGATCAGAAGGCGTTGTTCTACATCCATCAATGTATGGATACAAAGGTGTTTGAGAAGATTGTTGACTCTGAAACAAAAAAGGTTGCGTGGGACAGACTGGTCATATGTTACACTAGTAACGCATCAGTGAAGAAGGTGAAGCTTCAGTCTCTCAGAAAGAAATATGAGAATCTCAACATGAAGGATAACAAGAAGGTTTCTAAGTACATCTCTAGAGTGATTCTGATCACTAATGAGATGAAAGATTATGGAGGAACTCTTTCTGAATAAGTAATCATAAAGAAGGTATTGAGATCTTTAACTTCTCAGTTTGATTACATTGTGGTAGCAATTGAACATTCCAAAGATCTTAGTACCATGAGAGTTGAAGAGCTGCAAAGCAGCCTAGAGGCGCATGAGTTGCGTATGACTGAGAGAACTTCTAAGAGGGAAGTAGAGCAACAAGCTCTGAAAGCAACTTCTGGTAAGAAGTATCAAAAGTAGACTTAGTAAGAAGCCAGGAATAAAACTAATGGTGGTCAAAGGTCAGAAGCTTCAAACTCTGATAGGCAGAAGAATGTCCAGAAGGGAAATGAGAAGTCTGACAAGAAGAATGTTCAGTGTTATTATTGCAAGAAATTTGGTCACTATGCCAAAGATTGCTGGTCAAACAAAGAAAGGAAGTCAGAAGAAGAAAATATAGCCAGAGGAGAGTCTGATGATGAACCTGTGCTATTTTTAGCTTCTGAATCTGATGATATGAATTCATCAGAATGGTGGTATATGGACACATGGTGTTCAAACCATCTTATTGGAAACAAGAAATAGTTGGTTGATTTTGACTCTGATAGGAGTACAAAAATCAGATGTGCTGATGGTAAATACCTTAATGCAGAAGGTATGGGAAATGTCAGAGTCATTCTAAATAATGGGAAAACATCAGTGATCCAGAATGTGTGGCATGTACCTGGCATGAAAAGGAATATGATGAGTGTGGGACAACTGATTGAGAAAGTTTTTTCAGTTACCATGAAGGAAAATATTCTGAAGTTGTATGATTGTAATCAGAAGCTGATTATGGAGTCAGAACAGGGAAGGAATGAAACATTTAAGGTGAATGTTAGAACTGTAGACTTTGAATGTCTTAGTGCAATAAGTGTTGTCAAGGAGAGCGAGTTGTGGCACAAAAGATTTGGTCATCTGAATTTCAGAAGCTTAGGGCATCTGAAATCGAAGAAGATGGTACATGAAATTCCTAAAATCAAGAAGCCTGAGAAGTCATGCAAGGTGTGCATGGAAGGGAAGCAACCAAGATTTCCACTTGCATCAGAAGTAGCTCCAAGAGCAAAGTATGCATTGGGAGTAGTGCATTCTGATGTGTGTGGTTCATTTCCAGTAGCACCGGGTGGAGGAAATAAATACTTTGTGTCATTTGTTGATGAGTTCACTAGAATGACATGTTTATCTCTCATAAAATTCAAACATGGGGTGTTTGCTGAATTCAAGAAGTTCAGACTAAAGGTTGAGAATCAGAGTGGCCAGACTCTGAAGATTCTTAGAAATGATGGTAGTGGTGAGTATAACTCCACAAAATTCAGAAGGTTTTGTGAGGAGAATGGAATTGAGCATGAGATTACTACTCCCTATACTCCTTAACACAACGGTCTTGCTGAAAGAAGAAATTTTACTTTTTCTTGATATGGTGAGAAGCATGTTGAAAGAGAAGAAGCTTCCTCATACTTTGTGGGGAGAAGTTGTTGCCAGTTCCTGTTATGTGCTCAATAGATGTCCAAGGAAGAAGTTGAAGGAAATAGTTCCTATTCAGAAGTGGACTAGAGATAATAAAAGTGTTAGTCATATAAAGGTGTTTGGTTCTGTATGTTATAAACATGTCCCAGAAGGCAAAAGACAGAAGCTGGATGATAGAAGTAAAGTAATGTTACTAGTGGGGTACCAAACTACAAGTTTGTACAAACTTTATTGTCCAAAAACTAATAAAGTTAAGCTCAGAAGAGACGTTATTGTAAAAGAATCAGAAGGATGGAATTGGGAAAAGTCTCGTCCTGACTCTAATGAGAGAACTCCTGAAGAAAATTCAGACACACATGTTTTTGAAGCTGGTAAAATTTTTGACTCTGAAGAAGATTCAGAAGGTGAAGATGATTCTGACTCTGACTCCGATGGTGATTCAGACTCTGGGAATTTTCCAGACTTTGAAGACAGTCAAGGTTCTGGAGAAAGTCCATTTTTTAAAGCAAGAGCTTCTGAATGGGAAAGTTCTGGTGTCTGAGGTTCTGAAGTTCAAGTTCAGAGGCAACAAAGAGTTAGAAGCATTCCAAGAAGATTTGCAGAGTTTGACAAGTTACAAGACACTGAAGTAGACTCTGAAGGAGAAGTTATTCAATATGCAATGTTAGTAGACTCTGAACCCATGAGTATGGAAGATGCTCTTAAGCAGAAAGTGTGGTTGCAGGCCATGAAAGAAGAACTTGATGCTATAGAGAGAAACAAGACTTGGAAGTTGGTCGAACTTCTAAAAGGCAAAAAAACCATCAGCGTCAGATGGGTTTTTAAGCAGAAGCTAACGCCATATGGATCAACTGGAAAACACAAAGCAATATTAGTAGCAAGAGGTTTTCTACAGAAGCCTGGGCTGGATTATTCTGAAGTGTTTGCACCTGTAGCGAGACATGAAATAATCAGACTAGTGATTGCAATAGCTGCTAACATGAATTGGCCTCTGATGCATTTAGATGTAAAATATTCATTTATGAATGGTCCATTACAAGAAAAGGTAAACGTGTCACAACCTCCTGGATTTGAGAAAAAGAATCAGGAAAGGATGGTGTTCAAATTACATAGACTTGTATGGATTGAAGCAAGCGCCCGGAACCTGGAATCTGAAGATTGATTCATTTTTCAAGGAACAAGGGTTTTAGAAGTGTGAGATGGAGTATGGTGTTTATGTTCAGCACACTTCAGAAGGTAATATGATTCTGGTATGTTTGTATGTTGATGACATATTGCTAACAGGAAGTTCTAAACAAGAGATAGTTAAGTTCAAGAAGGTTCTGATGAATGAGTTTGAGATGACAAATCTTGGGAAAATGAGTTACTTTCTATGGGTGGAGTTTATGTACACTGAGAAAGGAATCAGTTTGCATTAGATGAAGTATGAACTTGAGCTTCTGAAGAGATTTAAGCTGGAGAATTACAAAGCTGTTATCACACCTACTGATACGAATCAGAAGTTGGACTCTGATTCTGATGGAGATGATGCGGATGCTACAACCTTCAAACAGTTGGTTAGTTCTCAGAGGTATTTGTGTAATACCAGAACTAATATTTTCTATGCAGTTGGAATGGTTAGCAGATTTATGAGTAAGCCAAAGTGGTCCCATTACCAAGTTGTTGTCAGGATTCTGAGGTATTTGAAGGGAACTTTGAAGTATGGAGTGTTATTTCCTTCTGGAAGAAAGACTGAATCAGAACTTCTGATTTATTCAGACTCTGATTGGTGTGGAGACAGAGTTGACAAAAGAAGTACTTCTGGGTACTTATTCAAATTTCAGGGAGGTCCTACTTCTTGGTGTTTCAAGAAGCAACATGTTGTTGCACTATCAACCTGTGAAGCTGAATATATTGCAGGCGCTCTGACTGCATACCAAGCTGTGTGGGTTCTGAACTTGATGCAAGATCTGAAGATTGAGGTAAACAAACCTCTAAATCTAATGATTGATAATAAGTCTACAATCAATCTTTCCAAGAACCTAGTGTTGCATGGGAGAAGCAAGCATATTGAGACCAAGTATCACTTTTTGAGGAATCAGGTTCAGAGTGGAATATTAGAAGTTGTGCACTGTAGCACCCAGAAGCAGTTGGAGGATATTCTAATAAAGGCTATTAAGACTGATCAATTTCTTTGTTTGAGGGATGGAATTGGTGTTGTCAGTTTTGTGTAAATATAAATTAAGGTATGGTGTTGGAAGTCATTTATATTTTAGCAATGTCTTAATGACTAAGTTTGTTAGAGGGCATTTTAGGATTTTATTATACCATAATTTTGTGTATAAATAACCTAGTAGTAGGTTAATGTAATTATTCATTACTCCTTATTTTTATAGTTGTCATTTAATATGTTCCTTTTGTCTTTCATCTCTCCTTGTGCACCAACAAATTATACCACCTATTAGAGAGTCAGAACCCCTCCATTACCTTAGATTGATGGTTCCTAAGCTTGAGCTTTTCTCCTCTTCTTCCATGGACATCTTATCCCAGCCCTAGCTTCTCTTTTCCATTATCTCTCTCTATTTCACGATCGTTCCAAAACTACTATTCCACTCTATCTTCTTTCTTTTTGACAAATAAACCCCTTGGACCCCTAAATCCATATTCCAACTTACCCTTCTTTAATTAAAGTAATAATAATAATAATAATAATATAATTATAAAACTATAATTATTATTTTAATTCACATATTAATATTAAACCAACATTCTCCTTCCACCTCTATGTTTCTACATTTTTATTCCTACACCCCCAACACCTTATTTTCTTTATTTTCTAAGGCAGTACCTTTCACCAAATGCATCACAACATAACAAAACACCACGTTGATTCATAAACACCTATAACCACCTAATATTCATACTAAATTAATTAAATAATTAATCTAGATTTTTGGGGTGTTCCAAATGGTGCAAAGGTTTTTGTATAGTCTATCCCTTCTTATTGACTATAACCTTGTGCAACCAGTTGTGCTTTGTTTCTGAAAACTTCACCTTTCTCATTGAGTTTGTTTCTGAACACCCATCTGGTTCCGATGACATGAACACCTTTGGGTTTCTGAATGAGATCCAAAACATCATTCTTTGAGAATTGGTTGAGTTCTTCTCCAATAGATATAATCCAATCTTTATCTAGAAGGGCTTCCTCAATAGATATAGGTTCTATTAAATAAACTAAACCCAGAAGCACTTCATCAGAAGGTTTGAGAGCTTATCTTGTTTTGACTGAAGCATCTTTACTTCCAAGAATAAGATCTTCAGGATGGGAGGATGTGATTTTGTTCTTCCTTGTTTGAGGTTGATCAGAAGGACTATTAACAACATCGGAAGAAGGATCTTCTGATTCTTTATCTTCTTGAATCTTCTCCTTTGGTTAAGCAAACGTTATAGTTAAATATGCAAGCTTTTCACACAACTTTGACTTTCATAGTCAAGCTTATCATCGAATCTGACATGGATTGATTCCTCCATGATTCGTGATTCTGTGTTATAGATTCTGAATCCTTTAGAGCGTTCAGAGTATCCTAACAACAGACACTTTTGTGCCTTAGAATCAAACTTACCCAGATTCTCTTTAGTGTTCAACATATAACATATACATCCAAATGGATGGAAATAAGAAATGTTGGGCTTTTTGTTCTTCCACAATTCATAAGGATTCTTACTCAAAATAAGTCTTATGGAGATTCTATTTTGAATATAACACGTTGTATACACTACTTTTGCCCAGAAGTGCTTAGCCATCTGAGTTTCTTGGATCATGGTGCGAGCCATTTCTTGCAAGGTTATATTTTTCCTTTCTACAACCCAATTTTGTTGTGGAGTTCTAGGGAAGGAGAAATTATGAACTATGCCATTTGAATAAAAAAAAAATTCAAAATATTTGTTTTCAAATTCTCCACCATTATCGCTTCTAACTCTGACTATTTTGCAATATTTTTCATTTTGTACTTGGGAACAGAAAGAAACAAATACAGAGTGTGATTCATCCTTGTGTTTTAAGAATTTTACCCATGTCCATATGCTATAATCATAAATGATGACAAGTCCATATTTCTTACCATTGACAAAAACAATTTTCACTGGTCCAAATAAGTCAATATGAAGAAGTCCTAATGGCCTAGAAGTAGAAACAATCTTCTTAGATTTGAAAGAGGTTTTTGAAAATTTTCCTTTCTGACAAGCTTCACAAAGAGCATCTGAAGTATACTTCAGATTAGGTAGGCCTCTGACTAATCCAAGCTTATTTAGTTGAGATATTTTTCTCAAGCAAACATGGCTCAGACGTCTGTGCAAGACCCACTGCTCTTCTTGAACGGTCATAAGACATTTTTCATTTTGATTTTTCAAATCTGATAATATTATTTTGTAAATATTGTTCTTCCTCTTACCATTGAACATGACAGAGCCATCTTTCTGACTAACAGCTTTACAAGATGTTTTATTGAAAATTACGTCATAACCATTGTCACTAAGTTGGCTAATTGACAAGAGGTTATGCATCAGACCCTCGACTAAAAGAACATTGTTAATAAAAGGGAGTTTACCATTACCAATAGTTATATAGTCAATGATCATTCCCCTTTGGTTGCCTCTGAAACCGACAATGCCTATAGACTTAAGTACCAAATATTGGAACATATGCCTTTCTCCCGTCATGTGTCATGAGCATCCACTATCCAGGTACCATGATTGGTATTTCAGTGGCGCCATCAAGGATATCTGCAACATAGATTATCTGATACTTAGGTACCCATTTTTCGGGTCCTTTCTTGTTAGCAGGATAATCTAGTGGAATTTATGCATGATATTTTGGTTTAAAGTTTCCTTATATGTTTGTGTTTGTGCTATAGTAATATCAGAACCTTCTTGTTCTAGACATTTCAATTATATGCCAGCAAGCACATAATATTCAGAGAGAAGTTCTGGTTTGATACTTAGAGTATCCTCAATTTTCATTGATGGTCCTGAATATCCCAGACCTCTGCTTCCATTTCTGCTAACACCATAGATCATTGAAGCCATTTTGCTTCTATATATGCTTCTATCAAGGAAGTGTTGAAAAGCTCTATCATATCTGATTACTTCGTCAAAAACAGATGCGTTAGTGAAAATCTCTTCTTCTAATCTAGACACTTTACTTTAAAGAGCAATGTTTGATTTTTCTAAAACAGATAGTTTTTCATTTAAGTCAAAAATATTTTGCTCATCTAGAGTAGTGTTCTCAGAAGTAGCTTCAAAATTCTTTTTCAAGATTTTGTGTTTACTTAGAAGAAGTTGATATCTTTTCATTAATTCAGATAAACCAGTTTCAAGTTCAGAACGAGATAGGGAAGAAAGTACCTCTTGGTCGTCATTAGAGTTTGACTCATAATCAAGTGTCAGTTTGTTTTCTGAGGTTGCTTCACCCGCGCTGGTCTTTTCCATGAGTGCTACATTGGCATGTTCCTCATCAGAGTCTTCTTTTCTAACTCTGAATCATCCAATGTTGCCATAAGACCTTTCTTAGCTTTGTATGCCTTCTTAGGTTTCTTATCCATTGTGAGCTTAAGGCATTCATTTTTGTAATGTTCATGCTCCTTGCATTCAAAGCACGTGACTTCCTTTTCAGAAGCTTTCTTTTGACCAAAAGTGGATTCACTTTTTCCATATATCCTTCGTTGACCTATGAACTTGCTTTGTCTATGTTTCCAGATTTGACTTATTCTTCTGGATATCAATGAAAGTTCCTCATCATCTGAATCTTCTTTAGATTCTTATAATTCTTCTTTAGCTTGAGAAGCTTTGGTCTTTCCAGACATATACCTTAAAGCCACAGACTTAACTATTTTTCGGGGTTCATCTTGATCTAGCACAATTTCATGACTTCTTAAAGAGCCAATCAGCTCCTCAAGAGAGTTGTTGTTCAGAACCTTTAAAAGTTTCAAAGCAGTTACCATTAGTTTCCATTTTTTAGGCAGACTTCTGATAATCTTCTTAATATGGTATGTTGTAGAATAACCTTTATTCAGAACCTTAAGTCCTTCCACAAGAGTCTGAAATCTTGAAAACATCGTTTCCATAGATTCGTCGTCTTCCATCTTGAAGGCTTCATATTTTTGAATTAAGGCCAGAGCCTTTGTTTCCTTTACTTGTGCATTGCCTTCATGCGTCATCTGAAGAGAATCAAAGATAGACTTTGCAGTCTCTTTATCCATGATCTTCTCATATTCATTGTAAGAAATATCACTTAGAAGAATGGTTCTTGCTTTGTATTGATTTCTGTATACCTTCTTATATGCTTTGTCATTGCACTACTAGAAATCTTTAGACCTTTATCATCTATTGGGTGAGTGTAGCCATCAACTACCAAATCTCATAGATCTAAGTCATATCACAGAAAGTAACTTTCGATTCTATCCTTCCAATAGTCAAATTTCTCCCCATCAAACATAGGAGGTTTTGAAATATAGTGATCTCTATCATTATCCATATTATCAACATTGGAAGTAGGTGTAGCCATTGATTTTTCACACACACTGGATCGATACTGAACACTGTTAAGTGTTGATAAAAATGTAAATTTTTTATCTCCTCAAAACTAGAGCTCTGATGCCAATTGAAGGTGTGAAAAACACAATAAAGGGGGGGTGTTGAATTGGGTTTTTAACTAAAACTTTAAAAGTATTCCCCTTTATTTAAAAATAATTTTTCTCTACTCTTGATAATAACAATAATTAAGAACAATAAGTAAAGAACAAGGTATATTTATACTAGTTCACTTGAAAACTATCAAGCTAGTCTAGTCCACCTGCCAAGGTGATTTCGCCTTATCAACAATGACTTAATCCAATAATCCAACTGATTATTATAATGCACAAGCTACCCGCAAGTGACTAACAACAACTTCTAAGACACACTAATCTTAGACTTCTTAAGGATACAGACCTAACCGGTCCCTTAAGGAAAATCAAATCTCTAAGACACACTAGTCCTAGACTTCTTAAGAATAATGACCTAACTGGTCTCTTAAGGAAATCAAACAATTGTTTGAATACAAGTTTTGTTTACAAAAATATTGCTTCTACACAAGCTGAATATGTAAACAATTTTTATGAACAATGACTTAAGAAAATAGTAGCTTTACAAAATAATAATTTTAGCGTGAATGAATAGTGAATAAGCATCACTTTCTCTTAGTCTTCAAGCCTTTATATAGCCAATAAAATAATATATCTGTTGAGGGGTACTCTTGGAATTTCTAGAATCATTGGCGGCTTGAGCAGTAACGTAAGGGACAAGATCGTGCGACGCGTCTATTCTTTCATGATAGTGGAATGAAACTTTTTTTATTGTACCATGTACTATTGTACTTGTTATACGGTGGTAGAACTGACTGTTTGATACTTGTTTGTGTTTTGCGTTTTTTGTTCGCAAAACATCGCAGTAAGAAAGAGTCGCCACCGACTTTTATTTCATCCAACCGGAAAGGAAAAAAGTACAGAAAAAATCCTTTTTCGAGATATTCTGAGTACGGGGGGTAGATTATAGAAAGGGAAGGTGTTAGCACCCTTTCTATCCATGGTTTTCCATGGGCTCTTAGGTACTTTCTCATTTTTAAATTGCTTGTGTTTGTGTGCTTTGTTTTGAAAATTTTTACTTCGTGATAACCCTTGTATCAGTCCTCAAAGGTGTTACGAAGTTGTTTTCAAAGTTTGTTTGAAAAGTGTAAGTGTGAAATTTTTTTGATTTGAGCAAGTACCTACTAGCATCTACCTACTCGAAAAAAGATCGTTTCTATTCTTGTTTCCTTTAGACAGCGCTATCCCACTATTAAGGAATAGGTAGCACTGTTGTTGGAATTATAAGAGTCAATTCGAAAGGCACGTACGATCACTAAAGCAATATTAGGACACCTTAGTAATAACCCTAGAGTCTTAAGATCATATTCAAGGCAACATTTCCGAGGCAACATTTCCGAGGCAACGTTTCCGAGGCAACATTTCCGAGGCAACATTCGAATGGGACATTTTGATCTTTTTAGACTGGAGGGAAACCACTAAGACACCCTATGCTTAATGATCGTTTACTGAAGGCAACCGAAGTGAGAGCATACCCTAAGAGTGATATGTGCGAGTAATTTGTTTCAGTTATTTATCTTTGCACATTAGGGTTTTCTAACTGTATTAATTTATCATGCATTCTTGCCATACAATCCTATTAGCATACATCTAGACAGTTAAATATTTGCAGGAATTAAAAATGCGAGAAAATAAACCTACGCTATTACAAGGCTTCGGGGAGGGGGATTAATTACATAGCCAAAAACTCGGGGATTTAAACAGTAAAAAAAACAACTCTAAATTAACTATTACAAACCATGAACAGTTACAAAAATATTGGCAAAATAATTAACAAGCGGGCGGCGAATTAAATACAAGACGATTAGGGTTTTGACCCTTCAACTAATCCTATTTGCGATTGCTTAAAAATAAAGATGTTTTTGTCATGTTTTGTTATTTAAGAAAATAATGAAACAATTGAATTAAAAAGAAAATCCTAAGTTCTAATTAATTTTAAATTAAGAAAAATAAATTATTTTTTTCAAAAAGACCTATTTTTGTATTTTAGTTTGAAAAAGAAAAGAATTAAACCAAGAACTAAACCCTAATTTTCTAATTAGTTTTAATAAAAAAAACAAGTTAAAATTTCCCCAAATTAAATTAAACTAATTAATTGAAAATTAAATTTGATAAAAAAAAAACCTAATTCTAATTTTTGTGAACTCTTGATTTTATGATTTTTATAAAAAAAAAAATGATTAATGGTGTGAATTAAAATAATTAAAGAAAATAATAAAAGAATTAAAAAAAAGAAGAAAATAAAAAAATGTAGAGATGGGCCTGTGTGTTAGCAATTTTGGGGGGTGTAAAGCTTGATTTTCTGGCCCAACCAGCATTAAGCCTGGTCAATGTGCAGGATCTGGTATGGGCGTTGACTGGAGTGTATGGTAGACCTTCAATGCTGGCACGTTGGATCTGTCTTGCTGATGAATCTGATGGTTGGACGTTGATGGATCATGGTGGACACATAGGATAATAGCGCACCTGATCATGTAAAGAAAAATAATATGAAGCAAATGTTGGGACCTGGGGATCGAACCTAGGTCCTTATATTCAAATTCCATGCCACACTGTCTGCTGAGCCAAGATGATTAGTTGTAATTATAACAATAATACAAGATAATATGAGAAAAGTAAAGGATCTAATTTCAAAACGCGCGAAATTCAAACGGACGAATCACACGCTGCCATGCCACCGTCTCCTTCACTGGCATGTCGTTTTAGAAAACAAAGCTTTTACCTACGGACGTTCACCATAGGTATAACCCTGCACATTTCCAAAATCTTGTACAAACAATATAAATGAAAGGTGATGGTACCAATCAACTCGTCTCATCCTCACGAGTATCATGGTACCATAATCAATGCCTAATTTTACTTGTACTGAAAACCCCTAAATAAGAATACAAAACCCTAACAATGGCATATTGTGATTCCTGTACTGCAAATGCAATTAAGTGGTACCAATAGCTTGCAAACACAATGATGAACAAGAATACATAATTAAAACATGCTTATGATGAGTAAATCAGTGAAATCAAAATCAAGTTTTTAGGCAAACCGTGGGAGGCGTAGAGCGCGATTATGGGATTTTCAAGACATGGGAGTTATTGGAATACCTTCCTGAGATGTCTAGCAAGAGATTAGGATAGCTAGCACACCTTGAATTTACCTGTGGAAGGAGATTCGTCCCACACTTTTCTTGGAAATTTTCAAGTTTGTTCTGGTTCTTGGAGGCAAGTTGTGCACGAAAATTCTTGTGTTTAGGGTTCCACAAACTTCAGTATATGTATTGAATCCAATTAGGTTAACAAACTTGGATCCAATCTTGAGAATTCATGAATGGAATACTTGATTTTTAAGCCATATGATATCTTTCTATTTTCATGCCAATCATGCCTTTCTTGTACCAATTGCCATTGATTCAAATTGATCATGAAAGCTCAGCATATCTTGATTGCCAATCTCTAAAAAGATCAAATCAAATCATATATGTGATAATTTTTATCATTTATTTGATTTAATTCACTTTTTAATTAATGAAAAATCAAAATAAATTGAAAAATGAAGCAAATAATGTATGGATAAGTATTTGAGTCGTGGAACACATTATAATTGAGGTGCAAGCATAAAAAGTTGGGCCCATTTAGCAAGAAATTCAAATTTGAGCACATTTGACTTTTGGTAATTTTGCAAAAATGGTCAACTTGGCCAATGCATAACTCTCTCAATTTTGACCCTAGAGAAGTGTTCTGGGACTTTTTAGAAATCTTGGGATGTCCTCTAAGCAACACTTTTGGTCTCATCTCAATTGAGTCTTCCATGTTAATGTATGAAGCTTTGACCCAAAAGGTGTTTTTGTTGACTTTTCAGAAGGACCCATAATGTCAAAATTCATATCTTTTTGTGAGTGCATATTCTGAACTTGGTAGCTGAAGATGAATTGTAGGGAATTGCATCCTCTTCAAAAATAGATTTTAATGGGTCATTTCTGATAAAGTATGAGAAAGTTATGCTTGGTCAAAGTTGAGTTGACTTTTCTTGCAAAACCCTAATTTAACAACTTTTGGGTTTTGATGAATTGTGAGCAATCCTTGAGGAATCATGATCAACCCTTGATCAAATGATTAATAATACTTCAAAATGAGGATGTTGACCAAAAATCTTGAAGTTTGACTGTATGTGGGCCACAATTGACTTTTCACCTAGCACAGTTGATTTTCAGGCATTTGAGCAATTGACTGAGAAAACTTCTTCTGCAAGGCTTGAAACATGACATGGATGATCTTGAGGATATGTTGGGACAATGGTGAGAATTTGAGTCCTTTGTGGTTCACACATCTTGATGAAGATGGAAACCCTAATTAGAGATAGACTGCCTTAGGAGAGAGTTTGTCTGGTCAACTCTTGAACTTCCTTGAGAAATTTGGGGACCTCACTTGCCATGTGTTGAGAAATATGGGAAGGAAAATTTTGGGGTACAACAGCTTCCCCTGTTCAATCTTCTTAAACTTGAGGATGTAGATTGGCTCGTCTGCCTTTCGTGATCTGAAGGTGGAAGATGATTGAACACTAAAGTGCCCAGAAATTTGCACCCGCATGAAGTGATACTTGATTTGTGATATCGGGAATGGGCTTATAGATGCCATTTGGTAGTTGCTGAAGAATTGTCAGAGATGGGATTAAAGATGCCACCCGAAGTAGTATCGATCGCATAAGAGATTCCTTTGCAAAAACTCGTGTACCTGTTGTTTAGGAGGACTTCGATTAGGAATGCTGGTCTCTGTCTTGAGAGAAATAGAGTTTTAGGAGTTCATTTGACCGTTACTCTACTGGGGAATAATTCCGGTTTGGGAAGTAGAAGTTAACTGTGTGTTTGGTCGGGGTATATGCTGCACCGCGACTTTCTAGGGAAATGTGAAATCAATTGTGTTTGATCGGGTCCCGGTCTTACGGTGTTGTGGACTGCTGTCTGGGGATAAAAGAGGAAGAAACCTGGATGGTAAGGTTATGAGAAGGAACCTGGGTCATAGGGTTACTTCAAAATGAAAGCCTGGATAGTAGGGCTATGAGAAGGAACCTGGATAGTAGGGTTACTTCGAGATGAAAGCCTGGATAGTAGGGATTGATAAGGAACCTGGATAGTAGGGTTACTTCGATATGAAAGCCTGAATAGTAGGGCTGTGAGAAGGAATCTGGATAGTAGGGTTACTTCGATATGAAAGTCTGGATAGTAGGGCTATGAGAAGGAACTTGGATAGTATGGTTACTTCGATATGAAAGCCTGGATAGTAGGGCTGTAAGAAGGAACCTGGATAGTAGGGTTACTTCGATATGAAAGCCTGGATAGTAGGGCTGTGAGAAGGAACCTGAATAGTAGGGTTGTGACAAGGAACCTGGATAGTATGGTTACTTTGATATGAGAGCCTGGATAGTAGGGCTTGAGAAGGAACCTGGATAGTAGGGTTACTTCGAAATGAAAGCATGGATAGTAGGGCTTGAGAAGGAACCTGGATAGTAGGGTTACTTCGATATGAAAGCCTGGATAGTAGGGCTGTGAGAAGGAACTTGGTTAGTAGGGTTACTTCCATATGAGAGCCTGGATAGTAGGGTTGTGAGAAGGAACCAGGATAATAAGGTTACTTAGATATGAGTGCCTGGATAGTAGGGCTGTGAGAAGGAACCTGGGTAAGGTTGCTTTGTGGTGAGTCGGTGTAGGACTTCAGGAGGAACCTGGGTAAGGTTGTTTTTGTCGCACCGATGATTACTCTGTTTAGCTTCGAGTGTTGATCATGGACCTGCTGGAAATTGTTGATAATGATTGTCTTTCCTGAAAGGAATACATGGTTAGTTATGTGCGATGCATGAGATGCATTGTGATGAGGTTCTCAAAATAACTGAGATTATGTTATATGTAATGTATGCACATGTCATGACGTATGAACATGAAATGCTGACGTAATGATCTGGGTCCGGGAAAATAAATCCCTGGCTGCTGTTTGGAGAGTATGAGGAATAGTATTCTTGATTGCGGTAAAAACCATAGTTCCTCTACTTCTGTTGGGGATGGTGAACAAAGATGACTATGTTGGGGATTTTCCCCTTGTTTACGGATATCCTGTCGGAAGAGACCCTGTCTAAGGATAGCTCTACAGGTAATAACTCTTTTGGAGATGAGATACTCTGTTGATAGATCTGCTGATTTGGAGAAATAAACTCAACTGGGGATGAATTTCCTTTGATGGAGATAATGAGTTCTGTTGGAGAAAACTATATGAACCGCTTGTGATTACAAAATTTGGCTAGGGAATATAGACGTCGACTCTCCGAAAGAGCTTGGCAGGGGAAAGTAACTCTTGTTTGGGGAAGCAGAGATCAAAACTTTGGTTGCCTCTACTCTGTGGGGGAGTGTAGATGTTACTAGGACGCATGCGAAGGATACGACAATGACTTCGTATCAAGACTTTTCTACCCCTCTACCTGCTGGGGAAAGAGCCTGCGGAGGCCTTGTAGATTGAGTGTTATCCCAACTTATGAGGTGCTTGGTAACTTTCGATCGAAATGATAAGTCTTCTACTGATAGGAAAGTGATGAGATGACGGGACATAGTCGTACGCTTTAATCCTTAACTTTTTCCTGGACTGTCTTTTCAGATTTTCAGTCCACCAGGATACCCTTTTTTGCCCAAGCCGCCTTTTCAGGTTTTAGGCTTGCCGGGTGTACACATCTTTTTTGTTTTTATCCATAATTTTTACCCGAACCCTTTTGGTTCGTCGGGATGCCCTTATTTTTGCCTAGGCCAGTCAACCTAGCAGATCTTTGTTCATGCGCAGTATTTTTTTACTATGTCCACGCTCTCAGGGTGTAGGGAGTTGTCATTGTTCATAGTAGTAAGTGATGCCACACTACCAGAAGATGTTTGTTTGATCATACATGATTCATTGCTGGGATTCATGCCCAATGGCCCAAGTGTCTCAGATGGAGATCTGCCCCTGGCTATTTGGCATCTTTGAGAGATTCCTTGAATCTTGACTTGACTGCCCCAAATGATGGATAATGATCATGTCGTGCCCCTCGGTTGTAATTTTTTTTCCACTTGAGGCGATCCTTTTTATTGAGAAGGTTTTTGTTCACTAGATATTCGTCATGCGAATTTCTCTGCTGTTGAACAAATAGTCATATGCAAAGAATGTTATTTTAAGAATGCAAAGCTTACGTATGTCTTAAAGTTTTGAAAATGCAGTTTTTTTTATATAATAAAAATAGAATTTTGCAAAGATGTGATATCAACTCAGGATTTGTAATGGACCTTCAGGAGTCAAGATACCTTTTGTAACAGTATGCTTTCGAACCAACCCATGCTTCAGCTAGGACTTTTAAGGGTTATAACGTGGCCTGGTTCACGGTTTAAGAAACAAAGGATAAAGACTCAAATTTTATTTGTACCCACCCGTTCTTCAATCCTAAACTCAGTTAATTGTGCATTTAAATCCCATTTGAGCCTTTGCTCTGATATTCTAGTGATGGTTCGGATACTGACAGTTTATTTTGAATAGGCAGTCTTTTTTTTTGTTGAGGGTTTGTAGGACCTCTTTCTTTTTGATTTTATTATCCCTGTTTTTTTCTTGAACTGTTTCTTTTTGTGATTACAATCAGCGGGATGCCTCAGGTTTTTTCTTAAGTCTCCTTCATAGGTTTTGACTTAATGGGCTTTTATTTCGAGAGATAATGACTGCCTGTCTTGACGATTATAGGGAACCATCACCGTCTTTTGTTTTGGAAGGATGTCTTTGATGCCATTCATTATGTATGAAGTAGAATATTGTGACTGAATGCACATCTGAATTAACTGAGAAACTACCCTGCTCCAGGTTATGATTAAGGGTTTTAATTTGTGTGAAACAAAAACTCCTACTTATTTGGCTCGAAGAGGTTGACTAGGGATTATCTTCCTTATAACTCCACTATTTAGGATTTGAAACAACGCATGTACATCGTCAGCGGGGTCTGTTCAAAAGCATATTGTAGAGATTGTGGTATCATTTTCGTCATCCTCCCTCTAAAGGACTACAGATTTTTAGTCAAGAGTTGAATATCACAAAAAGGAATGGAGTTTAAATATAGTTAATACGAATGAATTGATTCAGAACAGACATATGCCATGCATTGATAAAGTAACAAAGTTTGACATGAATAAATATTCGAACAATCAAAAGAAAATTACAAATTGAAAATTCTAATGAACGAAAATCCCTCTTGTTAGAACTTGTCACTTCAAATGGTGGGCCTTGGAGGATTGACAAAAACATTCCAGTTGACCATCTTGTTTGAATTCAAATGCTCCTTCATCAATCAGGTCTTGAATTTTGTATTTCAACCTCCAACAGTCATCATTATCATGCCCTGGACTGTTGGAGTGATATGCACACCTTGCATCAGGATTGTAGTTAGGTGAAGAAGTCTTAGGATTCAGATGAGGTCCTATCAACGTAACTAGATTCATCCTCAACATGTGTTGTAAAGCTTGAGACAGCGGCATGTTGAGTTTCATAAACTGGCGAGGTGACATACAAAGAAGACTAATTTTCTATCAGCTGTGTGGGGCTGGATCTTCCTGACATATGAGTGGAGATGGAGTTTTGGACAGGACACTCCATCATACTTGGAAAAAACTGGAGCTTTGAACTTATGAGGGATGACCACTCCTGATACCAATCCCAATTCTCCGAAATCCAAACCAGGTATTTTCTGAACTTCCATAGCACTCAGACGGTCTTCTAGCTGCTTGTACCTATCCTCAGCAGGAGGATATTGCTCATCGTTATAATCAGTATCGTTGTCATAGACTGTAGGACTAGGGTCTTTTTCGCTTTCTTGGTTCTCCCCTTCCTTGGATGAAGAGGTCAGATCAGTTTGATGCTTCAACCTTTCTCCAAACCTTCTGCCCATATTCAGAATACCAGTCTTCTTCTTCTCTTTCAGAATGAGGGCTTTCAGATCCTCTTGCCCCTTAGCCATAATGATGAACATCTGTTAGAGCTGGGCGTTCTGTGCCTGAAGATCTTTGATGGCTCGATCGAAAGACATTTCTGCTGAAATAAACAGCGAAGAAGATGAGAAACTTGTAGTGGTACCTGTAATGATGTGTATGATAATGGGATACGTATGTAATGATTTCAAAGACTTTGGGAAAATTAAATTTGCAAACCAAAATAAACAAAAGTTTATTAGCTTAAATTTGAAAGGTTTAACATGCCTTTAACGCGTTACAAAGAAGTAAATAAAACAAAAATAAAACTAGAAAAGAAAAATAAAAACTCCCATGGACACTTCCTCTTTGTGCTGATATATCATTGATCACTCTTTCCTCCTCGAGCTGCCTGGTGAGCTTGAAAACCTTCCTCTCTTGCTCATGGAACTGTCCTCTGTAAGTATCCCGCTCATTCTTCAGCTGAATCTAAGACCTCTGTAACTCCCAAAGATCACTGGTCATGTAAGGATAAATAACCGTGTAAGGAATGCCTTCTTCAGTAGTGGGCTCCACAATCACTGGTAATACGGCCACATAAGGCATCATAAGCTTCTGGGCCCGAGCTCGGACCCATTGGAGGTAAGGCTGCATAGGAATGGAAGTCTTTGGTCCCAACTCTTTGGGGTCAGATATGTTTACCATGGCCCAAGCTTGTATGAACCTCCGACGATGCTCCTTAACATCATCCTTATAGTCGAATACAATGTCCTCGAGAAGTAACTCATGGGGACCATCCCTTCTAGCACGAACAAATTATCGCAAAGCTAGACAAGGATTGTAAGTTATACCCCTTATGATACCAATTAATGGGACATTGGGGTATCCCCCACAGCGGTCAATAACAGTAGTGTCTTCCATAGCTCGGGAACACCAAAGAATATTTGTATGAGCGAGTGACATTATTCTGTGCGACCAACCCAAACCTTCTTCGTTATTCAGTACCGACTTAGGGAGGTGAGAAATAAACCACCTAGACAACAACGGCATGCAACACATAAGAGTCCCTCTTCTCTTCATGGTACGAGTATAGAGAGCGTGCAAAATATCTCCTAGCAAGGATGGCATAGGGTTGCGAGAAAGGAAAATCTTGATAGCATTCACATCTACGAAGGAGTCTGGATTAGGGAAGAGAACTAAACCATAGATAAGAAGAGCCAAGACATCCTCAAAAGCCTAAAAATCCAAATCATCCCAAAATAGTTGAGCCTGGTCTATCAGAAATTTGGCTAGAAAACCTTTGACCCTGATTCGTGTTTCCCAATTGGATACTACATCAGCCCGTTTCAAATGCAGAGCTGAAGCAATTTCTTCTGGTCTATGAACTTCTTCCATACCTGTGAAGGGTACCTGTTCAAGGATGGATATGCCCAATAGGTGAGATAACTCTTCCAAGGTGGGAACCAGCTGGTAATATGGAAAAGTGAAGCAATGATGCACAGGATCGAAGAACTGGAAAAGTACACTCATCATCTACTCATCAAGATTTGAGATGACCAGACTAAGAAGCTGACCATGTCTCTTAATGAACATAGAAGTCTCAGAAACTCTCGAGGCTAGCTCTTTAAGTTTGGTAGGTATTTTCACAAAGTTGACTTGGATGGTATTTCTGCGCACGGAAGCCATAATCTGCAAAACAGAACAAAGATAAATTCCATGGGTCTTTGAAATGGTTAGTATAATAAAATATGAATGCCATGTTATGATGCATGATGTCATGATAAACCACAGGTATAGCAAACAACAGGTATTGAAAGCACAGTCAAATCACACAAAACCCTTAGTTTTAAGGCTTGCATGAGGTCAAAAGATGAGAAAGTACCTAAGAGCCCATGGAAAACCATGGATAAAAAGGGTGCTAATACCTTCCCTTTCTATAATATACCCCCCATACTCAAAATCTCGAAAAAGGATTTTTTTCTGTACTTTTTTCCTTTCCGGTTGGATGAAATAAAAGTCGGTGGCGACTCTTGCTTACCGCGACATTTTGCAAACAAAAAAATGCAAACCAGTATTAACAGTCGGTTCTGCCATCGTATCACAGAACTGACGACTCTGCTGGGGACTAATAAGTGGGGTATACCTTAGGATCTAGTTCATCTTAATTGCTTCTCTTGATTGCTTTGATTGCTTTACTTTTAAGGGTTTTGTTTGGGAGTTACTATAGATCCTAACCCGGATCTGGGGACACCTTTAGGTAAGTAGCAATAAACTATGAGGGAACTGTACGGCGTAGATCGATACGGTTGAAGCAGTAGCTACGTTGATGTGGCACATTAGTTGGTACTGGTATCCCTTGTGGAGAAACGAGGAGAATATGGGGCCGCTGCATGGTGTCGTGAAGCATCAACTGACCTTAGAACCTTTAATCGCCCAACTTGGCCATTAGAAAGTAGTGAGATAGCCAGCCTCGATGTAAAGCTGAGAACTGGTTGACACTCGATGCTACACTCATTGAGACCATACTCTCGAGATAGTTCCGGTCGCAAGAAAAGATTGCGCGAGCTGAAACCATGACCGATGAAGGATGGTCAGTGATATTGAGATCCTCTAGAACTCGGTTACTTTTGCTAGGACAGGTTAAAACCAACTTAACTTTAAGAGTGTACTACCTTTGACCTTATGCAAGCCTTAAAACTAAGGGTTTTGTGTGATTTGACTGTGCTTCCAATACCTGTTGTTTGCTATACCTGTGGTTTATCATGACATCATGCATCATAACATGGCATTCATATTTTATTATACTAACCATTTCAAAGACCCATGGAATTTATCTTTGTTCTGTTTTGCAGATTATGGCTTCCGTGCGCAGAAATACCATCCAAGTCAACTTTGTGAAAATACCTACCAAACTTAAAGAGCTAGCCTCGAGAGTTTCTGAGACTTCTATGTTCATTAAGAGACATGGTCAGCTTCTTAGTCTGGTCATCTCAAATCTTGATGAGCAGATGATGAGTGTACTTTTCCAGTTCTTCGATCCTGTGCATCATTGCTTCACTTTTCCATATTACCAGCTGGTTCCCACCTTGGAAGAGTTATCTCACCTATTGGGCATATCCATCCTTGAACAGGTACCCTTCACAGGTATGGAAGAAGTTCATAGACCAGAAGAAATTGCTTCAGCTCTGCATTTGAAAAGGGCTGATGTAGTGTCCAATTGGGAAACACGAATCAGGGTCAAAGGTTTTCTAGCCAAATTTCGGATAGACCAGGCTCAACTATTCTGGGATAATTTGGATTTTCAGGCTTTTGAAGATGTCTTGGCTCTCCTTATCTAAGGTTTGGTTCTCTTCCCAAATCCAGATTCCTTTGTAGATGTGAACGCTGTCAAGATTTTCCTTTCTCGCAATCCTGTGCCTACCCTGCTGGGTGATATCTTGCATGCCCTTTATACTCGTACCATGCGGAGAAGAGGGACTCTTATGTGTTGCATTTCGCTGCTGTCGAGGTGGTTTATTTATCACCTCCCTAAGTCTGTGCTGAAGAACAAAGAAGGTTTGGGTTGGTCCTACAGGATAATGTCACTTGCCCATACAGATATTCTTTGGAGTTCCAGGGCTATGGAAGACACTGTTGTTATTGATTGTTGTGGGGGATACCCTAATGTACCATTGCTTAGAATCAGAGGAGGTAAAACCTACAATCCTTGTTTATCTTTGCGATAATTTGGTCGTGCTCGGAGAGATGGTCCCCATGAGCTACTTCTTGAGGATATTGCATTTGACTACAAGGAGGATGTTGAGGAGCATCGCCGGAGGTTTATACGAGCTTGGGGCATGGAGAACAGATCTGACCCCCAAGAGTTGGGACCAAGGACTTCCCTCCTTATGCAGCCTTACCTCCAATGGGTCCGAGCTCGTGCCCAGAAGCTTGGGATGCCCTATGAAGCCGTATTGCCAGTGATTGTGGAGCCCACCAATGAAGAGGGCATTCCTTACACGGTTATTATCCTTACATGCCCACTGATCCTGGGGAGTTGTAGAGGTCTTAGATTCAGCTGAAGAATGAGCGGGATACTTACCGGGAAAAGTACCATGAGAAAGAAAGGAAGATTTTGAAGCTCACCAGGCAGCTCGAGGAAGAAAGAGTGATCAATGAATACATCGGCACAAAGAGGAAGCGTCCATGGGACTTTTGATTTTGCTTTTCTAGTTTTAGATTTGTTTGCTATTTACTTCTTTGTAACGCCTTAAAGTCATTGTTGAACCTTTCAAAGTTTAAAGCTAATAAAGTTTGGTTTATTTTTTGGTTTATTTTTTGGTTTACAAATTTAAATTTCCCGAAGTCTTTGAAATCATTACATGCGTATCCCGTTATCATACACATCATTACAGGTACCATTACAGGTTTCTCATCTTCTTCGCTGTTTATTTCAGCAGAAATGTCGTCTGATCAAGCCATCAAAGATCTTCAGGCACAGAACGCCCAATTCCAACAGATGTTCTTAAGTTTGGCTAAAGGGCAAGAGGACTTGAAGACCCTTATTCTGAAAGACAATAAGAAGAAGAATAAGGTCGGTATTCTGAACATGGGTAGAAGATTCGAAGAAAGGTTGAGACAACCAACTGATCTGACCTCCTCATCCAAGGATAGAGAGAACCAAGAAAGGGTAAAGGACCCTAGTCCTGCAGTTTCTGAAGATGGTACTGATTACGACGATGAACAATATCCTCCTACTGAGGATAGGTACAAGCAGCTAGAAGACCGTCTGAGTGCTATAGAGATTCAGAAGATCCCTAGTTTCGATTTCGGAGAACTGGGACTGGTATCGGGAGTGGTGATCCCTCATAAGTTCAAAGCTCTGGTTTTTGTCAAGTACGATGGAGTATCCTGTCCAAAACTCCATCTCCGCTCGTACGTCAGAAAAATCCAACCTCACACTGCTGATAGAAATTTGTGGGTGCATTTATTTCAAGATAGCCTGTCAGGGACTCAGCTTGAATGGTTTTATCAGTTGGAAGGAGCCAGTGTCCGAAACTGGGAAGACCTTATTGCTGCTTTTTACAAGCAGTATCAGTATAACACCGACCTTGCTCCCACTCGTACTCAGCTCTAGGGCATGTCTATGGGTGTAGGTGAAGGTTTTAAGGATTATGCTCAAAAGTGGAGAGACTTGGCTGGAAGAGTCCAACCCCCTTTGTCTGATAGGGAGTTGGTTGACATGTTTCTAGGGACGCTATCTGGTCCATTTTTCAATCATCTGACCGGCAGTTCGTCGTCTGGGTTTACTGAGTTAATTTTAACTGGAGAGAGAGTAGAAGCTGGCATTCGAAGTGGTAAGATACATAAAGATGCTTCATCAAGTGCAGTAAAGAAGCCTTTCACCGGTAAGAAGGAAGCTAGTGCAGTCTATGGCCCGAGGGGCCAAAACAGATCTGAACAACGTCAAACGGTAAATGTTGTAGTGATATCAAGACTAACAGTTGCTCCACAATGCAACAATCAACAAAGAATGGAAAGACCACAAAGGCAGTTCACCCGACTCAATATGACCCTGTCTCAAATTCTACCACAATTATTGAAGACCAATCTGGTAACTCTGTGGGAAGCCCCGAAGAACCCCAACACCACTCTCCCCGTTATAACCCGAATGCCCGCTGCGCCTATCACTATGAAAGTCTAAGTCATGATACAAACGACTCTTGGGCCCTGAAAAACAAAGTGCAAGACTTAATCAAAGCCAAAGAGATTGAGTTTGACGCTCCGGAGAATCCCAACGTCATAACTGCTCCCATGCCCAAACATGGTCATGGAGTAAATGCTGTGGGCGATGATTTATTTATGACCTCTGTGGAAGAAATTTCTACTCCTTTGATGATGGTTAAGAAGAATTTGTTGTTGGCCGGTTTATTTTCGGGTTGTGGTGAAGGTTGCCACATGTGCTCGGTTCTACCTGCTGGTTGCCGCTTATTGAAATCAGGTATTCAACACCTGATGGATAACAAAGAGATCTTGTTCGAAAAGATTATGATTCTGTTGGTTCCAATTGAAGATGTTGCCATCATAACCATTTCCGCCAATCCTTCCAAGGTTTCCTCGAGAAAACCTGTTAGGATTACACCCGTCCCATGAATTGCCCCGTTAATAATTACTGTCCCTGGTCTTATCCCATACACTTCAGATAAGGCTGTCCCTTGGTACTATGGTGCTGATGTGTATTACCGTGGAGTTAAACAAGACTTAAAGAGTGAGGAAGCTGATGTTGATGTCAGCAATATTGTCGGGGCTAGCAAGGTCACCAGAAGTGGAAGACTCTTTTCTCCCGAGATTTCCCCTTCGACTGTCCACAAACCTGTTGTCATTCCATCTGCTAGTACATAAACTACTATCCTAGTTCCTATTCCAGTCATCACCTCTGTCACCGAGCCATATGGGACTTGGGGCAAAGAAGTCATAGGTGAGCCTGCTCGGATGGAGGCACCTAAGAAGATCATTGTAGAAACCTCTAAGCAAGAAATAGAGGAAATTTTAGAGATTTTCAAGAAGAGAAACTACAACGTAGTAGAGCAGCTGGGGTAGACCCCGTAAAAAATCTCCATGTTGTCCTTGTTGTTGTCTTCTAAAGCCCATGCAAAGGCTTTAATTGTATTCCTCAAAATTGCGCATGTCCTGCAGGAAACTTCAGCCGATCAATTCAAAGATTGCGTAGCTAGCCTGACTGCCGACAATGGGCTGGGTTTCTCAAATGCCGATCTGACTGCTAAGGGGAGAAATCATAATGATGCTCTGCACGTCTCGATCGAGTGCAGGGGCACCACTATGGCCCATGTGTAATGCCCGTAATTTAATTAATTATTTAATTAAATTATTTTTGGAATAACTGTGAAGAAGTATTATTAAATTGGATTTATTTTATTAAATGGAGAAATAATAATATATTTGAGGTATTATATTATTATGTGAAATAATGTTAGAAGCTAATATTATTTAAGGTGGGCTTTATTTGAGATAGTGGAAGTATTAAGGGGGGTGTAGGTTTTGAGCCTATTAAGGAATAATCTAATAATATTAGGTTATTTTATTATTTGTTGTTAGAATAGAAGGAAGAACAGTAAGAAGAAAAATAAGGATTGTGGAAACGTGAAGCTGCTGGTTTTTGAAGGAAACGGCAAGAACAAAGATTCAACCCATAAATTGTAGAGAGACCTTCGATCCAAGGTAAGGGTTGGATTCTTGCTTTATAATTGGGTTTATGATGTTTGATATGTGGGGTTAGAGGATTGTTGTTTTTGTTATTGAATTGAATGATGTATGGTGAATATTGATGAATTCTCGATGGATAAATGATGTTATGATGTTGTGTAATTGATGTTGTATTATAAGTTAATGTTAAGTGATGAATTATCATTGTTATGATGAGGTTTGTAGGATTATAATTAGATTCCCGTAGTGAAATACAGTAGAAAACACAGAGAATTATGCAGAAAATCGCAGGATGCGTCGACCTTAAACTGGATGAGTCGATGCAAGGAGGGTGTTTGACTCAGGATGAGTCGATGCATGGAGGTTTGTGTCGATGCATGATGAGTACAAGACTCAGGATGAGTCGACGCGAAGAGAGGATGCGTCGATACATGAGTGTGTGAGACTCAGGATGAGTCGACCGGTATGATGCATGTGTCGATACATGCTGGGATTTGAAGTAGGATGAGTCGATCCATAAGGAGGATGCATCGACTCATAGTATGCATATGAAGCAGGATGTGTCGACCCATGGTTTTTTGTGTCGATACATAAAGTCTGATTTTTGACAGAATTGACTTCTAGTTGCTGTAACTTGAGTTGTAGGATGCTGTTTGAGATGTTGTTCGAAGCGTTGATTAGATAACATGATGAATATTATTCTAGATGATTTAGATGATGAATAAGAAGTGTAATCCCAGTAACTAATTTAGGATTTAGAATTAATCCCCGTAGATGACAATTATGCTAGATTTTGGACAGATGATGAACTTTGAGATGTTAGAGGCTGCTGTTAGAATTATGACAGTAGGATTTAGTGATAATAGTGATATGCAGTAGCATAATAACAATATGGCTTACTGTATTATTAATATACAACTGAGTTATTAGTGAGATGTGATTATTAGAGTCGTGTTTGATAATTATGATGAACAAATGATGTTTGATAAATAAGTAATGTTTAACAAATTACTTTGAGATGTTTATGAGATGTTGTTGTTTGAGATGACTGAAATGTTGTCGTTTTGATGATTGAGATGTTGTTGTTTGAGATGACTGAAATGTTGTCGTTTTGATGATTGAGATGTGGTTGTTTTGAGATGTGTTTTGAGATGTTGTTAACTGAGTGTGTTATTACATTCATGTTGAGTCGCATACATTGCATTTTTTTGAGATGGAGCTTATGCTCGTTGAGATGGCCTGGATTGGAAAATTTTGAGATGAAGGCTATGCCTTATTGATGCCTCTATTAATTGGCAGATTAGATTTTTGAGATGGGAGTTCTGCTCCAATGGTACCACGTGCATTTTCATAGTTTTGAGTCGCATCATATGGATGAATAATGAGATGTATTTGATGTTGATGAATGAGTATATATGCTGTAATTATTGTTGATTATGAGATGAGAAGTGGTGATATGATTGATCTAATTTAATATATTAATTATCATGCGCTTTATTATATTGTTAGATATCTCACCCCTTCTATTTGAATGTTGCCCTTATGTTGGTAACGTGCAGGTAATCGCGAGTGAAGGCTGTATACCTTCAATAGATCGAGTCGGTGTCATTGCTCTGATATGTAACACTCGGGGGGATGAAGGCTTGCTGATTTTTTATTGCTGATTTTTAGTTGTTGAACTTTAAATTGTTTATTTACTAAATATGAGATGTTTCGAAGTTATTATTTTATTTAAAGATGTTATTGAAGAATTCCACTGCGTAGTTGTTGAATCATTTAATGTAAGATGTTATGTTGTTAGTTCATCCGATGTTTTGAAAAAGTGTTATATATCCATGATGAATGCAATGAATTTGTTAGAAGAATTTGTGATGTCCTGATTCATTTGTATGAATGAAATTTTATAACTCTGATTTATTTTGCATAAATTTCTTGGGGTAGAATTGGGGTGTTACAAAGTTGGTATCAGAGAAAAAGGTTGTTCTGACCTTGTCGTCGAGTCTTAGTTGTCTAACAATCGAGTATTGTTATTTTGAGTTCTAATCGTTGTTTATGTTGTAGTAAGAAGTTGAGATGGCTGGAAGGAATGATGTTCCACTTGCTGCTGCTCTGCAAGCAATGGCTCGTGCGATGGAAAATCAGCCGAATGCTGACGAGAATGCTGGATCTCGTAGCTTTGCGACTTTCCAGAGAGAGAATCCACCTACGTTCAAGGGAAAATATGATCCTGACGGAGCATTGGAATGGTTGAAAGAGATTGAGAGGATCTTTCGCGTGATGGAATGCACTCCAGCGCATAAGGTTCGTTATGGGACTCATATGCTAGCAGTCGAGGCTGATGACTGGTGGCTAGAGACTTGCCAGAAGTTGGAAGCTGCAGGTGAGGATGTCACTTGGGCTGTGTTCCGTAGGGAGTTTTTGAGAAAGTATTTTCCTGAAGATGTCCGTGGAAAGAAGGAGATTGAGTTCCTTGAGCTGAAGCAAGGAAATCTGTCTGTTGTTGAGTATGCTGCCAAGTTTGCTGAGTTGGCCAAGTTTTATCCGCATTACACTGAGGAAAATGCTGAATTTTCAAAGTGTATTAAGTTTGAGAATGGGCTGCGCCCGGAAATTAAGAAGGCAGTTGGATACCAGAAGATCCATGTCTTTGCTGATTTGGTTGATAGCTGTAGGATTTTTGAGGAAGATAAAAATGCATATTACAAGATTATTAGTGAGAAGAGGGGTAAGCACCCGCAGAGTCTTGGTAAACCTTATGATGCCCCAACTGGTGAGGGCAAGCAGAGAGTTGCTCATGGTCAAAGAACTAGTGGGGGAGATGCTCCTGCTGGTGTGATTTGTTTTAAGTGTTGGAAACCTGGACTCAAGAGTAATGTGTGCACTGCTGAAGTGAAGAGATGTCACCGTTGTGGTAAGAACGGACATATTGTATCTGAGTGTGAGCACAAGAATATGGTTTGTTTTAATTGTAAGGAAGAAGGACACATTGGTAGCCAGTGTCTGAAACCGAAGAAGGCTCAGTCTAGTGGTAAAGTGTTTGCTTTGGTGGAGGATCAGACAGCTTCCGAGGACAGACTTATTAGAGGTACATGTTTCATTAATAGTACTCCTTTAATTACTATTATTGATACTGGTGCTACGCATTGTTTTATTGTTGCTGATTGTGTTGAAAGATTGGGTCTTGTGTTGTCTTCTTTGAATGGAGAAATGGTCGTCGATACTCCAGACAAGGGATCAGTGATTACTTCTTTTGTGTGTGCTAAGTGTCCCTTGTCGATCTTCGACAGATACTTTATTGTTGATTTGGTTTGTTTGTTGTTAAGAGGTTTGGATGTGATTCTTGGTATGAACTGGTTAAAGCATAACTGTGTTCATATTAACTATTATGACAAGTCGGTGAAGTTTTCTACTCCTGAAGAAGAAGAAGATGGTATGTTGTCTACTAGACAGTTGAGAAAGTTAATGCAAGAAGAAGCACATATGTTTTCGTTGATGGCATCGCTATCTGTAGAGACTCGAGCTATAATTGAGGAATTGCCGGTGGTATGTGAATTTCCTGAAGTTTTCCCTGATGAGATTCCTGATGTACCGCCAGAGAGGGAAGTTGAATTTGAAATTGATCTTGTACCTGGTACCAGACCTGTGTCTATGGCACCATACAGGATGTATGCGTCTGAATTGTCAGAGTTGAAGAAGCAATTGGAAGAGTTACTTGAGAAGATGTTTGTAAGACCAAGTGTATCGCCGTGGGGAGCTCCAATGTTGTTAGTGAAGAAGAAAGATGGAAGTATGAGGCTTTGTGTTGATTATAGACAGTTGAAAAAGGTGAAAATTAAGAACAAGTATCCACTTCCAAGAATAGATGACTTGATGGAACAATTAGTGGATGCTCGTGTGTTTAGTAAGATTGATTTGAGGTCGGGTTACCATCAGATTAAAGTGAAGGATGAAGATATTCAGAAGACGGCTTTCAGAACATGTTATGGACATTACGAGTATTCGGTGATGCCTTTCGGTGTTACTAATGCGCCTGTAGTATTCATGGAATATATGAATCATATCTTTCATACTTATTTGGATCAGTTTGTAGTTATGTTCATCGATGATATTTTGATTTAATCTAAGTCATAAGAAGAGCATGTTGAACATTTAAGAGTAGTATTGCAAATTCTGAAAGAGAAGGCGTTGTATGCAAAGCTGTCCAAGTGTGAATTCTGGCTGAAAGAGGTTAGTTTTCTTGGTCATGTGATTTCAGGTAGTGGCATTGTTGTAGATCCATCGAAGGTTGATGCTGTGTTGCAATGGGAAACTCCAAAGTCAGCTACTGAGATTAGAAGCTTCTTTGGATTAGCTGGTTATTATAGAAGGTTTATTGAAGGGTTTTCTAAGTTGTCACTTTCGTTGACTAAGTTGACTTGTAAAGGTGGAGCTTTTGTTTGGGATGTTCAGTGCGAAGAAAGTTTTACGGAATTGAAGAAGAGGTTGACATCGGCTTCGATTTTGACGTTTCCTAATCCAGGAGAGTCTTGTGTGGTATATTGTGATGCTTCCAAGATGGGTTTAGGAGGTGTGTTTATGCAGAGTGGTAAGGTAGTTGCTTATGCGTCAAGGCAGTTAAGGACTCATGAGAAGAACTATCCTACGCATGATTTAGAACTTGCTGCTGTTGTTTTTGTGTTGAAGATTTGGAGGAATTATCTTTATGGTTCTAGATTTAAAGTGTTTAGTGACCATAAGATCTTGAAGTATCTGTTTGATCAGAAGGAGTTGAATATGAGGCAACGAAGATGGTTAGAATTTCTAAAGTATTATGATTTCAGTTTGAATTATCATCCAGGAAAGGCGAATGTGGTAGCTGATGCGTTGAGTCGAAATACTTTACATATGTCAGCAATGATGATTAAAGAGTTGGAATTGATTGAGCAGTTCAGAGATATGAGCTTAGTTTGCAAGGTTACTCCGCATAGTGTTATGTTGGGTATGCTGAAGATTAATAATGAATTTCTAGACAGCATCAGAGAAGCTCAGAAGTTGGATGTGAAACTGGTAGATTCGATAGTTGGGATTGATCAATATGATAATAGTGATTTTAAGTTAGATGAGCAAGGTGTGTTGAGATTTCATAACCGGATTTGTATTCCTGATGATGCTGAGATGAAGAAAGTGATACTTGAAGAGAGTCGTAGAAGTAAGTTGAGTATTCATCCAGGAGCTACGAAGATGTACCAAGATTTGAAAGGTTTGTTTTGGTGGCCTGGGATGAAGAGTGATGTGGCTCGGTTTGTGTATGCATGTTTGACTTGTCAGAAGTCGAAAGTTGAACATCAGAAGCCTGCATGATTGATGCAACTGTTGGAAGTTCCTGAATGGAAATGGGATAGCATTTCAATGGAATTTGTGACGGGGTTTCCTAGTACTTCAAGAGGACATGATTCGATTTGGATGGTTGTTGATAGGCTTACGAAGTTAGCTCATTTTGTTCCTATTAACATCAGTTTTCCAGTGTCGAAGTTGGCTGAGATTTATGTTAGTGTGATTGTGAAACTGCATGGTGTTCCTTTGTGTATTGTGTCAGATAGAGATCCAAGATTTACTTCTGATTTTTGGAAGAGTTTGCAAGAAGCGTTGGGTTCTAAGTTGAGGTTGAGTTCAGCGTATCATCCTCAGACAGATGGACAGACTGAATGGACGATTCAATCGTTGGAAGACTTGTTGAGGGCATGTGTTCTTGAGCAGGGAGGTTCGTGGGATACTTATCTTTTGTTGATAGAGTTCACATATAATAAAAGTTACCATTATAGCATTGGGATGGCACCTTTTGAAGTATTGTATGGTCGGAGATGTAGAACTCTATTATGTTGGCATGAATTTGGTGAAAGTGTAGTGCTTGGACCTGAACTTGTTCGTGAGACTACTGAGAAGGTGAAGTTGATTCGAGAAAAGATGAAAGCTTCACAAAGTAGACAAAAGAGTTATCATGACAAGCGAAGGAAGGATTTAGAATTTCAAGTTGGTGATCATGTGTTTTTAAGAGTTACACCTGTGATTGTTGTTGGGCGAGCGTTAAAGTCTAAGAAGCTCACTTCTCGTTTTATTGGACCGTATCATATTTCAGAGAGAGTGGGGAATGTTGCTTATAGAGTGGCTTTACCGCCTAATCTTTCGAATTTGCATGATGTGTTTCATGTGTCGCAACTTCGGAAGTATATTTCAGATCTATCTCATGTGATTCATATGGACGATGTGCAAGTACGGGATAATCTTACGGTGGAGACGATGCCTGTACGGATCGCGGATCGTGAATTGAAGACTCTGAGGGGCAAAGAGATTGCCTTGGTTAAAGTGGTTTGGCTAGGAGCTGCTGGTGAAAGCATGACTTGGGAATTGGAGAGCAAGATGCGAGACTCCTATCCAGAATTATTTAATTGAGGTAAATTTTCGAGGACGAAAATATTCTAAGTGGGGGAGAGTTGTAACGCCCGTAATTTAATTAATTATTTAATTAAATTATTTTTGGAATAATTGTGAAGAAGTATTATTAAATTGGATTTATTTTATTAAATGGAGAAATAATAATATATTTGAGGTATTATATTATTATGTGAAATAATGTTAGAAGCTAATATTATTTAAGGTGGGATTAATTTGAGATAGTGGAAGTATTGAGGGGGTGTAGGTTTTGAGCCCATTAAAGAATAATCTAATAATATTAGGTTATTTTATTATTTGTTGTTAGAATAGAAGGAAGAAACAGTAAGAAGAAAAATAAGGATTGTGGAAACGTGAAGCTGCTGGTTTTTGAAGGAAACAGCAAGAACAAAGATTCAACCCAGAAATTGTAGAGCGACCTTCGATCCAAGGTAAGGGTGGGGTTCTGGCTTTATAATTGGGTTTATGATGTTTGATATGTGGGGTTAGAGGATTGTTGTTTTTGTTATTGAATTGAATGATGTATGGTGAATATTGATGAATTCTCGATGGATAAATGATGTTATGATGCTGTGTAATCGATGTTGTATTATAAGTTAATGTTAAGTGATGAATTATCATGGTTATGATGAGGTTTGTAGGACTATAATTAGATTCCCGTAGTGAAATATAGTAGAAAACACAGAGAATTATGCAGAAAATCGTAGGATGCGTCGACCTCAAACTGGATAAGTCGATGCAAGGAGGGTGTTTGACTCAGGATGAGTCGATGCATGAAGGTTTGCGTCGATGCATGACGAGTACAAGACTCAGGATGAGTCGACGCGAAGAGAGGATGCGTCGATACATGAGTGTGTGAGACTCAGGATGAGTCGACTGGTACGATGCTTGTGTCAATACATGCTGGGATTTGAAGCAGGATGAGTCGATCCATAAGGAGGATGCGTTGACTCATAGTATGCATATGAAGCAGGATGTGTCGACCCATGGTTTTTTGTGTCGATACATAAAGTCTGATTTTTGACAGAATTGACTTCTAGTTGTTGTAACTTGAGTTGTAGGATGCTGTTTGAGATGTTGTTCGAAGCGTTGATTAGATAACGTGATGAATATTATTCTAGATGATTTAGATGATGAATAAGAAGTGTAATCCCAGTAACTAATTTAGGATTTAGAATTAATCCCCGTAGATGACAGTTATGCTAGATTTTGGACAGATGATGAATTTTGAGATGTTAGAGGCTGCTGTTAGAATTATGACAGTAGGATTTAGTGATAATAGTGATGTGCAGTAGCATAATAACAGTATGGCTTACTGTATTATTAATATACAACTGAGTTATTAGTGAGATGTGATTATTAGAGTCGTGTTTGATAATTATGATGAACAAATGATGTTTGATAAATAAGTAATGTTTAACAAATTACTTTGAGATGTTTATGAGATGTTGTTGTTTGAGATGACTGAAATGTTGTCATTTTGATGATTGAGATGTTGTTGTTTGAGATGACTGAAATGTTGTCGTTTTGATGATTGAGATGTGGTTGTTTTGAGATGTGTTTTGAGATGTTGTTAACTGAGTGTGTTATTACATTCATGTTGAGTCGCATACATTGCATTTTTTTGAGATGGAGCTTATGCTCGTTGAGATGGCCTGGATTGGAAAATTTTGAGATGAAGGCTATGCCTTATTGATGCCTCTATTAATTGGCAGATTAGATTTTTGAGATGGGAGTTCTGCTCCAATGGTACCACGTGCATTTTCATAGTTTTGAGTCGCATCATATGGATGAATAATGAGATGTATTTGATGTTGATGAATGAGTATATATGCTGTAATTATTGTTGATTATGAGATGAGAAGTGGTGATATGATTGATCTAATTTAATATATTAATTACCATGCGCTTTATTATATTGTTAGATATCTCACCCCTTCTATTTGAATGTTGCCCTTATGTTGGTAACGTGCAGGTAATCGCGAGTGAAGGCTGTATACCTTCAATAGATCGAGTCGGTGTCATTGCTCTGATATGTAACACTCGGGGGGATGAACGCTTGCTGATTTTTGATTGCTGATTTTTAGTTGTTGAACTTTAAATTGTTTATTTACTAAATATGAGATGTTTCGAAGTTATTATTTTATTTAAAGATGTTATTGAAGAATTCCGCTACGTAGTTGTTGAATCATTTAATGAAAGATGTTATGTTGTTAGTTCATCCGATGTTTTGAAAAAGTGTTATATATCCATGATGAATGCAATGAATTTGTTAGAAGAATTTGTGACGTCCTGATTCGTTTGTATGAATGAAATTTTATAACTCTGGTTTATTTTGCATAAATTGCTTGGGGTAGAATTGGGGTGTTACACCATGTAGTGGTGGATACCGGGTCCTCAATGAATGTTCTGCCAAAGAAAGCTTTAGACCATTTGGACTGTGAAGGTTTGATTCTAAAGCCGAGCAATATTGTGGTCAGGGCTTTCGACGGGTCAAAGAGAATGGTGCACGGGGAGGTGGACATCCCTGTTAAAGTTGGCTCTCAGACTTTCGCATCCACCTTCTATGTGATGGATATCAGACCATCATATTCTTTTTTGCTGGGTCTCCCTTGGATTCATAAGGCGGGGGCAGTGACTTCCACGCTCCATCAAATGCTGAAATATCCGGTGAAGGGGAAGATTACCATGGTATGAGGTGAAGAGGAGTATATGGTGAGTAATCTCAATTCCTTCCACTACGTGGATATGGACAGGGAATTCATCGAAACCCATTGTCAGAACTTTGAAGAGGCCCCTCAGACTTTGGTGTCAACTGAAATTGCTACCAACAAACCTCCGCTAAAGATGGCTTCTCTCAAGGATGCCAGGGCTGTAATTGAAGAAGGTGGGTGTACCAATTGGGGTCAGCTCCCTGCTTTCATGCACAAAACTGACAAATTTTGTTTGGGCTTTACTACAAGGGCTCAAAGGGCTGTTAGGCACGCACGGATTGGAAGACCTCCTTTGCACATCAGCAATCAGGGAGTTAATACAATTGAAGATGGTGAAGAAGATTCAGATATCGACAGCTGGATCTACCCAACAACCAATGGTGGATTTAACAACTAGGACGACGAAGGACTTCATACCTGTTTCTTTTATTCCACAGTAATTGACTTTTGTTTTTAGAGTTGTAATAGACAGTTTGAAACTTTATAGCCCGGTGCCTTGCCCGAGGCACCTTGGCTTTGCTTGTGAGGGCTTATTATTTATCATTTTCATATATCATCAATAAAACATTGGACGTTTCTTGCATTACAAATTTTACGCTCCTTGTTTTTCTTTTCTATCTCGCACTTTATCAAAACAACTACTCTTTTACACACACTCACGTATCATAATGCAGATACATATCCACTCTGGATCCCATTGATAACAGTTCTGCTACTTCCAGTTATGACTTCAAAAATCCGATCAACCAAGCCGAGGACGAAGATGAGGATGATTGTGAGGTGCCTGGAGAACTTGCTAGACTGTTACAGTAGGAAGAAAGGGCCATACAGCCTCATGAAGAGCCGGTTGAGTCAGTGAATTTGGGTACAGAGGAAGACAGGAAAGAGGTCAAGATAGGTGCAAATCTGGAGCCTAGTTTCATACAACGGTTAATACAGATGCTACACGACTACGTCGAGATCTTCGCTTGGTCCTATGAAGATATGCCTGGTTTGGACACTGATATTGTGGTACACCGCCTACCGACCAAAGAAGACTGTCCTCCGGTAAAACAGAAAGTTCTTCGTATGCGCCCTAAAATGTTAGAGAAAATCAAAGCAGAGGTCATGAAACAGTTCGACGCAGGGTTCTTAGCTGTTACTTCTTATCCGTGGTGGGTTGCCAACATTGTTCCTGTACCTAAGAAGGATGGTAAGGTACGGATGTGTGTGGACTATAGAGATATGAACGGGGCTAGTCCCAAGGATGATTTCCCATTTCCTCACATTGATGTTCATGTCGACAACACCGCACAGCATAAGATCTTCTCCTTCATGGATGGTTTTTCTAGCTACAACCAGATCAAGATGGCTCCTGAGGACATGGAGAAGACCACCTTCGTTACACAGTGGGTCACCTTCTGTTACAAGGTAATGCCTTTCGGGTTGAAGAACATTGGGGTAACTTATCAGCACGCCATGGTCGTTTTGTTCCATGATATGATTCACCATGAGATCAAGGTTTACGTGGATGACATGATAGCCAGGTCCCAGACTGAGGAAGAGCATTTGGATCATCTCCAGAAACTGTTTGACAGGTTGAAGACGTACAAGCTGAGATTAAATCCGAACAAGTGCACCTTCGGGGTAAGGTCTGGTAAACTGCTGGGTTTCGTCGTCAGTGATAAGGGTATCAGGTGGACCCTGCAAACGTAAAGGCCATACAAGAGATGTCCGCACCCCGCACAGAAACGGAAGTTAGAGGCTTTTTGGGACATCTGAACTACATCATCTGGTTCATTTCACATCTGACTGCCACTTGTGAGCCAATCTTCAAGCTTCTAAAGAAAGATCAAGTGGTAAAGTTGAGTGACGAATGCCAGACCGCTTTCGAAATAATCAAAGAATACCTTCAAGAGCCACCAATTATGATGCCTCCAGTTGAAGGAAAACCTTTGATATTATACTTGACGGTGCTGGACAATTCAATGGGGTGCGTGCTGGGGCAGCATGACAAGTTTGGCCGAAAAGAGCATGTTATTTACTACCTTAGCAAAAAGTTTACCGACTGTGAGACTCGATACTCATTGCTTGAGAAAACTTGTTGCACTTTGGCATGGGCGGCTCGCTGGCTGAGATAGTATATGCTGACTCACACCACCTTATTGATATCAAAGATGGATCTGATCAAGTATATTTTTGAGAAGCCTGCTCTCTCCGGAAGGATAGCAAGATGGCAGATGATCTTAACCGAGTATGACATACAATACACAACCCAAAAAGAAATCAAGGGGATTGTATTGGCGGATCATTTAGCACATCAGGCCGTGGAGGACTACCATTCCATGAATTTCGAGTTCCTGGATGAGAATATCATGTTGGTAACTGACTGCGAAGAACCTGGACCGAATGAAGGACCCGAGGAGGGATCCCGATGGTCTATGTATTTTGATGGAGCCTCGAACGCGTTGGGTAATGGCATTGGCGCTGTAATTATATCTCCTAAGGGATGTCATACTCCATTCACCACCCGATTATGCTTTAACTACACCAACAATATGGCAGAGTATAAAGCATGTATCATGGGTCTTCGAGCTGCTATTGACCTGAGGATTAAGTTCTTGAGTGTATTCGGAGATTCTGCTTTGGTGATCAGTCAGATCAAAGGCGAGTGTGATATGAAGCACCCAAATCTTATTCCTTACAAAGAATATGTTCTGAAATTGCTCCCACACTTTGAGGAGATAACCTTTGAACACTTCCCAAGAGAGGAGAACCAGTTAGCGGACGCACTAGCTACCATGTCTTTTATGTTCAAAGTCAGGTGGGACAGTGAAGCTCCCCAGATTACCATTGAGAGGTTGGAAGAACCCGCACACTGCTATGACATTGAGACTGGAGAGGTAGTGGATAAACCCTGGTTTCATGAGATGAAGAGGTATCTTGAGGCTCAAGAATACCCCGAGGGGGCATCTGTTAATGATAAGAAGTTTCTGAGAAGGTTCGCCGCGAAGTTCTTCATCAGTAATGGAATCCTCTATAAGCGTAACCATGATTCAACCTTACTGCGATGTGTAGACAAGAGCGAGACAGAAAGAATCATGGTAGAGTTACATGAAGGTACCTTCGGAACTCAGTCCAGTGGACATACCATGGAAAAGAAAATCCTACGGGAAGGATATTATTGGTCCACTATGGAAGCCGATTGTTATCAGCATTCTCGAACCTGTCATAAGTGCCAAGTCTATGATGATAAGGTGCATGTACCTCCAGTTCCCCTGAATGTCTTAACAACTTCTTGTACAAATCTCAACAATACAATGATCACCGAGCTCTGCAAACAGTTCAAGATTCAGCATCATAACTCTTCTCCCTACCGGCCGAAGATGAATGGAGTTGTTGAAGCAGCTAACAAGAACATCAAGAAGATTGTGCAGAAGGTGACAGTGACATACAAAGACTGGCATGAGATGTTACCATTTTCTCTTCATGGGTACCGTACCTCAGCACGGACATCAACAGGGGAAACACCCTATTCTTTGGGGTATGGCATGGAGGAAGTACTACCCATCGAGGTCCAGATACCCTCTCTCAAGATTATGAAGGATGCAGGCTTGAACGAGGACGACTGGATCCAGACCCGACTTGATCAGCTGAATCTAATCGATGAAAAGAGACTTACTGCTATCTATCATGGTCAGACGTATTAAAAGCGAATGATCAAGGCTTTTAACAAGAAAGTCAGACGTCAAGAATATCAGGTCGTGGATCTAGTGATCAAACGCATCATACTACCGCAAGGTGATCCCAGGGGCAAATGGACCCCCACATATGAAGGGCCATTTATCGTCAAGAACATTTTCTCAGGAGGAGCTATGATTCTAACCACTGTGGATGGTGACGACCTTCCTCACCCCGTCAATGCAGACATAGTGAAATGATACTACGTATAATCAAAGACCCGCTAGGTCGACTGGCCTAGGCAAAAATAAGGGCTTCCCAGCGAACCAAAAGGGTTTGAGCAAAAGTAAGGGATGAAAATGAAAAAAAAAACTGTACACCCGGCAAGTCGAAAACCTGAAAAGGCGACTTGGGCAAAAAGGGGTATCTCGGTGAACTGAAAACCCAAAAGGGCGGTCCGGACATATATTAGGGATTAAAGCATAACACTATGTCTCGTTGGATCATCTTGCAACCAGACCTTGGTATCGACTATCAAGCTCGGACAGCGCTAATCAATCTGATCCACCTTCGGCCAAGCAACAAAGTGATGAGACGCTTAAAGATATAAAGGCAATAGTAGAGTTGGAACCCAATGGGATTGTTTCACATAGCTGTTTTTTCTTTCTGTTACACAAATTGTAATTTCTATATTTCGGCGACATTCTCTTACTGGGACGTCAGCCTCCTTGTACAAAACGCCTATTACAGGCCAACTTCGAAAAATCAATACAATCCATTTTCACAAGAAATTTCAATTTATTTTTCTTTTTCTGTTTTGTTTTTCAAGAACATCCAATGATTCATTTTTTATATATGCATTTGAAAATAATGGTTGCTCATAAATATTTACATAAGAAACAAAAGACGATTACTCGTAATTCCAAGAACACAGACAAATAAGAAGTGTCGAAACCTTACAGTTACTCTGCCCATCAAGTACAGGGATAGAACTAGTTGGAGAACATAAGTGGTGGTGCATACACTCCCCATAGAGTAAAAGGTCTCCAAAGACACTGATGTTAGCTTTCTCGAACAAGATATAACTCTTCCCAGCTAAGTTTCACAATCGCGAGTGAGTCGGCAAATTTTTATTTTTTTCCCCAAGCAGAATGTATTTCTCTCACAAGCGGAAATTCAATCTCCAACAAAATGCATTACCACCAGCAACGGAAATTCATCCCTAACTGAGTTTTATTTCTCCAAGTCAGCAGATCTATCAACAGGGTATCTCCTCTCCAACAGATTTATTCTCCCGCAGAGTTGTTCTCAAACAAGGTCTCGTCCGGCAGAATATCTACCAGCCAAGGGGAAAATCGCCAGCTAGTCATCCTTGTTCACCATCCCCAACAGAAGTAGAGGAACTATGGCTCTCATAGCAATCGGGGATTTATTTTCCCAGATTCAGATTATTACGTCTGCATTTCATGTTCATACATCATGACATATGCATACATCACATATAACATAGTCTCATTTATTTTGAGAAACGTCATCATACAATGCATCTCATGCATCACACATAACTAACCTTGTATTTCTTTTAGGAAGGACAATTATTATCAACGATTTCCAGCAAGTCCATGATCAACACTCGAAGTTAAACAGAGTAATCATCGACGCGACAAGAACAACCTTACCCAGGTTCCCTCTGCAGTTTCACCCAAACTTATTTCAAAGCAGCCTTACTATCCAGGCTTTCATATCGAAGCAGCCCTACTATCCAGGATTTCATATCGAAGTAACCCTACTATCCAGGTTCCTTCTCACAGTCCTATTATCCAGGATTTCATGTCGAAGTAACCCTACTATCCAGGTTCCTTCTCAACAGCCCTACTATCCAGGCTTTCATCTTGAAGTAACCCTACTATCCAGGTTCCTTCTCAGCATCCCTACTATCCAGGCTTTCATCTCGAAGTAACCCTACTATCCAGGTTCCTTCTCAGCAGCCCTAATATCCAAGCTTTCATCTCGAAGTAACCCTACTATCCAGGTTCCTTCTCAGCAGCCCTACTATCCAGGCTTTCATATCGAAGTAACTCTACTATCCAGGTTCCTTCTCACAATCCTACTATCCAGGCTTTCATCTCGAAGTGACCCTACTATCCAGGTTCCTTCTCATAACCTTACAATTCGGGTTCTGCCTCTCTAATCGCTGGACAACAGTCCGCAACACTGTAACACCAGGACCCAATCACACACGATTGGTTTCACATTTCCTCAGGAAGTCGCGGTGCAGCATATACCCCGACCAAACACACAGTTCACTTCCACTTCCCAAACTGGAATTATTCCCCAGTAGAGTAACGGACAACTGAAGCTCCTAAAACTCTATTTCTCTCAAGACAGAGACCAACATTCCTCAGTGAAGTCCGCCTCAACAACATGTATACAGGATCTCGCAAAGGAATCTCTTATGCGTTCGACACCTCTTCAGATGGCATATTTAAGCCCATCTCCGAAAATTCTCTATCAACTTCCAAATGGCGTCTATAAGCCCATTCCTTATATCACAAATCAAATATCACTTCATGCGAGTGCGAATTTCTGGGCACTCTAGTGTTCAATCATCTTCCACCTTTAGATCACGAAAGGCAGACGAGCATATCTACATCCTCAGGTTTAAGAAGATTGAACAGGGGCAGCTGTTGTACCCCAAAATTTTCCCTCCCGTTTTTCTCAACACATGGCAAGTGAGGTCCCCAAATTGCTCAAGGAAGTTCAAGAGTTGACCAGACAAACTCTCTCCTAAGGCAGTCTACCTCAAATTAGGGTTTCATTTTGCATCAATATGCTTGAGTCCAAAGGATACCAAATGTTCACCATTGTCCTAATATGTTCCCAAGATCATCCATGTCAAGTTTCAAGCCTTGCAGAAGAAGTTTGTTCAGTCAATTGCTCAAATGCCTGAAAATCGACTGTGTTAGGTCAAAAGTCATTTGTGGCCCACATACACTCAAACTTCAAGATTTTTGGTCAACATCCTCATTTTGAAGTATTATTCATCATTTGATCAAGGGTTGATCATGATTCATCAAGGATTGCTCACAGTTCATCAAAACCCAAAAGTTGCTAAATTAGAGTTTTACAGGAAAAGTCAACTCAATTTGACCAAGCATAACTTTCTCATACTTTATCAGAAATGACCCATCCAAAGCTCATTTTGAATAGGATGAAATTCCATCAATTCATCTTCAGCTCCCAAATTCAAAATATCCACTCACAAGAAGATATGAATTTGGACATTATAGGTCATTTTGAAAAGTCAACAAAAACACCTTTTGGGTCAAAGCTTCATACATGAATATGGAAGACTCAATTGAGATGATACCAAAAGGGTTGCTTGTAGGACATCCTAAGCTTTCTAAAAAGTCCAAGAACACCTCTCTAGGGTCAAAATTGAGAGAGTTATGCATTGGCCAAGTTGACCCTTTTTGCAAAATTGCCAAAAGTCAAATGTGTCCAAAATTGCATTTTTTTGCTAAATGGGCCTAAATTTTTATGCTTGCATTGAGTTTGTAATGTGATCCACGACCCATGAGCCCTTCCACTTGTCATTATTTTATTTTTGTTATTTATTTTGATTTTATTTCATTTAAATCAAATAAAATCAATATAAAATAATGAAATTATCAAAAATCAATTAAACATTGAGATTTTGTGCATGATTAGAGTCATTATACAGCTGGTGACAAGATCAAATCGTGCAAGGTTTCATATGGATAGAAAAAGATTGAAAATGCTTGTTTTGGAAATATTTGGTGCAAGGAATAAATCATTGGTCAATCTTCATAAATGGCAAAGATTTGATGCAAACTTTTACCCTAATGCACTCTATTATACACAGTGGACAAAGGCATACCAAGGAGAAGAGGTTGAAAGCGTGAAAATTCAGAGGAAAAGTTTAATTTTTTTCAAAGAAAAGTGATGCTCAAATCTTGCTCTGTAGGCCGTTTCAAGCGCTTCAAAAGAGCAATTCATATTCTTGGATCATCCCTGAAGCCAACAAGATCATTTGCAAGGCCTGAGACACTCAGAATCACCCTACAACATTCATACGGTTTTCTTGATTTCTTGAAATCGAATACACTAATTCTTGCATATTTAGCATATTTGATTGGCATATTCATAACCTTTAAGATGTTTGCAACGTGACACCATAATTCAATTGCATTTTTAACGCATGTATGTGCAGATGCCATGGCTAGGGTTTGTTCTTTGCTTTTAGGGGTTTTTTATACAGGAGAAATTGGGCATTGATAATGGTACCATGATGCTCGTGAGGTTGAAACGAGTTGATTGACACCATTAGGTTTCATTTATCATGCGCGTACAAGATTTTTGAAATGCACATGGATATAGCAACAACACCATGTCCGTAGGTAAAAACCTCGAGGGCTAACACGACGGTTGGGAGGAAAGAGACGGATGCGTGGCATCCCCTGGTTGGTTGATTTGAATATTCGCGCGTTTTGAGTTTCAGTGTTTTGTCTTTATTATATTATAATTGGTTTTGATCATATATATAACTAAATTAGCCAGCTCAGTTGGCAAGCGTGCAAGGGAAGAATGCATAAGGACCTGGGTTCGATTCCCAGGTCCCTAACTTTGTTCTTAATATTTTTCCACAGGCAATCAGACGCTTTGCAGAACAAGGTGCTCACCATACACCATCAATATCTGGCCCTCCGATTCATCAACGCCCCAGATCCAAGGCTTCTCCCTTGAAGGTCCATCATACGCCTTCATTCAATGAGTGCACTGGATCCAACAAAGTCAAACAGGCTTTGGTCCACTTGGGCCCAGAAATTCAGTCTTTCACCCCCTTTTTCAGCAACAACATCCAGGCCCATTTAATTTTCTTTTATTATTTCTTTTCTTTATTTTTATTATTTTAATTTTCATTATTTGTTTTGATTCACAAATTAATTCTTTTTTCATAAAAAAAATCATAAAATCAATAATCAAAAAATTAGAATTAGACATTTTTATTTTTAGTTTGTTTGGTATAATTTAGTTTAACCTAGGGAAACCTTAATTTACTTTCACAATTAAAATTAAATTAGAGAATTAGATTAATTTCTTTTTTATTTTCTATTTTTATCAAGAAAATAAAAATACAAAAAATAGGTTTTAGAATAAATCAATTCAATTTTTCTTAAAATTAAAATTAATTAGAATTAGGCTTTTCTTCTTTTTTAAAAATCAACAATTTCTCTATTTTCTTAAATAAACAAAACAAAAACCTTTTTTTGAACTAATCACAATTAGGTTTAAGTTAGGGTCAAAACCCTAATTATCTTGTATTCGATTCATCGCGCGTGTTTATTATTTTTACAATATTGATGTAACTGTTCACGGTATGTAATAGTTTAATCTAGACTTTCTTTTATTTATCGTCTTTTGCAGGTTTTTTGGCTATATAATTAATCCCCACCCGAAGCCTTGTAATAGCGTAGGTTTATTTTCTCGCATCTTAATTTCTGCAAATATTTAACCGTCTAGATGTATGTTAATAGGATTGTATGATAAGACTGCATGATAATTTAATACAGTTAGAAAACCCTAATGTGCAAAGATAAATAACTGAAACTAATCACTCGCACATATCACTCTTAGGGTATACTCTCACTTCGGCTTCCTTCGGTAAACGATCACTAAGCATAGGGTGTCTTAGTGGTTTCCCTCATGTGTAACAAAGATCCAATGTCCCGTTCAGGAATGTTGCCTCGAATATGATCTTAAGACTTTAGGGTAATTACTAAGGTGTCCTAACCTTGCTTTAGTGATCGTACGTCCCTTACAAATTGAACCTTACAACTCCAACAATGGTGCTACCTATTTCTCAATAGTAGGATAGCATTGTCTAAAGGAAACGAGAATAGAAACAATCTTTTTTCGAGTAGGTAGATGCTAGTAGGTACTTGCTCAAATCAAACTTTTCACACTTACACTTTTCAAACAAATTTTCAAAACAACTTCGTCACACCTTTGAGGAATGATACAAGGGTTATCACGAATTTAAACTTTTCAAAAAAAAAGTACATATACAAGCAATTTTCAAAAGATGAGCAAGTACCTAAGAGCCCATGGAAAACCATAGAGAGAAAGGGTGCTAATACCTTCCCTTTCTATAATCTACCCCCCGTACTCAAAATCTCGAAAAAACGATTTGTTCCTGTACTTTTTTCCTTTCTGGTTGGATGAAATAAAATTCGGTGGCGACTCTTGCTTACCGCGACATTTTGCAAACAAAAAACGCAAACCAGTATTAACAGTTGGTTCTGCCACCATATCACAAATGCACATCTGAATTAACTGAGAAACTACCCTGCCCCAGGTTATGATTAAGGGTTTTAATTTGTGTGGAAAAAAAACTCCTACTTCTTTGGCTCGAAGGGGTTGACTAGGGATTATCTTCCTTATAACTCCACTATTTAGGATTTGAAACAATGCCTATACATCTTCAGCGGGATCTGTTCAAAAGTATACTGTAGAGATTGTGGTATCATTTTCAGCGAGAGTTGAATATCACAAAAAGGAACGGAGTTTAAATATAGTGAATACGAATGAATTGATTCAGAACAGACATATGCCATGTATTGATAAAGTAACAAAGTTTGACATGAATAAATATTCGAACAATCAAAAGAAAATTACAAATTGAAAATTCTAATGAACGAAAAGCCCTCTTGTTAGAAATTGTCACTTCAAATGGTGGGACTTGGAGGATTGATAGAAACATTCCAGTTGACCATCTTGTTTGAATTCCAATGCTCCTTCATCAATCAGGTCTTGAATTTTGTATTTCAACCTCCAACAGTCGTCAGTATCATGCCCCGGACTGTTGGAGTGATATGCACACCTTGCATCAGGATTATAGTTAGGAAAAGAAGTCTTGGGATTTAGATGAGGTCCTAACAACGTAACCAGATTCATCCTCAACATGTGTTATAAAACTTGAGACAACGGCATGTTGAGTTTGGTAAACTGGCGAGGTGACATACAAAGAAGACTAATTTTCTATCAGTTGTGTGGGGCTGGATCTTCCTGACATATGAGCAAAGATGGAGTTTTGGACAGGAAACTCCATCATACTTGGAAAAAACTGGAGCTTTGAACTTATGAGGGATGACCACTCCCGATACCAATCCCAATTCTCCGAAATCCAAACCAGATATCTTCTGAACTTCCATAGCACTCAAACGGTCTTCTAGCTGCTTGTACATATCCTCAGTAAGAGGATATTGCTCATCATTGTAATCAGTATCATTGTCAGAGACTGCATGACTAGGGTCTTTTTCCCCTTCTTGGTTCTCCCCTTCCTTGGATGAAGAGGTCAGATCACTTTGATGCTTCAACCTTTCTCCAAACCTTCTGCCCATATTCAGAATACCAGTTTTCTTCTTCTTCTTCTCTTTCAGAATGAGGGCTTTCAGATCCTCTTGCCCCTTAGCTAGACTGATGAACATCTGTTGGAACTGGGCGTTCTGTGCCTGAAGATCTTTGATGGCTTGTGTTGTACCCCAAAATTTTCCCTCCCATATTCTTCAAGAATTGCAAAGAGCAAGCTGCAAAATCTCCTCAAGGGTTGCACAGTTCAAGGGCCTCCTAACAGTCAAAATTAGGGTTTTGGTTCTGACAAAGTAAATGAAGTTTCCAAGGGTCCAATCAAGTCTCACATGCCTATAAATATGGTCAAGCATCCTCATACCAAGTTTCAAGACTTTCAGCACAAAATTGCACAGTCAAAAACCCTAATTGCACTACAGTCAACTGTAGGGGCAAAATGGTCATTTGACAGTCAAAAGTTCAAATTTTTGGTCAACATCTCATTTTGAAGCCACAAACATCATTTGATCAATGCTTGATCATGATTCTCAAAGCTTGGCTCAAAAATCATCAAGATGCAAAAGTTTCCATATTTGGACAGTTGAAAAAGTCAACTGTAAATTGACCAGGGCATAACTTTCACATGGATTATCAGAAAAATTCCATACAAATCTCATTTTGAAGACAATGACATTTCCTACAACTCCTCTTCACACTTCAAGTCCAAGAAATGCTCTCACAAAAAGTTATCAATTTCAACATTATAGGTCATTTTCAAAAGTCAACAAAAAGGGACTTTAAGTCAAAGGCCATAACTTGAGATTGGTAAATCAAAATGACATGGGACCAAAGGAATTGGTTAGAGGACTCAAATACCTTTCCAAAATGTCCAAGAACATGAGCAAAGATTAAAAATTGAGCAAGTTATGCCTTGTGGAAGTTGGGAAATTTTTGGATATTTTGAAAAGTCAACATTGATTCAAATGACCTAAAAATGCTAATGGGCCTCTTTTTCTTCCACAATTAATCATCCAAGGCATGTGCACGACCATGTGGCCCAAAGGGAAGTTTTTATCATTTTTTATTTATTTATTTGGATTTTTAATCATTAATAATTCATTTAATTAAAATAAATAGGTGAAAAATACTAAACCTAACTTTTTGAATCTTTTTGTGCATAAAATAATCTCAAGATTTTTTGTATAATCAGATTTGGAAAGTATCTTGGTGATTGAACATGATTTGGACTAAGTTTGCATGAAAAAGATTGGAAAATATTTTGCCATAAAAATCAATATCCATACATCAATTCCTTGATTCCTTGGACAAGAATGCTTACCCTAATCGTTCACCTATACATACTGATGCAAACCCTACTCCTAAGGAGGTCGAAGCTGCGCAGAAAGATAAAAGAGAACTTTGCAATTTTGATCAAAAAAATTCAAAACTGAAATCACCATTGCAAGGGTTTTCAAGCCAAAACAACCACTCTATCACCTTCCTGGGACATCAAGGAAGGCTCCTGGATCAAGAATACCAACTCTAACGCCTTGAATCAATGTACAGAAATCAAATTTTTTTCATATAAATGCATATTCGTATTCTGATTTTTAGGCATTTTCATGGCATTTTGTTTATGAATTCATACTAAGTGAGGTATTCTGAAGCTAACCCTATGATTTAATTGAGCTTTCATGCATTATTGGAGATTTCGCCATTGTTGTGTTTTAGGGTTACAGGGATTTTGATTTGGGGCTTTACGTTCAAGGAACAATTGGAACACGATAATGGCACCATCAGATTCAGAAGCTTCATGCCAATCAAATCCATATGTCGCGCCTAATTTCTAGTGCAAGGACTCCTAATCGCTATTATTGTATATGGCCTGTTTTAGGGGGGTTAAAAACCCCCGCTAACCCTTTTGTAATTTTCAGGAAGAAACAAAACCACGAAGAAGATGATGAAGTGGCCATCAGTAATTGGTTGATTCAAATTTTTCGCGCGAAAAGAGCACTACTGCGTTGTTTATTTTATAATAGTTGTTTGTTATTCAATATACAAAACGCGCTAGGTGGCTCAGTGGCAAGCAAGCTTAGTGGTAATCCCTGGGACCTGGGTTCGAATCCCAGGTCCCCCACCCCTTCAATATTATTTTTCATTTAATGCTTGTATGTAATTTCAGTGTTAGGGTGTATCATGCATCCATGTTATCATGCCGTCCACGCGCCAATTGCACTCAATCAAGGGACCAGATCTGGAGACTATGATGAACCTCAGTCAATGCACAGGCATGCTAATCAAAAGGTCAACGAGGCCTAAGGCTTATTGGGCTTAAATTGCTAAGACTTACCTCCCAATTTGGGGACAGACCCCCCTAGGTTTGCAATGTCCTTCTCACTATTTTTTTATTTGATTCAATTTTTTTTCTTTTATTTATTAATTCCTTTAATTTGATTATTTTCATAAAAATATAAAAAACAATATAAAATCATAAAGACAAAAATAAGTATTTTTTATTTAATATTTTAGTATTTTGTAAATAAAACCTTTATTAATTAATTAGTTTTAATCTAGGGTTAACCTTAATATTTTTCAATAAAACATAAAAACTATAGAATTAGGGTTTCAAATCTTTTCATTCTTTTTTTTCTTTTTCTTTTCATTAATAATTAAATATTATTTATTTTTTGTAATTAATTTCAATTAATCTCATTAAATTCTCATAAATACAAAAAACCAAAAAAATATTTTCTTTTCTTTAATTTAATTAATTTGCTAATAATTTAATTCCATTAAAAAAGGGTCCAACGCCCTCGTTTCTAATTTTAATTCAAGTCGCGCGTTTTATTTCGTTTCTTATAATTATTCATATATCTCTCCCAAAGCCATGTAAATATTTATCTCTCGCATTTTAATTCTTTATTTTTCTGTCAAATCGGGTCCTGGAAATTTTGGCGATGTGGACCCGCGCCTTTTGTAATAGTTTAGAATTTTATCTTTCTCGCAATTTTTTAACTGTTAAATAAATGCATGCAAGAATGAATGACAAAAATAAAAACAAACGCATAGATCACCAATAACATGACAAGATAAAATAAACGAACATGACACACAAATCACACACCACCCCTAGGGTACGCCTCACTGTTGCCTTGCCTCGAAAGGTGATCGTCGAGTAGAGGATGTCTTAGTAAGTCCTCATGATCCGGGAACCTGGCATGAGGGTAGCTTCTAAGGTGTCTTCCCATTGCTCTGGTGATCACCATGTCCCGAACCCTCGAATTGACCCGAACACCTCCAACGGTGGTGCTACCTACCTCTCAATGGTGGGATGGCACTACTTTAAAGGACATCTACACAGACGAATTCCTTAGGGTAGGTAGACGACTCTAGATACTTGCTCTAAATTTCCAAACAAATCAAAAATACTTTTCACACCGACACCTTTTCAAAAAGCTTTCGAAAGCAATTTTTCAAACACTCTTGAGGACCGATACAAGAGTCGAACTGAGATTTTCAAAGAAACTTTTTAAAACCCACAGTTGAAAAGAAAACAAACAATTTTTGAAAACACAAATGAGCAAGTATCCAAGAGCCCATGGATAACCATGGATAGAAAGGGTGCTAACACCTTCCCTTTCTATAATCTACCTCCCGAACCGAGAGCAATCTCTATAAGGAATTTTTCTGTGCTTTTGTCCTTTCCATTTGGAGAAAATAAAAGACGGTGGCGACTCTTGCTTCCGCGACATTTCGCGAACCAACGTTAAACAGTCAGTTCCAGATCCACCGATCACAGAACTGGCGACTCTGCTGGGGATATAAACTTAAAGTGAGGTGTACCTTAGGGCTTAGTTCATAACTGTGTTTTCAATTGTATTGACTTGTCTGCTTTAAATTTGTGGGTTGCATGGGAGTTACATAGATCCTAACCCGGATCTGGGGATACCCTGTTTAGGTAGCATAAGCTGTGAGGGACCTGTCCGGCGTATACCGACATGGGTGAAGCAGTGGCTACGTTGGTGTGGCGCCTTGGTCTGTACCGATATCCCTCGTGTTGAAACGGGGAGAATATGGGTCTTCCAAGGAGTCATTAAGCACCAACAGACCTTAGAACCTTAAATGACCCAACTTGGCCATTAGAACAGTAGCAGTATGCTACGCCCATTGAGGCTAAACTCTCGTGATGGTTCTGGCCGCAAGAAAAGATTGCGATGCTGGAGTTATGACCGATTGAGGGTAGTCAATGATATTGGGATCCTCTAAGAACCCGGTTACTTTGATAGGACAGGTATGAACCAACAAACTGAAAGAGGGTAATACCCAGACCTCATGCTGGCCTAAACTCTAAGGGTTCCTCTGGTGTGACTTGTGTGCCTTCATACTTGACTACTTGCATGCTTGTTGTCTGACACTCGAGTTTCTTGCAGGTTTTGTTTGTAGTCCTTAATAGGGACTCATAGCAGGGTATACTAGGTTTCTTACAGGTTTTGGTTTGCAGTCCTTAATTAGGACTCATAACAGGGTTTACCGAGTTTCTTGCAGGTTTTGTTTTTAGTCCTTAACTGGGACTCATGACAGGTTTTAATTGAGTTTCTTGTAGGTTTCTGTTTATAGTCCTTAATAAGGGCTCATAACAGGGTTTATCCATATTACCCCATGCATCATGACATCATATCGTTGCATACATCCTAACCCATTTCAAGGATCGCAAAGGCTTGTGATGCAAGTCATGATAAATCAAACATCTAGCAAGGGGCAAAGCGGATTTATTTTCCTCTAGCCAAAGTTGTCAGAGGCTATGACCCACTTGATAGGGTGAGCTTTGACACTTGAAGAAGGTTCCTTTAGCCAAAGTTGCTTGGAGATCAAGACATGATAACTAAAGTCAGGGGCTATGACCCACCGGATATGGTGAGCCTTTGGCCTTTGAAGAAGGACTCTCAATAATATGCAGTTCCTTCAATCAAGCTACCGGACCCAAATTCTAACAAATTTTCTTGTTTATCCCGCGAGGTCCTTGAAAACATTACATGCATATCATACATATCATTGCATAACAGGTACCCTTTGGACAGGTCACTTACCATCTCCGTTGTTTATTTCAGCAATGGCTTCCCAACGAGATAACCAGGACCTTCACACTCAAGAGACTTAGTTCAAAGAGATCTTCCTAAGCCTATCCAAGGGGCATGAAGAGTTGAGGACACTCCTCATGGGGAATCTGATCAGAAAGAGACCTGAAGATGACAAGGACGAACAGCTGAAACGTCTACAAGCTGAGGTAGACACATTGAAAACCCAGATGCTGGGGCAAAGGGCCCTCATTCAAGGTTTAGCTCAGGAGCAAGGAGAGCTGAGAGCCATGATCAGCCAGCTTCCTCAAGGCATGAAGCAACCAGCCCAAATCAGGGACCAGGTCATGGAACAGCTTCCAAGAAGTCAAAGGTTTGGGCCTCTCCAAGCTGCTGTTACTTCACAGGTCCAACAACGACCCCGCCCAGAACAACGGGCTGATCAGAGCAAACCAGACAAGCCTAAAAGGCAGTTCACCAAGATCAACATGTCGCTGGATCAAGCACTACAACAAATGTTGAAGGCAGGGCTGATCACCTTAAGGGCTCCTCTCCGGAATCCAAACACGTCAGCTCCTAACTATCATCCCAACGATAGGTGCGCATACCATTCTGATAGCCCGGGGCATACTACGAACAACTGCTGGCCTCTCAAAAACAAGATTCAAGACATGATCGACGCTGGAGAGATTCAGTTTGAAGTACCCGAGACTCCCAACGTGATCACTGCTCCCTTGCCAAAACATGGCTAGGATTGAGAAATTTTTGTTCATTCGAATGTTCAAGTTGCAATTTTCTTTTGTTCAAACATTTACTCATGTTAAACATTGTTATTTCATTAATGCATCGCATATGTCTGTTCTGAAACAATATATTCGTATTCACTAAATGCAAATTATTTTCATATTTTTTCTGATGTCAACTCTTGATCTAAAATTCTAAGCCTCTTGAGGGAGGATGACGAAAACGATACCGCTATCTTTACAGTATGCTTTTGAACAGACCCCGCTGATGAAGTACAGGCATTGTTTCAATCCCTAAACACTGGAGTTATAAGGAAGATAATCCCTCGTCAACCCCTCTGAGCCAAAGAAGTAGGAGTTTTTCTTTTCGAAATTTAAAACCCTTAATCATAACCTGGGGCAGGGTAGTCTCTCAGTTGATCCAAGTGCATAATGAATGGCACCAAAGAGGTCCTTACAAAACAAAGAAAGACAGTGATGGTTCCGAATAATCAATAAAGGCAGTCATTATATCTCAAAAATGAAAACCCAATAAGTCAAAACCTATGAAGGAGACTTACAAAACTGGGGCATCCCGCTGACTGTAATCACGAAAGAAACAGTTCAGGCAAAATTTAGGGATAATAAAAATTAAAAAAAAAGAGGTCCTACAAACCCTCAACAACAAAAAAGGGGGAAATGACTGCCTATTCAAATAAATTTCCAAAATCCGAACCATCATTGGAATATCAGGACAAAGACTCAAACGAGGTCTAACGTATGATCAACTGAGTTTAGGTTTGGAGAACATCACGAAGAGCGGGTGGGTACAAATAATTTGAGCCTTTATCCTTTGTTTCTTAAACCGTGAACCAAGCCACGTTATAACCCTTAAAAGTCCTAGCTGAAGCATGGGTTAGTTCGAAAGCATACTGTTACGAAAGGTATCCTGACTCCTTAAGGCTTACGATAAATACGGAGTTGACCTCACGTTTTACAAACATTCACTTGTTTTATGAAAAAGAATGCATTTTCAAAATCTTCAAGACAGACATAGGCTTTGCATTTTTAACATAACTTTGTTTGCATATGACTTTTTGTTTGAACAGCATAGAAGTTCGCACGACGAATGCCTAATGAACAGAAGTACCTCCAATCAAGGGGCAGACATGACCATGGTCCATTATCTGGGGCAGTCCAATCAAGATTTGGAGAATCTCTCAAAGGCCAAATATCCTGGGGCGAATCTCCGCCTGAGTCACTTGGGGCATTCCAACAACGAATCTCGCCTGATCAAACATCTTTTGGTGGCGTGGCAAAATACTTCCAACAGGGGCAACTCCCCATATTCCCTGAACGTGGACATAGTCGAAAAAATACTACGCATAATCAAAGACCCGCTAGGTTGACACACCTAGGCAAAAATAAGGGCTTCCCGGCGAACCAAAAAGGTTCGGGCAAAAATAAGGGATGAAATGAAAAATCTGCACACCCGGCAAGTCAAAAACCTGAAAAGGCGGCTTGGGCAAAAATGGGTATCCCGGTGGACTGAAAACCCGAAAGGGCGGTCCAGGCAAAAGTTAGGGATCAAAGCGTACGACTAGGTCCCGTCATCTTGTCACCTGCCTATCAGAAGAAGGTTTGTCCATCAACAACTATCAGCACCTCACAGGTCTTTCTCCCTCACCTCAGAAACAGGGGCAATAAAGAGTTGTCTAAGCAATCTAATTGTTCTGTCCTCCAAGGCACCAAGGTAGGTTCAGCTGAAGAACATAACCAGTACATCCCAATTCCCCAGAGAGTGAGCCAGCAAGTCAGTACACTCTCCTCAAGCAAAGCTATGATTATCAAACCTTAAGGAAGTTGGGTATCCTCCAGCAGATCTCAACATTCCCCAGCAGCATATATACATATATTCTTAACAAGCATCCCCGGCAGTCTTGATTTAAGATTGTTCCCCGGCGTTCTATCAACATGTAAAGGAGTCACTTCCCCGGTACAATTCAAAACTTCCCCAAGAGAGTCCAATCCAGTTTCCGCAGGAAAGTTGGAATTCATCTCCCCAAGCAGTAAGCTTATCCCCATTAGATTCTGGAAGCTTATCCCCTACAGAGCACGAACGCGTCTCCCGGCTTTATTCAAAGAGTTATTTCCTTACCAGGATATAACTGGGTTATCCTCAGCCAAAAGCCATGGAAAGATCGTCGTAGACAAAGTCTTCTTATCCCCAGCGAAGTCTATTAGCACTTCCAACATAACAATGGTATCCCCAGTGAAGTTACCATCAACATTTCAGCAAAGTACCTCTCTCCCCACAGAGTATTGCTTCCCAGCAAGATAGTCAGAGTACTTTCCTCCCCGCAGAATATTCCATATGCCAAGTTTATTTCCCCAACAGAGTTATCTTCTCCTACCGGTATACTTGCAACTATCATCCCCAACGGAAGCAAAAATCTATTCTCCAACATTAGCCCAGGAGTGACTTCCCGGCACCCGTCAAGGATTTACTTTCCTAGACGAAAAACATACATTTGTAAACATCGCATACATCATTATAGCATGCATGTACGCATCACATCGTACAAATCTCATTTATGTTGAGAACATCATTGCTTGACCCATATCATGCATTGCATATGACTGACCTTTACCTTTCAGGAAAAGATTCAGTTAAGTTCTCAGCTATTTCAAGACCTAGACCGGTTCAGTTAAATCGACTCCAAAGATTTCTTTGTTTCTTATCCAGTCAAAGGCCTTCTCTGGTTCAGTCAGATCGACTCCAAAGATCTCCCTGTTTCTTATCCAGTTGAAGACATTCAAGACCTAGACCGGTTCAGTTAAATCGACTCCAAAGATTTCTCTGTTTCTTATCCAGTCAAAGGCCTTCTCTGGTTCAGTCAGATCGACTCCAAAGATCTCCCTGTTTCTTATCCAGTGAAGACATTCAAGACCTAGACCGGTTCAGTTAAATCGACTCCAAAGATTTCTCTGTTTCTTATCCAGTCAAAGGCCTTCTCTGGTTCAGTCGGATCGACTCCAAAGATCTCCCTGTTTCTTATCCAGTTGAAGACATTCAAGACCTAGACCGGTTCAGTTAAATCGACTCCAAAGATTTCTCTGTTTCTTATCCAGTCAAAGGCCTTCTCTGGTTCAGTCAGATCGACTCCAAAGATCTCCCTGTTTCTTATCCAGTTGAAGACATTCAAGACCTAGACCGGTTCAGTTAAATCGACTCCAAAGATTTCTCTGTTTCTTATCCAGTCAAAGGCCTTCTCTGGTTCAGTCAGATCGACTCCAAAGATCTCCCTGTTTCTTATCCAGTTGAAGACATTCAAGACCTTGTCTGGTTCAGTTAAATCGACTCCAAAGATTTTCCTGGTTATTATCCACTCAAAGGCCTTCTCTGGTCTAGTTAAACCAACTCCTAAAGGTTTTTCTTTTGAAGACTCAGTTGAAGACTCCAAGACCTTGTCTGGTTCAGTTAAATCGACTCCAAATATTTTCCTGGTTATTATCCAGTCAAAGGCCTTCTCTGGTCTAGTTAAACCAACTCCTAAAGGTTTTTCTTTTGAAGACTCAGTTGAATACTCCAAGACCTTGTCTGGTTTAGTTAAATCGACTCCCAAAGATTTTCCTGGTTATTATCCAGTCAAAGGCCTTCTCTGGTCTAGTTAAACCGACTCCTAAAGGTTTTTCTGTTGAAGACTCAGTTGAAGACTCCAAGACCTTGTCTGGTTCAGTTAAATCGACTCCCAAAGATTTTCCTGGTTATTATCCAGTCAAAGACTTTCTCTGGTCTAGTTAAACCGACTCCTAAAGGTTTTTCTTTTGAAGACTCAGTAGAAGATATCCAAGATTCTCTCAATGATTGCTATTGAGGTTGTAGTCGCCTATGGTTCTCTCCCCGATACTGCGGAGGTGGTAATCCCAGATTTCGCTCAATGATTGCTGTTGAAGTAAAGTTATCCAAGATTCTCTCAATGATTGCTATTGAGGTTATAGTCGCCTATGGTTCTCTCCCCGATCCTGCGGAGGTGGTAATCCCAGATTTCGCTCAACGATTGCTGTTGAAGTGAAGTTATCCAAGATTCTCTCAATGATTGCTATTGAGGTTATAGTCGCCTATGGTTCTCTCCCCGATCATGCGGAGGTGGTAATCCCAAGATTCTCTCAACGATTGCTGTTGAAGTCGAAGTCGCCCAAGATTCTCTCAATGATTGCTAGTGAGGTTGTAGTCGCCTGTGGTTCTCTCACCGTTCCTGTTGAGGTAGTAACCATCCCTGGTTCATTCATCATCTTTTGAAGCGCCAGATCCAGCTCCTGTAACCAGTCAGGACACCCCTACAAAGAATCTGAAGACCAGCTCCCGTGACAGGTCAGGTAATCATTTTTCTTTTTTGCAGGTATGCAAGTTCTCGCTAAGGAAGCTCTTACGCGATCAACATCCAGATGGCATCTATAAGCCCATCCACTCTCCATTATCTCTTAGCATGGCATCTATAAGCCCATCATCCTATCCATCAATCTCCAAATGGCATCTATAAGCCCATTCCCCCATCACCGCTACTATGTGAGCGCAAATTTCTGGGCACTCTAGTGTTCAATCATCTTCCACCCTCGGATTACGAAAGGCACATCAGCCAATCTGCATCCTCAGGTTTAAGAAGATTGAACAGGGGCAACTGTTGTACCCCAAAATTTGCCCTCCCATATTCTTCAAGAATTGCAAAGAGCAAGCTGCAAAATCTCCTCAAGGGTTGCACAGTTCAAGGGCCTCCTAACAATCAAAATTAGGGTTTTGGTTCTGACAAAGTAAATGAAGTTTCCAAGGGTCCAATCAAGTCTCACATGCCTATAAATATGGTCAAGCATCCTCATACCAAGTTTCAAGACTTTCAGCACAAAATTGCACAGTCAAAAACCCTAATTGCACTACAGTCAACTGTAGGGGCAAAATGGTCATTTGACAGTCAAAAGTTCAAATTTTTGGTCAACATCTCATTTTGAAGCCACAAACATCATTTGATCAATGCTTGATCATGATTCTCAAAGCTTGGCTCAAAAATCATCAAGATGCAAAAGTTTCCATATTTGGACAGCTGAAAAAGTCAACTGTAAATTGACCAGGGCATAACTTTCACATGGATTATCAGAAAAATTCCATACAAAGCTCATTTTGAAGACAATGACATTTCCTACAACTCCTCTTCACACTTCAAGTCCAAGAAATGCTCTCACAAAAAGTTATCAATTTCAACATTATAGGTCATTTTCAAAAGTCAACAAAAAGGGACTTTAAGTCAAAGGCCATAACTTGAGATTGGTAAATCAAAATGACATGGGACCAAAGGCATTGGTTAGAGGACTCAAATACCTTTCCAAAATGTCCAAGAACATGAGCAAAGCTTAAAAATTGAGCAAGTTATACCTTGTGGAAGTTGGGAAAGTTTTGGATATTTTGAAAAGTCAACATTGATTCAAATGACCTAAAAATGCTAATGGGCCTCTTTTTCTTCCACAATTCATCATCCAAGGCATGTGCACGACCATGTGGCCCAAAGGGAAGTTTTTATCATTTTTTATTTATTTATTTGGATTTTTAATCATTAATAATTCATTTAATTAAAATAAATAGGTGAAAAATACTAAACCTAACTTTTTGAATCTTTTTGTGCATAAAATAATCTCAAGATTTTGTGTATAATCAGATTTGGAAAGTATCTTGGTGATTGAACATGATTTGGACTAAGTTTGCATGAAAAAGATTGGAAAATATTTTGCCATAAAAATCAATATCCATACATCAATTCCTTGATTCCTTGGACAAGAATGCTTACCCTAATCGTTCACCTATACATACTGATGCAAACCCTACTCCTAAGGAGGTCGAAGCTGCGCAGAAAGATAAAAGAGAACTTTGCAATTTTGATCAAAAAAATTCAAAACTGAAATCACCATTGCAAGGGTTTTCAAGCCAAAACAACCACTCTATCACCTTCCTGGGACATCAAGGAAGGCTCCTGGATCAAGAATACCAACTCTAACGCCTTGAATCAATGTACAGAAATCACATTTTTTTCATATAAATGCATATTCGTATTCTGATTTTTAGGCATTTTCATGGCATTTTGTTTATGAATTCATACTAAGTGAGGTATTCTGAAGCTAACCCTATGATTTAATTGAGCTTTCATGCATTATTGGAGATTTCGCCATTGTTGTGTTTTAGGGTTACAGGGATTTTGATTTGGGGCTTTACGTTCAAGGAACAATTGGAACACGATAATGGCACCATCAAATTCAGAAGCTTCATGCCAATCAAATCCATATGTCGCGCCTAATTTCTAGTGCAAGGACTCCTAATCTCTATTATTGTATATGGCCTGTTTTAGGGGGGTTCAAAACCCCCGCTAACCCTTTTGTAATTTTCAGGAAGAAACAAAACCACGAAGAAGATGATGAAGTGGCCATCAGTAATTGGTTGATTCAAATTTTTCGCGTGAAAAGAGCACTACTGCGTTGTTTATTTTATAATAGTTGTTTGTTATTCAATATACAAAACGCGCTAGGTGGCTCAGTGGCAAGCAAGCTTAGTGGTAATCCCTGGGACCTGGGTTTGAATCCCAGGTCCCCCACCCCTTCCATATTATTTTTCATTTAATGCTTGTATGTAATTTCAGTGTTAGGGTGTATCATGCATCCATGTTATCATGCCGTCCACACGCCAATTGCACTCAATCAAGGGACCAGATCTGGAGACTATGATGAACCTCAGTCAATGCACAGGCATGCTAATCAAAAGGTCAACGAGGCCTAAGGCTTATTGGGCTTAAATTGCTAAGACTTACCTCCCAATTTGGGGACAGACCCCCCTAGGTTTGCAATGTCCTTCTCACTATTTTTTTATTTGATTCAATTTTTTTTCTTTTATTTATTAATTCCTTTAATTTGATTATTTTCATAAAAATATAAAAAACAATATAAAATCATAAAGACAAAAATAAGTATTTTTTATTTAATATTTTAGTATTTTGTAAATAAAACCTTTATTAATTAATTAGTTTTAATCTAGGGTTAACCTTAATATTTTTCAATAAAACATAAAAACTATAGAATTAGGGTTTCAAATCTTTTCATTCTTTTTTTTCTTTTTCTTTTCATTAATAATTAAATATTATTTATTTTTTGTAATTAATTTCAATTAATCTCATTAAATTCTCATAAATACAAAAAACCAAAAAAATATTTTCTTTTCTTTAATTTAATTAATTTGCTAATAATTTAATTCCATTAAAAAAGGGTCCAACGCCCTCGTTTCTAATTTTAATTCAAGTCGCGCGTTTTATTTCGTTTCTTATAATTATTCATATACCTCTCCCAAAGCCATGTAAATATTTATCTCTCGCATTTTAATTCTTTATTTTTCTGTCAAATCGGGTCCTGGAAATTTTGGCGATGTGGACCCGCGCCTTTTGTAATAGTTTAGAATTTTATCTTTCTCGCAATTTTTTAACTGTTAAATAAATGCATGCAAGAATGAATGACAAAAATAAAAACAAACGCATAGATCACCAATAACATGACAAGATAAAATAAACGAACATGACACACAAATCACACACCACCCCTAGGGTACGCCTCACTGTTGCCTTGCCTCGAAAGGTGATCGTCGAGTAGAGGATGTCTTAGTAAGTTCTCATGATCCGGGAACCTGGCATGAGGGTAGCTTCTAAGGTGTCTTCCCATTGCTCTGGTGATCACCATGTCCCGAACCCTCGAATTGACCCGAACACCTCCAACGGTGGTGCTACCTACCTCTCAATGGTGGGATGGCACTACTTTAAAGGACATCTACACAGACGAATTCCTTAGGGTAGGTAGACGACTCTAGATACTTGCTCTAAATTTCCAAACAAATCAAAAATACTTTTCACACCGACACCTTTTCAAAAAGCTTTCGAAAGCAATTTTTCAAACACTCTTGAGGATCGATACAAGAGTCGAACTGAGATTTTCAAAGAAACTTTTTAAAACCCACAGTTGAAAAGCAAACAAACAATTTTTGAAAACACAAATGAGCAAGTATCCAAGAGCCCATGGATAACCATGGATAGAAAGGGTGCTAACACCTTCCCTTTCTATAATCTACCTCCCGAACCGAGAGCAATCTCTATAAGGAATTTTTCTGTGCTTTTGTCCTTTCCATTTGGAGAAAATAAAAGACGGTGGCGACTCTTGCTTCCGCGACATTTCACGAACCAGCGTTAAACAGTCAGTTCCAGATCCACCGATCACAGCTTGATCAGAATACATTTCTGCTGAAATAATCAGCGAAGAAGATGAGAAACCTGTAGTGGTACCTGTAATGATGTGTATGATAATGGGATACGTATGTAATGATTTCAAAGACTTTGGGGAATTTAAATTTGCAAACCAAAATAAACAAAACTTTATTAGCTTAAATTTGAAAGGTTTAACATGCCTTTAAGGCGTTACAAAGAAGTAAATAAAAAAAAACTAAAACTAGAAAAGAAAAATCAAAAGTCCCATGGACGCTTCCTCTTTGTGCTGATATAATCATTGATCACTCTTTCCTTCTCGAGTTGCCTGGTGAGCTTCAAAACCTTCCTCTCTTGCTCGTGGAACTGTTCTCTGTAAGTATCCCACTCATTCTTCAGCTGAATCCAAGACCTCTGTAACTCCCCAAGATTAGTGGGCATGTAAGGATAAAGAACCGTGTAAGGAATGCCTTCTTCAATAGTGGGCTCCACAATCACTGGTAATACGGCCACATAAGGCATCATAAGCTTCTAGGCCCGAGCTCGGACCCATTGGAGGTAAGGCTGCATAGGAATGGAAGTCTTTGGTCCCAACTCTTTGGAGTCAGATCTATTTACCATGCCCCAAGCTCGTATGAACCTCTGGCGATGCTCCTTAACATCATCCTTATAGTATAATACAATGTCCTAGAGAAGTAACTCATGGGGACCATCCCTTCAAGCACGACTAAATTGTCACAAAGCTAGACAAGGATTGTAAGTTATACCCCCTCTGATACCAAGTAATGGGACATTAGGGTATCCCCCACAGCGGTCAATAACAACAGTGTCTTCCATAGCTCGGGAACACCAAAGAATATTTGGATGAGCGAGTGACATTATTCTGTGCGACCAACCCAAACATTCTTCGTTCTTCAGTACCGACATAGGGAGGTGAGAAATAAACCACCTCGACAGCAACGGCATGCAGCACATAAGAGTCTCTCTTCTCTTCATGATACGAGTATAAAGAGCGTGCAAAATATCTCCTAGCAAGGTATGCATATGGTTGCGAGAAAGGAAAATCTTGATAGCATTCACATCTACGAAGGAGTCTGGATTAGGGAAGATAACTAAACCATAGATAAGAAGAGCCAAGACATCCTCAAAAGCCTGAAAATCCAAATCATCCCAAAATAGCTGAGCCTAGTCTATTAGAAATTTGGCTAGAAAACCCTCGACTCTGCTTCGAGTTTCCCAATTGGTTACCACGTCGGTCCGCTTCAGATGTAAAGTTGAGGCAATGACTTATGGCTTAGGAACTTCTTCCATACCTGTGAAGGGTACCTGTTCAAGAATGGATATGCCCAATAGCTGAGAGAATTCTTCCAAGGTGGGTACCAGCTGGTAATCTGGAAAGGTGAAGCAGTGATACTTGGGATCGAAGAATTGAAATAGTACGCTCATCATAAGTTCATCAAGGTTTGAAGTAACCAGGCTGAGAAGTTGACCGCGTCTCTTAATGAAAGTAGAAGTTCTGAAAACTCTTGATGCTAGCTCTTTGAGTTGGGCAGGTATCTGCACAAAGTTGATTCAGATGGTATTTCTACGCACGGAAACCATGATCTGCAAAACAGAACAAAGATATATTCCCTTGGTCTTTGAAATGGTTAGTGTAATGAATCATGAATGCCATGTTATGATGCATGATGTCATGATAAACGACAGGTATAGCAAACACAGGTATTGCAAACACAGTCGAATCACACAAAGCCCTTAGGTTTAAGGCTTGCATGAGGTCAAAGGTAATATCCTCTTGAAGTTAAGTTGGTTCAACTTGTCCTAGAAAAGTAATCGGGTTCTAGAGGAACTCAATATCACTAATCATCCTCCATCAGTCATGGTTTCAAATCACGCAATCTTTTCTAGCGGCCGAAATATTTCGAGAGTATGATCTCAATGAGTGTAGCATCGAGTATCAACCAGTTCTCAGCTCTACACTGAGGCCGACTATCTCGCTACTTTATAATGGCCAAGTTGGGCGATTAAAGGTTCTAAGGTCAGTTGATGCTTAACGACACCATGCAGCGGCCCCGTATTTTCCTCGTTTCTCCACAAGGGATACCGGTACCAACCAAAGTGCCACACCAACGTAGCTACTGCTTCAACCGTATCAGTCTACGCCGTTCAATTCCCTCACAATCTATTTCTACTTACCTAAAAGGTATTCCCCAGATCCGGGTGTAGGATCTATAGTAACCCTAAATAAAACCCTCAAAAATAAAGCAAACAAAGCAATCAAGAGAAGCAATTTTAATGACCTAGGTCCTAAGGTATACCCCACTTATAATTCCCCAGCAGAGTCGCCAGTTCTGTTATACGGTGGTAGAACCGACTGTTTGATGGTGGTTTACATTTTTCATTTTTTGTTCGCAAAATGTCGCAGTAAGCAAGAGTCGCCACCGACTTTTATTTCATCCAACCGGAAAGGAAAAAAGTACAGAAAAATCCTTTTTCGAGATATTCTGAGTACGGGGGGTAGATTATAGAAATGGAAGGTGTTATCACCCTTTCTATCCATGGTTTTCCATGGGCTGTTAGGTACTTGCTCATTTTTAAATTGCTTGTGTTTGTGTGCTTTGTTTTGAAAAGTTTTACTTCGTGATAACCCTTGTATTAGTCCTCAAAGGTGTGACGAAGTTGTTTTGAAAGTTTGTTTGAAAAGTTTAAGTGTGAAAAAGTTTTGATTTGAGCAAGTACCTACTAGCATCTACCTACTCGAAAAAAGATCGTTTCTATTTTCGTTTCCTTTAGACAGCGTTATCACACTATTAAGGAATAGGTAGCACTGTCGTTGGAATTGTAAGGGTCAATTCGAAAGGTATGTACGACCACTAAAGCAATATTAGGACACCTTAGTAATAACCCTAGAGTCTTAAGATCATATTCGAGGCAACATTTCCGAGGCAACGTTTCTGAGGCAACATTTGAATGGGACATTTTGATCTTTTTAGACTGGAGGGCAACCACTAAGACAACCTATGCTTAATGATCGTTTACCTAAGTTTTTGTACCCCATAATTTCCCTCCCATATTTCTCAACACATGTCATGTGCGGTTCTCAAATTGCTCAAGGAGGTCCAAGAGTTGACCAGACAAACTCTCTCCTAAGGCAGTCTACCTCAAATTAGGGTTTCATTTTGCATTAAGATGCTTGAGTCCAAAGGATCCCAAATGCTCACCATTGTCCTAATATGTTCTCAAGATTATCCATGTCAAGTTTCAAACCTTGCAGAGGAAGTTTGCTCAGTCAGTTGCTCAAATACCTAGAAATCAATCGTGCTAGGTCAAAAGTCAAATGGGGCCCACATACAGTCAAATTTCAAGATTTTTGGTCAACATCCTCATTTTGAAGTATCATTCATCATTATATCAAGGGTTTACCATGATTCATCAAGGATTGCTCACAATTCATCAAAACCCAAAAGTTGCTAAATTAGGGTTTTGTAGGAAAAGTCAACTCAACTTTGACCAAGCATAACTTTCTCATACTTTATCAAAAATGACCCATCCAAAGCTCATTTTGAAGATGATGCAATTCCCTACAATTCAGCTTCATCCCCCAAGTTCAAAATATACACTCACAAGAAGATATGAATTTGGACATTATAGGTCCTTTTGAAAAGTCAACAAAAACACCTTTTGGGTCAAAGCTTCATACATGAAAATGGAAGACTCAATTGAGATGAGACCAAAATGGTTGCTTAGAGAACATCCTAAGCTTTCTAAAAAGTCCAAGAACACCTCTCTAGGATCAAAATTGAGAGAGTTATACATTGGCCAAGTTGACCCTTTTTGCAAAATTGCCAAAACTCAAACATGCTCAAATTTGTATTTTTTTGCTAAATGGGCCCAACTTTTTATGTTTGCATATCATTCCTAACATAATCCACGATCTATGGGACCCTCCATGCTTTATTTATTCATTTATTTAATTTGTTTTACTTTTTATTCATTTAAAATTCAAATAAAATCAAATAAATCCTAATAAATTTTACATTGAATTTTAGGGATGATTTGCGCATTGAAAAAATATCTTATAGGCTGTCAAATGAAGATCAAATCGTGCAAGGCCAATTTGTTTGAAAAATATTGGATTTGAGCCAAATTTGGAAGGTTTACATATGCCATGAAAGCAAAATCAAATCTTGAAAAAATTCCAAAGATGTGATCAGTTTTACAACCCTAATGCATTCTCTAATATATATGAAACATATCCAAGGCAAGAACGAGGGTTAAGCAGCCGTGCAGAGGTGAAAGAAAAAACTCAAAAATTGCAAGAAAAGTGGTGATCCAATTTCTGTGTTAGAGGTTAATTCGTGCCATTCTCAGTTTGCCAATATGTTATTGGATATTCCAGGAGAATTTTCCAATCAGATTCAAGCCTTTCCACGCCTAGAATTGCAAGATAGAGGTATCACGATATGCCTCCAAATTCGAATTCAGTTTCATTGATTCACTCACCCATTGCATATTTTAATGATATATGCGTGTTTGTCTTTGAGTTTGCAAGCTTTTGATACCATTTTATTGTATTTCTAACGCTTGTACATGAAGTTGCCATAGCTAGGGCTTTATGTTCTTGATTAGGGCTTTGCAGGATAGGCAAAATTGGGTAATGATTTTGGTACCAGGAGACTCGTAAAGTTGAAACGAGTAGAATAGTACCAGCCTAGACCATTTATCTTGAACACACGCGATTTTGGAGATGGACAGGGGTGTACCTACAACCAGTGTCTGTAGGTAAAAGTCCTTTTACCTAAAACAACGAAATCAGTGAAGGAGACGATGGTGTGGCAGTGTGTGAATGGCTTGTTTGAATTTTCGCGCGTTTTGGAGGCGTGACACGTTGTTTGCATTATGTTTCATTTATTTCATTATTATCACAATTAACATGCTAGCGCAGATGGTGAAGAGATTAGCCTTTTATGCACACGTCCTGGGTTCGATCCCAGGCGTGTGCATTTTGTTATTTTCTCAACAATTGCAGGTCAATCCAGTGTTTCACATTCTCAAGCGTATTCCATACACCCTCAACATCATCCATCTGATGTGCTCCTAGCCAGATCCAATACACCCACAATGAAGGTTCACCATGCTCCCCAAGTCAACGCCCCCATCAGATCCAACGCTGACTAGGCTTGATGATAAATAGGCCTTACCAAAAAAACATATCTGCACCCCTCTTCCAGCAAATTACACAGGCCCAATTCTCTTTTTCTTTTCTTATTTTTATTTTACACTTTAATTTGTTTGATTATTTTATTTCTTTTAAAATCAAATTTATGTTTTTATAAAATCATAAAATCAAGAATTCACAAAAAAATTAGAATTAGTTTTTTTTATCAAATTTAATTAATTTAATTTAATTTAGGACTACTTTAATTTGTTTCTCACAATTAAAATCAACTAGAAAATTAGGTTTAATTCTTTGATTTAATTGTTTCCCTTTTGCAAATAAAAAAAATACAAAAAATAGGTTAATTTAATTATTTCTCTTAATTAAAATTAATTAGTAATTAGGTTCTTTTTTTAATTCAATTAAGCCTTATTTTCTCAAATAACAAAGACGACAAAAAATGATTTTTCTTTAATCAATTACAATTAGGTTTAGTCAAGGGTCAAAACCCTAATCGCCTCGCATTTAATTCATCGCACATGTTTTTTTTACATTATTGATGTAACTGTTCACGGTATGTAATAGTTTAATCTAGGACTTTCTTTTATTTATCGTCTTTTGCGGGTTTTTGGGCTATGTAATTAATCCCCCTCCCCGAAGCCTTGTAATAGCATAGATTTACTTTTTCGCATTTTAATCCTCGTAAATATTTGACTATTTAGATGTATGCTAATAGGATTGTATGACAAGAATGCATGACAAATTAATACGGTTAGAAAACCCTAATGTGTAAAGACAAATAACTGAAAACAAATCACTCGCACATATCACTCTTAGGGTATACTCACACTTCGGTTGCCTTCGGTAAACAATCATTAAGTATAGGGTGTCTTAGTGGTTTCCCTCCTGTCTAACAAAGATCAAATGTCCCATTTGAAGGTTGCCTTGGAAATGTTGCCTCGGAAAAGTTGCCTCGGAAATGTTGCCTCGGAAATGTTGCCTCGAATATGATCTTAAGACTTTAGGGATATTACTAAGTCATCTTAACCTTGCTTTAGTGATTGAACGTCCCTTTCGAATTGACCCTTTACAATTCCAACGAAGGTACTACCTATTTCTCAATAGTAGGATAGTGCTGTCTAAAGGAAACGAGAACAGAAACAATATTTTTTCGAGTAGGTAGATGCTAGTAGGTAATTGCTCAAATCAAAGCTTTTCACACTTACACTTTTCAAATAAATTTTCAAAACAACTTCGTCACACCTTTGAGGACTGATACAAGGGTTATCACGAAGTCAAACTTTTCAAAACAAAGCACGTACACAAGCAATTTTAAAAGATGAGCAAGTACCTAAGAGCCCATGGAAAACCATGGATAAAAAGGGTTCTAACACCTTCCCTTTCTATAATCTACCCCCCGTACTCAAAAACATCTCGAAAAAGGATTTTTTTTTCTGTACTTTTTTCCTTTCCGTTTGGATGAAATAAAAGTCGATGGCGACTCTTGCTTACCGCGACATTTTGCAAACACAAAGCGCAAAATGCAAACCAGCGTCAAACAGTCGGTTCTGCCACCGTATCACAGAACTGGCGACTCTGCTGGGGAATAGATAAGTGGGGTATACCTTAGGATCTAGTTCATCATAATTGCTTCTCTTGTTTTCTTTGATTGTACTTTTAAGGGTTTTGTTTGGGGTTACTATAGATCCTAACCCGAATCTGGGGACACCTTTTAGGTAAGTAGCAATAGACTGTGAGGGAATTGTACAACGTAGATCGATACGGTTGAAGCAGTAGCTACATTGATGTGGAACATTGGTTGGTACCGGTATCCCTTGTGGAGAAACGAGGAGAATACGGGGCTGCTGCATGGTGTCGTTAAGCATCAACTGACCTTAGAACCTTTAATCAACCAACTTGGCCATTATAAAGTTGTGAGATAGTCGGCCTTGGTGTAAAGCTTAGAACTGGTTAATACTCGATGCTACAATATTGAGACCATAATTTCGAGATAGTTCCGGCCACAAGAAAAGATTGCGTGAGCTGAAACCATGACCGATGGAGGATGGTCAGTGATATTGAGATCCTCTAGAACATGGTTACTTTTGCTAGGACAGGTTGAAACCAACTTAACTTCAAGAGGGTACTACCTTTGACCTTATGCAAGCCTTAAACTTAAGGGCTTTGTGTGACTTGTTTGTCTTTGCCATGCATGTTATCTGTTATACCTGTTCTTTTTATCATGACATCATGCATCATAACATGGCATTCATACTTCATTATACTAACCATTTTAAAGACCAAGGGAATTTATCTTTGTTCTGTTTTGCCGATTATGGCTTCCGTGCATAGAAATACCATATGAGTCAACTTTGTTGAAATACATGCCCAACTTAAAGAGCTAGCCTCAAGAGTTTCTGAGACTTCTATGTTCATTAAGAGACACGGTCGACTTCTCAGCCTGGTCACTTCAAATCTTGATGAGAAAATGATGAGTGTACTTTTCCAGTTCTTCGATCTTGTGCATCATTGCTTCACCTTTCAAGACTACCAGCTGGTTCCCACCTTGGAAGAGTTCTCTCACCTATTGGGCATATCCATCCTTGAACAGGTACCCTTCACAGGTATGGAAGAAGTTCCTAGACCAAAAGACATTGCCTCAGCTCTGCATTTGAAATGGGCTGATGTAGTATCCAATTGGGAAACACGAAGCGGGGTTGAAGGTTTTCTAGCCAAATTTCTGATAGACTAGGCTCAACTATTCTGGGATAATTTGGATTTTCAAGCTTTCAAAGATATCTTGGCTCTCCTTATCTATGGGTTGTGTGATACGGTGGGAGAACTGACTTGAGGTGTTTTGAGTTTGTGTTCGCAAATGTTGTGGTTTAGCAAGAGTCACCACCAACTTTTCTTTTATCCAATAAGGAAAGGTGAAAAAGCACAAGAAAGACCTTTAGATATGTTTTTGAGTTCGGGGGGTAGATTATGAAAAGGGAAGGTGTTAGCACCCTTTTCATCCATGGTTTTCCATGGGCTCTTAGTTACTTGCTAGATCACTTGCTTTTGTTTTGAAATTGATATGCTTTTGTGTGGTTTTGAAATTATTTTGAAAAGGTGCCATCATTTAGGCGAACTTTGTAATAGTTCTCGTTCGTAAGAACGTATACAAAGTGTTGATCTTTTGAAAATATTTCAAGTTTAGAAGATGTTTGGAAAGTGTATGTGATTATTTTGAAAATAGCAAGGATGTTTGTTTTGAAATTGAGCAAGTAACTAAAAGTAATCTACCTACTCAAAAGGTCTTAGATGTGCTTTTCCTCCTCCTTTAGATGTTGCTACCTTACCATTGATTTGACAAGAAGCTCCATCATTGGATGTGAAGGGACGAGCGTTGGGTCATCGTATGACCATGATAGCAATGTTGTGAGAAAACTTAGCACTTTTTCTTTAAGGACTAAGATCATTTTGATAGGCAACTTTGACAGCATCATCGAAGGACTATGATCTTGTATTTTTCGATTTGTTTGTGCTAAGACATCCCACATGCATAACATGGCCATTTTTGTAAGGCAACAAGTGGAATTACCCTAAGGGTGCATATGTGCAAGTGTGTTTAATTGCATGCATTTGTATTTTATTTTTGGTGGTCTACTTGTTGGTTTTATCTTGCCATACACGGCTAATTACTATACATTATACGAAAACAGTAAAATTGCGAAAAATGAAATTCTACGCTATTACAATATTTAGGGGACGGGGATACATATGTACGAATGGGGATTGCAAGTAAAAATAAGTCCTAAGTTATTATTACGACCATATTGAAATGTATAAGAATGTACAAGGAAATGGACTTGTTTAGAAAATGTTTTTGTCTTAAGGAAATAAATTAAAAGGAAAATATTTTTTATGTTTTTTATGTTAATAATAAAAAAGATGAAAAGGAAAATAAATGCAAGGTAGAAACAACGTATTGCTGTAAGCAGAACAAACTAGGATCAGAAGTTCTGAACCCAAGCGCGTGACTCACCAGGAAACGTCAGTGGGATCAGAAGTTCTAGATTCGTACTCTCTGAGGTCCTGCAAAAACGTCAGAGGGAAAGGGAACAGAGGTTCTGGATTGATACACTCTGAAGTCCTACAAAAAAGTTAGAGGGAAAACACAGAGGTTCTGGGTGATATTCAACCAGTGAACCAAAAGTCAGAAGTTCTGTATTACGCTGAAACAGTGAGCAAACGTCAGCAGTTCAGTGTATTTAACATGTAAGGAGAACTCAGAAGTTATGTGTTGTGTTAGTACAGCGAGTGAGTCATCAGAAGTTTAGTGTTGTGCTGAGCCAGTGAATGAACCTTAGAAGTTCAGTGCACTATCAGTATGTGAGAATCAGAAGTTCAGTGTGTGTTAATAGTGACAAAAAATCATAAAAAGTTCTGTGTGTTATCAGCGTTTGAAAATCAGAAATTATATATTACATTTCAACTCTTTTCTCATATTAATCAGCACGTCAACAACTCATTCATTTTTGGCAAACATCAAATCAGAAGAATAACAGCACAACAGTTCATAGAATTTTTAATCCTAAGTTTGAGTCTAGCATTATTCTAGAAGTTCTGATCCATAGTTTTTTCAGTTCATGCAATGATATGTACAACATTAATACTATGATATTTACATGCTAATGATGTTCAGAATGAAAAACAAGTAAAGTCAGAAAGACTTACCTGGAGCGTGCTTGGAGCCTTGAGTGGCTGCCTTTAGATGTTCTGAGTCAGCAAGAGAGACGGAAGAGTGGTTGTGTCCTTTTGTTCAAAGGGAAGAACAAAGGTTTGTTTTTGTGTATGGGATTTCTGGATTTTTATGAAGGTTTCACAACTTCCTTTTATCTCTTTTGGCCAATCTCTCTCTTCAAAAGCCAGCCCCTTGAACGTGTGATGGAGCCAAGTATTTATAGATGAATTTGTTGTGACTTTGGGGGGAAAACAAATAGGATTTGAACCTGTTTTGGCATCCTGTTTCTTTGCTTTTTCATCACAGTTTTCGTATGCTAGTTTGGTGTAATCATGGGATGCAGGCGTAGGCTGAGCCAGTTGTTGGTCATAGGTCTGTAGCAAGTTGTATAAGCAAGGTTTTGGGATTTGGTCAAGTTCTTACCAAAGCGTTGGAAATAGCCTTCATGTGCTGAAGCGTTGCCTTGTCTTTGAAGCAAGCATGGTGGCTGTCAGCAGGATTTAAGGAAAAGCAAAAAAGCAAAGCATGGGCTTGGTAGCAAAGATTCTATCCCAAGACAGTAGAGGTACACGTGGTGAAAATCCTTTGGATAAAGACTCAGAAGGTGGTTGTGAGCATTAAATAAGCATTAAATGATGATGAGACTTATCACAACCAGAAATCCTACAACGTTGAACTCTACACCAAGGCTTAGTTCTGGATCAGAAGTTCTGCTTCAGCGTAGCATCCCATCTTCTGATCCTCTTATCTTCTGGCTCCAGCATGTTCTGAAGGAGCTTTCAGACTTTCTAGAAATTCTTGTAGCACGCTCCTTAACAGTCTTTGAATTACCTTGGCAAACTCTGACTGAGCTTGCGTAGAGGCTGAAGAGCCATGTTCTGACTGAAGGCTATGTTCTGAACCATGTTTGCAACTTCTGACTGCACTTGCATGGAGGCTGGCTCAGAAGTTCTAAAGTGTCATACTTTAGAAAAGTTCTAAGTATTTAGAATTTTGACTTTTCCAAAGTAAATTTGAATTTTCAGCGTGCAAATGACCATTTTGCCCTTGGGAGTGATTTTCTTGGAAAAATTGCAGCTCAAGGCTTGGAAGCAAACTTGAGGATCCAGGGTGATCCCTTGTGAAATGAGAGGGTAAATTTTGGGGTACAACAGCTGCCCCTGTTAAATCTTCTTACACCTGAAGAGTTAAATTGGTAATTCGGCCACTCGTGACTTGTAGGTGGAAGAGGATTGAACACTAGAGTGCCTAGAAAATTTGCACTCGAAGATGTGTTTGTTGGTTATGTAGGGAATGGGCTTAAAGATTCCATTTGGAGAGATAATGGATAGTTGTTGAAGATGGGCTTAAAGATGCCATCCGAAGGTGATGAAGGAATCTTGGACGATTACTACCTCAGCAGGATGATGAAGGAATCTTGAGACGACTACTACTTCAAATAGATGATGAAGGAATCCTGGATGACTACTACCTCAGTAGGATGATGAAGGAATCTTTGACGACTTCTACCTCAGCAGGATGATGAAGGAATCTTGGATGATTACTACCTCAACAGGATGATGAAGGAATCTGGATGATTGCTACCTCAGCAGGATGATGAAGGAATCTTGGAAGACTACTACCTCAAACAGATGATGAAGGAATATTGAGACGACTACTACCTCAGCAGGATGATGAAGGAATCTTGGATGATTACTACCTCAACAGGATGATGAAGGAATCTTGGATGACTACTACCTCAGTAGGATGATTAAGGAATCTGGATGACTGCTACCTCAGCAGGATGATGAAGGGATCTTGGACAACTACAACCTCAAACAGATGATGAAGGAATCTTGAGACGACTACTACCTCAGCAGGATGATAAAGGAATCTTGGAAGATTACTACCTCAGCAGGATGATGAAGGAATCTTGGAAGACTACTACCTCAAACAGATGATGAAGGAATCTTGAGACCACTACTACCTCAGCAGGATGATGAAGGAATCTTGGATGATTACTACCTCAACAGGATGATGAATGAATCTTGGACGACTACTACCTAAGTAGGATGATGAAGGAATCTTTGACGACTTCTACCTCAGCAGGATGATGAAGAAATCTTGGATGATTACTACCTCAACAGGATGATGAAGGAATCTGGATGACTGCTACCTTAGTAGGATGATGAAAGAATTTTGATGACTGCTACTCCAAAAGGTAATAAAGGAATCTTTGACGACTGCTACTCCAAAAGGTAATGAAGGAATATTTGACGACTACTACTCCAAAAGGTAATGAACTTTATTTGTCGATCTATCTTTCCTAAAACGTTAAAGAGTTAGTTGTATGCAATGTCATGATGTATGCATTGCGTAATGATGTTCTCAAAATAAATGAGATTTATGTTATATTTATTTTGTATGCATATGCTATGAATGTTGTTGAAATGTAATTTTGTCTTGGAGAATAAATCCTTGACAAGTATTGGGGAGTCATTAAATCCTGGATTGTTGTTGAAGAGTAGGTATGCCTTCAAACTTTCTTAGAATGTTTCCACTGAGGATCCCTATTTTGTTGAGGAGAACTCTGTTGGGGAAAGTTGAAAACTCTGTGGAGAGTGTTGATTCTTGCTTGGGGAAAAGAGTTCCGGAGTCTTAGTCGTCTGTAGCTCTACTGGGGGGTCGAAGTTAAACTGATATCTGGTCAGGTCCAGGTTTCAAAGTAACTTGTTGGGGATTGTAGAGTAGTCTACTGGGGAAGAGGAGTTGTGGTCCTTTGATTTGTAGTAGTCGGAGAGGCAAACTCAAGCTGAGGAATCCTGGTGTTGTTGGGGAAATAAACCCTGTCGTTGGTTTGTTGGAGAGGTGACGACTTTGTTGGGGAATGCCTTCGAGGACTCTCGAGGTTGTCTCAGCTGGAGGAAGGTTTTCAGAGGTTAAACTATTGCTGGGAAATTATCCTATGAGAAGGACTTTGGGGAGACTTTTCATTTCCCCTAGTAGCAAGTGTTTGTGGTATTTCCAAAAGATATTTGATTGTACGTAACCCTTCGTTCAATGCCCCAAGTGACGGAGATGGAGATTTGCCCCTGGTTACTCTGTAATTCTTGGGAGATTTCTGGGAATCTTGACCGGACTTCCCCAGGTGTGCTGGATAGTGACATGTCATGCCCCCTTGTTGATAGGAGATTTGTCAATGGAAGTGTCATCCTACTTGAAGTGATTTTGTTCACTGAGAGAGCTTTCGTTCACTGGATATTCATTGTGTGAATTTCTCCGCTGTCAAACAAATAGCCATATGCAAACAGTGATATTCAAGTAATGCAAAGTTTATGTTTGTCTTGAAGTTTTGAAAAAATGCGTTTTTAGCAAGTAAAGAAGTTTGTAATTCAACTTTGGATTTTGAGTAAAGCCTTATAGGAGTCAGGATACCTTTTGGAATAATATGTTTTCGAGCTAACCCTTGCTTCAATTAGGACTTTTGAAGGGTTGTAACGTGGCTTGGTTCACGGTTTAAGAAACAAAGGATAAAGGCTCAAAGTTTATTTGTACCCACCCGTTCTTTGTGATGTTCTTCAGTCCTAAGCTTAGTTAATTGTGCATTTGAACTCCAATTGAGTCTGGAATGACGTTTTGGTGATGATTCAGACAAGTTTAGTTTGTCGGAAGGCAGTCATTTTTTTTAATCATTTTTTATGTTGTTGAGGATTTGTAGTGACCTCTTTCTCTTGAATTTTTTATCCCTGATTTTTTTGCCTGACTGTTCTTGTTTTGAGATTACAGTCAATGGGATGCCTCAGTCTCCTTCGTAGGTTTTGACTTTAGTGGGTTTTTCCTTCTTTTTTTTTGAGAAATAGTGACTTCCTATGTGATAGGGAACCATCACCATCTTTTGATTTCAGAGGAATGTTTTTGATGTCATTCGTTGTATTACGAGATGAGAGCTTAACGTGCATTCGAATTAACTGAGAGACTACCCTGCCCTAGGTTTTGATTAAAGGTTTCAATTTGTGTTAAAACAGAAAACTTCTACTTCTTTGGCTCGAAGGGGTTAACTAGGGATTATCTAACTTATAACTCCAGTGTTTAGGATTTAAAAGAATGCTTGTACATCGTCAGCAAGGTCTGTCCAAAAGCATACTGTATGAGATTATGGCATTGTTTTCGTCATCCTCCGTCTAAAGGCTAGTAACTTTTAGCAAGAGTTGAATGTCATAAAGAGAGTTAAAAGCATAGTTTAAACAAATGAATTAATTTAAGACAAACATATGCAATGCATTAATGAAACAAAGTTTGATATTAATAGATAATTGTTTGAATAACAAAAAAAGATTACAACTTGAACACTCAAATGAACAAAATCTTTCAATGATTCGTCATAGCAGCAGTGATCATGTTTGGAGTCTCCGGAGGGTCAAACTTGATCTCCTTGGCATCAATAAAGTCTTGGATCTTGTTCTTCAAAGTCCAACAGCCATCAGTGTTATGTCCGGGATAGTCAGAATGATAGGCGCATCTTACGCTCGGATTGTACTTAGAAGAGGAGGTGTCAGGATTTTGAGGAGGATCCTTTGGCATGATCAGCTTCGACTTCAGCAAATGTTGTAACGCTTGAGAAAAAGGCATGTTGATGTTAGTGTACTTCCTTTCTTGATATCTTACCCTACGCCTATTGCTCTGTCTTTGTTGAACAGACGTGGGATTAGAGATCAGGATTGCCCCTACGTGTTGGTCATGATGACTCTTTTGACCATACACAACATTTGACTCTTTCTTCCCATGGTATGGCCTTTTTTGAGCATCAGAAGGTGTAGCTTCTTGAATCTTTCCACTTTTGATGCCAGCTTCTAACCTTTCTCCGGTTAATATTAGCTCGGTGAACCCGGTTGAGGAGATTCCGATCAAGTGTTCGAAGAAAGGCCATGTCAAAGTTCCCATGAAGATCTCAATCAGCTCCCTATCAGTTAAAGGGGGTCGCACCCTACCAGCCAGATCTCTCCACTTTTGGGCGTATCCTTTGAAGTTCTCGTTGGAACCCATGGTCATGTTCTGCAATTGCATACGGGTTGGTGCAAGATCAGCATTATACTGATACTGCTTGTAGAAAGCAACAGCTAAATCCTCCCAGGTGTGGATGCGAGAATTCTCCAATTGATAGAACCATTCGAGTTGAGTCCCTACTAGGCTCTCTTGGAAGAAATGGATCCAAAGTTTCAGATCAGTTGTGTATGGTTGAATCTTGCGGACATAAGACTTTAGGTGCATCTTAGGGAAAGAGACTCCATCGTACAGGGAAAAGGTATGGATTTTGAATTTTGGTGGGATGACAACTCCAGAAACCAAACCCATGTCTCCTAAATCCAGGTCAGGTATCTGTTGAATCTCCATAGCACTGAGGCGATCTTCCAACTGTTTGTACTTGTCATCAGCGGGAGGATATTGTTCCTTAGAGTAGTCAGCTTCAACTTCATCAATCTCCAAATTGTGGTCTTCTTGAAGACTATCCCCCATGTTGGATGGAGTTGAAAGATCTAGAGCTCTCTTGACTGGTCCTTTAGGTCTTCTTCCCAAGTTCAAGACACCTATTGACTTCTTAGACTTCTTCCTCTTGTCTATGAGAATGAGATCTTTCAGGTCTTCTTGCCCCTTAGCCATAGCCAGGAACATTTGTTAGAATTGAGCATTTTGAGCTTGGAGATCTTTCACCGTTTGTTCCATATCCATCTTACTGAAATAAACGGTAGGAAGATTAGGAGACTTGTATTGGAGTAACCTGTCATGATATGATGCATGATATGTGGATGCATGTTTTCAAGGATCTCATGGGGTAAATACAAGAAAAATGTTAGAAGTTGAACTTTGATTGGAGAACTTTGTATTGGTGGATGTCCTTCCACGAGAATTAAGCTCACCATGTCAAGTGGGTCATAACCCTTGACTCAATTTGTTGTACTTGATCTTTGACGACATTTGTTTAGAGGAAAATAAATCCTCTTGCCCCTTGCTAGACGTTTGGTTCATCGTAACCTGCAACACAGGCCCTTGAGATCCTTGAAATGGTTAAGGAAATGCTATGGTATTATGTTATGATGTTATGATGTTATGTACAAATATGCGAGGTAAGCAAGTTTATATACAAACAAACATATTCACACAAAGCAGACAAGTCCTTAGGTTTAGGCTTGCATGGAGTTTGTAGGTAAGTACCCTCTTGAAGTTTAGTTGGCTCAACCTGTCCTAGTTAATAGTAATCAGGTTCTAAGGGATCTCATTATCACTGATCTTTCCCCAAAGTTTCGTTCAATAAGCGATTGACTCACCACCAAACAAAACTCAAGAGTCAAACCTCAATGAGTGTAGCATCGAGTATCAACCAACTTCGGACTGCACCAAAGCCGGTTATCTCGCTACTTCCTAATGACCAAGTTGGTCAAGTAAGGTTCTAAGGTCAGTTGATGCTTCACGAAACCACGCGGCGGCCCCGTACTCTCCTTGACTGACTCAAGGGTTACCGGTACCAACCAAAGTGCCACATCAACGTAGCTACTGCTTCAACCGTGTCGGTATACCCCACACAGTTCCCTCACAGTTTATTGCTACTTACCTAAAAGGTGTCCCCAAATCCGGGTGTAGGATTTTAAAACATACCCAAACAAGGAACCAAAATGTAAAGCAAACAAATCAAACAATGTAAGAAAGTAAAGGTGATCTATCCCTAAGGTAACTCCACTTTTAGACTAATTTCCCCAGCAGAGTCGCCAATTCTGTGATACGGTGGGAGAACTGACTTGAGGTGTTTTATGTTTGTGTTTGCAAATGTTGCGGTTTAGCAAGAGTCGCCACCGACTTTTCTTTTATCCAAAAAGGAAAGGTGAAAAAGCACAGGAAAGACCTTTAGAGATGTTTTTGAGTTCGGGGGGTAGATTATGAAAAGGGAAGGTGTTAGCACCCTTTTCTTCCATAGTTTTCCATATGCTCTTAGTTACTTGCTAGATCACTTGCTTTTGTTTTGAAATTGATATGCTTTTGTGTGGTTTTGAAAGTATTTTGAAAAGGTGCCATCGTTTAGGCGAACTTTGTAATAGTTCTCGTTCGTAAGAACATATGCAAAGTGTTGAGCTTTTGAAAATATTTCGAGTTTGGAAGATGTTTGGAAAGTGTATGTGATTATTTTGAAAATAGCAAGAATGTTTGTTTTGAAATTGAGCAAGTAACTAAAAGTAATCTACCTACTCAAAAGGTCTTAGATGTGCTTTTCCTCCTCCTTTAGATGTTGCTACCTTACCATTGATTTGGCAAGAAGCTCCATCATTGGATGTGAAGGGACGAGCGTTGGGTCATCGTATGACCATGATAGCAATGTTGTGAGATGACTTAGCACTTTTTATTTAGGGACTAAGATCATTTTGATAGGTAACTTTGATAGCGTCATCGAGGGACTATGATCTTGTATTTTTTATTTATTTGTGCTAAGACATCCCACATGCATAACATGGCCATTTTTGTAAGGCAACAAGTGGAATTACCCTAAGGGTGCATGTGTGCAAGTGTGTTTGATTGCATGCATTTGTCTTTGATTTTTGGTGGTCTACTTGTTGGTTTTATCTTTCCATACACGCCTAATTACTATATAGTATATGAAAACAGTAAAATTGCGGAAAATGAAATTTTATGCTATTACAATATTGAGGGGACGGGGATACATATGTACGAATCGGGATTGCAAGTAAACATAAGTCCTAAGTTATTATTACAACCATATTGAAATGTATAAGAATGTACAAGGAAATGGACTTGCTTAGAAAATCTTTTTGTCTTAAGGAAATAAATTAAAAGGAAAATATTTTTTATGTTTTTTATGTTAATAATAAAAAAGATGAAAAGGAAAATAAATGCAAGGTAGAAACAGCGTGTTGCTGTAAGCAGAACAAACTAGGATCAGAAGTTCTGAAGCCAAGCGCGTGACTCAGCAGGAAACGTTAGTGGGATCAGAAGTTCTAGATTTGTACACTCTGAGGTCCTGAAAAAATGTTAGAGGGAAAGGGAACAGAGGTTCTGGATTGATACACTCTGAAGTCCAGCAAAAAATGTTAGAGGGAAAACACTGAGGTTCTGGGTGATATTCAACCAGTGAACCAAAATTCAGAAGTTCTGTATTACGCTGAAACAGTGAGCAAACGTCAGCAGTTCAGTGTATATGACATGTAAGGAGAACTCAGAAGTTCTGTGCTGTGTTAGAATAGTGAGTGAGTCATCAGAAGTTTAGTGTTGTGTCGAGCTAGTGAATGAACCTTAGCAGTTCAGTGCACTATCAGTATGTGAGAATCATAAGTTCAGTGTGTGTTAATAGTGAGAAAAAATCATAAAAAGTCATGTGTGTTATCAGCATGTGAAAATCATAAATTCTATATTACATTTCAACTCTTTTCTCATATTAATCAGCACGTCAACAACTCATTCATTTTTGGAAAACATCAAATCATAAGAATAACAGTACAACAGTTCATAGAAGTTTTAATCCTAAGTTTGAGTCTAGCATTATTCTAGAAGTTCTGATCCATAGTTTTTTCAGTTCATGCAATGATATGTACAACATTAATACTATGATATTTACATGCTAATGATGTTCAGAATGAAAAACAAGTAAAGTCAGAAAGACTTACCTGGAGCGTGCTTGGAGCTTTGAGTGGCTGCCTTTGGATGTTCTGAGTCAGCAAGAGAGACGGAAGAGTGGTTGTATCCTTTTGTTCAAAGGTAAGAACAAAGGTTTGTTTTTGTGTATGGGATTTCTGGATTTTTATGAAGGTTTCACAACTTCCTTTTCTCTCTTTTGGCCAATCTCTCTCTTCAAAAGTCAGCCCCTTGAACGTGTGATGGAGCCAAGTATTTATAGATGAATTTGCTATGACTTTTGGGGGGAAAACAAATAGGATTTGAACCTGTTTTGGCATCCTGTTCCTTTTCTTTTTCATCACAATTTTCGTATGCTAGTTTGGTGTAATCATGGGATGCATGCGTAGGCTGAGCCAGCTGTTGGTCATAGGTCTGCAGCAAGTTGTATAAGCAAGGTTTTGGGATTTGGTCAAGTTCTGACCAAAGCGTTGGAAATAGCCTTCATGTGCTGAAGCGCTGCCTTGTCTTTAAAGTAAGCATGGTGGCTGTCAGCAAGATTTAAGGAAAAGAAAAAAGCAAAGTATGGGCTTGGTAGCAAAGTTACTATCCCAAGACAGTAGAGGTACACGTGGTGAAAATCCTTTGGATAAAGACTCAGAAGGTGGTTGTGAGCATTAAATGATGATGAGACTTATCACAACCAGAAATCCTGCAACGTGAAACTCTACACCAAGGCTTAGTTCTAGATCAAAAGTTATGCTTCAGCGTAGCATCCCATCTTCTGATCCTCTTATCTTCTGGCTGTAGCATGTTCTAAAGGAGCTTTCAGACTTTCTAGAAATGCTTGCAGCACGCTCCTTAACCTTCTTTGAATTACCTTGGCAAACTCTGAATGAGCTTGCGTAGAGGCTGAAGAGCCATGTTCTGACTGAAGGCTATGTTCTGAACCATGTTTGCAACTTCTGACTGCACTTGCATGGAGGTTGGCTCAAAAGTTCTGAAGTGTCATACTTTAGAAAAGTTCTAAGTATTTAGAATTTTGACTTTTCCAAAGTAAATTTGACTTTTCAGCATGCAAATGACCATTTTTCCCTTGGGAGTGATTTTCTTGGAAAAATTGCAGTTCAAGGCTTGGAAGCAAACTTGAGGATCCAGGATGATCCCTTGTGAAATGAGAGGGAAAATTTTGGGGTACAATAGGTTGGTTCTCTTCTCGAATCCGAATTCCTTTATAGATGTGAATGTTGTCAAGATTTTCCTTTCTCGCAATCCTGTGCCTACCCTGCTGGGTGATATCTTGCATGCCCTTTATACTCGTACCGTGCGAAAAAGAGGGACTCTTATGTGTTGCATGCCGCTGTTGTCGAGGTGGTTTATTTTGCACCTCCCTAAGTCTGTGTTGAAGAATGAAGAAGGTTTGGGTTGGTCCTACAGGATAATGTCACTTGCCCATACCGATATTCTTTGGAGCTCCCAGGCTATGGAAGACACTGCTGTTATTGACCGTTGTGGGGGATACCCAAATGTCCCATTGCTTGGAATCATAGGGGGTATAACTTACAATCCTTGTCTGGCTTTACGAAAATTTGGTTGTGCTCGGAGAGATGGTCCCCATGAGTTGCTTCTTGAGGATATTGTATTTGAATACAAGGAAGACGTTAAGGAGCACCGCCGGAGGTTTACACGAGCTTGGGGCATGGTGAACAGATCTGACCCCCAAGAGTTGGGACCAAAGACTTCTCTTCTTATGCAGCCTTACCTCCAATGGGTCCGAGCTCGTTCCCAGAATCTTGGGATGCCCTATGAAGTCGTATTACCAGTGATTGTAGAGCCCACCAATGAAGAGGGCATTCCCTACACGGTTCTCTATCCTTACATGCCCACCGATCCTGGGGAGTTGCAGAGGTCTTGGATTCAGCTTAAGAATGAGAGGGATACTTACCGAGAAAAGTACCATGAGCAAGAAAGGAAGATTTTGAAGCTCACCAGGCAGCTCGAGGAGGAAAGAGTGATCAATGACTACATCGGCACAAAGAGGAAGCGTCCATGGGACTTTTAATTTTGCTTTTTCTAGTCTTTAGAGTTTGTTTTATTTACTTCTTTGTAACGCCTTAAAGGCATTGTTGAACCTTTCAAGGTTAATCTAATAAAGTTTGTTTATTTTTGGTTTGCAAATTTAAATCTCCCAAAGTCTTTGAAATCATTACATGCGCATCCCATTATCATGCACGTCATTACAGGTACCATTACAGGTTTCTCATCTTCTTCGCTGTTTATTTCAGCAGAAATGTCTTCCGATCAAGCCATCAAAGATCTTCAGGCACATAACGCCCAATTCCAATAGATGTTCTTAAGTATGGCTAAAGGGCAAGAGGATCTGAAGACCCTTATTCTGAAACAGAAGAAGAAGAAGAAGAAGAAGAAGGTCGGTATTCTGAACATGGGTAGAAGATTTGGAGAAAGGTTGAGGCAACCAGTTGATCTGACCTCCTCATCCAAGGATGGGGAGAACCAAGAGAGTGTAAAGGACCCTAGCCCAGTAGTTTCTGATAACGATACAGATTACGATGACGAGCAATATCCTCCTGCTGAGGATAGATACAAGCAGCTAGAAGACCGTCTGAGTGCTATGGAGATTCAGAAGATCCCTGGTTTGGATTTCCAAGAACTGGGACTGGTATCGGGAGTGGTGATCCCTTATAAGTTCAAAGCTCCAGTTTTTGCCAAGTACGATGGAGTATCCTGTCCAAAACTCCATCTTCGCTCTTACGCAAGAAAAATCCAACCCCACACTGCAGATAGAAATTTGTGGGTACACTTCTTTCAAGATAGTCTGTAAGGGACTCAGCTTGAATGGTTTTATCAGTTGGAAGGAGCCAGTGTCCGGAACTTGGAAGACCTTGCTGCTGCTTTTTACAGGCAGTATCAATATAACGCCAACCTTGCTCCCACTCGTACTCAGCTCCTGGGTATGTCCATGAGTGCAGGTGAAGGTTTTAAGGATTATGCTCAGAAATGGAGAGACTTGGCTGGAAGAGTCCAAACCCCTTTGTCTGATAGGGAGTTGGTTGACATGTTTCTAGGGACGCTATCTGGTCCATTTTTCAATCACTTTATCGGTAGTTCGTCATCTGGGTTTACTGAATTAATTCTGACTGGAGAGAGAGTAGAAGCTGGCATTTGAAGTGGTAAAATACAGAAGGATGTTTCATCAAGTGCAGTAAAGAAGCCTTTCACCGGCAAGAAGGAAGCTAGTGCAGTCTATGGCCCGAGGGGCCAAAGCAGATCTGAACACTGTCAAGCGATAAATGTTGTAGTGATACCAAGACCCATGGTTGCTCCATAACGCAATAATCAGCAAAGGGTAGAAAGACCACAATGACAGTTTACCCGCATCAACATGACTTTAGCTGAAGTTCTACCTCATCTGTTAAAATCCAACTTGGCAACCTTGAAAGAGGCTCCCAAGAATCCAAACACTGTTTCTCCAAGATACAATCCCAACGCGCGGTGCGCCTACCATTCGGAAAGCCCAGGCCATGATACAAACGATTGTTGGGCTCTGAGGAATAAAGTGCAAGATTTGCTAGAGGCTAAAGAGATTGAGTTTGATGCTCTGGAAAAGCCAAACGTTATAACTGCTCTTATGCCCAAACATGGTCGTGGAGTCAATGTTATGGATATCGATTCATTTGTGACCTCTGTGGAAGAGATCTCTACTCCTTTGATGACGGTTAATAAATAGCGTGCTCTTTTCGGCCAGACTCGTCATGCTACCCCATCACACACCCCATTGAAATTTCCAAAATAGTCAGATACATGATCAATGGTCTTCCCTCGACTGGTGGCATTAAAATAGGAGGCTCTTGCAGGTATTCTTTGATTTTGTCGAAAGAAGTTTGGCATTTATCGTTCCATTTGACTACTTGATCTTTCTTTAATAGTTTGAAGATTGGCTCACAAATAGCTGTCAGGTGAGAAATGAATCTGGCAATGTAGTTTAAACGTCCCAAGAATCCTCTGACTTCCTTCTCAGTATGAGGAGCAGGCATCTCTTGTATCGCTTTTACCTTGGCAGGATCTACTTCAATACCCCTGTTGCTGACGACAAATCCTAGGAGTTTACCAGACCTTACTCCAAATGTGCATTTATTTGGGTTCAACCTCAGCTTGTACTTCTTTAGCCTCTCAAATAGTTCCTGTAAATAATCAAGATGCTCTTCTTCTGTTTGAGATCTGGCTATCATGTCGTCCACATAGACCTATATTTCGTGATGTATCATGTCGTGAAATCGAGCTACCATGGCACGCTGATAGGTTTCCCCCACATTCTTCAGTCCGAATTGAATTACCTTGTAGCAGAATGTGCCCTACTGTGTGACAAATGTTATTTTCTCCATGTTCTCAGGCGCCATTTTGATTTGGTTGTAGCCTGAGAAACCGTCCATGAAGGAAAACACTTTGTGTTGTGTCGTATTGTCGACTAGGATGTCAATATGGGGAAGGGAAATCATCCTTAGGGCTTTCCCTATTCAAATCTCTGCAGTCCACGCACATTCGTACCTTGTCGTCTTTCTTGGGCATGGGCACAACATTGGAAACCCATTGCGGATAAGAGGTGACGACCAAGAGTCCAGAGTTAAATTGTTTCATGACTTCTGCTTTAATCTTCTCTGACATATATGGTCGCATTCGACGAACCTTTTGTTTTACTGGTGGACAATCCTCTTTTGTAGGCAGACGATGTACCACAATATCTGCATCAAGTCCCAGCATGTCTTCATATGACCAGGCAAAGATCTCAACATACTTGTGTAGCAACTGAATCAGACGCTCCTTGACACTCGGTTCCAGATTGGCATCCACCTTGACTTATTTTTTGTCTTCTTCGGTACCCAGGTTGATTATGTCCATGGGTTCCTCGTGAGGATGAATGGTTCTCTCTTCTTGCAGTAGTAATCTAGAAAGTTCCCCTGGTACTTCACAATCTTCCTCACTTTCTTCTTCGGCTTGGTAGATTAGATTTTCAGAGTCACAAAAAGCCATAGCAGAACCTTTATCCATGGGATCTTGAATGGATGTAGACCTGTATTGTGAGTGTGAGTGTGTGTAAGGGTATAACTATCTTTGAAAGAGAAAATGTAAAAAGAAAAACAATGAGCGCAAAGTTTTTATGCAAAACGTCCATGATTCATTGATGTCATATGTAAATGAGATAATAACCCTTACAAATGGACCATTGTGCCTCGGGTAATACACAAGGTTTTAAGAGTTTGAATTGTTTTAATATTACATATCCAACAAAATGTAAAGACAAATTATTATGAGATAAAAGTGATCGGGACGAAATCTCTAGCCTCCCAATTGCTGAGCCCTCCACTGACAATTGGGAAGATCCAATCTTCCAGGTTTAAAACATCTTCATCATCCTCTACTGCGTTTACTTCATGGTTGCTGATCTTTAGAGGTGGTCCTCCAGCACGAGCGCGACGTACATCCTTCTGAGCATTTGAAGTAAAACCTAGGCCAAACTTGTCAGACTTGTATGGGATATCTAGGAGTTGCCCCCCAGATAGTGCATCCACCTTCTTCTATCACTGCCTTTGCATCCTTCAAAGATGACATCCTAAGTGAAGGCCTTGTGATCTTGGGAACAACCTTGTTCACTGCCATATCTTGCGGGACTTCTTCAAAGTGTTGGAATGGAGTTTCAATAAATTCACCATCTAATTCCACATATCTGAAGGAATTTAGATGGCTGATCATAAACTCTTCTTCTCCATGAACGGTGATAATCTTCCCTTGAATTGGATACTTCAGAATTTGGTGCAAAGTAGAAGTAACAGCGCCAGCATTGTGGATCCATGGTCGTCCTAGCAAGCAGGAGTATGAAGGGCGAATATCCATTACATAAAAAGTTGAATCAAATGTTTGGGTTCCAACCTTTATGGGGATATCTACTTCCCCATGCACCATCCTTTTCGAGCCGTCAAAAGCCCTTACTACTATGTTTCTTGGCTTCAATGTCAATCCTTCACAGTCAAGCCTATCAAGAGCTTTTTTAGGTAATACATTCAGAGATGAGCCAGTGTCCACCAAAACATGAGCCATGGTTGTGCCCCTGCATTCAACCGAGACATGCAATGTCTCATTATACTTTCTTCCTCTTGGCGTTAAATCAGCATTTGAAAAACCTAGACCATTATCTGCGGTCAAGCTAGCTACGCAGTCTTGGAACTGATCGGCAGATGTTTCTTGGGGTACATGGGCAGTTTTCAAGAATTTTACCAAGGCCTTTGCATGTGCCTCGGAACATAGTAGTAGAGCCAACATGGAAATTTTAGATGGAGTTTGCCCCAATTGTTCAACTACATCGTAGTCGCTTCTTTTTATGATCTTTAGAATCTCCTCCATCTCTTTCCGGGAGGTCTCAGGGATCATCAATGATTGTGCCTTCGTCTGGACAGGCTCAATAAGGATACTTTTACCTCGAGTTTTAGTGAACTTGGAAGCAGGAATATTAGTAGGAGTGATAGCATGGATTGTAATAGATTTTTCAGTTCGAGCATTGGTGAAGATGATTGTGGGATTGGGAATAACCTTCAGAGGAGCGACAACGACAAGAATGATTACGGGTCCAGAAACTGCTTTTGGGGGACAATTTCTGGAGAGAATATCCTTCTGCTCTGGGTAATCTTGCTAGTCCCGGCAATGTTACCGATATCGGAGTTATCTTTTTCGGGATTTGAATCTTCGGTAACTGGCCAATCTTGCTTGATACCGTGGTAGTAGACATCCCCTCCATAATTCCATGGTATGGTTTTGTCTGACAAATACGGGACTGGTCTAGGCATTGTAATTATCAAAGGAGCTAGTTTTGGAACTGATGTAATTCAAACGGGTCTTTTGGTGGAGACCCTGGAACAATTGTCAGAAATGGTTACGATGGAAACATTATTAAGAGGAACAAGTGGAACAAAAGTCTTTTCAAACAAAATATCCTTGTTATCTAATAGGCACTGAACGTCTGCTTTCAACAAAAGACAACTGGTTAGTGAGGACAAATAGAAATGACAGCCTTTATCATAGCCTTGGAATACACCGGTAATCAAAAAATTCTTTTTGATAATCAGGAGTGGGGTCACTAGTTCATCAACTGAAGTAACAAACATATCTTCTTCAATGGCGTTGGTAGTATGGCCGTGTTTGGGCATAGGGGAAGAAATTACATTTGGCTTTTCGGGCGCATCAAATTCAATCTCTTTAGCTTCAATGAGGTCTTGTACTTTGTTCTTTATAGCCCAACAGTTGTTAGTGTCATGGCCGGGACTCTCAAAGTGGTATGCATAGCGGGCATTAGGATGATAGTGAGGAGATGTTATGTTAGGGTTCTTTGGAGCTTCTTTCAAAGTCATCAGGTTGAATCTTAGAAATTGTGGCAATACTTGAGATAAGGTCATGTTAATTCTGGTGAATTGTATAACTGGTCTTTCCATCCTTGGTTAGTTATTCTTTGCTGATCAAGCGCATGTTTAGGAATCATAACAGCCCCCACCATTGGACGGCGTTCGATCCTACCTTGATTTCTCTGAGGATAAACAACAACCACTTCTTTCTTTCCGATGAATGGTTTCCTTACAACAGCAAAGGATGTATCTTTTTGAATATTTCCACTTTTTATTCCGGCTTCTATCCTTTCTCCGGTGAATATTAGTTCAGTAAAACCTGCCGATGAACTCCCAATTAGGTGATTGAAGAAGGGACCAGACAAGGTGCCCAAAAACATGTCTACTAATTCTCTTTCAGATAGAGGAGGTTGAACTCTCCCGACCAAATCTCTCCATTTTTGCGCATAGTCCTTGAAGCCTTCATTTGAAACCATGGCCATACTCTGGAGTTAAGTACGAGTAGACGCAAGATCAGCATTGTATTGGTATTGTTTGTAAAAGGTTGCAGTAAGATCTTCCCATTTATGAACATTGGCTCTTTCTAACTGATAAAACTAATCAAGTTGAGTTCCAAACAGACTGTCTTGGAAGAAATGTACCCATAAATCTTTGTCGGTGGTATGGGGCTGGATTTTCCTCACATAGGACCGGAGATGCATTTTAGGGCATGAAACTCCGTCATATTTTGCGAACACAGGTGCTTTGAATTTTAGAGGAATGATAATCCCTGACACTAAACCCAATTCCTCAAAGTCCAAGCCAGGCACTTTTTGGATTTCCATCGCACTCAACCGCTCTTCGAGACGTTTATATTTGTCATTAGCTAGAGGGTATTGTTCCTCAGAATAGTCTTCTTCTTCCTCTTCCTCTTATGATTCTGACGGGACAATTGTTTCCTTGCCTTTCCCATCTTGATTGTCTCTCTCACCAGATGTCGTTGCAAAGTCTAGGGTCCTTCTTGTCTGCCCATGAAATCTTATTCCCATGTTTAGGACTCCGGTTACCTTCTTTGTCTTCTTTTTCTTTTCCTTAGCTAGCAAAGTCTTCAACTCTTCTTGTCCTTTGGCCAAAGTTAAGAACAACTAATGAAACTGTGCATTCTGAGCTTGGAGATCCTTCACCATTTGCTCGAGATCCATCTTACTGAAATAAATAGTAGAGAGATGAGGAGACTTGTTGCAAGAAACATGCTTATGTTATGATGAATGGTAAATGCATATGCAATGATTTCAAGGATTTTAAGATTCAAATTTGTTTTAGACAAAGAGGAAACGCACGTTATATTAAAGCTTTTGAGCATATTAATGCTTTCTTTGGCAAAATGATACAAAAAACTATAAGATGAAAAGGTAGTCCTCATCCTCTTTGGTGCAATGTAGGTATTCATAGTCTTCTCCTCATGAAGTAGCCTAGTGAGTTCCAAAACCTTCTTCTCGCTTGCGTAGAATTGGGCTTCGAAAGTTTCTTGCTCTCCCTTGAGTTGTATCCAATCTCTTTGTAGGTCTTCAAGAGAGGTGGGCATGTCAGGATGGAGGGTAGTGTATGGAACATCTCCTTCCATGACAGGCTCAATGATTACCGGGAGAATAGAGGGATAAGGCATCATAAGACTATGAGCACGAGTTCGTACCCATTCGAGGTAAGGCTCAAGAGGGAGGGAATTTTTATGCCCCAAAGTCTTGCTATCTACCTTGTTTAACATCTTTCAAGCTCGGATAAATCTCTGGCGAAGACCTTAATCGTCGTTGTCGTAGTCAAATACCAAACCTTGAATCAGCATCTCGTGCGGGCCATCCCTTTGGGCGTAACCAAACCTGTCTTAAGGCTAAGAAGGGGTTGTAGGTGATACCTCCCCTAATGCCAAGTAAAGGGACATTAGGAAATTCTCCACAACGGTCGACAATAGTAACATTCTCTATGGATCGGGAACACCAATGAATGTCTGAATGTTTGAGTGTCATCAATCTTTGTGACCACCTTGAGCCTTGCTCATTCTTTAATACGGATTGGGGAAGATGCGAAATAAACCATCTTGCCAAGAGGGGAGTGCAACACATAAGGACACCTCTTTTCCTCATTGTGCGAGTGTGAAAAGAGTGTAGGATATCCCCTAGCAATGTAGGCATCGGGTTGCAGGATATGAAGATTTTAACGGCATTCACATCTATGAGTTGGTTAGGGTTTGGAAATAAAACCATCTCATAGATGAGGAGAGCCATAATTTCCTCAAAAGCTTGCAGGTCCAAAGAATTCCAACAGTTTTGGGCTTTCTCAAACAAGAACTTTTCTAGGAAACCTTTGACACCACTCCTTGTTTCCCAATGAGTTGTGACATCAGATGAATGCAAGTGTAGAGCTTGAGCAATCTCTTATGGCTTTGGGTCTCTTTCCGTACCGTTGAAAGGTAGTTGGTTGAGAATGGGAATCCTCAAGAGTCGGGATAATTCTTCCAAAGTAGGCACAAGTTGATAGTGGGGAAATATGAAGCAATGGTGTAAAGGATCAAAGATTTGAAAGAGCACCTTCATTATGTCCTCATCTGTGTTGGAGGTGACCAAGTTGAGTAGGCGACCGTGTCTCTCGGTGAATGAAGATTTTCAGGAATCCTTGAAGCTAGATCCTTAAGTTGTGGAGGGATCCTTACAAGGTTGACTTGAATAGTTTTCCTCCGAATAGAATCCATATCCTACAAAACAAGAACAGAGATGAATCCCAAAATCCTTTAAATGGTTAGTGAATGTGTATGATGTTATGATGTTCATGATGTTATGTACAAGTATGTATATACAAAAAAAACAAACAAGTCCCTAGGTTTAGTCTTGCATGGAGTTTTATAGGTAAGTACCTTCTTGAAGTTTAGTTGGCTCAACCTGTCCTAGTAATAGTAACCGAGTTCTAAGGAGCTCAATATCACTGGTTTGTTTCCTTGGTCAATGTTTCAGCACAATCCTCTTTAATGGCGACCGAAATATCCCAAGAAACCAAACCTCAATGAGTGTAGTATCGAGTATCTACCAACTTCGGACTGCACCAAAGCCGCTCATCTCACTACATCCTAAAGGCCAAGTTGGTCAAGTAAAGGTTCTAAAAGTTCATTAGTGCTTTATGACATCACTCAACGGCCTTGTATTCTCTTTGATTAACTCAAAGGATATCGGTACCCACAAATATGTCGCACAAACGTAGCTATTTCTTAGAACATGTCGGTATACCCAACACAGTTTCCACAATGTATTGCTACTTACCTATAATGTATCCCAAATCCGGGTAGAGGATTTCAAACCCAAACAAAGAACCATAAAGTAAAGCATACAAATCAAACAATGAAAGTAACTAAATGTG